>CM033330.1:27268166-28500213 GCA_019359835.1 Pharus latifolius | reverse complement strand
CAGGGCCATGGGGAGGACAATCTTCGCGTGGTCGGGAAGGCCCCGCGGGGAGAAGGCGGGAAGGACCGTGGTGCAGCTTCCACAGGTCCAGTACCCACGCTACCCGAGATTGTAGTCAGCTGCTGCAGCACTTCGCGGACTTCCTCGACCAGCGCGGGCAGGGGGGGGGGGGGACTCCGGCCTCCTTGCCCCCTCGGCCAGCCGTTCCAGCCCTTCCCGCTCCCGCGGGGGGTCAGCAGATGCAGGAGGGGGAGCCTTCAGAAGCTCTCCCCTTTCAAACTTCGCAGCGGCACATCAACGTCATCGTGGGAGGATCTGTCTCCGGGCGGGACTCTAAGCGCCAGCGTAAGGAGTACGCGCGCGGGGTCAAGGTTGTGGGGGTGCTACACACGTCCCCGCCACCGAAGTGGTCGGACATCCCCCTCACCTTCACGGCAGAAAACGCGCGGGGGGTTCGCTTCCCCCACGATGACGCGCTCATTGTCTCCGTGACCATCTACAACTGCCGTATGGCCCGTATCCTGGTGGACGGCGGGAGCTCCGCCGATGTCCTATTCCTGAAGGCCTTCAAAGAAATGCAGGTGGATGAGAAGCTCCTGCAGCCCGCTGCCGGGCCCCTGCAAGGTTTTGTCCCGGGGAAGGCGATCCACCCCGTGGGCAAGGTAGATCTTCCAATGACCTTCGGCACCCCGGAGAACTACCGGACCGAGCTGGTCCGCTTCGACGTAGTGGACCTCCCCTCCTCCTACAACGCGATTATGGGGAGGATGACAATCAACCGGCTGGGGGCTGCCACCCATCAAAACTATCTCTGCATGAAGATCCCCAGGCCGCATGGTGTGATCAACGTCCGGGGAGACCAAGACATGGCCCGTGCTCTATACGAGCGCGCTGCGGCCACAATCGGAAGCGTCAACCTCATAAAGACGCCTGGGGGGGAGGCTTCTCCCCCGGAACTAGATGCTGCTGCGCCACCGCCCGGGAGGCCCCTCCTCAAGCCGCGTCCGGAAGGGGGCCTCCGGAAGGTCCTGCTGTCCCCGGGCAACAAAGACAAAACCGTCCGGATCGGGGCGGAGCTCCCCAAGGAGCACGCAGCGCAACTTGCGGCTTTTCTGCGCAAAAACTCCGATGTTTTTGGGTGGAAGCCTTCGGACATGTGGGGCGTCACCCGGGAGGTCATTGAGCACAAGCTTGCAGTGGCCCCCGGTCACCCCCCGGTCAAACAGAAGCTGCGGAAACTCTCCCTCGAGCGCCAAGAGGCAATCAAGGCATAGATCACCCGGCTCCGAGAGGCGGGGTTCATTCGGGAGGTCTTGCACCCCGAGTGGCTCGCGAACCCCGTCCTCGTCAAGAAATCAACCGGCAGGTGGCGGATGTGCGTGGACTTCACCGACCTTAACCGCGCCTGCCCCAAAGACAACTTCCCACTCCCGCGGATTGATCAGCTCGTCGACTCCACTGCGGGGTGCGAGCTCATGAGCTTCCTAGACGCCTACTCTGGCTACCATCAAGTCCGGATGGCGGAAGGGGACGAGGAAAAGACGAGTTTTATTACTCCCCTCAGAACCTTTTGCTACGTCCATATTCCCTTCGGGCTCAAGAACGCGGGGGCGACCTTCCAGCGCCTCATGACATTGGTTTTCAAAGAGCAAGTCGGCCGCAACGTTGAAGTCTACGTAGATGACGCGGTTGTCAAGAGTCCCCGCGCAGCCTCCCACATCGACGATCTGGCTGAAACCTTCCGCAACCTCCGCGCGTTCGGGCTCAAACTCAACCCGGAAAAGTGCGCCTTCGGGGTGCACGGGGGGAAGCTCCTAGGTTTCCTCGTGTCCCACCGGGGCATTGAGGCAAACCCCGAGAAGATCCGGGCATTCCTAGATATGCCCCCGCCGCGCTCCGTCAAGGATGTCCAGCGGCTCTCCGGCTGCCTAGCCGCACTCAGCCGCTTTGTCTCCCGGTCGGGGGAGCGGGGCCTCCAGTTCTTCAAGATCCTCCGAGGGCTCGAGGGGTTTCGTTGGACCCCCGAGGCCCAGGAAGCGTTCGACGACCTCAAGAAGTACCTCACGAGCCCTCCAATGCTTGTGAGTCCGTCTCCGGAAGAGCCCTTGCTCCTCTACCTCGCCGCGACTCCTGTCGCCGTCAGCGCGGTCTTGGTGAAGGAGCAAGGGGGGCAACAGCGGCCGGTGTACTACGTGAGTGAGGCCCTCCAAGGGGCCAAAACTCGGTACACGGAGATGGAGAAAATCTGCTACGCCCTCCTCATGGCGTCCCGGAAGCTCCGGCATTACTTCCTGGGGCACCCCATCACCGTCCCGTCGTCCCTCCCCCTCGGGGAGGTACTGCGGAACAAGGAAGCCACCGGCCGGATCGGGAAGTGGGGGGCCGAGCTCGCCCCCTTCTCCCTGTCCCTTACCGGCCGCTCCGCCATCAAGTCGCAGGTCCTCGCCGACTTCGTCGCAGAGTGGACTCCCGCCTCTGGGTCCGGGGACGAAGATCTCCCTGTGCCGCCCCGACGCAGTGATCATTGGACCCTTATGTTCGATGGGTTGCTGTGTCTCGCCGGGGCTGGTGCGGGAGTTGTCCTCTGGAGCCCCGAGGGGAAGGAACTCGAGTACGCCGCGCGGCTCGAGTTCCCCACAACCAACAACGTCGCCGAATACGAGGCTTTGCTCCTTGGGATGCGCCTCGTGCGCTCCCTGGGGATCCGACGCCTCCTAGTCAAGGGAGATTCTCAGCTCGTAGTTTGCCAAATGGACAAGTCTTACCTGTGCCATGACGCAAACTTAAGTCTTTATTTGCAGGAAGTACGAAAGATGGAGAGGCATTTTGACGGCCTCGAGGCCCGGCATATCCCGCGGAGGGACAATAACCGGGCCGACGCCCTGGCTCGGGCAGCCAGCGCCCGGGAATCGCTCCCCAAGGGGGCTTTCCCGGAAGTCATCACTGACGAGGATTGACACCCGGGTCACTTCTAATAAACTTTTGGTTCAAGACAGGTTCGAACCAGACATGTATCTGGCGATGCGAACTCAAGCTATTCTGAGGGGCATTGCCATGAGGTCGCAAGCTTTACGCGATCAGGTTGCGGGTTTCGTGCGATCAGGCCGACAGCTTTGCGCGGTCAGAAGTTCGTATGTTGTACGCGACCTGGATATCCGGGATGTTGCGCGGTCAGAACATTCTCGACCAGGGTGCTTGGAGTTTATTCGGTTATCCTTATAACAGGATATTCCAAACATCCCGAGGATTCCTCCACGTTGAAAACCAACCATCAGAGGTTAATATATGCGGTTATTCATGATTAACACGTGTTAATAACCTCCGTGGAAGTTAACAGCAGTTCTCCTAAAACCGCATCCAACCGTTTGATGCAGTTTCTTCATATGGCACCCTTTCGACCAGTATAAAAGGGTGGCATAGAAGTCCGAAGGGGATCATCCAATCCATTTTGGAAGAAGAAGACTCCTGATATAGTTGAGACATAACAACTACGAAAAACAGCCAAGTCTACGGCTTAGATTAGATAGTTTCTACAAGCCTCCCTGGCTTTATTCTGTATCTTTACATAGGAAAAATCCTTCGCCTGTGAAGGAGTTTTTCTACTATTTCTGTAACCTTTTAACACCTATAGTGAAATCCTAATAGGACGTAGGGCTGTTACTCCCACCATCGAGGGCCCGAACTTGTATAAATCTCTCTGTGCTCCTGTTCACCATTGTTCTACATACCTTCCCGGAGGGTCATCTTGAAAGGTCTCACCATTACAAATTTTGCATAAGTTCGGCTGAGAAATTTGAGTCCGAATCGTCGACAGCTGGCGCCCACCGTGGGGCCTTTCTCAAGGCGTCCTAATTGAAATCCGGAGGTTCGCCGAAACATGGCTGGAGTATATGATTCCGAGAACGATTTCGATCTCGAGGATTATGCCCATATACCAATGCCTTCTCCAAGCGATCCTGTTCCGATGGAGGAGGCCGAAAGCCAGAATCTTCAACAAGTTGAATCGTCTCTCCAGGTCATGTCAATCGACCAGGGAGCAACTGGCGCAAGGTCAGAACCCACGGAGGTTCTTAATGTGCTAGGCGATGAATCCGGCCCGTCATACGACCCCGCTGAGGGAAATATGATGATGACCCAGAAATTAGCCCAGGAAGGTTCGACCCTGATAACCTTCACCGTCTCTTTGATTTTGAGTCCGACTCGGAACAAACTGAGATGTTTTCCCCATCGGCAACCTCTCTCCCTAGGCAGTTTGCTGTGCTGTCGGAAGAAATTCCCGATCAACAGGCTGCCAGGGAAGAACAAGATCGCAAACAGAAGGAGGATGAAGATCTCGAGCAACAAAACAACGAATTGCGCAGAACTGCCCTAGAGGCTCTTCAAGATGCGCAGGCTCGTTACGATGCTGCTCTGAGTTCTTCTCGACGGTCGCGTGGTCAAAAACGTGACCAGACCCCTTCTTTGCCACCGGAGCGTTTCCCAGTGGACGAAGAAACAATAACACCTGGTGCACCTAGGAGAAGTACCCATGGTCGACTGCGATCCATCGCGGAAGTCATGCGTAACTTTCCACCTACGGTCACGGATGCGCAGAAACCGGCCTTTTTTAGGATCTTGGCGGAGAGACTGGATGAGGTCGCGTCCGAGGCGACCCCAACGGCCTCTTCCCGCTCGGTAACGCATTCCCGTGAGCGAGATGGTCCTCATTCTGGCTCCAGCCGGCGGAGTTACCCGCCGCCCGTACCGTCCCGACAGGACAAATATCGGCGAATGCAGGATTCTCGTAGCAGGGATCGAGTTCCTGTTCACTCTCGTTTGGGACCTCGAGTAACCTCGCCATAGCGTGAGGTCGCTCGAGATCCAACCGAGGGCCACAGGGCGATTCACGGTCCTTACGTTGGTTGTAAAGCCTTTTCGCCTGGCCTATGAGCAGTCGTTTGGCCCGATAAGTTTCGACCAGGGGCCATTGAGAGGTTTGACGGAACTCAGAACCCATCCGAGTTCCTTCAGATCTATATTACTGCCATCCAAGCAGCAGGAGGCGATGACAAGGTCATGGCCAACTACCTGCCTACAGTCCTCGCAGGACCGGCTAGAACCTGGTTGTTTAATCAACCTGAGGGTTCCATTTACAATTGCGAGATGCTATGCGATGCCATCCTCAGCAATTTCCAAAATTGTTACCGAAAGCCGGGTAAGGAGGACGACCTGCATCGGCTACCGCAAACTTCAATCGAAACACTTCGGCAGTTTGTCAAGAGGTTTGTCGGGGTGAGGAATACCATCCCGAACATATCTGATGGCTCCGTAATCAGGGCATTTAAGCATGCCGTTCGATACCGGAGATTTACTGAAGACTTGCTTATCCACCCTCCTCGATCAGTGGCCGATCTGTTCAACATGGCTGATCGATATTCCGACGCAGCCGAAGCGGTCGAATGGAACCGAATGGTCGACAAGGGAGACCTACCACCCCAACCAGGCTTCAAGGACTCTAGGAAAGAAGATTCAAGGAAGAAGCCGGAGTCTTCACTGGGTGGGAAGTCAAAGAAGTCGAAGAGGAACCGCTCTGGACAGTACCGCGAGGTCGCAGTCGCAGAGAAGCCACCTTCGACTAAAGGTAATAAGCCTTCATTTAAAAATAAAACTGCCTCTGGTGGTCGGGATTCCGACCAGCCAGAAAAATCCACTAATCTGCAGGAGGGCAAGAAGTGGTGTCCACTCCACAACTCCGCAGGCCACGACCTCAAAAACTGCAGGAGTTGGTTGAAACAATTGGACGATTTCTACCAAGGAGTTGGGCCAAAGCCAACCTTACTGCCTAAAGAGCAGGCGTGCGGGATTAGAGACGTCGACGGAGACGAAGAAATGGCTTACCAGGTACCTCAAAATCATGTTAATGTCATTTTCGGGGGTTCTTCCTCTTTCGTTTCCAAAAGGCAGTTTAAAGCCTTCTACCGAGAGGTTAACCAAACGAAGACATCCCTTGGTGAACCTCAATACCCCCGTTGGTCGGATATGGCTTTGACGTTCGATCGCGCTGACTGTCCTGTGGGGCTAACCCGACCATTGAGGCTACCTCTGGACATTACCCCAATCATCAGTAACGCGAGAGTCGAAAGGGTCCTGATTGACGGGGGAAGTTCCCTTGATCTTTTATTGGTCAAGGCACTCGACGAGATGCAAATTCCTCGTTCAAAGATCAAGCCCATAATCCATCCGTTTTATGGCATAATCCCAGGCCCCTCCATGATGCCATTGGGACAAGTGGTCCTCCCGGTCACTCTGGGAGAACCAGACAACTTCTGGACAGAATTGGTTACTTTTGATGTAATCGATTGTGACTCAGATTATAATGCAATCTTTGGCAGGCCGACTCTTGCTAAGTTCATGATGGCAACGCACTTGCTTATCAGTGCGGGAAATTGCCTGGCCCCAAAGGTGTCATCTCGGTCCGAGGCAGTCGCAACGTGGCACTCACGTGCGACCGGCTATCTTTGGAGATGGTCGATCAACTTCCCCTCCGGGACGCTCAGGTTGCCACTGTCGCCGCCGATGCGATCAAGGCTGCTCCTCGACCGGATGAGAAACTCAAACAAGTTCCTTTATACCCAGATGATCCATCCAAGACAATTCGGGTCGGATCAGCCCTGGATGACAAATAGGAACTTGACCTCATTGCTTTCCTCCGGGCTAACGCAGACGTGTTTGCGTGGAAACCGTCCGACATGCCCGGTGTCCCAAGGAAAGTAATTGAGCACAGGTTAGCAATTCGACCTGGACAACGACCAATAAAGCAAAAGCTCAGGCGTTTTGCTGCTGACCGACAGGAAGCCATTCGAGAGGAGTTGGACAAACTCCTACAGGCTGGGTTTATCCGCGAAGTGGATCACCCGGAATGGCTCGCCAATCCGGTCATGGTCCGCAAGTCAAATGGCAAGTGGCGCATGTGCGTCGACTACACTAGCCTCAACGCTGCCTGTCCGAAGGATGACTTTCCCCTTCCCCGCATCGACCAGCTAGTCGACTCAACTGCGGGTTGCGAACTATGAGTTTTCTGGACGCTTACTCAGGATATCATCAAATTAGCATGGCAGAAGACGATGAAGAGAAGACTGCCTTCATCACCCCGTTCGGCACATACTGCTACGTCAGAATGCCGTTCGGTCTCAAGAACGCAGGTTCCACGTACCAGCGTTTGATGCAAAAGACCTTTCTTTCCCAGATAGGGCGTAATCTCAAAGCATATGTAGACGATTCGGTTGTAAAAAGTACCAAAAGATTGTCTCATTTGGATGATCTCGCTGAAACCTTCTGTAATTTGAATCGCTTTGGAATAAAATTAAACCCGGAGAAATGTTCTTTCGGGGTTTCTTCAGGAAAACTCCTCGGTTTTCTTGTGTGTTCCAGGGGCATTGAAGTTAATCCTGAGAAAATCAGGGCTATTGAACAAATGAGATCGCCCTCAACCATGAAGGATGTTCAACGCCTGGCTGGTCGCATGGCGGCTTTAAGTCGTTTTATATCACGACTAGGCGAAAGGGGATTGCCTTTCTTCAAAGCCTTGCGGAAGCATCATAATTTTACATGGTCAGATGAGGCCGAAAAAGCATTTCAGGAGGTACTTCGCCAGTGTTGGTGTCTCCCGACAAAGGAGAACCACTGCTTCTTTACCTGGCGGCCACACCGCACGCGGTCAGCGCTGTTCTGATCGCAGATAGGGAAGGAATACATAGACCCGTCTACTATGTGAGCGAAGTACTTCATGGTCCTAAGGAGCGCTACCCTGAGGTCCAGAAGATACTTTACGCGCTACTGATGGCTTCCCGTAAGCTACGACATTACTTTCAAGCGCACAAGATCACAGTACCCTCCTCTTTTCCTTTGGGGGATATTGTCCGAAACCCAGAGAAGTCTGGTCGAATCGCCAAATGGGCGGTCGAACTCGGTGCCTTCGAGATTCATTTCACGCCCCACACGGCGGTTAAGTCTCAGGTTTTGGCCGACTTTGTGGTCGAATGGACCAACCCTGAGCCACCCGTGCAGTTGGCAGAGGAATTGGAGTGTCCCGATTACTGGACAATGTACTTTGACGGCTACCGTAGTTTTCAACACTCGGGGACTGGAGTGGTCTTAGTTACGCCCCAGGGCGAACAGCTTAAGTATGTCATTCAACTACACTTTGTTGCGACTAACAATGCAGCAGAGTATGAAGGTCTTCTTGTAGGGCTCTGGGCAGCAAAATTCCTCGGAGTCCGTCGATTAGTGGTGAGGGGAGACTCACAACTGGTCGTAAACCAGGTAAACAAGGAGTACAGCACCTCCGATGAGACAATGGCTCATTACCTGGGGGAAGTGAGGAGATTGGAAAAACACTTCAGTCATTTCGAAGTCCAATACATCCCGCGAAAGGACAATATTCTCGCAGACCAATTATCCAAAATTGGGTCCTCACGCTCATCCGCTCCGGCAGGAGTGTTCATTGAACACTTGGACCATCCTTCGATCATGACTTCGGTCGAGGATGATCCGGTAATAGCCTTCGTTACCAACCTCGGTCAGGAACAAGATTGGACTCATCCATTGAGGGTCTATCTTGAACATGGGACCCTACCCGAGGATGAAACCGAAAGTGAACGGTTAATTCGAAAAGCGCGTCTGTACAAACTCATAGATGGGATTCTGTACAGGAAGGGTACTCAAGGAGTATTCATGCGTTGTATATCTCAGGAGGAAGGAAAATCCCTCTTGAAAGAAATATATGACGGTGTATGCGGTGCGCACGCGTCATATCGGACACTGGTCGGAAAAGCTTTTCGACAAGGATTCTACTGGCCTTCGGCACTTGATGATGCCAAACATATGGTCAAGACGCGTCCCCAGTGTCAGTTCCACGCAAGACAAGTTCATCAACCTGCCTATGCGTTGCAAACCATTCCTCTCGCATGGCCATTCGCGGTCTGGGGGATGGATATCGTCGGTCCTATGCCACAAGCGGTCAATGGGTACAAGTTTCTGTTCGTAGCCATTGACACATTTACAAAGTGGATTGAGGCTGAACCAGTATGAAACATTACCGCATTAGCCGCACAAAAGTTCTTCCATAAGAACATTGTTGCACGATTTGGTGTTCCAAACCGTCCCATCACAGACAATGGTTCTCAGTTCGCCAGCGGTCTTTTCCTGGACTACTGCGATCAGGTTGGGACTAAGGTGTGCTTTGCTTCTGTGGCACATCCACAAAGCAATGGTGCCGTAGAACGAGCCAATGGGCAAATACTGCAAGGCATTAAAAAGCGCGTCTTTGATCGCCTTAAGACCCGCTCGGGGGCTTGGGCAGACGAGCTCTATACCGTTCTATGGGCATTACAAACTACTTCTAGTCGAGCCACCGGCGAGACGCCCTTCCATTTGGTCTATGGGGCCGAGGCTGTATTGCCTATGGAAGTAAGTATTGGTTCTGTTCGGACAGATCAATTCGAACAGGTTAATCAGTCCGAACAACGGGCGCAAGATCTCATCCTCTTAGAAGAACGGCGTGATCGCACCCTGGTTAAATCCGCGGCATACTTGCAGGCTTTACGCAGGTATCACAGTAAAAAGGTGCGACCACGTGATCTCAACGTGGGCGGCTTGGTTTTACGAAAAATTCAAGATCAGTCTAATCGCAACAAATTCTCCCCAAAATGGGAAGGACCTTATACTGTTGTCTCAGTGCCGCGAATAGGATCGGCGCGGTTAGCTATGGAGGATGGTCGGATTTTGTCCAATACTTGGAACATCGATCAACTTCGCAAGTTTTACATGTAAGTACTCCAATCCCTTTTTTCCTATTCAATTAGCATTTTTTCATAAAATAAAATATGTCTTGCTTTCATACAATGAGTTTTTCTCTTTAAGCCCGTATCATATGCATTCGACCTGGGGGCTGACCACCGACGGTCAGATCATTACAACAATCTAATCGGATTCGCTGGTCGATCTCATGACCACTTCCAGATAAGTCACTCCTA
This sequence comes from Pharus latifolius, assembly GCA_019359835.1. Lineage (NCBI taxonomy): Eukaryota > Viridiplantae > Streptophyta > Magnoliopsida > Poales > Poaceae > Pharus > Pharus latifolius. The sequence continues at coordinate 28,490,200 of CM033330.1, read as the reverse complement.
AATAAGCTGTTTCTCAGCGCATACGGGGCTATCTGGCAAGTCCTTGGTCATCTGAGTGGCTACCAGTTTGCAATGAGATTAGACATTACATTGATCCTGATCGTTAGTTTAAAATGCACACCCCTGGTCGTTACGCTTATGTTTTCTCCTCTGCTTATAACACTAAGGCTTCAGTATTCATAAGCAGAGGCGGGGGCTAGGGGGGATGTGCTTATAGTATGGAACTCATAATATAAAATTGCAAAATATGTACTTTCTGTCAAAAAATGGTTTTTTACATACATTGCATTATACACAACTGTTTGGATACAAGAATAAGGATCATTCGATCCCCAGCTCAGTCAGGAGCCTATCTACGAAGGGCTTGACCTCCTCCATGATGGCATCGAGCAGCTCGTCACTCTCGACCTCAACCGGACCCACCAGTGCGCTCAGATCTGCATCTGAGCCATGGTGAAGTCGAACCCGGCTGAGTACGGCTACTGCGACTGATCGAACCCTGGTTCTGATCACCTCTTCGCGTCGCCGTGTATCTCCAGGGAGATACTCAAGCAGTGATTCTGCCTGGGCAGTGAGCAGTGATGTCCAGTTACTTACGCTGAGGTTGTCTTTCTTTGGTTCTACCACATCGGTCTTCAGAAGATCAGCCACGGCCTTCAATTTTTTGAAGACCAGGAGGCTCAGCTCTTTGATCGCCCGATCGGTGTGGCGAATCGAGGACTCAAGAATCCCCTTGTCCCGACTAAGCTGTGTAATTCGACCTGCTTGCGCTGTACAAAGAGAGGAGATTATTTGCATGTTATGGATTCAAGTCTTCTTAATCAGGAATCGGCTTACCAGCATTTTCTGATCGAAGTTTGTTGATTTCGGTCTCTTGTTTCTTAAACATTGAGATTGAATTGAGCCTCATTTTGGCCACCTCTTTCTTCAAAAATGTAACCTCTCTGCAGCGAAATCAAGGCAGTCACAACCAAAAAGCACCCATACTAACCAAAGGGTAATGATCCTCACCTGCGCAAGCTGTCGCGTTCTTTCTGAATGGCTTCTGTACTGGCCATCACAACATGCGACTGGCCTGTTAGCCAGGATAACCCCTGTGATGCAAAGGAAGAGGATCAAAAGTGTCCTAAGTACAATTCAGGCACGAGAGCAGAGGTTTATTATACCTTCATAAACTTTTGTAAGACAGCATCATCCAATCCAGCGGGGATCCTCGCCAGAGCCCCGGATGTGCTTACCACAGGGACAGTTGGTGGGAGTGCCGGCTGGGCACTACCCCCAGTAGTCATCGGTCGTGACTGGGTCCCTGCATTTATTCCTTCCCCTGCGGTCTGGACGACTTCCTGGACCACAGGGGTGGAGCGTTCTTCGTTGGAAGCTCCTGTATCAGCTGCGGCTTCAACCCCTCCTGAGGTGGTTGTAGGGCTGGGCGCCATCTTTCTTTGCCTGACAAGAAAGACAATTTGAGCAGTTTTTACTTAAGATTATTGCCGGTTCAAGGTTCTTACCTTATTTCAAATCCCATTCGCTCCTGGGATTTCTGGGAAGGTTCCCCTTGGGAAGGAGAACCATCGTCGGTTCTTGCCTTCCTCATGGCAAACAAAGCAGCTCCCCCCTGGAAGTGTTCTGCTATGAGCATATTCCTAGAGAAAAAATAAAGATGTATAGAAGGGTCTTTACCTGGGCTACCGTACTGGCTGGTGGGGCTACATCCGAAGGCCTTGGCAACTCCTGGGTCCATGGAGCCACCGCAGCCAGCCTTTGCTCAACTACCTCCCCCTCTGTCCGCGGAGGAGGAGGATTTTCCTCCCTAGGACTCGCGGTAGTCGCGGGGAGAAGCTCTTCTCCCTGCATAAGCATTAGCTTATCAAGTACACAGGGGGAATTGAAGAAAGGATGACCGTAAGGAATCCTTACCGAGGTCGTCCTTTCGACCAGGGAAGCGGGGACAATCAACCCTGAAGCCTCGGGGGCTTCAGGAACTTGGAGGTCATCCGCAATCCCAAGATTTTCCGCAGTGGCAGGATCTACCACGACCACCTCTTCGGTAGCAGTGGTCTCTGCGGGGCAGCTTGGAGCATCGGCATCGCTGGATGGGAGATCCGCGATCTTCCTCCTCCGAAGGACCAGAGGAACATCATCCTCTTCCTCCTCGCTCCCCTCTCCCTGTACGACGAAGAAGTGATTCCAATCTGCGCCTGGTAAAACAGAAGGGATGTGATATCTTACCGCCGTCTTTCTTGCGGTAGGAGGAATGCTCCGTGAAGACCCCTCCCCGGGATTTGGTCTGGCCTTCTTGGGGGCAGGACTCTTTGTCCTGGGTCTTTGGGAGACCTTCTTCACGTTCTTCACCGTTGGCTTCCCATGAGAGCCTACGTTCTCACTCGGGAAAGTCGCCTCGGCGAACCTTCCTAGGAGCTGATTCACATTACCGATGGAATTGTTTAACGCTGGACATGCATAAGACCTGAAAAACGGAGGACAGATAGAGAATGTACCTTTCGGCGCTCCTGTTTAAGGTCGTCGCCGGCGTGAATCAGACTCTGTGGACGAGGCAATCCCTTAGGGCCCTCTACATCGGCATTGTAGGCCCTAAGGAGGGAATTGGTCCGCCTCTCAATTTCAGATGAAGGCAAGACTGTTCCCAAATTCGAGTCAGAATTTGCACAATTCAAGAATGGCAAAGCTCAGCGCCAAAGAAATAAATACCTTTACTGTAGTCCAAGGTGCTGTCCGCCATGGACTTAATCTCCCATGCCGGATGAGCCCTTTCGCGCAGAGGACTCACCCGATTCTTCACAAAGTCTCGGATGACATCTCGAGCTGTCAACCCATGATTGACCAAGTGAAGGATCACCTCGGCATGCTTCGAAAGCTTCGAGTTCATCGCCGGGGGAGCATCTAACTCGCTCGACTTCTCTGGTCGCGAGTTTTCAAACCATAGGCTGCTCTCAGATGGTGGAGAGCAGTAAAACCACCTTTGGTGTCACCCGTGCACAGAGTCTCGCAGGGGTGGGGAGGGATACTCCTTTTTGGCCCTCAGCCGGAAGTAGATGCATCCGGCGGCGTTGGTACTCTTCGACCACGCCGAGAAGTAGAATCGCCGGAAAAGATCCACGCTGGGATACACTCCGACGAACGCCTCACAGAGATGCTGGAGCACCGCAAGGATCAGCATCGCGTTGGGGTGGAGGTTAATCAATTCCCACCCATAGTGCTCAAGGACGTCTTTGAGGAACCGACTCTCAGGGAATCGGAACCCGCAGCACAGGTACTCCTCAAAAACCACCAACTCGCTCTCTTGGACGGTTGGGGTTTCTTGGTCCTTCTCCGCGGGCCGCCAGTTGATGAGCAACCGCGGAGGAAGGATCTCCTCCTTCTCTAACGCCACTAGGCTCTCCTCAGAGTGGTGAATGGATCGGCTCCAGGATGCCATCTTTGGTGGAGAATCGAAGGAAAAGTTGGTGATTTTGGGAAGACGAAGGCTGAAGAAAATGAGGGTTTTGTGCGGCGGGAATGATGAGGGTTTTTGGCTGTGTGGCTTCTTTGAGAAGACATCTGCTCTTTTTATAGACCCAAGGCGGCGCATGAATGTGAGTAAACGTTTCATTTCAAACGTTCCATTGAATGCTTTATTCATTTCCCATAATGGATACTGCCTCTGGCGGACCCGATAAAGTGTTCAGGTATCGGATCTGAAACAAAAAGACTTCTTTGTTTCGGAAACTGAAAGTGCAAAAGGACTGAAAAATTTTCAGTACTTTTCAGAAGACGTTTTTCCTTTGTATGCTTTGAACATTTTTTATGGAAATGCCTTGCAACTCAGTTTTTAACGTACTGGAATGTTTCTAATTGGGTTATGGTTTGATCGAAACCGTGTTTTAGACTAAACTTCGATTCTAATCGGAGTGACAGTCTGACCGAGTTCCAACTCTGGTCGCAATTCAGTTCTGACCGCGGCCCTAAAACTGATCGCGGTATCAGGGCAGGTCGCGATGCTTTTGGAAGCATGATTCTGATCACAGAACTAAAGTTTCCTGTGTATGAGTGGTCACGAACATAAAGTTTATGGCCATATTTTCGCACAGAAGATGTGAAGAATATTCATAAGAAATAAGAAACTTTTATTTCTTGCATTCTTGCATTCTTTACATACAGTCGATCAAAACGTCGACTTGCTCCGAAAGAAGTTTACAAAGTTCCCCGAGGGACATGTTATTGTCAGTAGGATCTACACTGGTAACTCCCAGGGAACTAGCAACTACCCTAAGTCTATCTACATCGTCCCTAACAACAGACGCACTATTGTCCCTAATCAAGTCAGAGAGTTCTCGCTGCTGCTGAGCATAGTCCCTCTCTTGACGGAAATGGTGCGCCTCTTCCCGGGATCGATCAAGACATTCTGCTAGACGCAGAATCTTCGAGGCCATCTCCTCGGTCTTCTTCTCCAGGGCATTCTTCTCCTCCAGAAGAGTCTGTCCGGAAGGAAGAGATGGAGCAGCAGAAGGCTGATCGCTGGAGCCTCCAACCTCCTGCATTTTTGCTAAAGTTAGTCGTACTAACTATAATTATCAGCAAAAGGGGAGAAGAATTGTTACCTGTCCCAGTGCATAACCCGTTGATACACCCATCTTGGGAGGAGGATCATCAGATGGTGGAAGTGCAACCTTCCCATCAGAAGATTGCTTCGCCAACCCAATATGGCAATCATCTGATCGAGGGATAGTCACCGCTTGTCGACCAGAATGTTGATCACCCAAAAGGATGGGAGAATTGGAGGGAAAAGGGGAGAGTTGAGAAGAATTCTTCTCCAAGGTTAAAGGCCTAACTTGCCGAGATGCATGAACGGGGAGAGTCAAAGGAACTGAAGGAAGAAAGAAACTTGCTACATTCTTCACCTTTGTTCCACTAGAAGATCCTTCGTCAACCTTGGGTTTCTTCCTTAATGGAGACAGGTCTTCAATCGTTTGAGGCCCTTGTTTGACAACTTCCTCTTCATCACTCTCAATCTCGATGATGTTGTGATCTGCCATCAGGAGGAGTATGTAAAAAGGAAGAAGGCAGGATGACAAGAAAAGAACTTAGGCGTGGGGAGGAATTGTGAAGTTTTACAAGTCCAGGAGCCAGGTATTTATAGCCGCTAGGGTGACGGTTTGTATTCCAGACGCCTCGGGTTTTGTCAAAGCATTTACAATTTTACCTCGAGATAAAAATAGTTCTACGGCGCTATCATTGCCCGTCACATAATGTCAGAACCCGTCTTGGGAAATCGACCGTTTTTCACTTAGTGCGCCACTAAGTGGAAAAATTGAAGAGTCGGGTTAAAAATCCAATGCATGGTCTTAAAAATTCAAAATAAACACGTCTCTTCGTTTTCTTCGAATTTGGGGGCTAGCTAACGAGGATTGACACCCGGGTCACTTCTAATAAACTTTTGGTTCAAGACAGGTTCGAACCAGACATGTATCTGGCGATGCGAACTCAAGCTATTCTGAGGGGCATTGCCATGAGGTCGCAAGCTTTACGCGATCAGGTCGCGGGTTTCGTGCGATCAGGCCGACAGCTTTGCGCGGTCAGAAGTTCGTATGCTATACGCGACCTGGATATCCGGGATGTTGCGCGGTCAGCCCACATTCCGCGGTCAGAACATTCTCGACCAGGGTGCTTGGAGTTTATTCGGTTATCCTTATAACAGGATATTCCAAACATCCCGAGGATTCCTCCATGTTGAAAACCAACTGTCAGAGGTTAATATATGCGGTTATTCATGATTAACACGTGTTAATAACCTCCGTGGAAGTTAACAGCGGTTCTCCTAAAACCGCATCCAACCGTTTGATGCAGTTTCTTCATATGGCACCCTTTCGACCAGTATAAAAGGGTGGCATAGAAGTCCGAAGGGGATCATCCAATCCATTTTGGAAGAAGAAGACTCCTGATATAGTTGAGACATAACAACTACGAAAAACAGCCAAGTCTACGGCTTAGATTAGATAGTTTCTACAAGCCTCCCTGGCTTTATTCTGTATCTTTACATAGGAAAAATCCTTCGCCTGTGAAGGAGTTTTTCTACTATTTCTGTAACCTTTTAACACCTATAGTGAAATCCTAACAGGACGTAGGGCTGTTACTCCCACCATCGAGGGCCCGAACCTGTATAAATCTCTCTGTGCTTCTGTTCACCATTGTTCTACATACCTTCCCGGAGGGTCATCTTGAAAGGTCTCACCATTACAAATTTTGCATAAGTTCGGCTGAGGACTCCGAGTCCGAATTGTCGACAATCACGAAGCCCTCGGTGGCCTCCCTGGACACGGGCGATGAGCCTCATGTCCCGGAGGTCACCGAGATCACCCGGACTTCGTCTTGGATGGATCCCCTCATCTCCTTCATGAAGGGTGAGGGGGACCCTCCTAGTGAGACCGAGGCTAAACGTCTCCGGGCTAAAGCCCAGGCATATCTCCTGCTGGAGGGGAAGCTCTACAAGCGGAGGGCTTCTGCCCTCCTGCGCTGCCTCCCCCGGCCGGAGGGGCTCCGACTTCTCGAAGACATCCAAGCGGGGAGCTGTGGTTCTCACCTAGCCCCGTGTGCCATCGCGGCCAAGGCCCTCCGGCATGGCTTCAACTGGCCCACGGTCATGCGCGACGCGTGAGACCTTGTCTCTGCGTGCGAGGCATGCCAGAAGATGGCTAAGGGCTCGAACCTCCCCCCTATAGCGCTGCAGACGATCCCCATCACTTGGCCCTTTGTGCGCTGGGGGATGGACCTCTTAGGGCCCTTCCCACCAGCGCCCGGGGGATACAAGTATGCGGTAGTCGCAGTCGACTATTTTACAAAGTGGGTTAAGGCGGAGCCTTTGGCCAGCATCACGTCCCGGGCCGTTCAGCGGTTTTTCTGGAAAAACGTCGTATGTCGTTTTGGTGTCCCCCGGGAAATCACCGTGGACAACGGGACCCAATTCGACTCGGCTTATTTCCGGGAATTCTGCGAAGGCCTGGGGCTCGTCATCCACTTCGCCTCGGTTGCCCACCCCCGGAGCAATGGGCCTGTCGAGAGGGTCAACGGCGTGATCCTACAGGGGTTGCGCCGGAGACTCGAGCAAACCGCTTCTAAGCGGGGTGCATGGGCGGAGGAGCTCCCTAGCATCCTTTGCTCCATGCGCATGACCCCGTCCCGGGCGACGGGACGTACTCCCTTCTCCCTGGTCTACGGGGCGGAGGCAGTCCTCCCCCCGGAGATCGGCTTCCGGTCACTGCGGTCGAGCTCCTGGAGGGAGCTACGCCCGCAGCGTACCAGGCCAACGAGGCCAACCAGCGTCTGAAAATCGACCTCGTGGAGGAAGAATGCGATCGAGCACTCCTCCGCCACGCCATCTACGAGCAAGAAATGGCGCGCGCGTACAATCAGCGCGTGCGCGAGAGGGCTTTCCGCCTTGGGGACCTTGTCCTCAAGCGTGTGACGGACCCCCAGGTCCAGGGTAAGCTCTCCCCCAAGTGGGAGCGCCCCTACAGGATCTCTGAGGTCTTGGGCTCGGGGGCCTACAAGCTCTCCAACCTTCAAGAACAGGAGCTGAAGCACATGTGGAACTTGCGTTTACTTCGCAAGTTCTATGTTTAGCCTTACGGGCCTGTCCCCTCCCCCGGAGCATTCGCACCAGAGGGGGAGGAGGGACACTGTATTTTCCTCCCCTTTCGCGGCTTCGCAGGGGGAGGCCCTGTACTTCATTTTATTAGCAATACATAGGTCTTGCTTTTCAAACTGTCTCATTGCAGGTCTTTCTCATGACCGCCCCTAGCGGCGATGCCCTCCCCGCGAGGATGCCCTCCCCGCGAGGATGCCCTCCTCGCGAGGAAGTGGGCCAGGCCCAACAAGTCCCTACAACGGGAGTCCCACTCCCGTAGGGCGGCTTACGATCAGCCCTCGTGGACTGAGGGTGTAAGCGGCAACCCGGTCACAATGGCCGCGGTAACGAGTCACTTTGGGAGACTAGTCCCCTGCCCAAACACTCAAGACCCGTCTTCGGGCACTTCCTCCTCCGGGAGTAGACGCTCTCCCCAGTGGGACGTCTAATGGCCTTCTTGGATCTATCTTCCTCCTCCGGGAGTCGACGTTATTCCCGGCTCCCCGTTTTCACGGCGACCGGATGATCGGCCCCTTGCGGCTTGATTGGATCTATCTTCCTCCTCCAGGAGTCGACGTTATTCCCGGCTCCCCGTTTTCACGGTGACCGGACAATTGGTCCCCGGCGACCTTATTCCCGGCTCCCCGTTCTCACGGCGACCGGATGAATGCCTCCCGGAGACCCTATTCCTGGCTCCCTGTTCTCACGGTGACCGGACGATTGTCTCTCGGAGAAGTCGGATTTCTCGGGCATTTTCTTCCCCGAAGACCGTATTCTCGGCTCCCCGTTCTCACGGCGACCGGACGAATGTCTCCTAGGAAGCTCGCCTCCGGAAATCTCATCGGGTTCTCTTGGACATTTCTTCCACATGAGGCCTTATTCCCGGCTCCCCGTTCTCACGACGACCGGACGATTGTCTCCCGGAAGGTCTTCTCCTTGAAAACCTCGTTTTAAAATTTTCTAACTTAGAAAATTTCCTATGCTACAGGTGACTTCCATGCCGGGGGCCTTGTTACCCCCACAGCGCGCGGAGCTATTCTCCGGCCCGCTGTGGGCGGGGGGGATCAGGAAACCCCGGGTGTTGACCGCGCCGCCCACGAGGAAACTTAGCTCATCCTTGTTAAGATGAGTCGTCCGGACCATCCAAGAAGAAGAAAATAAAGAGGCAATGAAAGGAAACAACAACAGCTTTAATGATTGTCAAACCCGGAGGACATCTTCCCCCTCCGGTGGGCTTCGGAAACGATACAACCCAGGTTCTAACCTGGGGGATTCTCTAAGCCCTAAGGTTCCTACGCCTAATACTCCCGGAGGCTCTCCGCTAGCTCCCGGGTCAAGTCCCGGTACAATGCCCGTACGTGGCGCCGAGCGTCCCGGAGCACATCTTCAGGCCAGAACTCGTATCCCGCCGGTGGAAGTATCCGGAGGGGAGGGATCATCCGGAGCCCCGGTCGCGGAGGGGACAATTCGGCACGATGATTATCAAAGTTGTCCAAGTGCTACTCCGGACGCCACCTCAACCGGATCGGCTCCCGGACACTATCCTCACCGCGATTCCCGGAGACAAGGCTTAGCAAGATCAAAGCCGCTTGGGCGTCCCCCGGGGAGCCCCTCCCGGACCTTCGCCCGGGAGCAACCTCCCGGGAACCCTAGTAACAGTAAATTCAATTCAAAGACTTAGAAAAAATTCTAACTTCATTGCATTCAAAATGTTTTTGTACAAGTGTCCGGGGCTTCTTCTAAGAAGCTACCGGGATCAAAATCCTAAGAAAACAAAAGAGGGCCCTAGCTAAGACCCGGGGGGAGGCTCATACATGTTCGTTGGCGTCCTCCCCCCGGGGGGCTTCTTCCAAGGCCGGGGCTGGGATGTCTCCCGCCGGAGGCGCCGGAGCCGGGAACCACGCCCGGATGATCCGGTCGTAGAACCCTCCGGCAAGCTACTCGACCTCCCGGCGCGAAGGCTCGAAGGAGTCCGGGAAGCTTCGGGGGATGCGGCCCCCGATCGCCCGGGCGCAGACCCCCCGGAACTCGATGAGCCCCGCAGCGGTCGTGACGACGGGGATCGCCCGGCCGCGCGCCCGAACGTCGGCATCCTCCGGGATGGCGGAGACCTGTGCGTTGAGAAAACACACAGCCTCCGCGAGGCTCGCTGGAGGGACCTCCCTGCTCCCGGAGCCTAGGCTTACGCCAAGGCCCTCGAGGGCCGACCGGATGGAGCGGTCCGCGTCCGCCACCGCCCGGACGCTTGAGTTCTCGAGCTCCCGGAGCGCCTCCCCCTCGCCTTGGCCTCCTCCCAGAGGCGGCCGTTGACGGCCTCGGAAATATGGACCTGGGCCCGGACCCGGGTCAATTCCGCGAGGGATTCGTCGCGTTCCCGGAGGGCCTCCTCGTGCTGCCCTACGGAGGCCGCGGCCCGGCCCTCCGCCTCCATAAGCAGCCGGGCGACCCGCTGCTCGAGGCCCCAGGTAACAGCTGCCACCTACAAAATATATAGAGTTAGAAAAATTTCAGAGTGCAGGGGATGAATGAAGACGTTATCGACTCGGGTTACCTGGGCCCCGAGGGACTGAAGCCCCTCGAAACGCTCATGGAGCGTCCCTTCCGCGACGAAGGCCTGCACCTTCCAGGTATGCAGGCCCTCCGAGTAGCGGGCGACCTCCCTCGCGGGAAGCAGAGGGGTCTCCCGCCCGGCGCCGCCAGCGCGGCCGGTGGGGGGTCCCCGGACCTCAAGGTCCGGTAACGCGGCTGGCGTCACCGGCGTCTTCGTCGACGAGGAAGTGCCCCCCGAAGACGTGGCCGAGGAGCTCTCCGCGGGAGCCCCCGCCCGGGGGGGAACCATCAGGCCTTTCCCTGCCCCGGGCTGGAAGGTCTTCGGGGCCTCCTCCTCCGGAGGAACCTCGTAGACCGAGGGGCTCCCCCCCTCGTCCACCGGCCAAACCCGCGGAGGTAAGCCCTCCGCGAATCTCACCTCCAGCCTCTCCGGCTCCAAAGAGGCCAGAAGGGGCAGGAGGGGCTCCACCAAGAGTGGCGACGGGGTGTAGTTCACCGAGTCGGACGCCGCCCCGCCCGCGGTCGCCTCCTTCCCTTGGGGCTCGACGGGGCCCTTCGGGGGAGGAGGTGTTGCTTCCTTCCGGGCCGGTGCCCGGGCACGCTCGCTCCCGGGAGTCTCGCCCCGGGGCTTCGCCGGTGTCGCCGCCGGCGTCGTCGACGGGCCGGGGGTCTTTTGGACCCGGGCCTTCTTGGGCTCCGAGCCCCCGGCCGCCTCCTTCCCCCGTTTGTGCGACCCGGGGGTGGGGAGAGGCTTCCTCTCCGGCAGCTTTAGCCCGTAGGCCGCCGCTACCAAGTTCTTGGGAGGGCCCTCCCCCACGGCGTGCACGACGTGCTCGTGCTCATCGGCGAAGTATCTCCCCAGGAGGTTCTCCGCCTTCTCCTGCGCCGCCGGGTACGGCCAGACTGCAAGAGGTAAAGAGTTAGTTAAAATTTCAAAAATTCGTAAATACAATGCAGCAGGTTCCCGGAGCTTACGTCGCGTCACCGGCTTCACCGGGGGCCGCTGCTCGGGGCCCATGCCGATCCCCCTCTTCCCGCCGGTGAAGGGGGAGATCCGGAGGAGAGCCATCTCCTCGGCGGTGTCCCGCATCTAGCGGGTCTTCTTGGAGAGGATCACCTTGCCGAGGAGCTCGAACTCCTTGTCCGTCCACACCGGAGGCTTCGGCGCGGACGACCGGCTGTAGGTGGGGGGCTCCGGGGCATACACCACCGCCTCGTCCCGGACCCGGAGGAAAACCACCTCCGGACCCAGTCCCCCCAGTGGTCCCGGGAGGCCGCCGCCGGGTAGTCGATCACTCGGGACGGCAACATTTGGACCATCACCGAACCGAAGGGGGACTTGGGGCCCCCCTTCACCAGGTGGGAGGTCCGCGCCGCCGGTTCGTAGAAGTACCGGAAGGCGCGAAGGGTGGGCTCCCGCCCGGTCGCTGTCTCGTAGAGCCAGATGAAGAGGCCCATCTGGACGAGCGCATTTGGGGTGAGGTGGTTGAGTGCCACCCCATACTCCTTCAAAAACTCCCGGAGCATGGGATGCACCGGGAGCCGGAGCCCCGCCTCTAGGAAGGCCTCGAAGGCCACGACCTCTCCGGGCCTGGGGCGGGGGGTTCCGTCCTTCTTCACGGGGACTCGGATGTCCCCGTCCACGACGACGCATCTTTCGACCAAGGACTCGGCGTCCTCGGCCGTGAACTCCGACGCCCAGAGGAAATCTGGAGGGATTTCCTCCGGGGGCACCTCCGTGGTCTTTGCTCGACCCTTGGGTGCCATGAGGTTAGTCTTCGTTTTCATTCAGTGGCTAACCTTTCAGGAGGCTACTACTAAAACTCTCGGACGTCCGCTACCGGAAAGAGCTACCGGGAAGAGATACCGGGAGAGGGCTGCCGGGAGAGCAAAAATCGCTGAGGCTGAAAATTTGGAATGAGCTTCCGGGCCCCCCCAAGGTCCTATTTATAGGGGCGGGACGTGGTCTAGATGCACGCCACGTGGCACCCGCAGATCAATCTGGACCGTTGAAGTTCGAACCGTGCGCGGGAAACGAAGGGACGGGCGCGTGAATCGAGGCGCCGGTTCGAACCGCGCGCGCATTTATGGCGAAACGGCGCGGCCTTAAGCGTGGGGCACGGAACCCGAAGCGCCGCAGCTCCGGTGACTTGGCCCGGAGATTTTCCCGGTGACGTGTACCATACCCACCGGGGACTCGAGCGTCGCCCCCGGCGTGCATGGGGGGCTGCTGTCGGGGGAAATCTCCGCGGGACTAAGTCCAGGTAAGTTGCGTCATGATTGCCCGGGGATTTGGCCTCCGGGGCCTCCCCGGGTGCCGCCATTTGCCCGGGGACGTGGCCTCCGGCCCCTCCCCGGGCGCCGCCATTTGGCTCTCGGGACATGGCCTCCGGGGCCTCCCCGGGCGCCGCCATTTGCCCGGGGACGTGGCCTCCGGCCCCTCCCCGGGCGCCGCCATTTGGCTCCCGGGATGTGGCCTCCGGTGCCGTCCCGGGCGCCGCCATTTGCCCGGGGACGTGGCCTCCGGCCCCTCCCCGGGCGCCGCCATTTGGCTCCCCGTAAGTGGCCTCCGGTGCCGTCTCGGGCGCCGCCATTTGCCCGGGGACGTGGCCACCGGCCCCTCCCCGGGCGCCGCCTTTTGGCCCCCGGGACGTGGCCTTCGGCGCCCTCCCGGGCGCCGCCATTTGGCTCCCGGGACGTGGCCTTCGGCGCCCTCCCGGGCGCCGCCATTTGGCTCCCGGGACGTGGCCTTCGGTGCCCTCCCGGGCGCCGCCATTTGCCCGGGGACGTGGCCTCCGGCGCCATCCCGGGCGCCGCCATTGGCCCAGGGACGTGGCCTCCGGGGCCTCCCCGGGAGCCGCCCTTTTGGCCCCCGGGACATGGCCTCCGGCGCCGTCCCGGGCCTCATCGCCCTCCTGAAGTTAAAGTCTCGAACTGTTTGTCACGTGCAGGTCACGCAAGGAGCGCCTCGGGAACTAGCGACCACCTGTCAAGCATCCAAGGCGTTTGACCGGGAGAAGGACGGTCCTACCCTTCAATCCGACGGTGGCTTCCGGGGTAGTTTAGGTTTTTTGCTTCTTTTTGGGGCTATAAATAGCCCTTGTACCCCTCTGTTGTAAAGGATTGGTTCTCTTTGATTGGAATAGCTAAACTCACAGACGTGCTCCGGAAGCCTCTCCCCCGGAGAGAGCTTCCCCAGCCGACTCCGGTCGGGAGCGCGTCGACAGGACTAGGGCCCCCACCGGGACCCGAACCTGTATAAACCCGTGTGTCATTTTTTGTGCTTGTCCGGCGGGGGAGGACCGGTCATCCGGTCAACCCGCGCGGCGTAATCTTTGCTAGGCTCATTCAAAAAACCTGCCGGGGTATTCGCAATACCACGACAACAGATGTGGTCATTGGTGCCGCAGGAGAGCACGTAGCACATGCTGATTGTGTGGTAGACCTCCAGGTGGAGCACGGCGCGACATTGAGACTGCAAAGAAGAGGCAGGATGATGTAGGGACGAGGTTGAGCTAGTCGTTGTCGTGCGTGGATGACTTAATGAGGCAGTGCACTATGATGGAGTCGTCTATATGACCAGCGAATAGAAGGCAATTCGTGAGGAGTGGGGAATGGTAGGCGAAGAGGGTAGTCATTGTGCAATGCTCGCTTTTGTTTTCAAGCTCAAGGAGTACATTGGCAAAGGTGGATAATATGAACACACCACCGTGCCAGTCACCATGGTGATGTGCTTGGTAACCAGCCCGTGTCCTTGTAGGGAAGTGTTGCTACCGCCTTGACAGATGCACAGTCCCTGATCGAGTCGTACGATGAGAAGTGCAACCTCTTGATAAGTGCTTAATTGGTATAGTTTTTGCCCGAAGTATGTATCTAAAAACGTGTTGAAAACTCCTTCGATGCGACATTATATGCGACTTTTTATATCATTTTTACAATCCACTATCATGGTTGTGTTTGTTATATTTCAAGAATCATGCCTATAAAATTTGGAAGCATCCCGAGCTCATTTGGACAAAAAACAGAGAAGAACATGAAAACTGGACGAAATGGGGCCCTGAAGGGACCCAAACCCTAAGGAACAAAACCCAGCGCTAGCACTGGCACGGCCCATGCTCGGTGATAGGCATGGCTTATGCCAGGGCTTGTGCCTAGATCTTTCCCTTGGCCGTTTTGCTTGTTTTGACTCTGATTCATGCGCTGTTAGAACTGATTTTTCATCGTTTGTACGTCAAGAGTTGTAATCAGTTATGTTATGACTTTGGACTATAAACAAAGATATTTTTAGCTAAATTAGGAGTGCTTTTACGGAACTTTTAGTTTTAATTCAGATTTAGAAGTTAGGTTAGGTCGAGCCCCCCTCTTTTTTCAGTTCTAGTTTTTACATCTGTAAGCCAGTGTGGATGGCAGGCTTCATTATTGAATGCAATTGAGTAAGTTTTTATTTAATTCTTGTTATTTCTGTATTTTCATGGATTTTTGCAAGTAATTCACTTCTAGGGTTAGGGATGACCTAATTTGGAGGGCATATTTCTTCCTTGGTTTTGTTTTCAAATTTTGCGACTGAGTTTCTCTCGTTTTCTTCCCCTAAACCCTGAATTCTTACCCTAGCAACAAACGTAACAGTTGAGCCTAAACAAGAGAGAGGGTCTCGCCAGAATTAACCGAGGAAGCAATTTTCTGACCATTGTACAGGTGACCGTACTGACAACTTATTATGTCTTGGAAAACATTTGAAATTGATTCACCAATTCACTAGCCTTGGTTTGAATTATGCCCGATGGTTATGGAATTCCTAAAACCCTAGGTTTGCCCCTAGATTTCTCAAACCCTAATTCGTTACTTCATTATTGCCTTCTAAAATCCTAGATTTCTAATACTTGCATCTTTACCCCTTTCAAAACCCTAGATTGGTAGATTTTAGTTGTAGAACTTAGTAGTAGCCAAAGAGACCCCCCAATTCGCTCTGAGTTAATCGACAATCTTTTAACCTAAAAGACGAATACGTTTGTTCCTCATCGAATTCTACCCTCAAGTGCTCAACATCATTGTTTTCTTGCGATATTACTAAAACATGACTCTTCTTAAGTGTGTCAAGTTTTGGGCGCCTTTACCGGGGAACAACGGTAATTCATCTTTTAGGCCAACTTTTTGCTGATTTAAGTAAATGTCACTTCTTTATCTTGCTTCTATTTTTTTCTTATTTTTTGTGCACCACTAACCTTTCAGGAAGATAGTGCACATTGGATAGCTTGGACGAACCTGTGAAGTCTGCCTGCCAACAACAGTACGAGGCGAGACAAGTAAGATTGGAGGAGAATTCGTGATAACACATTGTGGTAAACAGCAAACACCCAATAATGGAGGACCAAAAAAGATTGAAGGATTATGCAATCCTGCTCACCATGGGGTTGTAGTCAATTACTCTTAGACCAACAATCGAATCAAACAATTTTGAAATCAAATATGCACTTCTAAATTTGGTACAATAAAATCAATTCAGTGATCTCCCCACTGAAGATCCATCTATGTATCTTCATATGTTTCTTGAGCATTGTGACACTTTCAAAATTCTTGGAGTAACATAGGACACACTTCGCTTAAGGCTCTTTCCTTTTTCGCTGCGAGAGAAGGCGAGGGCATGGCTGTACAATCTTCCACCTGTATCAAACACCACATGAGATGAACTCTCACGCACCTTCCTTAGTAAGTTTTTCACTCCTACTAAAATTGTCCATATTCACAACTTGATTGCATCTTTTACTCAGTAGGTAGGAGAATCACTTTATGATGCTTGGGAATGGTACAAGGATTTGTTGATCAAGTGTCCACATCACGGACTACAGAAGTGGCTCATGGTTCAAATATTTTACAGCGGGCTAAACTATAACACGCGAATGGTTATAGAAGTCGCAGTTGGCAGCGCACTGATGAAAAAAAGTGTAGATGAAGCATATGATATGATTGAAGGCATAACTCAAAACTACACACAATGGAGAACTAAACGAGCTGCTCAACAGACTCTGACAAACAACATGGATGTAAGTGTAATGGCCCAATTAGCTGAGCTGATAGACCTTCTCATTGATAAGTTGGAAATCCTAGGATCACCTGCTAAATCTTCTATTAATACCATTACACCTGTATGTGAACTGTACGTCATACAAGGCCACTATGACCATGAATGCCAATTTAACCAATCCATGGAGCAGGTGAATGCTTTTCAGGGTGTGCAACAATAGCAAGATAACAACTTATTGAACTCTTATAACTCTGGATGGAAAAACCACCAAAATTTCACTTGGTAGGGACACAATCAACAACCTCAATATCAACAATAAAATTTTGGACAGCAGCAACTTCACCAACAGAACCCCCAACCAAGAACAAACGCCACCGTACCAACCACAAAATTAGCAACCATACCAACTGCTGCACCAATGGAAACTTGAAGCGTATGCTAGAGAACTTTCTAGCAAATCAAGAGAAAAAAGAAACATCCATGAACAAAAGATAGACTCCATATCAACCCATGTTTGCTTGCTGGAGACACAAATCGCGCAATTGGCAAACCTGCGCCGAAAAATGCTAACCCTCTTCCTTTTCTACCCATTAATCCTCGTGATTCAGAAAAAATAAATGCTATTACTTGTTCTAACTCTCTTAATGAAAATGCATTAATTCTACAGAGTGGAATAAGACTACCGGGACGAACACTACCCACCGAACCACCACCGGTAAGTAAGACAAGCGATGAAGCTCTAGCACGACCGGCGGAGGATGACAGTTGCGACATCGAACTGAAAGAAGTAGAAAGTGGAGCTAATCAGGTAATACGTGCTTATAATCCAACTCCACCTTTCCCTGGAAGGTACGTTCAAGCGAATCTCGATAAATAATTTGAAAAATCCATGGAATCTTGAAAAAACTCAACATTATCGTGCCTTTTACTGATTTTATAACTCAAATGCGCTCTTACGGAAAATTTTTAAATATACTCACTAAAAAGATGGATTTAAGTGAATTGCAAACTATTGGTTTGATCGAGAATTGTAGTGCTTTCATTCAGAACAAGATGCCGGCATAGCTTCAGGACCAAGGGAGCTTCTCCATCTCTTGTAACATAGGTACAATATATGTCAATCGAGCTCCTTGCAACCTAGGCACAAGTAAAGGTGATGCCTCTTTCCATTGCACAACGCTTGAGCATAGGTGAGATCAAACCTACGCGCATGGTGTTATAACTTGCTGATCGATTGGTGAAGCATCCGGAAGGAATTCTGAAAGACGTACCTCTTCAAATTGGTAAATTTTATCTTCTAATTGATTTCGTAATTCTTGATATGGATGAAGATGTTGCTATATCTATAATATTGTGATGACCAATGCTCTAGACAGCAGCTGCCCTTATTGATGTTTGTTGAAGGAGAACGGGCTGCTACTCTAGCAATAATTTCAAAAATTTTAATCCGAAAACTCAAGAACCATGCAAGCATAAAACCATAGATCAAGAGGTTTACCAGGATGCGACAACACAACAGCAGAAGAAGAGTCGATGTCGCAATTGGATTGTGATCAGCAGTGTAGCAGTAGCAGCTGCACCCCTATAGAAGTCCATACGTCTGGGGAAGGAGCACCGAGTGTTTGTGCTAGCACCAGCTTACTCGTGGATGGTGGTGGCAGTCAGAATAGATCAGATATCAGATATCTTTTGCATGTTCACCTGGCCTCCTTTTATAAGGTCTTGCAGATAAGTCTTACTCAAATGCGAGCCCTAATCCCAATGGTAAACCCATTACCAATAGGGGACCTTTTTTGGATCTCATCCGAATTAATACTCCAACCCGTTAAGTGTGTGACCCTGTATGTTCGTGTATATTTGGTCGTGATCGGAAACAACTTCCCGAATCACAAGTCATAAGCAGTCTCTAGCAAGACATTATGACTACCCACATGTACACGAAGATCATATCCGATGAACCTATACAACTTATTATGGATTATCTATTTGCCTCACGATACCAGATCGAATTCAAGGTGAGAAACGTGTCATCCTTGAATAGCTCGGTCCTTTCTCGATCTTGTAATGGACTAACCTTTATCCATAGTTGACTCTCAACTATATTCGGCACGACCATGCACTTTCTTAGTCCAATTACATCAAGGGGCCTAGAGATATCTGTCTCAAGATATGAGAGGGGCAAATTCTATCTCGACCATTCACTTTCAACCACATAGTTCATAACATATATGTATGTCACCTTTATGACTACTCGGTTAAAACTAGTGGTTGATGACACCAAGGTATGTTACTACACATGTATGAAACTATGATGATCTCAGGTCTAAAGATAAACAAAAAATAACTGTTATAAACAAACTGATGATACATAAAATCTCAACAGTGTTTTAAATTGGGTCAATCCGACCAACATGTTCTCCAACATGTGTCCACGACATTGACTTGATATCTCATATCTATGGTCCGTGAAACTTGACTATTAATCAATGATTGTGCTGACTTATCTTGCATTATTATTCCATATAATACCGAAAGTCAGGGATGTTTAGAATAATTATCACTGATAAAGCTGTAAGTAAATTGTGACAATTCATATATAATTATAAAGAGTTCCACAAACAAGTTCATACTTATTGATCGATAAAAGTGATACTTTATTCAAGGAATACAATAAGAATTCATAAACATGACATGATACAACTATCTCCATTATTGCCTCTAGGGCATATCTCTATCGTTCGTGAGGGACGGATCAATTTTCACATAGGGGAAGAGAAAATACTATTTAAAATGTCTAATGTTGTTAATTGCCCTATGGATGGGAAAAACTTTGCAGCGTGGATACTCTAGAAGAAATTTTGGAAGAGCAGTCACCATTGTGACTCACAACAGGAGAAGAGATCGACGAAATTCTTGAAAATAAAAAAGCAGGCAGCAGTGAAGAGAAAGAACAAAACAAGGACAAACCATCATGGGAACCGCCCAAGATGGACACCTCTGATTCCGACACTGCAGGTAAGGAAAACGTAAGTAAACTTACACTCAAACCCTTTCCTTCCTCACTGATGAGATGCATCCTGTGATTGTTAATGCAAACTTGACTGACTCGCAACTAGAAAAATTGATTTCTTTACTTCGTGTGCATTGCAAAGCTTTAGGCTATTCAATTGATGATATCAAAGAGATTAGCCCATAAATTTTCATGCATAGAATCCCTCTAGTTGATGAAACAAAAACCTCCATCGAATGCCAACATAGACTAACCATAATTTAAAGGAAACAGTTAAAACTGAAATTTCTAAACAATTAGATGCAGGTATTATATATCTTATTTATGATATTTGTTGGGTTAGCTTTGTTCATGTGGTTCCAAAGAAAGGGAGCATGATTGTGGTCGAGAATGCAAACAATGAATTGATCTGTACTAGGCTTGTCATTGGATGGTGTATGTGCATAGATTATTGAAAATTGAATAGTGCCAGTAGGAAGGATCATTTTTCATTACCTTTAATCAATCAAATGTTAGAAAGATTAGTCAAACATTCATACTTTTGCTTTCTTGATGGATATTCAAGATGCTTCCAAATTCCAATTCATCCCAATGATCAGGACAAGACGATGTTTACATTTCCATTTGGTACTTTTGCATATTGCCGAATGCTGTTTGGAATATGTAACGTGCTAACAACCTTCCAAAGATGTATGATGACTATTTTTTCAGATTTAATTGAGGAAATAATGGAAGTTTTCATGGGTGATTTCAGCATTTATGGTTCCTCTTTCGATGCCTGTCTATGTAATATTTCTTGAGTTTTGTTCAAGTATGAAGAAGTGAACCTAGTACTCAATTGGGAGAAGTGCCAGTTTATAGTGCAAGAATGCGTGGTACATGGCCACGTATTTGAGCAAGGGATTAAAGTTGACAAAACCAAGATCGACGTTGTCGTGAGTCTACCACCACCAATCATGTGAAGGGGATACGCAATTTCTTGGGACACGTAAAAACAAAGCCATGACTCGCACAATGGATCCTTCTGCTGTAGGAGTTCAATTTGGAAATAAAAGACAAGAAAGGTGAAGAGAACATCATTGCCGACAATCTTTCACGACTCTTCACTAACACCGCTGACGTTCACATCCATGATGCCTTGCCCGACGAGCACCTTTACTTACTTCACAAAGAACAATGGTATACTAATTATGCAAATTATTTGTTTAACCATGAACTTCCTTCAGAATTGATGTACAGGAAATGTAAGCGCTTCCTCCATGATGTCCAACGCTACTACTAGGACGATCCAAACCTTTTCAAGAAAGGAGTTGACAACATCTAATGCATATGTGTGCCCCACCACGAGATCCAAAGCACGCATATGGAGGACACACTGGAGCTTCAAAAACAGTGGCAAAGGTATTGCAATTAGGTTTGTTTTGGCCTTCTCTATTCAAGGATGCTCATGAATTTGTTCAAAAATGAGATTCTTGCCAATGTTTGGGAAATTTGAGCAAAAGACATGAAATACCCCTGACAAACACACTTGAAATTAAACTTTTTGATGTATGAGGTGTTGATTACATGGGCCCTTTTCCTTCTTCTATGAGTAACTCCTACATCTTAGTCACGGTTGATTATGTTTCAAAGTGGGTAGAGGTTGTTGCTACACCAATGATTGCATCAAAACTTGTGATTAAGATTTTTAGAACAGTCTTCTTCCCCCGATTTGGTAACCGTGAGCGGTGATTAGTGATGGTGGTGCGCATTTCACAAATTAGCAATTTTAGAAATTGTTGATGAAATATGGGGTTATTTAAAAAGTTTCTCTTGCTTATCACACTCAAACAAGTGGATAGGTTGAAGTCTCGAAAAATGAAATCAAAAGAATTTTGCAAAAGTTGGTAGCACCATCATAGACAGACTAGGTGCTCAAAGTCTCCGATGTTCTCTAGGCATATCGCACAGCATTCAAAACTCCGCTAGGCATGCCGCTTTATAAAATTGTGAATAGCAAGAATTGCCACTTGCTTGTCGAACTGTCACACAGAGTGTTATGGGCGTTAAAAAATTCAATTGGAATTTCGACAACGCGGGGCGAAGGCGAATTCTTGAATTGCATGAACTTGAAAAGTACAGAACAATTCCTACGAAAATATCCTAATCTACAAGGACAAAACAAAGAAGTGGCACGACAAACGGATCCTCAATCGTAAGTTTTAAAAAAGGTAATTTGGTTCTATTATTCAATACGTGACTGAAATTGTTCCCAGGAAAATTGAAATCGCGATGGACTGGGCCATACGCGATCGAAAAAGTTTTCTCGTATGATGTCATGGAGCTTCGGGTGCATGATAGTACCACTTTTAAGGTAAACAAGCATCACATCAAGTTGTACAATGTGGGAGACGAGGTAACTGCACTCAACTTGGTCAATTCTTTCGATTCCATCTTTTTATGAATTACCGAGAATGTTCTGTCGAGTGGGATGTTAAACCAGTGCTAGCCAGGATGCAACCCAGTGTACTAACATGTAGAATTCTCCCTTATGAACACAACAGCGAAAGAATCGCTCAATTTCAACGTCGTTTGACCCTTCAAAAATTGATTTTTGGAAGTCGTACACATGAAATAACAAAATTCCTCCAAAATCAGCTAAAAATCAGTAAAAATCAGTAAAAAGAAAAAACCAACTGAACCAAACCGAGCTGAGCATGGGCAGTGGCACGCCCATGCCCAGCTCAGTTTGGCCCCTTTTGTTCCTTTTTTTCAGCTCTCTCTCATCCGAACTTGTACCAAACTTGTTTATTTAATTGATTTCCTCTCCCTTTTTCCCAAACACACAAAACCTCCATTACTGGTACCAGCCTAAACAGTCTCAGAAGAGGACGAGATCGGTGCAGTAAAGGCAAGTATTCTGTCGTTATTTCCACAGGTACTAGAGAAGCGAAACGTGTATAAAACTAAAACTAAATCGAGGTCGAATGAAATAAACTAGTCGAAAGAAAGAGGGAGATAATGTCAGAAGAAAATGAAGAGAAAGAGAGAGCTGATCATCAACGACACTCGATCAATGATGGATAAAATTGTACAATGATCATAGATATGTGCAATGTTTATTATAATCGAGAAGAGGCATAACGAAAGAGGTTATAGACGTCTATCAATTAATAATTGCTGGACAAACCAATGAAACAATAGTACAGAAATAAAAACTAATGCTTCAACATGCCTCAATTTACATAAGCAACACAGCACACAAGTTAAGCAAACAAAGACTCATGAACCAACAGCACAAGAGATCAATGAGAATTGAATAACATTTGCTCTCTACCAAATCAAGGTTGCCTCAAGAATACAAGACTACTAATATGGAAGATTCAGAATCTCTAGAGCTCTAGGTATCACACCTACGCACTTGAAACAATTGATTCAAGTAATGATGTAGTCCTGGAGAAATCATGAAGTGCGTCGGACGTTGCGTCCTGGTCTTGTTTGTCTTCTGCATGTACCATCCATGCAGGCTCTAGCATGCAATACCCATACTCCAAATTGCAATATCGGAGGCCATGGGCATCCCCAGAACGAATGGCATGGGAGTTGACGGTGCGCTCTTCTCACTCTCCTTCACCATTCTCATCTTTGATTTTACCCTAGAAGCCAGCTTCTTGATGCCTTGCCTCCTAGTCGGTGTCAGCTTCGTTGTTGGACCCATTGGCTGGCTTGTTAGAGGGGTCAGCTGGCTAGTAGGCCGAGTGTCAGTGTCCGTTGGGGTAAGAACCTACATATAGTAATGGTCACTAACTCCGAGGGCTATTATTACAGTACAAAATTATGAAGTCGGTGGGGGAATTACCTCATCCAGGACGATGTCCTTCTTGGGCATTTGCACGAACGTGTGCACCGCAGCCCTGAGAGTGGTAATCTCATCGTTCGGTAGCTTGTCCAACAGAAATCCTTTGCAATGGTCGAAGATAGTGTCCACCTGGACCTGTGTAAAATCCTCAGATAGAGGGACACCGTGGATCGTCGCCCCCGCCGTGCATGGTTGTGCCATCCCATGTCCAGCCTCGATCGGGAAGAGACTGGTCAGCACCATAAGCTTGTAGGAGGCGGGCTCCTACAAACAGTGCGCATTAAGATGACATCAGGGTACATATTGAATTTCAATTTTGAATGAATTAACAAAGAAAAGCGGATATTACCTGCAAAAAGTCCACCGGATACTGTCAAGAGGGCTCCGGATGCGAAGACCCCGGGGTGGATGCTCAGCTGCTACGACGGCCAAAAACAAGGCTTAGTAAGTCCGCTGTTGCGGGGGGATGCCCTGGGTCGACTGTCTTAGCTCATGATACATTGCCCACATCTCCGCCGACTCCTGCCTGAGTTCTGCATCCCACTGGTAAAACTCCAATCGCATCTCTTCCTTGATTCGTTCGTCGCGATCTTTCTAGGTTCTCTTTCTCTTCTTAGCCACCTCCTCATCACCAGGGAAACCTACCCTCCAAGGCACAATGGCACCGAGGCCGCGCACGCGGCCCGGATGCTCCTTATTTCCTAGCGCTGTTGATAGAATATCCCTGTCCCTGCTAGGGTTCAACTCTCTGGATGCCACCTGTGCACTCAGCGTCGCCTGCAACAGGAGAACTTAGCAATACAACCCATTGCATGTGTGTTATGGAGATAGTAAGTGATCCTACAAAGTTAGAGATCTTACCAGCCGGTCGATCACTTCCCTGTCCGTAGGGTTATTCACCGAGATGCTTCCGGAGGAGGTCATCTTCGATCTTTCTTAGCACCAATTGCGGGCGCGCATGTCCGTTATGCCCGCATAAGGAGCAGAGGCCGAAGACTGGGAAGCTTCCTTGTCCTGCTTCCTCCACAATGCATTCTTCCCCACATACCCACTGGTGCCTAGTTTGTGTGGGTGCGTATTCTTCGCTTGGTTAGCCTTGCCCTTCTCACTAAGTGCCTGGAACTTAGGCGTGTCCTTCATCTCCACGAACTACTACCATGCCTCGGGAGTCACGAAAGGGTAGTCATTGAAGGGTGTCTTCGACTCCTTCATATAGGGCTTGACAAGATGGCTCTTGAAGTTCCTCCACGCCTTGTTAATTGACATCACTGTCGTCAGACGGATGGTGAGCTGGCAATCCTCAGGAATGTGAAACACCACCTGCATTTCTTTCCATAGCTCATCCTTGCACTCTCAGGGCACTTGACCCCACTCGGAGGTGGTGATGGGCACCAGTTCCCTTGCCACTTTGTTGCAAAGTGAGCGGTACTGACCGACTAGTTTCTTCTGAGCTTTCGGCACCCCGTTGTCATCGAACTGTATGTGCTGCTTTTCCCACCTATTGAGACGTGCGCATGTCGTCTGGCCTCGCCCCTTTCTCTTCTGTGGCTAGGCCACGGTGGACGGGGTGACCTTCGGCCCAGGCGTCTCATCGCCAAAGAGGTCACTCTGACTCCCTGACTGGTTCATTTCGTCACCGGACATATCAGTTGCTAACATAAGTGAAAGAGAGAACAGTGTAAATAAATCTGAAACTTATAATCCTATAACTAAATTTGAAACTAATAAACATGTATAACTAAATCCAAAACAAATATCAAATAAATATTCTGAAACTGTTCATAAATTGACCTAGACTAGCACAACTGATGAGCATAGTCCAGAAAATCAACATTAACAGTTCATAAATTTGAAATTGACTAAGATTATCATAAAATTGTGAGCATTAGCAAGACAAATTATTGATAAAACCCATATACTTAAAATTGACCAAGAATGGCAGTAACGGTGGGGAGGCGATGGAGGTGATCACGCGGGACGGTGAGGAGGAGATGGAGGTGATCGCACTGGATGGTGGGAGGCTGAAGAGAGATAGTGCGCGCATTCGCCGAAGAGCAATTCGCTAAGTGTGGAAATGAGCGGGACAAAGTCCGCCTTAAACTATGTAGAGAGATTATCATGGACGGTTCTGAGTTAAGGACCGTCTGATATGAAACTATCACAGACGGTTCTGAGTGTAGAACTATCTGTGATAGTTGCCAATTCAAATGCTCCAATATTTCTTCTATGACAATGATGTAGTGCTTTACAATCTGAAACTCAGTAACTCTGAATACTGAAATTTCAATATCCAAAAAGCCTCAAATCTATGCAAATGATGTCCAAATGCTCGAAAACTTGGTGGAAACCTCAAGAGACATATTTAGAGCATAACAAAATCAAGTTTGTGTTGTATGTTTCATAAGATCGAGAGCAAGGCACTCAAACACTCAGATATTCCAAATGTAGTCCAAACGCTTCGAAAATAGGTTACAGCCTTAAGAGTCCCATGTGGAGCATGCTTAAATAAATTTTACATACAAATGGGGAATTTGACCGACAATTTGCATATACGTACATACACACCCATATTATCTTCAACTTTCCACTTGTCGCAGCCCTGCAAAGGCGAGAATTAGAGGATAAGCTATACTGATGGAAACAGAGAGATAAGGATGGTCGATTACCTTTAAAGTATAACCCTTCCTCGTGATCCATATGCACATAACTGGTTTCGTCAGTGTCTTCAGTATCGACCTGTACACCATCTCCAAATGGAGGCATCTCATCAAATTGATTGTATTCTTCCTTGTCTATGACATTTTCAACTCCAACAATCCTTCTCTTGCCATGAAGGACGATGTGCCACTTCTTATTGGCCGGGTCAGTGACATAAATGACTTGAATGGCTTCCTTTGCAAGCATGAATGGCTCATCTTTATAAGCAACTCGATCGAGATCCATAGAAGTGAAACTGTAACTGTCAACCTTCACACCCTGTAGAATTTGGACTCATCGACATCAAAACAGGAGAATCTTGAACAGTACGTAATCGAGCTCCCAAATTTCTTCTATGAACTCATAGTATGAGTTCAATCCACGTAATACCCTTGTTGGGCCTGTCTTTCTGGACTCCTCATGAAAAGCTTCTACGCTTACTCCACTATTTTACACAGTGCTGTTTTGATCTTGAGTTTTCGTGTAAAATGTGTACTCATTGATGTCGTATCCCTACCATGTCTGTACAGTAAATGTTGGCCCTTTTGCCAACCATTTAAGATTCTTACTTGTGGACTCCCCGGTGATTCGCAATTTCATCCACGTGTTGAATCGACTGTTATGTTCTCTCATGATCCAAACCTTGGATCGGCGAGGATTATCTTGTCGTAGCATCTCCTTGTGCTCATCGATGTATGGAGACACCTCCGTCATGTGTTGCAAGACCCAAAAATGTGTTTTCGAGTACATATCGAAATCATGAGTGATTGCTCTCCGTCCAATAGTTTCAACGCCATCAAGCCTCCCCTAGTGACGAGACACAGGAACTCCTGTTGCTTCTACCTTGGCCATGTAATCGACACAGAACTCAACAACCTCTTCTACTGCATACCCTTCGACAATGCTACCCTCAGGCCAAGAGTGATTCCTCACATAAGCCTTAAGTGCACCCATGTACCTCTCAAACGGATACATATAACATAGGAACACATGTCCACATATCTTGATTTCTCTGACAAGGTGGACAGTGAGATGGACCATGATATCAAAAAACGACGGAGCAAAATACATCTCAAGTTGACAGAGAGTTTGAACAACCTTGCTCTGCAGAAATCTAGTCCCTTGGGATCAATGACCTTTCAAGAGATTGCATTAAAGAAATTGACAATGATTGTTACCCGAGCTAGTTCAAAATAATACATATTTGGTTCAAGACGGATTCGAACCAAATGAGTGTCTGAAGGTCCGTTGTTATGGTCTCAGACGACTTGAGAAGCGCGGACACAAGAATGACATATGGTCGCAGGCTTTGCGCAATCGTGAGATCACACAGACGTTACGCGATCAGGAGGCCGTAGACAATGCTCGGTCAGAAGGTCGTTGACTATCCTCGACCAGAGTAACTCGGGATTGCTTAACTCTGCAAAAGGCATATCCCTCGGATCGTGATGATTCCTCCATGTATGAAGACAACTGCTAGGAGGTAAACATGTGCAGTTATCCCTTGATTGCACATGTTAAACTTGTGTGGGAGTTAAGTACGGTTGCCAAAATTGCACTTCTACAACCGTTCACAACCATTGTGCATTGGCGCCCTTTTGACCAGTAAAAAAGGGTGAGAACATGTACAAGACGAAGATATACAAGAAGACGAAGACAGATAGGAGCAACAGGCTTTCATAAGTCAGTTTAGTCGTTTCTTAGACAATCACACAGAAAAGATCTTCGCCTGTGATGATCTTTTCTTCAACCTTGTAAACATTTTTCCATACATAGTGAAATCACAATAGGACGTAGGGCTATTACTCCCACCATCGAGGGCCCGAACCTGTATAAATTTCTCTGTGCCCCAACTGACATTGGTCATCATCCCTTTTCGGAGGGACATCTTGAAAGGCCTCACAACTCACAAATTCTGCATAAGATCGACTAAGGAGCCCGAGTCCGAATCATCGACAGCTGGTGCCCACCGTGGGGCCTTTCTCAAGGCGTTCTTTTTTTCTATCCGGAGGTTCAGTGAGCCATGTCTGGGGCATATGATTCCAAGAACGACTTTGATCTCGAGGATTATGCCCATATACAGATGCCTTCACCTAGTGATCCTCTTCCAATGGAGGAAACTGGAGGCGAAGACGTCCCAGAGGTCGATTCGACCACTCAGGTCATGTCTATCAACCAGGAGACAACCGACGCAGAACCAGAGCCCAGTGTGGTTTCTACTGTGTTAGGGATTGAATCCGGTCCATCGCACGACCTTGCCGAGGGCAAGGGCGATGTTGATCAAGAATTTAGTCCAGGGAGGTTTGATCCAGATAACCTCCACTGCCTCTTTGATTTCGAGTCCGACTCGGAACAGATAGAGATGTTCTCTCCATCGGCGTCCTCGTTCCCTAGGCAATTCG
Source organism: Pharus latifolius (assembly GCA_019359835.1). NCBI lineage: Eukaryota > Viridiplantae > Streptophyta > Magnoliopsida > Poales > Poaceae > Pharus > Pharus latifolius. Next base: position 28,462,060 of record CM033330.1, on the reverse strand, counting down.
CTGTCTTATCAGAAGAAACTCCCGATCAGCGAGCTGCTAGGGAAGAACAGGAGCGCAAGCAAAAAGAAGGGCAAGAGAGCAGACAAAAGGAGGATCAAGATCGTGAGCAGCAAGATAATGAACTTCGCAAAACAGCCCTAGAGGCTCTTCAAAATGCGCAAGCTCGTTACGACACTGCTCCTAGTTCCTCCCATCGTCTGCATGGTCGCAGACGCGACCAGACACCTTCTTTACCCCCGGGACATTTACCGGCAGACGAGGAGATGGTGACACCTAGTGCACCCAGGAGGAGCACGCAAGGCCGGCTTCGATCCATCGCAGAGGTCCTGCGTAATTTTCCTCCTACTGTCACAGATGGGCAGAAACCAGCTTTCTCCAGAATCCTGGCGGAGAGGTTAGACGAGGTCGCATCCGACGCGACCCCCTACAGCCTCTTCTCGATCGGCGATACGTTCCTATGAAAGAGAATATTCTAACTCTAGTTCTGGTAGACGGAATCGTCCACCACTAGTACCGTCTCGGCATGACAAAGCCAGACGGGCGGGAAATTCTTGTGATCGGGAATGAATTCCTGTCCACTCTCACCTGGGGCCACGCGTGATGTCTCCTTCACGTGAGGTCGCCCGAGATCAGGTCGAGAGTCGCAGATCCATCCATGGTCCTAATGTCGGTTGTAAAGCTTTCTCGCCCGGCCTTCATGCGGTTGTTTGGCCAGATAAGTTTAAACCGGGGGCCATTGAAAGATTTGACGAAACTCAGAATCCATCGGAGTTCCTTCAAATTTACATCACTACTATTCAGGCAGCAGGTGGCGATGACCGGGTCATGGCCAACTATTTACCTACAGTCCTCGAGGGACAGGCAAGAACCTGGCTGTTCAATCAGCCTGAGGGTTCGATATATAAATGGGAAATGTTGTGCAATGCTATCCTCAACAATTTCCAGAATTGTTATCAGAAGCCGGGAAAAGAGGACAACCTCCATCGACTACGACAAACATCGACCGAAACTCTTCGTCAGTTTGTCAAAAGATTCGTCGGGGTGAGAAATACCATCCCGAACATATCTAATAATTTCATTATCAGGGCATTTAAACACGCCGTTCGATATTGGAGGTTTACTGAGGACTTACTCATCCACCCCGCTCGATCAGTAGTTGATCTCTTTGATATGGCTGATCGATATTCCGACGCGGCCGAGGCCATTGAGTGGAATCGGATGGTGGACAAAGGAAACTCACCGCCTTAACCAGGTCTCAATGACGTAAAGGGAGAGGATTCAAACAAGAAGCCGGAATCTTCATTAGGAGGGAAGTCAAAGAAATCAAAAAGGAGTCGAACTGGACAGTACCGAGAGGTTGCGGTTGCAAAAAAACCTCCGCCGACCAAAGGTAACAAATCTTCGTTTAAAAATAAAAATGCTTCTGGTGGTCGCAGTGCCGACCAACTAGAGAAGTCGACTAACCCGCAGGAAGGTAAGAGGTGGTGTCCACTCCACAACTCTGCAGGCCACGACCTCAAGAATTGCCGGAGCTGGTTGAAGCAGTTGGATGACTTCTACCAGGTGATCAGACCAATGCCGACCTTGCCACAAAAGGAACAGACTTGTGGGCTAAGAGACGCCGCGGGGATGAAAAGATGTCCTACCAGGTACCTCGTAATCATGTCAATGTTATTTTCTGGGGTTCCACCTCTTTTGTTTCTAAATGGCAATTTAAAGCATTTTATCGAGAGGTGAACCAAGCGAAGACTTCCCTTGGTGAACCTCAGTACCCCCGTTGGTCGGATACTCCTCTGACGTTTGATCGCTCTGATTGCCCTATGGGGCTTACTCGACCATTGAGGTTACCTTTGGTCATTACCCCAATTATCAGTAATGCGAGAGTCGAAAGGGTCTTGATCTACGGAGGTAGTTCCTTGGACATTTTATTGGTCAAGGCATTGGACGAGATGCAAATTCCTCGTTCAAAAATCAAACCCATAATTCATTCGTTTTATGGGATAATTCCTGGTCCCTCTATGATGCCACTAGGACAGGTGGTGCTCCCGGTCATGTTGGGTGAACCAGATAACTTCCGAACAGAATTAGTTACATTCGATGTAATTGATTGTGATTCGGCTTATAATGCAATTTTTGGCAGGCCAACTCTTGTTAAATTCGTGATGGCTACGCACTATGCTTACCAGTGCGGCAAGTTGCCTGGCCCCAAGGGCGTTATTTCGGTCCGAGGTAGTCGCAACGTGGCATTGACATGTGATCGGTTATCCCTGGAGATGGTAGATCAGCTTCCCCTCCGAGAAGCCCAGATTGCCACAATGTCCACTGATATGATCAAAGCCGCTCCTCGACCAGATGAAAACATTAAAATTGGTTCCGTTGTACCCAGATGATCCATCCAGAACAATTCGGGTTGGATCAGGCCTAGATGACAAATAGGAACTCGAGCTCATTACTTTCCTCCGAGCTAATGCAGATGTGTTTGCATGGAAACCATCCGACATGCCCGGTGTCCCAAGAGAGGTAATTGAGCACAGGTTAGCAATTCGACCTGGACAGCCACCAATAAAGCAGAAGCTCAGGCATTTTGCTGTTGATCGGCAGAAAGCCATCCGAGAGGAGTTGGATAAGCTCCAAAAGGCCGGATTTATTCACGAAGTCGATCATCCGGAATGGCTTGCAAATCCGGTCATGGTCCGTAAGTCAAATGGCAAGCGGCGCATGTGCGTCGACTACACCAGCCTAAATAGTGCCTGTCCGATAGATGATTTTCCCCTTCCCCGCATCGACCAGCTGGTCGATTCTACTGTGGGTTGCGAACTGATGAGTTTCTTGGATGCTTACTCAGGATACCATCAAATTAGCATGGCGGAAGAAGATGAAGAGAAGACTGCCTTCATCACCCCATTCGGCACCTACTGCTACGTCAGAATGCCGTTTGGTCTCAAGAATGCCGGTTCCACGTACCAGCGTTTGATGCAAAAGATCTTTCTTTCCCAGATGGGGCGTAATCTTAAAGCTTAATTATGTAGACGACTTGGTTGTAAAAAGCCTAAAAAGTTCGTCTCATTTAGACGATCTTGCTGGAACCTTCTGTAAGTTGAATCGATATGGAATAAAATTAAACGCGGAGAAATGTTCTTTCAGGGTTTTGTCTGGAAAACTTCTTGGTTTCCTCCACTACTACAGAAATTCTTTCCACTATCGGTTTAAAATCCACTCTACTATCGGTTCTCTTACCGATAGTGATCGGCACGATAGAAGAAATCTAGCACACTTCTATCGGTTGAAAACCGTCAGTAAAACATCTACATTCCCAACGTTCACTAATCGCTAACGACTATTTCTTCTATCAACTCGGATCTAAACTGATAGTATTGTGTAGGTTTTTTCTATCGGTTAGATACTCGACACAGTTATTACTGGAAACTTTATTCTATTGGTTGTAGTATATGAACCGATAGTATTATAATATTTATTCTATCAGTTGTAATATATAACCGATAGTATTGTGTAGTTTTTCCTATCGGTTATGTACTCGACACGGTTAGTACTGGAATCTTTCAGAAATACATACAGCCATACAGAGATACATTGGATCATTCACAAATACACCAATATTTACAAATACACCAATATTCACATATTGAATTTGTTCACAAATACACTAATACAGTAATATACACATGCATTGGACAGATTGAATTTATTCACATATTGATCGAGTTTATTCACAAATACATCAATGAATCTATTCACATATTGAGTTTATTCACAAATACAGCAATCAACACATTCAATATATATTACACAAGTCAGTTACAATCGATCATTGATAGCCACTTCTTCCATGACATATTGAGCCCAAATTGTTCGCAGCTCCTTCAATTGAGGCAACTCATATTGGTCTTTCAACATGGCGCTCTGCATATATGCGTGTATGAAGTTAGGAACGTACGTCACATCCAATTAATGTTCGACTTTGAGTCAGGAAAAATGGTTACCTTAGGGAATTGGGCAAAGTTTCTCATGATCAGGTCATACATAAATCTCATGACATAGAAGCCACATTCCCACGATTGTGGCTGCTGATGGCACTGGGATAATTGCATATGCAAAGACATAAAATCACATTAACTCGAAAGAACTAATTAAGCTTAAATTAAAAGACTCGTCATGAGTACTTCCATCCGTATTAATTACCTCATATTATTTCCAAGAAATTGTTGTGCCCTTCGACGCGTCATGCCTCCCTCCAGCACTAACATAATTTTTGAAAGCCCTGTATTTAATTTAGCATTGCCGGTTAATATGTTATCATTAATTAGCTAGTCAAAGAAAAATTTCAAACAACTGTGTTACTTACGCGTCTATGTGCCACATGAGGGTGAAAACATGCGCCACCCTGTCACTCATCGAATCGAGGTAATAGACCTCATTCATCCATGGGCAAATGACGACGAGGACCCAGTGGCCCCTACATTGCATATATAAGCGAACCGTTTCATACATATGTTAGTCGTAACATACAAGAATGAGTTAAATTCGTAGGAAATGCACTAACCTTTGGTGGTACAGCGCAAGGATGAACTCTCGGTCCTGCTGCGCTAGTAGTGCCCTTGATATGTATTCCTCCGCATGTGCTTGGTCGTACTCTATCATCGTGAGGCTTGTTTTGTCTGGGTCGAGGAAACCCACCTTGTCACATGCCCTCATCGACGCCAGCCTATACATGCACCTAGATGCAAAGTAGACATTAGTAAGTAGTGCATACAAAGTGATTAGATTTATGAAATGAATTGTGATAACTTCAGACAACAGGAAACTCACAGGACTCCAGCCTGTATGACGGACATATCAAGCTCCCGCCAGTTGAGGAGGTCGAACAAATCCTCGTGGGCCACCGATATGCTCCCGGCCTCATGGTGAAAATGACCTGGCCTGAAGTGAACCAAGAAGTTGATGTGGCGCCTAGACCGGGTCAGGTACCACTCGTGGAGACTTCTGGTTATTTGATCCATATTGCGCAGAAGGTACTCCGACACGAGTGGGAACCTGTTCTTGAACGTACCCGGCTGGCTTTGTTTGGCTTTGCCTTTGGCCTTGCCTTTGCCTTTGGGCGGGGAGCGAGTGTATACCTTCGAAGGTTGGGGCGCGGTGCCACTGGCCTCATTTGATGGCGAAGGGTTTGAGGCCGTCGGAGGAGGCATGGGGGCCGAAGGAGCTTAGTCATGCATTGTGCTGGGGGTGGTGTCCTCAAGAAGTGAGCTGGTATCCATCATCCACTTTAAGTACGAACGCATAAGTTAGATTTTACAAATTGAGTATATTAACTGAGTTGTAAGCTAGAATGGCTAGGATTTACCTCCTGTAGTCTAACATCCTTCTTGGGCCAGCCCAATGCCTCGCCAATTGTCCGCATTTCATCCGTTGGGACAGGCAACGGAAAAGAGCTGTAGCCCAGGAGGGCCATGTCCACCTGTACCTTTGCGAATCCAGGCTCCAGAGGTACGCAGTGGATCCGGACATCCTCCCAAGACTGATATAGACCCCGTTTGCAACCACTATAGGTTTGTCGCCTATGTTGATCAATAGGCTACAGCTCTCCGGCTTCTACAATTTGCAACAATTATAACAGGTTAGTGAAACAGTTCTAACGTAACGGGAGTGGCATCAACCAAACTGCATATATAGCTCAAGAGTTGCAATACCTCCATCAGGTCCACCGGATCCACGTGAACCTTCGAGCCGCAACTACTCAGCCTAGCAGCGTCGACCTCGGCAGCTGGATCTAAACCCTTGGACTGCACAACTTGGCTGAGGCGTTCATACTTCTTGTTCATTTGAGCGAACATGTCCGCAAATTGTGCAATCACATCTGACCGTATCTTCTGAGACAGCTCCAATTCCCTTTCCTTCCAGCTGCGAGCCTTCTTCACCTTTTGCCCGGGCTCCGAGAAGCCTTCCATCCATGGCACCACACCCCCCACGGTTCGCATCCGCCCTGGATGCTCCTTGTTCCCTAGAGCCCGGGTAAGGATGTCGTTCTCCCTATGGGGAGTGAACAATCCCTCGGTCGTCTCCTTTGAGCAAGAGATCTGTTACATTCAAAACTCTCCATTGTGAGGAAAAAATATATACAAACTTGTGCGCACATTAGTGATCATAGTTTTTTCTACCACACTCTATGATTCCAACCAGGAAGTTAGCCAACTTACGAGTCGCTGCACAACCTCGACGTCCCTGGGGTTTGGGAACTCCACAGTCCCCGTGGTCGACACGGTCCCTCTGGCAAGCCACCAGCGCTTGCATCGTGGATCGCGGATCTCGGAGAGTTGTAGGTCAGGGGAGTCGACGAATTCGATGCCTCGTCTTCAGCCTTCTTCCACTGCTCCTCCTTCCCCGCATAGCCGCGAGAGCCGAGCCGGTGTGGGTGGTCGTTCCTCCTCTGGATTGACTTGTTCTTCTCGCTGAAGGCCTTCGTACCAGAAACAAGAAAATTAATGCACCGCTGGTTACTGCATATAATAGTGTAACCAAGCAAAGGAACCATACATACCTTGAACTCAGGAGTCCCTTTTTGTTGGGTAAATTGCTCCCATACCTCCTCCGTTATGAAGGGGTACTTCTCTCATGGAGATTTTCCTTTAGCGAGGAAGGTACTGACGAGGATGCTCTTGAAGGTTTTCCACATGTTGTTCATGTCCTTCAAGCAAGCTATCTTGGGACCATCGTCGGGGATGTTCCACTTGGCCTGTTTCAAATGGTGCATATAAGCAGGACTTACCTAATCTCTGGGATAAACCAAGGGAATATGATTACTCAAGAGTTCAGTGATTTTGATTAATTTTACCTTCACTTCCGCCCACAGCCTATCCCTCTCGTCGGCGTTAACGTCCTTCCAGCTCTGGACGGTGATCTTCACCCTTTCCTTCACCAACAAACCAACATAGGCAGCATAGTGGCCGGCGTTCTTCCCGATCGGTCTCCCGAACTGGTTGAACTCACATGAAAGATCCGCGCGTTTGGCCAAATGGCGCAACATCGTCGCGCCTTCCTCTTGCGCTGGGACGAGGCAGCGTCATCTACGTTCGCCTTTGCCGAATCACTACTATCAGCCGAGGTAGATGCCGACATGGCTTTACCTAAAATTCCATGAACAGACCATCAATTGATATGAAGAAAGCTACATGACAAAGTTCATAACTAAAATGGAATGGCAATGATGAACCACCTCTTTTTGTTAAAATGTCAAATTTTCATTCAGAAGGCCACAAATGATCAATTCCTATCAACATGGTATTCAAAATAGATTTAAAATGGATTTGTAAACTCAATTTGCAAAGGGTTGTCGAACTGATACCTTCTTGCTTAACATAAAGATCATTTGATAACTCTTGATTGTAAAATTAATCCTATTTGGAAAATTTCATCAGAAAAATATATTTCATGCAATGAAAATCATTTCTTTAAATTTTCATTTCAAATGTATTTGATTTGAGCAATAGTTGATTCTTTTCACAAATGAAATATGAACTCTGCAAAATTCAGACTTTTCAATGTACTATCGGTTGACAATAACAAACCGATATGACATACTCTATTTCCTATCAGTTTGACAACTAAAACCGATAGTAATTAACTATGCTAGTCTTAACTGATTTATGGTCTTTACTATCAGTTCTATATAAGAAACCGATAGTGGACTACACTGTACGACAAATTGCTAGTGATTTTCATCAATTCTGTAATTCTCATAGCTATCAAGTTTGTAGTTCATGAATTTTCATATAGTTTTATATTTGTAATCCATTGAACCACATATGAACTAGTGCATATAAATTTAAGCAATTGACGTGAGCGGTTTGGTCAAAAACACTTATAGTTGTTCATGGAGTGGCCGGAGGCAGTGGCGCGATGCAGTGGCTGGAGGCGATGGAGAACCCAATTGAGATCTGCAATGGTGGCGCAGAGGAGCGAAAAAGCGAACGTCGGGGAGGCTAGGGTTTTCAGCGCGCGAGTATTTGGAATGTGATAGTTGCACTGGAGGGAAAATCGTGCGAGGTTATAACCTAATATATGAATCTTTACTATCGGTTCATAACCACCAAACCGATAGTAAATACAATGTAAGTTAGGGTTTGGAGTGTTGGCATTGTTCACTATCGGTTCTATTATTACTAACTGATAGTAAATTAAGAACAGGATCTCATAACACAATATAAATCACTATCGGTTATGAACAATAAACCGATAGTAGAGTTTAATTTCATATCGGTTTGGAAATTGAAATCAATAGTACAGTACAATGTTATTGACCCTAAAGGATTTCCCTGAGAACAATTACAGATGATCTCAGTACATCATTTTGCATTGTATTTCACTATCGGTTTTATGATTATTAACCAATACTAAATTAATCCACTGTACAAGAGCAAACCAAAATGTAGAACAGGGTCTCATAACACAAAATGAAATACTATCAGTTATGAATAATAAACCGATAGTAGATATTAATTTCATATCGGTTTGGAAATTGAAACCGATAGTAGAATACAGTGTTATTGACCTTAAAGGGTTTTCCTGAGAACAATTACAGATGGGTCTCAGTACATCATTTTGCACTTGTAAAGACACCTGAAACCTCATGCAAATGACTTCCAATAATTTTGAAATAAATTAACAGTAAAGACTAATCATGAAATGAAAATTTACAGTTTTCATATTGATTTGTGAAAAGAATCAATTATTGCTCAAATCAAGTACTCTAATTGAAATGAAAATTTGCATAAATGATTCTCAATGCAGCACGTATGTTTTTCCAAAGAATTTTTGAAAAATGATTTGAAGAATTCTTCGATTAAAGATCCAAGTAATATACGTCACTTACATATTGCAAATTAGTCAAAAATGGTTGTCCACCCATAATCCTTCTTCGTGGCCATCTCGCAGGTAACTTGTTTCATCAATATCTTCGGTAGGGATAGATTGAAGAATTCCATCTAAAAATGGAGGTAGTTCGTCGAACTGATCATACTCTTCTTCATCCACAATGTCTTCGACCCCAACAATACGTCTCTTACTGTGAAGGACAACGTGCAACTTTGGGTTGGCCGGGTCAACGATGTAGAATACCTGTGTGGCTTGCTCAGCAAGTATAAATGGATCATCTTGGTGTGTGACTCTACTGAGATCGACGAGAGTAAACCCATAATTGTCGACTTTAACACCTCGAGGGATTTCGACCCATTGACATCGAAACAGAGGAATCTTAAGTAATACATAATCGAGCTCCCATATTTCCTCAAAAACATCGTAATATGAGTCGAGTGTCCTTACTGCCCTGGCATCCTCCATAATAGCAAGTAGTGTCACTCTACTACATTGCATAGTACTCTTCTCATCCTGAGTTCTTGTGTAAAATGAATAGCCGTTGATGTCATACCCCTGCCAAGTCCCTACAGTAAATCTAGACCCTCTGGCCAACCATGTAACAACTTCATCTACGTCGCCCTCAGAAGCTTGCAGGACTCTATTTTTGATCTACCCAGCAAACTTCCTGTTATGTTCTCTGGTGACCCAAATCTCTAGCTTCGAAGGATTCTGTTTCCGTAACATTTCCTTGTGCTCGTGTATGTATGGCTCCAACCTCGTCATGTGCTGTAAGACCCAAAAATGGGCTTTTGCATACAGATCACTAGAGGGGACGACTGCTTTAAATCCAATCGTTCCAATGCCCTGGAGCCTGCCCTCATGCCGGGACGTAGGAACGCCAATTGGGTCAACCCCGGCCATATAGTTGGTGCAAAATTCGATTACCTCTTCGGCGGCATAACCTTCAATGATACTTCCCTCAGGCCAATGTCGATTCCTTACATATCCCTTCAAGATACCCACAAATCTCTCAAATGGATACATGTAGCGCAGGAACACAGGTCCACAAAACTTAATTTCTCTGACAAGGTGAACAATTAGATGGACCATAACATAAAAAAAGATGGAGGGAAATACATCTCCAGCTGACAAAGAGTTGTAGTCACATCGGATTGCAAATCGTCCAGTCCATCCAGATCAATTACCTGCAAGGACACAGGTGCAGCAAATATTCAAATCCAAAAAATCTGACTAGTTCTACGAATGGAGCTAATTAACTTGCTAGGAGTGCACGCTTACCTTGCCAGATATTGTGTTGAAGAAATAACATAGCTTTGTAATTGTCTCTCTGACTTTGACTGGGAGAATGCCTCTGATAGCAATGGGAAGCATTTGTGACATAAGTACATGACAATCATGGGACTTCATACCAACCAGTTTCAAGTCTTTCATGGACACAACTTTTTTCAAGTTCGCAGAATACCCGCATGGAACTTTGACACTATATAGGTACTGACAGAATTCTGTTTTTTCTCTTTTTGACAAAGTATAGCAGGCCGGGGGGAGGTATGTCCGCTTTCCCTTCTCCAACGGTGCAAGCTCAATCCTTATGCCCATGTCGAGCATGTCACGGTGAACGTTGATGCCATCTTTCGTCTTTCCTGGAATGTTCAACAACAAACCAATCAAATTGTCACAAACATTTTTCTCTACGTGCATGACATCAATGCAATGTCGAACTTGTAAGTGCTCCCAATATGGCAGATCCCAAAGAATCGATCTCTTCTTCCAAACATTTTTTCCTGGAGGTTTAGAACATTTACCGAACTCAACTTTGATGTCCTTCATGCGCAAGTAAAGCTCCTTACCAATCACAAACACTGGGGCTGATCCTTTCTCAGGCTTCCCATTGAATGACTTCCTCTTCTTACGTAGGCGTGATGCATCGAAAGGAATCTACGGTGACCAATGTGCATTGTTTTTCTGCAGTTTGATAACCACATGCTTTCAGTTTCATCCAGGCAAATAGGACAAGCCTTGCCTCCTTTCGTACTATACCCCGACAAATTTCCATAGGCCGGGAAATCATTTATGGTGCAAAATATCATGGCCCGCAACATGAAATTCTCTTGCTTATGTGCATCCCACACCCGCACCCCTTCGCTCCACAATTTATGTAAGTCCTCGACTAACGGTGATAGAAACACGTCAATATCATTCTCGGGTTGTCTGGGTCCTGAAATTAGTAACGACATCATGATGTACTTGCGCTTCATACATAACAAAGGAGGAAGATTGTAGATGCATAAACGAACCGGCCAAGTGCTATGTCGACTGCTCATATTTCCGTGTGGATTCATACCATCCGTACTCAACCCAAACCTTATATTCCTCACTTTTCCGCCAAACTCACCGAATGTTCTGTTAATGTTTCTCCATTGAATAGAATCAGCTGGATGTCTTAGTTTTTCGTCTTGTTTCCGACCTTCAACATGCCAACGCAAATACTTCGCATCTTTCGGATTTGTAAACAGCCGTTTCAATCTAGGAATCACAGGCAAATACCACACAGTCTTGGCCAGAGGCCCTTTCTTTACCTCATCACATCCATTGTGATAAATTCTGTCCCCATGCTTATACCGCGATGCACCGCATCTTCGACAAACATGCAAATCCTCGTACTCGTTACGATATAGAACAGAATCATTTGGGCATGCATGTATTCTTTCGATTTCTATTCCCAACGGACACAATAGTTTTTTGGCCTGGTAAACCGATCTTGGCAACTCATTTCCCTCTAAAAGCATGTTCGCTAACAGACCCAATAGCGCCGTGAAACTCTTATCGCTCCAACCGTTGCTTGCCTTCAAGTTATATAATCTCAACACAGAAGACAACTTTGTAAATTTTGCACATCCAGGGAACAAAGGCTTCTCATAATCAACAATTAATTTCTCAAATTTAGATAAATCATTTTCGCTGTAATCTTCTTCTACATCACGTAATATTTCATCTAAATTGTCGTCATCTACATGGACTTCCGAATGAACATTACCAATGTTCTAATCATGATCATCATTACTGCAATCCACTTCCGGGTGCTGCTGAGTGGTAGCGGTGCTCGTTTCCTCAAAATCTTCACCATGCCATATCCAACGGGTATAGCGTGCGTTAAAATCACGCCGAATCAAATGACTCCTAATCTGATCGGAGTTGCCGAACTTTTTTAAATTCATAAAATCTATACAAGGACAATGCATATCTTTCTCTCCCTTCTTCGCCTTTTCTTGCTCAGCAAATTTAATAAACCCATTCACACCCTCCAAATACTCAACAGTAGTACATTTTATTCCATACATCTAATATTCTCGGTCCATCTACAATAATTTCACAAAATTGACAAATTGAAATAAATAATTAATGACTCAGGGCGTGCATGCATGAAACATCATCAATTAGCTAGGCCATATGTGTGTACAACTGCTTAATTACATTAAATGGATATGTATGAAACCCTAATTAACTTGATGCATTAACTGGAAGAGCCAGCTAGCTAGCTGCTTAACTTCAGCAAGCTATAGCTAGCTAGCCAACCTAGCCTTCTAGCTAGTTTGGAGCTACATGTATCTAGTTTAATGAATTGCAAGTAGAGAGAGAGAGTGTGTGAAAGAGTGATCGAGAGAGAGAGAGAGGTGATGAGAAGATGACAATACCGAGGGGGATCGAATTATCAACCTCTCAGCTAGCTTCTCCAGATCACTCTAGCTTGGAGCGTGGATGCAGAGCGTAGAGCAGGGGTCGACCTAAGTTGTACAATTTTACTATCAGTTCAAAAACACAACCGATAGTAAAATAAGGTCCCCACTGTCATAACAATTAGTTTATATGATGCCATTTTACTATCGGTTTGTTTTATATAACTGATAGTAAACTTTACTCTATTATATCGGTTTGTACAGTAGTAACCGATAGTAAAAAGTCTGTAATTTCACTATCAGTTACGAAAGAAAAAATGATAGTACTATTTCATCTATTATATCAGTTGGTACAGTACGAACCGATAGTATAAAGTCCGTAATTTCACTATCAGTTACGAAAGAAAAACCGATAGTACTATTTCATCTATTATATCGGTTGGTGCAGTAATGACCGATAGTAAAAAATATTTGCATTTCACTAACAGTGTACCAGTATATAACCGATAGTTAAAAGCCCCTTCTCCGCCGCTATCGTCCTATTCTATTGGATTTTTCCTAGATTGCATATAACCGTTAGAAGATATGGGTTAGTGGATTGCATTTTTGTAGTAGTGCTCGTTTGTTCCAGGGGAATCGAGGTTAATCCTGAAAAAATTAGGGCCATCGAACAAATGAGGTCTCCCTCGACCATCAAAGATGTTCAGCGCCTAGCAGGTCGCATGACGGCATTAAGCCGATTCATACCGTGACTGGGCGAAAAGGGACTACCTTTCTTCAAAGCTCTGCGCAAACACCATAATTTTACTTGGTCCGATGAGGCCGAAAAGGCATTTCAGGAGGTTAAAGCATATTTTTCCAGTCCGCCAGTCTTGGTTTCCCCCAATAAAGAGGAACCATTACTCCTTTACTTGGCGACCACACCTTACGCAGTCATCGTTGTCTTGATCACAGAAAGAGAAGGTGTGCACAAACCCGTCTACTACGTAAGCGAAGTACTTCATGGTCCTAAATAGCGATACCTTGAGGTCCAGAAAATACTTTACGCACTGCTGATGGCTTCCCGTAAGCTACGACATTACTTCCAAGCACATAGGATCACAATCCCCTCATCTTTTCCTTTGGGGGACATTGTCTGGAATCCAGAGAAATCTGGTCGGATCGTGAAATGGGCTGTGGAACTCAGAGCGTTCAATCTCCATTTCACGCCTCGCACCGCGGTCAAATCTCAGATCCTGGCCGATTTCGTGGTCGAATGGACTAATCCTGAACCGCCCGTGTAGGGGTCTAAAGATTTGGAATGCCCCGATTACTGGACAATGTACTGTGATGGCACCCACAGTTTTCAACACTCGGGGGTTGGAGTGGTCCTAGTCACGCCTCAAGGTGACTAACTCAAGTATGTCATTCAACTACACTTTGTTGCGACTAACAACGCACCACAGTATGAAGGTCTTATTACAGGGCTCCGGGCAGCAAAATTCCTCGAAGTCCGTCGATTAGTGGTGAGGGGAGACTCACAGCTGGTCGTAAACCAGGTAAACAAGGAGTACAGCACCTCCGATGAGACAATGGCTTATTACCTGGGGGAAGTGAGGAGATTGGAAAAACACTTCAATTATTTCGAAGTCCAATACATCCCGTGAAAGGACAATATTCTCGCAGACCAATTATCCAAACTTGGGTCCTCACGCACATCCGCCCCGGCAAGAGTGTTCGTCGAACACTTGGAACATCCTTCGATCATGACTACGGTTGAGGATGATCCGGTAACAGTCTGCGTTACCAACCTCGGGCATGAACGAGATTGGGCCCATCCATTGAGGATCTATCTCGAACACGGGACCTTGCCCGAGGACAAAACCGAGAGCGATTGGTTATTTCAAAAAGCGCATCTATACAAACTTATAGAAGGAGTTTTGTATAGAAAAGGTACTCAAGGAGTATTCATGCGCTGTGTCCCAACAGGAAGGTAAATCCCTCTTGAAAGAAATTCATGGCGGTGTATGCGGTGCACACGCGTCATTTCGTACACTGGTCGGAAAGGCTTTCCGACAAGGATTTTACTGGCCTTCAGCACTTGATAATGCCAAAAATATGGTCTGGACATGTCCTCAGTGTCAATTTCATGTGAGACAGGTCCATCAGCCTGCCTATGCTCTACAAACTATCCCTCTATCATGGCCTTTCGCGGTTTGGGGGATGGATATTGTTGGTCCTATGCCACAAGCGGTCAATGGGTACAAGTTCTTGTTTGTAGCTATTGACACATTTACAAAGTGGATTGAGGCCAAGCCAGTACGCAATGTCATTGCTGCTGTTGCACAAAAGTTCTTTCATAAGAACATCGTGACTCGATTCGGTGTTCCAAATCGTCTCATCACTGATAATGGTTCCCAATTCACTGGCGGTCTCTTTCTGGACTATTGCGACAATATTGGAACCAATGTGTGCTTTACCTCTGTAGGTCATCCGCAGAGCAATGGAGCCGTTGAACGTGTCAATGGGAAAATATTATAGGGCATCAAAAAGCGTGTTTTTGATCGCCTTAAGACACTCTCGGGGGCTTGGGTAGATGAGCTCTATACCGTTCTGTGGGCACTACGTACTACTTCTAGTTGAGCCACTGGTGAGACACCTTTCCATCTGGTATACAGAGCTGAGGCTGTGTTACCCATGGAAATTAGTATTGGTTTTGTCCGAACAGATCAATTCGAACAAGTCAATCAGAACAGACAATGATTACAAGATCTAATCCTCCTAGAGGAAAAACGTGATCGAGCTCTGGTCAAGTCCGCGGTGTATTTGCAAGCTTTGCGCAAATACCATAACAAAAGGGTGCGGCCACGTAGCCTTCACGTGGGTGATCTGGTTTTACGTAGAATACAAAACCAATCTAATCACAATAAATTCTCCTCTCAATGGGAAGGCCCCTACACTGTTGTCTCGGTGCCGCGACCAGGATCGGCTCGGCTAGCAATGGAGGATGGTAGAATCTTATCCAATACATGGAACATCGATCAATTGTGCAAATTTTACGTGTAAGTTTCCCAACCCTTTTCCTTTTTAATTAGCATGATTTAACAAAATAAGTACTTTTAGTTGTTCAATGTGATAATTATTCCTTTTCCCATATGTTACGAGTCTGGCTCGGGGGCTGGTCGCCGATAATTGTATCACTATAATACCCTGATCGGATTCGCTGGCCGATCTCGTGATCACTTCCAGACAAGACACCCCTCAATAAGCTGTTTCTCAACGCATACGAGGCTTGCTGGCATGTCCTTGGTCATTAGAGTGGCTGCCGGTTTGCAATAAGATGGAGTGTTGTATTGAAAATGGTTATCGGTCTGGTCGAATGATAATACTTAAAGCCACAGCATTCCCTAGGTATTCTTGGTCGTCGTTACACCCATATTTTAATACTAAGTCTTCAATATACATAATCTCAGGAGGGGGCTAGGGGAATATGGTTGCAACATGAAACAAAAAGAAGTGCTTTTATTTCAAAAATTAAGGCATACATATGCATTGTATAGTTACATCTGTACAGGTACAAAATTTACAATAAGCCAAGTTCTGTCAAGAGATTTTCGACTAGAGGCCTGACTTCCTCCATTATAACCGTAAGCTAATCTTCACTCTCGATCTCTGCTCCTCCCACCATTGGATTTAGATCAAGATCCGGGCCATGGTGAAGACAAAGTCTGCAGAGAATGGCAGAGGCTACGGATTGCACTTTTGTCCTTATCGCCTCTGTTTGACGCCTTATATCTTCAGGAAGATACTCGAGAGGTGATTCAGGTTGGGTTACGACTAGTGTGGTCCAGTCGCTAAGGCTAAGGTCGTCCTTCTGGGTTTCGACCACATCAGCTTTAGCAAATTGGCCACCATCTTCAGCTTTTCGAAGATGTCTTGTTGAACACTGCTGCAGGTTGAGAGCGTCGCGTTCAAGCCCTCGTTTTCCTTGCAGACAGAATCAACTTTTGAGTTTTGCAACTCGATGGTCGCCTAGAGATCTTTCTTCTCTTGAGAGAGTTGGCTTATTTGGTCCTCTTGTGCTGTAATAAGAGACCATCACAAACAGTTCGCATAACAAGTTAATTCATTCTGGTCGGAA
Organism: Pharus latifolius; assembly: GCA_019359835.1. NCBI lineage: Eukaryota > Viridiplantae > Streptophyta > Magnoliopsida > Poales > Poaceae > Pharus > Pharus latifolius. The sequence goes on along the minus strand of CM033330.1, from coordinate 28,445,374 downwards.
GTGCACTTACAGGAGAGCTGCAACCGCAGCTGTTGGAGTTCTTTCTCCAAGCAAGAAATCTTGGCGACTGCCTTGATCTCCTGGTTTTCCCGGTCAGTGAGGCTCTTGATCAGAAAGACATTTTCTCTGTGGCAAAAGAGACAATTGTTAAAATGGGACTAAAATTCAGGCAGATGAGGAAACATCTTCCTTACCGCTGCAGACGACTCGTTTCCTGTTGGGCGACCTCGATACACTTCGTAACAGCCATGGACTTGGTCGCCGCACGAGTTAGTTCCTATGACATGGAAGGAGATCAGTTTCAAAGCCTGGATATTCCTATGCAAATGCAAACTTAAAAATCACAAGAGGTGTTCTGCATACCACAATATTCTTACTAAACGAGTTGTTGTCCGATTCAGCCAAAGGCTGAGTCTCTAGACTCGCCTTATCCCCAGCTGGAGCGGCAGATGAATTTTCCTACTGAGACTCCTCCATGGTTGGGGTCTCAGATTCCAATCTCTGCGATTGGACCTCTGTAGCCATCCCCTCTACAATGGCATGAAAAACTTCCTCGGCCGTGGAGATGGGGCTTTGATCGCCGGTGACCTCCATAGCAGGAGGAGCATCAAGAATCCTAGAGGTCACTGGGGCGCTTGGCGCTGCATCTCTGAGCCTAGCATAAGCAAACAAGAGAATCATCGGTTAGAATGTTTTCAGTTGATCGCTTCGATATGACCCTATCCAAACAGGAGAGATTCTTACCTTACTCGAAACCCTGTCCATTTCTGGGATTTCAAGGATGATTCCCTGGGAAAAAGAGGACAGTCGTTGTTTGTTCTGGTCTTCCTTTTCCTGAATAGGACATTGTCCTTTTCTCCCTGTGTGTATGCAAGTCTATGAGAATACACCTGAGGAACGATGAAAAACAAGATTGTAAGGGTCCTTATCGGAGTAAAATCTTCTGTTGGTAAAGATGAAGCCATTGCTCCTGGAATTTCATGAACCACAGGCATTGGAACTTCGTCCGCGACCATGAGATCAGTAGTGGTCGAGGGATCCTGTTCAGTCATCCCCACTCCTGTCGTCAGGAGTGGAGTACTCACTGCCCCAGGACTGGCAGGAGTCCTTTTGCGGCAGATAAGAGGAATGTCGTCTTCCTCATCCTCGCTCCCTTCGCCCTGTACGACGAAGAGGTAATTTCCACTCGTACTTGGGGGTACCTGAGGAACCGAGAATCTTACCGCAGTCTTTTCGCGGTAAGGGTTTTCTTCTGCGAAGAAGCCTCTCCCAGAATCTTCTTAGGTTTTTTGGGTGCAGATTCCTTCTCTACGCGCTTCGAAGGGGTCCTCTCACCCTCTTCGTAGTCGGTCCTCCCGAAGGACCAACGTCCTCAATTGGACACATTGCCTCAGCAAACTTTCCCAGAAGCTGTATTATTCAACATGCTCTTGGTAATACAAGACAAATGGGTGATTTGCAATAGAGATTGTTTGAAGAAAGTCATAGCTTTTGGCGCTCTTGCTTAAGATCGTCGCCGGTGTTGATTAAGCTCTTAGGGCGAGGCGATCCCTTAGCTCCCTCCACAGTGGCGTTGTACGCCCGAAGGAGGTAGTTTGTCCGTTTCTCGATTTCGGACAAAGATAGAGCTGTGTCACAAATGAGCATGTTAACAAATACAACATTATTTAGTCAGTAAAAATGTATGTTTTGTTGATTAAAGGAATACCACTATTGTAGTCCAGGATACTGTCTGCCATGGACTGGACTTCCCAAGCTGGATGAGCCCTTTCACGTAGGGGGCTTATCCAATTCTTCATGAAGTCGCGCATGATATCACGCGCAGTCAAGCCTTGCTGGACTAGGTGAAGAATAGCTTGGGCTTGTCTCTTCTGTTTTGCGCTCAGAATGGGAAGGGAGTTTAACTCACTGGCTTTCTTTGGTCGGGTGTTCGCGAACCATAGTCCGCTCTCCGACGGAGGGGTGCAGTAGAACCATTTCTGGTACCACCGGTGTACAGAGTCCTGTAGGGGCGGGAAGGGGTACTCTTTCTTCTCCCTTATACGGAAGTAGATGCACCCGATGGCATTGGCACTTTTCGACCATGCCGAAAAGTAGAAGCACTGGAAAAGCTCCACGCTCGGAAGCACTACGACAAAGGCTTCACAGAGGTGTTGGAAAATTTGCAGAATAAAAACTGCATTTGGGTGGAGATTCACTAACTCCAGCCCATAGTGTTCCAAGATTCCCCGCAGAAACTCGCTTTTTGGGAATCGGAACCCACAGCGCAAGTATTCCTCGAAGATCACCAATTCGCCCTCTTGGACGATTGGGTTTTCTTGATCTTTCTCCGCTGGCTGCCAGTTGATCAGCAGCTGTGGAGGGAGAATCTCTTCTTTCTCTAGTGCCACCAGGCTCTCCTCTGTATGGTGAATGGATCAGCTCCAGGATGTCATTTCTTGCGAAGGATTGGGAAGAAAGGTGTTGACTTTGGAGATGACGAAGATGAGGAATACAAAAGAGGTTTTTGTGCGGCGAGAAACTCTAAGGAAAATGAAGGGTTTTGGCTTGTGAGTCTTCCTCAGGAAGCTACCTTCTTCTTTTATATGCCCGAGACAACCCTTCGCCGAATATTTTATTAATTTCACATAATGGGTGCCTTCTCTCTGGAAACCCATTATGCACTCCCTACAGTGAATCTAGAGCAAAATATATTTTTAGTATTTTTTGTTTCGAATTCGGGGGCTAGGTTGCACACAAAAACATGAAAATTTTGCAAAGATTATGGAGGAAATAATCCCTCATGTCTTTTGTAAACTAATTTTTATGTGGTGATCACAATGCAGTTCTGTGATCGTCTCAAGATTTGCATGATGATCGCAATGCAATTCTGTGATCACTGCAAGTAGGTAATCGCAACATATACGATTATCATTCGATCAAGGTATTATGTTCTGATCGTGGTTTCAGTTCTGATCGCAATACCAGTACTGGTCACGGTATAACACATCAATGCATTTCTGATCGAAAAAGTTGTTGCGAAGCCATACTTCAGATTTACCTGTGTGTGTGTGATCACAAAGGCATTTTTTGTGACCATGTTTTTACACAGAAATTGTGAAGAGATTATATGTCTTACGTAATCCTTATTGAGAAATCAAGGTGTGTAAGGTAAAGGAAATTCTTATTTCTGACAATATTTACATACAAAAGGGATACAAGTGACCAGAGCATCGACCTGATCCGAGAGTAGTTTACAAACTTCTCCTAAGGACATATTGGCGTCAGTATGATCTACACTGACTGCCCTAAGAGAACTAGCAACTACTCTAAGTCTATCTACATCATCCTGGAGTAAAGAAGCACTACTACTCCTGATCATATCGGAGAGTTCTCGCTGCTGCCGAGCATGGTCTCTCTCCAGGCGGAGTTGGTGTGCCTCTTTGCGAGAGTTGTCAAAACATTCTGCCAGATGCAGAATGGCCGAGGACATCTCCTCAGAATGTTTCTCCAGCCCCTCTTTTTCTTCTTGGAGAGTTCGCTCAAAGGCTGCACCCTTGCCAAGAACTTGAATGTTGGTAGGCTGGTCGCTGGGGGCTCTGGCAATTTTGGTCTCCTGCATTCACATGTGTTAGCTTCAAGGATGAAACGACTCATAGGGGGAATAGAGATAATTACCAATCCTCGCATTGGAGACAAATGAGGAGATGCAGAACTTCCTCCAAAAAACAGGTCGCCTGACGGAAGTCGAGGACCACCTGGTCGCGAAAGTGCAACCTTCCCACCATAAAGCTGATCATCCTATAAAGTCTGATCAAGAGCAGCTACATTGTCCGCTCGCGACAATGTAGGGGTCTCTCCGGGATTATCATGGATCCCCAAATACAATGCACAGGAAGAACTATTGGGGTCAAAGGAAGAGAGGGCAACGATGCATCCCTAACCTTTGTACCTACAGCTGCAACGCTACTGGAGGATCCTTCATCGACTTTTTCTTTTTTCTTCGGGGGAATTTGTTCTTCATCGACCTGAAAAATTTTCAAAGTACATTACTTTGAGAACGACCAAGACAAGAACTGGAACTAGATCTTTTGACGGTATGTACCTTCTGGTCGAAGTCAAGTTCTAGTGATTCCTCATCACTTTCAATCTCAATGATGTTCTTGGAGTCCTGATCTGCCATTGAGATGAAAATAGAAGAGAAGGAAAGATAGTTTTGAAAAAGACTTAGCCGAGAAAAAACTTGTGAAGTTTTAGGGCTAAGGGACTTCGGTATTTATAGCATCCAAGGGTGACGGTTTGTTTTTGCGAATGCCTCGAGTTCTTAAAACATATTTACAGTTTTATCTCTAGTTAAAAGACAAGTCAGCAGTGCTATTATTACCTGTCAAAAACAACTCGGAACCCGTCTCGGGAAATAAACCACCACTAAGTGTAGAAGTTGAATTGTCGGGTCACTTATCCGATGCAGGATTAAAATTTGAAGTAAATATGTCTCTTCATTTTCTTCAAATTTGGGGGCTAGCTGACGAGGATTGTTACCCGAGTTAGTTCAAAATAATGCACATTTGGTTCAAGACGGATTCGAACCAAATGAGTGTCTGAAGGTCCGCTGTTATGGTCTCAGACGACCTGAGAAGTGCGGACACAAGAATGACTTATGGTCGCATGCTTTGCACGATCATGAGATCGCAGACGTTACGTGCTTAGGAGGCCGCAGACAATGCGCGGTCAGAAGGTCGTTGACTATCCTCGACTAGAGTAACTCAGGATTGCTTAACTCTGCAAAAGGCATATCCCTAGGATCGTGATGATTCCTCCACGTATGAAGACAACAGCCAGGAGGTAAACATGTGCAGTTATCCCTTGATTGCACGTGTTAAACTTGTGTGGGAGTTAAGTGCGGTTGCCAAAACTGCACTTCTACAACCGTTCACAACCGTTGTGCATTGGCGCCCTTTTGACCGGTATAAAAGGGTGAGAAAATGTACAAGATAAAGATATACAAGAAGATGACGACAGATAGGAGCAACAGGCTTTCATAAGTCAGTTTAGTCGTTTCTTAGACAATCACACAGAAAAAGATCTTCGCCTGTGATGATCTTTTCTTCAACCTTGTAAACATTTTTTCATACATAGTGAAATCACAACAGGACGTAGGGCTATTACTCCCGCCATCGAGGGCCCGAACCTGTATAAATCTCTCTGTGCCCCAACTGACATTGCTCATCATCCCTTTCCGGAGGGACACCTCGAAAGGCCTCACAACTCACAAATTCTGCATAAGATCGACTAAGGACCCCGAGTCCGAATCGTCGACAGAAATAACACAGCCTCGTGATCGTCTCTCTGACCTTATGCGGCAGAATACTCTGGATGGCAACAGGAAGCATTTGTGTCATCAACACGTGACAATCGTGAGACTTAATACGAAGCAATTCAAATCGCCCATGGACACAAGCTTTTTCATATATGCGGAGCAACCTGATGGAACTTCAACACCATAGAGACACTTACAAAGTTCTGTCCTCTCAGCCTTGCACAAAGTATAGCAGGCAGGGGGGAGGTATATACATCCTTTTCTTGTCCTCTCTCGGTGCTAGCTCGGGCCTGATTTTCATTACGATCATGTCACGCCACACATTGACGCCATCCTTTGTCTTCCCTGAAATGTTCAGCAATAGGCCGATTAATTTGTGGCAAACATTATTCTCTACATGCATGACATCAATGCAATGCCAAACCTCTAAATGCTCCCAATATGGTAAGTCCCAAACTATCGATCTCTTCTACCAAACGTTCTTTGTGCGGGGTTTCAATTTACGACCCTTTTCAAACACAACGTCTATGTCCTTCACCCGTGATCCATTTGAGACCTAGCCTTAGTTTTCGCACTAGACTCGCCCAGATACTAATATGCGGAATAACGAGATCCTACTCGGAAATACTGAAACCCAAAGGTTGATAAAAAAACATAGTTCAAGTAATTGCACAATTCTTTATTTCAAAGAGGGCTTTATACATCGAACGTTAGACACTCTTGCCTACATTGAAGGAACTATAAGTTGGATATATGATCCAAGGCTGTAATAATGTTCGATGCCCTAAACTAGACCTATTATAAGGTATTTATAGTCCAATCGTATGAGTACGTATCAGACTCAGTAACCTAAACGTATTAGACTCATATAACTAAATAACTATCTAATCCTAAACGGATAAGCTTAGTTATATATATTCGGATCGGATTACAATTTCGAACAGGGAACAAATTCCTTTTCATGGTCGCGGACCAATCCGATCATGGTTAAGATCGCGAAACCTTTCCGAACACGGTTAAGATCGCGAAACCTTTCCGAACATGGTTATGGTCGCGAAACCGTATGCAATCAGGTCTTGAAGATCCTCCCGGATCATGTCTCCCTTGTTGTGGAGGAGCCAACCCCTATTGTGACCTCTCGATCAAATTGGAGATGCGGAAATTGATCTTGTCCATCTTCTCTAGTGTACCACTTTGCCGCACGTGCTTGTTGATCTTTCCGACAGATTCGAAAAGTCTCCTTTGTGCCATTGTGGGTGGTAGTCACCTTCTTCTCTAGAATCACATCTTCGCGTAGAGATTCGCCTCGTTGATAGACCAAGTCTTCAACAGATGGTACTATGATATCTGGCTCATCATCCAGCATTGAAGGCTCGAAGAGTTTGAGGTGCTCAACATTAACAACCGAGTAAATATCCATATATGGAGGTAACTCGAGCTGACAAGCATTATTACCCACTTTCCGCAAAATCCGAAAAGGACCATAATGAATTGGTTTGAGTTTCTTACCTTCACCTTTAAGTCTCTCCTTACTTAGATGTAACCATACCATATCACCTTCTTGAAATTGCGCATCAACTCGGTGCCGATCATGTCGTGCCTTGTACTTGAGTTGAGCTCGCAGCAAATTCTGTTCAACCTCACGATAGAGCTCGCAGCAACTTTTGTGCTCGATCCTAATCAGATGCTTCCTTGCTGTTCTGTGCTGAGGTAGGGATCACAAACTCCATGTCAAAAGGACTCTGTGGTAGAAATCCTAAACAAACCTCAAACAGCGACTTTTCAGTCAAACCATGCACTGCTCAATTAAAAGCAAACTACAGGTACTGTATTCTTTCATCCCAGGTCTTCGGGTGCTTCGAGTTATATCCTCTCAAGAGATGAACGACTATGCGATTTATCACCTCTGTTTGACCATCAGTTTGCTGTTGAAAAATAGTACTCCTCTTTAGCTTGGTGTCCATCATCGTCCAGAGCGATCGCCAAAAGTGACTAAGGAATTGGGTATCGCAATCAGACACAATAGAAGTCGGTAGTCCGAAGTGTGTCCAAACGTTTTGAAAGAATACCCCAGCTGCTTCTTCTCCTGTGATAGTATTTCGACAAGGTATAAGAATAATCATTTTGGAGAACCGATCAACGACCACGAATAGATAGTCGTTGCCATGTCGGGTCTTAGGCAATCCTCCCAAGAAATCCATGGATATGCTCTCCCATGGTTGCGATGGAACTGGCAAAGGAGTGTACAAACCTAATTTTCGGTTTGCCGGTTTTGAGATGCTACAGAGACCACAACCTCGAACAAAACTAGCCATATCTTGCTGCATACGCGGCCAGAACACATGTCAGTGAAGATTTTACAACGTCTTTGTAACCCCAAAGTGACCAGCTACCTTTGATGTGTGCGCTTCTCGCAACCATTGAATTCGAGGTGCTCCACGAGGTATGCAAAGTAAATTGCCCTTGTACAGGAGTCCTTCTCGACGAATCAACTCCGTAGGTTTCCCTATTTTGAGCTTAGACAGTGTTGTTTGAAAATCAGGGTCTTCACTGTATATAGTGGCATAGTCATCATGACATGAGGGCTTGATTTGCATGAACGCTGATAAACAGAGGGTCGTAATTGGTGGTCGCGACAACATATCCGCCAATTTGTTGTGTACGCCCTTCTTGTACTTAATCACCAGATTAAACTACTGCAAATACGACATCCACTTCATGCGCCGAGCTTGTTGTAACTTGGACTGAGTTTGCAAATATTGCAACGGTTGATGGTCGGTGTGGACAACAGCCTCTTTACCCAAGAGATAACACCGGCAATGTTTCACAACCTGATGTAGTGCGCATAACTCCTTATCATAAGTTGGGTAGTTCTTCTGAGCTCCCTGGAATAACTTGGAGTGATATGCCACTAGTCGACCTTCTTGCATGAGCACTGTGCCCATCTCATAACCTGAGGCATCGGTTTCTAGCTCAAATGGTTTCTGTAGGTTCGGCAAACCTAACACAGGCGCCTCGCTGATCTTCCTCTTCAGCAAGAGAAACGTGTCCTCATGTTTCCTTGTCCACTGGAACTTTTGATCGATTCTGGTTAATGCATGCAATGGCGAAGCCACAATCGAGAAGTCTTAGATAAACTTCCGAAGATATTGGCATTCTCCCACAAAACTACGCACGTCCGTAACTGTTCGCGGTTGCGGCCACTCACGAATCACTTTTACCTTATCGGGGTCAATTTGCAATGTACTATTGCCGACCATGAATCCTAGGTAAAGTAGAGTTTGCTGGCCGAACTCACACTTCTTACGGTTGAGGCGAAGTCGATGTTGCCGAAGCTGTTTGAACACCTTTTAGACATGAATGAGGTGCTCATCCCACGAATGACTATAAACTAGTATGTTGTCGAGGTAAACAATCACAAAGTCGTCGATTAACTGTCTCAATACGTCATTCATAAGACGCATGAACGTTGCTGGGGCATTGCAGAGACCAAACGGCATGACCAGCCATTCGAACAGACCTTGTCGTGTTTTGAATGCAGTTTTCCACGTATCCTCCTCTCAAATGCTGACTTAATGATATCTTTGACTTAAGATCCAATTTGGAGAAGACAACGCCATGCTTCAATTGGTCTAGTAGGTCATTAATATGAGGAAGGGGGTACTGGTTCTTGATGGTGATCTTGTTTACTGCTCGGTAGTCGATGCACACATGCCAAGTCCCATCTTTCTTTGGCACTAACACCACAGGAGATCCACAAGGTGAACTACTCGGTTGAATGACACCATCGTTCAGCAACTCACTAAGTTGTCTCTTGATCTCTTCATTCTCCAATACTGAGTTGCGATACATACTCAGATTGGGTAGTGTCGCATCGGACACAAGCTGAATTTCGTGCTCGACTGGACGTTTCGGCGGATGACCCTGGGTAGTCTCGAATAGATCATTGTATTCCTCCAGCAGTCCCGACAAACGACTAGAATCCTCTCGGCATTCCAACGACAATGCTGGTCGAGTACCCTCTCCTTGACCAATGGTCGAATCATGACAAGCACATACTTGTGACATGCATTAACAATTCGTTTGGCTTGATTTGCGGTAATCAAGTTCGAAGTGTTGACGTGGATGTCTCTACTGATCATGAACTTAACTTTGTCTTTGGTGAGGTCATACTTTTGCACTCGCTGATGGAAGTGAGCGTCTCGATCATACAGATACAGACTCCCAAATATCACCTGACAGATATCGATAGGGACAACATCGCATTGCACCTCATCGATATATCGTGCAGAGATTGCAAACTTCAACACACACTGACTCGTAATCTATTGGTTCACGTCGGATATAAACCAACCCAGCGGATATGGTCGCGGGTGTGTGGTTGTCTTCAAACCAAGTCGCCGAACTAGTCTAGCGGAGACCAGATTCTTCTGACTTCCGAGATCGAATATCGCTGCGACCACTTCGTGTTTCACCTCGATGTTGATGGTAAACAAGTCCTCCATTGGGTGATGGTCGTTCGGTGGATCTGAACCCTTCTCCTTCGGCATTGCCATCAGATAGAATTCTTGTCGCAGAAGTCATTTGAATTGACCTTCATTTTCAAAGGTGAGAACTTCACCTTTCAAGTGCTACTAAACACTTCCAGGTCAAAGTAGGTCTCAAGTTGATCGATCCAAGAATCCAGTTTCTCGGCATTGATCACACCATCATATATGGGTATTTCAATCTTAGCGTTGACCTTGAAAGATCCGACAGCTAAGGAGGTGTTGGCGAGGTCGTCGGCCTTATGGTCGCCTTCGTCTTCATCTTCGTCTGCCCTGCGCAAGTCTTCACCAGTCTTCGTACCCTTCCCTACTTCAGGAGGTACAATCATGGTCTACTGCTTAATCCAAGCAAGCACAGTTTCCATGTCGGTGGAGAGTTTAGCCACTTGTTCGGCTAGGTTAGGTTGAACGGAGGTATCGTCAGACATTGTCAGAGACGCGGCTATAGGAACCGTCGATTGATAGCCTGGAGTTTCGTCGGAAGTTTTGTAACCCTGGCAAGTCTTCACCATCCACAGGATAAGAAAGCTGCTTTGATACCAACTTGATCCGTTTGAGACCTAGCCTTAGTTTTTGCACTAGGCTCGCCCAGATACAAATATGCGGAATAACGGGATCTTACTCGAAGATACCGAAACCCAAAGGTTGATCGAAAAACACAGTTCAAGTAATTGCACAACTCTTTATTTCAAAGAGAGCTTTATACATCGAACGTTAGACACCCTTGCCTACGTCGAAGGAACTATAAGCTGGATATATGATCCAAGGCTGTAATAATGTTCGATGCCCTAAACTAGACCTATTACAAGGTATTTATAGTCCAATCGTATGAGTATGTATCAGACTCAGTAACCTAAACGTATTAGACTCATATAACTAACTAACTAAATAATCCTAAATGGATAAGCTTAGTTATATATATTCGGATCGGATTACAATTCCGAACAGGGAACGAATTCCTTTTTATGGTCGTGGACCAATCCGATCACGGGTAAGATCGCGAAACCTTTCGGAACACGGTTAAGGTCGCAAAACCTTTCCAAACATGGTTAAGGTCGCGAAACCGTATGCGATCAGGACTTGAAGATCCTCCCGGATCAACCTGTGAGTAAACTTCTTTCCCGGTCATAGGCTTTGGCGCTGAACCATCTTCCTTGTGGCCACCAAATTCCCTCTTCATCTTAGGATACACGTTATTCTTCGGAAGAAACCTACAATGACGCATGTACATTGTTTTCGTGCAATTCTTCAGCCACATGCTGTCAGTCTCATCTTCGTAGTGGGGACAAGCTTTGGCTCCTTTCGTACTAAGGCTCGACAAATTTCTAGGGGCAGAGAAATCATTGATGGTGCAGAATATCATTACACGTAGTATGAAGTTCTCTCTTTTGTATGCGTCCCATACCTGCACCCCTTCGTTCCACATTGTTAGCAAATCCTCTATCAATGGTGCTAGGTACACGTCAATATCTTTTCTGGGTTGTTTTGGTCCTGAGATAAGTAGAGACATCATGATGTACTTGTTCTTCATACACAACCAAGGGGGAAGGTTGTAGATACACAAAAGAACCAGCCAAGTTGTAACGCCCTAGATTTTTGCTACTCTTTAGTATGTCAGTCAGTGCATCTCTATTGAATTCCTTAGATGTCTCGACCACATCTCAGATAAAATCCTAGAATTCCCCAAACCTTGGCCTGGTCTAGACCAATTATCTCAGGAATATGATCCAGGGTATGCCACTAACTTAATTCAAAAAGTTGGCAACAAAACTCCATCATTCAAATCATTTTCGCAATTCAATCCAAAAGTATTACAGATTGATCCTTTTCAGATTTTCCAAAAGCCCAAAAAGGCTAAAAGCCACAGATTAGCTTCAAATCTTGATCTAATTCAGGGAACATCTCCCATTCGCTATTCTGTACAAAAAAACTCCTTCTGCGGGAATCTCAAAATTTCACTCTAGATCCCAGATTTTAGACTTTGACAAAACCCACATTCTAATTACCCTAATTACCCTGTTTTCATTTTTGCTCAAAACGCGATAAAAAACCCCATATTTTTTTATCTGTCTCTACTAAACCATTCGCTGAGTTTAGTGGGCCAAGCTGGTAAAGTCAAATTCAGCATAAACCATGTATCTTGCAAGATTTACAAATCAATCCAAATCAAGTTTCAGAATTTGTGTTTCAGTCCAAAGCCCTTTTACCCCGCCGGCACGCCTTCGACCAGTGCACCTCCACGATTCTCGCTGCCGTCCAGCGTTCGCCTCTGCCAGTGCGTGTGACCGTTGCGCCCACTTGCAGTGCACGTGTCACGCCGGAGCCAGCCACCGTGGCAACACCCACGACCAGCAGCTTCGACCAGCAACGCTGTCTCATCTAGCGTGTGCGCCTGCTTGTAGCCGTGTCAGAGCTTTTGTGCCATGCCGTCGACATGCCAAGGCCAGCCCATCATTCACCTCTTCATCAACCAGGAGCTTGCGTGGATGCCACCTCCCAGCTGACAAAGCCATAGCAGCTACTGCACGCTGTCCCGTGGCTGTTGCACGCCGCCTCGTTTGTCGCCACTGTCCGTCGACCCGTCAATTCGACGTTAATCCTTTACTTCATGTTTTGAGAGATCCAGCCACGCCTATTTAACCCCCCTCCCCCAGAGCTATCTTCACGCCACTAGAAACCAGCTAAGTCTCATCTTTTGTCGTATTCTTCTTCTTCTCCGGCGAGCCGCCGAGGAGGGAAATGATGCCAGAGTTCACCTCAGCTTCATTTCTCCATCCAGCTACACTGGTATGCTCTTAGCACCCATCTCCCTGCTCCATAGGTTGTGATTGACTTCCAGTGAACTATATCGCTGGTGATCGCCGAGATTTCAATTTGCCTTGTTCCCGCTACCGCCCTAGTTCCCATTCAAATTAGCCTCCCTTCTTGTAGAAGAAATTGATCACTAGAGCCCATTGAACAAGCCTGTTCAACCGTAATTTGAATTCGGCCTATAATTGAAGCCATCCCATTTCTTCGCACACTACCTTGGACTTCTCTCATCGCTGGCATGCTCCATTGTGTCACCTATCAAGTTGACCTCACCTACACCTTCCCTGTGTCCCATAGATCGTGTTGCCGAGACCAACTTATCCTACATAGCTTTGAATCAACGACGCCCATTTCAACCGTCGTTCCTGAGTGTGGCGTCAATACCGGCGAGCCTGCAAACACCATTACAACCAAATTCTTCACTCTAGCACCATCGGCATCACTCCAGTAGTGAAACCCCTCAATCAATTTATAAGTTCCTTAGGCCTTGTGCTCTGTCACCATAGCCCGCCTTTGGTTATAGCGGCCGACGACTTCAACCTCGCCATTCACCGCCATCAAGCCTTTGGTGAAGCAATGCATGCGTGGATTGTCCAGATGCGCAAGCCCTAGAGTGCGGCAGTACACTGGCACCCAGTTTCTCTGTGCCAAGGACCTAGCTGCAATTTCCCAGATTTACTGGACTTTTCTGTAGAAACCAGTTTGTAAATTAGCCACCTTACTGTAATTGGCACCTAATGCTCCAATTTGTGCTCATCTTGACCTTTTGGAAGTTCCAAATCAACCCAATGCCATTCTCTGACATTGTCAGGCCGTGAACCGAATGCCAATAGCAGACATTCGTTGCGTCTGAGCCAAACCCTGGGTATCATCTCCCTCTCAAGATCATCTCCAATCAGATCACCTCCCTTGCATGTATGTTTATACTTTACATATAATTTCTGTATGCTTATGTATTGTATTGTTAATTGTGTGCGAGAATAGAACTGCAAGTGGAAGGAGTAGAAGACATATTTGAAGACCCCTTAGAACTATTAGACCCCGCTTTGCAAGGCAAGTCTCTTTCTCCTTGATCAAGTCTCTCCTAATATTTTAAGTAACTAGGTTATTTACTATTTTATGTATATGCATGCTTTATTTTCGAATGCACTCAATTGTCACCCTAGGATGTTATGCGTATGCTTGAATATATGTACTAATTGCTAAATGGTCATCTATATGAAATGTGTTCAAAACCTCTTTTGTGAAAGTATAAGTTAGAATCGAAAGTGAGAATGGTTTGTATGGTTGGTGTTGTGTGCACAATGGAGATGTGGTTTGTTCCTCACTAACAGTTCATAAGGACAACAACCTTGTGTTGTACTTCTATGCTGCATGAAAAATGTACTAACCACTTCCCCAGTATGGGACGAGCGCAATATAGTAGTTTTCTCGGTATTAGCTTTTCCCTGCAATGGTTGTGTTGGGGGAAATCTCCATGCGGCCAACTCCAGGTAAGTTCATGATTGCCTGGGGACAATGTCCCGGGCGCCGCCATTGGCCCGGGGACAGTGGCCTCCGGTACCTGGCCCGGGCGCCGCCTTTTGGCTCCCGGGACCCTGCCCCCCGGGCGGGTCTCGGGTGCCGCCATTTGCCCGGGGACAGTGGCCCCCGGTGCCTGCCCCGGGCGCCGCCTTTTAGGCTCCCAGGACCATGCCCCGGGGCCTGTCCCGGGCGCCGCCTTTTACCCGGGGACAGTGGCCTCCGGTGCCTTCCCCGGGCGCCGCCTTTTGGCTCCCGGGACGATGCCTCCGGGGCATGTCCCGGGCGCCGCCTTTTGGCTCCCGGGACCCTGCCCCCCGAGCGGGTCTCGGGCGCCGCCATTTGCCCGGGGACAGTGGCCCCCGCTGCCTGCCCCGGGCGCATCCTTTTAGGCTCCCAGGACCATGCCCCCGGGGCCTGTCCCGGGCGCCGCCTTTTACCCGGGGACAGTGGCCTCCGGTGCCTTCCCCGGGCGCCGCCTTTTGGCTCCCGGGACGATGCCTCCGGGGCATGTCCCGGGCGCCGCCTTTTGGCTCCCGGGACGATGCCGCCGGGGCATGTCCCGGGCGCCGCCTTTTGGCTCCCGGGACGATGCCTCCGGGGCATGTCCCGGGCGCCGCCTTTTGGCTCCCGGGACGATGCCTCCGGGGCATGTCCCGGGCGCCACCTTTTGGGTCCCGGGACCCTGCCCCCCGGGCGGGTCTCGGGCGCCGCCATTTGCCCGGGGACAGTGGCCCCCGGTGCCTTCCCCGGGCGCCGCCTTTTAGGCTCCCTGGGCTGTGCCCCTCGGGCTGGTCCCGGGCGCCGCCATTTGCCCGGGGACAGTGGCCCTCGGTGCCTGCCCCGGGCGCCGCCATTTAGGCTCCCGGGACCGTGCCCCCTGGGCTGGTCCCGGGCGCCGCCATTTGCCCGGGGACAGTGGCCCCCGGTGCCTGCCCTGGGCGCCGCCTTTTACCCGGGGATAGTGGCCTCCGGTGCCTGCCCCGGGCGCCGCCTTTTGGCTCCCGGGACCCTGTCCCCCGGGCGGGTCTCGGGCGCCACCATTTGCCCGGGGACAGTGGCCCCCGGTGCCTGCCCCAGGCGCCGCCTTTCGACCCCCGGGACGGTGCCTCCGGGGCATGTCCCGAGCGCCGCCTTTTAGGCTCCTGGGACCCTGCCCTCCGGAAAGGGTCCTGGACGTCATCGCCCTTCTAAAAGGTAAAATCCCTGTTTGTTTATCACGTGCAGGTCACGCGAGGGACACCTCGGGAATCGGCGACCACCTGTCAAGCAGCCAAGACGTTCGACCGGAAGAAGGACGGTCCTACCCTTCAATCCGACGGTGGCTTCCGGGGTAGTTTAGGCTTTTTGCTTCTTTTTGAGGCTATAAATAGCCCTTGTACCCCTCTGTTGTAAAGGATCAGCTCATTATTATTTGGAATAGCTAAACTCACAGACGTGCTCTGGAAGCCTCTCCCCCGGAGAGAGCCTCCCCAGCCGGCTCCGGTCGGGAGCGCGTCAACAGGACTAGGGCCCCCACCGGGACCCGAACCTGTATAAATCCACGTGTCAATTCTTGTGTTTGTCCGGCGGGGGAGGACTGGTCACCCGGTCAACCCGCACTGCGTAATCTCCGCTAGGATCGTCTTCAAAACCTGCCGGGGTATTCTTAATACCACGACAGTTGGCGCCGACCGTGGGGACCCGTGACAAATCGCCATGGCTCCTCCGAGAACAAGGGCCCGCGCCCTCCTCGGTGACGCCGGTCCCGGTGACCTGGCGCCACCCGTCCGGGACGCTGCTGTTCCGGCGCTTCCGTTCGGAGGCGACCATTCCCAGGTACCGCCTCCTACCTTTCCTCTCAATCTAGGTGCCTCCACCTCCGGGTCGCTCCCGGCGGCCGCGGGGACCTCGGCCGGGACGAGTTTCCCCCCGACGGCTCCCCCGGCTACCCGGGATGCCCTGCTGGAGGCTCTCGTGGAGGGCCAGCTCCGCGCCCAGCGCTCTATGGACGAGCTCCTCAGTGCGTTGGCGCGGCCCCCGGCCTCCACATTTTCGTCGCACACATATCCGGGGATCATGCCCCCGTTTATGGGATACCCGGCGGCCCCTCCGGTCTCCGGGGGGCTGTCTACCCCGTATGATCCCGCCGGGGGGTTCCCTCCCCCCGCGGGATATACTTCCGGACACTTCTCGGCACCCGGGCCTGTCCCGGTGCCGGGAGGCTATTTCGTGCCCGGGCCCTTCGTGGCACCAGGGGGGTACCCCGTCCCCGGCCCGCTTCCGGGGCTGGGGGGTCATTTCATGCCGGGGGTTATTCCTACGCCGGGAGCCAGTCCCGCCCCTCGCGTTGCGTTTACCGCACCGGGGCCGGTCGACAGAGCAGCTCCCGTGCCTCAGCGAATTTCCCCCCGCATTGGCTCCCCAACCCCGGACGTCGCCGAGGGGGCTCACCCCCCACTGGTTCCGGGTGTCGCAAGGGCTTCCCCCTTTCCGGTCCCGGTCGTTGCCGCAGGGGCCCCCTCTTCGGATCCAAACGCCGCCCCGGGCGCCCCCTCCCCGGTTCCGGATGGTGCAGGGGCTCCCCCTTTCCGGTCCCGGGGGCCGTCGCAGGGGGCTCCCCCCAGCAGGCCCCGGTAGCTTCCGGGCCGGCTGCTACAGTGCAGGAGCTCCCTCCCCCGGTGAAGCAGGTCCGCTTCTCCCGGGGGGAGGTCGAGCGAATGCATTCTCCCAGCCGCGGGAAAGAGCTTCCCCCCGGTCGTTGTCGCAGGGAGCCTCGCTCTCGCACCGGTCAGGGGAAGAGACGAACCGAAGAACCATCCTCCCCGGAGGGAAGCCCGGACGTCCGGGAAATCAGTCCTGGCCCGGAAGAGAAGCGTCGTCACCACCACTCTGGCGGCCCTCTTGGGCCGCTACCTGACTCGGATAACGAGGGGGCGTCCCCCGTTAAAGAAGACAGTGACTGGGGCTCCCCCCGGGAAGTGCAGGGGGCGAACCAGCCTCTGTGTCGAAGACTCCGCAGCATCCGATGGCCGCGGCCCTACCGTCCCCCGCACATCGAACATTATAATGGCGAGGCGGACCCTTACGAGTTCGTGCAGATCTACTCCACGGCCATCTCCGCGGCGGGGGGGGGGGGGGACGAGAGCATCCAATGCAACGTCTTCCCCCTCTACCTCACCGGCATTGCCCGCTCCTGGTTTTACAATCTGAAGGCGGGCTCCATCAAGTCTTTCTCGCAGCTGAAGCGGGAGTTCTGCGCCAACTTTCAGGGAAATTACGTACGTCCCCTGGATTCTTCACAGCTATACACAGTGCGCCAGAGAACCGGGGAGACCATCAGAAGCTTCTACAAGCGCTTTGCCCAAGTAAAAAGCAAAGTGGCCCACGTCCCGGACTCCACAGTGATCGAAGCCTGCAAAAGCGGGATCCTCCCAGGGGAACTCCACCGAAGACTCTCTCGAAGCTGCCCCTCCTCCGCCGACGTGCTCTTCAATGTACTCGAAAAGTACGCTCGCGCGGAGGAAGACGACATCTGGAAGAAGACCCAGGGGGCTCCTGCCCCCGCCGAGCGGGGGGCCCGGGATCCCCCCAGGCGCCCCAGGTAGGGGGGCCGTAGCGAACCACGGCCTCGGGACACTTTTGTCCTCGAGAGCGGAGGCAGCTCGCGTGACCCCCCGAAGGGCAACCGCCCCTTTCCCAAGCCGAGAGGCCATGGGGGAGGACAGTCTTCGCGTGGCCGCGAAGGCCCCGCGGGGAAAAGCCAAGAAGGACCGTGGTGCAGCTTCCACGGGTCCAGTACCCACGCCACCCGAGATTGCCACCAGCTGCTGCAGCACTTCGCGGCGTTCCTCGACCAGCGCGGGCAGGGGGGGGACTCCGGCCTCCTTGCCGCCTCGTCCAGCTGTTCCGGCCCTTCCCGCTCCCGCGGGGGGGCAGCAGGTGCAGGAGGGGGAGCCTTCAGACGCTCTCCCCTTTCAAACTTCTCAGCGCCGCATCAACGTCATCGTAGGGGGGTCCGCCTCCGGGCGGGACTCCAAGCGCCAGCGCAAGGAGTACGCGCGAGAAGTTAAGGTGGTGGGGGTGCTACACGCGTCCGTGCCGCCCAAGTGGTCGGACGTCCCCCTCACCTTTACGGCGGAAGACGCGCGAGGGGTTCGCTTTCCCCACAACGACGCGCTCATTGTCTCCGCGACAATCTACAACTGCCACTTGGCCCGCATCCTCGTGGACGGCGGAAGCTCCGCCGACGTCCTGTTCCTCAAAACCTTCAAGGAAATGCAGGTGGATGAGAAGCTCCTGCAACCAGCGGCAGGGCCTCTGCAAGGGTTTGTCCCGGGGAAGGCGATCCACCCCGTGGGCAAGGTAGATCTCCCGATCACCTTCGGCAACCCAGAGAACTACCGGACCGAGCTAGTCCGCTTCGACGTAGTGGACCTCCCCTCCTCCTACAATGTGATTATGGGGAGGACTACGATCAATCGGTTGGGGGCTGCCACCCACCAAAACTACCTGTGCATGAAGATCCCCGGGCCGCATGGCGTGATCAACGTCCGGGGGGACCAAGATATGGCCCGTGCTCTATACGAGCGAGCTGCTGCCACAATAGGAAGCGTCAACCTGATCAAGGCGCCCGGGGGGGAGGCTCTCCCCCCCGGACGTAGGCATCGCTGCGCCGTCCCCTGGGAGGCCCCTTCTCAAGCCGCGTCCGGAAGGGGGCCTCCGGAAGGTCCCGCTGTCCCCAGGCAGCGAGGACATGTAACGCCCTGAGTTAGGGGTGAAAATTTCCTTTTTCATAAATAGCATGCATGCATGTATCTGTAGTAATAGCCAGATCAGTTTCTATCTCAAGCCCTGAAATCTCCAAAATCTATCCTGTGACCTCAAATGAAGATCAGATTGTTCAGATATGATCTATCAGTTACTTTGAACTTAAAAGCCTTCAGAACCTAGATCCAATTCTATCCCTAACTCTCAGATTTATCAGCTCCTTCTGTTTTCGAAAACAGAAATACCTTCTATTACTTAAATACCCTAAGTTTCAGAAATACAGATTTAATCCGAACCTTGACCAAGTTCAGACCAGATTATTCCTGGAATATGATCATGGGTATGTCAATACCTTAATATAAAAAGTTAACAGCCATATTTCACCATCTAGACTCTTTTCACAAATCAGTCCAAGAATTATCGCAAAATAGTCCTTATCTGTTATTTGAAAATCCAAAAAGGCTAAAATCTCCAGATTAACTCCAAATTCAGAATTTCTTCGGCAAATCTTCTCAAAATGCTATTTGTCACAAGTTTCTCTTCTGTCCAAATTCCAAAATCTTATCCTAAGTACCAGAATTCAAAATCAAATAAAATTCAGATTTCAATTACCCTAAATTACCCTATTTTCAGTTTGTATCAAAAAAAAAAAATATCCAAATGTGCCAAGTTTTATTTTCAATCCCTGCCAAATCATCTTGGAATAAAGATTGCCAAAATAGCAGAATCAAATTCAGAACAAACCTTCCAGAATTCCAGATTTATAGATCAGTCCAAATCAAGAAATCAAGTATTGCAATTAGGCCCTAATTCGACCAGGCCGTTTACTGTGCGCACGACCAGAAGCCTCGCCGTGGTTTTCTTGCGCCGTGCACGCTCGCCGCCGGCCAAGCTTCGCCGCACTTGTGACCGTGCATGCCAGTACGCACGTGTCCTCGCCTCAGCCGTCACCGTGGCAGCGCCGTTGCTACGTCGACGACCAGCGTTTGCTCCCGCACGCGATCAGCAGCAACTTTGTCAGCAATCCATCGCCACGTAGCCTCGCCGCGCCAGTACTTGTCGCCACCGCTTGCTACAAGCTTCGCCAAGTCCCGATGAACCAACGAGGTGATCAGCTACAGACTTGTCGCCGTCGCAATCACCGCTCTTGCTGTGTCTTCACCGCTGATGTTCAGCACGCAACCAATCGCATCACCAGCTGCCAAATCAATTCA
This sequence comes from Pharus latifolius, assembly GCA_019359835.1. Lineage (NCBI taxonomy): Eukaryota > Viridiplantae > Streptophyta > Magnoliopsida > Poales > Poaceae > Pharus > Pharus latifolius. The sequence goes on along the minus strand of CM033330.1, from coordinate 28,425,233 downwards.
CTGCTTCCTCCTTGCAAGCTTCGCCTGGCCTATTTATACACTACTGTACCCCCAGCAACTCCTTTCCTTCACTGGAAATCAGCTAAGTCTCGAAATTCTCCTGTCTTGGTCTTCTTCTCCGGCGAGCCGTCGAGGAAGCTCACGGTGACAGCCTCAACCACAGCATCTCCTGCCGAATTAACAGTATCTGTGAGTTCCTTTCGTCTCCCTCATCGTGCTGTATCACCTAATTGGATTGCCTTGCACCTTATCGCCGGTGATCGCCGGAATTGCTAAATGCCCTGTTCCGGCAATGCAGGCCAAATCACCTCGAATTAGCTTTCATTGCTGTAGAAGAAGTTGATCAGTGAGTCACTTCCAGCAAGCCTGTGCATCAAGATCTCCAGATTGAGCTCGAATCGAAGGTATCCCCAAATTCAAACTCCACCAGTCACCGGCGATCGTCGCCAGGCTTCTCCGGCCATCCTCTGGCCAAAGTGATCGTGCAGGTAGCTTTCTCTTACCCATATATCACTTCCCAAGCTTGGAATCGAGTTCGTTCGGCCTAAATTGAAAACCCCCAAACAGCAGTGTTCTTCTCCGGCACCGATGACCTGAAAAGCTTATTCCGGCCATTTCAGCCCTCGAAACCTTGTCATTTAGATGTGTCTTATCCTCCTGAGTACTTTTGTCTTCTAGCCCGACACCTAGATCGGCCTGGATTGGAAGATATAGCCATGCCAAATTTGTGTCCAGAATTGCTCCAGTGCAGCCAGTTCATCTCTGTTCATCATCAAATTTCTTGTTTCCCAGCCATTTCTTGCCCTAGATCCTGTTGACTTAATTGTTCCTGTTATCAATGCCTACCTCCCAGACAAAGTGGTGCATCATTTGGAGCCCTAGATCAAAAGTTATGCTAAGCCCTAGTTTTTGGCATTGTCAGCTCTATGCCAGAGCTTGTCAGCCAGTGGCATTGACCTTATTTACCCACTTCTGGTGGTGTAATTTGAAATCCACTTTGTCCACTAAATTTGTAGAGTTGTGATCTACATTTTATTCTACTACCACAAGTTAAAATAACCCCTCTATCATTCATCGACCCTATGTCGATGCTTTGAACTGAATGTCGATCTAAAGACGTTCGCTGTTTTTGAGCGGACCAGTCGCAACCTTGATATCATTCTGATACCTTGAGACATTGGGAACCTTGTAAACCTTTGACAACTAATCTTAACATTGGTTTCCTTAACTTAACCCTAATCAGCCTCTTAACCCAATCATTTCAGAATCATCAAGACTTCATCTTTGCATCATTGCATATAGTATAATAATGTATTGAAAAGATTATGATTATTGGTTGTTTGTTTGATTTGAGAGCAGATCAAGAACCCGAGTTCGAGGACTTCACTGTGGATCCGACGTCGACTGCTGTATTTTACGACGCGGAAGGCAAGTCACATCCTTGGTCATCTTGAACCTATATTTTAAATGTTGCTATAATATAACCTTGAATATAGGCAATATTGCATGTGAAAGATTGAGAATGGTTGATTTATGAATTGGCAGTACTAGACTGGTCATCGGTGAAATGTGAAATAAACAAGTTTTGAGCCATGAACTATTATATGTATTTATATACTTATATTCATGAAATAAAACCCCTAGCCGTGACCAGAAAAATGGTATGGATGGCTGTAGCACTGGAGGTGCTAGACTGCAAAGGAATGCAGGCACTGAAGGTGCAGGGTTGTGGATGGTCTGGTCACTGGCATATAAGGACTAGAACCTTGTGTTGTGCGTCTAGTGGCATGAACAACGTGCTAACCGTAAGCCTGGTATGGGACAGGCCTGAACAAGTAATTATGTGGATCGCACATGAAACCCCTGCATGAGATGTGTAGTGATGCACGATAAACACGGAGCGCGGCTCCCACACATATCACTGAAGGTGATCAAGCACGCTGACCCAGTAATGGGAATAAGCAATGGGGTGGAGGTTTGGATACAACCTGCCACAACTGTGCCTCGCTGAGAGCCACAGGGTCGGGGGTGAATTGTGAGTAAAACATAACAAAAGTTCTTGTTATTTCCACCTTGCTGCTCACAGTATGAAGTGAGTCAGGGGTCCAATCATTTTGTTATGATAGGAAAGGTTTGAAAGTGGAATATCTTGCGGGTAAATTGGTACCTCTCTGCAGAGTTAAAAACGTATTCGAATACTCCGAGCTCCCGGGTTTATAGGAGTCTGCTGCGGTGGATTAAATCCACGGGGTGTGACACAAGTACTATTTTCTAAATAAAATATGTTTAATCAAGATTACCCAAATGACATGTGTTGTCATGAGAAGGAGTGCTGCCGTGGGCTGTCGTGTGTCGACGTGTCGCGGTAGTGCTATAATCTAGTGAACATGAATGATGATGTTATATTATGAAAAGTGCTGCCATAAGATGAGATGAGAAAGGAAAAGATTATTTTACAAATATCCATAATTCTTGACTAGTCTAGGTTCATATCATCACTACTATATGTATCTACTCTTACCTATGACTTGCTGAGTACGTAAGTGCTCACCCTTGCAACATTCAACTCAATAGATGGAACCTACCTTGATCAAGATGATGGCACGGAGTACTACGTGGATCCAGAAGGAGGAGAATCAGTTCCGCCAGAACCCTGAAGTGTGTTGTTCTGCCGTCAACTTCTTTTGTGGGAGGGTCACCTATCTTCTGCTGTGTAGTTAAATATTTTGCTAAACCCTGAATGCCTTGTAGGCATTGTAATCCTCTTATGTAATATTAAGGCCAGCAGGCCACACTGCTTAATATTTTGTGAGTACTCTGTTGCAATGTAATATACTCCTGTGTTTGACTCATCCTGGGAAGTCAAAGGTTTGTAGTTTGGGACTAGCTGCAGCGAGCTAGGTCTCTACAGGAGTAGTCGTTGTCCCAGTCTCGGGGCGCGACAGGACAAAACTGTCCAAATCGGGGCAGAGCTCCCCCAAGACCATGCACCGCAACTCGCAGCCTTTCTGCGCGAAAACTCCGATGTTTTTTGCGTGGAAGCCTTCGGACATGCGGGGTGTCGCCCGGGAGGTTATTGAACACAAGCTCGCGGTAACCCCCGGTCACCCCCCTGTCAAGCAGAAGTTGAGAAAGCTCTCCCTCGAACGTCAAGAAGCCATCAAGACGGAGATAGCTCGGCTCCAAGAGGCGGGGTTCATCCGGGAAGTCTTGCACCCTGAGTGGCTCGCAAACCCCGTCCTCGTCAAGAAATCAAGTGGCATGTGGCGCATGTGCGTGGACTTCACCGACCTTAACCGCGCCTGCCCCAAAGACAACTTCCCGCTCCTGCGGATCGACCAGCTCGTTGACTCCACCGCGGGGTGCGAGCCGATGAGCTTCCTAGACGCCTACTCGGGATACCACCAAGTCCGGATGGCGGAGGGGGACGAGGAAAAGACGAGCAGCGGCCTCCGGTCAAGCCAATGCCGCCGGGAGAGGCGAGAGGAGCGCCACGCGAATTGGCGACGGGGCGTAGTCCGCCGAATCGGACCCCACCCCACCGACAACTACCTCCTTTCCCCGGGCCTCGACGGGGGCCTCCGGGGGCGGAGGCGTCGCCTCTGCCTGGGACGCCGCCCGGGCACGTTCAGCCGCGGGACTCATGTCCCGAGCCCTCACCGGCGTCGTCGCCCGCGTCGTCGCGGTGCCGGGGGTCTTCTGAACCCGGGCCCTTTTGGGCTCCGAGCCCCTGGCCGCATCCTTCCCTCGTTTATGGCTCCCGGGGGTGGGGAGGGGCTTCCTCTCCGGAAGCTTAAGCCCGAAGGCCTCGGCCACCAGGTTCCGGGGGGGGCCCTCCCCCACGAGGCGCACGATGCGCTCGTGTTCGTCGGCGAATTACCTCCCCAGGAGGTGCTCCGCCCTGTCCCTCGCCGCCGGGTACGGGCGCACTGCAAGAGGTAAAAAGTTAGTCAATTTCTCATAAAAAACTGCAAGTACAAAAATGTAGGGGACTTACGCCGCGTCACCGGCTTGACCGGAGGCCGCTGCTTCGGGCCCATGCCGATCCCCCTTCTCCCGCGTGAGAAGGGGGAAAGCCGCAGGAGCGGCAGCTCCTCCGCGGCGTCTCGCATCGAGCGGGCCTTCTTCGTCAGCACCACCTTCCCGAGGAACTCAAACTCCTCGTCCGTCCACACCGGCGGCTTCGGTGCGGATGACCGGCTGTAGGTGGGAGGCTCCGGGGCGTAGACCACCGCCTCGTCCCGACCCCGGAGGTAGAACCACCTCCGGAGCCAGTCCCCCCAGTGGTCCCGGGAGGCCGCCGCCGGGTAGTCTGCCACCCGGGAGGGCAGCATTTGGACCATCACCGAGCCGAAGGGGGACTTCGGTCCTCCCTTCACCAGGTGGGAGCTCCACGCTGCCGGTTCATAGAAGTACCGGAAGGCGCGGAGGGTGGGCTCCCGCCCGATCGCTGTCTCGTAGAGCCATATAAAAAGGCCCATACGGACGAGCGCGTTCGGGGTGAGGTGGTTGAGAGCCACCCCGCACTCTTTGAGAAACTCCCGGAGCATCGGATGCACCGGGAGCCGGAGCCCCGCCTCGAGGAAGGCCTCGAAGGCCACGACCTCTCCGGGCCTGGGGCGGGGGGCTCCGTCCTTCTTCAGGGGGACCCGGATGTCCCCCTCTCCACCGATGCCCTTCTCGACCAGGGACTCCGCGTCCAAGACCGAGAACTCGGAGTCCCAGAGGAAATCCATGGGGATTTCCTCCGGGGGCACCTCCGTGGTCTTCGCTCGACCTTTGGGCGCCATTAGGTCAGTTCTTTCTTTTTTCGGTGGCTAACTTTTCAGGAGGTTGACTAAAGCTCCCGGACGCTCGCTACCGGAGGAAGCTACCGGAAATGCTACCAGGAGAGCGCTACCGGGAGAGCTGAAGCTGGAGTTGGAAAATTTGGAATGAGCTACCGGGGCCCCCTAAGGCCCTATTTATAGAGGCTGGCCGTGATCTAGATGCGCGCCACTTGGCCCCCTCGGAGCAATCTGGACCACTGAAATTCAAACTGTGCGCGGGAAACGAAGGGACAGGCGCGTAAATCGAGACGCCGGTTCGAACCGCGCGTGCATTTATTGCGAAAACGGCGCAGCCATAAAGCACCCGGCACAGAAACCGAAGCGTCGCCGGGGCTCCGGTGATTTTCGTCCGGCGGTTTCGTCCGGAGATCTCCTCGGTAACGTAACCATTCCCTCCGAGGGCTCAAGCTTCGTCCCCAGAGGGAATGGGGGGCTGCTGTTGGGGGAAATCTCCATGCGGCCAACTCCAGGTAAGTTCATGATTGCCCGGGGACAGTGTCCCGGGCGCCGCCATTGGCCCTGGGACAGTGGCCTCCGGTGCCTGCCCCGGGCGCCGCCTTTTGGCTCCCGGGACCCTGCCCCCCGGGTGGGTCTCGGGCGCCGCCATTTGCCCGGGGACAGTGGCCCCCGGTGCCTGCCCCGGGCGCCGCCTTTTAGGCTCCCAGGACCATGCCCCGGGGCCTGTCCCGGACGCCGCCTTTTACCCGGGGACAGTGGCCTCCGGTGCCTTCCCCGGGCGCCGCCTTTTGGCTCCCGGGACGATGCCTCCGGGGCAGGTCCCGGGCGCCGCCTTTTGGCTCCCGGGACCCTGCCCCCCGGGCGGGTCTCGGGCGCCGCCATTTGCCTGGGGACAGTGGCCCCCGGTGCCTGCCCCGGGCGCCGCCTTTTAGGCTCCCAGGACCATGCCCCCGGGGCCTGTCCCGGGCGCCGCCTTTTACCCGGGGACAGTGGCCTCCGGTGCCTTCCCCGGGCGCCGCCTTTTGGCTCCCGGGACGATGCCTCCGGGGCATGTCCCGGGCGCCGCCTTTTGGCTCCCGGGACGTTGCCTCCGGGGCATGTCCCGGGCGCCGCCTTTTGGCTCCCGGGACCCTGCCCCCCGGGCGGGTCTCGGGCGCCGCCATTTGCCCAGGGACAGTGGCCCCCGGTGCCTGCCCCGGGCGCCGCCTTTTAGGCTCCCGGGACCGTGCCCCCCGGGCTGGTCCCGGGCGCCGCCATTTGCCCGGGGACAGTGGCCCCCGGTGCCTGCCCCGGGCGCCGCCTTTTAGGCTCCCGGGACCGTGCCCCCCGTGCTGGTCCCGAGCGCCGCCATTTGCCCGGGGACAGTGGCCCCCGGTGCCTGCCCTGGGCGCCGCCTTTTACCCGGGGACAGTGGCCTCCGGTGCCTGCCCCGGGCGCCGCCTTTTGGCTCCCGGGACCCTGTCCCCCGGGCGGGTCTCGGGCGCCACCATTTGCCCGGGGACAGTGGCCCCTGGTGCCTGCCCCAGGCGCCGCCTTTCGACCCCCGGGACGGTGCCTCCGGGGCATGTCCCGGGCGCCGCCTTTTAGGCTCTTGGGACCCTGCCCTCCGGAAAGGGTCCCGGACGTCATCGCCCTTCTAAAAGGTAAAATCCCTGTTTGTTTATCACGTGCAGGTCACGCGAGGGACGCCTCGGGAATCAGCGACCACCTGTCAAGCATCCAAGACGTTTGACCGGAAGAAGGACGGTCCTACCCTTCAATCCGACGGTGGCTTCTGGGGTAGTTTAGGCTTTTTGTTTCTTTTTGAGGCTATAAATAGCCCTTGTACCCCTCTGTTGTAAAGGATCAGCTCATTATTATTTTGAATAGCTAAACTCACAGACGTGCTCCGGAAGCCTCTCCCCCGGAGAGAGCCTCCCCAGCCGGCTCCGGTCGGGAGCGCGTCAACAGGACTAGGGCCCCCACCGGGACCCGAACCTGTATAAATCCACGTGTCAATTCTTGTGTTTGTCCGGCGGGGGAGGACCGGTCACCCGGTCAACCCGCGCTGCGTAATCTCCGCTAGGATCGTCTTCAAAACCTGCCGGGGTATTCTTAATACCACGACAGGTTGTCAGTCCGATTTCTCGAGGGAAACTGGTGGGCCACAAAGGGCCGTGAGTTGTGAGAGTGAGTGAGTGAATCAGGATGTTGGAAGGAAGGCGCCCTAGGCTTGGATTCTGAGTCTTGCGCAGCTGGATCCACAGGCTATGTGTCTCGCGGGACCATAGACCAAGGCTAGGTAGAATTGGCTATGGGGTGCGCTCCACAATGGTAATGAGTACTGAATTGTCTATTTACCGGGTAGGGAATTGTTAATGCTAGGATTGCAAACTGTTGTGTGATCTCAGCCTTGTCACATGCGTGAAAGTCGCATGGAGACGTACTGACTTGAAAGCTGAGTGATGAAGTGGATTAAAGTGGTACACCTTTGCTAAGTTACAAAAAGTACCAGATACTCTGAGCTCCCAGGTTTTGGAGTCTGTGAGCAGTGGATTCTATCCACGTCGATGCAGCACAAGTAGAATTTGAAAGATTTTCTTAATATTGGTTAAAAGTGGTGACTCATGAAAGACGTCCGTGCATAACATTTTCCAAAACCTAGTGTAGGATTTTTAATGTCTCGCTTTTGAAATCAAAACCTTTCTTCAAAACTTTAGAGTAAAAATCTATTCTATTCTTATCTATAAACCAAAGAGCCTATTCCTTGAAAATCCCCCCTATCTATATACCTGCATTCTTAAATTGAGACTTGCTGAGCACCGTGTCGACAAAGTGCTCACCCTTGCTTTTGCACACAAATTTAGAGGAAGGGCTTGTTGATCCCGACTCCTATGGCTTTGAACCTAATGAAGAAGAAGGGACCATCCTCGATGATTCAGCTTACTAGAGGGTCACTCACCTAGTGGAGTCCGATGTGGTGGAAGCCCATGCTGTGCTGCTGCTAGTGATGATGAAGACCATCATAGTTGTTTTGCTTGTTGTTCTGTGTGTTCTATTTTGTGCTGACCTTTGTGTCGAAGAACTCCTTAATTTTGTATAAACTTTAAAGTACGTCATCCTTGATGCTATGGTATTGTAATATTGGTCCTTGTGACCTGGTACTCATTTCAATTAAATCCTTTGCATCTTAATGTATTTTGTTGTTGTAAGCTCATGATGTATCATTCTGAGTGCAACCCACCTGGGCAGTTGCCATCAGATTCCTCAAATGAGGGTCCCCGCACAAGTGCTATGCCGACTGCTCATGTTACCAAAAGGATTAATTCCATCGGTACTCAACCCGACCTTATATCCTCAATTTTGCTCCGAAGTTAACAAATTCCCTGTCGATGTTTCTCCACTACGCAGAATCAACGGGGTGTCTCAGCTTTACATCTTTCTTCTGGTCTTTCGAATGCTAACACAATAATGTTGCCTCTTTACGGTTTGCATACAAACGCTTCAAGTGGTGAATGACAGGCAAATACCACAACACCTTAGCAAGAGGTGTCCTTGCTTTATCTCAGCGCAGTCACTTTCGTCGGTTCGGTCCTTATACTTATAGTGGGGTGCGCCGCACACTGGACAAACATGCATATCCTTGTAGTCGTTACGGTAAAGGTGCAATCATTAGGGCATGCGTGTATCCTTTCTACTTTCATTTCCAAGGGACACAACAGCTTTTTCACTTGGTAGGTGTTTTTTTGCAACTCGTTTCCTTTCGAAAGCATGTCCGCTAAAAGATCTAACAATGCCATGAAACTCTTGTCGGTTCAGCTATTACTTGCCTGCAATTTTAACAGTTGAAGCATAGACAACTTTGTGTACTACGACTTGTAACCTAGGAACAACAGCTTTTCTGAGTCTTCGAGTCTTGGTGCGGCCACAGGCCCCCGCATTCCCACAGTACCCATTCCTGGGGGCTATGCCCCCATTTATGGGTCACCCGATGGCCCCTCTGGCCCCCAGAGGCCCGGCCACTCCGTACGACCCCACTGGGGGGTATCCTCCCTCGGTGGACCATCCGTCCGGAGCCTTCTCAGCGCCGGGAGCTTTCTCGATGCCGGGAGGTTACCTCATGCCCAGGGCCTTAGCGGTTCCGGGAGCAGACCCTGCTTCGGGCGCCTTCCCGGGACCAGGTGATGCACACGGTGGCCCGATCTTCCGACAGGTAGAGGTAAGTCGATTGGTGGAGACTCGACGTTGACGATCCGGCTTCCGATCAGAACCGATCCGAACCCAGCAATCGCTACACCACGGCTCCGTTGGTTATCAACCATGCACAAACACGATTGACCTCGCCAAGAAGGCTTATCCCTGCATGCGAATCGAGAACACAAGCAAGAACGAGAAAGAAGCAATCTGAAATATTGCAAATATAAATTGAATCTCACGAGTTGGGGTTCCACAAACCGATACACGGCGAAACTGTTCTTTGACAGATTAATCTAAGCAAAACCCAAGCCAAACCCTAGCGGCGGCTACTGAATATAAGGGCTAAGGGACGTCCTAGAAACCCTAGATGTGTCCGTGATGGACTCCAACACGATACATGGGCCAACGGCCCAAATTGGTGACGCAGCACCCTGGGACAGATTCTGTCCGCCAACTTTTAACGTGAATTCCCGTCGACTCATCAGTCCAATTGACCTGAAACCGGTGCCATTGGAAAGGTTATCTCCTTAGCTTTCGATACATATGTGGATCATTGAAATCAGAGTCCGTTTGTGGCCTGGGCGATGATTTTAGTGAACACTGCTCCTGGTGGCCGAGGTAGTCGACTCCGAGATGAATTGGGACTCCGACTCCGAGATGAATTGGGACTCCAACTTGACTTGGACGCCCTCCTGGCCTCCCTCCTGGCCCTTGCTGGTTCCCAAGGCCTTCATGATCCTCTCCAAAGTTCCTAAGTACAATATAATCAATAATATCATTAGGTAGCATACTATCCTCACAAGTATATACACGGGCACTTAGGAACGAGCTCACCTGTTGATTCAATTGCCGTGCTCGTGCTCCTGTGATGGGTCCTTGCATCACAACTGGAGGAGTCTCGGGCGTATGCATAGGAGTGATGTCCTCATCACCAGGGGCCCGCTACATGCCAGGGGTTTTCCCTGCGCTGGGAGCCAGTCCCGCCCCGTAGGTCGCGTTTACTGCACCGGGGGCGACTGATAGAGCAGCTCCCGCGTCGCAGCAGGCCTCCGCCCGCAATGGCGCCACAGTTCCGGATGTCGCCGCGGGGTTCCCCCTCTTCGGTTCCGGATGATACAGGGGTTCCCCCTTTTTGGTTCCAGGCGCTGCCACAGGGGTTTCCCCCTCACCGGCCCCAGTAGTACCCGGGCCGGTAGCTGCAGCGCATGAGCTCCCTCCCCCGGGGCCAACCCCGAGGGCACCTCCGGCGGATCATGTCCACTTCACCCGGGAGGAGTTTGAGCAAATGCGTACAACCAAGTCCGGGGAGGAACTTCCCCCGGGTCGTGGACGCGGAGAGCCTCGCTCCTGCTCCGGCCAAGGGAAGAGACCCGCCGAAGAGCCAACCTCTCCTGGGGTGCGCCCGGATGTCCTGGAGGTCAGCTCCACCAACCCAGAAGAAAAGCGGCGCTACCGCCATGACAGCGGACCTCTTGGGCCCCTTCCCGACTCCGACAACGAGCGCGCGTCCCCTGTCAAAGGAGACAGCGACCGAGACTCCCCCCGAGAAGTGGAAGGGGCTAACCAGCCGCTGTGCCGAAGACTCCGGTGCATTCGATGGCAGCGGCCTTACCACCTGACGCCCATCGAACACTACAACGGTGAGGCCGATCCTTATGAATTTGTGCAGGTGTATTCCACAGCCATCTCGGCGGCTGGGGGGGATGAGACGGTGCAGTGCAATGTCTTCCCCCTCTACCTGACTGGGATCACCCACTCGTGGTTCTACAACTTGAAGGCCGGCTCCATCATGTCCTTCGCGCAACTCAAACGTGAGTTCTGCGTGAACTTCCAGGGGAACTATGTGCGTCCCCTGGATTCCTCGCAGTTGTATACCGTTCGACAGAGGATGGGGGAGACCATCCGCAGTTTCTTCAAGCGCTTTGCTCAGGTCAAGAGCAAAGTGGCTCACGTCCCTGACTCCACAGTCATTGAGGCGTGTAAGAGCGGGGTCCTCCCGGGGGAACTCCACCGGAGACTCTCCCGAAGATGCCCCTCATCTGTCGATGAGCTCTTGAATTTACTCGAGAAGTACGCTCGGGCGGAGGAGGATGACCTCTGGAAGAAGAACCAGGGGGCTCCCGCCCCTGTCGACTAGGGGGCCAGGGACCCCCTCAAATGCCCTAAGCATGGGGTTGTAGCGAGCCACGGCCTTGGGACACCTTTGTCCTCGAGAGCGGAGGCGGCTCGCGCGATGCCTCCAAGGGCAACCGCCCCTTCCCCAAGCCGAAAGGCCGTGGGGGAGGACAGTCGTCCCTGCGGTCTGGAAGGCCCCGCGGCGGGAGGCAGCGAAGGTCTGTGGTGTACCTTCCACAGGTCTAATACCCATGCCACCCGGGAATGCCATCAACTACTACAACAATTCACCGCATTCCTCGACCAGCATGGGGGGGGGGGGGACTCCGGCCTCCTTGCCCGAGCCGACCTTACCAGCCCTTACTGCTCCCGCGGGGGGACAGCAGGGACAGACGCGGAAGGGGGAGCCATCAGAGACTCTCCCTTTCCAAACCTCCCAGAGACATGTCAACGTCATCACGGGAGGGTCTGCCTCCGGGCGGGACTCTAAGCGCCAGCAAAAGGAATACGTGCGTGAAGTAAAGGTGGTGGGGGTTCTACATACGTCTTGGCCGCCCAAGTGGTTGGACGTTCCCCTCACCTTTACGGTGGAAGACGCGCGTGGGGTTCGCTTCCCCCATGATGACGCGCTCATCGTCTCCGCCACCATCTACAACTGCCACCTCGCCCGCATCCTCGTGGATGGCGAGAGCTCCGCTGACGTCCTCTACCTAAAAGCGTTTAGGGAGATGCAGGTGGACGAGAAGCTCTTGCAACCTGCAGCAGGACCCTTACAAGGCTTCGTCCCGGGGAAGACGATCTACCCCGTGGGGAAGGTGGATCTCGCCATGACGTTCGGCACCCCAGAGAACTACCGGACAGAGATGGTCCGGTTTGATGTGGTAGACGTCCCCTCTTTTTACAACGCGATCATGGTGAGGACCACGATCAACCGCTTGGGGGCCGCAATCCACCAGAACTGCTTCTGTGTGAAGATCCCCGGGCCTCACGGCGTGATCACCGCCCGGGGAGACCAGGACGTGGCCCGCGCTCTATACGAGTGCGCTGCCACAATGATCGGGAGCGTCAACATGATCAAAACCCCGGGGGGGAGGCCTCTCCCCCAGAGTCAAACGCCGGCGTGATACCTTCCGGGAGGCCTCTTCCCAAGCCACGCCCGGAAGGGGACCTCCGAAAGATCCCACTATCCCTGAACGATGGGGACAAAACTGTTAGGATCGGGGCGGATCTCCATGAAGAGCATGCGGTGCAACTCGCGGCTTTCCTGCGTAAAAACTCTGACATTTTTGCCTGGAAGCCCTCCGACATGCGAGGTGTCACCCGGGATGTCATCGAGCACAAGCTCGCGGTGACCCCCAATCACCCCCCGATCAAGCAGAAGTTGAGGAAACTATCCCTTGAACACCAAGAGGCGATCAAGGTAGAGATTACCCGACTCCGAGAGGCGGGGTTCATTCGGGAGGTCTTGCACCCTGAATGGCTTGCAAACCCCATCCTCGTAAAGAAGTCGAACGGCAAGTGGCGAATGTGCGTAGACTTCACCTACCTCAACCGCGCTTGCCCCAAGGACAACTTCCCGCTCCCGCGAATTGGCCAACTGGTCAACTCGACCGCGGGGTGCGAGTTGATGAGCTTCCTGGACGCATACTCGGGCTATCACCAAGTCCGGATAGTGGAAGGGGACGAGGAAAAGATGAGTTTCATAACTCCCCTCAGAACTTTCTGCTATGTCCACATGCCCTTTGGGCTGAAGAATGCTGGATCTACCTTCCAGTGACTCATGACACTGGTCTTCATGGACCAGATCAGTCGCAACGTCGAAGTCTACGTCGACGACGTGGTCGTCAAAAGCCCCCGCGCAACTGCTCACGTTGGTGATTTAGCGGAGACCTTCCGCAACCTCCGTGCATACGGGCTGAAGCTCAACCTGGAGAAATGCACCTTCGGCGTGTGCGGGGGGAAGCTCTTGGGCTTCCTTGTGTCCCAACGGGCCATAGAGGTCAACCCCGAGAAGATCCGGGCGTTCCTGGACATGCCCCCGCCGCGCTCGGTCAAGGACGTTCAAGGACTCACTGGCCGCTTAGCCGCGCTGAGTCGTTTCGTCTCGCGGTCGGGGGAACGCGGCCTTCAATTCTTCAAAATTCTCCGGGGGCTCGAGGGGTTCCGGTGGACCCCCAAAGCCCAATTAGCCTTCGAAGATTTGAAGAAATACCTCACGAGCCCCCCAATGCTCGTGAGCCAGTCTCTGGAAGAGCCCTTGCTCCTTTACCTTGCTGTGACCCCGGTCGCCATAAGTGCGGTACTGGTAAAGGAGCAAGACGGGCAGCAACGTCCCGTGTACTACGTGAGTGAAGCCCTCCAAGGGGCCAAAACTCGGTACATGGAGATGGAGAAGTTCTGCTACGCCCTCCTGATGACGTCCCAGAAGCTTCGTCATTATTTCCTAGGGCACCCCATCACCATCCCGTCATCCCTCCCCTTGAGGGAGGTGCTCCGAAACAAAGAAGCCACCGGCCGGATAGGGAAGTGGGGGGCCGAGCTCGCCCCCTTTTCCCTTTCCCTCACGGGGCGCTTCGCCATCAAGTCAAAAGTCCTGGCCAACTTCGTGGCGGAGTGGACTCCTGCTTCCGGGCCCGGAGACGAAGACCTCCCCGCACTACCCCGACGCAGTGACCATTGGACACTCATGTTTGATGGTTCCTTGTGTCTCGCTGGGGCCGGTGCCGGAGTAGTCCTTCGGAGCCCCGAGGGGAGGGAACTGGAGTACACGGTGCGGCTCGAGTTCCCTACCAAGAACAACTTCGCCGAATACGAGGCTTTGCTCCTCGGGTTGCGCCTTGCGTGCTCCCTAGGGATTTGACGCCTCCTTGTGAAAGGAGACTCCCAACTCGTAGTTTGCCAAATGGACAAGTCCTACTTGTGCCATGACGCAAACTTGAGCCTTTACTTTCAGGAAGTGTGCAAGATGGAGAAGCACTTCGATGGCCTAGAGGCCCGACACATCCCGCGGAGGGACAACGACCGGGCCGACTCCTTAGCCCGAGAAGCCAGGGCCCGGGAACCGCTCCCCAAAGGAGCTTTCCTGGAGATCATCAGGACTTCATCTTGGATGGATCCCCTTGTCTCCTTCATCAAGGGGGAGGGGGACCCTTCCAACGAAACTGAGGCCAAGCACCTCCAGGCCAAGGCCCAGGCATACCTCCTTCTGGAGGGGAAGCTCTACAAGCGGGGGGCTTCCGCCTTGCTCCATTGTCTTCCACGGCCGGAAGGGATCCGGCTTCTCGAGGATGTTCACTCGGGGAGTTGTGGGTTTCACCAAGGCCCTCAGCCAGGGTTTCTATTGGCCCACGGTGAGACCTTGTCTCTGCGTGCGAGGCCTGCCAGAAGATGGCCAAGGGTTCTAGCCTTCCCTCTGTAGCACTGCAGACCATCCCCATCACTTGGCCTTTCGCACGCTGGGGGATGGACCTCCTAGGGCCCTTCCCCCCAGCGCCTGGGGGCTACAAGTATGCGGTGGTCGCGGTCGAATACTTTACAAAATGGGTAGAGGCCGAATCTCTGGCCAGCATCACGTCCAGGGCGGTACAGCAGTTCTTCTGGAAAAATATCGTATGTCATTTCGGGATCCCCCGGGAAAGCAGTGTCGATAACGGGACCCAGTTCCACTCGGTATATTTTCGGGAATTCTGCGAAGGCTTGGGGCTCACCATCCACTTCGCCTCGGTAGCTCATCCCCAGAGTAACGGGGTCATTGAAAGGGTCAATGGCGTAATCCTACAAGGGTTACACCGACGGCTCGAGCAAGCCACCTCCAAGCAGGGTGCATGGGCAGAGGAGCTCCCTAGCATCCTCTGTTCCATGCGCACGACCCCGAGCCGGGCGACGGGACATACTCCCTTCTCCCTTGTATACGGGGCTGAGGCAGTCCTCCTCCCAGAGATTGGCTTCCGGTCGCTGCGGGTCGAGCTCCTAGACAGAGCTACGACCGCGACGTACCAAGCCAACGAAGCAAATCAGTGACTGGAGGTCGACCTCGTGGAGGAGGAATGCGACCAAGCGCTCCTCCGCCACACCATCTATGAGCGCGAAATGGCGCGCGCATACAACCAGCGCGTTCGCGAGAGGGCTTTTTGCCTCAGGGACCTTGTCCTCTAGTGCGTCACTGACCCCCAAGCCCAGGGCAAGCTCTCCCCCAAGTGGGAGGGCCCCTACAAGATCTCAGCGGTCCTAGGCTCGGGGGCCTACAAGCTCTCCAACCTTCAAGAGCAGGAGCTGAAGCACACATGGAACGCACGCTTGCTTCGCAAGTTCTACATATAGCCTACAGGCTCGTCCCCTCCCCCGGAGCAGTTACGCCGGAGGGGAGGGGGACATTGTAATCACCATTCCCTCCCTCGTCGCGGTTTCGTGGGGGGAGGCATTGTATCTTAACTCATTATCAATACAACTGGTTTTTTCCTCGGCTCTAACTCATTGCAGGTTTTTACATTACCGTATCTCACGGCGATGCCCTCCCTGTGAGGATGCCGTCTTAACGAGATGCCCTCCCCACGAGGAAGTGGGCTATAACGACCCAAAAAGTCCCTACAACGGGAGTCCCACTCCCGTAGGGCGGCTAACGATCACCCCTCGTGGACTGAGGGTGTAAGCGGCAACCTGGTCCCCAAGGACCATGGTAACGAGTTAATTTGAGAGACTAGTCCCCTACTCAAACACTCAGACCTGTCATTGGGCGTATCCTCCTCCGGGAGTCAGTTGTCTCCTTAGCGAGATGGTATTCTCGGATATTCTTTCTCGGAGATCTCGTTCCCGACTCCCCGTCTTCACGGCGACCGGAGGGTTGTCTCCCAGAAAAATTATCCCCAGGAATTTCACTCGGAATTCTCGGATATTCTCCCTCGGAGATTTCGTTCCCGGCTCCCCGTTTTCACGGTGACCGGAGGGTTTTCTCCCGGGAAAATTATCCCTGGGAATCCCACTTGGATTTTCTTGGATGCTCTTTCCCGGAGATCTCGTTCTCGGCTCCCCATTTCTACAGTGACCGGAGGGTTTTCTCCCGGGAAAATTCCCGGAAGTACTAGGCCACACGGAAGACTCTCGGTATCCCGTTTTCACGGTGATCGGAGGCTTTTCATCCCGGAAGGAATTTCTTGGAATTTCATAATTTTTTTGGGAAAACTTGAAGAATTCTTAAGTGAAGGGTCCTTACCCCGGGGGCTTTGTCACCCCCACAACGCGCGGAGCTACCCTCTGGCCCACTGTGGAGGGGGGGGATAAGGGGCACCCGGGAATCACCCCGTTCCGGACCATTAAGAATTCAAAGTACACAAGCAAACTTAGCTTTATTAAAGAATTCGATGTTTGCAAGCAAACTTAGCTTTATTGAAAACATTTAACCAGAGGACATCTTTCCCCTCCGGTGGGCATCATTACATCAAACGCGATACAACCCGGGGTACAACTCGGAAAGATCATATGCCTAATAATCCCAGAGGCCCTCAGATATCTCCCAGGCCAGGTAGCGGTACAAGCTGCGTATACGACGCTGGGCCTCCCAGACCAAGTCTTTGGGCCAATATTCATAGCCTACCGGTGGGAGTATTCGAAGCGGGGGAACCCTCCAGGTCCCCAATCGGGGAGGGGATAGCTCGGCACGATGGTTGTCGAAATTGTCCAGGTGCCACTCAGGATGCCACCTCAGTCAGATTGGTTCCCGGGAGACGCCCCTGCCGCGTCCCCCAGAGAAGAGACTTAACAAAATAAAGGCGACCTGGGCATCCCCCGGGTGGCACCCGCCGGGGCTCAAAGGCCTCACCCCCGGAGAGTTTCTCCGGGATCTTCGCCCGGGAGTAACCTCCCGGGTAACCTGGTAAATTTGATTTAAAGACCTATCAAAAAATCCAATTTCTATTACATCAAAATGTTTTTGTACAAGTGTTCAGGGCTTCCTCTAAGAAGCTACCGGGAGCAAAAACCTAAAAACAAAAGGGTCCTATCTAAAGGCCCGGGGGGAGGCTCATACTTGTTCGTTGGCGCCCTCCCCCGGGAGGCTCCCGCCGGAGCCGCGACATCTTCCCCCAGAGGCGCCAGTGCCGGGAACCGCACCCGGAATATCCGGTCGTAGAAGCCGCCGGCGAGCTACTCCACTTCTCGCCACGATGGCTCGAAGAACTCCGGAAAGCTCCGGGGGATTTGGCCCCAGATCGCCCGGGCGCCAACCCCCCGGTGCTCCATGAGTCCAGCCGCGGCGGCCACCACAGGGATCGCCCGTTGTAGCTTCTAGGCCCCTAAAGAGTGTTTTGGTAATTAATGACAATTACAAATGTTGAACTAACTATACCTGTTGAGTTGTGTCAAGAATAAAATCAAAAGACAGGATAATGAAAGGCATAGAAAGAGCTAAAGAGGCAAAGGTACGGAATATGACTCTTTTTTTTACCGGCCTAAGGTGATTAGAGAAGGATTTTGACAGGATTGTAGGATAGTCGCCGTACTATTAAGAGGAGCATGTGGAGTATCATTAAATAGTTCATCTTTGTGCCACAAGTCATAAAAACAACTTGCATTGCATACTAGAAGGTCATATCTTTTGAAAATGCTTTTATCCACTCAAATCAGCTAAGTTCAGTCTCTGTCGGTCTGACCGGGTTAGTCGGTCTGACAGCATAAACGGTCTGACCGAGAGTTCTTTCGGACTGACCGACAGTTATGGTGAAGTGATTTTAATTCCTAAAATGGTCGGTCTGTCCGTGGTTAAACATTGGGTCAGGCTCCTGAAGCTTCATGATCATGTTTTGTGAAACTTAGTGTGCTAGTCGGTCTGACCGTCAGTTAGTCCGGTCTGACCAAGATTTTGTACTGCGGTATGACCGTGTAGCCGGTCTGTCCGAAGTTTTCGGCCTGATGATCGTAAATCGTGTCTAGAAATGATGTTGTCTCTGGATAGGTTCATGGTCTGACCGCCGTTGGCTCTGGTTTGACCGTGAGAGTGCCTGACACGGTAGGTGAGCATTTATGGCGCCTGCTTAATGCTGTTGTAATTGTGGCGGTCTGACCGGGCTTATACCTGCGGTCTGACCGCCAAGTGATCTTTTTCCTCCAACAGCTTGTAACGGCTATATTTATTGATGGGAGTATATATACTCCCATGCATGGTCCTGTGTTATACTTTTGGCATATGTGTGAACATTGACTTCATTCTTGAGAGCTTAAACACGTTTCATACACTCTAGTGTTGAATTTCTTGAAATTTAGAGAGTGTGAAATTAAGATCTTCTAGTGCATTGCATTTAGTTCACTAAATTAATCTTGTGGTACTAGAAGAGCATTAAGTGATCATCACCGGCTTGTTACTCTTGGAGTTTGCCGGCTCCTAGTGTAACACCCCGATTTTTCCCAAATCCTGGCGTGTCTTGTCCCTTTCTATTTCAGAACGAGATCCCTGTTGTGCCAGCAGCTTACCCCAAAAAGGTTGGCAATCAAACTCTTGTCATTCATACCTTTTCACAAATCAGCCCTTTTCAGATTTGTCAGAAGCCCAAAAAGACTAAAAGTCTCAGACCACCTCCAAACTTTGATCTGATTCAGTGAATATCTCCCATTCACTATTCTGAACATTTTTCCCTTCTGGAAGAATTTCCAAATCCTGCCCTAAACCTGAGTTTCGACCCTCGCCGTTTTTGAAACCCTAATTACCCTGTTTTACCCTAAAGTCGTTTTCCCCAACTTTTGTCGAAACCCTTTAGATCTTGCCCGATCTTGTCAAACTTTGGCCGGATAAGTTCTAATAATCTTTTGCAACTTATCTGCGAAATCAGATTTCAGATCGGACCCTTAGATCTCCAGATTTGCAATCAAGCCCAATTCTATTTCAAACTTTCCTTGCAGATCAGTCCTTTTTATTGCAATTAGGCCCCTGGCTGTGTTTCAACAGAAACCGCCGCAAAGCTTCGCCGCGTTCTTCGCCGCCGGTGAACTTCCAGAGCTGCCACCACCTTTGCCACGTACCTGACACCCGTGCGCATTCGTGGCACCGCCGTGGACGCCACCTCGGCCGCGCCAGCACAACCAATTTCTTCCCCGCGCGCGAGCCCGCGAACCAGCATGTCCAGCTTCGCCCGTTCGACACGTCTCGGCCACGCGTCGATGGAGCTTTCACTTCACCGTTCTCTCATCGCTCGCGCCAGTGCCATCCACTGCCAAAATCCTGCACCGCTGCACGCCAGTGCCTCGCCATCATCGCCGGCACAAGTTCCCGCTGTGTCCGGTCACTTCGCGGTCGATTTCGTCACCGCTGTTCCCTGAATTGTCGACCAGCAGATGGCTTCAGCAGCTATAAATACCTCCACAGTGCATTGCTTCAGTTTCCAGTACCAGAAAACCACCAACTCTCCAGCGCCGCCGCGAACAGCTTCTTCCCCGGTGAGCTGTTTTTGAGGCCACCGTCGCCAGAGCTCTCCACAGCCCCAATCTCCAATCCAAGGCCACCAGTAAGCGTCCCTTACCTCCCTCTCTGTGTCCTACCAGTTAATTGCACCAGATTGAACCCCATCGCCGGTGATCGCCGTAAACGGCCGTTTGCCCTGTTCCGGCAATGCTGGCCAATCTATCTCGAATTAGCCCTCGAGCCTGTGAAGAGAAATGATCAGTGAGTTATTTCAAGCAAGCCTGTGTACTTAGATTTCCAGATTGAGATTAAATTGATGGTTTCCCCAAATCCGGATTTCACCAGTCGCCGGCGATCGTCGCCAGGCTTCTCCGGTGATTATCTGACCAAACTAACCATGCCAACAGCTTCCTTATACCTCCTAGATGCTCTCCAAGCTTGGATTAGAGTTCTTTCGGCCTGTAGCAGAAACCCACAGCTGGCAGTGCTTCTTCTCCGGCGCCGATGACCGAAAAAGTGTTCCCGGCCGTTTCAGCCCAAATCACCTTGTCATTTAGATGTGCCTTAGCCTCCTGAGCATTATTGTCCACTAGCTCGATCCCTGAATCGACCTGAATCAAAAGTTATTCCAATGCCAAGATCACTGTACAGAAGCCCAGTTCATGTCCAAGTCACCACAGTTCATCACTGAATTTCATCACCTTCCAGCCACTTTCAGCCCTAGATCCTGTTGACTTAATTGCTCCTGTTATCAATGCCTACCTCCCAGACAAAGTTGTGCATCAATTGGAGCCCTGTATCAAAAGTTATGTCAAGCCCTAGATTTTGACAATGTCTGCACTATGTCAGTGCATGTCAGCCACTGGCATTAGCCTTGTTTGACCCCTTCTGGTTGAGCAATGGAAATGTCACTTTGTCCCCTAGATTCCTGGAGTTGTGTTCTACATCTTTTCCTTCTGTCACTTCTCCAGAAAACCATCCTAATACCAGTTTAAAGCTATGCCAAAGACGTGAACTGAATGTCGACCCTTTGACGTTCAATCCTTTTTAGCCGTTTCTTCGACCAGAACCCTTGTGACCTTGCCCTAACCTTTTCCCCTGCATGCATGTCTTATTTACTCAATATTTTCTATGGAAACTATTTTATGTATGCTTATGTAGTGTGTGTATTGTATTGCTTGTGTCCGCCGCAGTGCCCGAAGCTGAAGGAGCGGAAGAAGTCTTTGAAGATTCGTCCGAGTAATTAGACCTAGCAGTGCAAGGCAAGTCTCAACCCCTTGATCATGTTTCACCTAGTATTTTGATATAAAGTAGATTAACTGTTTTCAAGATATATGCATGCTGAGTATTTGATAAAACTATGTTTAGAAACATGTGAATAGATATGACCCAAGTCTTATGTGGAAACCCCCTTTTGAGATTGAATCATCATGCAACCTTGTCACCCTAGGATGCTATGCTTAAACTCTAATCTTATTTAAACATACATGTTAAGTGTGAAATGGCTAATATGTGAGAAATGAATTTGAAACTCTTTTTGTGAAAGAACATGTGAAATTAGAATTGATAGTGAGGATTGGATTGTATGGAGAGGGTGCGGTGCGCACCAGGGAATGTGAATGCTCCTCACTATTGGTTCATAAGGACGAGAACCTTGTGCTGTGTCTCTATGCGAATTGTAAACGTACCAACCACTTGCCTGGTATGGGACGGGCACAACTTAGTAGCTTTTTGGTATTAGCAGTTCCCTGCATGGTTTGACGATCTGGTTTCTCGTGTGGAAACTGGAAGGCCAAGGTTCGGCCATGAGTGATGTGAGTTCAGAAAAATGATGAGAGGAAAAGGCGTAAATGAAGGAAGGCGCCCTAGACCTGATTAAGCCGTGAGCGGCTGTAATCTTAAATGGTCGTATGTCTCGCGTGGACATAGACCAAGGCTATGTGTCCTGCGGGAACATAGACCAGAGAGGCTAGGAAGTAAGGCAGTGGGGAAGACCCACAACGGTACTTGAGACTTAATTGTCTATTTACCGGGCGGGGATACTGTTAATACTAAACTGCAAAAGCGTTGTGTGATCTCGGCCTTGTCACATGTGTATAAGTCACATGGAGCTGTACCGACTTGAAAGCCGAGTGAACCAGTGGATTTAAAAAGAGGTACACCTTTGCAAAGTGTAAAAGAAGTATCAGATACTCTGTACTCCCAGGTTCAGGAGTCTTTTCGTAGTGGATGATATCCACGGGTTATAGCACAAGTAATGATTTGGAATGTTTTCATAATACGGTTGATAAAAGTGATGACTCATGGGAGACCATCACACATAACGATTTCCAAAGTATAACTTAAGATTTACAAAACCCCGTTGCTGAAAACAAAACCCTCATTTGAGAGATCAAAGAATTGAAATCTATACTATTTATAATTATAAGTCTTAAACCCTTTTCTTGATCACTCCTCATCTATATACCTACTTTTTTGTAATGAGACTTGCTGAGCATTGTGTAAAAACATGCTCACCCTTGCCTTTGCAAACAAATTCAGAAGAAGACTTGGAGAATTCCGATTCCCCTGGCCTTGAGCACCAAGAAGAGGAAAGAGTCTTTCCAGACGATTTGAGCTTCTAGGAGGGTCATGAGCCAAGTTGAGTCCGATGTGGAGGAAGCCCTTCCAGAGCCGCTGCAGAAGGAAGTGAAGACCCTTGTGGTTGCTTTTTGTGTTGTTTTTCTGTGTTCGGTACTTCCATACCGATTCTTGATTTTGAAAAACTCTCTACTTTTTGTATCAACTTTAATTAGTGCCACCCTTGGCATTATGATATTGTAGTAGTGGTCCTCGTGACCTTGTACTTGCTTTATCTACCAGCTTTATTATTGGAAGTGAATCCTGTTGTTGTGAGCTTGTGTTGTACCTTTCTGTGCGCAATCTACCTGGGCGGTTGCCAAGGTGACCCTCAAATGGGGGTCTCACACCTAGATGGCTAGGTGGAAGGTTTTGGAGAGCTCTTCAAGGAAGATTGTGAAGAAGCCTCAAAACAACTTGTGAAGGGGTTGAGCACACCTTGCCGGGGCGGTAAAGTGCATCACTAGTGGAATCGAGGTTTGGATAACTCATCATACTAATCCGGCTTGAGATCTAGGTCACTTCTTGAGAGGAAGTCGACTAGATAGAGGAGCGGTTAGAGATTTGAGTTTGCCTCAATGTGGATTAGTGGTGATCAGCAAATCACCGAGATCACGGGTTATATCCTTGTGTCAAGTTGCTTGATATTCATCTTGTTTTTAGCTATTTTCTCTTAATTGTTGTTAATTGCTTGATTAGTTGTAGAATTGCTAAAATCGCCTATTCACCCCCCCTCTAGTCGATATCCTAGATCCTTTTCAATTGGTATCAGAGCTAGGACTCCATATTTAGAGGATTTAACCATCCCGGAGTAGGATAAAGATGGCTAGTGAGGGTCGGATTAATATTGGCAAACCACCACTCTTTGATGGATCAAACTATACCTATTGGAAAACTAGAATGATGGTCTATCTTAAATCCATGGGTGGAAAAAATTGGAAAATGGTGGATGAGGGTTTCACAATTCTAGATGATGAAGACTTGACTAACCTAGATAGAGAAAATGCTCTAGCAAATGCTCAAGCCATGAATGTTCTTTATAGTGCTCTAAATCTAGGTGAATTTAACAGAATTTGTAAGCTTGAAACGGCTCATGATATTTGGAGAAACCTTATGGAAATTCATGAAGGAACCTCAATGGTCAAGGATGCTAAATTATTCATCCATAAGGGACAATTTAAAAAATTTGCTATGTTACCCAATGAGGATGTCTTAGAGATGTTCAACCGATTAAATAATATAGTAAATGAGCTAAAAGGGCTTGGTATGGATGTCACAAATGTGGGGTTTTGTCTTAAATTTATTAGAGCTTTACCTTCAAAATATGACACTATTGTGACCTTACTTGTGCGATCTAATTTGAAGAGTGTGACTCCTTTGGAGGTCTTGAGTGAAATTCTCACTCATGACATATTTAAGAAATCACAAGAGGAGGTGCAAGATGAGGCTTCTGACTCCAAGAAGAAGAATATAGCACTCAAAGCTCAAGCCTCCAAGAGGGAAGATAATGAAGAAGAAAGCGATGAGAGAGACACCGATAAGGAAATGGCTGTCTTCGTTAGAAGGTTCAAGCGGTTCATGAAAAACAAATATCAAGGAAAATTCTTCAAGAAAGGACAATCATCGAAAAGGAACCCATTTGAAGAAAGATGCTTTGATTGCGGTGAAAAAGGACATATCTTCGCACAATGCAAAAACAAGGAAGAAGAAAAATTGGTGAAAAAGAAGAAGTACGAAAAGGAAGGAGAAAGCAAGAAGAAGGTTTTCAAGAAATATTACAAGAAGAAGAAGGATGGACAAGCTTGCTTCATTGAATGGGATTCGGATGCTTCAAGTTCTGATTCCGAAGATGAATATGAAGCATCTCCTAAAGGACTCACCGGAGTGGCTATCAAGGAAGCTCCATCTCTATTCTCCACTCCTCATTGCCTCATGGCTAAAGGAGAATCTAAGGTATCATGTGACGAAGATGAATACTCTTATAATGACTTAGTTGAGATGATCACCGGTTTTGATGAATATATGAGCAAAGAAAAGGAAAAATTCAAAGAATTGAAGAAGAGATACAAAACTCCCCAAAATTCCTATGAGGAACTAAAAACATCTCATGAGAGTCTCAAAGAAACTCATGATATACTTAAGGAAGCTCATGACTCATTAATTGCTCATAAAGCCAACAAAATGGGTAATAACATAGGCATTACTTGCAATATTTTAAATGACTTGCCTATGATATCTACTTCTAGCATATCTACATCTTGTGAGGATTAATAGAATTACCTTCTAGCCCAAAAGTTGATGATCATGTGCTTAGTCTTGAGAACAATGAACTTAGGGACAAAATTGAAAAACTAACAAATGATCTAGCTAAATGTTATGTAGGAGAATCAAAATTAAGACATCTACTAGATAGTCAAAGGTTCTCATTAAGGAAAGAAGGACTAGGTTATATATCTAAAAGGGGCAAACATGCATTTCTTCCAACTAAAACCATATTTGTAAAAGAAAAAGGGTATTGCCAAAAATGCAAAAGTTTAGGTCATATTGAGAAAAATTTTCATGTTAGCAAAAATAACTCATCTGTTATATTCAACTCTTGCTATGTTTTGAAGAAAATGAATAATGATGATGTTAAAGCCAAATTTATTGGAACCCCTATAATTGGTGCCAAAAAGAAAACTATTTGGGTTCCAAAATCCTTGGTAACTAACCTCCAAGGACCCAAAAAGATTTGGGTACCTAAAAGGACCTAACTTTGTTTTGTAGATAAACTACAAGGCCGGAGGACAACATTGGGTTCTCGATAGTGGATGCACTCAACATATGACCGGTAATCACAATAGGTTCTCCTCTCTCAATAACGAAGGTGCGGAATATGACAAGATTACATTTGGAGATAATAGCAAAGGAAAGGTAAAAGGTTTAGGTAAAATTGCCATCTCAAACGACCTCTCCATCTCTAATGTATTACTTGTTGAATCTCTTAATTTTAATCTCTTATCCATAGCTGTCGCGCCCTGAAACTGGGACTACGACTACTCCTGTAGAGACCTAGCTTGCTGCAGCTAGTCCCATATATGCATAGCATACACATACCCTTGACTTCCCAGGATAAGTCAAGCACAGGAGTATATCACATTGCAACAGAGTCACTTACAAGATATTTAAGCAGTGTGGCCTGCTGGCCTTAATATTACATAAGGAGATTACAATGCCTTCGCGGCATACATGGTTTAGCAAAATAACATCTACACAGCAGAAGGTAGGTGACCCACCCACAAAGAGAAGTGGACGGCAGAACAACACACATTAGGGCTCTGGTGGGACTGACGCTCCTCCTTCTGGATCCAAGAAGTCCTCCATGCCTTCGTCTTGGTTGTAGAACGCTCCATCTACTGAATTGTAGGTTGCAAGAGTGAGTACTTACGTACTCAGCAAGTCATAGGTAAGAGTAGATAATATAGTAGAGATGATATGATCCTAGACTAGTCAAGAATTATGGATGTTTGTAAAATAATCTTTTTCTTTCCTGGCTCAACTCATGGCAACACCTTTCTATAATATAACATCATCATTCATGTTCACTAAATTATAGCACTACCGCGTCACGTCGACACACGACAGCCCACGGCAGCACTCCTTATCATGACAACACATGTCATTTGGGTAATCTTGATTTAATATATTATATTTAGAAAATAATACTTCTGTCACACCACGTGGATTTAATCCACCGCATGTCGGGGGAAATCTCCGCGAGACTAAGTCCAGGTAAGATGTGTCACGATTACCCGGGGACCTGGCCTCCGGCCCCTCCCCGGGCGCCGCCTTTTGGCCCCCGGGACGTGGCCTCCGGTGCCCTCCCGGGCGCCGCCATTTGCCCGGGGACGTGGCCTCCGGAGCCACCCCGGGCGCCCCCTTTTGGCTCCCGGGACGTGGCCTCCGGTGCCCTCCCGGGCGCCGCCATTTGCCCGGGGACGTGGCCTCCGGTGCCCTCCCGGGCGCCGCCTTTTGGCTCCCGGGACGTGGCCTCCGGTGCCCTCCCGGGCGCCGCCATTTGCCCGGGGACGTGGCCTCCGGTGCCCTCCCGGGCACCGCCATTTGCCCGGGGACGTGGCCTCCGGAGCCTGCCCGGGCGCCGCCTTTTGGCTCCCGGGACGTGGCCTCCGGTGCCCTCCCGGGCGCCGCCATTTGCCCGGGGACGTGGCCTCCGGAGCCTCCCCGGGCGCCGCCTTTTGGCTCCCGGGACGTGGCCTCCGGTGCCCTCCCGGGCGCCGCCATTTGCCCGGAGACGTGGCCTCCGGAGCCTCCCCGGGCGCTGCCTTTTGGCTCCCGGGACGTGGCCTCCAGTGCCCTCCCGGGCGCCGCCATTTGCCCGGAGACGTGGCCTCCGGGGCCTCCCCGGGCGCCGCCTTTTGGCTCCCGGGACGTGGCCTCCGGTGCCCTCCGGGGCCTCCCCGGGCGCCGCCTTTTGGCTCCCGGGACGTGGCCTCCGGTGCCCTCCCGGGCGCCGCCATTTGCCCGGAGACGTGGCCTCTGGGGCCTCCCCGGGCGCCGCCTTTTGGCTCCCGGGACGTGGCCTCCGGTGCCCTCCCGGGCGCCGCCACTTTCCCGGGGACGTGGCCTCCGGCGCCGTCCCGGGCCTCATCGCCCTCCTGAAGGTAAAGTCTCGAACTGTTTGTCACGTGCAGGTCATGCGAGGGGCGCCTCGGGAACTAGCGACCACCTGTCAAGCATCCAAGGCGTTTGACCGGGAGAAGGACGGTCCTGCCCTTCAATCTGACGGTGGCTTCCGGGGTAGTTTAGGTTTTTTGCTGCTTTTTGGGGCTATAAATAGCCCTTGTACCCCCCCTGTTGTAGAGGATCGGTTCATTTTATTGGAATAGCTAAACTCACAGACGTGCTCCAGAAGCCTCTCCCCCGGAGAGAGCCTCCCCAGCCGACTCCGGTCGGGAGCGCGTCGACAGGACTAGGGCCCCCACCGGGACCCGAACCTGTATAAACCTGTGTGTCATTCTTTGTGCTTGTCCGGCGGGGGAGGACCGGTCATCCGGTCAACCCGCGCCGCGTAATCTTCGCTAGGATCGCTCTCAAAACCTGCCGGGGTATTCGCAATACCACGACAGTTGGCGCTGTCCGTGGGGACTCGTGACAAGACGCCATGGCTCCCCCAAGAACAAGGGCTCGCACCCTTCCCGGTGATCCGGGTCTCGGAGACCTCGCGCCGACCGCCCGAGACACTGCTGTCCCGGCGATCCCTTCCGGAGGCGACCTGGCCCAGGTACAGCCTCCCTCCTTTCCTCTTAACTTAGGTGCTTCCACCTCCACGTCGTTCCCGGTGACCGTGGGGACCTCGGCCGGGACAAGCGTCCCCCCGACGGCTCCCCCGGCTCCCCGGGACGCCCTGCTCGAAGTTCTCGTGGAAGGCCAGCTCCGCGCCCAGCGCTCTATGGACGAGCTCCTTAGCGTGTTGGCGCGGCCTCCGGCCCCCACGTTTGCGTCGCACCCATATCCGGGGAACATGCCCCCGTTTATGGGTTACCCGGCGGCCCCTCCGGCCTCGGGGGGGTTGTCCGCCCCGTATGATCCTGCCGGGGGGTTCCCTCCCCCTGCGGGATACACGCCCGGACCCTTCCCGGCACCCGGGCCCGTCCCAGTGCCGGGAGGCTATTTCATGCCAGGGCCCTTCGTGGCACCAGGGGGGTACCCCGTCCCCGGCCTGATCCCGGGGCCGGGAGCCCACTTCTTGCCGGGGGTTTACCCTGCGCCGGGAGCCAGTCCCGCCCCCCGCGTTGCGTTTACCGCACCGGGGGCGGTCGACAGAGCAGCCCCCGTGCCGCAGCGGACTTCCCCTCGCATGGGCTCCCCGGTTCCGGACGCCGCTACCAGGGCTCCCCCCTCGCCGGTTCCGGGTGTTACAGGGCCTGCCCCCTTCCCGGTTCAGGTCGTGGCCACTGGGGCCCCCTCCACTTCGATTCCAGGCGTCGCCGCGGGCGCCCCCTCCCCGGTTCCGGATGATATAGGGGCTTCCCCCTTTATGGTCCCGGGGGTCATCGCAGGGGGCTCACCCCAACCGGCTCCTGAAGCTACAGCGCATGAGCTCCCTCCCTCTGCGGGACAGGTCCGTTTAGTCCCGGGGGAGGTCGAGCGAATGCGTTCACCAGAGCGCGGGGAAGAACTTCCCCCCGGCCGCGGGCGCGGGGAGCCTCGCTCTCGCACCGGCCGGGGGAAGAGACCCGCAGAGGAGCCAACCTCTCCTGCCGAGAGCCCGGATGTCCGGGAATTCAGCCCTGGTCCAGAGGAAAAGCGTCGCCACCGCCATTCTGGTGGACCTCTCGGGCCGCTTCCAGACTCAGACAACGAAGGTCCCGTGAAAGAAGATAGCGACCGGGGCTCCCCCCGGGAAGTGCAGGGGGCCAACCAGCCCCTGTTCCGAAGACTTCGCAGCATCCGGTGGCCGCGGCCCTACCGCCCGCCACACATCGAATATTATAACGGCGAGGCAGACCCTTACGAGTTTGTGCAGGTCTACTCCACTGCTATCTCCGCGGCCGGGGGGGACGAGTCAGTACAGTGCAACGTCTTCCCCCTTTACCTCTCCGGCATCGCCCGCTCCTGGTTCTACAACCTGAAGGCCGGCTCCATCAAGTCTTTCTCGCAGCTCAAGCGGGAGTTCTGTGCCAACTTCTAGGGGAACTACGTGCGTCCCCTGGACTCCTCGCAGCTGTATACTGTCCGGCAGAGGACTGGGGAGACTATCAGAAGCTTCTTTAAGCGCTTTGCCCAGGTGAAAAGCAAAGTAGCCCACGTCCCCGACTCTACGGTCATCGAAGCCTGCAAAAGCGGCCTCCTCCCGGGGGAGCTCCACCGAAGGCTCTCCCGGAACTGCCCCTCTTCCGCCGACGAGCTCTTCAACGTGCTCGAAAAGTACGCTCGGGCGGAGGAAGACGATATCTGGAAGAAGACCCAGGGGGCTCCCGCCCCTGTCGACCGGGGGGCCAGGGATCCCCCCAAACGCTCCAGGCAAGGGGGGCGAAGCGAGCCACGGCCTCGGAATACCTTTGTCCTCGAGGGCGGAGGCGGCTCGCGCGACCCCCCGAGGACCAACCGCCCCTTCCCCAAACTGAAGGGCCATGGGGGAGGACAGTCTTCGCGCGGCCAGGAAGGCCCCGCGGGGAGAAGGCGGGAAGGATCGTGGTGCAGCCTCCACAGGTCCAATACCCACGCTACCCGAGATTGTAGCCAGCTGCTGCAGCATTTTGCGGACTTCCTCGACCACCGTGAGCAGGGGGGGACTCCGGCCTCCTTGCTCCCTCGTCCAGCTGTTCCGGCCCTTCCTGCTCCCACAGGGGGTCAGCAGACGCAGGAGGGGGAGCCTTCAGAAGCTCTCCCCTTTCAAACTTCGCAGCGGCACATCAACGTCATCGTGGGAGGATCTGCCTCCGGGTGGGACTCTAAGCGCCAGCGTAAGGAGTACGCGCGTGAAGTCAAGGTTGTGGGGGTGCTGCGCACGTCCCCGCCACCAAAGTGGTCGGACGTCCCCCTCACCTTCACGGTAGAAGACGCGCGGGGGGTTCGCTTCCCCCACGACGACGCGCTCATTGTCTCCGCGACCATCTACAACTGCCATCTGGCCCGGATCCTGGTGGACGGCGGGAGCTCTGCCGATGTCTTATTCCTGAAGGCCTTCAAAGAAATGCAGGTGGATGAGAAGCTCCTGCAGCCCGCTGCTGGGCCCCTGCAAGGCTTTGTCCCGGGGAAGGCGATCCACCCCGTGGGCAAGGTAGATCTTCCAATGACCTTCGGCACCCCGGAAAACTACCGGACCGAGCTGGTTCGCTTCGACGTAGTAGACCTCCCCTCCTCCTACAACGCGATTATGGGGAGGACGACTATCAACCGGCTGGGGGCTGGCACCCATCAAAACTATCTCTGCATGAAAATCCCGGGGCCGCATGGCGTGATCAACGTCCGGGGAAACCAAGACGTCGCCCATGCTCTGTACGAGCGAGCTGCGGCTACGATCGGAAGCGTCAACCTCATAAAGACGCCCGGGGGGGAGGCTCCTCCCCCGGAACTAGATGCTGCTGCGCCACCGCCCGGGAGGCCCCTCCTCAAGCCGCGTCCGGAAGGGGGCCTCCGGAAGGTCCTGCTGTCCCCGGGCAACGAAGACAAGACTGTCCGGATCGGGGCAGAGCTCCCCGAGGAGCACACAGCTTCTGTTTTTGCGTGGAAGCCGTCAGACATGCGGGGCGTCGCCCGGGGGGTCATTGAGCACAAGCTTGCAGTAGCCCCCGGTCACCCCCCGGTCAAACAGAAGCTGCGGAAACTCTCCCTCGAGCGCCAAAAGGCCATCAAGGAGGAGATCACCCGGCTCCGAGAGGCGGGGTTCATTCGGGAGGTCCTGCACCCCGAGTGGCTCGCGAACCCCGTCCTCGTCAAAAAATCAACCGGTAGGTGGCGGATGTGCGTGGACTTCACCGTCCTTAACCGCGCCTGCCCCAAAGACAACTTCCCGCTCCCGCGGATTGATCAACTCGTCGACTCCACTGCGGGGTGTGAGCTCATGAGCTTCCTAGACGCCTACTCGGGCTACCATCAAGTCCGGATAGCGGAAGGGGACGAGGAAAGGACGAGTTTTATTACTCCCCTCGGAACCTTCTGCTACGTCCATATGCCCTTCGGCCTCAAGAACGCGGGGGCGACCTTCCAGCGCCTCATGACACTAGTTTTCAAAGAGCAAGTCGGCCGCAACGTTGAAGTCTACGTAGACGACGTGGTTGTCAAGAGTCCCCGCGCAGCCTCCCACATCGGCGACCTGGCCGAAACCTTTCGGAACCTCCGCGCATTCGGGCTCAAGCTGAACCCAGAGAAGTGCGCCTTCGGGGTGCGCGGGGGGAAGCTCCTAGGTTTCCTCGTGTCCCAGCGGGGCATTGAGGCAAACCCCGAGAAGATCCGGGCATTCCTAGATATGCCCCGGCCGCGCTCTATCAAGGATGTCCAACGGCTCTCCGGCCGCCTAGCCGCACTCAGCGGCTTTGTCTCCCGGTCGGGGGAGCGGGGCCTCCAGTTCTTCAAGATCCTCCGAGGGCTCGAGGGGTTCCGCTGGACCCCCGAGGCCCAAGAGGAGTTCGACGACCTCAAGAAGTACCTCACGAGCCTTCCAATGCTCGTGAGCCCGTCCCCGGAAGAGCCCTTGCTCCTCTACCTCGCCGCGACCCCTGTCGCCGTCAACGCAGTCTTGGTGAAGGAGCAAGGGGGGCAGCAGCGTCCGGTGTACTATGTGAGTGAGGCCCTCCAAGGGGCCAAAACTCGGTACACGGAAATGGAGAAAATCTGCTACGCCCTCCTCATGGCGTCACGGAAGCTTCGGCATTACTTCCTGGGGCACCCCATCACCGTCCCGTCGTACCTCCCGCTTGGGGAGGTACTGCGGAACAAGGAAGCCACCGGCTGGATCGGGAAGTGGGGGGCTGAGCTCGCCCCCTTCTCCCTGTCCCTTACCGGCCGCTCCGCCATCAAGTCGCAGGTGCTCGCCGACTTCGTCGCAGAGTGGACTCCCGCCTCTGGGTCCGGGGACGAAGATCTCCCTGTGCCACCCCGACGCAGTGATCATTGGACCCTTATGTTCGATGGGTCGGTGTGTCTCACCGGGGCTGGCGCGGGAGTAGTCCTCCGGAGCCCCGAGGGGAAGGAACTCGAGTAGACCGCGCGGCTCGAGTTCCCCGCAACCAACAACGTCGCCGAATACGAGGCTTTGCTCCTCGGGATGCGCCTCGCGCGCTCCCTGGGGATCCGGCGCCTCCTAGTCAAGGGAGATTCTCAGCTCGTAGTTTGCCAAATGGACAAGTCTTACCTGTGCCATGACGCAAACTTAAGTCTTTATTTGCAGGAAGTGCGAAAGATGGAGAGGCATTTCGACGGCCTGGAGGCCCGGCATATCCCACGTAGGGACAATGACCAGGCCGACGCCTTGGCCCGGGCGGCCAGCGCCCGGGAATCGCTCCCCAAGGGGGCTTTCCTGGAGATCATCACGAAGCCCTCAGTGGCCTCCCCGGACAAGGGCGATGAGCCTCATGTCCCGGAGGTCGCCGAGATCGCCCGGACTCCGTCCTGGATGGACCCCCTCATCTCCTTCATCAGGGGGGAGGGGGACCCTCCTAGTGAGACCGAGGCTAAACGTCTCCGGGCTAAAGCCCGGGCATATCTCCTCCTGGAGGGGAGGCTCTACAAGCGGGGGGCTTCCGCCCTCCTGCGCTGCCTCCCCCAGCCAGAGGGACTTCAACTTCTCGAAGACATCCACGCGGGGAGCTGCGGTTCTCACCTAGCCCCGCGTGCCATCGCAGCCAAGGCCCTCCAGCAGGGCTTCTACTGGCCCACGGTCATGCGCGACGCGCGAGACCTCGTCTCCACGTGCGAGGCATGCCAGAAGATGGCCAAGGGCTCGAACCTCCCCCCTATAGCGCTGCAGACGATCCCCATCACTTGGCCCTTTGTGCGCTAGGGGATGGACCTCTTAGGGCCCTTCCCCCCAGCGCCCGGAGGATACAAGTATGCGGTAGTCGCAGTCGACTATTTTACAAAGTGGGTTGAGGCGGAGCCTTTGGCCAGCATCACGTCCCGGGCCGTTCAGCGGTTTTTCTGGAAAAACGTCGTATGTCGTTTTGGTGTCCCCCGGGAAATCACCGTGGACAACGGGACCCAATTCGACTCGGCTTATTTTCGGAAATTCTGTGAAAGCCTGGGGCTCGTCATCCACTTCGCCTCCGTAGCCCATCCCCGGAGCAATGGGGCTGTCGAGAGGGTCAACGGCGTGATCCTACAGGGATTGCGCCGGAGACTCGAGCAAACCGCTTCTAAGCGGGGTGCATGGGTAGAGGAGCTCCCTAGCATCCTTTGCTCCATGCACACGACCCCGTCCCGGGCAACGGGGCGTACTCCCTTCTCCCTGGTCTACGGGGCGGAGGCAGTCCTCCCCCCGGAGATTGGCTTCCGGTCACTACGGGTGGAGCTCCTGCAGGGAGCCACTCCCTTAGCATACCAGGCCAACGAGGCCAACCAGCGTCTGGAGATCGACCTCGTGGAGGAGGAACGCGACCGAGCGCTCCTCTGCCACGCCATCTACGAGCAAGAGATGGCGCGCGCGTACAATCAGCGCGTGCGCGAGAGAGCTTTCCGCCTTGGGGACCTTGTCCTCAAGCGTGTGACGGACCCCCAGGCCCAGGGTAAGCTCTCCCCCAAGTGGGAGGGCCCCTACAAGATCTCCGCGGTCCTGGGCTCGGGGGCCTACAAGCTCTCCAACCTCCAAAAGCAGGAGCTGAAGCACACGTGGAACTTGCGTTTACTTCGCAAGTTCTATGTTTAGCGTTACGGGCCTGTCCCCTCCCCCGGGGCGTTCACGCCGGAGGGGGAGGAGGGACGCTGTATTTTCCTCCCCTTTCGCGGCTTCGCAGTGGGAGGCCCTGTACTTTATTTCATTAGCAATACATAGGTCTTGCTTTGCAAACGGTCTCATTGCAGGTTTTTCTCATTACCGCCCCTAGCGACGATGCCCTCCCCGCGAGGAAGCCCTCTCCGCGAGGATGCCCTCCCCGCGAGGATGCCCTCCTTGTGAGGATGCCCTCCCCGCGAGGAAGTGGGCCAGCCCCAACAAGTCCCTACAACGGAGCCTGCACTCCCGTAGGGCGGCTTACGATCAGCCCTCGTGGACTGAGGGTGTAAGCGGCAACCCGGTCACAGTGGCCGTGGTAACGAGTCACTTTGGGAGACTAGTCCCCTGCACAAACACTCAAGTCCCGTCTTCGGGCATTTCCTTCTCCGGGAGTCGACGTTATTCCCGGCTCCCCGTTTTCACGGCGACCGGAAGATCAGCCCCTTGCGGCTTATTTGGATCCATCTTCCTCCTCCGGGAGTCGACGTTATTCCCGGCTCCCCGTTTTCACGGCGACCGGATGAATGCCTCCCGGAGACCCTATTCCCGGCTCCCCGTTTTCACGGCGACCGGACAATTGTCTCTCGGAGAAGTCGGATTTCTCGGGCATTTTCTTCCCCGAAGTCCCTATTCCCGGCTCCCCGTTCTCACGGCGACCAGACGATTATCTCCCGGTAGGTCTTCTCCTTGAAAACAATTTAAAATTTTCTAACTTAGAAAATTTCTTATGCTACAGGTGACTTCCTTCCCGGGGGCCTTGTTACCCCCACAGCGCGCGGAGCTATTCTCCGGCCCGCTGTGGGCGGGGGGGGGATAAGGAACCCCCGGGTGTCGACCGCACCACCCACGAGGAAACTTAGCTCAACGCTGTTAAGATGAGTCGTCCAGACCATCCAAGAAGAAGAAAATAAAAAGGCGCATTAAAAGAAAGCAACAACACAACAACTTTATTGATTAACAAACCCGGAGGACATCTTCCCCCTCCGGTGGGCTTCGGAAACGTTACAACACGGGTTCTAACCCGGGGGATTATCTAAGCCCTGAGGCTCCTACGCCTAATACTCCCGGAGGCTCTCCTCTAGCTCCCGGGTCAAGTCCCGATACAGCGCCCGTACGCGGCGCCGAGCGTCCCGGAGCACATCTTCAGGCCAAAACTCGTATCCCGCCGGTGGAAGTATCCGGAGAGGAGGGATCATCCGGAGCCCCGGTCGCGGAGGGGACAATTCGGCGCGGTGATTATCGAAGTTGTCCAAGTGCCACTCCGGACGCCACCTCAACCGGATCGGCTCCCGGACACTATCCTCGCCGCGATTCCCGGAGAGAAGGCTTAACAAAATCAAAGCCGCTTAGGCGTCCCCCGGGGAGCCCCTCCCGGACCTTCGCTTGGAAGCAACCCCCCGGGAACCCTGGTACCAGTAAGTTCAATTCAAAGACTTAGAGAAAATCCTAACTTCATTGCATTAAAAATTTTTATGTACAAGTGCCTGGGGCTTCTTCTAAGAAGCCACCGGAATCAAAAAATCCTAAAACAAAAAAGGGCACTAGCTAAGACCCGGGGGGAGGCTCATACATGTTCATTGGCGTCCTCCCCCCGGGGGGCTTCCTCCGAGGCCGGGGCTGGGGCGTCTCCTGCCGGAGGCGCCGGAGCCGGGAACCACGCTGATATTTACTTGATTCGTCTTATATTTCTGTATATTGTCCCCATGATTTTTGCGCATATCAGTCATTAACCTCGGCATATGTCTAGATTATTCCAGATTTGTCGCCAAATCGACCGGATTACTTGTTTTTCCAATTTTTATCGCAGGTCGACGAGGATTGGATGGATTTTCGGCTAGCGGATGCGCGTCCTCGACTTAATCTGGCCATCGGACGATTCCTGATGAAAGTGCGCATTCTCGCGAACGCATAGGATCTGACCGCACCGAAATCGGAGTCTCCGGGGGCCCGGAACCCCAAACCCTAGCCACTAGGTCCTTTCTGCAATTTCTGAAAAACCCAGGGACTTAGGTGTAAAAATGCCAAATGGGGGGTTTTAACCCTAGCCGCCGGCCATTTCCAATTTGAGCCCGGTTTTGTTTTTTTTTTCTTGCTTCTTCTTCCTCCCTCAAGCCCCTCTCCACACCTCCTTCCACCTCGTCGTGGTGGCCGGGCCATACACCACGGTGCTGCGTGCCGCGCCTGAGCTGCGATCCCACCGTCCGCCGCCGCCGCCCAGATCCGCGCCACGGCCGTCCTCGAGTTCGCCTTCTCGCGCGCGCCGCCACCACTTTCTTCGGCTGGCCGATCCCGCGCCATCGGACCACCTCCCCTGTTCCTCGGCGCCGCGCCTCCTCAGCTCGTGCCGGCGCCGTGTCCCCTCCCTACATCGAGCCGCCGCCGTCGCCGATCCGCCGCCGGATTTGCCTCGAGCCCACCGGCGCCATCGTCCACTGCATCCCGGATCTGCCGCAGCGGTGTTTCCCGTGCCGCGGCCGCATCTCCCGCGCCGCCTCTCCAGCCAGCTCCAACCCACACGGCGCCACCTCCACGGATCCGAGCCACCTCACGCCAAACAGCCGCTGAGCCGCCTCCATCATCCCGCCGCGCCGTGGGCCTCTTCCCGAGCCGGCGCCGCCACAGCTGTGCTTCACCGAGCCGGCATCCTCTTCTTCATCCTGAGCTGCTGCAGCTTCGACGACGACGGCCACGTCTTCATCGACTCTGGCCATCTTCTTCCACTACTCCGGCGACCTCTGCGCCGGCTTCTTCTTCGACTTCGAACTCTTGGCAACGATTCCTCTCTCTCAACCTCATTCTCTTCTCCCTCTGATCTGTTTTCCTGTGATGCATGTATATAAACAGATTTCAATTTTGGATGTTCAGTTTCATGCTTGAGTAAATTCCAGTTAGCTGTGTTTTTCATGATTGTGGTGTTTGCATAATGCTGCTGTCCAGTCGATATCTCTGTCTGTCTTGTGATGATCTCTATGATTTTGCTTGATTCCGGTGTGGTCTAGTGCTGATTGATTGTTGAGAATTGAGTTTGTCTCAGCAGGGGTGAACTTTGAAATTAATCTTGTGTTGTTCCTGAGAGAAATTAAGTTTAAAGCTGCTTTCCCCTAGTCTTGTGCAATTGTACACCGCTCGCCTGAGATACGATTGCAAAACGTTTTTTTTTTGCTATTCGTGTTTCAGTTGGTAATACAAGTCAAGGTGAACCAACCCAATCCCTCTTTGCGATCCTATTTGATTTTTCTGATTCAGATTTAGTTAGACATATTTTGCTGTCATCTAGTCCTTTGGGAGAGAATGACATACTCGCCTTCTACTGTGACCTCGTCCTCTTGCGAGGCTCCGTTTTAGGTGGTATCAATTTTTGGCGCCGTTGCCGGGGACTAGTTTGAGAGAAATTGTTTAACTAAGTTTGAATCGATTTGCCTTTTCTTTGATTTTTCTTCTCTTTTGCTTTTTCTTTTTATTTGGTTTTCTCATTTCTTTTGCTTTGTTTTCTTTTTCTTTTCTATTTATTTTCTTTTGTTGGACTGACAACTGACGACTAACCCTTCTTGTACCGCTGTTCTTGTACTACTGACTCTTATCTCTCTTCTTGCATCACTTGATGTATGCGACGATCATCCAGTGACCATTCACTTGCACCCTTTGATCCGGAGATTGACCGTACATTTCGACGACGTTTGAGAGAGAGACGACGAGCAAGGAGTACAGATATGGCTGACCGCGACCCCCCTCCACAGCTTCTCCGTGATCTCTGGGCCCCTGTTGATCGAGGTGCCGCTCCGGGCGTAATTCAACCGGCCATTCAGGCTAACAACTTTGAGATCAAGCCTGCTCTGATCACGATGGTACAGCAGTCTCGCTTTGGAGGATCACTCCTGGAGGACGCAAACGAGCACATCCGTACCTTCCTTGAGTACTGTAACACTTTGAAATATCACGGCGTTTCTGATGATGCCATTCGCACTCGCTTATTTCCATTTTCTTTATTTGATGATGCGCGTGCTTGGTATCACTCTTTGCCTTCAGGTGTAGAGATGGCATGGGAGCAGCTGCTGAAGGCTTTTCTGGAGAGATTCTTCCCGCCATCCAAATCGGCGGAGATACGAGCGCAGATTACTGGATTTTCTCAGCAGGATGGTGAGAGCCTCTATCATGCATGGGAGCGGTACCAGAAGCTTCTCCGATCGTGCCCGCACCACGGCTTGGAGCGCTGGTTAGTACTGCAAATCTTCTACAAAGGGCTTTCTTTTGCTACCCGGGCATCTATCGATGCCGC
Source organism: Pharus latifolius (assembly GCA_019359835.1). NCBI lineage: Eukaryota > Viridiplantae > Streptophyta > Magnoliopsida > Poales > Poaceae > Pharus > Pharus latifolius. The sequence goes on along the minus strand of CM033330.1, from coordinate 28,387,443 downwards.
TGCAGGTGGTGGGATCATGAAGAAGACTCTGGATGAGGCTTTTGCACTCATTGAGAGCATGGAATCCCACCACTTTCAGTGGTCAGGCGGTAGAGATATATCCCGGTCGGGTATGCATGAGGTTAAGTCCTTTGACTTTATGAATGCTAGAATAGATGCACTCTCCCACTCTGTCAATCAGATTCCTCAAGCCTTCAACCAATCCATTGCACAGCTAGCTAGTTCGATGCGTGCTACTCCTCCGGTTGCGCTTATATGTGAGATTTGTGGGATTGAGGGCCATTCACCTGCTGACTGTCAGCTGGGGAAGACCTCCACACCAGAGTGTGGTGAGGTGAGCTTTGCTCAGACGAGCGGATCACCTCCCAACACTTATAGTTCTGGATGGCGCAATCACCCGAATTTCACATATAACAACCCCAATATCTCATCGACCTCTGCTAGTGCACCTTTTCAGGCTTCCAGGTACGGACAACGTCAGCAGCCTCAGGACCACACTCTGTCTTCATCCAAGATCGAGGCTATGTTCGCGTCCCTCATGACCAACCAAGAAACCTTCCTGGCAAAGTATTCAGACGACATTATTGCACTTCGGACAGACCATAAATCACTGAGGAGTGAAGTGCAAGAGCTACAGTTGCTGAAAAAAGACTTCTCCGAGCTTCGCGATAAAGTGGACACCCTCAGTGCATCTCTACCCTCATCGAGTACATCTTCAGGCAAGTTTCCTGCTCAGCCTGAGGTGAACCCGAGGGGTCATTGTCGAGCTATCACCACCAGGAGCGGCAGATCCACGACTGATCCGACGCAGGTCCAGCCTCCACTGTACATTCCACCGATGCGCCGGGATGGTTCTGCCACGGCTACTCAGGCCGCCCCTCTGACCACTGCTCCAGGACGCTCCGATCCTTTGATTCCTCAGCCACCGATGCCGTTTCCTGGACAGTTTGCCAAGGTAGAGGAGGAGAAGCAGTTCACAAAGTTTCTGGAGGTGATGAAAGATGTTCAGATCACAGTTCCACTCCTCGACGCAGTCCTGAACATGCCATCATATTCCAAGTTCTTCAAGGAGCTCCTGACGAAGAAGCGAAGGATTGAGGAGCCTGAGGTTGTCCAGCTCTCAAAGGGGTGTAGCGCACTCATCCAGAATAAGCTGCCCCCTAAGTTGGACGATCCCGGTAGCTTCTGCATCCCTTGCTCCATCGGCTCAGGGACTTTCCAGGCTTTGTGCGATTTGGGCTCCAGTGTCAGTGTCATGCCTTTGGCAGTGTACAAGGCATTATCCATCGGTTCTCTACGACCCACAGCTATGACTCTTCAGCTAGCAGATCGCACCAGCAGGCGACCGACTGGCATTGTGGATGATGTACCAGTCACTGTGTGTTCGTTCTCCTATCCTGCAGACATCGTTGTTCTGGAGACAGAGGATGACAGCCCATTCATCATTCTAGGCAGGCCCTTCCTCGCCACAGCAGGAGTTGTCATCGACGTCAAGAACGCGCGGCTGAGTCTCGAGTTTGGATCTGAGAAAGTCACATTTGATATGAGGCATCCCACCCACCTGCCTCCCTGTCCTGATCATTGTTTCACGGTGGATGTCATCGACGAGGCTGTTGTGAGTACACCCGAGGAGCTGTCCCATCTGGAGGCCACATCGATTGCTGATGAGTTCGTCACTGCCGCAGATGAGCCTCCACAGCCAGAGTTCCCTCTGGTACCTGATCCTACACCTCCTTCAGCTCCTTCACTTGAGCTGAAGCCACTTCCCGACCACCTCCGGTATGCATTTCTCGATCCTGATAACTCATATCCTGTTATTGTGAGTTCCCATTTATCTGCTGATGAGGTTGGTCGTTTACTAGATGTGTTACGCAGTCATCGTTCTGTTATTGGATATTCGATTGATGACATTAAGGGCATCGACCCTTCTGTTTGTATGCACCGCATTTTGCTTGAGGAGGGTAGCGTGCCCTCCCGTGAGCATCAGCGCAGACTTAACCCACACATGCAGGAAGTCGTCAAAAAGGAGGTATTGAAATTACTAGATGCAGGCATCATTTACCCCATCTCCGACAGCCAGTGGGTGAGTCCAGTGCAGGTGGTGCCCAAGAAGGGCGGCATGACTGTCGTCAAGAACGACAAAGGCGATTTGATCCCTACGAGGACCGTCACAGGTTGGCGCATGTGCATAGACTATCGCAAACTCAACAAGTCCACTCGGAAGGATCATTTCCCTTTGCCCTTCATCGACCAGATGCTTGAGAGGTTAGCGCGTCATTCCTATTATTGTTATCTCGATGGCTATTCTGGCTTTCTGCAGATCCCCATTCATCCGGACGATCAGGAGAAGACCACATTCACTTGCCCATATGGTACGTTTGCATATCGTCGGATGCCATTCGGATTGTGCAACGCCCCTGGAGCATTTCAGCGTTGTGTCATGTCCATCTTCTCCGACCTCATTGAGCACATCATGGAGGTATTTATGGATGATTTTACAGTTTATGGACTGACATTTGAGGATTGTCTAGCAAATCTTGAGCAGGTATTGCGGCGCTGCTCCTCCGCGAACCTCGTCCTTAATTGGGAGAAATGTCACTTCATGGTTCGCGAGGGCATTGTACTAGGCCACATGATTTCTTCTCGAGGGATCGAGGTTGATCGAGCCAAGGTCGAGATAATTGAGCGTCTTCCTCCTCCATCGAGTGTGAAGGCTATTCGGAGCTTCTTAGGACATGCAGGCTTCTATCGTCGCTTCATCAAGGACTTTTCCAAGATAGCGAAGCCACTCACTAATCTCTTATGCTCCGAGGTACCTTTCTCATTCGATGAGACCTGCATGACTGCATTTTGTAGGTTGAAGGAGGCGCTCACTTCTGCTCCTATTGTACGACCACCCGATTGGACCCTTCCCTTCGAGCTCATGTGCGATGCGAGTGATCATTCCGTAGGAGCTGTCCTAGGGCAGCGTCATGAGGGCAAGCTTCATGTTATCTACTACGCGAGCCGTACCCTCGACGATGCCCAGATCAACTACACCACGACCGAGAAAGAGCTGTTAGCGGTTGTATTCGCATTTGATAAATTTCGGTCTTATCTTGTTGGCTCTAGATGTATTGTTTACACTGACCATTCAGCCATCAAGTACCTGCTTAGCAAGAAGGACGCAAAGCCGAGGCTCATCAGATGGATCCTTCTGCTACAGGAGTTCGATGTGGAGATTCGGGACAAGAAAGGTACGGAGAACTTAGTTGCTGATCATCTATCTCGTTTACCTTTGCAGGATTCTTCGAGCAGCCCATTACCGATCAATGACTCACTTCCTGGGGACCAGCTCATGAAGATCACCCATACTCCCTCCGGCTCGCCATGGTACGCAGATATTGTCAATTACTTAGTATGCCATGTTGCCCCTCCTGGTCTGTCTTCGCAGCAGCGCAAGAAATTCATCCATGACGCGAAGCAGTACTTCTGGGATGATCCATACATCTACCGCCTATGTTCAGACGGGATTGTCCGACGCTGCCTTTCTCAGGAGGAGACCCAGGACGTGATATTCCATTGCCATTCTTCCTCCTATGGCGGTCACGCGAGCACCGCCAAGACGCAGGCTAAGGTACTCCAGGCTGGATTCCCTTGGCCCTCCATGTTCAAGGACATACACAGGTACGTGCGGTCCTGTGATGCATGCCAGCGCACGGGCAACATCTCTCGGTGACACGAGATGCCCCAGCGTGGCATTCTTGAGGTGGAGCTATTTGATGTCTGGGGTATCGATTATATGGGCCCATTGCCTTCATCCCAGGGTTTCAAATATATACTTCTTGCTGTTGACTATGTGTCCAAGTGGGTGGAGGCAATCCCCACTGTTACAGCTGACTCCAAATCTGTTTGTAAGCTTTTTCGACAGATCATTTTCCCTAGGTTTGGAGTCCCTCGGATCATTATCAGCGATGGTGGTACTCATTTCACCAACCGCCAGTTCGAGGCCCTCCTCGCCAAGTATGGAGTCCATCGCCACCACGTCACTACTCCTTATCATCCGCAGGAGAATGGACTAGCTGAGGTCTCGAACAGGGAGATTAAGAGCATCCTCGAGAAGGTTGTGTCTAGTACGCGAGCTGACTGGTCACACAAGCTCCCTGATGCATTGTGGGCCTATCGGACGGCATACAAGACACCCCTAGGTATGACTCCCTTTCGCTTGATATATGGTAAATCTTGTCACCTTCCTGTTGAGCTTGAGCACAGAGCGCATTGGGCCATCCGAAAGCTCAACATGGATCTTAGAGCCGCTGGTACCTACCACAACCTTCAGTTGTGCGAGCTCGATGAGATTCGTCTTGATGCATATGAGAGCTCACGCATCTACAAGGAAAAGACGAAGCGGTGGCATGATCAGCGCATCCTTCGGCGCAACTTCACTCCCGGTGAGCTTGTTCTGGTTTTCGACTCTCGTTTTCATCTCTTTCCAGGCAAGTTCAGATCTCGCTGGTTTGGCCCTTGTGTTATCAGACATGTCCTACCTTCTGGGGCCATTACGATAGAGAGTCCCAAGGGAGGTGTATTCACGGTGAATGGGCAGCGCCTCAAGCATTATATCGCCGGAGAGCCCATTCCATCACTTGATGACGAGGAGGGTGGACCCGGAGTTGATCCTGGTCCCGATCTTGCCCCTCCTCCCGATGAGCCCACATGAAGTATTTGTAGAGGGTCGAGCTCATGACCTAAAACGAGCGCTTCTCAGGAGGCAACCCGAGCACCTTCTCTTTTCTTCCTTTCCCTTCTCTTCGTTTTGCCTGTTTTTATAGACTTATTCTTAGTCTCTTCTTTGGTTGTTCTTTCAGGGCATCATCTTCATATGGCGGCTTGGCACATTTGGGACACTCTGGATAGCTCATCGCAGCATCATCGTTTCCATCCTTCACCCGGTGAGCTATTGCGGACCTCTCATATGACCCTTATGCATGAAATTTACTTGGTGTTCCCATCTCCATGTGTTCATCTCATGTTGTTGCATTGTGGAACTTGCAACCATTTAAGCTTGGGGGGGAGGAATACATTTCTTATTGTGCTGTAATTCTGAAAATCTGGGTCAAAATTTTCAAAATTGTGCAAGTTTGTGCTTATGTATGAGATATGTTGTATGGACTTGCTTATCCTACCTTTCTTATGTGTGAATGATCTTTATCCAGCCTTGTGGGCTTGTTTATGATGTGATATGACCTGTTGTATACTTGTGTTGTTTGGATTGCAAGAAAAATCTAGAAAGGTCATGTCAAAATTTTCTGGAAATTCTAGACTTGTGCGGATTTGTATCTATATGTGATTGTTATGGTTATGACTACATGTGCTTTCATTTTGTGTTTCACTGTCCTCATTTGGCTTTTGGAGCCTCTTGCATGTCGTGTTGAGTTTTTTTTATTGTATGGTTTAGTAGCTCGACAATCTATTATAGGTTGAATTGTGATTAACCATCTTCTAATGGTACTAAAATTGCTTGTGCTTAGTTTTGTTGTGGATATTGTGGAAATTTGAATGCTTACTAATATCTTTATTACCGCATTCTATCTTGTATACTGAAATGTCAATTGTGGACCTAATCTCTACACACATGTTTAGAACATGAGTCTCCTAAACAATCATTTAACTTGTGTAAACCAGATTTGGAAAAAAAAAAAAAAAAATCTTGCTAATAAGGTCGCATTTGTTCGTTTTCTACCTTGTAGACACTGCCGAATTTTCTTTTCTTTTGAATAAAAGCTCTTCTGCTTCGTTGCTCCTCTGAGTATTTGGTATGTAAGCATGATTTGCACATTCTCAAATCTAATAAGTGCACAAGCCTTCCTGCTACATTTTTTGACTCATGAGCATGTTTATAAACATTCTAGATGGACTACCTACCCTAGAGCGAAGTACGAAGAGATCCGCCTAAATAAGTCGAAGGGTAGAGACTTACATGTGCACCAGATTTTGTTTTTCAAATAGAGCGCTCAAAAATTAATAAGGTTGAAACTGCTTATTTGATGTTTATGGAGACTGTAGTTCTTCGATGCTTGTGTATTGTTTATGCTCACTTTGAATTTCTATATACACGTATGGATGAGGTGGTATGAGTAGAATTAAGCATTCTTATTTCCTCCGTGTCTAGAACTAAGCTAGTTACTTGCAATTTCTGTGTAATTACTAGATGGTTGAGCGCTTGATACATATCTTAGTTTGCCGAGCTTACTATACGCTGCATTTTACTCTTTCATGACATCTGTTTGCTTGCTTGACTCCTTGGATTTATTTCTTGTCACATTACTTGAGGACAAGCAAAGAATTAAGCTTGGGGGGATGATATTTACTTGATTCGTCTTATATTTCTGTATATTTTCCCCATGATTTTTGCGCATATCAGTCATTAACCTCGGCATATGTCTAGATTATTCCAGATTTGTCGCCAAATCGACCGGATTACTTGTTTTTCCAATTTTTATCGCAGGTCGACGAGGATTGGATGGATTTTCGGCTAGCGGATGCGCGTCCTCGACTTAATCTGGCCATCGGACGATTCCTGATGAAAGTGCGCATTCTCGCGAACGCATAGGATCTGACCGCACCGAAATCGGAGTCTCCGGGGGCCCGGAACCCCAAACCCTAGCCACCAGGTCCTTTTTGCAATTTCTGAAAAACCCAGGGACTTAGGTGTAAAAATGCCAAATGGGGGGTTTTAACCCTAGCCGCCGGCCATTTCCAATTTGAGCCCGGTTTTGTTTTTTTTTTCTTGCTTCTTCTTCCTCCCTCAAGCCCCTCTCCACACCTCCTTCCACCTCGCCGTGGTGTCCGGGCCATACACCACGGTGCTGCGTGCCGCGCCTGAGCTGCGATCCCACCGTCCGCCGCCGCCGCCCAGATCCGCGCCACGGCCGTCCTCGAGTTCACCTTCTCGCGCGCGCCGCCACCACTTTCTTCGGCTGGCCGATCCCGCGCCATCGGACCACCTCCCCTGTTCCTCGGCGCCGCGCCTCCTCAGCTCGTGCCGGCGCCGTGTCCCCTCCCTACATCGAGCCGCCGCCGTCGCCGATCCGCCGCCGGATTTGCCTCGAGCCCGCCGGCGCCATCGTCCACTGCACCCCGGATCTGCCGCAGCGGCGTTTCCCGTGCCGCGGCCGCGTCTCCCGCGCCGCCTCTCCAGCCAGCTCCAACCCACACGGCGCCACCTCCACGGATCCGAGCCACCTCACGCCAAACAGCCGCTGAGCCGCCTCCATCATCCCGCCGCGCCGTGGGCCTCTTCCCGAGCCGGCGCCGCCACAGCTGTGCTTCACCGAGCCGGCATCCTCTTCTTCATCCTGAGCTGCTGCGGCTTCGACGACGACGGCCACGTCTTCATCGACTTTGGCCATCTTCTTCCACTGCTCCGGCGACCTCTGCGCCGGCTTCTTCTTCGACTTCGAACTCTTGGCAACGATTCCTCTCTCTCAACCTCATTCTCTTCTCCCTCTGATCTATTTTCCTGTGATGCATGTATATAAACAGATTTCAATTTTGGATGTTCAGTTTCATGCTTGAGTAAATTCCAGTTAGCTGTGTTTTTCATGATTGTGGTGTTTGCATAATGCTGCTGTCCAGTCGATATCTCTGTCTGTCTTGTGATGATCTCTATGATTTTGCTTGATTCCAGTGTGGTCTAGTGCTGATTGATTGTTGAGAATTGAGTTTGTCTCAGCAGGGGTGAACTTTGAAATTAATCTTGTGTTGTTCCTGAGAGAAATTAAGTTTAAAGCTGCTTTCCCCTGGTCTTGTGCAATTGTACACCGCTCGCCTGAGATACGATTGCAAAACGTTTTTTTTTTGCTATTCGTGTTTCAGTTGGTAATACAAGTCAAGGTGAACCAACCCAATCCCTCTTTGCGATCCTGTTTGATTTTTCTGATTCAGATTTAGTTAGACATATTTTGCTGTCATCTAGTCCTTTGGGAGAGAACGACATACTCGCCTTCTACTGTGACCTCGTCCTCTTGCGAGGCTCCGTTTTAGGTGGTATCACACGCCCGGATGATCCGGTCGTAGAACCCTCCGGCGAGCTGCTCGACCTCCCGGCGCGAAGGCTCGAAGGAGTCCGGGAAGCTTCGGGGGATGCGGCCCCCGATCGCCCGGGCGCCGACCCCCCGGAACTCGACGAGCCCCGCAGCGGCCGCGATGACGGGGATCGCCCGACCCCGCGCCCGAACATCGGCAGCCTCCGCGAGGGTCGCCGGCGGCACCTCTCTGCTCCCGGAGCCGAGGCTTACGCCAAGGCCCTCGAGGGCCGTCCGGACGGAGCGGCCCGCGTCCGCCACCACCTGGACGCTTGAGCTCTCGAGCTCACGAAGCGCCTCCTCCCTCGCCTTGGCCTCCTCCCGGAGGCGGGCGTTGATGGCCTCGGAAATGTGAACCTGGGCCCGGACCCGGGTCAATTCCGCGAGCGCCTCGTCGCGTTCCCGGAGGGCCTCCTCGCGCTGCCCTACGGAGGCTGCGGCCCGGCCCTCCGTCTCCTTAAGCAGCCGGGCGACCCGCTGCTCAAGGCCCCAGGTAACAGCTGCCACCTACAAAATACATAAGAGTTAGAAAAATTTCAAAGTGCAGGGGGATGAGCGAAGGTGTTATCGACTCGGGTTACCTGGGCCCCGAGGGACTGAAGCCCCTCGAAACGCTCGTGGAGCGTCCCTCCCGCGACGAAGGCCTGCACCTTCCGGGTATGCAGGCCCTCCGAGTAGCGGGCGACCTCCCCCGCGGGGAGTAAAGGGGTCTCCCGTCCGGAGCCGCCGGCGCGGCCGGCGGGGGGTCCCCGGACCTCGAGGTCCGGTAACGCGGCCGGCGTCTTCATCGACGAGGTACTGCCCCCCGAAGACGTGGCCGAGGAGCTCTCGGCGGGAGCCTCCGCTCGGGGGGGAACCATCAAGCCTTTCCCTGCCCCGGGCCGGAAGGTTCTCGAGGCCCCCTCCTCCGGAGGAACCTCGTACACCGAGGGGCTCCCCCCTCGTCCACCGCCCAGACCCGCGGGGGCGAGGCCCCCGCGAATCTCACCTCCAGCCTCTCCGGCTCCAAAGAGGCCGGAAGGGGCGGGAGGAGCTCCACCGCGAGCGGCGACGGGGCGTAGTTCGCTGAGTCGGACGCCGCCCCGCCCGCGGTCGCCTCTTTCCCCCGAGCCTCGACGGGGCCCTTCGGGGGAGGAGGCGTTGCCTCCTTCCGGGACGGTGCCCGGGCACGCTCGCCCCCGGGGCTCTCATCCCGGGGCTTCCCGGTGTCGCCGCCGGCGTCGTCGATGGACTGGGGGTCTTTTGAACCCGGGCCCTCTTGGGCTCCGAGCCCCCGGTCGCCTCTTTCCCCCGTTTGTACGACCCGGGGGTGGGGAGAGGGTTCCTCTCCGGCAGCTTTAGCCCGAAGGCCGCCGCTACCAGGTTCTTGGGGGGGCCCTCGCCCACGGCGTGCACGACGCGCTCGTGCTCATCAGCGAAGTACCTCCCCAAGAGGTTCTCCGCCTTCTCCCGCGCCGCCGGGTACGGCCGGACTGCAAGAGGTAAAGAGTTAGTCAATTCTTAAAATTTTGTAAGAACAATGCAGCGGGTTCCCGGGGCTTACGTCGCGTTACCGGCTTCACCGGGGGCCGCTGCTCGGGGCCCATGCCGATCCCCCTCTTCCCGCCGGAGAAGGGGGAGATCCGGAGGATGGCCAGTGTGGCCTGGCGACGATCGCCGGCGACTGGTGGAGCTCAAATTTGGGGAAACCTTCGATTCGAGATCAATCTGGAGATCTGGATGCATAGGCTTGCTAATTAGAGCTCACTGATCAATTCGTTTCACAGATTCGAAGACTAATTCGGGGTAAATCGGGCTGCATTGCCGGAACAGGGCATTTAGCAATTCCGGCGATCACCGGCGTTAGGGTCCACCGGAGAGCAATTCAATGCAACAGTACAATCAGGAGGATGAGAGGTACTCACTGCTAGCTTCAATTTGGCAGGAGATGCAGTGAAGTGAGCTGGCACCGTGAGGCCTCGAGCTGGTCTCGCCGGAGAAGAAGACGACAGCGAGAGGATTTTCGAATTGGCTGAGTTCTGGTGAAGTGAAGCTGTTACAAGGTATGGTGTTGCTTATATAGGCCAGAGGCGGAGCTTGCAAGGAGGTCGCAGCAAGGAAATTGGCACCGGGGACTTGACTGGCCGGGCGCAGGCGGGTCAACAGTGACGGTGAAGCGATGGCGCACAGGCGATGGAACGGTTGATGAAACTGTTGCTTCATCGGGACGCAATGGTGTCGGGCGGTGCAAAACAGTGGCGACAATGGCTGGCAAAGCAAGCAACGTGGCGAGGAGTTGCTGACAACGATCGCGCACGGGAGCAAGGCTGTTCAACGGCGCTGCCACGACGATGGCTAGTACACAGACGCGTGTGCACATGCAAACTCAAGTGAGCATGAGCTCAGGCGCAGGCGAGGCGTGGCCGACGGCTAGCGAGCACGGCGCAAGGACTACGGCGAGCTCTGGTCGTGAACTGGCTGCTTCCCTGGTCGAATTAGGGGCTTGATTGCAATATTTGATTTTCGAGTTTGGACCAATCTGTAATTCTGGAGATTTGGAAGGTTAGAGTTGAATTTGATTCTGCTGATTTGGCAAACATAATTCAACAGATGATTTGGCACAGATTGAAGATAAAATTTGAGATGTTCGGATGATTTTTGATATGAACTGAAAACAGAGTAGATTAGGGTAAAATAAGTCTGAATCTTATTGATCTCGAATTCTGGGATTTAGGGTATGATTTTGAGATACTCATAAAAGAAGAATTTGTGTTGAAAAGCATTTGGGAGGTGTTCCCTGAATCAGATTTGAATTTGGAGATGATTTGCAACATTTTGCCTTTTCAGGCTTCTGGAAAATCTGGAAAAGAACTGATCTACGATACTCTTGGACTGATTTGCGAAAAGAGTCTAGTTGATGAAATCTAGCTGCCAACTTTTTGGATTAAGGTATTGGCGTACCCTTGATCATAATCCAAGAATAATCTGGTCTGATCTTGGCTAAGATTTTGATTATATCTGAATTTCTGAAACTTAGGGTATTTGGGTATAAGATATTTCTGTTTTCGAAAACAGAAAAGAGTTGATATATCTGGAAGTTAGAGATAGAATTGGATCTGGGTTCTGAAGGCTTTTAGGTTTAGGATAACTGATAGATCAAATCTGGCAAGTCAGATCTTGACTTGGGGTCACAGGATAGATTTTGGAGATTTAGGATTTGAGATAAATACTGATCTAGCTACTACTACAGATACATGCATGCTGTTCATGAAGAAAGTTTTCACCCCTAAACTCAGGGTGTTACAATAGCTCAACTTTGTGATCTAGGATTTATATGTGCATTTTCTCCAAAAGACGTGATTATCACTAGTATAGATGAAAATAAGTTGATCTTCAAAGGTTTTAGACATGGCAACCTCTATTTAGTTGATTTCAATTCAAATGATGCAAATCTTGGTACATGTTTGTTCTCTAAAACATCTAAAGGTTGGCTATGGCATAGAAGGCTTGGACATGTTGGAATGAAACAACTAAATAGATTAGTTAAACATGATTTAGTTGTTGGCTTAAAAGATGTAAAGTTTGAAAAAGATAAATTATGTAGTGCTTGCCAAGCCGGAAAACAAGTTGCAAATTCACATCCAACCAAAAGCACAATGTCAACTTCTAGTCCACTCGAGTTATTGCATATGGATTTAATTGGTCCAACTACTTATGTTAGCATTGGTGGCAATAGTTATTGTCTTGTCATTGTAGATGATTTTTCTAGATTCACATGGATATTCTTTTTACATGACAAGTCAATTGTATTTAACACTTTCAAAAGTTTTGCACAAAGGGCCGAAAATGAATTTGAATTCAAGATCAAGAAAGTGAGAAGAAACAATGGCTCTGAATTCAAGAATACCAAGGTTAAAAACTGGTGTGACGATAAGGGCATCAAACACGAGTTTTCAGCCAAGTATACACCGCAGCAAAATGGGGTAGTCGAACGAAAGAACCGGACATTGATAGATATGGCAAGATCCATGCTTTCGGAGTACAATGTTTCGGACACCTTTTGGGCCGAAGCAATCAACACCGCTTGCCATGCATCAAATCGACTTTATTGTCATCGGCTATTAAAGAAAACTCCATACAAGCTTCTCATCGGAAGGAAACCAAACATTTCCTACTTCTGAGTGTTTGGATGTAAGCGCTACATTTTATGGAAAGGTACACGTTTATCTAAATTTCAAAGTAAATGTGATGTAGGATTTTTATTAGGATACTCATCAAATAGCAAAGCATATCGTGTCTACAACCAAAACTCTGGTTTGGTTGAAGAGACGCATGACGTAGAATTTGATGAGACTAACGGCTCTCAAGAGGAGCAAGACAACTTGGATGATGTAGGCAATGAAGGTTTAAGGGTGCCAATGAAGAACATGACCATTGGGGATATCAAGCCGAAAGAAGATAGTGATCAAGATGAAGATCCATCCACTCAAGCTATCCCCTCCTCTTCAACACCTCAACATGAAGATCAAATAGTTGAAGTGGTTAATGTCGAAGATTCGCCTCAACAACAACCGGAAGCAACGTCTACCTCTACTTCACAAGACCCGGTTGATCATCCAAGAATTCATCACTCAATTACTAAAGATCACCCCGTCGATCAAATTGTTGGTGACTTGCGTAAGGGTTTTCAAACTCGCTCTCGTCTTGCTTCATTTTGCAAAAATTTCTCTTTTCTTTCCTCTTTTGAGCCCACACATGTAGATGAAGCTCTAAAAGATCCGGATTGGGTGAATGCTATGCATGAGGAATTAAACAACTTCACTCGGAACAATGTTTGGGAATTGGTCGAAGAACAAATCCGGATGAACACAACGCCATCGGAACCAAATGGATTTTTGAAAACAAACAAGATGAAAGCGGAGTGGTAGTAAGGAACAAAGCAAGATTGGTCGCTCAAGGATATACTCAAGTCGAAGGTTTGGACTTCGGTGAAACCTTTGCTCCCGTTACTAGACTTGAAGCTATTAGAATTTTGCTTGCTTTTGCTTCATCTCATAATATTAGACTTTATCAAATGGATGTCAAAAGTGCATTTTTAAATGGTAAAATTAATGAATTAGTATTTGTCAAACAACCGCCTGGTTTTGAAGATCCTACCAAACCAAACCATCTTTATAAACTCTCCAAGGCGCTTTATGGTCTTAAACAAGCACCTCGTGCTTGGTATGAAAGACTTAGAGATTTCTTAATTTCAAAAGGATTTAAAATTGGGAAAGTTGATACTACCTTATTCACTAAGAAAATTGGAAATGATTTCTTTGTATCATATTTGGATCTACTAACCAAGACTTTTGTGAGGAATTTGGTAACATGATGTCCAGGGAATTTGAGATGTCCTTGATAGGTGAACTAAGTTTCTTCCTTGGACTACAAGTTAAACAACTCAAGGAAGGAACTTTCATCAGTCAAAGCAAATATGCGAAGGACTTGCTCAAGAAATTCAGACTTAAAGAAGTGAAGCCAATCAAGACGCCAATGGCCACAAACGGTCATCTTGATTCTGACGAAGGAGGTAAACCGGTAGACTCAAAGCTTTATAGATCTATGATTGGTTGTCTACTATATCTTACTGCTTCTAGGCCAGATATCATGTTTAGTGTATGTATGTGTGCAAGATTTCAAGCCTCTCCTAAAGAAAGTCATTTAATGGCTGTTAAGCGTATTTTGAGGTATCTAAAATATTCATCTAGTATAGGGTTGTGGTATCCAAAAGGTACTAAATTTGAATTAATTGGATATTTTGATTCTGACTATGCGGGTTGTAAAGTGGATAGAAAAAGCACCTCAGGCAGTTGTCAACTATTAGGAAGATCTTTAGTCTCTTGGTCCTCCAAGAAACAAAACTCAGTAGCTCTGTCACCGCCGAAGCGGAATATGTTTCCACGGGTAGTTGTTGTGCACAATTACTTTGGATGAGGCAAACCTTGTTGGATTATGGAATCAAATTTGAAAAAGTGCCTCTTTTGTGTGATAATGAGAGTGCGGTGAAAATAGCCACAAATCCAGTTCAACACTCTCGGACCAAGCATATAGATACCGACACCACTTCCTTAGAGATCATGTTAGTAAAGGTGATGTGTTGGTGGACAATGTAAGGACCAAAGATCAATTAGCGGATATATTCACTAAGCCCTTAGATGAAAACCGCTTTTGTAAACTTCGAAATGAGCTTAACATCATTGATATATCAAATGTGGCTTGAAATGTTGAACTCATATTGGTTGTGCTTAAATTGTCACTTGATTGCTTGAACTTCTCTTTTAGGGCTTTTTAGGTTCGTTTATCGGCAATTGAGTGAAATTAGCTAAATACATGTTGATTTGCAATATGGATACTTCCCCTTGGCAATATTGTCTATATCATACTTATACTTATCTTATATATCTCTCATACCTTATATTAGAATCTCAATTGAGCATCGATCAAATAAATTTTTCTCAATTTTCAGCCCTTCCAGCGGTCTGACCAAAATACATTTGCTGTCTGACCGAATTTATCTCCAGAGAGTGTTTCAAAATCCCTTCTTCCAGTGGTCTGACCGGTCTCTTGCCTGCGGTCTGACCGCATATACTCGACCAGAGAACTTAAATCCCGAATCTCTGTCACTTTCACTCTCTCACCTCACTCCTGTCTCTCTCACGTGCGCCCTAACTTTTTTGGAGTTTTCCTCTCCGGCCAAACCAAAGCAAAGCACGGACAAGCTGACGGTCAAGAACTCCTCCAAATCATGTCTTCTAGGTATCCTTCTCGGATTCTTCTCCATTTTCTCAAAAGTTTCCTCTTTATTTCGGGATTCCGAACAAATTTGGTGAATCTAGTATAAATCTGTTCATAACCTCAAATTTATACCTTTTCTTGATACTCTTAATGCTTACCCTTGTTTATCAATTCACATTGCTCCCTAGATTCATCTAAATCCCAGAAATTTCCTCAAACCCTAACTCTACGGCTGCGCCGGTCTGACCGACCCCAGTTTCGGTCTGACCACTAGCAACAGCAGAGATAGGGCTTGCTGATTCTCTTGATTCATTCATCCCGTCAATTCTCTTGGTATCTTATATGTTTTATATCTTGCCCATCTTCTAGAGGTTGAGGCTTTCAAGGAAATGTCTTCGTCCGGACTCATAAGAAGAAATTGGCGAAGCGGCCCAAAAGGGCTCAAACGTCAAGTAGCAGCGACACTCAAGATGCAGATTGGGTACCCTCGCCCGGAGAGTCAGAAATAGAACAATCCTCTCACCTTGGCTGCTCCGAACACGTGGCTATGGACATTGAGAATGAGGACGATGAGATAAATGTCCACGCGTACCAAGGACCCAAGAAGAACTGGACGTCCAATGACTACACTAAGGCTAGGACCACCTACGCCTATAACCATGAGAACGATGCCACTACTCCACATTTCCACACGATGAGCCAACAGGATGCGTTCTACAGACATCTGATTAACAAGAACATTTTCGAGCACAAGTGGATTGAGTGGGCTTACGTCGTGAACCAGCCCATCATGGCTCCTCTAGTTTAGATCTTCAAAGAGATTGGGCTATATGACTTTGTGGAGCATAAGTGCCCATGGAACGCCACTTCCATCCTTCAGTTCTATGCTACCATTGAGATTATTCGGGCAGAACAGAGGATAGTTTGGATGACTGGCACTAGGAGATATAAGGCTACCTTCGAGGAATTTGCTGTGGCTAATAAGATCAATTATGAAGAAATGAAAGAAGGCATCAATATGGAAGACGAAGACTATCTGCACGAGGATGACTGGCTCCAGTTCTATGAACAGCCGGGAGGTGCCCAGAGGATCGTACCTGGCACGGTTACAGGCCTTAAAGTCCTCCCAACTGTGGTCAACAAGATTGTAAGAGCCACGATCCATCCAAAGAGTGGAAATCAAGAAGCTGTTAGAGACTATTACTGGAATTTCATAGATCACATCCTCAAGCGATATCGGATCAACGTTGTCACATTCATCTTGAAAACGATTGAAGATGTCTCGGTAACCATATTTTGCTCCATATATTATGACCTTGCTGCTCCAGAAGACAAAGTTTCCTCGCTGATCTTGCGATATCAGGCATCTCGGCTATAAGCCGTTCAATGTCAATCCGCACATCTTAGCTCGAGGCCATGGAGCACAGCCACATCAGCAGCAGGCTCAGGACATGCCTCCTCCACCTCAGCCACAGGCTCAGCAGCCAGCGCAGCAGAGCCAAGCCACCGCCTAGTTTGCTCAGTTCCAGCAACAGTTCCATCAACCGATGATGGATCAGGTTGCTACACTTCTCCAGAGGCTTGAGCTCACACGATCTGACTTGGTAGCTCTCAACGATCAATTCCAGACTTTTTCTTCACGCCAAGATCAGTTCAAGCAGCGCTTCGACGCCTTCTCCGCTCACTTCTTCTCTCGATTCCCTCAGACTCCTCCCTTCAACCCTCCGTCTCAAGACGATGATGCTCCCACCGATTCTTAGCTTTTCTGGCAATTGATGCCAAAGGGGGAAAAGAACTTTAGATGAGTGTTTTTGTTGTATGAGTGAATGACTTTTGTGATGAAGTGATGTTTTGAATACCTTATGACTTTTGTGATACTTCATGTTATATGATGTGTTTCATGTTATTTTAACATGACTAAGCTCTGAAATTTTGTGATGTTTAACTCTGATAACATTTGTTGAATGAATTGACAATGCTTTAATAAGTATGCAATGTGTGGTATGCTCTTATACATGCTTGAACTCCACCAAAAGGCCAAAATTCTCATATACATCTATTTAGGGGGAGTTTTCTCTACTATGCTTATTGAAAATCCTGTTAATGCTCAAAATTCAATCATCTACTCTTAATGTTGTCATCAATTACCAAAAAGGGGGAGATTGTAGCTTCTAGGCCCCTAAAGAGTGTTTTGGTAATTAATGACAAGTACAAATGTTGAACTAACGATACCTGTTAAGTTGTGGCAAGAATAAAATCAAAAGACAGGATAATGAAAGGCAAAGAAAGAGCTACATGATGAAGAAAGGATATTGAGCACAGAGGCAAAGGTATGGAATATGACTCTTTTTTTTTACCGGTCTAAGGTGATTAGAGAAGGATTTTGACCGGATTGTAGGATAGTCACCGTACTATTAAGAGGAGCATGTGGTGTATCATTAAATAGTTCATCTTTGTGCCACAAGTCATAAAAACAACTTGCATTGCATACTAGAAGGTCATATCTTTTGAAAATGCTTTTAGCCACTTAAATCAGCCAAGTTCAGTCTCTATCGGTCTGACCGTGTTAGCCGGTCTGACCGAGAGTTGTTATGGACTGACCAACAGTTATGGTGAAGTGATTTTAATTCCTAAAATGGTCGGTCTGTCCGTGGTTAAACATTGGGTCAGACTCCTGGAGCTTCATGATCATGTTTTGTGAAACTTAGTGTGCTAGTTGGTCTGACCGTCAGTTAGTCCGGTCTGACTGAGATTTTGTACTGCTGTCTGACCGTGTAGTCGGTTTGTTCGAAGTTTTCAGCCTGACCGTAAATCGTGTCTAGAAACGATGTTGTCTCTGGATAGATTCACGGTCTGACCGCCGTTGGCTTTGGTCTGACCGTGAGAGTGCCCGACACGGGTAGGTGAGCATTTATTGCGCCTGTTTAATGCTGTTGTAATTGCGGCGGTCTGACCGGGCTTATACCTGTGGTCTGACTGCCAAGTGATCTTTTTCCTCCAACGGCTTGTAACGGCTATATTTATTGAGAGAAGTATATATACTCCCATGCATGATCCTGTTAGATACTTTTGGCATATGTGTGAACATTGACTTCATTCTTGAGAGCTTAAACACGTTTCATACACTCTAGTGTTGAATTTCTTGAAATTTAGAGAGTGTGAAATTAAGATCTTCTAGTGCATTGCATTTAGTTCACTAAATCAATCTTGTGGTACTAGAAGAGCATTAACTGATCATCACCGGCTTGTTACTCTTGGAGTTTGCTGGCTCCTAGACGGCTAGGTGGAAGGTTTTGGAGAGCTCTTCAAGGAAGATTGTGAAGAAGCCTCAAAACAACTTGTGAAGGGGTTGAGCACGCCTTGCCGGAGCGGTAAAGTACATCACTAGTGGAATCGAGGTTTGGATAACTCATCAGACTAATCCGGCTCGAGATCTAGGTGACTTCTTGAGAGGAAGTCGACTAGATAGAGGAGTGGTTAGAGATTTGAGTTTGCCTCAACGTGGATTAGGGGTGATCGGCAAATCACCGATACCACGGGTTATATCCTTGTGTCAAGTTGCTTGATATTCATCTTGTTTTTAGCTATTTGCTCTTAATTGTTGTTAATTGCTTGATTAGTTGTAGAATTGCTAAAATCGCCTATTCAGCCCCCTCTAGTGGATATCCTAGATCCTTTTCACCCGTCCCCGTGCTCGGGCATCAGCGGCCTCCGGGATCACAGAGACTTGTGCGTTGAGAAAACGCACAGCCTCCATGAGCGTCGTGGGGCCGCCTTGGAGTTGCTCCCCGAGCCCAGGCTCACTCCAAGCCCCTCGAGGGCTGAGCGAACGGAGCGACCCGCGTCCATCACCGCCTGAATGCTGAAGCCCTCGAGCTCCCAGAGGGCATCCTCCTTCGCCTTCGCCTCCCTCCGGAGCCGGTCGTTGGCAGTCTCGGAGGCGTGGATCTGGGCCCAAACCAGGGGCAGTTCCCAGAGGGCGTCATCCTACTGCTCCAAATAGGCAGCGGCCCTCTCCTCCGCGTCCTTCAGTGCCCAGCTGAAGCGCGCTTCAATCCCCCAGGTGATGGCCGCCCCCTACAAGTGCAAGAGTTAGAGAAAATCTCAAGTTGGAGTCCCGAAGGAAACTATCCACCGGCTCGAGAAAGGACCTGGATCTGGAGGGATTGAAGCTCCCCGAAGCGCTTGTGGAGCATCCCTTGCGAGAAGTAGTCCTGGACCTTTTGGGTCTGCAGACTCTCCGCATACTGGTCAACCTCCCCCGCGGACAGCAGGGGGGTCTCCCTCCCGACGATGCTGGACCCATAGCGGCCAACGGCGGGCCCCCTTGCAAAGGACGCGGGGATGATGAGAACCGGTGTGGCGGTGGCCGTCGTCCTCGCTGTCGAAGAAGTCCCCGAGGGGGAGGCCGATGAGGTCTCCAAGGGAGTACCTCCCCGGGGGGGGGGGGAGATAAGGAGCCCTTTTCCCTTCCCGGGCCGTGGAGCCCCCGGTACCTCCTCCGCCGGAGGCACCTCATAGACCGAGGGGCTCCCCCCCTTTTCTACTGGCAACTCAACGCGCGGAGGGGAAGCCTCCGCAAATTGTTCCTCCGGCCTCTCCGGCTCCGGTAGTGCCGGGGCCGCCGGGAGAGCCACCGCCTAGAGAGCCACCGCCGAAGGTGGCGAGGGGGCGTAATCCGCCGAGTCGGATGCCCCCCGTCGCTGGCCGGCGCCTTCCGTCGGGCCTCTCCGGAGGCCTCGGGGAGGCGCGCAGGCTCTTGCGCCTCCACCGCCACACTAGAGTTCTCCGGGAGAGGCGGTGTCACTTCATGCCGAGGAGGCGCCCGGGCACGCCCCGACCTGGGGGCTGCGTCCCGGGCCTTCACGGGCATGGAGCCCGAGGTTGTCGACGGACCGGGGGCTTTCTGAGCCTTGGCCTGCTTTGGCTCAGAGCCCCCTGTGACCTCCTTCCCCCGCTTGTGGGAACCGGAGGTGGGGAGAGGCGTCCTCGCCTGTAGCTTTAGCCCAAAGGCCTTGGCCACCAGGTTCCATGGAGAACCCTCCCCGATGACGCGCATGATCCGATTGTGCTCATCGGCGTAGTACCTCCTGAGGAGGTTCTCCGCCTTCTCTTGGGCGGTCGGGTACGGCCGGACTGCGAAAGGTAAGAGTTAGATAAATTAACGAAGGAAACAAGCAAGGTAGCCGGGAGCTTACTTCGGGTCACCGGCTTTTGCGGGGGCCGCTGGGCCGGACACATCCCGATCCCCCTCCTCCCGTGAGAGAAGTGGCAGATCTCCAGCAGCGTAAGCGCCTCGGTGGCGTCCCTCATAGAGCGGACCCCCCGGGAGCCCACCACCTTGCTGAGGAGCTTCAGCTCCTCCTCGGTCCACACCGGGGGCTTGGGAGCGGACTACCGGCTGTAGGAGGGGGGCTCCAGGGAGTACACCACCTCGTCGTCCCGGACCCAGAGGTAGAACCACCTCCGGATCCAGTCCCCCTAGTGGTCCAGGGAGGCCGCTACCAGGTACTCCGCTACCCGGGACGGCAACAGCTGGATCATCATCGAACCGAACGGAGACTTCGGCCCTCCCTTCACCAGGTGGGAGCTCCTCGCCGCCGGCTTGTAGAAGTACTAGAACACCCGGAGTGTTGGCTGCCATCCAGTAGTTGTCTCGAAGAGCCATATGAAGGGGCCGATCCGGACAAAAGCGTTCGGCGTCAGGTGGTTCAGTGCCAACCCGTACTCCTTCAAAAACTCCCGGAGCAACGGGTGCACCGGGAGCCGGAGCCCAGCCTCGAAGGCCACCACTTCCCTGGGCCTAGGGCGGGGGGCTCCGTCCTTCTTCGAGGGGATCCAGACGTCCCCGTCCGCAACCACCCCCCGGTACACCAGGGACTCCAGGTCCCCGGATGTAGACTCAGAGGCCTAGAGGAAGTCCGTGGTGACTTCCTCCGGTGGCACCTCCACGGCCTTGCCATGGCCCTTGGGTCCCATTTGAGTCTTTCGGTGGCTTAGGCTCTAAAGGAAAAGGGTTGAGGTTTCTGGTGGCTGAGCTTCTAGGACTAGGCTTCCGGGAGAGCGCTACCGGGAGAGCTAAGGGCGCTAAAAAGTTTGAAGTTTGGAATGATTTCTCTGGGCCCCTTGAGGCCCTATCTAAAGGGGCCAATCATGGCCCCGATGGGTGCCATGTGGCCCTTCATGGTGTATCCACGCCGTCTAATTCAAAGAGCGTGTGGGAAACAAAGGGACGGGCGCGTGAAATGAGACGTCACCGATTTGAACCGCGAGCGGCCATTATGGCCGAACGGCGCGCTCCCATCGAGACAAGGCCTTATTGAGCGACGGCGCGGTAATAAACGCGCGGTGCGAAAATCAAAGCATCACGACTCCGATGGCTTGTCCCGGATATTTTCCTGGTAACATGAACCATCCACTCTAGGGACTCGAGCATCGTCCCCGGAGGGCATGCGGGGCTGCTGTTGGGGGAAATCTCCACGGGATCAAGTCCAAGTAAGAGGCTGTTCAATTTGCTAGGGGACAAGACCCCGGTGGCTTGTCCTGGGCGCCGCCATTTGCCTGGGGGCAGCGACCCCCGGTGGCCTGTCCTGGACACCGTCCTCCGAAGACACGGGTCTCCTGTCCCGGGTCATGTGAGGGCCGCTCGAGGAGGGCCTCGGGAATCGGCGGACACCTGTCAAGCATCCAAGGTCCCTGACCGAAAGAAGGACGTTGCTACCCCTCGATCGAACGGTGGCAGGCGGGGTAGTCTGGTGTTTTTGTAACTTTTGGGGCTATATAAGCCCTTGTAATACCTCATGTAGAGGGAGACAATTCATTATTACTTGGAATAGACAATTTAATAGGTGTGCTCCAGAGCCATCTCTCCCCTGAGAGAGCTCCCCTAGCCAACTCCGGTTGGGAGCATGCCGACAGGACTAGGGCCTCCACTGAGGCCCGAACGTGTATAAATCTTCTTGTCACTTGCTGCGTTTGTCCGACGGGAGAGGACCGGTCATGCGGTCAGCTGGTGTCGTCTTTTCTTCTCTAGGATCTTCCACTAAACCTGGCGTGGTATTCGTAATACCACGACACACTTGTTTCTGCAGTTTGCTCTTCGCCATGGTGGATCCAACACGTGTACCCTTTTTGAAACCACGCCGAATGAAGTGGGTGACTGTCGTGGTATTAAAAATACAACGGCAGGTTTTCGGACGTGTGTAACACCTGTACAGCGATGGGAGATGACCATGCGACCGTTCACCTCCCGTTGGCCAAGCACAGAGATTGACACGGAGAGTTTATACTGGTTCTGTTGGGGGAAATCTCCACGAGACAGTCCAGGTAAGAAGTTGCGCCTATAGCCCGGGGACAAGGCCTCCGGTGCCTGTCCCGGGCGCCGCCATTTGCCCGGGGACAAGGCCCCCGGTGCTTGTCTCGGGCGCCGCCTTTAGCCCGGGGACAAGGCCCCCGGTGCCTGTCCTGGGCGCCGCCATTTGCCCGGGGACAATGCCCCCGGTGCCTGTCCCGGGCGTCGCCTTTAGCCCGGGGACAAGGCCCCCAGTCCCAGTCCCGGGCGCCGCCTTTCGCTCGGGGACGGGGCCCCCGGTGCCTGTCCCGGGCGTCATCGTCCTCCCGGAGACAGGGGTCTCCGGTCCCAAGTCACGTGCGGGTCGCGTGACGAGCGCCTCAGTCACGCGCGGGTCGTGTGACAAGCGCCTCGGGAATCAGCGTCCACCTGTCAAGCATCCGAGGCACCTGGCCGGGAGAAGGACGTTGCTACCCCTCGATCCGACGGTAGCGCCCGGGGTAGTTTGGTATTTTTGCTTCTTTTGCGGCTATAAATACCCTTGTACACCCTCTTGTAAAAGCAAAGTGGCTCATTATTGCTAGAATAGACAATCTCATAGGTGTGCTTCGGAAGCCTCTCCCCGAGAGAGCTTCCCCAGCTGACTCCAGTCGGGAGCACGCCGACAGGACTAGGGTCCCGACCGGGACCCAAACCAGTATAAACCCTCGTGTCATTTGTTGTGCTTGTTCGGCGGGGGAGGACTGGTTACCCAGTCAGGATCGTCCACAAAACCTGCCGGGGTGTTCGCAACACCACGACAGTTGGCGCCGACTGTGGGGACTCGTGACGAGATGCCATGGCTCTCCCAAGAACAAGGGCCCGCGCCCTTCCCGGTGACGCCGGTCCCGGTGACCCGGCGCCACCCGTCAGGGACATGACTGTCCCGGAGCTTCCGCACGGACGCGACCAGACCCAGGTACCGCCTCCCGCCTTCCCTCTTAATTTAGATGCTTCGACCTCCGGGTCGGTCCCGGTAGCTGCGGTAGCCTCGACCGAGACTAGTCTCCCCCCAACGGCTCCCCCGGCTCCCCGGGACGCCCTTCTTGAGGCTTTAGTGGAGGGCCAGCTCCGCGCCCAGCGCTCTGTGGATGAGCAGCTCCGAGTGTTGGCGCGGCCACGGGCCTCCACATACGCGCAGTACCCATACCTGGGGGCTATGCCCCCGTTTATGGGTCACCCGGTGGCCCCCCCCGGTCTCCGGAGGTCCGGCCGCCCCGTACGATCCCACCGAAGGGTACCCTCCCCCGGCGGGTCATACGTCCGAAACCTTCCCGGCACCTGGATCCTTCCTGGTGCCGGGGGGTTACTTCGTGCTCGGGCCCTTCGTGGCACCGGGGGGATATCCTGTCTCGGGCCCATTCGCGGAGCCGGGGGCCCATCACATGCCGGGGGTTATCCCTGTGCCGGGAGCCAGTCCCGCCCCACGTGTCACGTTTACCGCACCGGGGGCGGTCGACAGAGCAGCTCCCGTTCCTCAGCGGACCTCCGCCCGCAACGGCGCCCCGGTTCCGGACGTCGCCACGGGGGCTCCCCCCTCACCGGTTCCGGACAATACGGGGGCTCCCCCCTTTTCGGTTCCGGTCGTCACTGCGGGGGCTCCGTCCTCTTTGGTTCCAGATAATACTGGGGCTTCCCCCTTTCCAGTTCCGAACGTCACCGCGGGCGCCCCCTCCCCGGTTCCGGACGACACAGGGGCTTCCCCCTTTTCGGTCCCAGGTATCTCCGCAGGGGGCTCCCCCCAGCCGGCCCCGGTAGCCTCCGGGCCGGTAGCTACAGTGCATGAGCTCCCTCCTACCCTGGGGCCGACCCCGAGGGTGCCCCTGACAGACCAGGTCCGCTTCTCCCGGGAGGAGGTCGAGCGAATGCGCACGGCTAAGTGCGGGGAAGAGCTTCCCCCGGGTCGCGGACGCGGGGAGCCTCGCTCCCGTACTGGCTGGGGGAAGCGACCCGCCGAAGAGCCAACCCCTCCGGGGGAGAGCCCGGACGTCCGGGATTCAGCCCTGGCCCGGAAGAAAAGCGTCGTTACCGCCACGCCGGCGGACCTCTTGGGCCGCTTCCTGACTCTGACAACGAAGGCGCGTCCCCCGTCAATGGGGACAGCGACCAGGGCTCCCCCCGGGAAGTGCAGGGGGCTAATTAGCCACTCTGCCGCAGACTTCGGTGCATCCGATGGCCGCGGCCTTATCGCCCGCTGCACATCGAGCATTACAACGATGAGGGCGACCCCTATGAATTTGTGCAGGTATACTCCACCGCCATCTCGACCGCTAGGGGGACGTGATGGTGCAGTGCAACGTCTTCCCCCTCTACCTCACCGGGATTGCCCGGTCCTGGTTCTACAACCTGAAGGCCGGCTCCATCAAGTCCTTCACGCAGCTCAAGCGCGAGTTCTACGCGAACTTCCAGGGGAACTACGTGCGTCCCTTGGATTCTTCGCAGCTGTACACCGTCTGACAGAGGACGGGGGAGACCATCCGCAGCTTCTTCAAGAGCTTCACTCAAGTGAAGAGTAAAGTGGCTCACGTCCCCGACTCCACTGTCATCGAGGCGTGCAAGGGCGGGATCCTCCCAGGGGAGCTCCACAGGAGGCTCTCCCGGAGCTGCCCCTCCTCCGCCGACGAGCTCTTCAACGTACTTGAGAAGTACACTAGGGTGGAGGAGGATGACCTCTGGAAGAAGAGCCAGGGGCCCCCGCCCCCACCGACCGGGGTTCCGGGGACCCCCTCAAACGCCCCAGGCAGGGGGGCCATAACGAGCCACGGCCTCGGGACACCTTTGTCCTCGAGGGCGGAGGTGGCTCACGCGACCCCCAGAGGGCCAACCGCCCCTTCCCCATGCCAAAAGGCCGTGGGGGAGGACAGTCTTCCACGGTCAGGAAGGCCCCGCGGGGAGAAGCAGGGAAGGACCGTGGTGCACCTTCCACGGGTCCAGTACCCATGCTACCCGAGAGTGCCACTAGCTGCTGCAGCACTTCGCGGCGTTCCTCGACCAGCATGGGCAGGGGGGGACTTCGGCCTCCTTGCCCCCTTAGCCGGCTGTACCGGCCCTTCCTGGTCCTGCGGGGGGACAGCAGGGACAGACGCAAGAAGGGGAGATGTCAGAAACTCTCCCCTTCCAAACTTCCCAGAGGCGTGTCAATGTCATCATGGGAGGGTCCGCCTCCGGGCGGGACTCTAAGCGCCAGCGTAAGGAGTATGCGCGCGAAGTGAAGGTGGTGGGGGTGCTACACCCGTCTCCTCCACCTAAGTGGTCGGACGTTCCCCTCACCTTCACGGCGGAAGACGCGCGCGGGATTCGCTTCCCCCACTACGACGCGTTCATTGTCTCCGCCACCATCTACAACTGCCACCTGGCCCACATCCTCGTGGATGGCGGGAACTCCGCCGATGTCCTCTACCTAAAAGCTTTCAAGGAGATGCAGGTGGATGAGAAGCTCTTGCAGCCCAGAGCAGGGCCCTTGCAAGGATTCTTCCCGGGGAAGGTGATCCACCCCGTGGGGAAGGTAGACCTCCCCATCACGTTCAGCACCCCAGAGAACTACCGGACTGAGATGGTCTGGTTTGATGTGGTGGACCTCCGCTCGTTCTACAACGCGATCATGGGGAGCACCACGATGAACCACCTGGGAGCTACAACCCACCAAAACTACCATTGCATGAAGATCCCCGGCCCGCACGGCGTGATCACCTTCCGGGGAGACCAAGATGTGACTCGCGCTCTATACGAGCGCGCTGCCGCAACGATCGGGAGCACCAACATCAACAAGGCCCCGGGGTGGAGGTCTCCCCCCCAGAATCATACGTCACCACGACACCTCTCGGGAGGCCCCTTCCCAAACCGCGTCCGGAAGGGGGCCTCCGAAAGGTCCCACTGTCCCCGGAAGGGGGCCTCCGAATCGGGGCGGAGCTGCCTGAGGAGCACGCGGGGCAACTCGTAGCCTTCCTGTGCGAAAACTCTGACGTTTTCGCGTGGAAGCCCTCTAAAATGCGGGGCGTCGCCCGGAACGTCATTGAGCACAAGCTCGCGTTGACTCCCGGTCACCCCCCAATCATGCAAAAGCTGAGGAAACTCTCCCTTGAATGCCAAGAGGCGATCAAGGTGGAGACTGCCTGACTTCGAGAAGAGGGGTTCATTCGGGAGGTCTGGCACCCCGAGTGGCTTGCGAACCCCGTCCTCGTGAAGAAGTCAAACAGTAAGTGGCGGATGTGCGTGGACTTCACCGACCTCAACCACGCCTGCCCCAAGGACAACTTCTCACTCCCGCGGATTGAGCAACTGGTCGACTCCACGGCGGGGTGTGAGTTGATGAGCTTCCTGGACGCCAACTCGGGCTACCATCAAGTCCGGCTGGCAGAATGGGACGAGGAAAATACGAGTTTCATAACTCCCCTCGGAACCTTCTGCTACATCCACATGCCCTTCGGGCTGAAGAACGTGGGGGCGACCTTCCAACGGCTCATGACGCTGGTCTCCAAAGACCAAGTAAGCCGCAACGTTGAAGTCTACGTGGACTACGCGGTCGTCAAAAGTCCCCGCACAACCGCCCACGTCGACGACCTAGCAAAGACCTTCCGCAACCTCTGTGCGTATGGGTTGAAGCTCAACCCGGAGAAGTGCACCTTAGGCGTGTGCGGGGGGAAGCTCCTGGGTTTCCTCGTGTCCCAACGGGGCATAGAGGCAAACCCGAAAAGATCCGGGCATTCCTGGACATGCCCTCGCCGCGTCCCGTCAAGGACGTTCAATGACTCGCCGGCCGCTTAGCCGCGCTGAGCCGCTTTGTCTCGCGATCGGCGGAACGCGGCCTCCAATTCTTCAAGATCCTCGGGGGGATCGAGGGGTTCCGGTGGACCGTCGAGGCCCAGGAGGTCTTCGACGACCACAAGAAGTACCTCACGAGCCCTCCAATTCTCGTGAGCCCATCTCCAAAAGATCCCTTGCTCCTCTACGTTGCCGCAACCCCGATCGCCGTGAGCGCGGTATTGGTGAAGGAGCAAGGGGGGCAGCAGCGTCCCGTGTACTACATGAGTGAAGCCCTCCAAGGGGCCAAAACTCGGTACACGGAGATGGAGAAGATCTGCTACACCCTCCTGATGGCGTCCCGGAAGCTTCATCACTACTTCTTGGGGCACCCCATCACCGTCTCGTCGTCCCTCCTCTTGGGGGAGGTGCTGTGGAACAAAGAGGCCACCGGACGGATTGGGAAGTGGGGGGCTGAGCTCTCCCCCTTCTCCCTTTCCCTTACAGGCTGCTCCGCCATCAAGTCATAGGTCCTCGCCGACTTCGTGGCGGAGTGGACTCCTGCCTCCAGGCTCGGGGACGAAGACCTCCCCGCGTCGCCCCGACGCAGGGACCACTGGACACTTATGTTCGATGGGTCTCTGTGTCTCGCCGGGGCCGGTGCGGGAGTAGTCCTCTGGAGCCCCGAGGGGAAAGAACTCGAGTACGCGGCTTGGCTCGAGTTCCCCGCAACCAACAACGTCACCGAGTACAAGGCTTTGCTCCTTGGGTTGCGTCTTGCACGCTCCCTGGGGATTCGACGCCTCCTAGTGAAGGGAGACTCTCAGCTCGTAGTTTGCCAAATGGATAAGTCTTACCTGTGCCATGACGCAAACTTGAGTCTTTATTTTCAGGAGGTGCGAAAGATGGAGAGGCACTTCGACGGCCTCGAGGCCCGGCATATCCCGAGAAGGGACAATGACCAGGCCGACGCCTTAGCCCGGGCAGCCAGCGCCTAGGAATCGCTCCCCAAAGGGGCCTTCCTGGAGAACGTCGCTAAGCCCTCGGTGACCTCCCCGGACGCTGGTGACGAGCCTCGCGTCCCGGTGGTCGCTGAGATCACCCGGACTCCGTCAAGGATGGACCCCCTCATCTCCTTCATCAAAGGGGAGGGGGACCCTCCCGACGAGACCGAGGGTAAGTGCCTCCGGGCCAAAGCCCCGGCATACCTCCTGCTGGAGGGGAAGCTCTACAAGCAGGGGGCTTCCGCCCTCCACCGTTGCCTCCCACGGTCGGAGGGACTCCAGCTTCTCGAAGACATCCACACGGGGAGCTGTGGCTCTCACCTAGCCCCGCGTGCCATCGCAGCCAAGGCTCTCCGCCAGGGCTTTTATTGGCCCACGGTGATGCGCGACGCGCGAAACCTTGTCTCCACGTGCGAGGCTTGCCAGAAGATGGCCAAGGGTTTGATCCTCCCCCCTGTAGCGCTGCAAACTATCCCCATCACTTGGCCCTTCGCGCGTTGGGGGATGGACCTCCTAGGGTCCTTCCCCCCAGCGCCCGGAGGATAGAAGTATGCGGTGGTCGCAGTCGACTACTTTACTAAGTGGGTAGAGGCTGAACCCTTGGCCAGCATCACGTCCCGGGCTGTACAGCGGTTTTTCTGGAAAAACGTCGTTTGTCGTTTTGGTGTCCCCCGGGAAATCATTGTTGATAACGGGACCCAATTCGACTCGGCATATTTCTGGGAATTCTGTGAAGGCCTAGGGCTCACCATCCACTTCGCTTCAGTTGCCCATCCCCAGAGCAATGGGGCTGTTGAGAGGGTCAACGGCGTGATCCTACAGGGTTTACGCCGACGACTCGAGCTGGCTGCTTCTAAGCGGGGTACGTGGGCAGAATAGCTCCCTAGCATCCTTTGCTCTATGCGCACGACCCCGAGCCGGGCGGCGGGATGTACTCCCTTCTCCCTAGTCTACGGGGCTGAGGCAGTCCTCCCCCCAGAGATTGGCTTCCGGTCATTGTGAGTCGAGCTCCTAGACGGAGCTACGACCGCAGCATACCAAGCCAGTGAGGCCAACCAGCGACTGGAGATCGATCTCGTGGAGGAGGAACGCGACCGGACGCTCCTCCGCCCCGCCATCTACGAGCACGAGATGGTGCGCGCATACAACCGGCGCATGCGTGAGAGGGCTTTTCGCCTTGGGGACCTTGTCCTCAAGGGCGTCACAGACCCCCAAGCCCAGGGCAAGCTCTCCCCCAAGTGGGAGGGCCCCTACAAGATCTCGGCGGTCCTGGGCTTGGGGGCTTACAAGCTCTCCAACCTTCAAGAGCAGGAGCTGAAGCACACGTGGAACTTGCGTTTACTTCGTAAGCTTTACGTCTAGCCTACATGGGCTCGTCCCCTCCCCCGGAGCGATTACGCTGGAGGGAGAGGGGGACCTTGTACTTACTGTCCCCTCCCCCGGAGCGATTGCGCCGGAGGGGGAGGGGGGACATTGTAATCACTATTCCCTCCCCTTTCACGATTTCGCGGGGGGAGGCGTTGTATTTTGGTTCATTGTTAATACAACTGGATTTTCCCTTCAACTGTCTCAATGCAGGTTCTTTACATTACCGCCTCTAACGGTGATGCCCTCCCCACGAGGATGCCCTCCCCGTGAGGACGTCCTCCCCGCGAGGACGCCCTCCCCGTGAGGAAGTGGGCCCTCATGACCCAAGAAGTCCCTCCCGTTGGGCGGCTTACGATCACCCCTTGTGGACTGAGGGTGTAAGCGGCAACCCGGTCCTCAAGGACCGCGGTAACGAGTCACTTTGGGAGACTAGTCCCCTACCCAAATACTCAGACCCGTCATTGGGCACATCGTCCTCCGGGAGTCGATGGTCTCCCCAGTGAGACGACATTCTTGGATATCCCTTTCCCAGAGAGCTTATTCCCGGCTCCCCGTTCTCACGGCGACCGGACGATTGTCTCCCAGAAGGTTTATCTCTGGAAATCTCGTATCGGGTTTTTCTTGGATATTTCTTCCCCGGAGACCTTATTCTCGGCTCCCCATTCTCACGGCGACCGGACGATTGTCTCCCAGAAAAGTTATCTCCGGAAATTTCTTCTTGGGCTTTCTTGGATATTTTTTCCCCAGACACATTATTCCCGGCTCCCTGTTTTTAACTGCGATCGGACGATTGTCTGCCGGAAAAACTCCCCCGGAAACCTCGTCTTGGAATTTTTTAACTTGGAAAAATTCTTAAAGTCACAGGCCTTCATCCCGGTAGCTTTGTCACCCCCACAGCGCGCAGAGCTACCCTCCGGCCCGCTGTGGAGGGGGGGATAAGGAGCCCCCGGGAGTCGTCTGGACCATCCAAGAAAAACGAGCAAACTTAGCTCTATCTTATCAAAAGAAAATTCTCAAAGCAACAAGCTAACAGCTTTATTGATCATTCAACCGGAGGACATCTTCCCCCTCCGGTGGGCATCGAAAACGGTACAACCTGGGTCATAACCCAAAAATTCTCTACGTCCTAAGGCTCCTACGCCTAATAGTCCCAGAGGCCCTCCGATAGCTCCTGGGCCAGGTCCTTGTACAAGCCGCGTATGCGGCGCTGGGCTTCCCGGAGCAGGTCCTCAGGCCAATACTCGTAGCCTGCCGGTGGAAGTATCCGAAGAGGGGGGATCATCCGGGACCCCGGACGCGGGGGGGATAGTTCGGCGCGATGATTATCAAAGTTATCCAAGTGCCACTCCGGATGCCATCGCAACCGGATCGGCTCCCGGACAATGTCTCCGCTGCGTTCCCCGGAGAAGAGGCTCAACAAGATTAAAGCGGCTTGGGCATCCCCCGGGGGGTACCTACCGGGGCTCAAAGGCCTCACCCCCGGGGAACTTCTTCCGGACCGCCTCCCGGGAGTAACCTCCCGGGAAACCTGGTAAAAGTGCATTCATATAGACTTAGAAAAATTTCAACTTCTATTGCATTTCAAAATGTCTTTTTACAAGTGTCCGGGGCTTCTTCTAAGAAGCTACCGGTAACAAAATTCTAAGAAAGCAAAAAGGGTCCTATCTAACACCCGGGGGGAGGCTCATACTTGGTCATTGGTGTCCTCCCCCCGGGGGGCTCCCGCCGAAGCCAGTGCATCCGCTCCCGGAGGCGCCGGTGCCGGTAACCTCGCCCAGATGATCCGGTCATAGAAGCCCCCGGCCAGCTGCTCCACCTCCCGGCGCGTGGGCTAAAAAAATTCCGGGAAGCTCTGGGGCATGCGGCCCCCGACTGCCCGGGCGTCAACCCCCCGGTGCTCTACGAGCCCAACCGCGGACGCCACCATGGGGATTGCCCGGCCTCGCGCCCGGGCGTCCGCGGCCTCTAGAATCATGGAGACTTGTGCGTTGAGAAAATTGTCGTGGTATTGCGAATACCCCGGCAGGTTTTGAGAGTGATCCTAGCGAAGATTACGCGACGCGGGTTGACCGGATGACCGGTCCGCCCCCGCCGGACAAGCACAAAGAATGACACACGGGTTTATACAGGTTCGGGTCCCGGTGGGGGCCCGAGTCCTGTCGACGCGCTCCCGACCGGAGTCGGCTGGGGAGGCTCTCTCCGGGGGAGAGGCTTCCGGAGCACGCCTGTGAGCTTAGCTATTCCAATAAATGAACCGATCCTTTACAACAGGGGGGTACAAGGGCTATTTATAGCCCCAAAAAGCAGCAAAAAACCTAAACTACCCCGGAAGACACCGTCGGATTGAAGGGCAGGACCGTCCTTCTCCCGGTCAAACGCCTTGGATGCTTGACAGGTGGTCGCTAGTTCCCGAGGCGCCCCTCGCATGACCTGCACGTGACAAACAGTTCGAGACTTTACCTTTAGGAGGGCGATGAGGCCCGGGAGGGCATCGGAGGCCACGTCCCGAGGGCCAAAAGGCGGCGCCCGGGGAGGGGCCGGAGGCCAGGTCCCCGGGTAAATGGCGGCGCCCGGGAGGGCACCGGAGGCCACGTCCCGGGGGCCAAAAGGCGGCGCCCGGGGAGGGGCCAGAGGCCAGGTCCCCTGGTAAATGGCGGCGCCCGGGAGGGCACCGGAGGCCACGTCCCCGGGGCCAAAAGGCGGCGCCCGGGGAGGGGCCGGAGGCCAGGTCCCCGGGTAATCGTGACACATCTTACCTGGACTTAAGTCTCGCGGAGATTTCCCCCGACAGCAGCCCCCCATGCCGGCCGGGGACGATGCTCGAGCCCTCTCTCGGTAGCTTTTTCCGGTAGCTTTTTCCGGTAGCAGGCGTCCGGGAGTTTCTAGTAGTAGCCTCCTGCAAAGTTAGCCACCAAAAAGAAAACTAACCTCATGGCACCCAAGGGTCGAGCGAAGACCACGGAGGTGCCCCCGGAGGAAATCCCCTCGGATTTCCTCTGGGCGTCCGAGTTCACGGCCGAGGACGCCGAGTCCTTGGCTGAAAGGGGCATCGTTGCGGCCGGGGACATCCGAGTCCCGGTGAAGAAGGACGGAGCCCCCCTCCCCAGGCCTGGGGAGATCGTGGCCTTCGAGGCCTTCATCGAGGCGGGGCTTCGGCTCCCGGTGCATCCCATGCTCAGGGAGTTTCTCAAGGAGTATGGGGTGGCTCTCAACCACCTCACCCCAAACGCGCTTGTCTGGATGGGCCTCTTCATTTGGCTCTTCGAGACAGCGACCGGGCGGGAGCCCGACCTTCGCGCCTTCCGGTACTTCTACGAACCGGTGGCGCGGACCTCCCACCTGGTGAAGGGGGGCCCCAAGTCCCCCTTCGGTTCGGTCATGGTCCAGATGCTGCCGGCCCGGGTAATCGACTACCCGGCGGCGGCCTCCCGGGACCACTGGGGGGATTGGGTCCGGAGGTGGTTCTACCTCCGGGTCTGAGATGACGCGGTGGTGTACGCCCCGGATGCCCCCACCTACAGCCGGTCGTCCGCACCAAAGCCACCGGTGTGGACGGACGAGGAGTACGAGCTCCTCGGCAAGGTGATCCTCTCCAAAAAGACCCGCTCGATGCGGGACGCGGCTGAGGAGATGGCTCTCCTCCGGATGTCCCTCTTCTCCGGCGGGAAGAGGGGGATCGGCATGGGCCCCGAGCAGCGGCCCCCGGTGAAGCCGGTGACGCGACGTAAGCCCCGGGAACCTGCTGCATTGTTCTTACAAGATTTTATGAAATTGACTAACTCTTTACCTCTTGCAGTCTGGCCGTACCCGGCGGCGCGGGAGAAGGCGGAGAACCTCTTGGGGAGGTACTTCGCGGATGAGCACGAGCACGTCGTGCGCGCCGTGGGCGAGGGCCCCCCCAAGAACCTGGTAGCGGCGGCCTTCGGGCTAAAGCTGCCGGAGAGGAAGCCTCTCCCCACCCCCGGGTCGCACAAACGGGGGAAGGAGGCGACCGGGCCCTCGGAGCCCAAGAAGGCCCGGGTTCAAAAGACCCCCGGCCCATCGACGACGCCGGCGGCGACACCGGCGAAGCCCCGGGACGAGACCCCGGGGGGCGAGCGTGCCCGGGCACCGTCCCCGAAGGAGGCAACGCCTCCTCCCCCGAAGGGCCCCGTCGAGGCGCGGGGGAAAGAGGCGACCGCGGGCGGGGCGGCGTCCGACTCGGCGAACTACGTCCCGTCGCCGCTCGCGGTGGAGCTCCTCCCGCCCCTTCCGGCCTCTTTGGAGCCGGAGAGGCTGGAGGTGAGATTCGCGGCGGCCTCGCCCCCGCGGGTCTGGCCGGTGGATGAGGGGGGGAGCCCCTCGGTTTACGAGGTTCCTCCGGAGGAGGGGGCCCCGAGGACATTCCGGCCCGGGGCAGGGAAAGGCTTGATGGTTCCCCCCCGGGCGGAGGCTCCCGCCGAGAGCTCCTCGGCCACGTCTTCGGGGGGCACAACCTCGTCGACGAAGACGCCGGCCGCGTTACCGGACCTAGAGGTCCGGGGACCCCCCGCCGGCCGCACCGGCGGCTCTGGGCGGGAGACCCCTTTGCTCCCCGCGGGGGAGGTCGCCCGCTACTCGGAGGGCCTGTACACCCGGAAGGTGCAGGCCTTCGTCGCGGGAGGGACGCTCCATGAGCATTTCGAGGGGCTTCAGTCCCTCGGGGCCCAGGTAACCCGTCGATAACGCCTTCGCTTATCCCCTGCACTTTGAAATTTTTCTAACTTATGTATTTTGTAGGTGGCGGCTGTTACCTGGGGCCTTGAGCAGCGGGTCGCCCGGCTGCTTAAGGAGACGGAGGGCCGGGCCGCAGCCTCCGTAGGGCAGCGCGAGGAGGCCCTCCGGGAACGAGACGAGGCTCTCGCGGAATTGACCCGGGTCCGGGCCTAGGTTCACATTTCTGAGGCCATCAACGCCCGCCTCCGGGAGGAGGCCAAGGCGAGGGAGGAGGCGCTTCGTGAGCTCGAGAGCTCAAGCGTCCGGGCGGTGGCGGACGCGGGCCGCTCCGTCCGGACGGCCCTCGAAGGCCTTGGCGTAAGCCTCAGCTCCGGGAGCAGAGAGGTGCCGCCGGTGACCCTCGCGGAGGCTGTGCGTTTCCTTAACGCACAGGTCTCCGCCATCCCGGAGGCTGCCGATGTTCGCGCGCGGGGTCGGGCGATCCCCGTCGTCGCGGCCGCCGCGGGGCTCGTCAAGTTCCGGGGGGTCGGCGCCCGGGCGATCGGGGGCCGCATCCCCCGAAGCTTCTCGGACTCCTTCAAGCCTTCGCGCCGTGAGGTCGAGCAGCTCGCCGGAGGGTTCTACGACCGGATCATCCGGGCGTGGTTCCCGGCTCCGGCGCCTCCGGCAGGAGACGCCCCAGCCCCGGCCTCGGAGGAAGCCCCCCGGGGGGAGGACGCCAATGAGCCTGTACGAGCCTCCCCCCGGGTCTTAGCTAGGGCCCTTTTTTGTTTTAGGATTTTTTGATTCCGGTAGCTTCTAAGAAGAAGCCCCGGGCACTTGTACATAAAAATTTTTAATGCAATGAAGTTAGAATTTTCTCTAAGTCTTTGAATTGAACTTACTGTTACCAGGGTTCCCGGGAGGTTGCTCCCGGGCGAAGGTCCGGGAGGGGCTCCCTGGGGGACGCCCAAGCGGCTTTGATTTTGCTAAGCTTTCTCTCCGGGAATCACGGCGAGGATAGTGTCCGCGAGCCGATCCGGTTGAGGTGGCGTCTGGAGTGGCACTTGGACAACTTCGATAATCATCGTGCCGAATTGTCCCCTCGGCGACCAGGGCTCTGGATGATCCCTCCCCTCCGGATACTTCCACCGGCGGGATACGAGTTTTGGCCTGAAGATGTGCTTCGGGACGCTCGGCGCCGCGTACGGGCGTTGTACCGGGACTTGACCCGGGAGATAGCGGAGATCCTCCGGGAGTATTAGGCGTAGGAGCCTTAGGGCTTAGAGAATCCCCCGGGTTAGAACCCGGGTTGTATCGTTTCCGAAGCCCACCGGACGGGGAAGATGTCCTCCGGGTTTGCTGATCAATAAAGCGCTGTTTTGTTGTTTCCTTTTATTGCGCCTCTTTATTTTCTTCTTCTTGGATGGTCTGGACGACTCATCTTAACAAGGATGAGCTAAGTTTTCTCGTGGGTGGTGCGGTCGACACCCGGGGGTTCCTTATCCCCCCCCGCCCACAGCGGCCCAGAGAATAGGTCCGCGCGCTGTGGGGGTAACAAGGCCCCCGGGAAGGAAGTCACCTGTAGCATAGGAAATTTTCTAAGTTAGAAAATTTTAAATCGAGGTTTTCAAGGAGAAGACCTTCCGGGAGATAATCGTCCGGTCGCCGTGAGAACGGGGAGCCAGGAATAAGGCCTCAAGCGGGAGGAAAGTCCAAGAGAACCCGATGAGATTTCCAGAGGCGAGCTTCCCAGGGGACATTCGTCCGGTCGCCGTGAGAACGGGGAGCCGGGAATAGGGTCTTCGAGGAGGAAAATGCCCGAGAAATCCGACTTCTCCGAGAGACAATCGTCCGGTCGCCGTGAGAACGGGGAGCCGGGAATAGGGTCTCCGGGAGGCATTCATCCGGTCGCCGTGAGAACGGGGAGCCGGAATAAGGTCGCTGGGGACCAATCGTCCGGTCGCCGTGAAAACGGGCCGGGAATAACGTCGACTCCCGGAGGAGGAAGATAGATCCAATCGAGCCACAAGGGGCCGATCTTCCGGTCGCCGTGAAAACGGGGAGCCGGGAATAACGTCGACTCCCGGAGGAGGAAATGCTCGAAGACGGGGCTTGAGTGTTTAGGCAGGGGACTAGTCTCCCAAAGTGACTCGTTACCACGGCCACTGTGACCGGGTTGCCGCTTACACCCTCAGTCCACGAGGGCTGATCGTAAGCCACCCCACGGGAGTGCAGGCTCCGTTGTAGGGACTTGTTGGGGCTGGCCCACTTCCTCACGGGGAGGGCATCCTCACAAGGAGGGCATCCTCGCGGGGAGGGCATCGCCGCTAGGGGCGGTAATGAGAAAGACCTGCAATGAGACAGTTTACAAAGCAAGACCTATGTATTGCTAATGAAATGAACTACAGGGCCTCCCCCTGTGAAGCCGCGATAGGCGAGGAAAATACAGTGTCCCTCCTCCCCCTCCGGCGTGAACGCTCCGGAGGAGGGGACAGGCCCGTAATGCTAAACATAGAACTTGCGAAGTAAACGCAAGTTCCACGTGTGCTTCAGCTCCTGCTTTTGGAGGTTGGAGAGCTTGTAGGCCCCCGAGCCCAGGACCGCGGAGATCCTGTAGGGGCCCTCCCACTTGGGGGAGAGCTTACCCTGGGCCTGGGGGTCCGTCACACGCTTGAGGACAAGGTCCCCAAGGTGGAAAGCTCTCTCGCGCACGCGCTGATTGTACGCGCGCGCCATCTCTTGCTCGTAGATGGCGTGGCGGAGGAGCGCTCGGTCGCGTTCCTCCTCCACGAGGTCGATCTCCAGACGCTGGTTGGCCTCGTTGGCCTGGTATGCTAAGGGAGTGGCTCCCTCCAGGAGCTCCACCCGTAGTGACCGGAAGCCAATCTCCAGGGGGAGGACTGCCTCCGCCCCGTAGACCAGGGAGAAGGGAGTACGCCCCGTCGCCCGGGACGGGGTCGTGCGCATGGAGCAGAGGATGCTAGGGAGCTCCTCTGCCCATGCACCCCGCTTAAAAGCGGTTTTCTCGAGTCTCCGGCGCAATCCCTGTAGGATCACGCCGTTGACCCTCTCGACAGCCCCATTGCTCCGGGGATGGGCTACAGAGGCGAAGTGGATGACGAGCCCCAGGCCTTCACAGAATTCCCGAAAATAAGCCGGGTCGAATTGGGTCCCATTGTCCACGGTGATTTCCCGGGGGACACCAAAACGACATACGGCGTTTTTCCAGAAAAACTGCTGAACGGCCCGGGACGTGATGCTGGCCAAAGGCTCTGCCTCAACCCACTTTGTAAAATAGTTGACTGCGACTACCGCATACTTGTATCCTTTGGGCGCTGGGGGGAAGGGCCCTAAGAGGTCCATCCCCCAGCGCACAAAGGGCCAAGTGATGGGGATCGTCTGCAGCGCTATAGGGGGGAGGTTCGAGCCCTTGGCCATCTTCTGGCATGCCTCGCACGCGGAGACGAGGTCTCGCGCGTCGCGCATGACCGTGGGCCAGTAGAAGCCTTGCCGGAGGGCCTTGGCTGCGATGGCACGCGGGGCTAGGTGAGAACCGCAGCTCCCCGCGTGGATGTCTTCGAGAAGTTGAAGTCCCTCCGGCCGGGGGAGGCAGCGCAGGACGGCGGAAGCCCCCCGCTTGTAGGGCCTCCCCTCCAGGAGGAGATATGCCCGGGCTTTAGCCCGGAGATGTTTAGCCTCGGTCTCACTAGGAGGGTCCCCCTCCCCCCTGATGAAGGAGATGAGGGGGTCCATCCAGGACGGAGTCCGGGTGATCTCGGCGACCTCCGGGACATGAGGCTCGTCGCCCGTGTCCGGGGAGGCCACTGAGGGCTTCGTGATGAT
Organism: Pharus latifolius; assembly: GCA_019359835.1. Taxonomy (NCBI): domain Eukaryota; kingdom Viridiplantae; phylum Streptophyta; class Magnoliopsida; order Poales; family Poaceae; genus Pharus; species Pharus latifolius. Next base: position 28,349,659 of record CM033330.1, on the reverse strand, counting down.
CTTCAGGAAAGCCCCCTTGGGGAGCGATTCCCGGGCGCTGGCCGCCCGGGCCAAGGCGTCAGCCCGGTCATTGTCCCTACGTGGGATATGCCGGGCCTCGAGGCCATCAAAATGCCTCTCCATCTTTCGCACTTCCTGCAAATAAAGACTTAAGTTTGCGTCATGGCATAGGTAAGACTTGTCCATTTGTCAAACTACGAACTGAGAATCTCCCTTGACTAGGAGGCGCCGGATCCCCAGGGAGCGCGCAAGGCGCATCCCGAGGAGCAAAGCCTCGTATTCGGCGACGTTGTTGGTTGCGGGGAACTCGAGCCGCGCGGCGTACTCGAGTTCCTTCCCCTCGGAGATCCGGAGGACTACTCCCGCGCCAGCCCCGGCGAGACACAACGACCCATCGAACATAAGGGTCCAATGATCAATGCGTCGGGGCGGCACAGGGAGATCTTAGTCCACGGACCCAGAGGCGGGAGTCCACTCTGCGACGAAGTCGGCGAGGACCTGCGACTTGATGGCGGAGCGGCCAGTAAGGGACAGGGAGAAGGGGGCGAGCTCAGCCCCCCACTTCCCGATCCGGCCGGTGGCTTCTTTGTTCCGCAGTACCTCCCCAAGGGGGAGGGACGACGGGACGGTGATGGGGTGCCCCAGGAAGTAATGCCGAAGCTTCCGGGATGCCATGAGGAGGGCGTAGCAGATTTTCTCCATTTCCGTGTACCGAGTTTTGGCCCCTTGGAGGGCCTCACTCACATAGTACACCGGACGCTGCTGCCCCCCTTGCTCCTTCACCAGGACCGCGCTGACGGCGACGGGGGTCGCGGCGAGGTAGAGGAGCAAGGGCTCTTCCGGGGACGGACTCACGAGCATTGGAGGGCTCGTGAGGTACTTCTTGAGGTCGTTGAACGCCTCCTGGGCCTTGGGGGTCCAGCGGAACCCCTCGAGCCCTCGGAGGATCTTGAAGAACTGGAGGCCCCGCTCCCCCGACCGAGAGACAAAGCAGCTGACTGCGGCTAGGCGGCCGGAGAGCCGTTGGACATCCTTGATGGAGCGCGGCGGGGGCATGTCTAGGAATGCCCGGATCTTCTCGGGGTTTGCCTCAATGCCCCGCTGGGACACGAGGAAACCTAGGAGCTTCCCCCCGCGCACCCCGAAGGCGCATTTCTCTGGGTTCAGCTTGAGCCCGAATGTGCGGAGGTTCCGGAAGGTTTCAGCCAGGTCGTCGATATGGGAGGCTGCGCGGGGACTCTTGACAACAATGTCGTCTACGTAGACTTCAACGTTGTGGCCGACTTGCTCTTTGAAAACCAATGTCATCAGGCGCTGGAAGGTCGCCCCGCATTCTTGAGCCCGAAGGGCATATGGACGTAACAGAAGGTTCCGAGGGGAGTAATAAAACTCGTCTTTTCCTCGTCCCCTTCCGCCATCCGGACTTGATGATAGCCCGAGTAGGCGTCTAGGAAGCTCATGAGCTCGCACCCCGCAGTGGAGTCAACGAGCTGATCAATCCGCGGGAGCGGGAAGTTGTCTTTGGGGCAGGCGCGGTTAAGGTCGGTGAAGTCCACGCACATCCGCCACCTGCCGGTTGATTTCTTGACGAGGACGGGGTTCGCGAGCCACTCGGGGTGCAGGACCTCCCGAATGAACCCTACCTCTCGGAGCCGGGTGATCTTCGCCTTGATTGCCTCTTGGCGCTCGAGGGAGAGTTTCCGCAGCTTCTGTTTGACCGGGGGGTGACAGGGGGCTACTGCAAGCTTGTGCTCAATGACCTCCCGGGCGACGCCCCGCATGTCTGACGGCTTCCACGCAAAAACATCGGAGATTTCGCGCAGAAAAGCCGCAAGTTGCGCTGCGTGCTCCTCGGGGAGCTCCACCCCGATCCGGACGGTTTTTTCTTCGTTGCCCGGGGACAGCAGGACCTTCCGGAGGCCTCCTTCCGGACGCGGCTTGAGGAGGGGCCTTCCGGGCGGTGGCGCAGCAGCATCTAGTTCCGAGGGAGGAGCCTCCCCCCCGGGCGTCTTTAAGAGGTTGACGCTTCCGATCGTAGCTGCAGCGCGCTCGTATAGAGCATGGGCCACGTCTTGGTTTCCCCGGATGTTGATCATGCCATGCGGCCCAGGGATCTTCATGCAGAGATAGTTTTGATGAGTGGCAGCCCCCAGCCGGTTGATGGTCGTCCTCCCCATAATCGCGTTGTAGGAGGAGGGGAGGTCTACTACGTCGAAGCGGACCAGCTCGGTCCGGTAGTTTTCCGGGGTGCCAAAGGTCATTGGAAGATCTACCTTGCCCACAGGGTGGATCGCCTTCCCCGGGACAAAGCCTTGCAGGGGCCCAGCAGCGGGCTGCAGGAGCTTCTCATCCACCTGCATTTCTTTGAAGGCCTTCAGGAATAAGACATCGGCGGAGCTCCCGCCGTCCACCAGGATCCGGGCCAGATGGCAGTTGTAGATGGTCGCGGAGACAATGAGCGCGTCGTCGTGGGGGAAGCGAACCCCCCGCGCGTCTTCTGCCGTGAAGGTGAGGGGGACGTCCGACCACTTCGATGGCGGGGACGCGTGTAGCACCCCCACAACCTTGACCTCGCGCGCGTACTCCTTACGCTGGCGCTTAGAGTCCCGCCCAGAGGCAGATCCTCCCACGATGACGTTGATGTGCCGCTGCGAAGTTTGAAAGGGGAGAGCTTCCGAAGGCTCCCCCTCCTGCGTCTGCTGACCCCCCGTGGTAGCGGGAAGGGCCGGAACAGCTAGCCGAGGGAGCAAAGAGGCCGGAGTCCCCCCCTGCTCACGGTGGTCGAGGAAGTCCGCAAAGTGCTGCAGCAGCTGGCTACAGTCTCAGGTAGCGTGGGTATTGGACCTGTGGAGGCTGCACCACGGTCCTTCCCGCCTTCTCCCCGCAGGGCCTTCCCGGCCGCGCGAAGACTGTCCTCCCCCATGGCCCTTCGGCTTGGGGAAGGGGCGGTTGGTCCTCGGGGGGTCGCGCGAGCCGCCTCCGCCCTCGAGGACAAAGGTGTCCCGAGGCCGTGGCTCGCTACACCCCCCTTGCCTGGAGCGTTTGGGGGGGTCACTGGCCCCCCGGTCAACAGGGGCGGGAGCCCCCTGGGTCTTCTTCCAGATATCGTCTTCCTCCGCCCGAGCGTACTTTTCGAGCACGTTGAAGAGCTCGTCGGCGGAAGAGGGGCAGCTCCGGGAGAGCCTTCGGTGGAGCTCCCCCGGGAGGATGCCGCTTTTGCAGGCTTCGATGATCGTAGAGTCGGGGACGTGGGCCACTTTGCTCTTCACCTGGGCAAAGCGCTTGAAGAAGCTTCTGATGGTCTCCCCAGTCCTCTGCCGGACAGTATACAGCTGCGAGGAGTCCAGGGGACGCACGTAGTTCCCCTGGAAGTTGGCATAGAACTCCCGCTTGAGCTGCGAGAAAGACTTGATGGAGCCGGCCTTCAGGTTGTAGAACCAGGAGCGGGCGACGCCGGAGAGGTAAAGGGGGAAGTCATTGCACTGTACTGACTCGTCCCCCCCGGCCGCGGAGATAGCAGAGGAGTAGACCTGCACAAACTCGTAAGGGTCTGCCTCGCCGTTATAATGTTCGATGTGTGGCGAGCGGTAGGGCCGCGGCCACCGGATGCTGCGAAGTCTTCGGCACAGGGGCTGGTTGGCCCCCTGCACTTCCCGGGGAGAGCTCCGGTCGCTATCTTCTTTCAAGGGACCTTCGTTGTCTGAGTCTGGGAGCGGTCCGAGAGGTCTGCCAGAATGGCGGTGGCGACGCTTTTCCTCCGGACCAGGGCTGAATTCCCGGACATCCCGGCTCTCCGCGGGAGAGGTTGGCTCCTCAGCGGGTCTCTTCCCCCGGCCGGTGCGAGAGCGAGGCTCCCCGCGCCCGCGGCCGGGGGGAAGTTCTTCCCCGCGCTCTGGTGAACGCATTCGCTCGACCTCCCTCGGGACGAAACGGACCTGTCCCGCCGAGGGAGGGAGCTCATGCGCTGTAGTTTCGGGAGCCGGTTGGGGTGAGCCCCCTGCGATGACCCCCGGGACCATAAAGGGGGAAGCCCCTGTATCATCCGGAACCGGGGAGGGGGCGCCCGCGGCGATGCCTGGAATCGAAGTGGAGGGGGCCCCAGTGGCCACGATCGGAACCGGGAAGGGGGCAGGCCCTGTAACACCCGGAACCGGCGAGGGGGGAGCCCTGGTGGCGGCGTCCGGAACCGGGGAGCCCATGCGAGGGGAAGCCCGCTGCGGCACGGGGGCTGCTCTGTCGACCGCCCCCGGTGCGGTAAGCGCAACGCGGGGGGCGGGACTGGCTCCCGGCGCAGGGTAAACCCCCGGCAAGAAGTGGGTTCGTCCGGGCGTGTATCCCGCAGGGGGAGGGAACCCCCCGGCAGGATCATACGGGGCAGACAACCCCCCCGAGGCCGGAGGGGCCGCCGGGTAACCCATAAACGGGGGCATGTTCCCCGGATATGGGTGTGACGCAAATGTGGGGGCCGGAGGCCGCGCCAACACGCCAAGGAGCTCGTCCATAGAGCGCTGGGTGCGGAGCTGGCCTTCCACGAGAGCTTCGAGCAGGGCGTCCCGGGGAGCCGGGGGAGCCATCGGGGGGACGCTCGTCCCGGCCGAGGTCCCCGCGGTCACCGGGAACGACCTGGAGGTGGAAGCACCTAAGATAAGAGGGAAGGAGGAAAGCGGTACCTGGGCCAGGTCACCTCCGGAAGGGACCGCCGGGACAGCAGTGTCCCGGGCGGACGGCGCCGGGTCTCCGAGACCCGGACACAGGGAAGGGTGAGAGCCCTTGTTCTTGGGGGGCCATGGCGTCTTGTCGCGGGTCCCCACGGACGGCGCCAACTGTCGTGGTATTGCGAATACCCCGGCAGGTTTTGAGAGTGATCCTAGCGAACATTACGCGACGCGGGTTGACCGGATGACCGGTCCTCCCCCGCCGGACAAGCACAAAGAATGACACACGGGTTTATACAGGTTCGGGTCCCAGTGGGGGCCCTAGTCTTGCCGACGTGCTCCCGACCGGAGTCGGCTGGGGAGGCTCTCTCCGGGGGAGAGACTTCCGGAGCACGCCTGTGAGCTTAGCTATTCCAATAAATGAACCGATCCTTTACAACAGGGGGGTACAAGGGCTATTTATAGCCCCAAAAAGCAGCAAAAAACCTAAACTACCCCGGAAGCCACCGTCGGATTGAAGGGCAGGACCGTCCTTCTCCCGGTCAAACGCCTTGGGTGCTTGACAGGTGGTCGCTAGTTCCCGAGGCGCCCCTCGCATGACCTGCACGTGACAAATAGTTCGAGACTTTACCTTTAGGACGGCGATGAGGCCCGGGAGGGCACCGGAGGCCACGTCCCGGGGGCCAAAAGGCGGCGCCCGGGGAGGGGCCGGAGGCCAGGTCCCCGGGTAAATGGCGGCGCCCGGGAGGGCACCGGAGGACACGTCCCGGGGGCCAAAAGGCGGCGCCCGGGGAGGGGCCGGAGGCCAGGTCCCCGGCTAAGTGGCGGCGCTCGGGAGGGCACCGGAGGCCACGTCCCGGGAGCCAAAAGGGGGCGCCTGGGGAGGCCCCGGAGGCCACATCCCCGGGCAAATGGCGGCGCCCGGGAGAGTACCGAAGGCCACGCCCCGGGAGCCAAAAGGCGGCGCCCGGGGAGGCCCCGGAGGCCACGTCTCCGGGCAAATGGCGGCGCCCGGGAGGGCACCGGAGGCCACGTCCCGGGAGCCAAAAGGCAGCGCCCGGGGAGGCCCCGGAGGCGACGTCTACGGGCAAATGGCGGCGCCCGGGAGGGCACCGGAGGCCATGTCCCAGGAGCCAAAAGGCGGCGCCCGGGGAGGCCCCGGAGGCCGCGTCTCCAGGCAAATGGCGGCGCCCGGGAGGGCACCGGAGGCCACGTCCCGGGGGCCAAAAGGCGGCGCCCGGGGAGGGGCCAGAGGCCAGGTCCCCGGGTAAATGGCGGCGCCCGGGAGGGCACCGGAGGCCACGTCCCGGGGGCCAAAAGGCGGCGCCCGGGGAGGGGCCGGAGGCCAGGTCCCCCGGTAATCGTGACACATCTTACCTGGACTTAAGTCTCGCGGAGATTTCCCCCGACAAAAATGTACAGCCTCCGTGAAAGTTGCCGGGGCAGCCTCGGCGCTGCTCCCGGAGCCCAGGCTTACGCCAAGGCCGTCGAGGGCCGAGCGGACAGAACGGCCCGCGTCCGTAACCGCCCGAACGATCGAGCACTCGAGCTCCCGGAGGGCGTCCTCCTTCGCCTTGGCCTCCCGCCGGAGACGGTCGTTGGCGGACTCGGAGGCGTGGATTTGGGCCCGAACCCGTGCCAGCCACCGAAGGGCATTGTCCCGCTGCTCCTGGAAAGCAGCGGCCCTCTCCTCCGCCTCCTTTAGCACCCGGTTGAAGCGCTGTTCAAGCCCCCAGGTAATGGTGGCCCCCTACAAGTCCAAGAGTTAGGAAAAATTTAAAAAAAGGGTGCTGAAGGAAAGCCCACTGGCTCGGGGAAGTACCTGGATTTGGAGAGATTGAAGCTTCCAAAATCGCTCGCGGATCGTCCCCTCCTAGACGTAGGCCTGGACCTTCTGGGTCTGCAGGCCCTCCGCGTAGCGGTCGACCTCCTCCGCGAAAAGCAAGGGGGTCTTCCTCCCGGTACCGGTCCCGTCGCGGCCGATGATGGGCCCCCGGACATGGGTTGCCGGGGTGATATGGGCCATGGTGCCGGTGGTCGGCGTCTTCGTCGCCGAGGAGGTGGCCTCCGAGGAGGTAGCCGAGGAGCTCTCGGAGGGGGTCCTTCCCCGGGGAGGAATCATGAGCGCCTTTCCCTTCCCGGGCTGCGGGGCCCCTGGGACCTCCGCTTTTGGAGGGGCCTCATAGACCGAGGGGCTCTCCCCCTCATTTACCGGCCATTCCACCCACGGGGGCGAGGCCTCCACGAACCTCACCTCTGGCCTCTCCAGCTGCAAAGGCGCCGGGGCCGCCGGGAGGGCTGTCGCCGAAGGCGGCGAGGGGGCGTAGTCCGCCGAATCGGATGCCTCCCTGCCCGCGGCCGGTCCCTTCCCCTGAGCCCCGGCGGGGCTCTTCGGGGGAGGGGGCGTTGCTTCCTTCCGGGCCGGCGCCCGGGAGTGCTCGGTCCCGGGGGTCTCTTCCCGGGCCTTCAGCGGCGTCAAGGCCGGCGTCGTCGATGGGCCCGGGGCTTTTTGAGCCTTGGCCTTCTTTGCCTGAGAGCCCCCAGCAGCCTCCCTTCCCCGCTTGTGGGAGCCGGGAGTAGGGAGGGGCTTCCTTTCCGGTAGCCTTAGCCCGAAGGCTTTGGCTACCTGGTTCCGGGGAGGGCCCTCCCCCACGACGCGCTCGTGCTCGTCAGCGAAGTACCTCCCGAGGAGGTTCTCCGCCTTCTCCCGGGCCGCCGGGTACGGCCGGACTACGAAAGGTAAGAGTTAGAAAAAATTTTGAATCAAATGAACCAGGTCATCGGGAACTTACGTCGAGTCACTGGCTTTTGCGGCGGCCGCTGGGCCGGACACATTCCGATCCCCCTCCTCTCGTGCGAGAATGGGGGATCTTCAAGAGCATCACCTCCTCGGCGGCGTCCCGCATACAGCGGATGCTCCGGGAGCCTAAGCTCCTCCTCCGTCCACACTGGGGGCTTTGGGGCGAACGACCGGCTATAGGTGGGGGCCTCCGAGCAGTACACCACATCGTCGTCCCGGACCCGGAGGTAGAACTACCTCCGGATCCAGTCCCCCCAGTGGTCCCGGGAGGCTGCCACCGGGTACTCGGCTATCCTGGACGGCAGCATCTGGATCATCACCGAGCCGAAGGGGGACTTGGGTCCTCCCTTCACCATGTGGGAGCTCCTCGCCGACGGCTCGTAGAAGTACCGGAAGGCGCGGAGCGTGGCCTCCCGTCCGGTCGCTGTCTCGAAGAGCCATATAAATAGGCCCATTTGGCGTGAGGTGGTTGAGAGCCACCCCGTACTCCTTCAAAAACTCCCGGAGCAATGGGTGCACCGGGAGCCGGAGCCCTGCCTCAAGAAGGCCTCGAAGGCCACGACCTCTCCGGGCCTGGGGCGGGGGGCTCCGTCTTTCTTCACAGGGATTCGGACGTCCCCGTCCTCGACAACTCCCCGGTCGATCAAGGACTCTAAGTCCCCGGTTGTGAACTCGGAGGCCCAGAGGAAGTCCGCAGTGACTTCCTCCGGTGGCACCTCCGCGGCCTTCGCTCGGCCCTTGGGTGCCATCAGGTTTTTTTTGGTGGCTAAGGCTTCAAAAACTGGAGGGACCTAAAGGTTCCAGAGGCTAAGCTCCCGGGAACTACCGGGAGAGGGCAACCGGAAGAGGGCTACTGGGAGAGCTAAGGGCGCTAGAGTTTGGGAAGTTTGGAATGAGCTCTCCGGGCCCCCCAAGGCCCTATTTATAGAGGCAAAGAGTAGCCCAGATGGGTGCCATGTGGCACTTTGCGGTACATCCGTGCCGTTGGATTTCAAACCGCGTGCGGGAAAATGAAGGGACGGGTGCGCGAAATGAGGCACCAGTTCGAACTGCGAGCGGCATTTATGGCCGAACGGCGTGGTCATAAACGCGCGACACGAAAACCAAAGCATCACGGTTCCGGTAGCTTGCCCCGGAGATTTTCCCGGTGACATGAACCATACCCCCCGGGGACTCAAGGTTCGTGCACGGAGGGCATGGGGGGCAGCTGTTGGAGGAAATCTCCACGAGACAATCCAGGTAAGAAGTTGTGCCTTTAGCCCGGGGACAAGGCCCCCGGTGCCTGTCCCGGGCGCCGCCATTTGCCCGGGGACAAGGCCCCCGGTGCCTGTCCCGGGCGCCGCCATTTGCCCGGGGACAAGGCCCCCGGTGCCTGTCCCGGGCGCCGCCATTTGCCTGGGGACAAGGCCCCCGGTGCCTGTCCCGGGCGTCGTCGTCCTCCCGGAGACAGGGGTCTCCAGTCCCAAGTCACGTGCGGGTCGCGTGATGAGCGCCTCGGTCACGCGCGGGTCGTGTGACAAGCGCCTCGGGAATCAGCGGCCACCTGTCAAGCATTCGAGGCACCTGGCCGGGAGAAGGATGTTGCTACCCCTCGATCCGACGGTAGTGCCTGGGGTAGTTTGGTCTTTTTGCTTCTTTTGGGGCTATAAATACCGTTGTACACCCTCTTGTAAAAGCAAAGTGGCTCATTATTGCTAGAATAGCCAATCTCACAGGTGTGCTTCGGAAGCCTCTCCTCCAGAGAGCTTCCCCAGCCGACTCCGGTCGAGAGCACGCCTACAGGACTAGGGTCCCCACCGGGACCCGAACCTGTATAAACCCTCGTGTCATTTGTTGTGCTTGTCCGACCGGGGAGGACCGGTCACCCGGTCAGCCCGCGTCGTGTTTTCTTCGCTAGGATCATCCACAAAACCTGCCGGGGTGTTCACAATACCACGACAGGTTCGGGTCTCGGTGGGGACCATATTCTTGTCGGCATCCCACGGATGTAAGTCCGCTGGGGAGGTTCTCTCATGGGGAGAGTGGACTCCAAGGGATGCTTGTTGCTTTGAGTGTGTAAAATGAATTGAGTCTGGGTTACAAATGAGATACAAGGGGGTATATATAGTCCCCAAAAGATGCAAAATGACTAAAATGCCCTAGCTGCGACCGGTGGATCGAGGGGCACCATTGTCCTTTCGCTGGGTGAATAACTTGCATGTTTGACATGTATCCTCGCTAGTTCTCGAGGTATCCTTGACATCTGGGACATTCCACGGGAGGCATCCGGGACTTCCCCGGGAGACGTCCGTGACTTTCCACTGGAGGCCTTTGGGACTTTCCACAGGAGGCGTCCCTAGCTCTCCATGAGAGATGTCCGTGGCTTTTCATGGGAGGCTTCCGGGAGTTTGCACGGGGGACGTCCAGGACTTTCCGTGGGAGACGACCGTGACTTTCCATGGGAGGCCTTCGGGACTTTCCCCGAGAGGTCTCCGAGACTTTCCATGGGAGACGTCCGTGGCTTTCCACGGAAGACATCTGTGGCTTTCCCCGGGAGGCCTCTGGGACTTTCCCCGAGAGGTCTCCGGGACTTTCCATGGGAAGCATCCTGGACTCTTCCCGAGAGGCCTCCATGACTTTCCACGAAAAATGTCCGTGGCTCTCCATGGAAGATGTGCGTGGCTTTCCACGGGAGGCGTCCGGCACTTTTCCCGATAGGCCTTCGGGATTTTCCGCGGGAGACGTCCGTGGCTTTCCACGAGAGGCCTCTGGTACTTTCCACGGGAGGCATCCGTGGCTTTCCATACGAGGGCTTCGGGACTTTCCCCGGGAGGTCGCCGGGACTTTCTACGGGAGGTCTCTGGAAATTTCCCTGGGAGCGGTCTGGGACTTTCCCTGGGGGACGTCCGTGACTTTCCACAGGAGGCATCCGTGGCTCTCCATGAGAGATGTCCGTGGCTTTTCACGAGAGGCTTCCGGGACTTTCCTCGGGAGACGACTGTGGCTTTGTACGGGAAGCCTCCGGTACTTTCCCCGGGAGGTCTCCGAGACTTTCCATGGGAGACTTCCGTGGCTTTCCACGGAAGACGTTTATGGCTTTCCCCGGGAGGCCTCTGGGACTTTCCTCGAGAGGTCTCCGGGACTCTCCACAGGAGGCATCCAGGACTTTTCCTGGGAGGCCTCCATGACTTTCCACGGGAAATGTCCGTGGCTCTCCATGGGAGACGTGCGTGGCTTTCCACGGGAGGCGTCCGGGACTTTCCCGGGAGGCCTTCGGGATTTTCCTCGGGAGATGTCCGTGTCTTTCCACGAGAAGCCTCTGGGACTTTCCACGAGAGGCGTCCGTGGCTTTCCACAGGAGGCGTCCGGGACTTTCCCTGGGAGGTCTCTGGGACTTTCCCCGAGAGGCCTCTGTGACTTTTCACGAGAAATGTCCGTGGCTTTCCATTTGAGACGTCCGTGGATTTCCACGGGAAGCGCTCATGGATTTCCCCGTGAGGCCTTTGGGACTTTCCACGCAAGACATCCGTGGCTCTCCATGGGAGATGTGTGGGACTTTCTGTCGACGATTCGGACTAGGAGTCCTCCGCCGAACTTATGCAGAATTTATAACTGTGAGACCTTTCAAGATGACCCTTCGGGAAGGTATGCTGAACAATAGTGAACAGGAGCACAGAGAGTTTAGACAGGTTCGGGCCCTCGATGGTGGGAGTAAAAGCCCTACGTCCTGTTGAGATTTCACTAAGTGTGGTAAAAGGTTTACAAATGGAGGAAAAAGTCCTCACAGGCGAGGATTTTTCCTGTAAGAGTATACAAAGATAAGCTAAAGAAGGCTTATTAAAATGCTATATGAAGTGTGCCGTAGACTTGGCTAACTTGGATCATTTTTCTCCCTTTCTGCTTGATGCTCCATGCCATCCTTTTATATTGTTTGAAAGGGTGCCATGTAGAGGAAACTGCATCAAACGGTTGCATGGACGGTTGGATGCGGTTTTTTGGAACTGCTCTTAACCTCCACGCAGGTTAAACACGTGTTATTCATGGATAACTGTATGTGTTAACCTTCTGACGGTTGATTTTTCACGTGTAGGAATCTTCGGGATACTTAGAATATCCTGTTGTACGGGCAACCGAAATAGATAGATCCCAAGTATCCTGATCGACAGATGTTCTGACCGCGGGATATTGGCTGACCGCGCAATATCCCGAATGTGTAGTTCGCGTATAGCTTACGAACTTCTGACCGCGGAAGGCTTACGGACTTCTGACCGCGCAAGGCTTACGGTCTGACCGCGTAAAGCTGCGACCTGATCGCGTAAGGCTTGCGACCTCATGGTGATGCCCCTCAGAATAGCTTGAGTTCGCATCACCAGGTACATGTCTGGTTCGAACTTGTCTTGAACCAAAAGTTTATTAGAAATGACCCGGGTGTCAATCCTCGTCAGCTAGCCCCCAAATTCGAAGAAAACGAAGAGACGTGTTTATTTCGAAATTAAAAAACCGTGCATTGGATTTTTAACCCGGCCCTTTAACTTCTCCACTTAGTGGCGCACTAAGTGAAAACGGTTGGTTTTTCAAGACGGGTTCTGACATTACGTGACGGGCAATGATGGCGCCGTAGAGATATTTTTATCTCGAGGTAAAATTGTAAATGTCTTAACGAAACCCGAGGTGTCTGGGAGGCGAACCGTCGCCCTGGTGGCTATAAATACCAGACCCCTGGACATGTAAAGATCTACAATTTCCCTCTCACGCCTAAGTCTTTTTCTTGTTATCCTGCCTTCTTCCTTTTCACATACTCCTCCCAATGGCAGATCACGATATTATCGAGATTGAGAGTGATGAAGAGGAAGTTGTCGAACAAGGGTCTCAAACGAATGAAGTCTTGTCTCCCTTAAGGAAGAAACCCAAGGTTGACGAAGGATCTTCCAGTGGAACAAAGGTGAAGAACGTAGCGAGTTTCTTTCTTCCTTCAGTTCTTTTGACCCTCCCCGTTCATGCCTCTCGGCAAGTTAGGCCTTTATCCTTAGAGAAAGATCCCATCACATTCAATTCTCCCATCCTTTTGGGTGATCAACATCCTGGTCGGCAAGCGGTGACTATCCCTCGATCAGATGATTGCCATATTGGGTTGGCGAAGCAATCTTCTGATGGGAAGGTTGCCCTTCCACCATATGATGATCTTCCTCCCAAGATGGGTGTACCAACGGGTTATGCACCGGGACAGGTAACAATTCTTCTCCCTTTTTGCTGATAATTTTAGTTAGTATGACTAACTTTTGCAAAATGCAGGAGGTAGGAGGCTCCAGCGATCAGCCTTCTGCTGCTCCATCTCTTCCTTCCGGACAGACCCTTCTGGAAGAGAAGAATGTGACGAGGATTGACACCCGGGTCACTTCTAATAAACTTCTGGTTCAAGACAGGTTCGAACCAGACATATGTCTGGAGATGCGAACTCAAGCTATTCTGAGAGGCATCACCACAAGGTCGCAAGCTTTACGCGATCAAGTCACAGCTTTACGCGGTCAGACCGTAAGCCTTGCGCGGTCAGAAGTTCGTGGGCTATACGCGAACTACACATTCGGGATATTACGCGGTCAGCCGAATCCCGCGGTCAGAACATCTGCCGATCAGGATACCTGGGATCTATCTATTCGGTTGTCCATACGACAGAATATTCTAAGTATCCCGAAGATTCCTACACGTGAAAAATCAACCGTCAGGAGGTTAACACGTACAGTTATTCATGAATAACACGTGTTTAACCTGCGTGGAGGTTAAGAGCAGTTTCAAAAACCGTATCCAACCGTCCGTGCAACCAATTGATGCAGTTTCCTTCGCATGGCACCCTTTCAAGCAGTATAAAAGGATGGCATGAAGTATTAATCAAGGGAGGAGAATCCAAGTTAGCCAAGTCTACGGCACACCTCATATAGATTTTTAAGTCTTCTTTAGCTTATCTTTGTACACTTTTATAGGAAAAATCCTTGCCTATGAGGACTTTTCCTTCCATTTGTAAACATTTTACCACACTTAGTGAAATCTCAACAGGACGTAGGGCTTTTACTCCCACCATCGAGGGCCCGAACCTGTCTAAATTCTCTGTGCTCCTGTTCACCATTGTTCAGCATACCTTCCCGAAGGGTCATCTTGAAAGGTCTCACTATTACAAATTATGCATAAGTTCGGCTGAGGACTCCAGCTATGATGGTTCCAGCAACTCTGGAATCGCCAAGGCCTTCAGATGCAGCCCCACCAGTTAGCCCGGTGGCCCAGGTAAAGATCTTTTCATGTGTTTTTACCTGTTCCCTAAGAATATGCCTATAACATGACATTTCCAGGGGGGTGCTGCCTTGTTTACCATAAGGAAGGCGAGAACCGGAGACGGCTCTCCTTCGCAAGGGAAATTTTCCCAGAAGTCCCAGGAACGAATGGGATTTCAAATAAGGTAAGAGCTCTTACTTGACAGTAATCTTAAATAAAAGTTGCCTGACCCATTCTTCCTGTTAGGCAAAAGAAGACAGCGCCTAACCCTTCAACCGCCACTGGGGAGGTTGAAATTAGGGCTGATGAGGGAGCCTCTAATGAAGAGCGCTCTGCTCCCGCGGTTCAGGAAGTCGTCCGGACCGCGGGAGGTGAAACAAGTACAGGAATCGGGTCACAACCAGTAGTCTCTGGGGGTGGCGTCCGGCCGGCACTCCCGCCAACTATCCCTGTAGTGAGCACGTCGGAGGCTCTAGCGAGGATTCCCGCTGAACTGAATGATGCCGTTTTACAGAAGTTTATGAAGGTATAATAAGACCTTGCTTCCGTGCCTGAATTATACTTAGAACACCTTTGACCTTCTTCTTTGGCTCCACAGGGATTGTCCTGGCTAACAAGCCATTCGCGTGTTGTGATGGCTAGTACAGAAGCCATTCAAAAAGAACGCGATAGCTTGCGCAGGTGAGTACCATTACCCTCTGGTTAACATGGGTATATCTTGGTTATGACTGTCTTGATTTTGTTGCAGAGAGGTTGCATTCTTGAAGAAGGAGGTGGCCGGTTCAGTCTCAATGCTTAAGAAACAAGAAACTGAACTCAACAGACTTCGATCAGAGAATGCTGGTAAGCCGATTCCTGAGTAGGAAAACTTGAATCCATAATATGCGAATAATCTTCTCTCTCTGTACAGCGCAAGCAGGTCGAATTACGCAGCTCAGTCGAGACAAGGAGATTCTTGAATCCTCGATTCGCCACACCGATCAGGCAATCAAAGAACTGAGCCTCCGGATCTTTGAAAAACTAAAGGCCGTGGCTGATCTTTTGAAGACCGATGTGGTAGAACTGAGGCAAGACAACCTCAGTATAAATGACTGGACATCGCTGCTTACTGCCCAGGCGGATTCACTGCTTGAGTATCTCCCTGGGGATACACGGCGACGCGAAGAGGCGATCAGAACCAGGGTTCGATCAGCCGCAGCAGCCGTACTCAGCCGGGTTCGACTTCACCATGGCCCAGATGCAGATCTGAACGCACTGGTGGGTCCGGTTGAGGTCGAGAGTGAAGAGCTGCTCGATGCAGTCATAGAGGAAGTCCAGCCCCTAGTAGATAAACTCCTGACTGAGCTGGGGATCGAATGATCCTTATTTTTGTAACCAAACAATTGTAATCACCATGCAATGTATGTAAAACTATATTTTTTTTAAAAGAAAGTGCATATTCACATCATAAGTTTCATACTATAAGTATATTCCTCTAGCCCCCGCCTCTGTTTTGTGAATACTAGAGCCTTAGTATTTTAAGCAGAGGGAAACATAAGTATGATGACCAGGGATATGCGCTTCAAGCCGATGCTCAAGATTAAATTAACATTTTTAACCTTATTGCAAACTGGCAGCCACCCAGATGACCGAAGACTAGCCAGATAATCCCGTGTGCGTTGAGAAACGGCTTATTTAGGAGCGACTTATCTGGAAGTGATCATGAGATCGACCAGCGAATCCGGTTAAAAAATGCTGTAGTAACCTAACCGCCGGCGATCAGCCCCAGGTCGAATTTGTATAATTTGGGCTTAAAGAAAACACTCATTGTATGAAAACAAGACATGCTTTTTATGAAAAGATGCTAATTGAACAGGGAAAAAGTGATTGGAATACTTACATGTAAAACTTGCGAAGTTGATCGATGTTCCAAGTATTGGACAAAATCCGACCATCCTCCATGGCTAACTGCGCAGACCCTGGCCGCGGCACTGAGACGACAGTGTATGGTCCTTCCCATTTTGGAGAGAATTTATTGCGGTTAGACTGGTCTTGAATTTTTCGTAAAACCAAGTCGCCCACGTTGAGATCACGTGGTCGCACCTTTTTACTGTGATACTTGCGTAGAGCCTGCAAGTATACCGCGGACTTGATCAGGGCGCGATCACGCCGTTCTTCCAGGAGGATGAGATCTTGCGATCGCTGTTCGGATTTGTTGACCTGTTCGAATTGATTCGTGCGAACAGATCCAATACTGACTTCCATAGGCAACACAGCCTCGGCCCCATAGACCAAATGGAAGGGTGTCTCACCGGTGGCTCGACTAGAGGTGGTCCGTAATGCCCATAGAACAGTATAGAGCTCGTCTGCCCAAGCCCCCGAGCGGGTCTTGAGGCGATCAAAAACACGTTTTTTGATGCCTTGCAATACTTGCCCATTGGCCCGTTCTATGGCACCATTGCTTTGTGGATGTGCCACGGAAGCAAAGCACACCTTAGTCCCAATCTGATCGTAGTAGTCTAGGAAGAGACCGCTAGCGAACTGAGAACCGTTGTCTGTGATGAGACGGTTTGGAACACCAAATCGTGCCACAATGTTCTTGTGAAAGAACTTTTGTGCAGCTGATGCAGTAATATTTCGTACCACTTTGTGAACGTGTCAATGGCTACGAACAGAAACTTGTACCCATTGACCGCTTGCGGCATAGGACCGACGATGTCTATTCCCCAGATCGCGAAGGGCCATGCGAGAGGAATAGTTTGCAATGCATAAGCAGGTTGATGAACCTGTCTTGCATGAAACTGACACTGTGGACACATCTTGACCATAAACTTGGCATCATCGAGTGCCGAAGGCCAGTAGAATCCCTGTCGAAAATTTTTTCCGACCAGTATTCGGTATGACGCGTGTGCACCGCATACACAGTCATGTATTTCTTTCAAGAGGGATTTTCCTTCCTCCTGAGATATGCAGCGCATGAATACTCCTTGAGTACCCTTTCTGTACATAACCCCATCTATGAGTTTGTACAGACGCGCCTTTCGAATTAATCGATCGCTTTTGGTTTCGTCCTCGGGTAGGGTCCCATGTTCAAGATAGACCCTCAATGGATGAGTCCAATCTTGTTCCTGACCGAGGTTGGCAACGAAGGCTATTGCCGGATCATCCTCGATCGAAGTCATGATCGAAGGATGGTCCAAGTGTTCAATGAACACTCCTGCCGGAGCGGATGAGCGTGAGGATCCAATTTTGGATAATTGGTCTGCGAGAATATTGTCCTTTCGCGGGACGTATTGGACTTCGAAGTGACTGAAGTGTTTTTCCAATCTCCTCACTTCCCCCAGGTAATGAGCCATTGTCTCATCGGAGGTGCTGTACTCCTTGTTTACCTGGTTTACGACTAGCTGTGAGTCCCCCCTCACCACTAATCGACGGACTCCGAGGAATTTTGCTGCCCGGAGCCCTGCAAGAAGACCTTCATACTCTGCTGCATTGTTGGTGGCAACAAAGTGTAGTTGAATAACATACTTAAGCTAGCTGTTCGCCCTGAGGCGTAACTAAGACCACTCCAGCCCCCGAGTGTTGAAAACTACGGGAGCCATCAAAGTACATTGTCCAATAATCGGGGTACTCCAGTTCCTTTGCCAACTGCACGGGTGGCTCAGGGTTGGTCCATTCGACCACAAAGTCGGCCAAAACCTGAGACTTAACTGCCGTGCGAGGAGTGAAATGGATCTCGAAGGCACCGAATTCGACCGCCCATTTGGCGATTCGACCAGATTTTTCTGGATTTCGGACAATATCCCCTAAAGGAAAAGAGGAGGGTACTGTGATCTTGTGTGCTTGAAAGTAATGTCGTAGCTTACGGGAAGCCATCAGTAGCGTGTAAAGTATCTTCTGGACCTCAGGGTAGCGCTCCTTAGGACCATGAAGTACTTCGCTCACATAGTAGACGGGTCTGTGTACTCCTTCCCTTTCCGCGATCAGAACTGCGCTGACCGCGTGTGGGGTGGCCGCCAAATATAGAAGTAATGGTTCTTCCTTTTCAGGAGACACCAATACCGGCGGACTGGAAAGATATGTTTTTACCTCCTGAAACACTTTTTCGGCCTCGTTGGACCACGTGAAGTTATGATGTTTCCGCAAGGCTTTAAAGAAAGGTAGTCCCCTTTCGCCTAATCGCGATATGAAGCGACTTAAAGCCGCCATGCGACCAGCCAAGCGTTGAACATCCTTCATGGTCGAGGGCGACCTCATTTGTTCAATAGCTCTGATTTTCTCAGGATTAACCTCAATGCTCCTGGAACACACAAGGAAACCAAGAAGTTTTCCTGAAGAAACCCCGAAAGAACATTTCTCCGAGTTCAATTTTATTCCAAAGCGATTCAAGTTACAGAAGGTTTTAGCAAGATCGTCCAAATGAGTCAATCTTTTGGTGCTTTTTACAACCAAATCGTCTACATATGCTTCGAGATTACGCCCTATCTGGGAAAGAAAGGTCTTTTGCATCAAGCGCTGGTACATGGAACCAGCGTTCTTGAGACCGAACGGCATTCTGACGTAGCAGTATGTGCCGAACGGGGTGATGAAGGCAGTTTTCTCTTCATCGTCTTCTGCCATGCTAATTTGATGATATCCTGAGTAGGCATCCAGAAAACTCATCAGTTCGCAACCCGCAGTGGAGTCAACCAGCTGGTCGATGCGGGGAAGGGGAAAGTCGTCCTTCGGACAGGCACTGTTGAGGCTAGTATAGTCGACGCACATGCGCCACTTGCCATTTGACTTGCGGACCATGACCGGATTGGCGAGCCAGTCCGGGTGATTCACTTCGCGGATAAACCCGGCTTGTAAGAGTTTGTCTAACTCTTCTCGGATGGCTTCTTGTCGGTCAGTGGCAAAACGCCTGAGCTTTTGCTTTATTGGTCGTTGTCCAGGTCGAATTGCTAACCTGTGCTCAATTACTTCCCTTGGGACACCGGGCATGTCGGACGGTTTCCACGCGAACACATCTGCGTTAGCTCGGAGGAAAGCAACGTGGTCGAGTTCCTATTTGTCATCCAGGGCTGACCCAACCCGAATTGTCTTGGATGGGTCATCTGGGTACAAGGGAACTTGTTTGAGTTTCTCATCTGGTCGAGGAGCAGCCCTGATCGCATCGGTGGCGACAGTGGCGACCTGAGCGTCCCGGAGGGGAAGTTGATCGACCATCTCCAAAGATAGCCGGTCGCACGTGAGCGCCACGTTGCGACTACCTCAGACCGAAATGACACCTTTGGGGCCAGGCAATTTCCCGCACTGATAAGCATAGTGCGTTGCCACCATGAACTTGTCACGTCTGCCACGACTGTGACATCACCTGTGAGGAGTCCAGCTCGGTGCAGCTGGTCCCAACCCACTTGACTTCCCAGGATGAGTCAATCACAGGATTACATTGCAGCAGCAAAATAGTACGTTAGTCATAAATGTATGGCCATCAGGCCTTAGTACAAAGGGAGGTACAGTGCCTTACAAGGCACAAGGGTCTAACAAAATAACACATCTAGTCGGCGGAAGCTAGGCCCAAAAGCAATCCACAGGAAACAGAGGTTGACAGCAAGACAGCACCACATCAGGGCTCCGAAGGAAACTGCTCATCATCACCTGGGTCCGCAGCATCTTCAGGGTATCCTCCAAGGTCGTAGAACGCTCCATCTATTGATGAGTTGTTGCAAGGGTGAGTACTTACGTACTCAGCAAGTCATAGGGAAGGTAGAGATACATATATATATATGACATGAACCTATGCTATTGGGGAAAGAGCGAAAGGTTTTTCAAAATACATTTCTTTCTCTTCTCATTGCAAATCCCGATCATACCCACGGCAGTAAATAAATCATATTGATGGTGATACATATATCCCATATCCAAGGCGATATATCCTCATGTCACATTATTTTTATTCAAGCCTTTCAATCTTATACTCGTAACAGTATTTCATAACTTAGGGCATAAACCACATGCCTCTTAATTATTATATGGTCTCTATATTATGGTATTACCGCGACACGTCAACACATGACAGCCCACGGCAACGCCCCTCATCGTGACAACACATACCACTTGGGTAATCTTGAACTAACAAATTTTAGTTTATAAAACAGTACTTGTGTCACACCCCATGGATTTAATCCACCGCGGCATACTCCTAAAACTCGGGAGCACGAAGTATTCGAATACATTTTTAAACTCTGCAGAGATGTACCTCTTTTTAAATCCACTTTTTCACTCGACTTCCAAGCCGGGCCAACTCCATGCGACTTATACGCATGTGACAAGGCCGAGATCACACAACATTTTTGCAGTCTAGTATTAACAGTATCCCTGCCCGGTAAATGGACAATACCGTCCCAAGTACCGTTGTGGGTCCTCCCCACTGCCTTACTTCCTAGCCTGGGTCTATGTTCCCGCAGGACACATAACCGCTTTTGATTACAGTCGCGCACGACTTAATCTGGCGTAGGGCGTCTCCTTCTTTACACCTTATCCTCTCATAATTTTTCTGATCTCACATCACTCATGGACGAACTGCGTCCCACCAGTTTCCACGCGAGAAACCGGATCGACAAGCCATGCAGGGAACTGATAATACTAAGAAAGCTACTAGGTTGTGCCTGTCCCATACCAGGTAAGTGGTTGGTACGTTTTTCATGCCACTAGACGCATAACACAAGGTTCTAGTCCTTACATGCCAGTGATCAGATCATACCACAACCCATGCACCTTCAGTGCCTACACATTCAGTGCAGCCAAGCACCTCCAGTGCTACCACCCTTCCATACCAAAATACTGGTCACGGCTAGGGGTTCTATTTCATGAATGTAAATGTACATGTTTATACTTTTATTAGTTCGTGGCCTGCTATCTTATCAAGTTCACATTCCTCAAGTATTCAATCTATCACAGCCATAATATCATTGATCTCAACACATGCAATATTAATGAGATATCTATTCATGGAATAGCATAGCAATTCATAAAATATGGGTTTCAATATGATCAAAGTATGACTTGCCTTCCGCGTCGTAAGTATCAGCAGTCGATGACGGTTCAGCGACAAGATCTTCAACCCCGGACTCTTGCTCTGAACAAGATCAAACAAGCAAACAGGCATTACAATCAATCCTATTCTTACTAATCCACTACATGCAAAGATGCAAGGAGAAAATACTCTGGTGATACAAGGTTTGAAAGCGATTTGAGTTTAACTACGGTAACTAGGGTTAAAATTAGCTGTTAAGGTTTACAAGGTTCCAAAATATTAGGGTAATATCAAGGTTGTGACTGGTTCACCCAAAAACAGCGAATGTCCTTAGGTTGGCATTCGGTTCAAGGCATCGACATAAGGTCGATGGGTGATAAAGGGCTCAACTCAAGTTGTGACAGTAGAGAAAAGTGTAGATCACAACATCAGGAGTCTAAGGGACAAAGTTATTTTCAAAGTGCATGGCTGGAAGTGGGTGAAAAGGCTCAATGCCACTGGCTGACATAGCCTGGCATAGGCTTGACACGGCCAGAAACTAGGGTTAGCCACATCTTTTGACTCAGGGCTCCAATTGATGCACCACTTTGTCTGGTGGTTAGGCATTTGTAACAGGAACAAATGTCTCAACAGGATCTAGGGCAGGAGATGGCCGGAAAGTGATGAAAACCGACGAAGAAGTTGGCTGGCCTGGAGCACATGTAATGTGAACAGTACAGCAAACTAGGGCATAGCGATATCTCACAATCTAGGCCGAATTAGAAGTCGTGATAGAAGACAAAGTTGCTCAGAATGGTCCAAAACGTCTAGATGGCAAGGTTTCTATGGCTGGATTGGCTGGATTTAGGAGATATTGGCTGGAGAAAAGATTAACTCAAGCTTGATTTGGGCATTTCTGATCTAGGGCAAATAAACTTAATTCCTTGCTTGTGGATGGTCTCTGGGGCATAAGTAAGCTAGGTGTGAAGCTAGATTGGCTGGAGAAACACCAGAGAAGCTTAACAGCGAGCCCCAGTTCACATGCAAGGTGCAAAGTTGGGGATTTTCATATTTTAGCAAATTCTTCGATTCTGGTTGCTTAGATGTGTTCTAATCAGTCCACTGATCATGTTTGATTACAGGCTCGAGAGCTAATTTGACTTGGTTAAGGATTAATTGCTCGCCGGAGTTGCTGGAGAGAAAAGGAAATTGCCGGCGACTGGAGAGGTTTGAAGTCAATTACATGCTCGAGTATGATGAGGGAGGTAAGAGGAGCTTACTGAAGTAGCTGGAACCGAGGAGGAAGCAGTGTAGAAGCTTGGCACCGTGAGCCTCTTCTCGAGCTCGCGCGGGGAAGACAATGAAGGTGGCGAGATTGAAGACTGAGGTGAGTTCTGGTGTGTGTGTGTGCAGTCAAAGGCCAGGGCAAGCTTAAATAAGCGTAGTGAGCAACAACGGTTGAAAATGCCTGGAGAATTGGAGCTGTGAATCGACGGCGAACTGACTGGTCGGGCGGGACAGCAGCGAAGTGACGCGCTCCAGCGGCCGTGCTGGCTTTGCAGGCTGGCGTGCGCTGTCCCGGGTGATGCAACGGCGAACTGACGGGCCCCTCCGGCATGCTTGCAACGTGGCACAGAGCTTCTGCAGTGGCTGCAGCGATGGCGTGCGCGCGCGGGCAAAATTGGAGATGCTGGTGCGGCCGCGGTGGCTCCACGGTGGCGAACGACGTGCGCACACGTGGCAGGAACGCGGTGGCAGGGGTGGCGACCACGGGGCTTCACCGGCAACGAAGCTCCTGGCGTGGCAGCGCGGTGGTCGCGGTCGTGCACAGCTGCTGGTCGTGCACAGTGTCTCTGGTCGAACCAGGGACCAAATTGCAAGGATTCTTATTTGAAATCTGGACTGATTTGCAATTTCTGTCTTAGAGATGGTTAATTTGAGGATTGATTTCATGGCTGAGTATAACATTTCTATTAGTACTCATTTAGCTCAAATTTGGAGAAAGTTTGATAAGATTTGAGGGATTTCACCTATTTTCGAAAATAGGGTAAAATTAGGGTAAAATAAATCTGGATTTTGTCGATTTCGAATTCTGGTGATTGGAGAGAGATTTTGAAGTCTGATCAAAAGGGAGATCTGTATCAAATAGTATTTGGAAGGTGTTTCCTGAAGAAATTCTGAAGTTTGAGTTGATTCGTGGATTTTAGCCTTTTCAGGCTTCCAGGTAAACAGAAAAGGACTTATTTGCAGTAAAATTTGGACTAAACTGCGAAAAGTGTTTAGATGAATTAATCTGGCTCCCAACTTTTTGGAGTGAGTTGAGGATGAACGTAGGAACATATTCCAGGGGTTACTTGAGTCTGAATAGGGTTAAATCAAGATAACTCAATCATCTGGAAACTGGGGTACTTAGGGTAAATCTGAATTTTCCTGTTTTCGAAAACAGAGAGAGACTTAAGTACTGGGAGTTAGGGTCAGAATTTGATCTGGCTCCTGAAGAGTTTTATCTTCAGGGTAACTGGTAGGTTAAATCTGGATGGTCAGATCTTGATCTGGATCTAGAGAATAGATTTGGAGATTTTTAGGGTTTGGGAGAGATTAGAGTTCAGCTGATCTGGCTACTACTACAGAGATACATGCATGCAGGGTTTTTATGCAAAACTTTACACCCCCAGAACTAGGGTGTTACAAGCCTACCCTCCTTAAAGAAATCTCGCCCCGAGATTTACCTAGAGAAGGGAAGAGGTAGGGATAAGCCTGCCGCAGATCATCCTCTTTCTCCCAAGTCGCTTCTTCCTTTGAGTGATCTTCCCATTGAACCTTGCAAAGCTTGATTTTCTTTCTTCTGAGTTGACGCTCATCACTAGCCAGTATTTGCAGTGGTTGAGTGTGGTAAGTGAGATTCTTCTGAAGTGGGATCCCCTGGTGCTCTATCTGATCCGTTGGTTCCTTGAGGCACTTACGGAGTTGCGAGACATGAAACACGTCATGAATTTCTCCGAGATCTGATGGTAAATCCAGTTTGTAAGATACCTCTCCTTTCCTCTTAAGGACTTTGAATGGTCCAATGTACCTTGGGGACAACTTTCTTCTCTGATGGAATCTTCTCAACCCTTTTAATGGTGTAACCTTGAGATAAACTGATTCGCCTGGTGCAAACGACAATTCCCTTCTTCGGTTGTCGGCATAGCTCTTCTGGCGTGACTGTGCTGCCTTTAATCGTTCTCTGATGAGCTTGACGTGTGCTTCAGCTTCTTCGATTAGTTCGGGTCCAATGACTTGCCTCTCTCCTGGCTCGTCCCAATGTAGTGGAGTTCTGCACTTGCGCCCATACAAAGCTTCAAAGGGTGCCATTTGTAGACTAGCTTGGTAACTGTTATTATAAGTAAACTCCGCAAATGGTAAGCACTTTTCCCAAGAGGTTCCATAATCTAAGATGCAAGCTCTGAGAAGGTCTTCCAAGATTTGATTTACACGTTCAGTCTGTCCTCCTGTCTGTGGATGATATGCAGTGCTAAACTGCAATTGGGTTCCCAAAGCTTCGTGGAGTCGGTTCCAGAATTTGGATGTGAATTGTGTTCCTCGATCTGAAACGATCTTTTTCGGGATACCATGCAGTGTCACTATTTGCTGCAGGTATAGCTCGGCTAATTTGTTGCCATTATACGTTTTCTTGACTGGTATAAAATGAGCAACTTTCGTGAGTCTGTCCACAATGACCCATATGGAATCATATCCCCCTTGTGTTCTGGGAAGTCCTGTGATAAAATCCATACCAATCTCTTCCCATTTCCAAGTTGGCACTGGTAAGGGTTGCAACTTTCCGGCTATCTTCTGATGATCGGCCTTAATCCTTCGGCATGTGTCACATCTTGCGACATATTCCGCGATTTCCCTCTTCATCCCATTCCACCAGAATTGCGTCTTCAGATCCTTGTACATCTTGGTGTTTCCAGGGTGTAGTGAGTATGGGGTTTTATGGGCTTCGAAAAGAATTAATTCCTTAAGGTCTGTATTTCGGGGTACACAAATCCTTCCCCGATACCATACAATTCCTTGATGATCTTCAATGAAATCCTGGGTTTTTCCTGATCTGATGTGGCTCTTGATCTTATGTATCTCCTCATCTTCTTTCTGAGCATCCTCGATCTGCTTTTGGAGTTGAGACTCCACAGTCAATGTAGCTAATATCCCAGATGGCACTATGGTTACTTCAAGATTCTGAAATTCCTGCCGTAAGCACGGGTTTTTGGGTGTAGCTCCTTGTAGGGTATAAGCCTTCCTGCTCAAGGCATCTGCCACTACGTTGGCTTTCCCTGGATGGTAGAGTATGCTGAGGTCGTAGTCCTTGATCAGCTCGAGCCATCGGCGCTGACGCATATTGAGCTCCGTCTGTGTGAAGATATACTTGAGGCTTTTATGATCTGTAAAGATCTCACACTTATGTCCAATGAGATAATGCCGCCATATTTTTAAAGCGTGTACCACTGCTGCTAACTCCAAATCATGAGTCGGATAATTTTCCTCATGTGGTCTCCATTGACGTGAAGCATAAGCTACTACTCGACCTTGCTGCATTAACACACAGCCTATTCCTTGCTTTGAAGCATCACAGTAAACTACAAAATCTTCTTTGCTATCTGGTAATGTGAGGACCGGTGTTGTTGTCAATTTCTGCTTCAGCTTCTTAAAACTTTCTTCACACTTAATGGTCCATTCAAATGCAACATCCTTCTTTAGCAGGTTCGTAAGAGGTTTGGCTATTTGGGAAAATCCTTCAATGAATCTCCTATAATATCCTGCTAATCCCAAGAAACTTCTAATCTCTGAAACTGAGGTAGGTTGCTTCCATTCCTTGATTGCGGAGATTTTAGCTGAATCCACTGAAATTCCTTCTGCTGTCAACACATGTCCAAGAAATGAAATTCTTGTCATCCAAAATTCACATTTATCAAACTTGGCATAAAATTGCCTCTCTCGTAGGCTTCCCAAGACTAGGTGTAAATGTTGCTCATGCTCTTCCGTACTCTTGGAATATATCAGAATGTCATCTATGAATACTATGACAAACTTGTCAAGATAATCCATAAACGTACTGTTCATGATATTCATGAAAGCTGCCGGAGCATTGGTCAATCCAAAGGGCACTACTGTGAATTCATATAGCCCGTATCTTGTAGTGAAGGCAGTCTTCGGTATATCTCCCTTCTTGATTTTCAGCTGATGATATCCAGATTTTAAATCTATCTTAGAAAATACTTTGGCTCCTCGAAGTTGGTCGAACAAGTCATCAATTCTTGGCAATGGGTACTTGTTCTTAATAGTGACTTCATTCAAAGCTCGGTAATCTACACACATCCGTAAAGTTCCATCTTTCTTCCTTACAAACAAAACTGGGGCTCCCCACGGTGAAGCACTGGGTCGGATAAATCCTTTACCCTCCAGTTCCCCTAACTGATTTTTCAACTCTTCTAAGTCCGTTACCGGCATCCTATATGGTCTCTTAGCTATAGGTGCCGCTCCTGGTTTAAGCTCAATGGTAAACTCTATCTCCCTGTCAGGTGGCATCCCTGGAAGTTCTTCTGGGAATACATCCGGGTATTCTTGTACGGTGGGTACTTGATTCAAGCATACTTCTTGAAGTGCATCGACTGATCCTTGCAGTTTTTCGACCGATGATCTTTCCGCATGGAATAGGACTTCCTTCCCTTGGTTACTAACAAGGCTTAGAGTTTTCTTCTCACAATCCACTAGACCTTTATGCTGCGATAACCAATCCATTCCTATTATAATGTCTAGGCCTTGCAGTTCTAGGACTAATAGATTAGCCCAGAACTCTACCCCTTCTAATTCGAAGGTTATATGACGACAAGCTGAATATACAGGCAGCTTAGCTCCTGGGGTCTGTATAGCCATAGGGTACTCTAGAGGTACCATAGGTATTCCCACTTTAAATGCAAAATCTTCTGATATGAATGAGTTTGTAGCTCCAGGATCAAACAGTATTAAAGCAGATGCAGACTGGATCAAGAATCTACCTAGGAGAATGTCAGAGGCATTGTCCGCTTCTTGAAGGGAGGTGAAGTTCAGTCGGCCTCCTCGGCCTGCCATTTGTCTTCCTCCTCGCCCTCGTCCTCGGCCTGCTACATTTCCCCCTCTGTTGGGCAAACCTCCTCTGGGGCTCTGCAATGGTGGTGAAGCTGTGGCTCTAGGTGCCATTGTTTGTGTTCCAGCTTGCGATCTTGCTATCGCCATTGGGAGTTGAATCCACAGGCAACTGTCTTTGCGGTGTCCCACCTGTCCGCAATGATAGCATTGAGTCCTTGATTGAGGGCAATCCCGTTGATAGTGTGCTCCTCTGCAGTTGGGGCATGTCGGCGTGAATTGTGGTCTTGGCGCCGGGTAGGGCGGACGAAAATTTGGAGATGTTGGGGCCCTTCCCCTAGATGAGCTGGCTGGCAGTCGCGACTATTGCATCATCTTCCTCTTCCGATTTTCTTCTCCGAGGCCTTGCTTTTCTTCTATCTTTAATACTCGATTCACCAGGGTCTGGAATTCTATGAACTCATGGGAGGCAATCTGATACTGCAAATAGTGCTGAAGTCCCTCGGTGAAGCGTTCAATCTTCTTCTCTTCCGTGTCGATGTCGTTGGACGCATACCGAGCTAGATGGTGGAATTGGTGCAGATACACAGTGACAGTCCGGTTCCCTTGAGTCAAGTTCCGGAATTCTCGGCGTTTGGCTGCCATGACGCCTGTAGGGATATGGAATTTTCGGAACTGATCCTTAAATTCCGTCCAAGTGATGTTGTCTTTGTCCAAGTGTGCTTCTTGATAATTCATCCACCAAGCAGCTGCTGCTCCAGTGAGTTGGTGTGATCCGAATAACACCTTCTCTCGATCATTGCAACGAACAGTGTCCAGTTTCCTTTCGATGTCCCGCAGCCAGTCGTCTGCGACGATTGGGTCGGTCGCGCTTGCGAAGGTTGGCGGTCGCGTCTTCTGGAAGTCTGAGAGTCGAGTTTCGACGGCAGTACCTTCAGCAGTCCCTGGCATTTTCTGAATGACTTGAGCTAACAACTGGGTATGTGCCGCTTGGGCTTCTTGGCGGCTCCTCTCCATTGAAAGAAGAATTTCCTGGAGACTTGGTGAGTCTTCTTGTGGTGGTAGTGAGCTCTGCGATCCTGGATGAGGTGTGGATCCTCTTCGTGGTGTAACTGGGTCTTGGCCCTCTTGGTCATCTTGGGTCCTTCTCCTTGTGTGAACCATTCTGATCTTCTGAAGAGAGAAGCAGACAGGTCTAACTAACTAGAGAGAATTAGGGTACTAATGCAGAAATTAATGCGAAGCTGATTCATTAATGCACAAGTAGTTGATACAAAAGCGGCTAAACGCCTTAGTCTGATACAACCAAAATACAAGTAATGGTGATGATAACAACCAAAAGCATCACCAATCCTAGAAGATCTACCCTGGCCTGAGGATCTAAAAGAACAGGCAACTAACTGCTCCCACAGGGCTCAACCTCCTCTGGCTCCATCTCGTCGTCGGACTCCTCCAGAGTGACAAACCCGGGTGGTCCAGACTCATGGAACAGTAGAGCAGACCCACTGCCCTCTGCTTGGCGGGTGCTAGGGGTAGAGAATGAGCGTCGGTACCTAGCTGCATTAGCAACCCTCCGAGGAATCAAGCTAGGTCCCGCACTGGGTCCAAAGGTACGAGCTGGGGAGACAACTGTCGGAGCAACCTCCTCAACTGTGCGGCGTCTCTGAGCTGCAGGCTGAGAGGTCAACGATGGGGAAGCGGTTCGGCCACGTTTCTTCTGCTCCTCCAACTCCTTGCGGAGCTCCTGATGCTCAGCAAGCAAGGTGGAGTAGCGCGAGTCGAGGGTCCTCAACAGACCTACGGTGCCTGCCAGACACGGGTCCGGGTACTCCACGATGGGTGACAACCCAGAGGGAGATGA
This sequence comes from Pharus latifolius, assembly GCA_019359835.1. Taxonomy (NCBI): domain Eukaryota; kingdom Viridiplantae; phylum Streptophyta; class Magnoliopsida; order Poales; family Poaceae; genus Pharus; species Pharus latifolius. The sequence continues at coordinate 28,321,019 of CM033330.1, read as the reverse complement.
AGGCACGTGACGGAAAGGTGACTCCTGGAGTCGACATGAGTACACCTGGCGTACCCGATGCACAGCCTCTCGTGCTGCGTCCTGGATAGCATCCAGTCGGCTTGCCCTGCTGGCCTCCACCCTGATCACCTGTCCCTCACGACTATCGAGAGCGTGCACCAGCACTTTGGCCTTGAAGCCATAGCGACGCCCCTCATAATAGTCCCAAATAGTCTCGCAGATCGGGCGCTCATCAATCCCTAGGAATTGAGCAATATGCCACAGCAATGTGGCCCATCCACCGAGACGCTCGATGTAGCTGAAACGCTCCTTGGCCATCCTGCCGAGAATTTTGGAAGCAAAATAAGATTTTGAAGTCAACATTTTTATAAAAGCAAGAACAACCTTTGCAAAATAAAATTTTTCAGAAATAATTTTTAAATAATTTACGAGGTCCTGGCGCTACCAAGCCCTGAGGTACCGTCCTACAGTCAAGGTCTGTGCTGCTCTGATACCACTATTTTTGTCACGTCTGCCACGACTGTGACATCACCTGTGAGGAGTCCAGCTCGGTGCAGCTGGTCCCAACCCACTTGACTTCCCAGGATGAGTCAATCACAGGATTACATTGCAGCAGCAAAATAGTACGTTAGTCATAAATGTATGGCCATCAGGCCTTAGTACAAAGGGAGGTACAGTGCCTTACAAGGCACAAGGGTCTAACAAAATAACACATCTAGTCGGCGGAAGCTAGGCCCAAAAGCAATCCACAGGAAACAGAGGTTGACAGCAAGACAGCACCACATCAGGGCTCCGAAGGAAACTGCTCATCATCACCTGGGTCCGCAGCATCTTCAGGGTATCATCCAAGGTCGTAGAACGCTCCATCTATTGATGAGTTGTTGCAAGGGTGAGTACTTACGTACTCAGCAAGTCATAGGGAAGGTAGAGATACATATATATATGACATGAACCTATGCTATTGGGGAAAGAGCGAAAGGTTTTTCAAAATACATTTCTTTCTCTTCTCATTGCAAATCCCGATCATACCCATGGCAGTAAATAAATCATATTGATGGTGATACATATATCCCATATCCAAGGCGATATATCCTCATGTCACATTATTTTTATTCAAGCCTTTCAATCTTATACTCGTAACAGTATTTCATAACTTAGGGCATAAACCACATGCCTCTTAATTATTATATGGTCTCTATATTATGGTATTACCGCGACACGTCAACACATGACAACCCACGGCAACGCCCCTTATCGTGACAACACATGCCACTTGGGTAATCTTGAACTAACAAATTTTAGTTTATAAAACAGTACTTGTGTCACACCCCATGGATTTAATCCACCGCGGCATACTCCTAAAACTCGGGAGCACGAAGTATTCGAATACATTTTTAAACTCTGCAGAGATGTACCTCTTTTTAAATCCACTTTTTCACTCGACTTCCAAGTCGGGCCAACTCCATGCGACTTATACGCATGTGACAAGGCCGAGATCACACAACGTTTTTGCAGTCTAGTATTAACAGTATCCCTGCCCGGTAAATGGACAATACCGTCCCAAGTACCGTTGTGGGTTCTCCCCACTGCCTTACTTCCTAGCCTGGGTCTATGTTCCCGCAGGACACATAACCTCTTTTGATTACAGTCGCGCACGACTTAATCTGGCGTAGGGCGTCTTCCTTCTTTACACCTTATCCTCTCATAATTTTTCTGATCTCACATCACTCATGGACGAACTGCGTCCCACCAGTTTCCACGCAAGAAACCGGATCGACAAGCCATGCAGGGAACTGATAATACTAAGAAAGCTACTAGGTTGTGCCTGTCCCATACCAGGTAAGTGGTTGGTACGTTTTTCATGCCACTAGACGCATAACACAAGGTTCTAGTCCTTACATGCCAGTGACCAGATCATACCACAACCCATGCACCTTCAGTGCCTACACATTCAGTGCAGCCAAGCACCTCCAGTGCTACCACCCTTCCATACCAAAATACTGGTCACGGCTAGGGGTTCTATTTCATGAATATAAATGTACATGTTTATACTTTTATTAGTTCGTGGCTTGCTATCTTATCAAGTTCACATTCCTCAAGTATTCAATCTATCACAGCCATAATATCATTGATCTCAACACATGCAATATTAATGAGATATCTATTCATGGAATAGCATAGCAATTCATAAAATATGGGTTTCAATATGATCAAAGTATGACTTGCCTTCCGCGTCGTAAGTATCAGCAGTCAATGACGGTTCAGCGACAAGATCTTCAACCCCGGACTCTTGCTCTGAACAAGATCAAACAAGCAAATAGGCATTACAATCAATCCTATTCTTACTAATCCACTACATGCAAAGATGCAAGGAGAAAATACTCTGGTGATACAAGGTTTGAAAGCGATTTGAGTTTAACTACGGTAACTAGGGTTAAAATTAGCTGTTAAGGTTTACAAGGTTCCAAAATATCAGGGTAATATCAAGGTTGTGACTGGTTCGCCCAAAAACAGCGAATGTCCTTAGGTTGGCATTCGGTTCAAGGCATCGACATAAGGTCGATGGGTGATAGAGGGCTCAACTCAAGTTGTGACAGTAGAGAAAAGTGTAGATCACAACATCAGGAGTCTAAGGGACAAAGTTATTTTCAAAGTGCATGGCTGGAAGTGGGTGAAAAGGCTCAATGCCACTGGCTGACATAGCCTGGCATAGGCTTGACACGGCCAGAAACTAGGGTTAGCCACATCTTTTGACTCAAGGCTCCAATTGATGCACCACTTTGTCTGGTGGTTAGGAATTTGTAACAGGAACAAATGTCTCAACAGGATCTAGGGCAGGAGATGGCCGGAAAGTGATGAAAACCGACGAAGAAGTTGGCTGGCCTGGAGCACATGTAATGTGAACAGTACAGCAAACTAGGGCATAGCGATATCTCACAATCTAGGCCGAATTAGAAGTCGTGATAGAAGACAAAGTTGCTCAGAATGGTCCAAAACGTCTAGATGGCAAGGTTTCTATGGCTGGATTGGCTGGATTTAGGGGATATTGGCTGGAGAAAAGATTAACTCAAGCTTGATTTGGGCATTTCTGATCTAGGGCAAATAAACTTAATTCCTTGCTTGTGGATGGTCTCTGGGGAATAAGTAAGCTAGGTGTGAAGCTAGATTGGCTGGGGAAACACCAGAGAAGCTTAACAGCGAGCCCCAGTTCACATGCAAGGTGCAAAGTTGGGGATTTTCATATTTTAGCAAATTCTTCGATTCTGGTTGCTTAGATGTGTTCTAATCAGTCCACTGATCATGTTTGATTACAGGCTCGAGAGCTAATTTGACTTGGTTAAGGATTAATTGCTCGCCGGAGTTGCTGGAGAGAAAAGGAAATTGCCGGCGACTGGAGAGGTTTGAAGTCAATTACATGCTCGAGTATGATGAGGGAGGTAAGAGGAGCTTACTGAAGTAGCTGGAACCGAGGAGGAAGCAGTGTAGAAGCTTGGCACCGTGAGCCTCTTCTCGAGCTCGCCGGGGAAGACAATGAAGGTGGCGAGATTGAAGACTGAGGTGAGTTCTGGTGTGTGTGTGTGCAGGCAAAGGCCAGGGCAAGCTTAAATAAGCGTAGTGAGCAGCAACGGTTGAAAATGCCTGGAGAATTGGAGCTGTGAATCGACGGCGAACTGACTGGTCGGGCGGGACAGCAGCGAAGTGACGCGCTCCAGCGGCCGTGCCGGCTTTGCAGGCTGGCATGCGCTGTCCCGGGTGATGCAACGGCGAACTGACGGGCTCCTCCGGCATGCTTGCAACGTGGCACAGAGCTTCTGCAGTGGCTGCAGCGATGGCGTGCGCGCGCGGGCAAAATTGGAGATGCTGGTGCGGCCGCGGTGGCTCCACGATGGCGAACGACGTGCGCACACGTGGCAGGAACGCGGTGGCAGGGGTGGCGACCACGGGGCTTCACCGGCAACGAAGCTCCTGGCGTGGCAGCGCGGTGGTCGCGGTCGTGCACAGCTGCTGGTCGTGCACAGTGTCTCTGGTCGAGCCAGGGACCAAATTGCAAGGATTCTTATTTGAAATCTGGACTGATTTGCAATTTCTGTCTTAGAGATGGTTAATTTGAGGATTGATTTCATGGCTGAGTATAACATTTCTATTAGTACTCATTTAGCTCAAATTTGGAGAAAGTTTGATAAGATTTGAGGGATTTCACCTATTTTCGAAAATAGGGTAAAATTAGGGTAAAATAAATCTGGATTTTGTCGATTTCGAATTCTGGTGATTGGAGAGAGATTTTGAAGTCTGATCAAAAGGGAGATCTGTATCAAATAGTATTTGGAAGGTGTTTCCTGAAGAAATTCTGAAGTTTGAGTTGATTCGTGGATTTTAGCCTTTTAAGGCTTCCAGGTAAACAGAAAAGGACTTATTTGCAGTAAAATTTGGACTAAACTGCGAAAAGTGTTTAGATGAATTAATCTGGCTCCCAACTTTTTGGAGTGAGTTGAGGATGAACCTAGGAACATATTCCAGGGGTTACTTGAGTCTGAATAGGGTTAAATCAAGATAACTCAATCATCTGGAAACTGGGGTACTTAGGGTAAATCTGAATTTTCCTATTTTCGAAAACAGAGAGAGACTTAAGTACTGGGAGTTAGGGTTAGAATTTGATCTGGCTCCTGAAAACTTTTATCTTCAGGGTAACTGGTAGGTTAAATCTGGATGGTCAGATCTTGATCTGGATCTAGAGAATAGATTTGGAGATTTTTAGGGTTTGGGAGAGATTAGAGTTCAGCTGATCTGGCTACTACTACAGAGATACATGCATGCAGGGTTTTTATGCAAAACTTTACACCCCCAGAACTAGGGTGTTACAAGCCTACCCTCCTTAAAGAAATCTCGCCCCGAGATTTACCTAGAGAAGGGAAGAGGTAGGGATAAGCCTGCCGCAGATCATCCTCTTTCTCCCAAGTCGCTTCTTCCTTTGAGTGATCTTCCCATTGAACCTTGCAAAGCTTGATTTTCTTTCTTCTGAGTTGACGCTCATCACTAGCCAGTATTTGCAGTGGTTGAGTGTGGTAAGTGAGATTCTTGACCAATAAAAGATCAAGGGAACTTCCCCCGTCAATCAGGACCCTTTCGACTCTCGCGTTACTGATGATTGGGGTAATAACCAGAGGTAGCCTCAATGGTCGAGTTAGCCCCACAGGACAGTTAGCGCGATCGAACGTCAAAGGTATATCCGACCAACGGGGATATTGAGGTTCACCAAGGGATGTCTCCATTTGGTTAACCTCTCGGCAAAAGGTTTTAAACTGCCTTTTGGAAACGAAAGAGGAGGAACCTCCGAAAATGACATTAACATGATTTTGAGGTACCTGGTAAGCCATTTCTTCGTCTCCATCGACGTCTCTAACCTCGCACGCCTGCTCTTTAGGCGGTAAGGTTGGCATTGGCCCAGCTCCTTGGTAGAAATCATCCAGCTGTTTCAACCAACTCCTGCAGTTTTTGAGATCGTGGCCTGCGGAATTGTGGAGCGGACACCACCTTTTGCCTTCCTGCGGATTAGTTGATTTTTCTGGCTGGTCGGAATCCCGGCCACCAGAAGCAGTTTTACTTTTAAAAGAAGACTTATTACCTTTGGTCGAAGGTGGTTTCTCCGCGACCGCGACCTCACGGTATTGTCCAGAGCGGTTCCTCTTCGACTTTTTTGACTTCCCACCGGGTGAAGACTCCGGCTTTTTGCTTGAATCTTCTTTCTTGGCGTCCTTGAAGCCTGGTTGGGGCGGTAGGTCCCCCTTGTCAACCATTCGGTTCCATTCGACTGCCTCGGCTGCATCGGAGTATCGATCAGCCATATCGAACAGATCGGCCACTGATCGAGGAGGGTGGATGAGCAAGTCTTCAGTGAATCTCCGGTATCGAACGGCATGCTTAAATGCCCTGATTACGGAGCCATCAGATATGTTCGGGATGGTATTTCTTACCCCGACAAACCTCTTGACAAACTGCCGAAGCGTTTCGGTCGAAGTTTGCCACAGTCTATGCAAGTCGTCCTCCTTACCCGGCTTTTGGTAACAGTTTTGGAAATTGCTGAGGATGGCATCGCATAGCATTTCCCAATTATAGATAGAACCCTCAGGCTGATTGAACAACCAGGTTCTAGCCGGTCCTACGAGGACTGTTGGCAGGTAGTTGGCCATGACCTTGTCATCGCCTCCTGCTGCTTGGATGGCAGTAATATAGATCTGAAGGAACTCAGATGGGTTTTGAGTTCCATCAAACCTCTCAATGGCCCCTGGTCGAAACTTATCGGGCCAAACGACTGCTCGTAGGCCAGGCGAGAAAGCTTTGCAACCAACGTAAGGACCATGAACCGTCCTGCGACTTTCGGTCGGGTTTTGAGCAAACTCACTTAATGGCGAGGTTACTCGGGGTCCCAAACGAGAGTGAACGGAAACTCGATCCCTACTACGAGAGTCCTGCATTTGCCGATATTTGTCCTGTCGGGACGGTAAAGGTGGCGGGTAACTTCGTCGGCCAGAGCCAAAATGAGGACCATCTCGTTCACGGGGGTGTGTCACTGAGCGGGAAGAAGCTGTTGGGGTCGCCTCGGATGCGACCTCGTCCAGTCTTTCCGCCAGGATCCTGAAAAAGGCCGGTCTCTGCGCATCCGTGACTGTAGGAGGAAAATTACGCATGACCTCCGCGATAGATCGCAGTCGACCATGGGTACTTCTCCTAGGGGCACCAGGTGTTACTGTTTCTTCGTCCACTGGGAAATGCTCCAGTGGTAAGGAAGGAGTCTGGTCACGTCTACGACCACGCGACCGTCGAGAAGAACTCGGGGCAGCATCGTAACGAGCCTGCGCATCTTGAAGAGCCTCTAGGGCAGTTCTGCGTAGTTCGTTGTTCTGTTGCTCGAGATCTTGCTCCTCCTTCTGTTTGCGATCTTGTTCTTCCCTGGCAGCCTGTTGATCGGGAGTTTCCTCCGACAACGCAGCAAACTGCCTAGGGAGAGAGGTCGCCGATGGGGAGAACATCTCGGTTTGTTCCGAGTCAGACTCGAAATCAAAGAGACGGTGGAGGTTATCAGGGTCGAACCTTCCTGGGCTAACTTCAGGGTCACCATCATATTTTCCCTCAGCGGGATCGTATGACGGGCCGGATTCATCGCCTAGCACATTAAGAACTTCTGCGGGTTCTGACCTTGTGCCAGTTACCTCCTGGTCGATTAACATGACTTGGGGAGATGATTCAACCTGTGGAAGATCCCGGCCTTCGACCTCTTCCATCGGAACAGGATCGCTTGGAGAAGGCATGGGTATATGGGCATAATCCTCGAGATCGAAGTCGTTCTCGGAATCATATGCTCCAGCCATGTTTCGGCGAACCTCCGAATTTCAATCAGGACGCCTTGAGAAAGGCCCCACGGTGGGCGCCAGCTGTCGACGATTCGGACTCGGAGTCCTCAGCCGAACTTATGCAGAATTTATAACTGTGAGACCTTTCAAGATGACCCTTCGGGAAGGTATGCTGAACAATAGTGAACAGGAGCACAGAGAGTTTAGACAGGTTCGGGCCCTCGATGGTGGGAGTAAAAGCCCTACGTCCTGTTGAGATTTCACTAAGTGTGGTAAAAGGTTTACAAATGGAGGAAAAAGTCCTCACAGGTGAGGATTTTTCCTGTAAGAGTATACAAAGATAAGCTAAAGAAGGCTTATTAAAATGCTATATGAAGTGTGCCGTAGACTTGGCTAACTTGGATCATTTTTCTCCCTTTCTGCTTGATGCTCCATGCCATCCTTTTATATTGTTTGAAAGGGTGCCATGTAGAGGAAACTGCATCAAACGGTTGCATGGACGGTTGGATGCGGTTTTTTGGAACTGCTCTTAACCTCCACGCAGGTTAAACACGTGTTATTCATGGATAACTGTATGTGTTAACCTTCTGACGGTTGATTTTCCACGTGTAGGAATCTTCGGGATACTTAGAATATCCTGTTGTACGGGCAACCGAAATAGATAGATCCCAAGTATCCTGATCGACAGATGTTCTGACCGCGGGATATTGGCTGACCGCGCAATATCCCGAATGTGTAGTTCGCGTATAGCTTACGAACTTCTGACCGCGGAAGGCTTACGGACTTTTGACCGCGCAAGGCTTACGGTCTGACCGCGTAAAGCTGCGACCTGATCGCGTAAGGCTTGCGACCTCATGGTGATGCCCCTCAGAATAGCTTGAGTTCGCATCACCAGGTACATGTCTGGTTCGAACTTGTCTTGAACCAAAAGTTTATTAGAAATGACCCGGGTGTCAATCCTCGTCACTTTCCTCTAAAGATGTCCATGGCTTCCCGCGGGAGGCGTCCATGGCTTTCCACGGGTCCCACCGGGAACCGTCTCCGCTTGAAGGGCTCAGGCACAGGAGATCCCGCGGGACTCAGGGCCCACAGGCCCTGAGACCCATCAGGAACCAACTCCGCACGTAGGACCCAAGTGCACGGGGGACCGCATGGGAGCCAGGCCCAGAGGCCCAGGCACCTGCTCGGAACCATCTGCGCACGAAGGAGCTGGGTGCTTGAGGATCCCTCAGGACCCGGGACCTAGAGGCCCACGGACCCTCTAGGAACCATCTCCGCACAAAGGAGCTGGACGCTCGGGGGATCCCTCGGGACCCAGAGCCTCGAGGCCCCAGAATCCGCCGAGAACCGTCTCGCATGAAGGACCCAGATGCTGGGGGGATCTCGCGACATCCAGGGACGGAGAAGCACGGACCCAACGGGAACTGTCTCGGCACGAAGGACGGACCCGGGGCCCAGAGGCCCATGGACCCACTGAGAACCGTCTCAGGACAAACGACCCAGACGTATGGGGATCCCTCAGGACCTGGGCCCAGAGGCTCGGGCACCTGTCGGGAACTGTCTCCTCACGAAGGACTCGGCGCTCGGGGGATCCCTCGGGACCCGGAGCGGGAGGCCATGGGAGCTGTTGGGAACTGTCTCCACACAAATGACACTTACGCTCGGGGGTTCCCATAGGACACGGGGCCGGAGGCCCAGGGACCCACCAGAAACCATCTCCGCATGAAGGACCCATGGCCTGGAGGCCTGCAAGCCCACAGACCCGGAACCCAGGGCCCGGATGCCCGGGCACCTACTGGAAACCGTGTCTGCACGAAGGACCCAGGCCCTTGGGGGATCACTCGAGATCATGGCCCGGACGCCCAGGGACTGGCTTGAACTATCTCCGCACGAAGGACCGGGGCGGACGTGGGATGCCACAGGACCCGGGGCCTGAAGGCCGTGGGTCCCACTGCGAACCGTCTCCACACGAAGGAACCCGGTGCTCGGGGCTTCAACAGGACCTTGTACCCGAAGGCCAGGCCACCCATTGGGAACCGTCTCCGCACGAAGGACCCGGATGCTCTAGAAGCCAGGGACCCACCGGGAGCTGTCTCCGCGCGAAGGACCCCCGCCGCATGGGGATCCCGTAGGTCCTGGGGCCCAAGGCCCGGGCACCCGCTGGGAACCATTTTTGCACAAAATACCCCGACGCACGGGGATCCTGTAGGACATATGTCCCAGAGGCCCGGGCACCCACTGGGAACCATTTCCGCATGAAGGACCCAGGCGCTCCAGAGGCCCAGGCACCCACCGGGAACCGTCTCCACACGAAGGACCTACACTCTAGGGAACCCACTCTGTAGACCTCCCAGAGACACTAGGGATTTCCCCCAACAGGAGGCCCCTAGGCCCTCAGCGACATGCCATGGCCTCGGAGGGTATGTATCCGGGGTAAGTTTCCCGCATAGTGCTTTCATTTCTGCGCGGTGCTTGAATGATGCTTTGGTTCTCCCGGGCCAGACTTCGTTTTTCACGTGGCGCCTGTACGACGCCTCGATTCCCACGTGACGCTCGAGGAGATCCAGGCCGTCATACTCAAAGCACCACACGGGTTTGTGTTCTCTTATAAATAGGGAGACGGTGTTCGGGCTGATTAATTAGAAACCTTGAACTCTCCATCCGGTTTGCTTCCTGCACGTTTCTATGGTAGAACTCTTTCCCATTTGGGAGACCAGAGATCTCTGGGGGAATGGATATGGACTCGGGATGCAGTCATTGTGAGGAAGACAAAACCGTGCCCGGCGGACTTGGAGCCCCTGGACTGAAAAATCCTCTCCAGAGACATAATGTTACCGGGGCGAGGATACCACGACCGGGGGACTTGAAGCCCCCGGACGGGAAAAACTTCTCCCGGGATAGTCCCCTAGGGAGATAATAGAACCACGTCTGTGCGGCGTGGACAGGAAAATCCTTCTCCAGAGGCAATGTCCTCCGAGAGAAAATGTAACCGTGTCCGTGTGGCGCGGAGCCCCCAGGCGGGAAAGACCATCTCTCAGGATGAAGTCCACCAGGAGAGAATGTAGCCGCGCTCGGGTGGCGCGGACGGTAAAAACACTTCCCTCGGGACTAAGTCCTATGGGAGAGAATGTAACTACATCCGTTCAGTGCAGACGGCAAAAACCTTCTCCCGGACAAAGTCCCCCCGGGAGAGTGTTGCCTCGTCCGGGTGGCACGAAGGCCCCGAACATGAGAGAACCTTCTCCTGGGACAAACTCCCCCTAGCAGAGAATGTAGCCGCATCTGTGCGGCGCGGACGGCAAAAGCCTTCTCCCGGGAGAAAGTCCTCTAGGAGAGAATACTGCCGCGTCCTGGTAGGGCGGACCCCTCGAACGGGAAAGAACCTTCTCTTGGGACAAAATCCCCTTGGGAGACAATGTAGCCGCGTCCGTGCAGCTCAGAAGGGCAAAACCTTCTCCTGGGACAAAGTACCCCTAGGAGAGAAAGTAGCTGTGTCCGTGTGGCGCAGATGGGCAAAACTTTCTCCCGGAACAAAGTCCCCTTGATAGAGAATGTATCCGCGTCCGTGTGGCACGGATGGCAAAATCTTTCTCCCGGGACAAAGTCCCCCGGAAGAGAATGTAGCCACGTTCGTGCGGCGTAGGCGGCAAAATCCTTCTCCCAGGACAAAGTCCTCCGGGAGAGAATATAGCCATGTTCGGGTGGCGCGGAGCTCCCAAACTGGAAAAACCTACTCCCTGGACAATGTACCCCTGGGAGAGAATATAGCCACGTTTGGGTGGCGCGGAGCCCCAGAAGGTAGAGAACCTTCACCCGGGACAATGTCCCCCTGGGAGAGAATGTAGCTGCGTCTGTGTGGCTTCTATGGGCAAAACCTTCTCCCAAGACAAAGTCCCCAGTGGAGAGAATGTAGCCGCGTCCGTGCGGTGCTGACGGCAAAAATTTTCTCCCAGGAGAAAGTCCCCCTAGGAGAGAACATAGCTGGCTCCGGGTGGCGCGGAGCCCTCAGATGGGAAAAACCTTCTCCCCAGACAAAGTGCCCCCGGGAGAGAATATAGCTGTGTCCGAGTGGTGCGGAGCCCTTGGACGGGAAAAACCTTCTCCTGGACTAATTCTACCAAGAGAGAATATAGCCGCGTCTGGGAGGCATGGAGTCCCCAGACGGGAGAGAACCTTGTCCCGAGACAAAGTCCCCCCAGAAGAGAATGTTGCCGCGTCCGTGCAGTGCAGTCGGGCAAAACATTGTCCTGGGATAGAGTCCCTCCGGTAGGGAAAGTAGCCGCGTCAGGGTGGTGCAGAGCACCCGGATGGGAAAAACCTTCTCCGAGGACAAAGTCCCCCCAGGAGAGAATATAGGCGCATCCGGGTGGCGTGGAGACCCCAGATGGGAAAAACCTTCTCCCAAGACAAAGAACCCCTAGGAGAGAATGTAGCCGTGTTCGTGCGGCGCAGACGGGCAAAACCTTTTCCTGGGACAAAGTCAACCCAGGAGAGAATGTGGCCATGTCTGTGCGGCGCGGATGGCTAAAACCATCTCTTGGGACAAAGTCCCATCGGGAGAAAATGTACCCACGTTCGTGCGGTGCAAACGGAAAAAACCATCTCCCGGGACAAAGTCCCCCAGAGAGAGAACGTAGCCGCATTCGTCCGGCATGGCCAGCAGAAATTTTTTCCTGGGAGATGACGTAGCCGCATCCGAGTGGCGTGAAGCACCTGGACGGGAAAAATCTTCTCCTAGGACAAAGTGCCCCCGGGAGAGAATATAGGTGTGTCCAGCTGGCGCGGAGCCCTCGGACAGGAAAAACCTTCTCCTGGGACATAGTCCCCCTCGGGAGAGAATATAGGTGCGTTTGGGTGGCGTGGAGCCCCCGGACGGGAAAAACCTTCTCCTGGGACAAAGTCCCCTCGGGAGAGAATATAGCTACATCTGGGTGGCATGGAGCCCCCGGATGGGAAACACTTTCTTCTGGGACAAAGTCCCACTTGGATTGAATGTAGCAGCGTCTGTGCGGCACGGATGGCAAAAACCTTCTCCCGGGATAAAGTCCCCCCGGAAGAGAACGTACCCACGTCCGTGCGGCGCGGACGGCAAAAAACATATCCCAGGATAAAGTCATCCCAGGAGAGAACATAACAACGTCCGGGTAACGTGGAAAAAGTTCCCCTGGGAGATAATATAGGTGCATCCAGGAGGCGTGGAGCCCCCTGACGGGAAAAACCTTCTCCTGGGACAAAATGTCCCCGGGAGAGAAAATAGGTGCATCCGGGTGGCGTGGAGCCCCCAGACGGGAAAACCTTCTCCTGGGACAAAGTGCCCCGGGAGAGAAAATAGGTGCGTCCAGGTGGCGCGGAGCCTCCTGACGGGAAAAACCATCTCCTGGGACAAAGTCCCCCCCCCAAGAGAGAATATAGCTATGTCTAGGTGGCGCGGAGCCCCCGGACGGGAAACACCTTCTTCTGGGACAAAGTCCCACAGGGAGAGAATGTAGCTGCGTCCGGGCGGCACGAATGGCAAAAACCTTCTCCCGGGACAAAGTCGCCCCGGAAGAGAAGGTAGTAACATTTGGGCAGCGTGGACGGGAAAATCCATCTCCCGGGACAAAACACCTTCTCCTTGGAAAAACTCCCCCTGGGAGACAACTTAGCTGCGTCTGGGTGGTGCAGAGCCTCTGGAAGGGAGGAAACCTTCTACCAACACAATGTCCCCCGGGGAGAGAATGTAGCCTCGTCTGGGTGGCATGGAGCCCCCAAACGGGAAAAACCTTCTCCCGGGACAAAGCCCCCCAGGAGAGAAAGTAGCCGCGTCCGTGCAGGGTAGACAGGAATAACGTTCTCCCGGGGCAAAGGCCCCCCTGGAGAGAATGTAGCTGCGTCCGTGCGGCGCGGGCAGCAAGAACCTTCTCCCGGGACTAATTCAACACAGAGAGAATATAGCCGCGTCCGGGTGGCATGGAGCCCCCAGAAGGGAGAGAACCTTGTCCCGAGACAAAGCCCCCCATAAGAGAATGTTGCTGCGTCCGTGCGGCGCAGTCGGGCAAAACTTTCTCCTGGGACAGAGTCCCCCCGAGAGAGAATGTAGCCGCGTCTGGGTGGCGCGGAGCACCCAGACGGGAAAAACCTTCTCCCGGGACAAAGTCCACCCAGGTGAGAATATAGCCGCGTCCGGGTGGCATGGAGCCCTCGGATGGGAAAAACCTTCTCCCAGGACAAAGTCCCCCCAGGAGAGAATGTATCCGTGTCCGTGAGGCGCAGACGGGCAAAACCCTCTCCCAGGGCAAAATCAACCATGGAGAGAATGTACCCATGTCCATTTGGTGCGGACAGCAAAAACCATCTCTTGTGACAAAGTCCCCCCAGGACAGAACGTACCCACGTCCGTGCGGCGCGGACGGCAAAAACCATCTCCCGGGAGAGAATATAGCCACGTCCGTTCGGCGCGGACGGCAAAAATTTTTTCCGGGGAGATAACGTAGCCACATCAGAGTGGCGCGGATCCCCCGGACGGGAAAATCCTTCTCCTGGGACAAAGTTCCCCCGGGAGATAATATAGTTGCGTCCGGGTAGCACGGAGCACCCGAGCGGGAAAAACCTTCTCCTGGGACAAAGTCCCCCTAGGAGAGAATATAGGTGCGTCCGGGTGGTGCGGAGCCCCCGGATGAGAAAAACCTTCTCCTGGGAGAAAGTCCCCCCGGGAGAGAATATAGCTACATCTGGGTGGCATGGAGCCCCCGGATGGGAAACACTTTCTTCCGGGACAAGGTCCCACCGGGAATGAATGTATCCACGTCCGTGCAGCGCGGAAGGCAAAAGCCTTCTCCCGGGATAAAGTCCCCCCCAGAGAGAACGTATCCACGTCCGTGTGGCGCGGATGGCAAAAAACTTATGCCCGGAAAAAGTCTCCCCAGGAGAGAACGTAACAGCGTCTGGGTGGCGCAGAGCCCCCGGATGGGAAAAACCTTCTCCTTGGAAAAATTCCCCCCAGGAGAGAATGTAGCCACGTCCGTCCGGCATGGACGGCAAAAATTTTCTCCTGGGAGAGAACGTAGCCGCGTCCTAGCGGCGTGGAGCCCCCAGACGGGAAAAACCTTCTCCTGGGACCAAGTGCCCCCGGGAGAGAATATAGGGGCGTCCGGGTGGTGCGGAGCCCCCAGACAGGAAACACCTTCTTCTGGGACAAAGTCCCACCGGGAGAAAACATAGCTGCGTCTGGGTGGCACGGATGGCAAAATCCTCCTCCGGGTACAAAGTCCCCCTGGAAGAGAAGGCAGTAACGTTTGGGCGGCATGGACGGGAAAAACCTTCTCCCGGGAGAAAGTCCCCCTAGGAGAGCATGTAGCCGCGTCCGTGCGGCGCGGACAGGAAAAACCATCTTCCGGGACAAACTCCTGGGAGAAAACATAGCCGCGTTTGTGCCCCACGGACGGGAAAAACCCTTTCTCGGGACAACTCCCCCCAGGGAGAGAATGTACCCACGTCCATGTGGCATGGATTGTAAACACCTACCAGGATAAACTCCCCCGCGGAGACAACTTAGCAGCGTCTGGGTGGCGCGGAGCCCTTGGAAGGGAGGGAACCTTCTGCCAGCACAATGTCCCCCCGGGAGAGAATGTAGCCTCTTTCATGCGGCGCGGACGGGCAAAACCTTCTCCCAGGACAGAGTCCCCTCAGGAGAGAATGTAGCCACGTCCGGGTGGTGTGGAGCCCCCAAACTGGAAAAACCTTGTCCCGGGACAAAGTCCCCCCAGGTGAGAATGTAGCCGCGTCCATGTGGTGCAAATGGGAAAAACCTTCTCCCGTGGCAAAGTCCCCCTGGAGAGAATGTAGCTGCGTCCGTGCGGCGCAGACAGCAAGAACCTTCTCCCGGGACTAATTCAACCAAGAGAGAATACTGCCGCGTCCCGGTTGCGTGGAGCCCCCACACGGGAGAGAACCTTGTCCCGAGAAAATGTCCCCCCAGAAGAGAATGTTGCCGCGTCCGTGCGGCGCAGTCGGGCAAAACTTTCTCCTTGGATAGAGTCCCCCCGGGAGAGAATGTAGCCGTGTCCGGGTGACGCGGAGCACCCGGATGGGAAAACCTTCTTCTGGGACAAAGTCCCCCCAGGTGAGAATATAGCCACGTCCGGGTGGTGTGGAGCCCCCAGATGGGAAAAACCATCTCCCAGGACAAAGTCCCCCCAGGAGAGAATGTAGTCGCGTCCGTGCAGCGCAGACGGGCAAAACCCTCTCCCGGGGCAAAATCAACCCAGGAGAGAATGTACCCATGTCCATTTGGTGCGGACAGCAAAAACCATCTCTTGTGACAAAGTCCCCCCGGGAGAGAACGTACCCACGTCCGTGCGGCGCGGACGGCAAAAACCATCTGCCGGGAGAAAGTTCCCCCGGGAAAGAATATAGCCGCGTCCGTTCGGCGCGGACGGCAAAAATTTTTTCCTGGGAGATAACGTAGCCACATCAGAGTGGCGCGGATCCCCCGGACGGGAAAATCCTTCTCCTGGTACAAAGTTCCCCCGGGAGATAATATAGTTGCGTCCGGGTAGCACGGAGCGCCCGAGTGGGAAAAACCTTCTCCTGGGACAGAGTCCCCCAGGGAGAGAATGTACCACATCCATGCGGCGCGGATGCTAACCACCTTCTCCCTGGACAAACTCCCCCCGGGAGACAACTTAGCCGCGTTTGGGTGGCGCGGAGCCCCTGGAAGGGAGGGAATCTTCTGCCGACACAATGTCCCCCGGGAAAGAATGTAGCCACGTCCGGGTGGCGTGGAGCCCCCAAGCGGGAATAACCTTCTCCTGGGACAAAGTCCCCCAAGAGAGAATGTAGCCGCGTCCGTGCGAGGCAGACGGGAAAACCTTCTCCCGGGTCAAAGTCCCCCTTGGAGAGAATGTAGCTGCGTCCGTGCGGCGCGGACGGCAAGAACCTTGACCCAGGACTAATTCAACCAAGAGAGAATATAGCCGCGTCCTGGTGGCGTGGAGCCCCCAGACGGGAGAGAACCTTGTGCCGAGACAATGTCCCCCCCCAAGAAAATGTTGCCGCGTCCGTGCGACGCTGTCGGGCAAAACCTTCCCCTGGGACAGAGTCCCCTCGGGAGAGAATGTAGCCGCGTCCGGGTGGTGCGGAGCACCCAGACGGGAAAAACCTTCTCCTGGGACAAAGTCCCCCCAGGTTAGAATATAGCTGCGTCCGGGTGGCGTGGAGCCCCTGGATGGGAAAAACCTTCTCCCAGGACAAAGTCCCCCCAGGAGAGAATGTAGCGTGTCCGTGCAGCGTAGACGGGCAAAACCTTCTCCCTGGGCAAAGTCAACCTAGGAGAGAATGTAGCCATGTCCGTGCGGCGCGGACGGTAAAAACCATCTCTCGAGACAAATCCCCCCGGGAGAGAACGTACCCACGTCCGTGCGGCGCGGACGACAAAAAACATCTTCCAGGACAAAGTCCCCCAGGGAGAGAACGTAGCCGCGTCCGTCCGGCGCGGATGGAGAAAATGTTTTCCTGCGAGATAACATAGCCGCATCCGAGTGGCGCGGAGACCCCGGACGGGAAAGCCTTCTCTTGGGACAAAGTGCCCCCTGGAGAGAATATAGGTGCGTCGGGGTGGCGCGGAGCCCCCAGACTGGAAAAACCTTCTCCTGCGACAAAGTGCCCCCGGGAGAGAATATAGGTGTGTCCGGGTGGTGCGGAGCCCCCGAACGGGAAAAACCTTCTCCTGGGACAAAGTCCCCCCAGGAGAGAATATAGCTACGTCTGGGTGGCATGGAGTCCCCGGATGGGAAACACTTTCTTCTGGGACAAAGTCCCACCGGGATTGAATGTAGCCGAGTCCGTGCGGCGCGTATGGCAAAAACCTTCTCCCGGGATAAAGTCCCCCCAGGAGAGAACATACCCTCGTCTGTGCGGCACGGATGGCAACAAACATATCCCCGGATAAAGTCCCCCCTGGAGAGAACGTAACGGCGTCCGGGTGGCGCAGAGCCCCCAGATGAGAAAAACCTTCTCTGTGGAAAAAGTCCCCCCGGGAGATAATGTAGCCGCGTCCGTCCGCCACGGACGGCAAAAATTTTCACCTATGCGAGAACATAGCCTCGTCCGAGTGGCGCGAAGCCCCTAGATGGGAAAACCTTCTCCTGGGACAAACTGCCCCCTGGAGAGGATATAGGTGCGTCTGGGTGGCGCGGAGCCCTGAGACGGGAAAAGCCTTGTCCTGGGACAAAGTCCCCTCGGGAGAGAATATAGCTACGTTTGGGTGGCGCGGAGCCCCCGGAAGGGAAACACCTTCTTCTGGGACAAAAGTCCCACCGGGAGAGAATGTAGCTGCGTCCGGGCGGCACGGATGGCAAAGTCCTTCTCTTGGGACAAAGTCCCCCCGGAAGAGAAGGTAGTAACGTTTGGGCGGCGCGGACGGCAAAAACCTCCTCCCAGCAGAAAGTCCCCCAGGGAGAGAATGTAGCCACGTCCATGAGCTGTGGATGGTAAAAACCTTCTCCCGGGACAAACTCCTCGCGGGAGAGAACTTAGCCGCGTCTGGGTAGCGCAGAGCCCCTGGAAGGGAGGGAATCTTCTGTTGGCACAACTTCCCCCCAGGAGAGAATCTAGCCTCGTCCGTGCGGCGCGGACAGGCAAAACCTTCTCCCAGGATAGAGTCCCCTCGAGAGAGAATGTAGCCACATCCGGGTGGCGTGGAGCCCCCAAATGGGAAAAACCTTCTCGCGGGACAAAGTCCCCCATGAGAGAATGTAGCCGCGTCTGTGCGGGGCAAATGGGAAAAACCTTCTCTTGGGGCAAAGCCTCCCTTGGAGAGAATGTAGCTGCGTCCATGCGGCGCGGACGGCAAGAACATTCTCCCGGGACTAATTTAACTGAGAGAGAATATAGCCACGTCCGGGTGGCGTGGAGCCCCCAGACGGGAGAGAACCTTGTGCAGAGACAAAGTCCCCCCCAGAAGAGAATGTTGCGGCGTCCGTGCAACGCAGTGGGCAAAACCTTCTCCTAGGACAGAGTCTATCACGCCCCGCCTTCATAGGGGACCACGACTACTCCTGTGGGGACCCGGCTCGCTACAGCTGATCCCATATCTTTTGACTTCCCAGGATGAGTCAAACACAGGAGTATATTGCATCAGTTTAACTTACATTACTTTGAGCAGTATGGCTTGTTGGCCTTAATACAACATAATAAATTGTAAAGCCATTACGGCATAAATAAGTTTGGTTGAGAGGAACAACTACTCGTCATAAGCTAAGTGAACCCCCACAGAAAGAAGTTGAAAGCAGAGCAATACTCTTCAGGGCTCAAGGAGAACTAGCTCTTTTCCTTGGTGAATCCAAAAAGTTCTCCAAAAAGTTCTCCTGCCCTCGACGGCGCGTGAAGAAATGAAGAACTTCAATTCGGGCTCCAATTTGAATTCTGGATAAACAGGTTTGTTCAAGAGGCTCAGGAGATCGATTTGTTCTACTGAAAAGGGTACTAATTTTGGCTGGAACGAGTTCGATAGCAGGAACAGGGTAAATCCAATCTGTGGCCATCGCCAGCGATGAGGTCCACTGGAGTTCAATCAAAGGCTACAGAATGATGAGGTGAGCACAAGGTACTTACTGGTTGAATCAATTTGGAGATTGGTGGAGTAGATTGTCCCAGCGTCATGCTCCTCCTCGGCGGCTTGCCGGAGATGAAGAAGAAACGGGGAAGAAGATGGGTTCAAAAGCTAAGGAAGCTCTGGAGAACATGACAGCTTATGACACGGCCGTGTCTCTTAGAAACTTATTCGAGGAGCAGGCCAGGGTGGAAAGATATGAAACCACCAAGAAATTGCATGATTGCAAGTTGGCAGAAGGGAGCTCAGTCAGTCCTCATGTGATCAAGATGATTGGTTACATTGAGAATTTGGAAAAGCTTGGTTTTCCCCTTAGTCAAGAGTTGGCTACTGATATGATTCTCCAATCGCTCCCTCCGAGCTATGACTAGTTTGTCATGAA
The DNA here is from genome assembly GCA_019359835.1 of Pharus latifolius. Classification (NCBI taxonomy): domain Eukaryota; kingdom Viridiplantae; phylum Streptophyta; class Magnoliopsida; order Poales; family Poaceae; genus Pharus; species Pharus latifolius. The sequence goes on along the minus strand of CM033330.1, from coordinate 28,301,698 downwards.
CTATAACATGAATAATCTGGAGAAATCATTGACTGAATTGCATGGGATGCTTAAAGCAGCGGAACAGAACATTAAGAAAATTCCAAATAATGTAATGATGGTTCAAAAGGGAAAAAGCTTTAAGAAGAAGGGCAAGGGCAAAGCTAAGGGAAAGGGCAAAGCTAAGGGAAAGGGAAAAGCTCTAGAAAGATCCTCTAGCGCTAAGCCTAATTCCAAAGGAAAGTCCAAGCCAGGTGCCACCCCTACTACTGCATGCTTCTATTGCAAGGAATCTGGCCATTGGAAGAGGAATTGCAAGAAATACTTGGAAGATTTAAAGAAAAAGAAGGAAAGTGAGACTCCTTCAGGTATATATGTTATAGAAGTTCATTTAGCTACTTCTCCTTCTGACTCTTGGGTATTTGATACCGGATCGGCTGCTCATATTTGCACTTCGATGCAGGGGCTTAAAAGGAGTAGAAATTTGGCTAAGGGCGAGGTTCAACTTCGCGTTGGCAATGGAGCAAGAGTTGCGGCCTTAGTTGTTGGAACTTTTATATTAGCTTTACATTCAGGATTAGTTTTAGAACTTAATAACTGTTATTATGTTCCTGCCATAAGCAAAAACATTGTATCCGTGTCGTGTTTGGACACGCTGGGTTATGAATTTAGAATAAAGAACAATCGTTGTTCCTTTTATTTAAATGATATGTTTTATGGCAATGCCTCATTGAAGAATGGGCTTTATCAGCTAAATCTTGAATTACCTGTCTATAACATATGTACTAAGAGGCTTAGGTCCAATGATTTGAATCCCACGTTTATCTGGCATTGTCGTTTAGGCCATATCAATGAGAAACACATCATGGAACTCCTAAAAGATGGTCTTCTAGACTCATTTGATTTTCAATCATTTGATGTGTGTGAATCTTGTTTACTTGGCAAAATGACAAAGGCACCTTTCACGGGTGAAAGTGAAAGGGCAAATGACTTATTGGCTCTTATTCATACTGATGTATGTGGACCATTAAGTTCAACAGCTAGAGGTGGTTTTCAGTACTTCATAACTTTTACCGATGACTTTAGTAGATATGGATATGTCTACTTAATGAGGCATAAATCTGAAATGTTTGATAAATTCAAGGAATTTCAGAATGAAGTACAAAATCAACTTGCCAAGACAATCAAAACCCTACGATCTGATCGTGGAGGGGAATATTTGAGCCAAGAATTTGGTGATCATCTAAAACAACATGGAATTGTTCCACAATTGACCCCACCAGGAACACCTCAATGGAATGGTGTGTCAGAACAACGGAACAGGACCTTGTTGGACATGGTTCGGTCAATGATCCAAACTGCTCTTCCATTTTCCTTCTGGGGATATGCTCTAGAAACAGCTGCGTTCACATTAAATAGGGCTCCATCAAAAGCCGTAGAAAATACACCATATGAGATATGGAATGGAAGGCGTCCTGGATTGTCTTTTCTTAAGATTTGGTGTTGTGAAGTTTATGTAAAATGTTTAATGTCTGATAAGCTCAAACCCAAATCAGATAAATGCTTCTTTGTGGTCTATCCTAAGGAAACAAAAGGATATTACTTCTATAATCGAGAAGAAAACAAAGTGTTTGTTGCCCGAAATGGTGTCTTTTTGGAGAAAGAGTTTCTTTCAAAAGGAGTAAGTGGGAGCACAGTGCAACTTGAAGAAATTCATGAACCACTAGAAATTGTTTCAGCACCTACTGAAGCTCAGCAAGACCTGCAAAACAATGTAGAAAATGATGCTGGACAAGCACCGGTTATACGTAGGTTTGAAAGGGTACATCACGCACCTGGAAGGTACATGCTCCTTACAATGGAGTAGCGTGAAGTATTATTGATAGATAATGATGAACCTAAGACTTACGAAGAAGCGATGATGAGCCCTGACTATGAGAAATGGCTTGGAGCCATGCGATCCGAAATTGAATCCATGCATGACAATCGAGTGTGGAACTTGGTTGATCTGCCTGATGGTGTAAAAGCCATTGAGTGCAAATGGGTTTATAAGAAAAAGATTGTCATGGATGGTCATGTTCATATCCATAAAGCACGATTAGTTGCAAAAGGTTTCAAGCAAATTCAAGGTGTTGATTATGATGAAACCTTTTCGCCCGTTGCTATGTTAAAGTCAATCAGGATCATCCTAGCTATTGCTGCCTATTTCGATTATGAGATATGGCAGATGGATGTCAAAACGGCTTTCCTAAATGGAAACCTAAGTGAGGATGTGTATATGGCACAGCCTAAAGGTTTTGTCGATCCAGATAATACTCGGAAAGTATGCAAGCTTCATAAATCCATTTATGGGTTGAAGCAAGCATCTCGGAGTTGGAATCTTCGTTTTGATGAAGTAGTCAAACAGTTTGGTTTCATCAAAAATGAAGAAGAGCCTTGTGTTTATAAAAAGGTAAATGGGAGCGCACTTGTTTTTCTGGTCTTATATGTGGATGACATACTTCTGATTGGAAATGATATTCCTATGCTTGATTCTGTGAAGTCCTCATTGAAAAGCACCTTCTCTATGAAAGACTTAGGTGAGGCAGCATATATTTTAGGCATTAAGATCTATCGAGAAAGATCTAAAAGGTTAATTGGATTAAGCCAAAGTACATATATTGACAAAGTATTGAATAGATTCAATATGCACAATTCCAAGAAAGGTTTTCTACCTATGTCACATGGCATTAGTCTTAGCAAGAGTCAATGTCCTTCGACATGTGATGAGCGGGACCGAATGAATAAGATTCCATATGCTTCTACTGTTGGATCTATTATGTATGCCATGCTATGTACACGCCCAGATGTCTCCTATGCTTTAAATGTTACTAGCAGATACCAATCAAATCCAGGGGAGAGTCACTGGACTGCTGTAAAAAACATCCTTAAATACTTGAGGAGGACTAAGGATGTGTTCTTGGTTTATGGAGGTGAGGAAGAGCTCATTGTTAGTGGCTACACCGATGCTAGCTTCCAAACCGACAAAGATGATTTCAAATCGCAATCTGGTTTTGTATTTTGCCTTAATGGAGGAACTGTAAGCTGGAAGAGTTCCAAGCAAGAAACTGTCGTTGATTCTACAACAGAAGTAGAGTACATTGCTGCTTCTGAAGCTGCTAAAGAAGCTGTTTGGATTAAAAAGTTCATCTCTGAACTTGGTGTGGTTTCTAGTATTTCAAGCCAAGTCGATCTCTATTGTGACAATAGTGGAGCCATTGCGCAATCCAAGGAACCAAGGTCTCATCATAAATCTAAACATATACTCAGGCGTTATCACCTCATCCAAGAGATCGCGTGAATAGAGGTGATGTGAAGATTTGCAAAGTGTCCACATATTTGAATGTTGCTGATCCATTGACAAAACCTCTCCCGCAACCAAAGCATGAGGTGCATACTAGAGCAATAGCTATTAGATACATTTGTGATTGACTCTAGTCCAAGCGGGAGGTTGTTAGTGATATGTCCTAGAGCAAATCACAGAGATGTATTTATCTTTGTTATATTTATGAACATTTGAATAATATGTTATTTTTGAATAAATTATCATCTTGGTTTGATCAACAAGTATGTGACTTGTTCGTGAGACTCTAAATTTATTTGATGATATTATTCTAATATAGTCTCTAATCCATTATCTTTAAATAGGACATTATTGATTAATGGATCATCACATTTATTGATTATTGGTTATGTTTCACGGACCATGGATACAAGATATCAAATCAATAATGTGGACATATATTGGAGAATATAATGTTGGATAGACCCATTTTGAGACATTGTTTGGATTTGTTATTTAAGTGTCACCAGTTAGTCTCAAATAATGTTTATGATTGATCCTTAGACCTAAGACCATCATAGTTTCCTACATGTGTAGTAGTATACTTTGATAGTACCAAACGCTAATTTTAATTAAGTAGTAATAAAGGTAATATTCGGGTATACTATGAGCCATGCGGAGGAATATGAATAGTTAAGATGGAATTTGCATATCTCATAAAATGAGAGAGATATCTCTGGGCCCCTTGATATAGATAAATTGAGAAGTGCATGGCCATGCCGTTTATGGTTGAAGTGTCAACTATGAGAAGATCAATTCACTATGAGATCGAGAAAGGATTGAACTATGCAAGGTGGCACATTTCCTACCTTGGGTTTAATCTGGTATTGTATAGCAAGAGGATCAACATGAAAACATTATATAGGTTTGCTGATTATGATCTTTGTGTGTATTTGGATAGTTGTTATGTCCTGCTAGGTGCCATTATCGACTTACAATTCGGGTAAGTGTCCCCGGGTCGTGACTAAATATACATAAACCTACAGGGTCACACACTTAACGGGTTGGAACAATGCAATTTGGATTAAGTCTATTTTGGAGTTTCTGTATCAGATTCGGAGACTTAATATTAGACTCCTTATGTATTTGGATTGGGTTTGTTATGGGGTTCCATATTGGACTCGGAGAATTAATATTAGACTCCTTATGCATTTGGATTGGGTTTGTTATGGGTTTCCATATTGGACTCGGAGAATTAATATTAGACTCCTTTCCGTAATAGACTCGGAAACTTAATATTAGATTTCTTATGCATTCGGATTGGGTTTGATATGGTTTTTCTGTATCAGACTCGGAGACTTAATATTAGACTCCTTATGCATTTGGATTGGGTTTATGATGGGTTTTCGTATCAGATCCGGATTGGGTCTGTTATGAAATTAACGTATCAGATACGAAGATTTAATATTAGTCTCATCCTGCAATACGGATAAGATTCGTATCAAATCAGGAAACCTAATCTGCTAGGATTTCTTCTGAATGGCAGTTTGGATAAGATTCGTATCAAATCAGGAAACCTAATTTGTTAGGATTTCTCCTGCTTGGCCCTATATATAGAGAGGTATGATGGGCCTTGAGAGTTAACACAGAAAAGCCGTACCTGCTACCTCCTCTAAAGTAATAGCCCTAAAAATCCTTGTTGTGCACATTGGTGCTAGCACACCATTGCACAACGTTCCATCCCGGTACGTGTGGATACCAGTAGAGGCGCTACTGCAATTGCCGCACTGATCAGGAGGATCCGTGAGCGGTCGTTGTCATCTACATCCACTGTTCAGGACGATCCGCAAACGGTTGTTGCGAACATTTGATCGCTACATCAACTCTGCTACCGCTATTGGTAACAATCTAATTTATGATCTATTACTTGTAGTTTTTGAGTAAAAATATATGAAATTCTGCTAGTGTAGCTTACTCGATTTCCTATAGGGCTTCACCGGCGGCGAAGAATCCCCCGGTGAGGGAATGTAGCTGCGTCCAGGTGGCACGGAGCACCCGGACGGGAAAACTTTCTCCCGGGACAAAGTCCCCCCAGGAGAGAATATAGTCGCGTCTGGGTGGCATGGAGCACCCGGATGGGAAAAACCTTTTCCCAGGACAAAGTCCCCCCAGGAGAGAATTTAGCCGTGTCCATGAGACGTAGACGGGCAAAACCTCCTCCTGGGGCAAAGTCACCCCAGGAGAGAATGTAGCCATGTTCGTGCGGCGTGGACGGCAAAAACCATCTCCCGGGACAAAGTCCCCCCGGGAGAGAACGTAGCAGCATCTGGGTGGCACGGAGCCCCTGGACGGGAAAAACATCTGCCTGGCAAAAGTCCCCCCAGGAGAGAATGTATCCGCGTCAGTGCGGCGCGGACGGAAAAAAGTATCTCCCGGGACAAAGTCCCCCTGGAGAGAACGTAGCCGCATTCGTGCGCTGTGGATGGGAAAAACCTTCTCCTGGGACAAAGTCCACTAGGGAGAGAATGTAGCCGCATCCGTGCGGCGCGGACAACAAAAACCTTCTCCTGGGACAAAGTCCCCCCGGGAGAGAATGTGGCCGCGTCCGGGTAGCGTGAAGCCACCAAACGGGAAAAACCTTCTCCCGGGACAAAGTCCCCCAAGAAGAGAATTTAGACGCGACTGGGTGGCGTGGAGCCCCCATAAGGGAGAGAACCTTCTCCCGGGACAAAGTCCCCCCTGGAGAGAATGTAGCCATGTCCGTGCGGTGAGGACAGGAAAAACCTTCTCCCGGGACAGAGTCCGCCCGGGAGAGAATGTAGCCATGTCCCGGTGGCACCGATGGCAGAAACCTTCTCCCGGGACAAAGTCCCTCCGAGAGAGAACGTAGCCGCGTCCATGCGGTGCAGACGGCAAAAATGTTCTCTCGGGACAAAGCCCCCCAGAAGACAATGTAGCTGCGTTTGGGAGGCGCGGAGCCCCCAGACGGGAAAATCCTTCTTCTGGGACAAAGTCCCCTTGGGAGAGAATCTAGCTGCGTCCATGCGGCGCAGCCGGCCTAAACCTTCTCTCGTGACAAAGTCCCCAGGGGGAGTATGTAGCCACGTCTGTGCGGCGCAGTCGGGGAAAACCTTCTCCTGGGACAGAGTCCCCCCGAGAGAGAATGTAGACCCGTCCGGGTGGCACGGAGCCCCCGGACGGAAAAAATCTTCTCCCGGGTCAAAGTCCCCCTAGGAGAGATTATAGCCACGTCCGGGTGGCGTGGAGCCCCCGGATGGAAAAAACCTTCTCGTAGGACAAAGTCCCCCCAGGAGAGAATATAGCCGTGTCTGTGCGGCGCAGATGGGCAAAACCTTCTCCCGGGGCAAAGTCACCCCAGGGGAGAATGTAGCTGTGTCCGTGCGGAGCGGACGGCAAAAAACCTTTTGTCGGGACAATGTCCCCCCGGCAGAGAATGTACCCACGTCCGTGCGGCGCGGACGGCAAAAACCATCTCCCGGAACAAAGTCCGCCCAGGAGAGAACGTAGCCGCATTCGTGCACTGCGGATGGGAAAAACCTTCTACCAGGACAATGTTCACCAGGGAGAGAATGTAGCCGTGTCCGTACGGCGCGGACAGCAAAAACCTTCTCCCGAGACAAATTCCCCGGGAGAGAACGTAGCGGCATCCGGGTAGCGCGAAGCCCCCGAACCAGAAAAACCTTCTCCCGGGACAAAGTCCCCCGAGAAGAGAATTTAGACGCATCTGGGTGATGTGGAGCCCCCGGAAGGGAGGGAACCTTCTCACGGGACAAAGTCCCCCCGGGAGAGAATGTAGCCATGTCTGTGTGGTGCGGATGGGCAAAACCTTCTCCCGGGACAGAGTCCCCCCGGGAGAGAATGTAGCCACATTCGTGTCGCACGGATGACAAAAACCTTCCCTCGGGACAAAGTCCCCCTGGGAGAGAACGTAGCCGCGTCCATGCGCTGCAGACGACAAAAACGTTCTCTCCGGACAAAGTCCCCCAGGAAGACAATGTAGCCGCGTCTGGGTGGCGTGGAGCCCCCGGACGGGAAAAACCTTCTCCCGGGACAAAGTCTCCCTGTGAGAGAATGTAGCCGCGTCCGTGCGGCGCAGACGGGCTAAACCTTCTCCCGTGACAAAGTACCCCCGGGGAAGAATGTAGCCCCGTCCGTGCGGCGCGGATGGCAAAAACCTTCTCCCAGGACAATGTCGCCCCGGGAGAGCACGTAGCCGTGTCATTGCGACGCGGAAGGCAAAAACCTTCTCCCGGGACAAAGTGCTCCGAGAAAGAATATAGCCACATATGGGTAGTACGGAGCCCCCAGACGAGAGAGAACCTTCTCCCGGGACAAAGTCCCCCTGGGTGATAATGTAGCCGCGTCCGTGCGGCATGGACAGCAAAGACCTTCTCTCGGGACAAAGTCGTCTAGGAGAGAATGTAGCCACGTCCGTGCGGTGCAGACGGGAAAAACCTTCTCCCGGGATAAAGTCCCCCCAGGATAGAATGTAGTCGCGTCCGCGTGGCCCAGATATGCAAAACCTTCTCACAGGACAAAGTGCCCCCGAGAGAGAATGTAGCCGCGTCTGTGCGGCTCGGACGGGCAAAAACCTCTCATGGGAAAAAGTCCCCCCCCGGTTGGGTCTTGGTCGAACATTTCCCTGATATTGCCAATATAGACCTGGGGCATTTTTAGGTAGTGGCTCGGTTTGGTTCCCCCTCCCCGCAGGAGGGGGTAGATGGGACAAGTATGTTGCATTGGCATTATTAGGGAAAACTCGGGCCACTTCGCCGAAGGAGATAGCCTTGAAGGCCCCCCTAAGTCTCTCCTTGAGGAGGGAGAGCTCAAGAGAGCTCTGGAGTGTATGAGGGTGGACTAATCTGTCAAAGTGACTCGTTACCACGGTTGATGGGAGCCGGGTTGCCGCTTACGCCCTCAGTCCACGAGGGGATATTGTAAGCCGCCCTAGGGGAGCGTGGCTACTGCCGTCGGGACTTTGAGAGCTGTGCGGGAGCCCATGACATCCTCATGACGAGGGCATCCTCGTAGGTAGGGCATCCTCACGGAGAGGGTATCCTCGAGCGAGTGTATCGACTTAGAAGCAGTAAGAGAACATCCTATAAAAGACTCTAAAAATTGTTGTGAAGAGAGTCCCACTTGCATTCAATAGGCATGTTGATACAACGCCTCCTCCCGCTAAATCATTTTGGGAGAGAGAACTCTTGGGAAGTGGCGATAGAGGGGGACAGGGAGTCACGGTTGTGGACTTCACTCTCAGGATCTAAAGTCACTGGGGGAAGAAAAATCCGCATTTAGTGGACAAAGGATACCCTTGCCCAAGGGATGGGGTCTCCGGGCATAAACTTCCATCCCAAGACATAAAGACGCTGAGGGGAGAGCAAATTGAGCCTCTGGGACTGAGCCCTCAGACAGAGAAATCCTCTCCCGGGACACAGCGTCACTAGGGGAAAGGATGCCTGTGCCTGGGAGACAGCGAGTCTCTGGGCATCCACTTCCATCCCAGGACATAGTCCCTAGGGGAAGAGAAAACTAGGCCCGAGGGACTTAGAGCCCACGAACGGAGAAATCCTTTCCCGGGACAGAATGTTACCATGGGAGAGGATGCCTCTGCTCCGGGCATCCACTTCCATCCTGGGACATAAAGTCCCCAGGGGAAGAGAAAGCCAAGCCCGGGGGACATAGAGCCCAAGGATGGAGAAATCCTCTCCCAGGACAGAACGTCACCAGGGGAGAGGATGCTTGTGCCCTGGAGACAGCGGGTCTCTGGGGGTCCACTTCCATCTCGGGGCAAAGTCCTCGGGGGAAGAGAAAACCAAGCACGGGGGACTCCAGACGGAGAAATCCTCTCCTAGGACAGAATGGCCCCAGGGGAGAGGATACCTATGCTCAGGAGACTGCGGGTCTTTGGGCGTCCACTTCCATCACCAGGGGAGGATGTCTGTGCCCGGGAGACAGCGGGTCTCCGAAGATTGAGACTGCTGCTTGGGGGGCTCTAGGCCTCACAACAACGGTCGCGGTCGTCGGGCTTGGCACGGGGGCGCCTCCACCAGAGATGACGACATAAGTGGTACCTCAGTCCGGGTATCCCCAGACGATGGTGTCGTGGCTGGAGCATTTGGCGGGGGTGGCGCCGTGTCGCTGGGACTGGCGTCACCGAAAATTGAGAGTCTGAGCCCTTGTTCTTGGGGGAGCCATGGCAAATCGTCACGAGTCCCCACAGACGGCGCCAACTATCGTGGTATCAAAAATACCTCGACAGGTTTTTGGATGTGTGTATCATGTGTACAGCGACGCGAGCTGACCGTGCGACAGGTCAACTTCCGTCGAGCAAGCACAGAGATTGACACAGAGAGTTTATACAGATTCGGGTCCCATGGGGACCCTAGTCATATCGGCACCCCCTAGACGTAAGTCCGCTGGGGAGGTTCTCTCTCGGGGAGAGAGGTCCCCAAGTGATGCCTATTGCTTTGAGTGTGTAAATGAATTGAGTCTGGGTTACAAATGTTTTTCTCATACAAGGGGGTATATATAGGCCCCAAAAGATGCAAAATGACTAAAATGCCCTAGCTCCGACAGTTGGATCGAGGAGCACCGTTGTCCTTTCACAGGGTGAATGACTTGGGTGTTTGACATGTATCCTCGCTAGTTTTGGTGGTATCCTTGACATCCTGCACTTTCCACGGGAGGCGTCTGGGACTTCCCCAGGAGACGTCCGTGACTTTCCACGGGAGGCCTTTGGGACTTTCCACGGGAGGCGTCCATGGCTTTCCATGAGAGACGTCCGTGGCTTTCCACGAGAGGCTTCCGGGACTTTCCACGGGAGACATCCAGGACTTTCCTGGGAGACGTTCGTGGCTTTCCACGGGAGGCCTCTGGGACTTTCCCTGGGAGGTCTCCGAGACTTTCCATGGGAGACGTCCGTGGCTTTCCACGGGAGATGTCCATGGCATTCCCCGGGAGACCTCAGGGACTTTCCCCGAGAGGTCTCCGGGACTTCCCACGGGAGGTGTCTGGGACTTTTCCCGAGAGGCCTCCGTGACTTTCCACGGGAAATGTCCGCGGCTCTCCACGGCACGGGAGGTGTCCAGGACTTTCCCCGAGAGGACTTCGGGACTTTCCACGGGCGATGTCCGTGGCTTTCCACAGGAGACATCTGTGGCTTTCCCCAGGAGGCCTCCCGGACTTTCCATGGGAGACGTTTGCTGCTCTCCGTGGGAGACATCCAGGACTTTCCCCGAGAGACGTCTGTGGCTTTCCATGGGAGGCCTCTGGGACTTTCCACGGGAGGTGTCCGTGGCTTTCCACGGGAGGCCTTCGAAACTTTCCCGGGAGGTCTCCGGGACTTTCCATGGGAGACGTCTGTGGCTTTCCACAGGAGACGTCCGTGGCTTTCCCCGAGAGGACTATGTGACTTTCCTTGGGAGGCCTCTGTGACTTTCAATGCAAAACATCCCTGGCTTTCCACAGGAGGCGTCTGGGACTTTACACGGGAGCCGTACGTGGCTTTCCGTGGGAGACACTCGTGGCTTCCCTGACAGGCCTCCGGGATTTTCCACGGGAGAAGTCCGTGGCTCTTCGCGGTAGCTGGCCAGTACTTTCCCCTGGAGACGTTCGTGGCTTCCCACGGGAGGCGTCCGTGGCTTTCCACTGGACCCACCGGAAATTGTCTATGCACGATAGGCTTACACGCATGAGGGATCCTGCGGGACTCAGGGCCCAGAGGCGCCGAGATCCATTGGGAACCACCTCCACATGAAGGACCCGGGTGCACGGGGCATCACACATGACCCGGGACCGGAGGCCTAGGCACCCACTGGGAACCATCTCCACACGAAGGACCTGGGCGCTCGGGGGATCCCATGGGACCCGGGGCCCAGAGGCCCAGGGACCCGCTCGGAACAGTCTCTACACGAAGGACCCGGACGCTCGGGGGATCCCTCAGGACTCAGGGCACAGAGGGCTAGGGACCCGCTGGGAACCGTCTTCGCCCGAAGGACTCGAGCGCTCGGTTGATCCCTCGGGACCCGGAGCAGGAGGCCCTACTACCCATCAGGAACCGTGTCCGCACGAAGGACCCGGACGCTCGGGGGATCCCTCAGGGCCAGCGACCCAGAGGCCCAGGAACCCGTCGGGAACTATCTCCGCACGAATGACATAGACGCTCGGGGGGATCCCTCGGACATGTGGCCCGGGACCCAGGAACCCGCAGGGAACCGTCTCCGCACGAAGGAGTCAGGCGCACGGGGGATCCCACAGGACCCAGGGCCTGGAGGCCTGCAGGCCTGGAGACCTGGGACCCAAGGCCCGAATGCCTGGGCACCTGCTGGGAACGGTCTCTGCACGAAGGACCCGGGTGCTTAGGGATCCCTCGGGACCCGGGGCCCAGATGCCCGAGGACCAGCTAGAACCATCTTTGCACGAAGGACCTGGGTGCACGGGGGATGCCACAGGACACGGAGCCCGGAGGCCCAGGGGCCCATCGGGAACTATCTCCGCACGAAGGACCCCGGTGCACGGGCATCCCGTTGGACCCAGGGTCCAGAGGCCAGGGCTCCCGCTGCGAACCATCTGCGCACGAAGGACCAGGGTGCTTGGGGATCCCTCGGGACCAAGGGCCCAGAGGCCCAGGGACCAGTTGGAACCGTCTTCACACAAAGGACCCGGGCGCGCGGGAGATGCCACAGGAAACGGGGCACGGAGGCCAGGGACCCATCGGGAACCATCTCCGCACAAAGGACCCTGGTGCACGGGGGATCCCGCATGACCGGGGGCCCAGAGGCCAGGGCACCCGCTGGGAAGCGTCTCCACACGAAGGACCTGGGTGCTCCGGAAGCCCAGGGACTCACCGGGAACCGTCTCCGCACGAAGGACCCCGGCACACTGGGGATCCCACAGGTCCCGAGGCCCAAGTCCTGGGCATCCGCTGGGAATCGTTTCCACACAAAGGTTCCCAACGCACGGTGATCGCATAGGACCCAGGGCCCGAAGGCCCGGGCACTCGTTGGAAATTGTTTCCTCACGAAGGACCCAAGTGCTCCAGAGGCCCAGGGACCCGTCTGGAACCATCTCCACACGAAGGACCCAGACTCTCGAGAGCCCACTCTGAAGACCGCTTGGAGACACTGGGGATTTCCCCCAACAGCGACAATTTGAGATGAGTTGGTGAACATATTAAGATTCTGGTAGTCTACGCAAGTACAGTACATATATTATAAAGTCTACTTTGCCATGTCTTGCTTAGCAACTGTTTGGAAATCTAAAACACCGTTCATGTATTCTTCACTCACTTGGTTGTCATTGTACATCCAGTTTTGATGCACAATATGCAATTAAATTCATACACATGCAAAGTAATACTCTACGTACAGTCGACACTCAATAAATTATAAATCTAGCTAGCTAGTGTTTGTGGAGTTTGCGGGTATAACTACTACTTCAACTGCAAGCAATTAGTTAGTAACAAATTGGGAGCATGGATAATACACATCATAAAGGAATTAAATAGCTACAAGCGGGAAAAATGAGCATTACAACTAGGATTTGCTACTCTAGCTTCCCCTCCCTCTCCCTCTAATTTGATCAATCAATGGAGATCGATATTGATGATGAAATTAAGTAATGTGTATGCCTTAGAAGCAAATACCAACTTTGGATCTTCAAATTGTTGTCCCCTAATGCTCCCCTTTTGAGACATTGCTCTTCCTTGCCCTATATCTCTTCCAACTGAACAATATGTCGAGGAAGAATGTACGACTAGGTCAAAACAAAGCTAAAAATCCTTTTGTACCCTGCGGACTCAATATAGACAGTTCTAGCATCATACCGTCTGTAATAACAAACTATCACTGATGGTTTTCACTTAAAAACTGTCTGTAATATCAGTGTATTTGTGTAGAACTATCACAGAAATATCACATACGGTTTTGAGATTCTAACCTACGGTGATAATTAGAATATCACAGACGGTTCCAAGGTCAAAACCATCCGCTTCACTATCACAGTCGGTTTTGATCCCATAACCGACTGTGATAACTTACTATCACAGTCAGTTTTGAAATCAGAGTCGACTGTGATAACTTACTCTCATAGTCGGTTTTGACCTCAAAACCGACTGTGATAACTTACTATCACAGATGGTTCTGAGGTCTGAACTGTTACGAAAAGTCCGCCCTCTAAAAATAAATATGCCCTAAAATTTTGCTTGAAGTCCAATCGTTTGAATTCTTCTGCTCGAGCGCGACAATCCACTTTCTCCACCGCAAGGCACTTCATTGTGGTTCAGTGACTAATGAAGCTTTGATTGGTTAAGAGGATTTGTAGTTGAATGACAATCAAATATCATTATTAATCACAGAATTTGCTTTGATTGTTTCTTTGCAGGTCTTTGAACCATGTTCATGAGGTTCAACGTAGTTGACGGTTCTTCGTCCTAGTGCAAGAGGAAGGTGCGAGGTGCGATGAAGTTGTGCCGTTTGGCCGAACGCACCGATCTTTCCTGTGAGTTCAACCAGTTTGGGAGACCGATCAGAAAGAACGCTTGGAGGTACGCTACCTATGTTGGCTTGGTGGCGAAAGAAAGGGTCAAGAAAATACTTCCTGGAGCTCAACTCAACTCAACGTTTAATAACATAGTTGAGTTGAGTTGAGTATATTAAGTAGTTTGTATTGTTGATTTCCTAGAGCTCAACTGAACTCAACTCAACAGTTGCAGCTCCTCGCCATACTGGCTAGTAGTTTCCTCGAGCCTCTCTGAACTGAACTCCTATGGTTAAGTCAAACGTGGTTTAGTTGTACATTTGCTGTTTCAGATGAATGGATTTGTGATGTATCAGGTATAACTTGTAGTCGTAGTTACATTGCTTTAGCAATGCGCCATGCTTGGTTCTCTTTTATGTAACAGTTCTCTTTTATGTGCAATGTAGGGGCCATTGGGTCCTCGTCATGATATGCTGTTTCAGACATGACTTTTGTAATAGAATGTGTGAATTGGTGTGTTTGTGTATTTGTGTATTTGTATTGTTGTTTCGGACATGTACTTGAATGTGTGAATGTGTGAATTGGTGTATATTTGTGTATTTGTATTGTTGTTTCAAACATGCACTGGAATGTGTGAATTGGTGTATGTGTGAATTGGTAACTATCACATAAATATCATAGACGGTTCCAAGGTCAAAACCGTCCACTTCACTATCATAGTCGGTTTTGATCTCAGAACCGACTGTGATAACTCACTATCATAGTCGGTTTTGACATTAGAACTGTTTCTCAATGTGCAACACACCATTGAGAATTCAAAGCACCAGACACTGTTTGGATTATCACAGTCGGTTCTAACATAACAACTGCCTGTAATACCATACTATCATAGACGACTCCGAGTTCAGAGCCGACTGTGATAGTCACAGACAGTTTTTACCACGGAATCGTCCGGGATAACATGTTCTCTCACCAAAAGTTGCCGCTCCCAAGATCGCACTTAATCACCCCATGATAATCGTTATATGTTCACGATAGTCGTTCTGTAATTGCACACAGTGCACATACCTTTCTATGGTCGAATGGCCACTAAAAGCTAAAGAAAGAGAGAAGATAGCAGTCCAAGAACGTGCTAGAAAATTGGAAAATTGACATAAGAACAGAATTTTCATTAATTGTTTTTCATCACTTACCAAAAAAAAAGTAAAAATACAAAGTACTAGGTCAAGGAGTGGTCTTAGCCATGGCTTCATCTAGAATAAAGTCAGTTTGGTTTGTAGCCCAAACGCAGAACTCCTCCAGTGACAAGTTGTCCTTCTTAGGATCAACTACGTACATGTTGAGAAGCCTTGCGACCTCCCTCAGCTTGCGATGGTATCCTTCATAGTGAAACCACAGCCAGTGATGGTTATATCCGCGTCTTGCTTCTCCTCGTGAAGATGCCTCGTCCTCTCACTAGACTTCTCACCATCTTTCTTCAACTGCTGAATGCGCTGAAAGAGATCATCCAGGTCAAGCTGTAGCTAAGTGTGCTTCTCCATAAGGAGCTTGTGCTGCTCCTGGAGGGCCCTCAGCTCGACCTTAACCTTGCCCAAGTCTTCCCCATCTCCCCTTCCCTGTGCAAATCAACAAGTCAAGAATCTACTGAACAGGGATTAACAATACAGGGGTAAGTCCAAAAGATTGAGAATTCTTACCGGGGAGGGCAAAGCTGAGGATGCCATTGGTGTAGAGAAGCTATTTAGTAATTCCACTGCCAAGCTATTTATAGAATTTCCAAGGCAACGCTTCATGTTCCCAGCCTAGGGTGCCGCGCGAACATCGGAACCCGAAATGACACAACACACCGTTGAGAATTCAAAGCGCCGGACATTGTTTGGACTATCACAGTCAGTTCTAACATCAAAACCATCTGTAACAAGGGGTTAAGAAACGTGTTTTCGATCGCCTTAAATTGCACTCGGGGGCTTTTGTAGATGAACTCTACTCCGTTCTATGGGCATTACGCACAATAACCAGTCGAGCTACACGCAATATGCCTTTCCATATTGGCATATTGCCAGTTGAAATCCATATTGGCTCTACTGGTGTGGATCGCTTTGATACTATAAATGAGAGTGAGAAATGGGAAGAAGATGTTACACTTCTTAAAGAAAAATGCAATCGAGCATTGGTTAAGTCAGTGACATATTTATAGGCTTTTTGTGAATTTTCACAGTAAAAGGTGCGACCACGTAGTCTTCACGTATGCGACTTGGTTTTATGAAAAATTCAAAATTAGTCTTATCGCAACAAGGTCTCCCCTCAGTGGGAAGGTCCCTACAATGTACTCTCAATGCTGTGACCAAGATTGGCTTGATTAGCTATGGAAGACGGAAGAATCTTATATAACACCTGGAATATAGACCAGCTACATAAATTCTATGTGTAAGTTTTTTCCATTCCCATTGTCCATATATTTATATTAATAAAGTACATTTTTGCTTTATGTTATGGTTATATCTCCATTTTTCATCCTTTTTTCGTCCTTCGGGTCACGCCCAGCGGCTAATCGCAATAAACACCTTACTTTAATGTTTAAATGGATTCACTGACCAATCTCATGGTCACATCTAGATAGGACATCTCTTTGTAAACCGTTTCTTAACACATAAGAGACTTACTAGCATGTTTTTGGTCATTCGAGTGGCTGTCAGTTAGTAAAAAGCTTATGCATTTGTATTAAGGGGTTTGTTCTTGAGATGATATGATCGTATCTAGTTACGCCATCCATTTATAAGCCGTTTTTCAATATCAAAGGCTCCCTTCCCTACTGATCATACAACAAATGAACGTGGTAAAGGACTTACTAGTATGTTTTTGATCATTTTAGCTGTGGTATTCTTATCCTGCGACCATGATACTATGTATTCAGTATCAATGATCGCAGGAGGGGACTAGGGGAATATAACTATAACATTTAGTCAAGAGATTTAGCATTTTGCATAGTATTTATCACTTAAAAATTCTGCTAATCATAGGTATTTGCAAGGTATAATAACTATCATAAACCAAAGTATCTCTATATTCATTGTTAATTTCTCAAAGGTTACAATGAAAAAATACATCATGGATGGCCGAGATCATGCAATAATTTTTCTATAAGTGGCTTGATCTCATTCCTGATTGCATTCAATTGATCCTCGCTATCAAGAACTATGTCTTCCACCACTGGGTTCAAGCACTAGTATAGAAAAGCTTTCTTCTATCAGTAAAAAACACCCTTTTACTATCGGTTTTTGTACCGATAGAGATAGACACGATAGAACAAGCCAGAACATTTTCTATCAGTAAATAACCGATAGAAGAACTTCACTATTCTATCGTCATATTAGGAGTGTACCGATAGAAAACCCGTTGTAGTCTGATGTTTAGCGGCAGGGAAAGTACCACTATTCTAACGGGTAATTACAAGTTTACCGACAGAAGAAGGCTTAGTACTCTCTCGGTTGGAAATGAGTTTACCGATAGAAAAAACTATTGTACTCTCTCGGGTGTAAATGAGTTCACCGGCAGTAAAAATCACACTCTTCTAACGATTAATTTCGAGTGTACCGATAGAAAAAACTACAGTAGTCTCTCGGTTGTGGATGAGTTCACCGGCAGGAAAAGTCACACTATTCTAACGGTTAATTTCTAGTTTACCGATAGAAAAAAGCTTAGTACTCTCTCGGTGGAAATGAGTTTACTGATAGAAAAAGTGGTAGTGGTCTCTCGGTTGTGAATGAATTTACCGATAGAACATTCACATGTGTAGTACGTTATTTACATTCACAATACAGTACATTCACATATACAGTACAGATGCAATACAGTATAGATTGGATACACAATACAGTACAGATGCAAAGAAGGGTAAATTCACAGAACAGATTGACACATTAGATAGTTATTCACATATATATGAACAAATACAAATTGCAATCCAATGTGGACATTTATTCACATATATATTTATTCACATGTATATAAACAGTCTATGCACAGAGTACACGAAAAAAAGAAAATTGTCATGGCGGATGGTTGGGCGCAACTTCCTCCATGATATATTGAGCCCAGATTTGTCGAAGATATCTAATCTTTGCATTTTTGTATTGGTCTTTCGACATGGCGATCTGCAAGCATGTGTGAATACTGAGTAACTAACTTCCTAATTTAGAACGTGACACCCAATTTTCAAATTTGAGTTAGCTATCGATGCTTACCTGGGTGAATTGGGCAAAGTTTGTCTGCACTAGGTCGTACATGTAGCGCAGCACATAAAACCCGCATTCCCACGATTGCGGCTGCTGATGGCACTGAGATAATTGCATATGCGAAGACATGTTAGCTATTGTTTCCATAAACTAATTAAGCATAAACAAAAAGTCTCGTGAGTACCTCATATTCTTTCCAAGCTAGTAGGGAGCCCTGCGGTGCGGCATGCCTCCCTCCAGCGGACACATATTTATCAAAAGCCCTACATTTCAGTTAGCATTGCCGGTTAATGTATTATCATTAGCTAGTGAGGTCAAAATTTAAATCAAACATATAAGTTACTTATGCCTCCATATTCCCCTTGACCACAAATTCGATCGATAATCTGTCACGCATCGAATCGAGGTAGTACACCTCGTTCCTCGGTGGACAGATCACGATGAGGATCCAGTGGCCCCTGCATTGTACGTAAAAGAGGACCGCTAGCTCAAAGTATATCTCAGGTGTAACATACAAGATTGAGTTAAATTAGTACGAAATGCACTAACCTTTGGTGGTACGGCACCAGAATGAACTCCCTGTCCTGCTGCGCCATCAGCGCCTTGGATATGTACTGCTCACCATGCGCGGCGTCGTGCTCTAGCATCGTGAGGCTTATTTTCTCTGGGTCCAGGAAACCCACCTTGTCACACGCAGCCTCCGATGCTAGCCTGTACATGCACCTGCATGCAAAGGACGACATTAGTATTGCACAGAAAGTTACTACATTTCAAATGAACTACAACAATGCAGAGTTAGCAAACAGAGTTAGAAAACAGCAATACATAGCATCAGCAAACTCACAGGACTCCAGTCCGTATGATGGACAAATCGAGCTCCCGCCAGTTGTAGAGGTCGAACCGATCCTCGTGTGCCACGGATATACTCCCGGGCTCACGGTGGAAATGCCCAGGCCTGTAGGGAACTAAGAAGTTCAGATTGCGCGGAGCTCGGTGTAGGTACCACTCGTGGAGGTCTCTGGTTGATCGATCCAATTTGTGCAAAGTTGCCTCTGACATGAGTGGGAACCCGTCCTTGAACCTCTCCGGCTGTCCCTGTCACCCCTTTCCCTTGCCTTTGCCCTTGCCTTTTGCCGGGGACTGAGCGCGTACCTTCGAAGGCAAGGGCGAGGTGATGGCGGCTTTCTTCTGAGGTGAAGGCGTGGAAGCGCTGGGTGGGGTCGAGGCCGTCTTTGATGTGTCCAGGGTCGCACGAGATCGGGCCTCATGCCCCGAGCTGGGGGCGCAGTCCCCTGGTACCCCAGCGGCAGGCCACTTCAATTAATGAGCACGTATGTAAGGATTTTGCAAGTTGAGTGTACTGAGTAGGATGTAATCTAAAATGTGTAGGATTTACTGGTTGTATTAGAAGACACTTCTTGGGCCACTGTACGTAGGAGCCCACTGCCTCAGCAAGTGTCTGCAGTTTCTCTGTTGGGACTGCCAACGGAGAATCGTTGTAGCCCGGGATGGCCATGTCCACCTGTACCTTTGCAAACCCCAACCGCAGAGGTACGCAGTGGACTCGGACATCCGGCTCAGATGGATATACGAAGCCGTGTCCAACCACTTCTTGCCTCTCGCCTAGGTGATTAAGTAGGATGCAACCCTCCAGCTTCTGCAATTTTGTAAATATTAAAACAGGTTAGCGAAACAACTCAAACAGAATGGGAGTTGCATCAACTTAAGTGCACAGATGAAGGCTTGCAGTACCTCAAGTAGATCCACTGGATCCGTGAGGACCTTCGAAGCGCAACTGCTTATCCGACCTCGCGGGGTACCGTCGCCTTGGGGATCCGCATCTGCACTCTTGGCCAGCAATGCATCTCTCAACCGTGCAAACTCTTCCTTCATTTGTGCGACCTCAGACTGCACCTTAGCCCATTTCTCCGCCCGTACCTCAGCCCGTATCTTATCGGAGAGCTCCGCTTCCTTTTCCTTCCAGGAGCAGGCCTTCTTCCTCGGTGGAGCCAGATCTGCGAAACCGGCCTTCCACGACACAATGGCTCCCACGGCCCGTGTCCGCCCGGGATGCTCCTTATTTCCTAGAGCCCGGGTGAGGATGTCGTTCTCCCTCTGTGGGGTAAACAATCCCTCCACTGCCTCCTTCTCAAAAGAGATCTGTTACATTTAAAGGTACCTTGTGAGACAAATTGCCTTATATACACTTGTGCGCACATAGTTTACGAGGTTAGCCAACTTACCATTCGCCTGACAACGTCGACGTCCCCAGGGGTTGTGAACTGCACAGACCCCGTGGATGACACGGACCCCCTCCCCCTCCACCATTGCTTGCACCTCTCATCCCGGATCTCGGAGAGCGGCAACTCAGGGGTGTCGATGACAGGATTTTGCTCGTCTTCCTTCTTCCACTGCTCCTCTTTCCCCGCATAGCCCCGGGATCCGAGCCGATGCGGGTGGTCGTTCCTCTTCTGGATCACCCTATTCTTCTTGCTAAGGGCCTTGAACTCCTCAGTCCCCTTCTGCTTGGTGAATTCCTCCCATACCTCCTCCGATATGAAGGGGTACTTCTCGCAAGGAGATTTCCCCGCAGCGAGGAAGTTACTGACGAGCCAACTCTTAAAGGTTTTCCATGTTCCGTTCATGTCCTTCAAGCAGGCCGTCCTAGGTGTATCGTCGGGGATGTTCCACTTAGCCTGTTTTCAAAAAATACATACAATTAATCGCGAGTTAGTTAAACTTTAGTACGTATAAGCCAAGAGAACGTGATTACGAAAGAGTTCAGCGATTTCAGTTAATTTAACCTTCACTTCCGCCAACAACCTATCCCTCTCGTCCGCCGTCATGTCCTTCCAGCTCTGGACGGTGATCTTCACCCTTTCTTTTGCCAACAGCCCAACGTAGGTTGCGTACTTCCCAGCATTCTTTCCAATCGGCCTCCCAAATTGGTTGAACTCACAAGAAAGATCCGTGCGTTTGGCCAAACGGCCCAACGTCGTCGCGCCTCACCCCACCCTCTTGCGCTGGGATGTAACAGCTGCATCTTCAGTTACGTTGGGGTTGGCCCTAGTCGAACCACTAGTACCATCCGATGAAGACGACAACATGTCTTTCCCTACAAAACCATCAACAAACCATCAAAAATTTAATGGAAACACAAACCAAATCATTTTACAAAGAAAAAGGACCTATTTTAAATATCTTTTCCATCGGTAAACACAAAAGCTACCATGCAATACAAGATAAGATTCTATTTCTCAGCGTTTTCGTCTACACATTTTCATATAGGAAGCAGGCAACATATGGCAATTAATTCTTCTTGGAGTTCCAGAACTCAGCCTAGGACTAGAGACTAATTAGGGCTGCAAAAGGGATGTCCGAAGAAAATAATACTAAAAGAAATACATGTATAAATTACTTCCTGAACTGTTCAGAAATATTTTCTATCGGTAAACACATGATCTGCCGATAGAACATAACAATTTTTCTATCGGCAAACACGTGAGATACCGATAGAACATAACAATGTTTTCTATATATGGAATTTTGTTGATAAGCCACTATTCACTGTCATCACATAACATTCTCCATGATTTTCTATACTAATATTCATGAGCCAGCATTATTATTTCACACGTAAATATGCACACAAGCATCTAAGTGCCACTGTGCATAATCTGACAAACCTAATGCTAATGGAATATAAAGATATTGAAGTAGCACAGAAAGTAGGTCACAACCAAAAAAGGAATAATATGGTTTATAGCACCCTCTCTTGGTTATCTTTAGCATTACCTGTATGCAAGTCATCAGGACTTCATCACATCTATTAGTTTGGGAAAAGTCATATATGTATATGCATTTGGAACATATACATCGAAGACCCATCCACATTGCCATATATTGATACCAAGTGAGTAAAAATTCCCAACCAAACTAGTACATTGCATGCCTCATGTCCTTCCAGATCCAAAGTTTTAATACTTGTTCAGAAATATTTTCTATCGGTAAACACAAGAGCTGCTGATAGAGCAGACAAATTGTTTCTATCGGCAAATACAGGAGATACCGATAGAATATGTGTAAGAACAACTCCAACATATAATGTGCATTACATGGTAGTTGCATACAATTGATCACACATACAGCAGTATAGATAAGTTATAATCTCAAAATAGGTTCATTACAGCACTGGAACATATTATGTCAACTCTAATTTAAATCAACATTGCCTGCGGAATGTACATAATCCTACACAATAGGGAACCCTAGTGTAATTGCAAAACTCGAAGAATTAGTACGTACAAAACACTAGGATCAAATAAGGAAGATGCTGGAAATAGAACAACGAATTAGCGTATTTACGGCGACCAGTTGTGGTGATGGAGAGGCGGTGTAGAACGCAGCGGCGGCCGTCGAAGGATGAAAATAAGAACCGGTTGCAGTGGCGAACCAATGTCCAGCCGGCGATCGTCGTGAGGGAGAGAGGAAGTGAGTGGTCACGGCGGAGGTTGTGGTTTTCTTTGCTCTCGAAGAGACGCAGTGCTCTAAGTTGGAACTGTTCGACTGGAGGGAAACTCAAGGGCCATGTACGGGTAATAAAGTAGTGGATGACCTTTTCTATCGGTACAACAAAATAATACCGATAGAATTATGTCCGTTTCTATCGATACAACAAAATAATACCGATAGAACAAGTAAATTTCCCGGAAAAATATTTGAAGTAGTGGATTCCTTTTTTCTATCGGTATAAACAATAAAATCCCGTGAGACCAATTTTCCCCAGAAAAATTTTTTAATTAAGTTCCTGAGATATTGTGTGCCATTTTTCTATCGGTAAAAACAACAAAATACCGTCAGAAAATGAAAAGGTACACATAATTTAACATCAAACATACCGTGCTTGAAAGCTGCAGAATGATAAAGAAAGAGGGAAGATAGCCAGAAAATTGGAAAATTGACATAAAAAGAAATTGTTCATTCATTGTTTTTTTATCACTTATAAAAAAAATAAAACCCAAAATGCTAGGTCAAGGGGTGGTCTTAGCCCTGGTTGCATGTAGAATAGAGTCAGTTTGACTTGCAGCCAGGACGTAGGACTCCTCTAGCAACAAGTTGTCCCTAGGATCAACTACTACCGCATCGAGAAGGCCTGCGACCTCCCTCAGCTTTGCTATGGTGTCCTTCATAGTCAAACCGCAGCCAGCGATGGTAATATCTACGGCTTGCTTCTCCTCGCCAAGATGCCTCGTCATCGCCCTGGAATTGTCACCAGCCGTCTTCATGCGCTGAATGCGCCGGAGGAGATAGTCCAGTTCAAGCCGTAGCTGAGTGTGCTTGTCCGTAAGGAGCTTGTGCTCCTCCTGGAGGGCCCTCAGGTTGGCCTTCACTTTGCCAGTGTCTTCCACGGCTTCCATTCCCTGTGCAAATCAATAGGTCAAGAATGTACTGAACATGGATTAACAATATAGGGGTAAACCCAGGAGATTTAGAGTTCTTACCGGGGAGGGTGTGGCTGACGATCCCATGGAGGTTGCCATTGTGAAAGAGAAGATGAGGAGTCGAAGCGTTCGAGAATTAGAAAAACAACAAAATACCGCGACGCATGGCGAGGTACTTATAGAATTTCCAAGGCGACGCATGGTGACACGGTTGAGAATTCAAAGCGCCAGTGTATTTTTCTATTGGTACAAACAACAAAAAACCGTCAGAAAACAAAATACCGTGAACTAACGAATTTATTCTAACGGTAAAATATAATAATACCGATAGAATAAGTAAACTTTTCGCAGCGAAACTTTTGAAGTGCCTGAGACACATTAAAGTAGTGGATGTCCTTTTCTATCGGTAGAAATAACAAAATACCGTCAGAAAAATTGATTTTTGGAGAGCTTAATTTGAAGAAGCAAGAGGCTGCAATGAGATTTTTGCAAGTGCTATTTGAAGGGAAGAATTAAGTATTTACAGGATAAAGGTAATGTACATGTTAGAACTCATGCTGTGGAGTAAAATTGAGATATATTAATGCTGTGAATTAGCTTATCATTAAGTTCTAAAGAAAAATGTACTGCCTGATGTATTATTGATAAGTTCCTCACCTTGCTGCAGAACTTTTGGGCTGTTTGCTTGGCATTTATCCCTGAAATAGAAATTAATCATCAATGGTTCTCAACCCATAATCCTTCTTCGTCGTCATCTCGCAGATACGTTGTTTCGTCGATATCTTCAGTAGGGATAGATTGAATGTCCTCTAAAAATGGAGGTATTTCATCGAATTGGTTATACTCCTCTTCGTCGACAACATCTTCGACCCCAACAATACGTCTCTTGCTGTGGAGGACAACATGCAAGTTTGGATTGGCCAGGTCAACGACGTAGAATACCTGTGTGGCTTGCTTTGCAAGTATGAATGGATCGTCTTGGTGTCCGACTCTACCAAGATCGATGAGAGTAAACCCGTAACTGCCAACTTGAACACCTCGAGGGATTTCGACCCATTGGCATCGAAACAGGGGAATCGAGCTCCCATATTTCATCAATAGCACCGTAATATGAGTTCAGCGCCCTTACTGACCTGGCATCCTCAGAAATAGCAAACAGTGTCACTGCGCTACATTGCGTGCTACTCTTGGCGTCTTGAGCTCTTGTGTAAAATGAATACCCATTGATGTCGTACCCCTGCCAAGTCCCTACAGTGAATCTTGGGCCTCTATCCAACCATGTCTCAGTTTCACTTACGGAGCCCTCGGCAGCTCGCGTGACTTTCTTGGATCCACTCAGCAAATTTCCTGTTATGTTCTCTGCTAACCCAAACGTCTGACTTCGAAGGATTCTGTGACCGTAACATTACCTTGTGCTCGTGTATGTATGGCTCGACCTCCTTCATGTGTTGTAAGACCCAAAAATGTGATTTTGCGTACACATCACGAGCGGGGACGATAGCTTTGAATCCAATCATTTCGATGCCTTGAAGCCTACCCCCGTGTGGGGACCTAGGAACGCCAATTGGGTCAACCCCGGCCATATAATATGTGCAAAATTCAATGACCTCCTCGGCGGCATAACCTTCCATGATACTCCCCTCGGGTCGACGACGAGTCCTTATGTATCCCTTCAATACACCCATAAATCTCTCAAATGGATACATGTAGCGCAGGCACACGGGTCCACAAAACTTAATTTCTCTGATAAGGTGAACAATCAGATGGACCATAACATCAAAAAAGGATGGAGGGAAATACATCTCGAGCTGACAAAGAGTTGTAACCACGTCGCATTGCAAAGCGTCCAGTCCGTCCGGATCAATTACCTACGAGGACACAGTTGCGCCAAATGGAGGTAATGAACTTATAGTACGAGTGCACGTACTTACCTTGCAAGATATTGCGTTGAAGAAATAACATAGGTTTGTGATTGTCTCTCTGACTTTAACTAGGAGAATGCCTCTGATAGCAATGGGAAGCATTTGTGACATCAGGACATGACAGTCATGGGACTTCGTGCCAACTAGTCTTAGGTCCTTCATGGACACAAGTTTTTTCAAGTTCGCGGAGTACCCACATGGAACTTTAACACCGTGCAGGCACCGACAGAGTTATGTTTTTTTGCTCTTCGACAACGTATAGTAGGCCGGGGGGAGGTATGTACGCTTTCCATTCTCTAAAGGTGCAAGCTCAGTCCTTATCCCCGTTTCCACCATGTCACGACGAGCTTTCACACCATCCTTTGTCTTTCCCAGAATGTTCAACAACAAACCAATCAAACTGTCACAGACATTTTTCTCTACATGCATGATGTCAATGCAATGTCGAACTTGTAAGTGCTTCCAGTATGGTAGATCCCAGAGAATCGATCTCTTCTTCCAAACATTTTTTTCTCGAGGTTTAGAATGCTTACCGAACTTAGCTTTGATGTCCTTCACGCACGAGTAAATCTCCTTACCGGTCACAAACACTGGAGTTGATCCCTTCTCAGGCTTCCCGTTAAATGATTTCCTCTTCTTACGGTACGTGTGATGCACCGGAAGCAACTTGCGGTGACCCATGTACACTATTTTCCGGCAGTTTCACATCCACATGCTCTCAGTTTCATCTAGGCAAATAGGGCAAGCCTTGGCTCCTTTCGTACTATACCCCGACAAATTTCCGTAGGCCAGAAAATCATTTATGGTGCAAAATATCAGGGCCCGCAAGATGAAATTCTCGTTATTGTATGCATCCCACACCTGCACCCCCTCGCTCCACAATTTCTGTAAGTCCTCGATTAAAGGCGCTAGAAACACGTCAATATCATTTCTGGGTTGTCTGGGTCCTGAGATTAGTAATGCCATCATGATGTACTTGTGCTTCATGCATAACCAAGGAGGAAGATTGTAGATGCATAAAAGAACCGGCCAAGTGCTGTGCCGACTGCTCATATTACCATGTGGGTTCATACCATCTGTACTCAGCCCGAACCTTATATTCCTAAGTTCGCCGCCGAACTCAACAAATGTTCTATTGATGTTTCTCCATTGAATAGAATCAGCTGGGTGTCTCAGTTTTCCGTCTTGTTTCCGGGCTTCGGCATGCCAACAGAAGTGCTTCGCGACTTTCGGATTTGCAAACAGCCTCTTCAATCTAGGTATCACAGGCAAGTACCACACAGTTTTCGCCGGAGGTCCTTTCTTTACCTTGTGACGTTCACTGTCAATCTGATCCCTACGCGTATACCTGGATGCGCCGCATCTTGGACAAACATGAAAACTGGAGTACTCATTACGGTACAACACACAATTATTTTTGCATGCGTGTATTCTTTCGATTTCCATTCCCAACGGACACAACAGTTTTTTGGCTTGGTAAGTAGATCTTGGCAACTCATTTCCCTCCGGAAGCATGTCCGCTAGAAGATCTAATAGTGTCGTGAAACTATTATCATCATCATCTAGATTGTCATCATCATCATCATCTACGTGCACATCGGAATGAACATTATCACAATTCAGATGATCATCGATATTATTGCAATCCACATCCGAGTCCTGCTGATTGGTAGTAGTGGTGCTTGTTTCATCAAGATCTTCTCCATGCCATATCCAACGGGTGTATCGCGCGTTAAAACCATGACGAATCAAATGACTCTTAATTTGATCAGAGTTGCTAAACCTCTTCAAGTTCATACAATCTGTACAAGGACAGAGCATATTTTTCTCTCCCTTCCTCTCCTTTTGTTGCTCAGCAAATTTAATAAACTCATTCACACCATCCAAATATTCAAGAATAGTACGTTTTATTCCATACATCCTATATTTCCTGTCCATCTACAATTAACAAAATTTAACGAGTCAGCCATGAATGAAACCTGCCCGATTAAGTTATGTATATGTACTTGTACAGCCTCTTACAACAGATGTGTTTAACCCTAGCCTGACGAAATTAACACTAATTAACCTAGCTAACTACACAATACAAGCTAGTTAGCTCCTAAAACATGACGCATTTCCAGCTACCTAGCTCCCAAGCTTAGAGCTACAAACTTGGAACTACACAATACAGCTAGCTTGCAAGTAGAGAGGGAGGGAGATCTAGAGGGAGAGAGAGATAAGTGTCGACAATTAAGCATACCTTAAAGAGAGGGGCGCAATCAACTTCCCTCCAGCTTGCGCTGATCACCCTAGCAGTGTAGCTGTGAGCGTGGAGCTTTCATCACAAACAGAGGGACACAGAGTGCAACAAAACAAATTAAAGAGTAGCTCAGCAATGGTCGACTGGGGTTTTCCTTATAATGGACCTTTTTTTAACGGTAAATACATGAAATAACCGTTAGACTAACTAAGGTAATTCGCCTCTCACATATTCTATTGGTAAAAACACACATATACCGTTAGAGAATGTACATTACTAAGCAAGTACAAGCCTTTTTCTATCGGTAAATATGTGTATTTACCGTTAGATGATGCATGACTGAGCAAATATATGTGTTTTCTATCGGTAAATATGTGCATTGACCGCTAGATGATACTTGACATAGCACGTACATGAGGTTTTCTATCGGTAAATATGTGTATTAACCGTTAGATGATGCATGACACACGAACATGAGTTTTTCTATCGGTAGATATGTGTATTTACCGTTAGATGATGCATGATTGAGCAAATATATGTGTTTTCTATCGGTAAATATGTGTATTTACCGTTGGTGGAGGTACTTGTAGCAAACACACATGACACCAGTTCTCACATCCAAGGAATAATATCAATGTAACATCAAACAGATCTTACATCAAACAGATCTTAACTGTAAGATAAAGCAATATTTCAAGAAATGCTAATTTGTGGATTAACTAGGAGACACAAAAATACTTTTCTTAGGTACTTGGGACTTCATCTTGCCAAAGAAATTACACATGACAGTTCACAAATTCAGGTACAAACATACACATCCCAGTTCACCAATACAAATTCAGGTACATGTCTGAAACAACAGAACAAATACACACCTACCTACCAATACAATTAAATACACAAATACTCCCTACACATTCAAGTTCATGTCCCAATTAGCAATACATGATACACAAATATACAACAATATACAAATACAACAATTCACACATTCGATGTATATTAGAAAAGCCACGTCTGAAATTAACAACAGATCACGACGAGGACCCAATGGCCCATACATTTTACATAAAAGAGAACCTTTGCAGGTTGCGACAATGCAACTACCGACTACAAGTTAAACCTGATACATCACAAATCCATTCATCCAAAATAGCAAATGTCTGAACCACATTGGACTTAACCATAGGAGTTCAGTTCGAAGATGCCCGAGGAGCTGGAACTGTCGTCGACTTACATTTGTACATATTGGTGATTTCCTCGGACTCAAACTCGATCAACTCAACTCAACTCAACTCAACTCCATTAACAAAAAGAACCTACGTTCCAAGATGTTGTTCTGTGTAGTGATGGTGTAGAATGGCTGTGCAAATAACAACAATTCTTCTTCTCCAAGCAGGTAAGCATCTGGCCACAAGCTGGTGCATGCAAAAAAATGTAAGATGCTTTCTATAGGTCCTGATTTGAGAAACACGCCGGGCTTAAGGATCTTCTCGACAGAGCCAACCAAGATCTCGCCCTTCACGTCCTTCCAGCTCTCGACGGTGATCTTCACCGTTTCTTTCGCCAACAAGCCAACGTAGGCAGCGTACTGCAACGAAGAACCATGAAATATGTTGCCCCTCATGAGCATCATCCAAGGACCTGCACAGATCATAATCATATTGAAAAGAAGACACATCAAAATGAAGGATACAAAAAAAGCAGAATAATTACCATAACCGGATTAGAATAATCTAACAATATTGCCGAAATTTTACGTACCTTGCTTGGGATGCCGAAGTCTAGAGGGCGTCGATGGAGGTGCGGAGGTGCAGCGGTCGCCTGTAGAGGTGCGCCGGCCGTCCATGGAGCTTACGGGTTCGGACTACGAGCCCCAGATGAACTGTGAGAATGAAAGAGACACCCATGTATTTATAGTACTAGATAATTTCTATCTGTACAAAAACCGCATACCGTTAGTCATTTTACATATATTCTAACGGTATACAAATAAATTACCGATAGAATAAAAACATCTGTAGAAGGCGAATGGTTCTATCGGCGCAATACATATTACCGATAGGAATATTTGTACATACTCTGTCGGTATATACGTACATTGCTGATAGAATAAAAATATATGTAGAAGGCGAACAGTTCTAATATATTTCCTATATTCTAATGGTATAAACATTCATTACCGATAGAAGAAAACTATTTGAAGACGAACAGTTCTAAGCAATTTTTGATATATTCTAACGGTACAACAATACATTACCGATAGGATAAAAATAATTGTAGAAGGTGAACGATTCTATCGGCACACTACATTTTGTCGATACGAATTTTTGCGATATTCTGTCGGTAGACTCATACATTACCGATAGAATAAGTCTAATTGTAGAAGTTGACTAGTCCTATCGGCGCACAACATTCTCCCGTCAGTACTTGTCGGGGGAAATCTCCGCGGGACTAAGTCCAGGTAAGTTGCTTCACGATTGCCCAGGGACGTGGCCTCCGGCCCCTCCCCGGACGCCGCCATTCGCCCGGGGACGTGGCGTCCGGCCCCTCCTCGGGGGCCGCCTTTTGGCCCCCGGGACATGGCCTCCGGCGCCGTCCCGGGCGCCGCCATTGGCCCGGGGACGTAGCCTCCGGGCTCTCCCCGGGTGCCGCCATTGAACCGGGGACATGCCTCCGGCCCCTCCACGGGCGCCGCCATTTGCCCGGGGACATGGCCCCCGGCCCCTCCCCGGGCGCCGCCTTTTGGCCCCCGGAACCTGGCCTCTGGCGCCGTCCCGGGCGCCGCCATTTGCCCGGGGATGTGGCCCCCGGCCCCTCCCCGGGCGCCGCCTTTTGGCCCCCGGGAGCTGGCCTCTGGCGCCGTCCCGGGCGCCGCCATTTGCTCAGGGACGTGGCACCCGGCCCCTCCCCGGGCGCCGCCTTTCGGCCCCCGGGACCTGGCCTCCGGCGCCGTCCCGGGCGCCGCCATTTGCCCGGGGACGTGGCCTCCGGCCCCTCCCCGGGCGCCGCCTTTTGGCCCCCGGGACCTGGCCTCCGGCGCTGTCCCGGGCGCCGCCATTTGCCCGGGGACGTGGCCTCCGGCCCCTCCTCGGGCGCCGCCTTTTGGCCCCTGGGACCTGGCCTCCGGCGCCGTCCCGAGCGCCGCCACTGGCCCAGGGACATGGCCGCCGGCCCCTCCCCGGGCGCCGCCATTTGGCCCCCGGGACCTGGCCTCCGGCGCCGTTCCGGGCCTCATCGCCCTCCTAAAGGTAAAGTCTCGAACTGTTTGTCACGTGCAGGTCACGCGAGGAGCGCCTCGGGAACTAGCGACCACCTATGAAGCATCCAAGGCGTTTGACCGGGAGAAGGACGGTCCTACCCTTCAATCCGACGGTGGCTTCCGGCATAGTTTAGGTTTTTTGCTTATTTTTGGGGCTATAAATAGCCCTTGTACCCCTCTGTTGTAAAGGATCGGTTCTCTTTTATTGGAATAGCTACACTCAAAGACGTGCTCCAAAAGCCTCTCCCCCGGAGAGAGCCTCCCCAGCCGACTCTGGTCGGGAGCGCGTCAACAGGACTAGGGCCCCCACTGGGACCCGAACCTATATAAATCCGTTTGTCATTTCTTGTGCTTGTCCGGCGGGGGAGGACCGGTCATCCGGTCAACCCGCGCCGCGTAATCTTTGCTAGGATCATTCCCAAAACCTGCCGGGGTATTCGCAATACCACGACAGTTGGCGCCGAGCGTGGGGACTCATGACAAGACGCCACGGCTCCCCCAAGAACAAGGGCTCGCACCCTTCCCGGTGATCCGGGTCTCAGAGACCCGGCGCCGCCCGCCCGGGACACCGCTGTCCCGGCGGTCCCTTCCGGAGGCGACCTGGCCCAGGTACCGCCTCCCTCCTTTCCTCTTAACTTCGGCGCTTCCACCTCCAGGTCGTTCCCGGTGACCGCGGGGACCTCGGCTGGGACCAGTTTCCCCCCGACGGTCCCCCGGCTGCCCGGGACGCCCTGCTCGAAGCTCTCGTGGAAGGCCAGCTCCGTGCTCAGCGCTCTATGGACGAGCTCCTTAGCGCGTTGGCGCAGCCTCCGGCCCCCACATTTGCCTCACACCCGTATCCGGGGAACATGCCCCCGTTTATGGGTTACCCGGCGGCCCCTCCGGCCTCCAGGGGCTTGTTCGCCCCGTATGATCCTACCGGGGGGTTCCCTCTTCCCGCGGGATATACGTCCGGACCCCTCCCGGCGCCCGGGCCCGTCCCGGTGCCGGGGGTTACTTCATGCCGGGGACCTTCGTGGCACCAGGGGGGTACCCCGTCCCTGGCCTATTCCCGGGGCTGGGAGCCCACTTCATGCCGGGGGTTTACCCTGCGTCGGGAGCCGGATGTTACAGGGGCTCCCCCCTTCCCGGTTCCGGTCATGGCTACTGGGGCCCCCTCCACTTCGGTTCCAAGCGTCGCCGTGGGCGCCCCCTCCCCGGTTCCGAAAAATACAGGGGCTTCCCCCTCTCTGGTCCCGGGGGTCGTTGCAGGGGGCTCCCCCCAACCGGCTCCGGAGGCCTCCGGTCCAGCAGCTACAGCACATGAGCTCCCTCCCTCCGCGGGACAGGTCCGTTTCGCCCGGGGGGAGGTCGAGCGAATGCGTTCACCAGAGCGCGGGCAAGAACTTCCCCCCGGCCGCGGGCGCGAGGAGCCCCGCTCTCACACCGGCCGGGGGAAGAGACCCGCTGAAGAGCCAACCTCTCCGGCGGAGAGCCCGGACGTCCGGGAACTCAGTCCCGGCCCGGAGGAAATGCGTCGCCACCGCCATTCTGGCGGACCTCTTGGACTGCTTCCAGACTTAGACAACGAAGGTCCCGTGAAAGAAGACAGCGACCGAGGCTCTCCCCGGGAAGTGCAGGGGGCTAACCAGCCCCTGTGCCGAAGACTTCGCAGCATCCGGTGGCCGCGGCCCTACCGCCCTCCGCACATCGAGCACGATAACGGTGAGGCAGACCCTTACGAGTTTGTGCAGGTCTACTCCACAGCCATCTCCGCAGCCGGGGGGGGACGAGACGGTACAATGCAACGTCTTCCCCCTCTACCTCTCCGGCATTGCCCGCTCCTGGTTCTACAACCTGAAGGCGGGCTCCATCAAGTCCTTGTCGCAGCTCAAGCGGGAGTTCTGTGCCAACTTCCAGGCGAACTACGTGCGTCCCCTGGACTCCTCACAGCTGTACACTGTCCGGCAGAGGACTGGGGAAACCATCAGAAGCTTCTTCAAGCGCTTTGCTCAGGTGAAGAGCAAAGTGGCCCATGTCCCCGACTCTACGGTCATCGAAGCCTGCAAAAGCGGCATCCTCCCGGGGGAGCTCCACCGAAGGCTCTCCCGGAGCTGCCCCTCTTCCGCCGACGAGCTCTTCAACGTGCTCGAAAAGTACACCCGGGCGGAGAAAGACGACATCTGGAAGAAGACCTAGGGGGCTCCCGCACCCGTCGACCGGGGGGCCAGGGATCGCCCCAAACGCCCCAGACAGGGGGGGCGTAGTGAGCCACGGCCTCGGGACACCTTTGTCCTCAAGGGCGGAGGCGGCTCGCACGACCCCCCGAGGGGCAACCGCCCCTTCCCCAAACCAAAGGGCCATGGGGGAGGACAGTCTTCGCGCGGCCGGGAAGGCCCCGCGGGGAGAAGGCGGGAAGGACCGTGGTGCAGCTTCCACAGGTCCAGTACCCACGCTACCCGAGATTGTAGCCAGCTGCTGCAGCACTTCGCGGACTTCCTCGACCAGCGCGGGCAGGGGGGGGGACTCCGGCCTCCTTGCCCCCTCAGCCAATTGTTCCGGCCCTTCACGCTCCTGCGGGGGGTCAGCAGACGCAGGAGGGGGAGCCTTCGGAAGCTCTCCCCTTTCAAACTTCGCAGCGGCACATCAACGTCATCGTGGGAGGATCAGCCTCCGGGCGGGACTCTAAGCGCCGGCGTAAGGAGTACGCACGCGAGGTCAAGGTTGTGGGGGTGCTACACGCGTCCCAACCACTTAAGTGGTCGGACGTCCCCCTCACCTTCACGGCAGAAGACGCGCGGGGGGTCCGCTTCCCCCACGACGACGCGCTCATTGTCTCCGCGACCATCTACAACTGCCATCTGGCCCGTATCCTGGTGGACGGCGGGAGCTCCGCCGATGTCCTATTCCTGAAGGCCTTCAAAGAAATGCAGGTGGATGAGAAGCTCCTGCAGCCCGCTGCCGGGCCCCTTCAAGGTTTTGTCCCGGGGAAGGCGATCCACCCCGTGGGCAAGGTAGATCTTCCAATGACCTTCGGCACCCCGGAGAACTACCGGACCGAGCTGGTCCGCTTCGACGTAGTGGACCTCCCCTCCTCCTACAACGCGTTTATGGGGAGGACGACAATCAACCGGCTGGGGGCTGCCACCCATCAAAACTATCTCTCCATGAAGATCCCCGGGCCGCATGGTGTGATCAACGTCCGGGGAGACCAAGACATGGCCCGTGCTCTATACGAGCGCGCTGCGGCCACAATCAGAAGCGTCAACCTCATAAAGACGCCCGGGGGGGAGGCTTCTCCCCCGGAACCAGACACCGTTGTGCCACCGCCCGGGAGGCCCCTCCTCAAGCCGCGTCCGGAAGGGGGCCTCCGGAAGGTCCCGCTGTCCCCGGCCAACGAAGACAAAACCGTCCGGATCGGGGCGGAGCTCCCCGAGGAGCACGCAGTGCAACTTGCGGCTTTTCTGCGCGAAAAATCCGATGTTTTTGCGTGGAAGCCTTCAGACATGCGGGGCGTCGCCCGGGAGGTCATTGAGCACAAGCTCGCAGTGGCCCCCGGTCACCCCCCGGTCAAACAGAAGCTGCGGAAACTCTCCCTCGAGCGCCAAGAGGCAATCAAGGCGGAGATCACCCGACTCCGAGAGGCGGGGTTCATTCGGGAGGTCCTGCACCCCGAGTGGCTCGCGAACCCCGTCCTCGTCAAGAAATCAACCGGCAGG
This sequence comes from Pharus latifolius, assembly GCA_019359835.1. NCBI lineage: Eukaryota > Viridiplantae > Streptophyta > Magnoliopsida > Poales > Poaceae > Pharus > Pharus latifolius. Next base: position 28,267,097 of record CM033330.1, on the reverse strand, counting down.
TGGCGGATGTGCGTGGACATCACCGACCTTAACCGGGCCTGCCCCAAAGACAACTTTTCGCTCCCGCAGATTGATCAACTCGTCGACTCCACTGCGGGGTGCGAGCTCATGAGCTTCCTAGACACCTACTCGGGATACCATCAAGTCCGGATGGCGGAAGAGGACGAGGAAAAGACAAGTTTCATAATTCCCCTCGGAACCTTCTGCTACGTCCATATGCCCTTCGGGCTCAAGAACGCGGGGGCGACCTTCCAGCGCCTCATGACGTTGGTTTTCAAAGAGCAAGTCGGCCGCAACGTTGAAGTCTACGTAGATGACGCGGTCGTCAAGAGTTCTCGCGCAGCCTCCCACATCGACGACATGGCCGAAACCTTCCGCAACCACCGCGCGTTCGGGCTGAAACTCAACCCGGAGAAGTGCACCTTCGGGGTGCGCGGGGGGAAGCTCCTAGGTTTCCTCGTGTCCCAGCGGGGCATTGAGGCAAACCCCGAGAAGATCCAGGCTTTCCTAGATATGCCCCCGCCGCACTCCGTCAAGGATGTCTAGCCGCTGTCCGGCCGCCTAGCCGCGCTAAGCCGCTTCGTTTCCCGGTCGGGGGAGCGGGGCCTCCAGTTCTTCAAGATCCTCCGAGGGCTCGAGGGGCTCCGCTGGACCCCCGAGGCCCAGGAGGCGTTCGACAACCTCAAGAAGTACCTCACGAGCCCTCCAATGCTCATGAGTCCGTCTCCGGAAGAGCTCTTGCTCCTCTATCAGCGCGGTTTTGGTGAAGGAGCAAGGGGGGCAGCAGCGTCCCGTGTACTACGTGAGTGAGGCCCTCCAAGGGGCCAAAACTCGGTACAAGGAGATGGAGAAAATCTGCTACGCCCTCCTCATGGCGTCCCGGAAGCTTCGGCATTACTTTCTGGGGCACCCCATCACCGTCCCGTCGTCCCTCCCCCTCTCCCTGTCCCTTACCGGCCGGATCGGGAAGTGGGGGGCCGAGCTCGCCCCCTTCTCCCTGTCCCTTACCGGCCGCTTCGCCATCAAGTCGCAGGTCCTCGCCGACTTCGTCGCAGAGTGGACTCCCGCCTCTGGGTCCAGGGACGAAGATCTCCCTGTGCCACCTCGACGCAGTGATCATTGGACCCTTATGTTCGATGGGTCGCTGTGTCTCGCCGGGGCTGGTGCGGGAGTAGTCCTCCGGAGCCCCGAGGGGAAGGAACTCGAGTACGCCGCGTGGCTCGAGTTCCCCGCAACCAACAACGTCGCCGAATACGAGGCTTTGCTCCTCGGGATGCGCCTCGCGCGCTCCCTGGGGATCCGGTGCCTCCTAGTCAAGGGAGATTCTCAGCTCGTAGTTTGCCAAATGGACAAGTCTTACCTGTGCCATGACGCAAACTTAAGTCTTTATTTGCAGGAAGTGCGAAAGATGGAGAGGCATTTCGACGGCCTCGAGGCCCGGCATATCCCGCAGAGGGACAATGACTGGGCCGACGCCTTGGCCCGGGCGGCAAGCGCCCGGGAATCGCTCCCCAAGGGGGCTTTCCTGGAAATCATCACGAAGCCCTCGGTGGCCTCCCCGGACACGGGCGACGAGCCTCATGTCCCGGAGGTCGCCGAGATCATCCGGACTCCGTCGTGGATGGACCCCCTCATTTCCCTCATCAAAGGGGAGGGGGACCCTCCTAGTGAGACCGAGGCTAAATGCCTCCGGGCTAAAGCCCGGGCATATCTCCTGTTGGAGGGGAGGCTCTACAAGCGGGGGGCATCCGCCCTCCTGCGCTGCCTCCCCTGGCCGGAGGGACTTCAACTTCTCGAAGACATCGACGTGGGGAGCTGTGGTTCTCACCTAGCCCCGCGTGCCATCGTGGCCAAGGCCCTCCGGCAGGGCTTCTACTGGCCCACGGTCATGCACGACGTGCGAGACCTTGTCTACGCATGCGAGGCATGCCAGAAGATGGCCAAGGGCTCGAACCTCCCCCCTATAGCGCTGCAGACAATCCCCATCACTTGGCCCTTCGTGCGGTGGGGGATGGACCTCTTAGGGCCCTTCCCCCCAGCGCCCGGGGGATACAAGTATGCGGTAGCCCTCAGTGGCCCATCCCCGGAGCAATGGGGCTGTCGAGAGGGTCAACGACGTGATCCTACAGGGTTGCGCCGGAGACTCGAGCAAACCGCTTCTAAGCGGGGTGCATGGGCAGAGGAGCTCCCGAGCATCCTCTGCTCCAAGCGCACGACCCCAACCCGGGCAACACGGCGTACTTCCTTCTCCCTGGTCTACGAGGCAGAGGCAGTCCTCCCCCCGGAGATCGGCTTCCGGTCCCTGCGAGTCGAGCTCCTGGAGGGAGCCACGCCCGCAGCGTACCAGGCCAACGAGGCCAATCAGCGCCTGGAGATCGACCTCGTGGAGGAGGAATGCGGCCGAGCGCTCCTCCGCCACGCCATCTACGAGCAAGAAATGGCGCGCGTGTACAACCAGCGCGTATGCGGGAGAGCTTTTCGCCTTGGGGACTTTGTCCTCAAACGCGTCACAGACCCCAAAGCCCAGGGGAAGCTCTCCCCCAAGTGGGAGGGCCCCTACAGGATCTCCGCGGTCCTGGGCTCGGGGGCCTACAAGCTCTCCAACCTTCAAGAGCAAGAGCTGAAGCACACGTGGAACTTGCGTTTACTTCGCAAGTTCTATGTTTAGCCTTACGGGCCTGTCCCCTTCCCCGGAGCGTTCACGCCGGAGGGGGAGGAGGGACACTGTATTTTCCTCCCCTTTCGCAGCTTCGTAGGGGGAGGCCCTGTACTTCATTTTATTAGCAACACATAGGTCTTGCTTTTCAAACTGTCTCATTGCAGGTCTTTCTCATTACCGCCCCCAGCGGCGATGCCCTCCCCGCGAGGAAGCCCTCCCCGCGAGGATGCCCTCCCCGCGAGGACGCCCTCCCCGCGAGGACGCCCTCCCCGCGAGGACGCCCTCCCCGTGAGGATGCCCTCTCCGCGAGGAAGTGGGCCAGGCCCAGCAAGTCCCTCCTGTAGGGCGGCTTACGACCAGCCCTCGTGGACTGAGGGTGTAAGCGGCAACCCGGTCACAGTGGCTGCGGTAACGAGTCACTTTGGGAGACTAGTCCCCTGCCCAAACACTCAAGACCCATCTTCGGGCACTTCCTCCTCCGGGAGTAGACGCTCTCCCCAGTGGGAAGTCTAATGGCCTTCATGGATCTATCTTCCTCCTACGGGAGTTGACGTTATTCCCGGCTCCCCGTTTTCATGGCGACCGGATGATCGGCCCCTTGCGGCCTGATTGGATCTATCTTCCTCCTACGGGAGTCGACGTTATTCCCGGCTCCCCGTTTTCACGGCGACCGGATGATCGGCCCCTTGTGGCCTGATTGGATCTATCTTCCTCCTCCGGGAGTCGACGTTATTCCCGGCTCCCCGTTTTCACGGCGTCCGGACGATTGGTACCCGGTGACCTTATTCCCGGCTCCCCGTTCTCACGGCAACCGGATGAATGCCTCCCAGAGGCCCTATTCCCGGCCCCCCGTTCTCACGGTGACCGGACGATTGTCTCCCGGAGAAGTCGGATTTTTCGGGCATTTTCTTCCCCGAATTCCCTATTCCCGGCTCCCCGTTCTCACGGCGACCGGACGATTGTCTCCTAGGAAGCTCACCTCTGGAAATCTCATCGGGTTTTTTTGGACGTTTCTTCCGTATGAGTCCTTATTCCTGGCTCCCCGTTCTCACGGTGACTGGACGATTGTCTCCCGGAAGGTCTTCTCATTGAAAACCTCGTGTTAAAATTTTCTAACTTAGAAAAATTCCTATGCTACAGGTGACTTCCATCCCGGGGGCCTTGTTACCCCCACAGCGCACGGAGCTATTCTCCGGCACGCTGTGGGCGGGGGGGGGGGGGGGATAAGGAACCCCCGAGTGTCGACCGCACCGCCCACGAGCAAACTTAGCTCATCCTTGTTAAGATGAGTCGTCCGGACCATCCAAGAAGAAGAAAATAAAGAGACAATGAAAGAAGAAGCAACAACAGCTTTATTGATTGTCAAACCCGGAGGACATCTTCCCCCTCCGGTGGGCTTCGGAAACGATACAACCCGGGTTCTAACCCGGGGGATTCTCTACGCCCTAAGGCTCCTACGCCTAATACTCCCGGAGGCTCTCCGCTAGCTCCCGGGTCAAGTCCCGGTACAATGCCCGTACGCGGTGCCGAGCGTCCCGGAGTACACCTTCGGGCCAAAACTCGTATCCCGCCGGTGGAAGTATCCGGAGAGGAGGTATCATCCGGAGCCCCGGCCGCGGAGGGGACAATTCGGCGCGATGATTGTCAAAGTTGTCCAAGTGCCACTCCGGACGCCACCTCAACCTGATCGGCTCCCGGACACTGTCCCCGCCGCGATTCCCGGAGACAAGGCTTAGCAAGATCAAAGCCGCTTGGGCGTCCCCCGGGGAGCCCCTCCCGGACCTTCGCCCGGGAGCAGCCTCCCGGGAACCCTGGTAACAACATTCAATTCAAAGACTTAGGAAAAAATTCTAACTTCATTGCATTCAAAATGTTTTTGTACAAGTGAGCCGGGAACCACGCCCGGATGATCCGGTCGTAGAACCCACCGGCAAGCTGCTCGACCTCCCAGCGCGAAGGCTCGAAGGAGTCCGGGAAGCTTTGGGGGATGCGGCCCCCGATCGCCCGGGCGCCGACCCCCCGGAACTCGACGAGCCCCGCAGCGGCCGCAATGACGGGGATCGCCCTGCCTCGCGCCCGAGCGTCGGCCGCCTCGGGGATGGCGGAGACCTGTGCGTTGAGAAAACGCACAGCCTCCGCGAGGGTCACCAGCGGCACCTCCTTGCTCCTGGAGCCTAGGCTTACGCCAAGGCTCTCGAGGGCCGAACGGACGGAGCGGCCCGCGTCCGCCACCGCTCGGACGCTCGTGGCCTGGAGCTCCCGGAGCGCCTCCTCCCTCGCTTTGGCCTCCTCCCGGAGGCGGCCGTTGACGGCCTCGGAAATGTGAACCTGGGCCCGGACCCGGTTCAGTTCCGCGAGGGCTTCGTCGCGTTCCCGGAGGGCCTCCTCGTGCTGCCCTACGGAGGCCGCGGCCAGGCCCTCCGCTTCCTTAAGTAGCCGGGTGACCCGCTGCTCAAGGCCCCAGGTAACAGCTGCCACCTACGAAATATATAGAGTTAGAAAAATTTCAAGTGCAGGAAATAAATGAAGACGTCATTGACTCGGGTTACCTGGGCCCCAAGGTACTGAACCCCCTGGAAACGCTCATGGAGCGTTCCCTCCGCAACGAAGGCCTGCACCTTCCAGGTGTGCAGACCCTCCGAGTAGCGGGAGACTTCCCCCGCGGGAAGCAGGGGGGCCTCTCGCCCGACGCCGGCGCGCTGCCGGCGGGGGGTCCCCGGACCTGCAAGTCCGGTAATGCGGCCGGCGTCACCGGCGTCTTCGTGGCCGAAGTCTCCTCCGAAGACGTGGCCGAGGAGCTTTGGGCGGGGGTCCCTGCCCGGGGGGGGATCATCAGACCCTTCCCCGCCCGAGGCCGAAAGGTCCTCGGGGCCTCCTCCTCCGGAGGAACCTCGTAGACCGAGGGGCTCCCCCCCTCGTCCACCGGCCAGACCCGCGGAGGCGAGGCCTTCGCGAATCTCACCTCCAGCCTCTCCGGCTCCAAAGAAGCCGGAAGAGGCAGGAGTGGCTCCAACGAGGGCGGCGACGGGGCGTAGTTCGCCGAGTCGGACGCCGCCCCGCCTGCGGCCGCCTCTTTCCCACGGGCCTCGACGGGGCTCTTCGGGGGAGGAGGTGTTGCTCCCTTCCGGGTTGGTGCCCAGGCACGCTCGGTCCGGGGGGTCCCGTCCCGGGGCTTCGCCAGTGTCGCCGCCGGCGTCGTCGACGGGCTAGGGGTCTTTTGAACCCGGGCCTTCTTAGGCTCCGAGCCCCCGGCCGCCTCCTTCCCCCGTTTGTGCGACCCGGGGGTGGGGAGAGGCTTCCTCTCCGGCAGCTTTAGCCCGTAGGCCGCCACTACCAGGTTCCTGGGAGGGCCCTCCCCCACGATGTGCACGACACGCTCGTGCTCGTCGGCGAAGTACCTCCCCAAGAGGTTCTCCGCCTTCTCTCGTGCCGCAGGGTACGGCCGGACTGCAAGAGGTAAAGAGTTAGTTAAAATTTCAAAAATTCGTAAGTATGATGCAGCAGGTTCACGGAGCTTACGTTGCGTCACCGGCTTCACCGGGGGCCGCTGTTCCTGGCCCATGCCGACTCCCCTCTTCCCGCGCAAGAAAGGGGAGATCCGGAGGAGAGCCATCTCCTCGGCAGCGTCCCGCATTGAGCGGGTCTTCTTGGAGAGGATCACCTTGCCGAGGAGCTCGAACTCCTCGTCCGTCCACACCGGAGGCTTCGGCGCGGACGACCGGCTGTAGGTGGGGGGCTCCGGGGCGTACACCACTGCCTCATCGCGGACCCGGAGGTAAAACCACCTCCGGACCCAGTCGCCCCAGTTGTCCCTGGAGGCCGCCGCCGGGTAGTCGATCACCCGGGATGGCAGCATTTGTACCATCACCGAACCGAAGGGGGACTTGGGGCCCCCTTTCACCAGGTGGGAGGACAGCGCAGCCGGTTCGTAGAAGTACCGGAAGGCGCGGAGGGTGGGCTCCCGCCCGGTCGCCGTCTCGTAGAGCCAGATGAAGAGGCCCATCCGGACGAGCGCGTTCGGGGTGAGGTGGTTGAGCGCCACCCCGTACTCCTCCAGAAACTCCCGGAGCATGGGATGCACCGGGAGCCGGAGCCCCGCCTCCAGGAAGGCCTTGAAGGCCATGACCTCTCCGGGCCTGGGGCGGGGGGCTCCGTCTTTCTTCACGGGGACCCGGATGTCCCCGTGCGCTATGACGCAGCGTTCGACCAAGGACTCGGCGTCCTCGGCCGTGAACTCCGACGCCCAGAGGAAATCCGGAGGGATTTCCTCTGGGGGCACTTCCGTGGTCTTTACTCGACCCTTGGGTGCCATGAGGATAGTATTCTTTTTTGTTCGGTGGCTATCCTTTCAGGAGGCTACTACTCAAACTTCCGGACGTCTGCTACCGGGAGCTAATTACCGGAAAGAGCTACCGGGAGAGCAAAAATCGCTAAGGCTGGAAGTTCGGAAGGAGCATCCGGGCCCCATAAGGCCCTATTTATAGGGGCGGGACATGGTCTAGATGCGCGCCATGTGGCACCCGCGGAGCAATCTGGACCGTAGAAGTTCAAACCGTGCGCGGGAAACGAAGGGACGGGCGCGTGAATCGAGGCACCGGTTCGAACCGCGTGCACATTTATGGCGAAACGGCGCAGCCTTAAGCGCGGGGCACGGAAACCGAAGCGCCGCGGCTCTTGTGACTTGGCCCGGAGATCTTCCCGGTAACGTGTACCATACCCTCCGGGGACTCCAGCATCATCCCCGGCGTGCATGGGGGGCTGCTGTCAGTGGAAATCTCCGCGGGACTAAGTCCAGGTAAGTTGCGTCACGATTGCCTGGGGACGTGGCCTCCGGCCCCTCCCCGGACGCCGCCATTCGCCCGGGGACGTGGCGTCCGGCCCCTCCTCGGGCGCCGCCTTTTGGCCCCCGGGACATGGCCTCCGGCGCCGTCATTCGCCCGGGGACATGGCCTCCGGCGCCACCATTCGCCCGGGGACATGGCCTCCGGCGCCGTCCCGGGCGCCGCCATTGGCCCGGGGACGTAGCCTCCGGGCTCTCCTCGGGCACCGCCATTGGCCCGGGGACGTGGACTCTGGCCCCTCCCTGGGCGCCGCCATTTGCCCGGGGACGTCGCCTCCGGCCCCTCCCCGGGCGCCGCCTTTGGCCCTCGGGACCTGGCCTCTGACGCCGTCCCGGGCGCCGTCATTTGCCCGGGGATGTGGCGTCCGGCCCCTCCGCCTTTTGGCCCCCGGGACCTGGCCTTCGGCGCCGTCCCGGGCGCCGCCATTTGCCCGGGGACGTGGCCCCCGGCCCCTCCCCGGGCGCCGCCTTTTGGCCCCCGGGACCTGGCCTCCGGCGCCGTCCCGGGCGCCGCCATTTGCCTGGGGACATGGCCTTCGGCGCCGTCCCGGGCGCCGCCATTTGCCCGGGGACGTGGCCTCCGGCCCCTTCCCGGGCGCCGCCTTTTGTTCCCCGGGACCTGGCCTCCGGCGCTGTCCCGGGTGCCGCCACTGGCCTGGGGACGTGGCCGCCGGCCCCTCCTCGGGCGCCGCCATTTGACCCCGAGACCTGGCCTCCGGCGCCGTCCCGGGCCTCATCGCCCTCCTAAAGGTAAAGTCTCGAACTGTTTGTCACGTGCAGGTCACGCGAGGAGCGCCTCAGGAACTAGCGACCACCTGTCAAGCATCCAAGGCGTTTGACCGGGAGAAGGATGGTCCTACCCTTCAATGCGACGGTGGCTTCCGGGGTAGTTTAGGTTTTTTGCTTCTTTTTGGGGCTATAAATAGCACTGGTACCCCTCTGTTGTAAAGGATCGGTTCTCTTTTATTGGAATACCTACACTCAAAGACGTGCTCCGGAAGCCTCTCGCCCGGAGAGAGCCTCCCCAGCCGACTCCGGTCGGGAGCGCGTCGACAGGACTAGGGCTCCCACCGGGACCCGAACCTGTATAAATCCGTGTGTCATTTCTTGTGCTTGTCCGGTGGGGGAGGACCGGTCATCCGGTCAACCCGCGCCGCGTAATCTTTGATAGGATCATTCCCAAAACCTGCCGGGGTATTCGCAATACCACGACAGTACTTATGCATCTGTTCTAATGGCAAATATGTTCATCACCGCTAGAGTAAATCATGCTGCTTATTCTATCGTTAAGTTTCTTACAAACCGATAGAAAAAATACACCCGTTGGCCTTTCATGACCGCGAGGCACATTTTCTATCGGTTTTCTACTAAATCGCTAATAACCGATAGAATATAGGGGTTAGTAGACTGCATTTCTGTACTAGTGAAGTCCAAATTCGTACCATGGTGATGTCTTAGTTTGCAGAGTATGGCAGAGGTCACTTCACTGACATCGGTCTTTAGTGCCTCCTACCGTTTCCTCGCAAACTTTGGAATGTTGGGAATGAGAGAACCAGATTGAGCTTTGACTAGGTTACAGGACTCAGCAAGTGATAGATCATCCTTCTCAGGATTGATAATTTTTGCATCAAACGAGTCCGCATCTTCCTTTAGCTTCGCAAAGGTATTCCTCTCAACGAGATTGCAGGATCTGATGATTTCCTCCAGATCTTATCGTATGTCGGGTAGTTCTTCTAAGCTCCCTGGAATAACTCAGAGTGATATGCCACTGGTCGACCTTCTTGCATGAGCACAGCACCCATGGCATAAACTGAGGCATCGGTTTCTAGCTCGAATGGTTTCTGGAGATTCGGCAAAGCTTACACAGGCTCCTCGCTGATCTTCCTCTTCAGCAAGAGAAATGTGTCCTCATGTTTCCTTGTCCACTCGAACTTCTGATCGATCCTAGTTAATGCATGCAATGGAGAAGCCATAATCGGGAAGTGTCAGATGAACTTCTGAAGATATTGGCATGCTCCCACAAAACTACGCACGTCCGTAATTGTTCGCAGTCGCGGCCACTCGCGAATCACTTTTACCTTGTCCAGGTCGATTTGCAACGTACCGTTGCTGACCATGAATCCAAGGTAAAGTAGAGATTGTTGGCCGAACTCGCACTTCTTACGGTTGAGGCGAAGTTGATGTTGCCGAAGCTGTTCGAGCACCTTTTTGACAGGAATGAGGTGCTCGTCCCACGAACGACTATAGACTAGTATGTTGTCGAGGTAAACAATCACAAAGTCGTGGATGAACTGTCTCAAGACGTCATTCATAAGATGCATGAAAGTTGTCGGAGTGTTGCAGAGACCAAACGGCATGACCAGCCATTCGAACAGACCTTATCGTGTTTTGAACGCGGTCTTCCACGTATCCTCCTCTCGGATGCTGACTTGATGATAACCTGACTTAAGATCCAATTTGGACAAGACAACAGCCTGCTTCAATTGGTCTAGCAGGTCGTCAATATGAGGAAGGGGGTATCAGTTCTTGATGGTGATCTTGTTCAGTGCTCGATAGCCGATGGAAGTGAGCGTCTCGATCATACAGATACGGACTCCCAAAGATCACCTAACAGATATTGATTGGGACAACATCGCATTGCACCTCATCGATATATCGTGCAGAGATCGAAAACTTCAATACACACTGACTCGTAATCTGTTGGTTCACGTCGGATGTAAAGCAACCTAGCGGATATGGTCGCGGGTGTGTGGTTGTCTTCAAACCAAGTCGCTGAACTAGTCCAGCAGAGACCAGATTCTTTTGACTTTCGGGAACGAATATCGCTGCGACCACTTCATACTTCACCTAGATGTTGATGGTGAACAAGTCCTCCATTGGGTGATGGTCGTTCGGTGGATCCGAACCCTTCTCCTTCGGCATTGCCATCAGAGACAAGGTCGTATCCGCCTCATTAACCGAATTCACTCGGACAACTTCTTCGTCGGATGAAGTCGTAGTAGCTGTAGCTGTTCTTTTCCCTGGTCCATTTTTCTTTGGTCAAAGTTCAGGATAAAGCTTGTAGCATTTGTCCTTGGTATGTCCCGTAACTTGACAATGTTCACAAAAGGCACCCATGCCCGATTTTGAAGCGTTCTTCTTCGGACTTGGCTTTTTCTTTGTCGAGGTCGCACTTTCCTTCGTGCTTTTGTCGCTACGGGATTTGTTCTTCTTCTCGATCGCCATACCGGTTGTGCTTGCGGTCGCGATGTCTTGGACGCTGAACAGACTTAGTTCAGTACTGATCATTTTTTGAAGTACAGATGTGTATTTCTGAAATACCTGAGGATCAGATGCGATATGCCGATGTCCATTACTTGTCTCTGGAACTTTGTCATATAGTCTTGGACGGTCTGGTCGCGCCGTTGGTACAATCTATGCCAACTCTCCCATCTCTCCTCAAGGTAACCCATCGGATAGAATTCTTGTCGCATAAGTCATTTGAATTGACCCCACTCAAGGTCGTCAACTTCACCACTGGCGACAAGGGCCTTCCACCATGTCTTGGCGTGGTCCTTCATCTTCAAAGGTGCGAACTTCACCTTTTGAGCGCTACTGAACCCTTTTAGGTCAAAGTAGGTCTCAAGCTGGTCGATCCAAGAATCCAGTTTCTCAGCATCGATCACCCCATCACATATGGGTATATCAATCTTAGCGTCGACCTTAAAAGATCCGACAGCTGAGGAGATGTTGGCGAGGTCATCGGTTTTGTGGTCGCCTTCGTCTTCATCTTCGTCTGTCTTGTGCAAGTCTTCACTAGTCTTCACACCCATAACCTTCCCTACTTCAGGAGGTACAATCATGGCCTGCTGCTTAATCCAAGCTGGCACGATTTCCATGTCGGTGGAGAGCTTAGCCACTTGTTCGGCTAAGTTAGTTTGAACGGAGGTATCGTCAGACATTGTCAGAGACGCGGTTATAGGAACCGTCGATTGATCGCCTGGATTTTCACCGGAGGTTTTGTAACGCTGGCGAGTGTTCACCATCCACAGGATAGGAAAGTTCCTCTGATACCAACTTGATCCGTTTGAGACCTAGCCTTAGTTTTCGCACTAGGCTAGCCCAGATTCTAATATGCGGAATTATGGGATCTTACTCGGAACTACCAAAGCCCAAAGGATGATCGAAAACACAGCTCAAAGTAATTGCACAACTCTTTATTTCAAAGAGGGTTTTACACGTCGAACGTTAGACACACTTGCCTACGTCGAAGAAACTATAAGCTGGATATATGATCCAAGGCTGTAATAATATTCGATGATCTAAACTAGACCTATTACAAGGTATTTATAGTCCAATCGTATGAATACGTATTAGACTCAGTAACCTAAATGTATTAGACTCATATAACTAACTAATCCTAAACGGATAAGTTTAGTTATATATTCGGATCGGATTACAATTTTGAACAGGGAAGGAATTCCTTTTCATGGTCGCAAACCAATCCATGGTCGCAGACCCATCCATGGTCGCGTAACCTTTCCGAACACGGTTAAGGTCGCAAAGCCGTATGCGATCAGGACTTGAAGATCCTCCCAGATCACCTGGGCTTCAGCAAGTTGTTCACTGATCACCCTCCAAGCATCATTTTCGTCCCTCTTTATGGACATGAGATAATTCCAAGTTCTACAAACAGAAAAATTTGATGAGTAAGAAAACTTAATCCAGGGACAGAAGAGGTTGGTGAGGAAGCTTGCACCTCCAAAGCATCATCATCGCTTTGTGCAGCCAACTCATCAAGTTTCATTTATTTTTTGGGTGAAGATCTGCTGGATGATCCAATATCATCACCATCTCGCTTCTTTGAAACTGTTGGATTTTCTTCTTCGTCTTCAAATCGACCAGGACTTTGAGATGAGAATGACGAAGAGAAGAAGAAAGCTAGAAGTGTTCAAGACTTATAAAATTTTTTGAAAGCTTGAGAACTCTGTTACATTGAGGCAAGCTATTTATAGAGCTCCGAAGGGACGTTTTGAGTTCCCAGCCTCAAAATGTGAAGGGATGCTTTGAATTTTCAACCTCGAGTTTTGAACAAACATGTTATGTTCTCCATTTTGGGATGCAATAAAAATATTTTGAATATTCTTCAAATATTTGTCATGATAGCCTAGCAAATCGCACCCAAAGTTTTTCTTGGGATACGTAGCAATACACGACGGAATGTATCTTCTCCAAAGTTATTGCATAAAAAATATATATATAATAACTATATGAATTTGAAACGACAAAATAATTGTTTTGTCATTTCAAATTCTGGGGCTAGCTGACGAAGATTATCACCCGAGTTAGTCTCTCATATTGTTTTATAATCACAAAGGCTGCAGAACGAGACCTGAGTTATTTATGCCTTTCCATAGTCGCAAAGACAATGGAAACAGACTATAGTCTCGTATACCCACGAGTACTTTGGTCGTGAAGACTTCTTCTTGTGACCATAGAGATCGTGGAGACAAGAGCAAAAAAAATACATGGTCGTAGCCAGTATGCGACCATGGTTAGTGAAAACTCGTATTTATCCTAGGTAGCGATTGGGCTCTCCCAAACATGATCTCAGGATAATGTATATTCCTGACAGACGTGACAACCGTCAAAGAAGATAAGGATAAATATGTAGTATTGTTATAACTGCATATCTTAATCACACATCACAACTGTTGGCAGTTGCCAACAACTGCTAAACCTCCCTTCATTGGTACCCTTTCGACAAGTATAAAGGGAAAGGAGAAGATAAAGGGGGGATATAGAGAGATAATAGGAGATTGTTAGACTTGACTACAATCTCTCTTTGTAATTCATCACACTAATAGTAAAAGCACTATAGGAAGTAGGGTTATTCCTCAATCCTTTGAGGGCCCGAACCTGTATAAATCTCGTGTCAATAGACTCATAGATATAGTGATTTGTTGCATCTAGGCCATTTTTGGTTGATTTTGATTATTGATGACATTAAGTGTCTTGGACTAACTGTGACTTTGAGCTATTTGTATGCGGAGATATTTCTGTAAAAATCTGCAATTGATAGGTCACAATCCAAAGTCGGGAGTCAAGGTCGCAAGCGCAAGGTCACAATGTCACCCAAAGTCACGAGCCAATGTCGTGAGCCAAAGTCGCAAACCAAGGTTGCAAGCGCAAGGTCGCCAAGAAGGAAGCCACAAAGATCTAAGGTAAGTGCTTGTTTATTGTACCAGTCTCGATGTTTGGAGTATTGACCGGTATTATAGAAATTCTTTTTAGTTTTGACCGTGCTATTAAGAGGGGTTCCTGCAAAAACTGAGAAACTCTTAGGTCATATGTTGTATTCATTTTCTTTCATATTCTTAGTCGAAATCTGAGAAAAATATATATACCTCAAAGAGGGACAGAAACTATTCATCCAAGCACTGTTCATTTGACCAAACACTGTTCATTTGACCAGACACTGTTCATTTTACCAAACACTGTTCTTTCGACCAGACATTCCAACGACTATTTACTAGCCGTTAGAGGTCAAAGCTGGCTATTAGCTGTACTGATTTCTTTTCTTCCAACCACAATGGCTAGTTGAGACATTGGGCTATATATGTGTGTTTTGAGCAGTATTTTAACACATCTTGAAGCCACATTCTCATATACACCTTCGAGCATCATTTCTATACTATTTTGAGCAGATTTCTATACGGGTTTGAGCAGTTTTTAAAACAGTTTTTGAGAAGTTTTAAAAACAGTTTTTGAGCAAATTTCTAAATAGTTTTGAGTAGTGTTTTTAAACACCTTTTGAGTAGTTTTTCAAAAGAACCAAGAGGTATATTTTGATATACACTTGAGCCCAAGTTCCATAGTGCTAAAATCTTGATCTTTTGATCAAGTTTCATTAATTGTGATTGAGAGAGAGCTTCTGAGAGTGTTCATTTGCATCATTTGCATCCTTAGAAGTTGCTCGGTATTTGTTGGGGATCAAGAGAAGATCTTACAACTTGTTACTATTGGTTATCAACTTCACCTATTCGGTTTGGTGGCATGGCTATTGATCTCTCCATTGACGAAGTTTGTCGGAGAGGTTCGGTGTGGTCGTGAGAGATTTGGTGCTCACATTTTCTGAGTGGAGAAGGAGCAACCCTAGTGAATAATATTCTTTGTGGATATTGAAGCAAGACTCATTCATTTGAGTGCTTCAATGAGGAGTAGGGGAGACAAGGAAAGTCTCCGAGACCTCGGGATACATCGTTGTATTTGATTCTCTTTCCCTCATTTTTATTTGTGCAATATATTTGTTTAATTGATTCAGTTTTTATTTGTTCTAAGCTCTTTTAGGTTTTAATCGTGCAAAAGTTGTTCTTTTAGAAAAGTTTTTAAAGCCTCCTATTCACCCCCTCTAGTCGGCATCCTCGATCCTACAAGTGGTATCAGAGCATGGTCTCTATTTTGAGTTGGCTTCACCACCTAGAGAGAGGATGGCTTCAAATGAGAGTTTTCATCTTGGTCACAACGGACGTGCGCCTATCTTTGACGGACTAACTATCCCTATTGGAAAGTGCGCATGACGTTTTTTGTAGAGGCCATGGGGCTTTATATTTGGGACATTGTTAAGATTGAGTTTCTTCCTCTGGTTGATCCGACAAGTCACTCCAATGACGATAGGAGAAAACTCGACCTAAATGCCAGTGCCAAAAATGCTCCCTTGGTAGGCTTGTCCCTAAATGAGTTCAACCGCGTGAGCAACCTTACCTCTGCTCACAAAGTTTGGACCACCCTCAAGCAGATATATGAGGGCACCACTAGGGTCAAGTAGGCAAAGTTGCTCATGGTTAGGCAAAGATATGAGACATTCACTATGTCACCAACCGAGTCTATGTTCACTCAGTTGAACAACATTGTGAATGAGCTCAAAGGAATCAGAGTTGTTTTTACTAATATTGAAATTGTAAGGAAAATACTTAGGGCTCTTCCACAGAGTTGCGACACTATTGTGATTGTCCTCACCAACTCCGACTTGTCATCCACCATGCCTACCGATCTCTATGGGAACCTCATCACCCATGAGATGCATCAAAAGGAGAAGAAGAGGTGGCTGAATCATCGAGACAAAAACGAAGAACTTGGCATTCAAAACGAACTCCAAAGGTGATTCAAACGATGGCTCCTCCGATGAGGATCTAGCCCTTCTTGTAAAGAACACCAAAAAACTTCTTCATAAGTTGTACAAGAAGGGAGTCAACATCGACACAAGATCAAAGGGGTCAAAACAAGCAAATTTCAAGGACATCATATGCTATGAATGTCATGCAAAGGGACATATAGCTTCAAGATGTCCAAAAAAGAACAAGCCTTGGGATGTAACATCCCAAAAATAGGGTCTAAAAATTTCGTTTTACAAAAATCTGAACCTAAAAATTCCATTTTTGCTTAACCCTAAAAGTGCCCTTAAAGTACTCTCTAGGAAGTCTCAGCCAAAACCTACAATAATTTTGTAAAGTTTAAAAGATGTTTTCATCACATACTGTACACATGTAAATATATATATGTGTGTATGTACGTATGTGTATCTATTTCACTAAAAACACTATTTTGCATTTCTTATAAAATGACATTTATCCTCTAATGAGACTTATTTATGATTTCAAAGTATAAGATTATTTCTTTTAAGTAATAGTTCTAATCTGTTTTATGTCATGGCATTACGAATACCCCGGCAGGTTTGGTGGAGATTCCTAGTGAAGAAAAGACGACGCGAGCTGACCGCGTGACTGGTCCTCTCCCATCGGGAAAACGCAGCAAGTGACATGAAGATTTATACAGGTTCAGGCCTCAGTGGAGACCCTAGTCCTGTCGACGTGCTCCCATCTAGAGTTGGCTAGGGAAGTTCTCTCGGGGAGAGAGGACTCCGGAGCACACCTATTTGATTTTTTGTATTGGTGTAAATGAGTTCTCCTTAGTTACATGAGAGGGATACAAGGGCTTATATAGGCCCAAAAAATGCAAAAAGACTAAACTGCCCCGTCCGCAACCGTTGGATCGAAGGGCACTAGCATCCTTGTTTCGGTCAAGGGACTTGGATGCTTGAGAAGTGTCCTCGCCAATTCCCGAGGTGTTTCTTGTGTGATCCTCATGTGACCCTGAATCTGGGGCACTTTTCCTCGGGTAAATGGCGGCGCCCGGAACAGGGGTCACCGGGGACTTTGCCTCTGGGCAAATGGCGGCGCCCAGGGCAGGAGTCACCGGGAGCCTTGTCCCCGGGTAAATGGCGGCGCCCGAGACAGGAGTCACCGGGGGCCTTGTCCCCGGGCACATGGCGGCGCCTGGGACGAGGGTCACCGGGAGCCTTGCCTCGGGGCAAATGGTGGCGCCCGAGACAGGCGTCACTGGGGGCCTTGCCTCCGCGCAAGCGGCGACTCCCGGGATAGGAGTCACCTGGGGCGTTGCCTCCGGGCAAATGGCGGCGCCCGGGACGAGGGTCACTGGGAGCCTCGACTCCGGGCAAATGACGGCGCCCGGGACAGGGGTCACCGGGGACCTTGCCACCGGGCAAATGGCATCACCGGGGGCCTTGTCCCCGAGCAAATGGCGGCGCCCGGGACAGGTGTCACCGGGGGCCTTGTCCCTGGGGAAATAGCGGCGCCCGGGACAGGCGTCAGCAGGGGCCTTGTCCCTGAGCAAATGGCGGCGCCCGGGATGAGGGTCACCGGGAGCCTTGCCTCGGGGCAAATGGCGGCTCCCGGGACTGGCGTCACCGGGGGCCTTGCCTCTGTGCAAATGGCGGCGCCTAGGACAGGGGTCACTGGGAGCCTCACCTCTTACCTGGACTTGATTCCTCGGAGATTTCCGCCAACAGCAACCCCCCATGTCCTCCGGGGACACCGTTCGAGTCTCCGAAGGAGATGGCTGACATTACCGGGAACATCTCCCAGGTGGATTTCTGACACCTCGTTGACGCTTCGAACCTCGCGCCAGATACTTATGGTGGCACCATCGGTCAACATGACGCCGCCGCCTTGATCGCCGTGCGCCGCTGGCAATAAATGCCTCGCGCGGTTTGAATCGTCGTCGCTTCGTCTCCCGCGCACGCGCCCTTTCGGTTTTCACGCGTCGTTTCAAACGGACAGCCAAGATTGATCAGGGTGAGCTACGTGGTGACCATCGAAGCCACGCAAGAGCCCTATAAATAGGGATTCGAGGGCCCCCAGAGGGTTCATTCCAAACTTCAAGCCTTCATCTTCTCTCCGGCGCCCTAGCCACCCGGTAACTTTCTCCCGGTAGCTTAGTTTCCGGGAACCCAGGCACCCGAGGATCCCGATGGCTCCGAAGGGTCGCGGCAAGGTTGTCGATGTTCCCCCGGAGGAAGTCTTCATAGACTTCCTTCGGGCCTCAGAGTTCACCGCGGGGGACTAGGACTCCCTCGTGGAGAGGGCGGTGGTTGCGGACGGGGATGTCTGGATCCCCTCAAAGGAGACTGCACCACGCCCCCCCCAGAGTGGTAGTCACCTTCGAGGCGTTCCTCGTGGCTGGCCTCCGACTCCAGGCGCATCCTTTGCTCCAGGAGTTCCTCCGGGAGTACGAGGTGGCGTTGAACCACCTCACTCCCAACACACTCGTCCGGCTAGGTCTCTTCATCTGGTTGTTCGAGACGGCCACTGGGCGAGAGCCAACGATTTGGCACCTCCGATATTTCTATGAGCCTTCCGTGAGAGGCTCGTGTATCGTCCAGGGAGGACCAAAGTCCACCTACGGATGCATCATGGTGCAACTTCTCCCTTCCCGGGTAGAGGAGTACCTAGTGGTGGCCTCCCGGGATCATTGGGGTGACTGGCTTTGAAGATGGTTCTATCTCCGGGCGCGAGACTCCGGGCTCACCTATTCCCTGGAGCCTCCTTCCTACTGCCGCTCGTTCACTCCCAGGCCCCCGGTGTCGACTCCCGAGGAGTTGAATCTTCTCGCCAAGGTCGTTAGCGTCCAGGGTTGGAGGTCAATGAGGGATGCCGCCGAGGAGCTGGCACTCCTCAAGCTCTCCCCCTTCTCCCACGTGTGGAGAGGGATCAGGCTGTGCCTGGCTCTTTAGCCTCCGCAAAGCCCGGTCACCCGGTGCAAGTATCCGGTAACTCACCTCTTTACTTAAGTTTTTGACTAACACTCGTTCTTGCAGTCCGGCCGTACCCGTCTGCCCAGGAGAAGGCGGAGAACCTCCTGGGGAGGTACTATGCTGACGAGCATGAGAGGGTCGTGCGCGTCATCGGGGAGGGTCCTCTCCACAACTTGGTGGGGGAAGCCTTCGGGCTGACGCTACCGGTGAGGCAGCCCCTCCCTACCCCTGGATCCCACAAGCGGGGGAAGGAGGCCACCGGGGTGCCCGAGCCAAAACGTGCCAAGGTGCGAAAGGCCCCCGGTCCGATGACTGTGTCGGATAGTCCGCCCGGGGGGACACCTGAGGTGGACCTAGGGCCCGGACGCGCGCAAGCCACGCCGAGGATCCGAGCGACGTGCCCCCACATGGTGGTGGAGCACGGCGCGCCCCTTGGTACGGGCGAGAAGGCGATGGTCGTGAACGAGGCGGCCCACTCCAACTCAGCGAATTACCTTCTGTCCCCTTCTTCGGCGGCTACTTCCCCGGTAGAGCCGGAGCCAGTGGCTCTGAAATGTCTGGAGGTCCGGTTTGCGGAGGTCTCGCCCCCGCGTGTCGCGTGGCCGGTAGACGAGGGGACGAGTCCTTCCGCCTGTCCGGACCACGGCACCTTGGGGGCTCCTCATTCCCCCCAGGGGCCCCGCTCTTCCAGCGAGTTCGTCCTTCGATTCTTTAGAGACCGAATCGTCGGTGCCCGTGGCCTTGGCCGAGGACAGCCCGGTCCGCATCGTCCCCGGGGACAGTTATAGGGGGCCCTCGGACGGGGACCGGGTTAGCACCACTGGGACATAGACCCCGATTATCTCCGGACGAGGCCTGGAGGTTCGCTGCGGGTCTTCAAACTTGGAAGGTCTTCGACTACGTCCAGTGGGGAACCATTCGCGAGCGTAGCTCTGAATTGGTTTCTCTCCACCTCCAGGTAAGTTAGTTTTTTGGGTACTTTAGGTGCTTTCCCCGGTAGGTCGTCTGAAAATCTGAGTTTGTAGGCGGCGGCCCTCGCCCAAGGCGTCAAGAACCGCTATGAGGCGGCTTTGCAAGATGCGCAGGACAAAACCGCGTCCTCGGCGGCCGACAGGGATGAGGCTCTCGGGGAGCTTGCCCGCCTTCGCGCTCAGCTCGTTGCCTGGGAGGACGCCAACGCCTGACTCTAGAGAGAGGCTAAGGAGAGGGAGAGTGCTCACCGGGAGCTCAAGAGCTCTCACACCCGGGCGGTCATGGAGGCGGGCCACTCGATTCGCTCGGCCCTCGAGGGTCTCGGGCTAAGTCTCAGCCCAGGAGGTGGCTCGGGAGTGGCTCCAGTGACATTTACGGAGGCTATGCGCTTTCTTGATGCGCAAGTCTCCGTCTTCCCGGAGGCCACCGACGTGCGTGCCCAGGGTCGGGCTATCCCAGTGGTGGCCGCGGCCGCGGCCCTTGTCGAAGTCCGGGGGAGCGGTGCCCGGGTTATCGGGGGTCGGCTTCCCCGGAGCTTCCCCAACTTCTTCGAGCGGCAACGGCGGTTGTTAGAGGAGTTGGCCGGTGGCTTCTACAACATGGTCATCCGAGCCCTTTTTCCAACCTCTGCGCTCCCGAGGGCGAGTACCCCGGCTACAGAGGGGACCCCCCGGGGGGGAACGGCGACGAGCAAGCATGAACCTCCCCCCCCCGGGCCTTTAGATAGGTCCTCTTTATTTTGCTTAGGACTTTTGCACCCGGTAGCTTCTTAGAGGAAGCCCCAGAAATTTGTAAAGCTCTTTGCTCAATGAATGGAACAATATTTTTTGCTAAGTCTCAACTTGTCGTGACAGGTCCTCCGGGAGCCAGGTCCCGGAGGAGGGTTTTTGGGATCTGGACGTCTTAACCCGGGGGGAGCCCCGGTGACAAGGGGGATTGCTCCCGGGGCGAGGCCTCTGGGCCCGGTGAGGCATGATTTGGCCGAGGCCCAGGTGGCCTTGGCTTTGCTTAGTCTCGGCGCCGGGGACTTTCACCGCTGTAGTCCCCGGGAGCCACTCCGGTTGTGGTGGCTCCCGGAGTGGCACTTGGACAATTTTGCCAATCACCGCACCGAATTATCCCCTCCACGATCGGGGTCCCGAAGGGTTCCACCACCTCGAATACTCCCAACGGCGGGCTACGAGTATTGGCCCGAGAACCTGCTTCGGGAGGCCCAGCGACGCATACAGAGCTTGTATCAAGACTTGGTCCGGGAGCTATCAGAGGGCCTCCGGGATTATTAGGTGTAGGAGCCCTCCGGGTTGTATCTCGCGTTTAATGTACCGATACCCACCGGAGGGGGAAGATGTCCTCCGGTTAGATATTTCAATAAAGCTAAGTTTGCTTGTTAACTTGTTTTGCGAATTCTCAAAGGATCGTCCGGAATAGGGCAATCCCTGGGCACAAGTTACCCCCCCCCCACAGCTGGTTGGAGCGTGGCTCCGCGCGCTGTGAGGGAGAAGTGAAAGGCCCGGGATAAAAATTCTCCAAGATTTCCAAAGGTCCCGGTGAGGAATTGCCTGGTCGCCGTGAGAACGGGGAGCCGGGTAAGAACTTCTGGGAACTATTTTTCAAAAATCCAGGTGAGAAATCCTCCGGTCACTGTGAGAACGGGGAGCCGGGTAAAAACTTTTGGGAACTATTCTTCGAAAATCCCGGTGAGAAATCCTCAGGTCACCGTGAGAACGGGGAGCCGGGTAAAAACTTCCGGGAACTATTTTTCAAAAATCCTGGTGAGGAATCCTCTGGTCGCCATGAGAACGGGGAGCTAGGTAAAAACTTCCAGCCACCGTGAAAACGGGGAGCCGGGAATGAGATCTCCGAGAAAGAATATCCGAGAATTCCATCTCACTGAGGAGAAAATCGACTCCCGGAGGAGGACGTGCCCGATGACGGGTCTGAGTGTTTGAGGGGGGACTAGTCTCTCAAATTGACTCGTTACCACGGTCCTTGAGGACCGGGTTGCCACTTACACCCTTAGTCCACGAGGGGTGATCGTAAGCCGCCCTACGGTAGTGGGACTCCCGTTGTACGGACTTTTTGGGGGTCGTGACAGCCCACTTCCTCACGGGGAGGGCATCCTCACTAATTGGGCATCCTCATGGGGAGGGCATCGCCGTGAGAGATGATAATGTAGGGACCTGCAGTGAGCCCAAGCTGAGGAAAAGCCAATTGTATTAACAAGGAGTTGAGATACAACGCCTCCCCCGCGAGATCGCGATGGGGGAGGGAACGGTGAGTACAATATCTCCCTCCCCTCCGGCGTAATCGCTTCGGGGGAGGGGACGAGCCCGTAGGCTAGACGTAGAACTTGCGGAGCAAGCGTACATTCCATGTGTGCTTCAGAACCTGCTCTTGAAGGTTGGAGAGCTTGTAAGCCCCTGAGCCCAGGACCGCTGAGATCTTGTAGGGGCCCTCCCACTT
This sequence comes from Pharus latifolius, assembly GCA_019359835.1. Lineage (NCBI taxonomy): Eukaryota > Viridiplantae > Streptophyta > Magnoliopsida > Poales > Poaceae > Pharus > Pharus latifolius. The sequence goes on along the minus strand of CM033330.1, from coordinate 28,245,071 downwards.
AGGGGATAGCTTGCCCTGGGCTTGGCGTTCGGTCACGTGCTTGAGGACAAGGTCCTTGAGGCGGAAAGCTCTCTCACGGACGCGCTGGTTGTATGTGTGCGCCATTTCACGCTCATAGCTGGGCTGGCAGAGGAGCGCTTGGTCACGTTTCTCTTTGACGAGGTCGACCTCCAGTCACTGATTTGCCTCGTTGGCTTAGTACGTTGTGGTTGTATCTCCGTTGAGGAGCTCGACCCGCAGCGACCGGAAGCCAATCTCCGGGGAAAGAATCGCCTCGGCCCCGTAAACGAGGGAGAAGGGTGTGCGTCCCGTCGCCCGACTCGGGGTCGTTTGCATGGAATAGAGGATGCTAGGGAGCTCCTCCGCCCACGCACCCCATTGGGAGGCGGTTTGTTCAAGCCATCGGCGTAACCCCTGTAGGATTAAGCTACCGAGGCGAAGTGGATGGTGAGCCCCAAGCCTTCGCAGAATTCCCAGAAATATACGGAGTTGAATTGGGTCCCGTTATCGACAGTGATTTCCTGGGGGACCCCGAAACGACACACGATATTCTTCCAGAAAAACTGCTGTACCGCTCGGGACGTGATGCTGGCTAGAGGTTCGGCCTCTACCCACTTGGTAAAATAGTCGACCGCGACTACCACATACTTGTAGCAGTCGAGTGCTGTGGGGAAGGGACCTAGGAGGTCCATCCCCCAACGCGCGAAGGGCCAAGAGATGGGGATAGTCTGCAGTGCTACGGATGGGAGGTTGGAACCTTTGGCCATCTTCTGGCAGGCCTCGCACGTGGAGTCAAGGTGAGAACCGCAGCTCCCCGAGTGGATATCCTGGTGGAGGGCCTTGGCCACGATGGCGCGCGGAGCCAGTGAGACCCGCAGCTCCCCGAGTGGATATCCTCTAGGAGCCGGAGCCCTTCCAGCTGTGGGAGGCAGCGGAGCATGGCGGAGGCCCCCCGCTTGTAAAGCTTCCCCTCCAGTAGGAGGTATGCTCGGGCTTTGGCTCGGAGGCGCTTGGCCTCGGTCTTGTTGGGAGGGTCCACTTCCCCCTTTATGATGGAGATAAGGGGGTCCATCCGGGACGCAACCCGGGTGATTTCGGAGACTTCCAGGACGCGGGACCCATTGTTCGTGTCAGGGGAGGTCACCGAGGGATTCACGATGATCTCCAAGAAAGCTCCCCTGGCATCGGCCCGGTCATTGTCCCTCCGCGGGATGTGCCGGGCCTCTAGACCGTCGAAGTGCTTCCCCATCTTGTGCACCTCCTGCAAGTAGAGACTCAAGTTCGCGTCATGGCACAAGTAGGACTTTTCCATTTGGCAAACTATGAGCTGGGAGTCTCCTTTCACAAGGAGGCGACGAATCCCCAAGGAGCGTGCGAGGCGCAACCCGAGGAGCAAACCCTCATATTCTGCAACGTTGTTCGTGGCGGGGAACTCGAGCCGCGCCGCGTACCCCAATTCCTTCCCCTCGGGGCTCTGGAGGACTACCCCCGTGCTAGCCCCAGCGAGACACAAGGAGCCATCAAACATGAGCGTCCAATGGTCACTGTGTCGAGGCAGTTCGAGGAGGCTCTTGTCCTCGAATCCAGAGGCAAGGGTGCACTCCGCCACAAAGTCAGCGAGGACTTGTGACTTGATGGCGGAGCGCCTAGTGAGGGAAAGGGAGAAGGGAGCGAGCTCGGCCCCCCACTTTCTGATCCGACCGGTGGCTTCCTTGTTCCAGAGTACCTCCCCAAAAGGGAGGGACGACGGGACAGTGATAGGGTGTCCCAAGAAGTAGTGACGAAGCTTCTGGGATGCCATTAGAAGAGCGTAGCAGATCTTCTCCATCTCCGTGTACTGAGTTTTAGCTCCTTGGAGGGCCTCACTCACGTAGTACATGGAATGCTATTGCCCGTCCTGCTCCTTTACCAATATCGTGCTTACAGCGACCGGGGTCGCGGCGAGGTAAAGGAGCAAGGGTTTTTCCGGAGATCGGCTCACGAGCATTGGGGGGCTCGTGAGGTACTTCTTCAGGTCATCGAAGGCCTCCTGGGCCTCGGGAGTCCATCAAAACGCCTCGAGGCCCCGGAGGATTTTGAAGAACTAGAGGCCACGTTCCCCCAACCGCGAGACGAAGCGACTCAACGCGGCCTGTGAGCCGCTGTACGTCTTTGACCGACCGCGGTGGGGGCATATCCAGGAGTGCTCGGATCTTTTCGGGGTTGGCCTTTATTCGCCGCGGGGACACGAGGAAGCCCAGGAGCTTCGCCCCGCGCACGCCGAAGGCGCATTTCTCTGGATTGAGCTTCAACCCGTATGCGCGGAGGTTGCGGAAGGTCTCCGTTAAATCATCGATGTGGGCCGCCACGCGGAGGCTCTTGACGACTGCGTCGTCGATGTAGACTTCGACGTTGAGGGCCGATCTGGTCCTTGAGGACCAGCGTCATGAGTCGCTGGCAGGTTGCTCCAGCATTCTTCAGCCTGAAGGGCATATGGAGGTAGCAGAAGGTTCCGAGGGGAGTTATAAAACTCGTCTTTTCCTCGTCCCCCTCCGCCATCTGGACTTGGTGATAGCCCGAATACACGTCCAGGAAGCTCATCAACTCGCACCCCGCAGTTGAGTCGACCAGCTGGTCAATCCATGTGAGTGGGAAGTTGCCTTTGGGGCAAGCGCGGTTGAGGTCGATGAAGTCCACACACATTCGCCACTTACCATTTGACTTCTTCACGAGGACGGCGTTCGCGAACCACTCGGGGTGCAAGGCCTCCCGAATTAACCCCGCCTCTCTAAGTTTGGCGATCTCGACCTTGATCGCCTCTTGGCATTCAAGGGAGAGTTCTTAGCTTCTATTTGACCCGGGGCTGACCGGGGGTCACTGCGAGCGTATGCTCGATGACTTCCCGGGCGATGCTTCGCATGTCGAAGGGCTTCCAGGTGAAAACGTCGGAGTTCTTGCATAGGAAAGCCGCGAGCTGCTCTGCGTGCTCCTCATGGAGATCTGCCCCGATCTTGACGGGCCTTGTCTCCGTCGTCCGGGGACAGTGGGACCTTCCGGTGGTCCCCTTCTGGACGTCGCTTGGGGAGAGACCTCCCGGAGGGTACCACGATGGCGTCTGGCGCCGGAACCTCTCCCCCCGGGGTCTTGATCATGTTGACGCTCCCGATCATTGTGGTGGCGCGCTCATATAAAGCGCGGGCCACGTCTTGGTCTCCCCGGGCGGTGATCACGCCATGAGGCCCGGGGATCCTCCCAGTGATTGCGTTGCACGAGGAGGGGAGGTCCACCACGTCGAACCGGACCATCTATGTCTGGTAGTTGTCTGGGGTACCAAAGGTCATGGGGAGATCCACCTTCCCCACTGGGTGGATCGTCTTCCCAGGGACGAATCCCTGCAAGGGCCCTACTGCGGGCTGCAGTACCTTCTCGTCGACCTGCATCTCCCTAAACGCCATTAGGTACAGGATGTTGGCGAAGCTTCCGCCATCGACGAGGATGCGTGCTAGGTGGCAGTTGTAGACGATGAGCGCATCGTCATGGGGGAAGCGAACCCCACGTGCATCTTCTACTATAAAAGTGAGGGGGACGTCCGACCACTTGGGTGGCCAAGACGTATGCAGCACCCCCACTACCTTTACTTCATGCACGTACTCCTTGCGCTAGCGCTTAGAGTCCCGCCCAAGGTGGACCCTCCCGTGATGACGTTGACACACCTTTGGGAGGTTTGGAAGGGGAGCATTTCTGATGGGTCCCCTTCGCCTGTTTGTCCTTGCTGTCCCCCCGCGGGGGCAGGAAGGGCCGGTAAGGCCGGTTGAGGGAGCAAGGAGGCAGGAGTCCCCCCCTACCCATGCTGGTCGAGGAATGCGCCGAAGTGTTGGAGTAGCTGGTGGCATTCCCGGGTAGCGTGGGTATTGGACTTGTGGAAGGTACACGACAGGCCTTCCCTTCCTCCTGCCGCGGGGCTTTCACTGCCACTGGAAGACTGCCCCCCCCCCACGACCTTTCGGCTTGGGGAAGGGGCGGTTGCCCTTGGAGGCATCACGCGAGTCGCCTCCGCCCTCGAGGACAATGGTGTCCCGAGGCGATGGCTCGCTAGGATTGCCACTCTTGGGGCGCTTCAGGGGGTCCCTAGACTCCCGGTCGATGGGGGCAGGAACACCCTGGTTTTTCTTCCAGAGGTCATCCTCGTCCGCCCTAGCGTACTTCTCGAGTATGGTGAAGAGCTCGTCGGCGGAGGAGGGGCATCTTCGAGAGAGCCTTCGATGGAGCTCCCCCGGGAGTATCCCACTCTTGCACACCTCAATGACTGTGGAGTCGGGGACGTGAGCCACTTTGCTCTTGACCTGAGCAAAGCGCTTGAAGAAGCTGCGGATGGTCTCTCCATTCCTCTGCCGGACAATGTATAGCTGCGAGGAATCCAGGGGATGCACGTAGTTCCCCTGGAAGTTGCGCAGAACATGCGTTTGAGCTGCGCAAAAGACTTGATGGAGCCGGCCTTCAGGTTGTAGAACCATGAGCGGGCGATCCCTGTCAGGTAGAGGGGGAAGACATTGCACTGGACTATCTCATCCCCCCAGCCGCCGAAATGGCTGTGGAATACACCTGCAACAACTCATAGGAGTCGGCCTCACCATTGTAGTGTTCGATGTGCGGCGGGAGGTAAGGCCGCGGCCATCGAATGCACCGGAGCTGGCAACATAGTGGTTGGTTTGCCCCCTCCACCTCTCGGGGAGAGTCCCGGTCGCTGTCCCCTTTGACGGGGGACGCGCGTTCGTTGTCAGAGTCGGGAAGGGGCCCAAGGGGTCCGCCGACTTGGCGGTAGCGCCGCTTTTCCTCTGGTTTAGTCGAGCTGATCTCCAAGACGTCCGGGCACCCCCCAGCGGCGGCGGTTGGTTCTTCAGCGGGCCTCTTGCCTCGACCAGAACTGGAACGTGGTTCACCGTGTCCACGACCCATGGGACGCTCCGGCTGGTCATGCGAGGGAGCCTCCCTAGACCTGGTGGTACGCATTTGCTCGACCTCCTCCCGAGTGAAGCGGACTTGATCTGCCAGGGGAGCCCTCCGGGGCGGCCTCAGGGGAGGAGGGAGCTCATGCGTATCGATCGCGAGCTCGGGAGGTACAACTGGGGCGCGGGCGGAATCCACTACCGGGCGGTCCCCGGGAGTGCCGCCCGGAACCAGAGAATGGTGGCCCTAATGGGGGAGATCCGGCAATGGCGCGGGAGCCGTCCGGTGGGCCACCTCTGGTACGACGGGCACAACCGGCTGGGCGAAGCTGGTTCCCGGTCTCGAGAAGACCCCGGGCGCAAAGTGAACCATCAGCATGGGGAAGGCCCCGAGGACCAGGTAAGTCCCCGGCATCGGGAACGCTCCCGAAGTCTGGAAGACTCAAGATGATGGGCCCGCCAGAGCATAACCCCCGGTGGAATCATAGGTCTCAGGAACGATCTGACCTCCGATGGTCGGAGGGTCCACCAGGTGTCCCATAAACGGGGGCATTGCCCCCATGAACGGGAACTGTGGGTAAATGGGGGCCGGCGGCCGCGCTAGGACACGGAGGAGTTCATCCATCGAGCACTGGGCGCGGAGTTGTCCCTCCACAAGAGCTTTGAGTTGGGCGTCCTAGTCCTGTCGACGTGCTCCCAACTAGAGTTGGCTAGGGAAGTTCTCTCGGGGAGAGAGGGCTCCTAAGCACGCTTGTTTGATTTTTTGTATTGGTGTAAATGAGTTGTCCTTAGTTACATTAGAGGGATACAAGGGCTTATATAGGCCCAAAAAATGCAAAAAGACTAAACTGCCCCGTCCACAGCCGTTGGATCGAAGGGCACTAGCGTCCTTCTTCCGTTCAAGGGACTTGGATACTTGACAAGTGTCCTCGCCAATTCCCGAGGTGTTTCTCGCGTGATCCTCATTTGACCCGGAATCTGGGGTACTTGACCTCGGGTAAATGGCCACGCCTGGAACAGGGGTCAACGGGAGCCTTGCCTCCAGGCAAATGGCGGCGCCTGGGACAGGAGTCACCGGGAGCCTTGTTCCCGGGCAAATGGCGGCGCCCGGGACAGGAGTCACCGGGGGCCTTGTCCCCGGGTAAATGGCGGCGCCTGGGACGAGGGTCACCGGCAGCCTTGCCTCAGGGCAAATGGCGGCGCCCGGGACAGGCGTAACCAGGGGCCTTGCCTCCTGGCAAACGTCGGCGCCCGGGACAGGGGTCATTGGGGGCCTTGCCTCCTGGCAAATGGTGGCGCCCGGGACGAGGGTCACTGGGAGCCTTGCCTCTGGGCAAATGGCGGCACCTGGGACAGGGGTCACCGGGGGCCTGGCCTCCAGGCAAATGGCGGCGCCCAGGACAGGAGTCAATGGGGGCCTTGCCGCCGGGAAAATGGCGGCGCCCGGGACGAGAGTCAGCGGGAGCCTTGTCCCCGGGCAAATGGCGGCGCTTGGGACAGGAGTCAGCGGGAGCTTTGTCCCCGGGCAAATGGCGGCGCCAGGGATGAGGGTCACCAGGAGCCTTGCCTCGGGGCAAATGGCGGCGCCCGGCATAGGAGTCACCGGGAGCCTTGTTCCTAGGAAAATGGCGGCACCCGGGACTGGCGTCAGCGGGGGCCTTACCTCCGGGCAAACAGCGGCGCCCGGGACAGGGGGTCACCGGGAGCCTCACCTCTTACCTGGACTTCATCGCGCAGAGATTTCCCGCAACAGTTTAGAAACACTAATTAGTTATAAACTAAACCTTAATTTATAAAATAACCTACGATACTTCTTTGTTGAAGCGATATCCAATCGAAAATGGATATTATCCAAAAAGAAAAAGATCAAAAGGAAGTGTGGATAAAATGACAAGAAGATATTGGAACATCAATTTGAAATCTTTTTAATTAGTTCTTTTTTGCAATTTTTTTATTATCTTATCCATTCCATTAATTTTTTTTAGAGATATTTTATCCAAAAAGCTAGATTATTAAGTTCATTTTAAAACATTTACAAACAAGTCCAACCTCCTGATTTTCTTAATTGCAGTTCAGTCCTTTCAAACCCGTAATCAGCCAAATTCCCCAGACATCTCAGAACTACAATCAGACTGAACAGATAGGATCTCCTACTTATCTGATACAAATTTGTCTTCAGCGTCAAGATCAAACTCAATTCCTAAAAGTCAGAAACTAAACCCCGTTTTGTTTTCGAAAACTAGAATTCCTAATTACCCTAATTACCCTCCTTAACTTTTCAGCCTTCAGTTTGATTGATTCTAGAGTAGATTTCTTCTTGATTTTTTTGGAATCCTAAATATTAATAAGCTTGCATACTAGTCCTAAAACTTCTCAGCCAAACAAGTTCATTTGATCATTTTTCGCGATTCAGTACATATTTCATCACAAATTAGTCCTTTTTCAACTTTCAGAGGCCAGAAATGGCAAGATCCTCCAATTCACTTCCAAATTTGAATCTGATTGAGCTTTCATGTTCATTTCACTATTCAACAGTAGTTTCCCTTTTGTACCAAGTTCAGCTTCAGCCCCAAAATTAAGTTATTTATGTTTTCGGCTGTTTTAAGTAAAAATACTATTCACCTTTACCCTAGCCCTAATTCTGTTTTCATTTTCATTTTTGTTCTCATTTCAACCCAAATCAACTCTAATATAAATACTCAATCAAACCCTATGTATTGAGCTAAGTCCAAAATTCATCCCAGATTCTAAATAATTACAATTCAGTCTAATTAATATTCCAAAATCACAATTCAGTCCTTCAGACAATCTTTGCCTTCTTCTGTTTTCTTCAATATTCTTGCACAAGCCAGTGTCTAATTCATCCATATACACAATCACATGCTTATCCCTTTAGTCTTATTTTGCTTCCAATAGTCAAAGACACACACATTCAGCCAATAGTAGACTCACACATACACACACCTATGTAATTTCAGTCTCTGCACATGCTTCTCTTCCCACCAGACTTTTGAGCATCCCTCAACCCCCTTCAGACTTTGCACTGACATTCACACCATCTTTCAATTCAATAGCAAAACACATACACGCAAGCATACCTCAGGTCAACAAGAGCAGCAAAAGCCTCCACGTGTGTTCTTCCTCTAGCCAGTAGCTGCTACACTATTCACCGTCCACACTCTTCTATCTTCTACCCTAAGAAAGCTCTGAGGAAACACAATAGTGATGCTCTTCTCCTCGTTCTTCTTCTTTGCTCTCCTTCTTCTTTTTCCTCCTCTAGGAGAATAGTAGTAGCAGCAATAACATTTTTGCTCCTGTTCTTCTTCTCTCTTTCGGCCGCGTGAAGAAAACAAAGCCGCAACAGGTCGCCGCGCCTCCAAACGACTCTCCAAGGTAAAATCTTCTTCCCTCTTTCTCCCCTCAGCCACATCAAGTACCCCCACAAGTTCCGACGAACTGAAGCACCAGAATTTCTAGTTTTTGTTGCCACCGGCCACCGCCCCTGTTTCCATCATCAAACCCTTCCCCAGCCCTTAAAACTAGTTGAACCAGTAGAACAAAGAAACCATCCCGAGCCTAGAAAAAATCCTCTTGAGAAGAAATTCAGAGAAATTTAATCGTTTGATGAATCCAAGCTTGTCCTGTTCTGCGCCGCTGTGCTCTCATCGCCAGCTCCATCCAGTGAACCTCTGGCTAAATTGATCAAACCATTAGCTTCCTTACATCTTTCTCTCACTCCCGTAGCAAAGAATCGGGCTCCAAAGCACCATAGCACAAAAGCCCAAATTTGAATCTCCTCCATCTCTGGCCGCGTTCTCGAACTCATCACCGATGCCGTCGTGGGCCAATTCCCTGTAGCCACACCATCTTAGGGATTCCTGGAACCTATCTATGCGATCAATTTCAGGATAGAATCACTCAATCACCCCAACACTATCGAAGCCACCATTTTTGTTCTTCTGTCCAGGTGCAAATCACCACCGCCCGGCGTCGACCAGCCGCCGGCAAATATCTTTGCACTTGCATGTACCGCTCACCTTATCAAGCTTCCAGAGCACACAAATACCACAACAAAAGCTTAACATTTGAATTGGGTAATTCTATTCCTCTCTGGCGTGCCATCAGTGTCCCGCCTGATCACCATCGGCCGGCCCCGTCGACGCCGCATTGTCCACCAGACCTGCCCTAATCCACTGAGTATTTTACTCCACTACATCGTGATGAGGACATCACTATCACAAGTAGCACTGGAGCTCAACCCGATGAATATAAAGGACCAATCACTCGAGTGATGTCCAAACAACTACATCAACAGCTGACTTTGTTCCTTAAAGAATTAAAGTATGATGAGAATATGCTGCTACCTAATAGCTCATGTTTAACATTGATCAGGAATAGAGAGTGAGAGCATAACAGAAAGAACATATCCACATATGGACCAAGTAACTTCATTGAATCTGGTCCTACATGTGCTGAGTGGAAAGAGGATTTCCTAAGCTTTCCAACGAGCCCAAGATCACTCAATTCTGTCAAGGATTGCAACCGCTACAACCAAAAGAATTTTGCTCGGCATGCAGTCCGCCGACCAAACGATAGTCCAGCTTCAACCAAGGACCATTGTCAGCACAGATATCCAATTTGGTTGTGTGAGTACTTGTTGGAAATGTATTCGAAAGTTCTTTCCAACCCATCAAGAATCATTAAATCCCAACATCGTATGCAACCAAGAGACCCAAAAGAGTAACAACTCCACAGAAGTAAAAAGTCTCGTCCGAATCCGAATCCAACTCCAACTCAGAGAAGATTTATTCCGAATTTCTTTTATCTTTTATAGTTTGTTAGGATTTTTATTCTGTTTTGAATTATATTCAGATAAGAATTCTAGTTTAATTCTTCTATCTTTTGTACATACCACCCTCTATATAAAGAGAGGCATGGTCATAGTTTTTGATATAGAAGATACAATATATAAGACATTGATATTGAAATTTCAGATTGAAGCCTTAGTTTTAGTTGAGAGTTGAATCTCTTCATACTTTGTTCTTGTGATTTCCTTCGGAATTTCTTGAACGATCTTCGTGATCACCCTATCTGTGCGCCAACTCCCTGCGTGGCCATGTGGATAGGTAATTCAGAGTGTGGTTGGGCGAATTCATTGATACGCAAGTCCTTGCTCTCCAAGTGGTTGACTATATCATTTCATCAGGTCATACTAGTTATCCAGGTATCTTCAAATACTAGTTATCCAGGTTCTATGTCGTAAAGATCGGGCCACCCTCCATGAACGTGTCCCTCATTGACGTGTTCATATCAGTTGGTATGAGAGCTTCAGTTTCCACAGTAGAATCTTTTCTTTATTTCTGTTGATTAGTTGTTTAGGTTTTTCTGTCCTAGAGTCCAGAAAATTGCCAACAAAAAAAAATTATATCACCTAGCTTCATATTTTAATCTGTTAATTTAGTTTGCTTTCTCAAGTTTGATCTTTTCGTTTAGTGTTTGAAGAGTAAAAAAACAAAAAAAACACAGAAACAAAAAAAGGGAGAAGATATATATATCATGATCATCATCGACCATCCCTGAGTCAAATACCATCTGATATAAAAAAAACAAATTTTCTCTGAGTAGTACATTGTTGATTTACCCTTTGGCATACCATCTCTCTTGTGGTCAGCAATTTAGGATTGACATACCATCGGATTGTTATTCGATTTTGCATTGCTAAGTTACAGATTATATCGTTTGTTACCTAACCTAACTCCACATATAAATCCACTTGTTAAACGTAAAGACCTCATTGTGAATTCGCGACATCATTCTCTGATAAGCTCCACTGGTTATTGCTGGAACGCACTGAGCATTCCCCAGGATTGCCTAAGAACTTTGGACTGGTAAGAGTAGGTGAGATTGAGTGATCCCCAATATATTTCCTATTCCACATATTTTGTCTTTTTCTACATTCACCCATGGCAGGAAACGGTTCATCCACTTCATCAAACAATCCAGAAACTTATGTCACTCGAGATGAACATGCTGCATTCCAAACATTTATTGAGGGATGGTTTGATTCAGTTGTTCATGAACTGCAGCAACTCCGAATTGTGGTCGTAAACCCGGAAGCTCCACCTCAGGGGAAAAACGTACGTCCTACACCACCAGCAGGACATTGGGAAGATGCGCGATCAGTAGAAGGCGAGAATCGTCATTGTTCTCCAACTTTTCGACCATGTCAAACTGGTCATGACCATGCTTTTCGACCACCCCAATTCAATCGGCATGGGGGACCTGGTGATGACTATGATGACAACTTCCAGTCCCTGGAGGCAACAACTATTATTATGGTAATCGGCAACCACCGCACACGGATGCCGATTATCGACCAAGGTACCATGCTCATAACCGACATCGTGGCAGAGATCGTAATCACGATCACAATGGCAGAAGACTTGCAAAGATCAAGCTCACCATTCCTAAGTTTAATGGTTCATCAGATCTGGAAGTGTATCTTGATTGGGAGCTAAAGATGGATAAACTTCTTCTCATGTGAAATGATAGTGAACAAGAAAAGGTAGCCTCTTCTTCATCCGAATTTGAAGGTTATGCATTGATTTGGTGGGAGCTAAGTGTAACACCCCGATTTTTCCCAAATCTTGGCTTACCTCGTCCCTCCCTATATCAGAATGAGATCCCAGTTATGCCAGTATCTTACCCCAAAAAGTTGGCAATCAAACTCTTGTCATTCATACCTTTTCACAAATTAGCCCAAGTGTATCACAAATCAGCCCTTTTCAGAATGTCAGAAGCCCAAAAAGACTAAAAGTCTCAGACCATCTCCAAACTTTGATCTGATTCAGTGAACACCTTCCTTTCACTATTCTGAACATTTTTCCCTTCTGGAAGAATTTCCAAATCTTACCCTAAACCTGAGTTTCGACCTTTCCCGTTTTTGAAACCCTAATTACCGTGTTTTACCCTAATTACTCTGTTTTCGGATTTTTGTCGAAACCCTCAAATCTTGTTCAATTTCACCAAATTTCCTGCCAGATGAGTCCCAGCATTTTAGTGTCACTCAGCTGCGAAATCAAAGTTCAATTTGGACCCCCAAATCTCCAGAATTGCAATCAGGTCCAAACTCCAAAGAAAGATCATCGCAAATCAGTCCTTTTATTGAATTTAGGCCCCTGGCCGTGTCTCAGCAGAACCTGCCGCAGTGCATCGCCGTGTTCTTCGCCGCCGGTGAACCTCCTGCCGTGCCAACACCTCAGCCACGTAGCTGACACCCGTGCGCACTCGTGGCACCGCCGTGGACGCCACCTCGGCCGCGCCAGCACAACCAATGTCTTCCCCGCGCGCGAGCCCGCGAACCAGCAAGTCCAGCTTCACCCGTTCGACACGTCTCGGCGACGCGTCGACGGAGCTTTCACTTCACCGTTCCCTCGTCGCTTGCGCCAGTGCCATCCACTGCCAAAAGCCTGCACCGCTGCACGCCAGTGCCTCGCCATCATCGCCGGCACAAGTTCCCGCTGTGTCCAGTCGCTTCGCGGTCGACTTTGTCGCCTCTGTTCCCCAATTTGTCGATCAGAGGATTGCTTCAGCGCCTATAAATACTCCTAAGTGCATTGCTTCAATTTCCAGTACCAGAAAACCACCAACTCTCCAGCGCTGCCGCGAACAGATTCTTCCCCGGCGAGCTGTTTTCGAGGCCGCCGTCGCCAGAGATCTCCACAGCCCCAATCTCCAATCCAAGGCCACCAGTAAGTTCCTCTCTTCTCCCTCTCTGTGTCATAGCTCCCAATTGTACCAGATCGATCCCCATCGCCGGTGATCGCCGGAATTGCTAAATGCCCTGTTCCGGCAATGCTGGCCAATCTACCTCGAATTAGCCCTCGAGCCTGTGAAGAGAAATGATCAGTGAGTTATTTCAAGCAAGCCTGTGTACTTAGATTTCCAGATTGAGCTTAAATTAATGGTTTCCCCAAATCCGGATTTCACCAGTCGCCGGCGATCGTCGCCAGGCTTCTCCGGTGATTATCTGACCAAACTAACCGTGCCAACAGCTTCCTTATACCTCCTAGATGCTCTCCAAGCTTGGATTAGAGTTCTTTCGGCCTGTAGCAGAAACCCACAGCTGGCAGTACTTCTTCTCCGGCGCCGATGACCGAAAAAGTGTTCCCGGCCGTTTCAGCCCAAATCACCTTGTCATTTAGATGTACCTTAGCCTCCTGAGCATTTTTGTCTTCTAGCCCGATACCTAGATCGGCCTAGATTGGAAGATATAGCTTTGCCAAGTTTTTGTCCAGAACTGATCTAGTGCAGCCAGTTCATCTCAGTTCATCATCAAATTTCCTTCTTTCCATCCATTTCTCACCCTAGATCCTGTTGACTTAATTGTTCCTGTTATCAATGCCTACCTCCCAGACAAAGTTGTGCAACAATTGGAGCCCTGTATCAAAAGTTGTGCCTTGCCCTAGTTTTTGGCAATGTCTGCACTATGTCAGTGCATGTCAGCCACTGGCATTAGCCCTGTTTGACCCCTTCTGGTTGAGCAATGGAAATGTCACTTTGTCCCCTAGATTCCTGGAGTTGTGTTCTACATCTTTCCCTTCTGTCACTTCTCCAGAAAACCTACCTAAGACCAACTTATGGCTATGTCTAGCTGTGGACTGAATGTCAGCCTTTGACATTCAACTTCTTTTGAGCCCATCTCTTCGACCAGCACCCAAGTGACTTTGTCCAAATCTTTTCCCTTGCATGCATGATGTATTTACTTATTATTTTCCATTGCAACTATTTTAGGTATGCTTATGTAGTGTATGTGTCATATTGCTTGTGTCCGCCGCAGAGCCCGAAGTGAAGGAGCGGAAGAAGTCTTCGAGGTTCGTCTGAGTAATTAGACCCAGAAGTGCAAGGCAAGTCTCATTCCTTTGATCATGTCTCACCCAATATTTTCATATGAAGTATATTCACTGTTTCTTACTATGCATGCTTATTTGAGGTACAAGTTATGTTTGAATGACATGAGTAGATACGACCCAATGAATCATGAAACCCCTTTTGTTATTGAACCTTCATATATAAGCTTTTGTCACCCTAGGACTCTTATACTGAATATCCACATTAAACTTGAAATGGTCAAATACATGAGAGGTTATGATCAAAACCGTTTTGTCAAGAAAACTGATAAAAGGGATCAGTAGTGAGGATTGAATTGTATGGAGAGGGTGCGGTGCGCACCAGGGAATGTGAATGCTCCTCACTATTGGTTCATAAGGACGAGAACCTTGTGCTGTGTCTCTATGCGAATTGTAAACGTACCAACCACTTGCCTGGTATGGGACAGGCACAACTTAGTAGCTTTTTGGTATTAGCAGTTCCATGCATGGTTTGTCGATCTGGTTTCTCGCGTGGAAACTGGAAGGCCAAAGTTCGGCCACGAGTGATGTGAGTTCAGAAAAATAATGAGAGGAAAAGGCGTAAAAGAAGGAAGGCGCCCTAGACTTGATTAAGCCGTGAGCGGTTGTAATCTTAAATGGTCGTATGTCTTGCGTGGACATAGACCAAGGCTATGTGTCCTGCGGGAACATAGACCAGAGAGGCTAGGAAGTAAGGCAGTGGGGAAGACCCACAACGGTACTTGAGACTTAACTGTCTATTTACCGGGCGGGGATACTGTTAATACTGAACTGCAAAAGCGTTGTGTGATCTCGGCCTTGTCACATGTGTATAAGTCACATGGAGTTGGCCCGACTTGAAAGCCGAGTGAACCAGTGGATTTAAAAAGAGGTACACCTTTGCAAAGTGTAAAAGAAGTATCAGATACTCTGTACTCCCAGGTTCAGGAGTCTTTTCGTAGTGGATGTTATCCATGGGTTATAGCACAAGTAATGATTTGGAATGTTTTCATAATATGGGTTAATAAAAATGATGACTCATGGGAGACCATCACATAACGATTTCTAAAGTATAAATTAAGATTTTAAAGTATTACTCTTGGAAACTAAAAGCCTTTCTTTATGATTTTAGAATGAAAATCTACTCTATTCATATATATATATATATATATAAAACCAAAACCCCCTTTTCTTGATCACTCCTCATCTATATACCTACATTTTTGTAACGAGACTTGCTGACCATTGTGTAAAAACATGCTCACCCTTGCCTTTGCAAACAAATTCAGAAGAAGGCTTTGAGAATCCCGATTCCCCTGGCCTTGAGCACCAAGAAGAGGAAAGAGCCTTTCCAGACGATTCGAGCTTCTAGGAGGGTCATGAGCCAAGTTGAGTCCGATGTGGAGGAAGCCCTTCCAGAGCCGCTGCAGAAGAAAATGAAGACCCTTGTGGTTGCTTTTTGTGTTGTCTCTCTGTGTTCGGTGCTTCGATACCGATCCTTGATTTTGAAAAACTCTCTACTTTTGTATCAACTTTAATTAGTGCCACCCTTGGCATTATAATATTGTAATAGCGGTCCTCGTGACCTTGTACTTGCTTTATCTACCAGCTTTATTGTTTAAAGTGAATCCTGTTGTTGTGAGCTTGTGACGAACCTACCTGTGCGCAATCCACCTGGGCGGTTGCCAAGGTGACCCTCAAATGGGGGTCTCACACTAAGCAGACAAGAAAATCAACCTCGCATTGCTACATGGGATGACATGAAGAATGTCATGAAAAGGAGGTTTGTACCATCTTACTACACTCGGGACTTGTTCATCAAGCTGCAAGGTCTTAAACAAGGTCCGCGAAGTGTTGATGCATACCACCAGGAGATGGAGATTCTTTTGATGAGATGTGATATTAGGGAGACACCTAACCAGTCCATTGCTCAGTTTTTTATTGGCTTGAATAGAGACGTCCAGAGGATTGTCAATTATCAGCAGTACCAGGATCTCGAGCTACTTGTCCATCTAGCAAGAAAGGCGGAACGGCAATTAGCTGAAGACAAGATGTATTCGCGGGCAACCAATACTTCAACGTGGCATCAACCGAGAAATAATGCTTCAACCCCGATTACTCTAACGGGTCGACCACACAACAATTCTTTGACCAAGCCCAATCCATCATCTACACTGCTTCGACCAAACAACAATGCTTCGACCACTGAGATGAAGCCTATAGCCAGCACCTCATCCGTTGGTTCTTCTACTCACTCAAGCCAAATTATATGCTTTAGATGCCAAGGGCAAGGACATGTGGCATCTCAGTGTCCTAATCAGCGAGCTATGATTGTGCACAAAGATGGAGAATATGATTCTCAAAGTGATGAAGACATTATCGCAGACACTACTGCAGAAGTTGAAGCAGAAGGAGGTTTTTCTTTCGAGCACGGTCAAACTCTTGTGGTCAAGACTGTGCTCAGTGTTGAAATGATGGAAGCTGAACGAGGGCAGAGACATAATCTTTTTCAAACTCGATGTAAGGTCCAAGACAAGGTTTGCAAACTTATCATTGATGGAGGTAGTTGTCAATAATCTTGCTAGTAAGGAGATGGTGGACAAACTTGGACTTATAGTGCTCAAACATCCTCATCCATACCGCATTAGTTGGCTTAACTCTTGTGGTGAGATCAAAATTACTTCCATAGTGAAGGTTCAGTTTACCATTAAGGGGTATACTGACGATGTCATGTGCGACATGGTTCCTATGCAAGTTTGCCACTTACTATTGGGACTACTATGGCAATATGATCGCAATTCACAGCATTGTGGTCGGACTAACACATATTTCTTCAATTCAAGGGCAAGGACATCACGCTTCTTCCTATGACTCCTGAGCAAATCATATCGGAAGAGATGCAAAAAATTTCTGACAGTACGGTTGATGGTGTGAGTGAACATATGAGTGAGTGCCACATATCGGTGAGAGCGAGCCACAAACCAAATATGAGTGAACAAATCAAAAGAGAGAAAGATAGTTTATCTTTACTAGCTACAAAATCAGATTTGAGAGTTGTGAGCAACCTATTGCCAGATTGTTTTGTACTCTTGTACAAAGAATCCTTGATTTCTACTAATGACTTAACCGCTCTTCCTAGTGTTGCTACCATTGTTTTGCAGGCTTATAACGACATATTTCCAGCCGATGTACCATCTGGACTTCCTCCTTTAAAAGGAATCGAGCATCAAATTGATCTAACACTAGGAATAGCCCTACCAAACTGACCACCGATGGTGATTGAAAAGAACTTGAAAGAGTGGGAAGATTATTTGCAGCACATGAAGTTTGCGTACAACAGGGCGTTACATTCGACCACTAGACTAAAACACAAGATTAATGACAATGCTTACAAGATAGAGCTACTAGGGGAATATGAAGTATATGCTACATTCAATATTTTGGACCTTTCTCCGTTCTTCGGTTCTACACTGTCAGACTCGAGGATGAGTCCTTTTCAAGAGGGGAAGAATGATGAGGACATCACTAGCACAAGTAGCACTAGAGCTCAACCTGAGGAATATAAAGGACCAATCACTCGAGTGAAGTCCAAACAACTACATCAACAGGTGACTTTGTTCCTTAAAGAATTAAAGTATGATGAGAATATGCTGCTACCTAATAGCTCTTGTTTAACATTAATCAGGAATAAAGAGCGAGAGCATAACAGAAAGAACATAGCCACATATGGGCCAAATAAGTTCATTGACTCTGGTCCTACACCTACTGAGTGGAAAGAGGATTTCCTAAGCTTTCCAACGAGCCCAAGATCACTCAATTCCGTCAAGGATTGCAACCGCTACAACGAAAAGAATTTTGCTCGGTATGCAGTCTGCCGACCAAACGATAGTCCAGCTTCAACCAAGCACCATTGTCAGCACAGATATCCAATTTGGTTGTGTGAGTACTTGTTGGAAAGTATTCAAAAATTCTTTCCAACGCATTAAGAATCATTAAATTCTAACATCGTATGCAACCAAGAGATCCAAAAGAGTAACAACTCCATAGAAGTAAAAAGTCTAGTCCGAATCCGAATCCAACTACAACTCGGAGAAGATTTATTCCGAATTTCTTTTATCTTTTATAGTTTGTTAGGATTTTTATTCTGTTTTGAATTAGATTCAGATTAGAATTCTAGTTTAATTCTTCTATCTTTTGTACATACCACCCTCTATATAAAGAGAGGCATGGTCATAGTTTTTGATATACAAGATACATGATATAAGACATTGATATTGAAATTTAAGATTGAAGCCTTAGTTTTAGTTGAGAGTTGAATCTCTTAATGCTTTGTTCTTGTGATTTCCTTCGGAATTGCTTGAATGATCTTCGTGACCACCCTATCTGTGCGTCAACTCCGTGCGTGGCCGTGTGGATAGGTAATTCACAGTGTGGTTGGGCGAATTATTTGATACGCAGGTCCTTGCTCTACAACCGGTTGGCTATCTTGTTTCGTCAGGTTGTCGACGATTTGGACTCAGGGTCCTTAATCGATCTTATGTAAATTTGTGAGTTGCGGGACCTTTCAGGGCGCTCCGGATGCGCACATGGGGCGGCCCGATCTTCTGATGAGACTCACGGGGGTAATTTCGATCTGTTCGGAGAGGAGACCTTGACGATCCGGCAACCAACCTCGCAAAGATAGGAGCCCGGCAATCGTTAAACCACCAAACCTGCTCGTTATCAACCACGCCAAGAACGCGATTGACCTGACCACGAAGGTCGTTTCCTGCAAGCGATCGAAGAACAAGCAAGAAACAAGATAAACGTAATCTAAAATTGCAAATATGGATGAAGCACTTGGATAAATTTGAGGTTCGATAACTCGACTCGGGTGGTCTAGTCGACACACGCAAATTCGAGGGGGGACGCACACGGGGTCTACCAACACACAACTAAACCTCCCCAAATATGACGTCGGCGGCTAGTTTTTATGGTGGAGGGAGGGGGAGGACGGCCAAATGGGTGGAGGCCAAGGTGGAGGACGTTCTAGGGTTTCTCCCCATGTCCTCAACCTGGGCCTAGGCCCCTCCGACAAATTACAAGGCCCACGGCCTAAAGAAAGTGTCGCAGCACTTGGCAGATTTGATCCATTGGAGTATTTCCCAATTTCCCGATGATCCAGAATGAATTTTTCCCTGAGGCCGGATGCATTGGAAAGATAATCTCCTAACCTTTCGAGAATGTCCTCATTTGCCTCATTTGGACCTCGTATGTGGCCTGGACGTCCGTTTAAAGTCAGGGTGGTCGCTGATGGCCGAACCGGGCCTCCGGGAGAGTTGGGCTTGCACTTGGGCTTGCTTGAACGTGGGAGATGCTCTTGGGCCTTGATGATAGAGTGTTTAACCTCCCCCATTGATGGCTTGAATAGCTTGGCCACAGGATTGAGGCCCACTTGACGTTCCTCGTCAGCATGTCGTCCTGGTTTTTCAGCACATCGTCCTGGCATGGATATCGTCGACTTCAGCGACGTTGTAGTGGAAGGAGTGTTGATCATGTCCGCATGGGTGATGCCCTCATCAGCTCCTCCGGGAAGGTAGGATCAGTAATATCTGTATGGACACAAGAGAATTTATACAGGTTCGGGCTCTCGATGGTGAGAGTAATAGCCCTACGTCCTGTTGTGATTCCACTATATGCGAAAAGATGTTACAAGAAGGAAGAAGAGATGATCACAGGCAAAAATCTCTTCTTTCTTAGTGTCTATCTAATTAAGTGTAAATCTTCAAGTTTGTTGGACTCCTGGTAATGCTTGTATGCTTAACTTCCTTTAGCACGTGCATTAACCAACCTTTTATATCGACTAAAAGGGCGCCAACACGAAACGACCTTGAATGTTTACTAAGATGCAGTTTTGTTAACCGCACTTAACTTCCACATAGGCTTAACACGTGCAATCAAGGGATAACAGCACATGCTAACCTCCTGCCAGTTGTCTTCATACGTGGAAAGATCCTTGTGATCCTCGGGATATGCCTATTCAAAGAGTTAGGCCTTCCCGAGTAACTCTGGTCGCCAATAATCAATGATCCTCTGACTTCGCACTGTCTACAGTTTTCTGACCGTGCACTATCTGTGGCCCCATGATCGCGCAAGGGCTGCAATCATAAATCGTCTTTGTATCCGCGCTCTTCTGGTCGTCTGAGACCATAGCGACGAACTTATAGACACATGTCTAATCTGATTCTGTCTTTAAGCCAAACGTGTATTATTTTGAACTAGCTCAGGTGATAATCCTCGTCAGCTAGCCCCCAAATTTGAACAAAATGAAAGGACATATTTACTTCAAATTTTTATCCTGCATCGAATTATGAACCCAACATTTCAGCTTCAACCAAAGCCGTTCCACCATGTGACAGTTCATATCTTGAGAAAAACCCTTGGTTTTTCTTGACAGGTAATGATGACTTAAGTGATCCATCGTGATGGCAACTGTAAGTGCGTTTTAAGAACCTGAGACGTGTGAGGAAATGAACCAACGCCTTCAGACTCTATAAATTGATGAGCCTTTCGGTTCTTTGAACTCACGAGTTTTTCACCACGACTAAGTCTTTTTCAAAGCTACTTCTCCTCTCTAGTTACCCCCTCTAAACCTCAGTTCTTGTTTTGATGGCAGATCAAGATCCCAAGAACATCATTGAGATTGAGAGTGATGAGGAAGAAGTGGTACCCGAACTTGACCAAGACTTCCTGATGAGACCATGTACATCATGGTTATGACCAAGACAACATCAACATGGTGGTCATCAAGATGTCATCGTCCGCCACCTTGGCCAGGACGCGAAAGCTGGCAGCACGTACGTCGTATGGACTTTGTGCTGTCGCCGCCACAAGTTTGGCCTCCACCTTGGCCACCTCTCCAAACACAAGACGTGCTCAAGAAAGGCGCCTCTACACCTCTCAGGTCGCACAAGCCACGTCGCTCCAAGGCCAGCCCACAAGTGAGCTCAATTCATCCGCGAGTCCGGTTCGGCCATCTGCGCGTAGTCCAACTTCAAACAGACGTACAGGCCACATACGAAGTCCGTTTTCGACATTCTTGGACTCTACGGACAAGAGAACGACGAGAGCTTTCCAACGGATCCAGTCCCATGTCCAAATTCCTTACGGATCAACAGGAATCATTAAAATAAGATTACGACCAGAATCTGACGTGCGCTGCGACGCTCCACTTTGGGCCCAAGACCCATGTACCCCTAGGGTTTCCTCCTCCACCCCATGGCCGCCCCATACAGTATATATATGGCCGCCATGACTGCCGTTTAGACTTGGGTTATGCGTAGATCAATTCTGTCTTTGAACAATGTCGCCGTTCATCGGTTTGTGAGACCCCAACTCGTGAGTTTCATCCTCAATTGCAAATTCAGTTGCATCTTTCTTGTTCTTGCTTGTGTTCTTGATTCACTGGCAGGGATTAGGCTTCGTGGCGAGGTCAACCGGGCAGCGCACGGTTGATAACCAGAGGACGCGTGGTGCTGCGATTGCAGGGGTTTTGATCGTGCCGATCAAGAAGCCGGATTGTGTGTGTCTCGCGCCGCCTAATCGACTTATCCTCCACCTGACGGAAGTTCGGGCATCCCCGTTCACATTAAGTGGTATCAGAGCCTCGGTTGCCCGTCAGGTATACTTGTATCCCATTTGTTCATTATTCATCTTTCACCTAGAGTCCAGAAAATTGCCCTACAAAAATATTTGAGTTCGCCGTCATATCCATCGTCCAAGCCACTTTGTGCTCTTCGCGATTTCGTTTTCAGTTTCGCGTTGTTGAATTTGTATCCATCGTCATCGTCTTGTTGCTGGTTTAGAGTAAGTTCTTGATCTAGTTTGAGTCTTGCATCTTGACGTCGAGTCTAACGCCATCACGTCGTCGTCGCCGCCGCGTCCAAATCGGGTGTCAATCTGTCAAGTTCGGTATTTTGCTTTTATCTCCTTCGTCTGAACACCAAATTGGACAAATTCAGAGTCTAAATTGTAGCTCCGAAAATTCTCTACAACTTTGTCCATTGTGAGAAGTTCTAGAAATGCCGTTTTCAAGTCCAAAATCGCGTTGAAAGTGAATCTGTTTGATTTCGGATTTCCTACACAGACTGTATTGCGGGGCCCATATCGCCTAGATCCGTTATCCAAAATTGGTGTTCCATATATGAAAATTGATCAACACGAAACGATCTACAACTTTTCTGTTATACGTTTTAGCGTTTGGGGCCTCCAAAAATCCGAAAACAGCATAGAAAATTTCTGCATAGTAGATCTGTTTTTCCAGTGAGAGAAAATTGAGTGTTTGTGTATATATCTTGTAATCTCTCATATGCGGCACTATTGATATTTAAAAAAAAAGGTGAAAAAGGCAAGTGCAAAAAAAAAGAAGCTGCACAAAGATAAAAAATAAAAAATAAAAAAAAAGCAAGGAAAAAAAAATCAAAAGTGCTTGTATCCTTTGTATCGATAGTGTTACGTCATTCGTTTTGCTTGCTTGAGCTAGGTCTGAGAACGAGTTTAGGCCAGCAATTTTGACAAGTACTTTGGATATTTATTCAGCTTTGCTATTCTGATTTCGATGATTGCATATTCCTTGCTACTAAATATTGCATATCCAAGCTCTACATCCTTCTGATCAGCACAGGTTATTGACTCTTGCAATCGCTTCATCACGCCCTCACGGTGTCACGAACCAGCCACCGGTTGCACCGTCCCTCGCTGTGTTGGTAAGAACCGGGTAAGAACTTGGTAAGATTGCTTGAGAGCGTGAGATCCCACCTAGTAGTTCATAGGGCTCATAATACTTGTGCTTGTTTTCCTTCTGTCCTTTTTCTGTGCTAACCATGGCAGGTGGCAACAAGGGCAGGAACGAGGATGATGTTACCATCGAAGACTGTGTCCTTCATTCAGAGTTGTCGACCATGCTGGATGAGATAAAAACGATGTTCAAGGAGCATGCCACGACGACGAACAAGACCCTTGAGAGCATCGATCGACGAGTTTCCACCCTCACCGAGAGGATGGATGCCGTCGAAAAACGCCCTCCCGAGACCATTGATGGAGATGCCTTCGTCAACAGCGGCGCCAACCACGGCAACAACGACCACGATGAGGATGGTTATTTTTTATCTTTGTGCGGCTTATTTTTTTTTGCACTTGCCTTTTTCACCTTTTTTTTTTAAATATCAATAGTGCCGCATATGAGAGATTACAAGATATATACACAAACACTCAATTTTCTCTCGCTGGAAAAACAGATCTACTATGTAGAAACTTCCTCAAAATCACCATCCTCAAAATAACCATCCTCATCGTGAATAGTATCTTGAGGCGCGAGACACACACGATCCGGCTTCTTGATCGGCACGATCAAAACCCCTGCAATCGCAGCACCACGCGTCCTCTGGTTATCAACCGTGCGCTGCCCGGTTGACCTCGCCACGAAGGCTAATCCCTGCCAGTGAATCGAGAACACAAGCAAGAACAAGAAAGATGCAACTGAATTTGCAATTGAGGATGAAGCTCACGAATTGGGGTCTCACAAACCGATGAACGGTGACACTGTTCAAAGACAGAATTGATCTTGACCATACGGAGACCACAACTGTTATGATCACACATACCCATAGCGATCACAGGATTACGTTGCGATCAGTACAGAGGTCATAACTTTTAGGAATTTCCAATATTTTTATCTGTACCATAGCCCCCGAATGCGAAATAAAATGATACATTTTATTTTGGATTCATTACTGGGTATGGATAACGGGTTCCAAGAGAAAAGGCACCCATTATGGAAAATTAATAAAATATTCGGCGAAGAGTTGTCTTGGGCATATAAAAGGAAGAGGTAGCTTACTGGAGAAGCCAAAAACACTTCGTTGCCTTAGACCCTCCTGCTGCACAAAACCCTCTTTAGCACTCCTCTTCTTTGTCGTCTCCAAAGTCACCACTTTTCTCCTCAATCCTTCATATTAATGGCATCCTGGAGCCGATCTGTCCACCACACATAGGAGAGTCTGGTGGCACTAGAAAAAGAAGAGATTCTCCCCCCGCGGCTGCTGATCAACTGGCGCCCAGCGGAGAAAGATCAACAAACCCCAATCGTCCAAGAGGGCGAATTGGTGATCTTTGATGAATACTTACGCTGCGGGTTCCGATTCCAGAAAGCGAGTTTCTGCGGGGAATCTTGGACCATTACGGGTTGGAGTTAGTGAATCTCCACCCAAATGCAGTCCTGATCCTGGCGATTTTCCAACACATATGTGAAGCCTTCGTCGGAGTGCTTCGAAGCGGGGAGCTTTTCCGCGCTTCTACTTTTCGGCATCGCCAAAGAGTGCCAATGCCACTGGGTGCATCTACTTCCGCATACGGGAGAAGAAGGAGTACCCATTCCCACCTCTACGGGACTCTGTTCACGGGTGGTACCATAAGTGGTTCTACTACACCCCTCCGTCGGAGAGCAGACTGTGGTTCGCGAGTACCCGACCGGAGAAAGACAGCGAATTAGACTCCCTTCCCATTCTGAGCGCAGAGATGAAAAAACAAGCTCAACCCACTCTTCACCTAGTCCAACAAGGCTTGACCGCACGTGACATCATACGCAACTTCTTGAAGAACAGGATGAGCCCTCTGCGTGAAAGGGCACATCTGGCTTGGGAGATGGAGTCCATGGCGGACAACACCCTGGACTATAATAATGGTATGCCCTCTAGCCAACAAAATACGACATATCTATTGAGAAAAATGTCGTATTTATTAGCATGCTTGTCTGTGACATAGCGCTATCCTTGTCCGAGATTGAGAAACGGACAAATGACCTCCTACGGGCGTATAACGCCGCTACGGAAGGAGCTAAAGGATCACCTCGCCCCCAGAGCTTAATTAATGCTGGCGACGATCTTAAGCAAGGGCGCTGAAAGGTATGATCTTTCGCAATAAGCTCTGTTGTAAATCATCTACTTGTCTTGTACTACCAAAAGCCTTTTAAATGATGTAGCTTTCGGGAAACTTTTCCGGAGCGATGTGTCCAAGCGAGGATGTCCGTCCTTCAGGAAGACCGACTGTGAAGAGGGCGAGGAAGACCCCTTCGAAGCACAAAGTGAAGGAGCCTGCTCCTGAAAAACCCAAGAAGATCCTGGGAGGGGCTTCTTCGCGGAAGAAAACCATTACCGCGAAAAGGACTACGGTAAGATTTTCGGTACATCCTGTAACCACAAGTACGAGTGGAAATTACTTCTTCGTCGTACAGGGTGAAGGGAGCGAGGATGAGGAAGATGATATTCCTCTGGTTCGTCGCAAGAGGAAAGCGATCAACCTTTTGGGAACAAGCATCCCAGAGAGGTTGACTTCCCTTAAAGTCGACGAAATCTTGTCCCTGACCGTAGGGACAAAGATGGCTGTAATGGGCCCCATGACCACTGACAGTCCTGTGGTTACGAGTGAAACCCTGGCGCCTGAGGCTCGTGAAGCCCCAGGACTAATAACACCTCCCTTACTGATCGAGGGAGCAACTGTGGTAAGGATCCTCACAATTTTGCATGTTATCGTTCCTCCGTATATACCTATTGAATTGTATACATACAGGGAGAAGAGGATACTGTCCTTTTTAAGAGAAGGAAGACAAGGACAGAAGAAGACTCTTTTCCAGGAGCATCTAGTGTGCTTCTTTCTCCTAGGAGCTCATCGTCTAAACCCAAACCAAGGGTGGGGTTTCAAATAAAGTAAGGACTTCTCCTATCATCATCTAGATATGACCGACAGGAGGCATTGTACCTTACAATGTGTTTGTTTGTCTTCAGGCGCAGGGATGCTGTGCCCAGTACCCCGGTGACCTCGATAAACCATGGTACTACACACATAGCAGAGGTCGCGGGAGAGCCAAGTCCAACTCCCATGGCCAAAGAAGTTCTTCGGGCCATCGTGGAGGGAATGGCAGCGGAGATCCGATCCCAGGGGATGGAAACTGCAGTCCCGGCCACAAAGGGGAATCAACAGGAAAGATCATTTGCCGCCCCTGCCGCGGACACAAGTCTTGAGGCTCGACCTCACGCTGATGTTGAAAGCGGCTCATTCAGCGATTATATAGAGGTACGAACAAGTCTTTTTATTATTTTTGAGCTCGTAAAAATTCAGGAACATTCAAGTTTTAAGAGCAATTCCTTATCGTGTTCCAGGACTTGACCCGAGTGCCGACCAAGTCAACAGCTATAGCAAAGCATCTTGAGGTCGCGCAACAGGAGATCAGCCGGCTGCAACATAAAGTGTGGTGCTCTTTATTCGTGTTAACTTGAATCCAAATTTAAGCATAGCTGATCGTCCTTCTTGTTATAGAGAAAATGCTTTTTTGAATAAGAGCATGGCTGATCGAGAGAATCAAGAAGAAGCTATGGCTGTGCGATGTTCTTCTCTAGAGAGGGAACTTCGCGAAGCGCAGCTAAAACTCTTTTGTAACTCTACTTTCGACCAGAAAGCATTTTCTCGTTACATAAACTGCTGTAAGAATCATCTGCCATGTTTATGCAGAACAAGAGGGTCAAATAGGCCATCTTTCAGAAGACAAGAAGAACCTTCAGGCGACCATCGAGTTACAAAGCTCGAAGATTGGTACCGTCAGCATGGAGAATGAAGGTTTAAGCAAAACAATTTCCTCCTGCAGCAGTACTCAATCGAACATCTTCAGAAAGCTGAAGATGGTGGCTACTCTACTAAAAGCAGATGTGATCGATTTGCAAAAGGAAAATCCAAGCCTTAGCGAGTTAGCCACATTGGTCGCGGCCCAAGCTGAATCACTCCTCGAGTATCTTCCTGGAGATACAAAACGGCAAGAAGAGGCACTGAAGTCAAATGTAAGATCTAGAACCTCTGCCATTCTCTGCAAATTACGATTTCACCAAGCCCAAATCTGAATTTGAAGCCAGTGGTAGAAGATGCAGAGATCGAGAGTGATCAACTTGAGCCATCTCTGAAGAAGTCAAGCCTCTAGTCGAAGATCTACTGAAAGAGCTAGGCCTTATTTGACTTCTGTAATGATCTCTCTTAGTCATTGTACCTGTGAAATTATATTTATAACATGCAAATGTGTGCCTTAAATTTTTGAAAAAGAGTGATACTTTCTTCATTTCACATTATGACCATGTCCTCTTAGCCCCCTCCTGAGATCATAAGTACTGAAGACTTAGTATTATAATCTCTGGAAAAATATGGGCATTATGAGTATCTAAGAAATGATTTAACTTAGATACGATCATTCGATCATACCGACACTGACCATAATACAAAACCCAGCCTTATTAAGAACTGGCAGCCACTCAAATGATCAGGAATGTGCCAGTAAGGCCCGTGTGTGTTGAGAAACGACTTATTGAGGGATGTCTTAGCTGGATGCGACCATGAGATCGGCCAGCGAATCCGGTTAGGATATTGTAACAAGATGATTATCGGCGACCAGCCCCCGAGCCAGGCTCGGTATAAGTATGGCAAATAAAGAAATGAACATAACAGGAGCAGAAGAAAAGTACTCACGAATTTTTTGTTAAACCATGCTAATTGAACAGGAAAAAAGATTGGGAAACTTACACGTAAAACTTGCGTAGTTGATCGATGTTCCAAGTATTAGACAAGATTCTACCGTCCCCCATCGCTAATCGAGCCGATCCTGATCACGGTACTGAAACAACAATGTAAGGGCCTTCCCACTGAGGAGAGAACTTATTACGGTTAGACTGGTTTTGTATTTTTCGTAAAACTAGATAACCCACGTGAAGACTACGCGGCCGCACCCTCTTGTTGTTATAGTTTCGCAAAGCTTGCAAATATACTGCTGACCTTATCAACGCTCGATCACGTTTTTCCTCGAGGAAAGTTAAATCCTGAGTACG
Organism: Pharus latifolius; assembly: GCA_019359835.1. Classification (NCBI taxonomy): domain Eukaryota; kingdom Viridiplantae; phylum Streptophyta; class Magnoliopsida; order Poales; family Poaceae; genus Pharus; species Pharus latifolius. The sequence goes on along the minus strand of CM033330.1, from coordinate 28,217,360 downwards.
TTGTTCGATCTGATCAATTTGGTCGAATTGTTCTATTCGAACAGAACCAATAAGAATTTCCGTAGGTAACAGAGCCTTGGTGCCGTATACCAGTTGGAAAGTTGTCTCACCGATGGCTCGACTACAGGTAGTACGTAGTGCCCATAAAATGGAGTAGAGTTCATCTACCCAAGCCCCCCGAGCGCATCTTAAGGCGATCAAAAACACGTTTCTTGATGCCTTGTAATATCTGCCTGTTGGCACATTCGATGGCACCATTGCTCTGTGGATGAGCTACAGAAGCAAAGCACACCTTGGTTCCAATATTATCGCAATAGTCCAGGAAGAGACCGCTAGCGAACTGGGAACTGTTGTCCGTGATGAGACGACTTGGAACACCAAATCGAGTGACAATGTTCTTATTAATGAACTTTTGTGCCATGGTAGTGGTAATATTGCGGACTGGTTCAACCTCAATCCACTTGGTAAACGTGTCAATGGCTACGAACAGGAATTTGTAACCATTAACCTCCTGTGGCATAGGCCCCACAATATCTATCCCCCAGGCCGCAAAGGGCCACGTCAAAGGGATAGTCTGCAAGGCATATGCGGGCTGGTGAACCTGTCTTGCATGAAATTGACACTGAGGGCATGTGTTGACCAAATATTTGACATCATCGAGTGCCGAAGGCCAGTAAAAACCCTGTCAGAAAGCTTTCTCGACCAGTGTACGAAATGACGCGTGCGCACCACACACACCGTCATGGATTTCTTTCAATAGGGATTTACCTTCCTCTTGAGAAATACAATGCATGAATACTCTTTAAGTACCCTTACTATACAAGACCCCTTCTATAAGTTTGTATAGGCGCTCTTTTCGAATCAACCGGTCACTTTCGGTTTCATCCTTGGGCAAGGTCCTATGTTCGAGATAGGCCCTCAATGGATGGATCCAATCTCCTTCTTGTCCAAGGTTGGTAACGAAGACTGTCACCTGGTCATCTTCGACTGTAGTCCTGATCGAAGGATGTTCTAAGTGTTCGACGAACACTCCTACCAGAGAAGATGTACGTGAGGACCCAATTTTTGATAATTGGTTTGCGACAATATTGTCCTTTCGCGGGATGTATTGGACTTAGAAATGACTGAAGTGTTGTTCCAATCTCCTCACTTCCCCCACATAATGAGCCATTGTCTCATCGGACGTGCTGTACTCCTTGTTTACCTATTTTACGACCAGCTGTGAGTCTCCCCTCCCCACCATTCGACGGACTGCGAGGGATTTTGCTGCCCGGAGCCCTGCAATAAGACCTTCATATTCTCCTGCGTTGTTAGTCGCAACAAAATGTAATTGAATGACATACTTGAGTTGGTCGCCCTGGGGCGTAACTAAGACAACTCCAGCCCCCGAGTGTTGAAAACTATGAGAGCCGTCAAAATACATTGTCCATTAGTCGATACATGATAAGTCTTCAGATTCTTGCATTGGAGGGTCAGGGTTAGTCCATTCGACCACAAAGTCCGCAAGGATCTGAGACTTGACCGTAGTGCGAGGGGTGAAATGGATGTCAAATGCTCCAAGTTCCAAGGTCCACTTCGCGATTCGACCAAATTTCTCTGGGTTTCAGATAATATCTCCCAAAGGGAAAGACAAGGGCACTGTAATTTTATATGCCTGAAAGTAATGTCGTAGCTTGCGGGAAGCCATCAGTGGCACGTAAAGTATCTTCTGGACCTCAGGGTAATGCTCCTTAGGACCACGAAGTACCTCGCTTACGTAATAAACAGGCTGTTGCACAACTTCTCTTTCTACGATCAGAACCGCGCTGACCGCATGAGGTGTGGCCGTCAAGTAAAGAAGTAGTGGTTCCCCTGCGATCGGAGAAACCAACGCCGGCGGACTGGATAAGTACGCTTTAACCTGCTGGAATGCTTTCTCGGCTTCATCCGACCAGGTAAAACCATGGTGTTTTCGAAGAGTTTTGAAAAAGGGTAATCCCTTCTCGCCTAGTCGCGATATGAATGACTTAAAGCTGCCATGTGACCTTCCAATCACTGGACATCCTTCATGGTCGAGGGAGATTTCATTTGCTCGATGGCCTTGATTTTTTCGGGATTAACCTAGATTCCTCTAGAACAGACGAGAGAGCCTAAAAGTTTACCAGATGAAACCCTGAAAGAACACTTTTCTGGGTTTAATTTTATTCCAAATTGGTTCAAATTACAGAAGGTTTCAGCAAGATCATCTAAATGAGTCAAGCATTTTAAGCTTTTTACAACCAAGTCATCTACTTAAGCTTCAAGATTACGCCCCATCTGGGAAAGAAAGGTCTTTTGAATCAAGCGCTGGTACGTGGAACCAGCGTTCTTGAGACCAAATGTCATTTTGACATAGCAGTAGGTGCCAAATGGTGTGATGAAGGCAGTCTTCTCTTCACCTTCTTCTGCCATGCTAATTTGATGATATCGTGAGTAAGCATCCAGAAAACTCATCAGTTCGCTACCCACAGTAGAATCGACCAACTGATCGATGCGGGGAAGGGGAAAGTCATCCTTCGGGAAGGCACTGTTTAGGCTGGTGTAATCAACGCACATGCGCCACTTACCATTTGACTTATGGACCATGACCGGATTTGTAAGCCATTCTGGATGATCGACCTCTCGAATAAACCCGGCCACTTGGAGTTTGTCTAACTCCACACGGATAGCTTCTTGCTGATCAACAGCAAAGTGTCTGAGCTTCTGCTTTATTGGTCGCTGTCCAGGTCGAATTGCTAAACTGTGCTCAATTACCTCCCTTGGGACACTAGGCATGTCAGATGGTTTCCATGCAAACACATCTGTATTAGCCTGGAGGAAAGTAATGAGTTTTAGTTCCTATTTGTCATCCAGGCCTGATCCAATCTGAATTGTTCTAGATGGATCATCTGGGCATAATGGAACCAGTTTTAGTTTTTCCTCTGGTCAAGGGGCAACCTTGATCATATCCGCAGCTGTGGTGCTAATCTTGACATCCCGAAGGGGAAGTTGATCCACAAGCTCCAATGATAACTGATTGCAAGTCAATGCCACATTGCGGCTGCCTCGGACCGAGATAACGCCTTTGGGGCCAGGTAACTTGCTGCACTGATAAGCATAGTGCGTTTCCATCATGAATTTAGCGAGAGTTGGCCTGCCAAAAATAGCATTATAAGCCGAATCCCAATCAATTACATCGAAAGTAAATAACTCTATTCGGAAATTATCCGGTTCACCCAGTGTGACTGGGAGCACCACCTGTCCCATCGGCATCATCGAGGGCCAGGAATTATCCCATAAAATATATGGATTATGGGTTTGATTTTCGAACGAGGGATTTGCATCTCATCCAATGCCTTGACTAGTAAAATGTCCAAGGAACTACCTCCATCGATCAGGACCCTTTCGACTCTCGCGTTACTGATAATTGGGGTAATGACCAGAGGTAGTCTCAATGGTCGTGTAAGCCCAACGGGGCAATCAGAGTGATCAAATGTCAAAGGAGTGTCCGACCAACGGGGGTATTGAGGTTCACCAAGAGGAGCTTCCAGTTGGTTAAATTCTCGATGAAACGCTTTAAACTGACGTTTAGAAACAAAATAGGAACCTCCAAAAATGACATTAACATAATTACGAGGTACCTGGTAGGACATTTCTTCGTCCCCGTCGGCGTCTCTAATCCCGCAAGTCTACTCTTTCGACGGTAAAGTTGGCATCGGCCCAATTCCCTGGTAGAAGTCATCTAGTTGCTTCAACCAGCTGCGGCAATTCTTGAGGTCGTGTTCTGAAGAGTTGTGGATCGGGCACCACTTCTTGCCTTCCTGCGAGTTAGTCGATTTTTCTGGCTGGTCGGCATTGCGACCACCAGAGGCAGTCTTATTTTTAAATGAAAACTTTTTACCTTTGGCCGGCGGAGGCTTTTCCGTGAGTGCGACCTCCCAGTACTGTCCGGCTCGATTCTTTTTGGACTTCTTCGACTTCCCGCTTGATGAAGACTCCAGCTTCTTTCCTGCATACTGTTTTTTCACGTCTTTGAGACCTGGCTGGGGCGGTAAATTCCCTTTATCCACCATCCTATTCCATTCAATGGCCTTGGCCACGTCTGAATAGCAATCAGCCATATCAAAGAGATCTGCGACTGACCGAGGAGGGTGGATAAGTAAATCCTCTGTAAACCTCTGATATCAAACGGCGTACTTAAATGCCCTGATAACAGAATTATCGGATATGTTTGGGATGGTATTTCACACCCCAACAAATCTTTTGACAAATTGTCAAAGAGTCTCAGTAGAGGTTTGTCGTAGTCAATGAAGATCGTGCTCTTTCCCGGGTTTTTGATAACAATTCTAGTAATTGTTGAGGATAGCATCGCACAGCATTTCCCTGTTATATATCGAACCCTCGGGCAGATTGAATAGCCAGGTCCTTGCCGGTCCCTCAAGGACCGTCGGCAAGTAGTTGGCCATGACGCGATCATCCCCACCAGCCGCCTAGATAGCGGTGATGTAAATTTGATCGAACACTGATGGATTCTAGGTCCCATCAAACCTCTCAATAGCCCTTGGCTTGAACTTATCCGGCCAGATGACCGCACAGAGGCCTGGCGAAAAAGCCTTACAACCTACATAGGGACTCTTGAGAGTTCGGCGGTTTCCAACATAACCACGAGTGGTTTCACGCAATGGAGATGCTCCACATGGTCCCAGACGAGAATGCACGGGCATTTGATCTCGATCACGAGAACTTCCCACGTGCCTGGATTTATCATGCCGAAGTGATCCAGATGGTAGTCGATTATGCCTACCATGACTAGAGTAAGAATACTCCTTTTCATGAGAACGTATCGTAGACCGGGAGGAAGCTGTAGGGGTTGCATCAGATGCGACCTCGTCCAGTTTCTCCGCCAAGATTCTAGCAAAAGCCGATTTGTCCGCGTCTGTGAGGGTAGGAGGAAAATTATGTAAGACCTCCACGATAGATCGAAGTTGGCCATGCATGCTTCTCTTTGGTGCACCAGGTGTAATCGTTTCTTCATCCGCCGGTAAATGCTTCGGTGGTAAAGAAGGTGTCTGGTCGCGCCTATGACCATGCGGGCGACGGGAGGAACTAGGGGCGGCATCATAATGAGACTGTGCATTTTGCACAGCCTCTAGGGCTGTTCTGCAGAGGTCATTATCTCTCCGCTCACGGTCTTGATCCTCCTTTTGTTTGCGTTCTTGTTCCTTCTTTTGTCTGCGCTCCTGTTCTTCCCTAGCAATCCACTGATCGGGGTTTTCTTCCAACATGGCAGCGAATTCTCTGGGGAGCGATGCTATAGAAGGAGTGAACATCTCTGTTTGCTCCAAGTCGGACTCAAAATCAAAGAGAGAATGGAGGTTATCAGGATCAAACCTCCCTGGACTGAGTTCCTGGTCGCTGCCATCCTAGTCCTCGACGGGGACACATGGTGACCGAGACTCGACTTTGCATATGGTGGAACTGACATCAAGTTCCGGACCTATCTCTTCCATCCCCTGGTCGATGGACATGACCCGGGTAGGGGAAGACGTGTCCTCCTAACGTCCCTTCGGAATGTCTATGCAATTGACCTCTTCCATTGGAACGGGATCACTAGGAGAAGGCATTTGTATATTTGCAAAATCATCGAGATCGAAGTCATTTTCAGAATCATATGCTCCAGATATGGCTCACCAAACCTCCGGATGAAGGGAAAGCACCTTGAGAAAAGGCCACATGGTGGGCACTAGCTGTCGACGATTCGGACTCGGGGTCCTTAGTTGATCTTATGCAAATTTGTGAGTTGCGGGATCTTTCAGGTTGCTCCTCCGGGAAGGTACGATGAGTAATATCTGTACGGGCACAAAATAATTTATATAGGTTTGGGCCCTCGATGGTGAGAGTAATAGCCCTACGTCCTGTTGTGTTTTCATTATATGAGAAAAGATGTTACAAGAAGGAAGACGAGATGATCATAGGTGAAGATCTCTTCTTTGTTAGTGTCTATCTAATTATGTCTAAAACTTTAGGTTTGTTGGACTCCTGGTAATGCTTGTATGCTTAACTGCATTTAGAACATGCATTAACCACCCTTTTATACCGACCAAAAGGCTGCCAACGCGAAATGACCTCGAACGGTTACTAAGATGCAGTTTTATTAACCGCACTTAACTTCCACGCAGGCTTAACATGTGCAATCAAGGGATAACCGCATATGCTAACCTCCTGGCAGTTGTCTTCTTTCGTGGAAAGATCCTCGTGATCCTTGGGATATGCCTATTCAAAGAGTTAGGCCTTCCCGAGTAACTCTGGTCGCCAATAGTCAATGACCCTCTGACCGCGCACTGTCTACAGTCTTCTAACCGCACACTATCTGCAACCTCATGATCGTGCAAGGGCTGCGATCATAAATCGTCTTTGTATCCGCGCCTTCTGGTCGTCTGTGACCATAGCGACGAACTTTTAGACACACGTCTAATCTAATTCGGTCTTTAAGCCAGACGTGTATTATTTTGAACTAGGTCGGGTGATAATCCTCGTCACAGGTCATACTAGTTATCCAGGTATCTTCAGATACTAGTTATCCAGGTTCTACGTCATGAAGATCGGGCCACCCTCCTTGAACATGTCCTTCATCGGCGTGTTCATATCACATCGCCTCCTGATGCTGAACAAAACCGTAAGTTAATCCTATGCCAAAAATGTGTCCATTAGCCAACTTCACCGTGTCGCCACCATTCTTCCCCGACGCCGTTCACCGTCGTCCGTGCGCCCCAGTGGTCAAAATCACCTCTGTTGAGTTCCTGTTGCTTTCACCTACCTCCTAGAAATAATTTTGCAACATAATCGAAGCCCAAAATGCTTAAAAATCAATGCCCTAATTCTCAGGCAATGCCAACCACTGTCAGTTCATGCCAAACCAGTGTCAGCCAGTGGCATTAGCTCAAGTTAGCCATTTTTGTGCATGTAACTTAGAATCCACTTTGTCTACCAAGTTCATAATCTCATGTTCTATAGTTTCTTCAACTATCGTATCGCGAGATGAATGTCGTCCCAGATGAACCTCATCTTGACCTATTTCCAGTTTTGTCGTCCCAGATGAATGTCGTCCATCGACGTCCAAACATCACCGCATTCGCCTCCAACATGAGAATTTACGTCGTCTTAGTGTTCAGCTATATAACCATGGCCATAGCAACCTTTCCACTACTTATTAATCTTAGCCTCAATGAAAACCCTAAAAGGTCTAGCCAAGCCTTGTCAGTCTTCATCTAGTGTCACTCTTGTCGACATGCCTATGTCGTTCATGGCCTTAGGAACTTCAGATTTAAAATCCGTTCGCATCACCATGTCCATCTTACTATCAACCTTCCAAATATAGGATCTGATTTTGCATCCTAAACCCGGATCAAAATCCTTTTTCTATCAAAGTTCATTCTTGAGTTGATTATCTCACACTCATCTCGTCTACTCGATCTCAACCCTCGATTACCTTTCTTGCACACATATATAACTATGTATAGCTATTTTCTTGATTGATAACCATGTATGTGATTACGTTGGATATAACTTTAGGTTTCGAAGGAGAATCATCAAGAAGCGAGGAGACAACAAGAACTGATGACACTATAGCCAAGTGAGGCAAGTCACTACTTCTTGATCATATTGAACCCATATATTGGAAAAACATCCATATGTTGTTTTTGACAAAGTATAAGTATATGCATATGAATGAACAACCACAAGTAGCTGATAAGAGGGTGTTTTTGTTTACCCAGTTAACCAAATCGGCTGAGATAGTAAGGATCTAAGCCACCTTGAGTGAAAATCCTCACTAAGCTAGCAAACTAAGCCTACTATAACGGTATGGATCTAAGCCACCTAGAGTGGAAATCCATACTCAACGGTAAGGATCTAAGCCACCTTGAGTGAAAATCCTAACCAAGCAAGCTAGGCCCACCATAATGGTTTGGATCTAAGCCACCTGGAGTGAAAATCCATATACTGGGTAAGCAAAACTTTAAAATATTTCAACAATCAATGTTTATTTGAAAAATAAATGGACGTTAGTGGTGAGGATGGTAAGGATGGTTGGGGAAGACTGCATGAGTGGGATAGTGGTTCGATTTTCTTTAGGACTAAACAATTGTGCTATACATCTAGTGGCATGAAAACGTACCTCCACAAGCTTAGTATGGGACAGGCATGACCATATATCCGTGCTAAATAATTAACCCTGCTCTAAATGGAAGAGTGAGTAGTTGTTGATTGTGTAATTGCCGGTTAGGGAGGATCCCTTCCGTGCATTGACCCCTCCAATGACCCACTACTGGACAAAGGGGAGTAACCCTTACTGTGGACCGGTACTGGGAAGGGGTGGGGGTGGGGGTATAGCCTACCACAATGGTATCAAGGCTATCAATCCGGTGATAAACCTTATACTGGGTAGAGCCAAGATTAATATAAAGCATGGTGAACATTGCATTATCCTCAGCTCAGTCGCAAGCAGAACTGTGGCATGTAAATGATCTGACAGCAGTAAGTTGAGGAATCTTGTGAGTAAAGCAGTACACTTCTCAGAGTTATAAAGAAGTATTCGAGTACTCCGTGCCCTCGGGTTGTTGGGGCATGCCGCGGTCAATGAGTTCAAATCATGTTGTGTGGCACAAGTAGTGTTATAAACTTTCTAAATGGTTTCATCTATTTATATACATAAGCTTTGACACCTTTTTAATTACTGCAAAAACTTATATATCTGTTCCATTGGTCAACTCTTCATGTATATGTCCATACAATTGTTTTATTGTGACTTGCTGAGTACTCTGTACTCACTCTTGCTGATCATCTCATCAATGAAAGAGAATTGGCGAAATCTTCAAAAGACCAAGATACTATAGGGTCATGTGCCAAGTCAAGCATGACCTATGAAGGACCGTGGACCGCACTTGCACCTCTCAAAAAGGAGCAAACTAACTTCCTATTTTGGCTCTGTCAGCCCCTCTAATGTAATTATGGTTTTATATCTATAAATAGTAATTATTGTAAGTTTTCTGTACTACTACTGCTACAATATTGTGAATAGGAACTGAGATCCACAAAAGTGAGGGCAACTGTATCCTGGGCAGTTGCGGTGTAAGGATTCACCAAACGGGCGGGCCCGCTACTACCCTCACATGGGATAAGAAGAAGAAAGATCCTAAGAAGAAGAAATTCCTCAAAAACAATGGCGGACACCAAGAAGCATGCTTCTGAGAATGGATGTCCGGAGAAGAGAGCTCTGATTTCGACTCTAATGATGAAGGGGGTTATTCCAAGAAGCTAGCCGGATTAGCTCTTGGCAACAACAACACATCGACAAGTTCATCGTTTTACCTTATTCCTAAAGGTGATGAGAAGGTACATTCTCTTGACCCTTCATATGATGATCTATTTGAAATGATTAGTGAATTAAATGATGCTTTCCGAATCACAAAGAAGTATAGAGCACTTAAAGAAGAGCACTCCTCTTTACTTGCTCTTTACTCCAATTTAAAAGAATCTTACGAGGTCTACTCATCAAGGATCTCACTAACTCACCATCTAAGGTAGATGTAGCTATTTCTTGTGACTTAATTGATGATATACCAAATGTAGTCTCTAAAAATGATATGTCAACTAGTTGCAGTAATCTACATGATACACCATGTTCATCTAGCTCTAGTGATAAAGATTTGCAATGCCATGTATTACCCTCTAATGAAATAATCTTAAATGAAAACAATGAACTAAAAGCTCAAATCAAGAAACTTAGTAAAAGTTTAGAAAATTGTTACAAAGCGAAAGCATCTCTTGATCTTCTTAGTGAGCAAAAATGCTCATTTAGAAAAGAAGGACTTGGATAATTTCCAAAGAAAGGAAATAAACCAACACAAAAATTATTTTTGTAAAAGCATGCAACAAATTTTGTTATAGATGTCATGAAATGCTTGTCCTTTAATGACTTCAACTCATTTTGATGCATACTACATGCTTAAGAGGTCAAAGAAAGGATATGTGATGACAAAGTTTGTTGGAGCACCCGTACTAAATAAAAAGAAGAAATATATTTGGGTGCCCAAAGCGTTGATCGCTAACATCGAAGGACCCAAAAGGGTTTGGGTACCTAAACGGACTTTATTCTTTTGTTTTTGTAGGTGAATTACAAGACCGTTGGAAAATATTTGGTGCTAGATAGTGGATGCACTTAACACATGACCGGTAACAAAAATTGTTCACCTCATTGGAAGATAACTCAAGTGAAAACCAAAAGATCACCTTTGGTGACAATCGTCAAGGAAATGGGGTAGGCTTGGGTAAAATCTCTATATCTCATGATCTTTCAATTTCAAATGTTTTACTTGTTGAATCATTGAATTTTAATTTGTTATCCGTTGCACAAATTTGTGATCATGGATTTTGTTGCATATTTTCTCCTAAAGATGTTTTAGTTCAATGTTTAAAAGACAACTCCTTGACCTTCAAAGGTTTTCGTTTTGAAAATCTCTATCATGTTGATTTCAACACCAAAGATGCATATCTTTCAACATGTCTCATTTCTCAAACATCGAAGGGTTGGCTTTAGCATAGAAGACTTGCACATGTTGGAATGCATCAACTTAAAAAGCTTTTAAAACGTGATTTGGTAGTTGGCTTGAAGGATGTGAATTTTGAGAAGGACAAACCTTGTAGCGCTTGTCAAGCGGGCAAGCAAGTAGCTACTTCGCGTCTAACCAAACGCATTCTTTCAACTTGCAAACCGTTGGAACTTTTGCATATGGATTTGTTCGGCCCTGCTGAACATCAAAGTATTGGAGGAAATAGCTTTTGCTATGTTATTGTTGATGATTTCTCCAGATTTACTTGGGTGTTTTTCTTAGCTCACAAATCTGAAACCCTCTTTTGTTTTAAAAGATTTCCAAACAGAGCTGAAAAGGAATTTGAACTCTCCATCAAGAAAATATGTAGTGATCATGGTGGAGAATTTCAAAATTCTGACTTTATTGAGTTTTGGGATGAGTCCAGAATCAAACATGAATTATCTGTGCCCTACACACCTCAACAAAATGGTGTTGTAGAACGGAAGAATTGGACATTAATTGAAATGGCTAGAACAATGCTTGATAAGTACAAGAGGCCTACCCGGTTTTCGGCAGAGGCAGTTTACACAGCATGTTATGCCATCAATCATCTTTATACCCAACCGCTTTTGAACAATACTCCTTATGAACTGATTATAGGGAGAAAACCAAACATTTCATATTTTCGAGTCTTTGGTTGCAAATGTTATATTCTTAAAAAGCGCATGCATCTTGGAAAATTTCAAAAATGTGTTGATGAGGGTTTTCTAGTTGGCTATTCATCCACTAGTAAAGCTTATCGGGTTTTCAACATTACAACAGAATGCATTGAAGAATCATGCAATGTAGAATTTGATGAATCTAACGGCTCTCAAGGAGAGCATGAGGACTTTGATGATGTAGGCAACAGTGGTTTGACGGAAGCTATGAAGGAGATGACCATTGGTGATATCAAACCCAAAAATGAAGAACAAAATTCACTTGGTCGAAAGGATAAATCACCTATGACACCAGGCTCTCTTCTGTATGGTGGACGGATCGGCTCTAGGACACCATTTCTTATGGAGAATTGAGAAGAAATGTGGTGACTTTGGAGACGACGAAGACAAGAAATGCAAAGAGGGTTTTTGTGCGGCAGGAGGGTCTAAGGCAACAAAGCGTTTTTGGCTTCTCCAGTAAGCTACCTCTTCCTTTTATATGTCCGAGACAACCCTTCGCCGAGTATTTTATTAATTTCCTATAATGGGTGTCTTTCCTCTTGGAACCCGTTATCCATACCCAGTAATGAATCCGAAATGAAATGTGTTTTTATCATTTTATTTCGCATTCGGGGGCTATGGTACAGATAAAAATATTGAAAATTTCTAAATCTTTATTATGGGAATAATTATTTATGGCTGTGGAATAAGTTCATTACCTCTATACTGATCGCAACGTAATCCTGTGATCATAATGGATATGTGTGATCATAACAGCTGTGGTCGCCATATAGTCAAAAGACTGTTGTTCTGTGATCGCTCTGATCGCAGTCTACGGCCTCAATGCTATTTTGAGACCGCAGAGCTGTTTTCTAATCGTTACTCTAGTTCTGCTCGCAGTCTACGGCCTTAATGCTATTCTAAGACCGAAGAACTGATCCAGTTTCGGACAGAAACCTACCTGAGTATTTTTGGTCACAGAAGCATTCTTGTCTAACCATTTCTCACAGAATATAAAGAACCTTAATTCGGATTATAAGTTCTACATAATCCTTTTAAAGGATAAAGCATGTGAGGAAAAGAAATTTTTTATTTCTGACAATCATTACATACGAAAGGGACACAGGCGACCAAAGCGTCAACCTGGTCTGATAGCATTTTCCAAAGTTCTCCCAGGGACATATTAACATCAATGGGATCAACACTGGCTACCCCTAGAGAACTGGCTATGGCTCTAAGCCTATCTACATCATCCTGAATCAAAGAAGCACTACGATTCCTTTTTATATCAGAGAGTTCTCGCTGCTGCCGAGCGTAGTCCCTCTCCAAGCGGAGTTGGCGCGCCTCTTTGCATGAGTTGTCATAACATTCTGCCAAATGCAGAATGGCCGAAGACATTTCTTTGGTCTTCTTCTCTAGGGCCTCTTTTTCATTTTGGAGAGTTTGCTCGAGGGAAACACTCTCACCAAAAAGAGGCTGGACCTCAACAGGCTGATCGCTGGGGGCTCCAGAGATTTTCGTCTCCTGCACATGTATGCGTTAGTTTTACAAGATAAAACGACCGAATGAGAGAATGAAAATAATTACCAATCCTCGCAGTAAGATTGGATGGGAGGATGAAGCACTTCCCCCAGGAAGTAGATCACCTGACAAAAGTCGAGGACCATCTGGTCGCGGGAATGCAACCTTCCCACCGGAAAATTGATCACCCCACAAAAGCTGGGGATCGCTTGGTCGCAATGGCGAAAGCTGATCAGAAGAAGAAAGCTTCGAAGGACTGTTATGGATCTCCAAAGGTGGAGATGAGGGTTCAACCTGCCGAGTTGCACGGATAGGGAGAACTATATGGGATAAGGAAAGAGAGTGCAATGATGCATCCCCAACCTTTGCACCTATGAATGAAGCTCCACCGGAGGATCCCTCGTCAACCTTCGATTTCTTCCTTGGAGGAATCAACTCCTCAGTCACCTATAAGTTCCCAAAATGTATTTGAAAAATGATCAGGAGTTGAAATGACGACCCGAACCAGAGTTACAGAAAAGTCTTACCTTCTGGAAGTCCTGGTCGAGTTCGGGTATCACTTCTTCTTCATCACTCTCAATCTCAATGACGTTCTTGGGTCTTCATCTGCCATTGGAACAAGAACCGAGGTTTAGAGGGAGTAACTGGAGAGAAGAAGTAGCTCTGGAAAGACTTAGTGAAAAACTCGTAAGTTCAAAGAACTGAAAGGCTCTTCCATTTATAGAGCCTGAAGGCGTCGGTTCGTTTCCACACACGTCTCGGGTCCTTAAACCGCACTTACGGTTGCCATCACGATGAGTCGCCTAAGTCATCATTACCAGCCAACAAAGACTCATGGTTTTTCTCTGGATATGAACCGTCACATGGTGGAACAGTATCAGTTGAAGTTAAAACGTCGAGTTCATAATTTGATGCAGGATAAAAATTTGAAGTAAAATTGTTCTTTCATTTTCTTCAAATTTGGGGGCTAGATGACGAGGATTATCACTCGAGCTAGTTCGAAGTAATACACATCTGGTTTAAGACAGAATCATATTAGATGTATGTCTATAAATCCATCGCTATGGTCTCAGACGACCTAAAGGGCGCGGACACAGAGATATTGCATGATTGCAACCCCTGCGTGGTCATGAGCTTGCAGACAATGTGCGATCAGGAAACTGCGGACAGTACGTGGTCAGAGGGTCGTTGATTATCTCTGACCAGATCAATCCGGGAAGGCCTAACTCTTTGAATGGGCATATCCCGAGAATCATGAAGATATTTCCACGTATGATGACAACTGCCAGGAGGTTAACATGTGCGGTTATCCCTTGATTGCACGTGTTAAGCCTGCATGGAAGTTAAGTGTGGTTAACAAAACTACATCTTAACAACTGTCCAAAGTCGTTTCGCATTTGGTGCCCTTTTTTCCAATATAAAAAGGTAGTCAATGCACGTTCTAAGGACGGTGAATAATTCAGTCAAGCATACAAGCACAGCCAGGCGTTCAACAAACCTGAAGACTTAGATATAGTTAGGTAGACACTAACATAGAAGAGATCATCGCCTGTGATCATCTCTTCTTCCCTCTTGTAAAACATCTTATGACATATAGTGAAATCACAACAGGACGTAGGTCTATTACTCTCACCATCGAGGGCCCGAACCTGTATAAAATCTTTTGTGCCTCTACAGACTTGATTCATCCTACCTTCCTGGAGGAGCGCCCTGAAAGGTCCTGCAACTCACAAATTTGCATAAGATCGACTAAGGACATGGCGGCACCCGGGACGGCGCCGGAGGCCTAGTCCCGGGGGCCAAAAGGTGGCGCCCGGGGAGGCCCCGGAGGCCATGTGTCGGGGGCAAAAAGGCGGTGCCCGGGGAGGCCCCGGAGGCCATGTCCTCGGGCAAATGGTGGCGCCCGGGGCGGCGCCCGGGACGGCGCCGAAGGCCATGTCCCGGGGGCCAAAAGGCGGCGCCCGGGGAGGCCCCGGAGGCCAGGTCCCCGGGCAAACGTGACGCAACTTACCTGGACTTAGTTTCGCCGAGATTTCCCCCCAACAGCAGCCCCCCAAGCCCCCCGGGGATGACGCTCGAGTCCCTGGTGGGTATGGCACATGTCACCGGGAAAATCTCCAGACCAAGCCACCGGAACCGTGACGCTTCGGTTTCCGTGCCCCGCACTTAAGGCCGCGCCGTTTTGCCATAAATGCACTCACGGTTCGAATCGGCGCCTCGATTCGCGCGCCAGTCCCATCATTTCCCGCACATTGTTTGAACTTCAACGGCCCAGATTGATCCGCGGGGTGCCATGTGGCGCCCATCTAGATCATGGCTCGACCCTATAAATAGGGCCTTGGGGGGTGCCCAGAAGTTCATTCCAAACTTCTCATCCTTAGCGCGCTTAGCTCTCCCGGTAGCTCTCTCCCGATAACCTTCTTCCGGTAGCTAGCGCCCGGTAGCAAGCGTCCGGGACTTTTAGGCTTAGCCTCCTGAAAAGTTAGTCTAAGAAAAACTAACCTGATGGCACCGAAGGGTCGAGCGCAGATGACCGAGGTGCCCCCGAAGGAGGTCGCTGCGGACTTCCTTTGGGCGTCCGAGTTCACGGCCGAGGACGCGGAGTCCTTTGTCGAGCGCGGAGTCGTGGAGGACGGGGACATTCGAGTCCCCGTGAAGAAAGACGGAGCCCCCCACCCCAGGCCTGGAGAGGTAGTGGCCTTCGAGGCCTTCCTGGAGGCGGGGCTCCGGCTCTCGGTGCATCCCATGCTCCGGGAGTTCCTGAAGGAGTATGGGCTGGCACTCAACCACCTCACCCCGAATGCCATAGTCCGGATGGGGATCTTCATCTGGCTATTCGAGACGGCGACCGGGAGGGAGCCCACCCTACGCGTCTTCCGGTACTTCTACGAGCCGGCCGTGCGGAGCTCCCACCTGGTGAAGGGGGCGCCCAAGGCCCCCTTCGGCTTGGTGATGGTGCAGATGCTGCCGTCCCAGGTGGCCGACTACCCGGCGGCAGCCTCCCAGGACCATTGGGGCGACTGGATCCGGAGGTGGTTCTACCTCCAGGTCCGGGACGACGAGGTGACGTACGCCCCGGAGCCCGCCTCTTACAGCCGGTCGTCCGCGCCGAAGCCTCCGGTGTGGACGGACGAGGAGCTCGAGCTCCTCGGCAAGGTGATCATCTCCCGGAAGACCCGCTCTATGCGGGACGCCGCCGAGGAGATGATGCTCCTGAGGATCTCACCCTTCGCGCGCGGGAGGAGGGGGACCGGCATGGGCCCGGAGCAGCGGCCCCCGATCAAGCCGGTGACCCGACGTAAGTCCCGGTGACCTGCTTTACTGCATTTACTAATTTTTGAAAATTTTACTAACTCTTTACCTCTTGTAGTCCGGCCGACCCGGCGGCGCGGGAGAA
Source organism: Pharus latifolius (assembly GCA_019359835.1). Lineage (NCBI taxonomy): Eukaryota > Viridiplantae > Streptophyta > Magnoliopsida > Poales > Poaceae > Pharus > Pharus latifolius. The sequence goes on along the minus strand of CM033330.1, from coordinate 28,201,155 downwards.
GGCGAAGAACCTCCTCGGGAGGTAATTCGCCGATGAGCACGAGCGCGTCCTGCGCCTCGTGGGGGAGGGTCCTCCCCGGAACCTGGTAGTTGAGGCCTACGGGCTGAAGCTCCCGGAGAGGAAGCCCCTCCCCACCCCCGGGTCGCACAAGTGGGGGAAGGACGCGGCCGGGGGCTCTGAGCCTAAGAAGGCCAGAGTCCAAAAAGCCCCCGGCCCGTCGACTACGCCGGCGGCGACACCGGCGAAGCCCCGGGACGAGACCCCCTGGACCGAGCGCGCGCGAGTGCCGGCCCGAAAGGAAGCAACACCCCCTCCCCCAACGAGCCCCGTTGCGGCCCGGGGCAAGGAGCCGGCAGCGGCTGGGGCGGCGTCTGATTCGGCGGACTACGCCCCGTCGCCGCCCTCAGTAGTAGTCCTCCAGGCACCCCCGGCACCCTTCGAGCCGGAGAAACCGGAGGTGAGGTTCGCGGAGACCTCGCCTCCTCGGGTTGATTGGCCCGTGGATGAGGGGGGGAGCCCCTCGTTCTACGAGGTCCCGCTGGAAGTGGGGGCCCCGGGGGCCCTCTCGCCCGGGAAGGGGAAAGGGCTGATGATCCCCCCCCGGCGCGGGACCCCCTCCGAAGCTTCCTCAGCCACTTCCTCGGGGGGGACTTCGGCGACGAAGACGACGCCGACCGCCACCCCGACCGAGGTCGTACCGGACGCCCAAGTCGGGGAGCCCGTTATTGGCCGCAGCGGGACAAGCGCCGGGCGGGAGACCCCCCTGCTTTCCGCAGGGGAGGTCGAACGTTACGCGGAAGGCTTGCAGACCCCGAAGGTCCAGGCCTTCGTCGCGGGGGGGACGCTCCACGATCGCTTCGCAGAGCTTCGGTCCCTCCAGGCCCAGGTATTCACCCGAAGCGGTTGTCGCTTTCTCTTAGTTCCCTGCATCCAAAATTTTTCTAACTCTGGATTTTGTAGGGGACGGCAATTACCTGGGGCGTCGAGCAGCGCGTCATCCAGCTGCTCAAGGACGCGGAGGACAAGGCCGCCTCCTTCCTGGGCCAGCGGGATGAAGCTCTCCAGGAGCTGGCCCGGGTCCGGGCCCAAGTTCACGTCTCGGAGGCGGTGAACGGCCGCCTCCGAGAGGAGGCGAAGGCGAGGGAGGAGACCCTCCGGGAACTCGAGGGATCGAGCGTCCGGGCGGTGGTGGACGCAGGCCACTCCGTCCGCTCGGCCCTCGAGAACCTTGGCGTAAGCCTAGGCTCCGGGGGTGGCTTGGAGGTGCCCCCGGCCACGCTCGCGGAGGCTGTGCGTTTTCTTAGCGCACAAGTCTCCGTGATCCCGGAGGCAGCGGACGCCCGGGCGTGAGGCCGGGCGATCACCGTCATCGCGGCCATCGCCGGGCTCGTCGAGCACCGGGGAGTGGGCGCCCGGGAGATATGGGGCCGCATCCCACGGAGCTTCCCCGAGTTCTTCGAGCCCGCGAGCCGGGAGGTGGAGCAGCTCACCGGGGGTTTTACAACCAGATCATCCGGGTGAGATTCCCGGCCCCGGCGCCTCCGGCAGTGGACGCCCCAGCCCCGGCCTCGGAGGAAGCCCCCCGGGGGGAGGACGCCAATGAAAAAGTATGAGCCTCCCCCCGGGTCTTTAGATAGGACCCTTTTATTTTCTTAGGACTTTTGATCCCGGTAGCTTCTTAGAAGAAGCCTCGGACACTTGTAAAAAGGATATTTTGAATGCAATAGAGTTAGAAATTTTTCTAAGTCTTTGAATTGAATGTAATGTTACCAGGGTTCCCGGGAGGTTACTCCTGGGCGAAGGTCTGAGAGGGGCTCTCTGGGGGACGCCCAAGCAGCTTTAATTTTGCTAAGCCTCATCTCCGAGAAGCACAGCGGGGACACCGTCCGGGAGCCCGTCCGGTTAAGGTGGCGTCCGGAGTGGCACTTGGACAATTTTGACAATCATCACGCCGAATTGTCCCCTCCGCGTCCGGGGTTCCGGATGATACCTCCTCTCCGGATCCTTCCACCGGCGGGATACGAGTTCTGGCCCGAAGATGTGCTCCGGGACGCTCGGCGCCGCGTGCGCGCATTGTACCGGGACTTGACCCGGGAGCTAGCGGAGAGCCTCCGGGAGTATTAGGCATAGGAGTCTTAGGATGTAGAGGACCCCCCGGGTTAGAGCCCGGGTTGTACCGTCTCCGAAGCCCACCGGAGGGGGAAGATGTCCTCTGGGTTTGACAATCAATAAAGCTGTTTGCTTGCCTCTTCTTTCGTTGTCTTTTTATTTTTTCTTCTTGGATGGTCTGGACGACTCCTTTTCACAAGAATGAGCTAAGTTTGCTCGTGGGCGGTGTGGTCGACACCCGGGGCTTCCTTATCCCCCCCGGCCACAGCGGGCCAGAGGATAGCTCCGCGCGCTGTGGGGGTAGCAAGGCCCCCCGGGTGGAAGTGACCTGTAGCATAGGAATTTTTCTAAGTTAGAAAATTTTAAAACGAGGTTTCCACAGGAAAGACCTTCCGGGAGACAATCGTCCGGTCGCCGTGAGAACGGGGAGCCGGGAATAAGGCCTCGTGTGGAAGAAACATAAAAGAAAACCCGATGAGATTTCCGGAGACGGGCTTCCTTGGAGATGATCATCCAGTCGCCGTGCGAACGGGGAGCCGGGAATAAGGTCTCCGGGGAAGAAATGTCCGAGAAATCCATGAGTTCTCCAGGAGACAATCGTCCGGTCACCGTGAGGACGGGGAGCCGGGAATTGGGTATCCGGGAGGCAATCATCGAAGAATGCCATTAGACGTCCCACTGGGGAGAGCATCTACTCCCGGAGGAGGAAGTGCCCGATGACGGGTCTCGAGTGTTTGGGCAGGGGACTAGTCTCCCAAGGTGACTCGTTACCGTGGCCGCTGGGGACCGGGTTGCCGCTTACACCCTCAGTCCACGAGGGCTGATCGTAAGCCGCCCTACAGGTCCCACTTCCTCACGGGGAGGGCATCCTCACGGGGAGGGCTTCCTCGCGGGGAGGGCATCCTCACGGGGAGGGCGTCCTCGCGGGGAGGGCATCGCTGCTAGGGGCGGTAATGAGAAGGACCTGCAATGAGACAGTTGAAGAGCAAGACCTATGTATTGCTAATGAAATGAAGTACAGTGCCTCCCCCTACGAAGCTGCGAAAGGGGAGGAAAAGTAAATACAGTGTCCCTCCTCCCCCTCCGGCGTGATCGCTCCGGGGGAGGGGACAGGCCCGTAAGGCTAAACATAGAACTTGCGAAGTAAACACAAGTTCCACGTGTGCTTCAGCTCCTGCTCTTGAAGGTTGGAGAGCTTATAAGCCCCCAAGCCCAGGACCGTCGAGATCCTGTAGGGGCCCTCCCACTTGGGGGAGAGCTTACCCTAGGCTTGGGGGGCCTAATGCGCTTGAGGACAAGGTCCTTAAGGCGAAAGGCCCTCTCGAGGCGACGGCCGGGACCCGAAAGGGGGAAGCCCCTCTAATATCCGGGACCGGCAAAGGGGGAGCCCCCCGCGGCGACGACCGGGACCGGAAAGGGGCAAGCCCCTGTAATATCCGGGACCGGCAAGGGGGGAGGCCCCCGCGGCGACGACCGAAACCGGAAAGGGGGAAGCCCCTCTAATATCCGGGACCGGCAAGGGGGGAGCCCCCCGCGGCAACGATCGGAACCGGAAAGGGGGAAGCCCCTGCAATGACGTTCGGGACCGGGGAGCCGACGCGGGGGGAAGTCCGCTGAGGCACGGGAGCTGCTCTGTCGACCGCCCCCTGTGCGTTAAACGCGACGCAAGGGGCGGGACTGGCTCCCGGCGTAGGGAAAACCCCCGGCATGAAATGGGCCCCCGGCCCCTGGAATGGTCCTGGAACGGGGTACCCCCTGGTGCCATCGAGGTGCCTCTGCACCTTTCACACCTCCTGCAAATAAAAGACTAGAGTTTGCGTTATGGCACAGGTAAGGCTCGTCATTTCACAAATTACAAGCTGAGAATCTCCCTTCAATAGGAGACGTCGGATCCCCGGGGAATGCGCACAGCGTAACCTGAGGAGCAAAGCCTCGTACTCGGCGATGTTGTTGGTTTCGGGGGCAGCAGGACCTTCCGGAGACCCCCTTCCGGACGCGGCTTGGGGAGGGGCCTCCCGGCAGGTATCGCTGCTACGTCTCGTTCCAGGGGGGAGACCTCCCCCCAGGACGCCTCAATGATGTCGACGCTTCCGATTGTGGCGGCAACGCGCTCGTATAGAGCACGGGCCATGTCTTGGTCACCCCGGACGCTGATCACGCCATGCGGCCCAGGGATCTTCATGCAGAGGTAGTTTTGATGGGTGGCAGCCCCCAGCTGGTTGATTCTGGTCCTTCCCATAATCGCATTGTAGGAGGAGGGGAGGTCCACTACGTCGAAGCGGACCAACTCGGTCCGGTACTTCTCCGGGGTGCCGAACGTTACAGGAAGATCTACCTTGCCCACGGGGTGGATCGCCTTCCCCAGGACAAAACCTTGTTGGGGCCCGACTGCGGGCTGCAGGAGCTTCTCATCCGCCTTCAAGAATAGGACGTCGGCGGAGCTCCCGCTGTCCGCAAGGATGCGGGCCAAGTGGCAGTTGTAGATTGTTGCGGAGACGATGAGCGCGTCGTCGTGGGGGAAGCGAACCCCTCGCGCGTCTTCCGCCATGAAGGTGAGGGGGACATCCGACCACTTGGGTGGCTGGGACGCGTGTAGCACCCCCACAACCTTAACCTCGCGCGCGTACTCCTTACGCTGGCGCTTAGAGTCCCGCCCGGAGGCGGACCCTCCCACGATGACGTTGATGTGGCGCTGAGAAGTTTGAAAGGGGAGAGCTTCTGAAGGCTCCCCCTCCTGCGTCTGCGTCTGCTGACCCTCGGCGGGAGCGGGGAGGGCCGGAACAGCTGGCCGAGGGAGCAAGGAGGTCGAAGTCCCCCCCTGCCCGCGCTGGTCGAGGAATGCCGCAAAGTGCTGTAGTAGCAGGCTGCAGTCTCGGGTAGTGTGGGTACTAGACCTGTGGAAGCTGCACCACGGTCCTTCCCGCCTTCTCCCCACGGGGCCTTCCCGGTCACGCGAAGACTATCCTCCCCCATGACCTTTCGGCTTGGGGAAGGGGCGGTTGTCCCTCGGGGGGTCGCGTGAGCCGCCTCCGCCCTCGAGGACAATGGTGTCCCGAGGCCGTGGCTCGTTACGCCCCCTGCCTAGGGTGCTTGAGGGGATCCCTGGCCCCCCGATCGGCGGGGGCGGGAGCCCCTGGGTCTTCTTCCAGATGTCGTCTTCCTCCGCCCGAGCGTACTTTTCGAGTACGTTGAAGAGCTCATCAGCGGAAGAGGGGCAGCTCCGGGAGAGCCTTCGATGGAGCTCCCCCGGGAGGATGCCGCTTTTGCAGGCTTCAATGACCGTAGAGTCGGGGACGTGGGCAACTTTGCTCTTCACCTGAGCAAAGATCTTGAAGAAGCTTCTGATGGTTTCCCCAGTCCTCTGCCGGACAGTGTACAGCTGCGAGGAGTCCAGGGGGCGGACATAGTTCCCCTGGAAGTTTGCGCTGAACTCCCGCTTGAGCTGGGTGAACAACTTGATGGAGCCGGCTTTCAGATTGTAGAACCATGAGCGGGCGATGGCGGTGAGGTAGAGGGGGAAGACATTGCATTGTATCGTCTCGTCCCCCCCCGGCCTCACCGTTCGTAAGGGTCTGCCTCACCGTTATAGTGCTCGATGTGCGGAGGGCGGTAGGGCCGCGGCCACCGGATGCTGCGAAGTCTTCGGCACAGGGGCTGGTTAGCCCCCTGCACTTCCCGGCGAGAGTCCCAGTCGCTGTCTTCTTTGACGGGACCCTCGTTTTCGGAGTCAGGGAGCGGTCCAAGAGGTCCGTCGGAGTGGCGGTGGCGACGCTTCTCTTCTGGACCGGGGCTGAGTTCCCAGACGTCCGGGCTCTCCCCCGGGGAGGCTGGGTCTTCCGCGGGTCACTTCCCCCGACAGGTACGAGAGCTAAGCTTCCCACGCCCGCGGCCGGGGGGAAGTTCTTCCCCGCGCTCGGGTGAATGCATTCGCTCGACCTCCCCCCGGGCGAAACGGACCTGTTCCGCCGAGGGAGGGAGCTTATGCACTGTACCTACCGGCCCGGAGGCTTCCGGGGCCCGCTGGGGGGAACCCCCTGCGAAGACCCTGTATTATCCGGAACCGGGGAGGGGGCGCCCACGGCGACGTTTGGAACCGAAGTGGAGGGGGCCCCAGTGGCAACGACCGGAACCGGAAAGGGAGAAGTCCCTGTAACATCCGGAACCGGCGAGGGGGGAGCCCCCGCGGCGACGTCCGGAACCGGGGAGCCCATGCGGGGGAAGTCCGCTGAGGCACAGGAGCTGCTCTGTCGACCGCCCCCGGTGGGGTAAACGCGACGCGGGGGGCGGGACTGGCTCCCGGCGTAGGGAAAACACCCGGCATGAAGTGGGCTCCCGGCGCCGGGAATAGGCCTGGGATGGGGTACCCCCCTGGTGCCACGAAGGGCCCTGGCATGAAGTAGCCTCCCGACACCGGGACAGGCCCGGGTGCCGGGAAGGGTCCGGACGTATATCCCGCAGGGGGAGGGAACCCCCCGGCCGGATTATACTGGGCGGACAGACCCCCGGAGGCCGGAGGGGCCACCGGGTAACCCATAAACGGGGGCATAGTCCCCGAGTAAGGGTGCGACGCAGATGTGGGGGCCGGAGGCCGCGCCAACACGCTGAGCAGCTCATGCATTGAGCGCTGGGCGCGGAGCTGGCCCTCCACTAGAGCTTCAAGTAGGGCGTCCCGGGGAGCCGGGGGAGCCGTCGGGGGGAGACTGGTCCTGGCCGAGGTCCCTGTGGTCACCGGGAACGACCTGGAGGTGGAAGCACTTAAGTTAAGAGGAAAGGAGGGAGGCGGTACCTGGGCCAGGCCGCCTCCGGGCGGAAGCGCCGGGACAGCAGTGTCCCGGACGGGCGTCGCTGGGTCTCCGAGACCAGCTTCACCGGGAAGGGTGCGAGCCCTAGTTCTTGCGGGAGCCATGGCGTCTTGTCACGAGTCCCCACGGACGGCGCCAACTGTCTTGGTATTGCGAATACCCCGACAGGTTTTGAGAGCGATCCTAGCGAACGTTACGCAGCGCGGGTTGACCGGATGACCGGTCCTCCCCCGCCGGACAAACACAAGAAATGACACGAGGATTTGTACAGGTTCGGGTCCCGGCGGGGGCCCTAATCCCGTCGGTGCGCTCCCGACCAGAGTCGGCTGGGGAGGCTCTCTCCGGGGGAGAGGCTTCCGGAGCACACCTGTGAGTTTTTAGCTATTCCAACAAATGAATCACCTACTTACAATTGAGGGGTACAAGGGCTATTTATAGCCCCAAAAAGAAGCAAAAAACCTAAACTACCCCGGAGGCCACCGTCGGATTGAGGGGTAGGAACGTCCTTCTCCCGGTCAAACGCCTTGGATGCTTGACAGGTGGTCGCTGATTCCCGAGGCGCTCCTCGTGTGACCTGCACGTGACAAACAACTCGAGACTTTACCTTTCGAAGGGCGACGGGGCCCGGGACCGGCGCCGGAGGCCAGGTCCCGGGGGCCAAACGACGACGCCCGGGGAGGAACCGGAGGGCAAGTCCCCGGGCCAATGGCGGCTCCCGGGACCGGCCCCGGAGGCCAGGTACCGAGAGCCAAAAGGCGGTGCCCGGGGAGGGGCCGGAGGCCACGTCCCCTAAAACATGGCGGCGCCCGGGACGGCGCCGGAGGCCAAGTCCCGGGGGCCAAAAGGCGGCGCCCGGGGAGGGGCCGGAGGCCATGTCCCGGGGGCCAAAAGGCGGCGCCCGGGACGGCGCCCGAGGCCAAGTCCCGGGGGCCAAAAGGCGGCGCCCGGGAAGGCCCCGGAGGCCTTGTCCCTGGGCAAATGGTGGCGCCCGGGACGGCGCCGGAGGCCAGGTCCCAGGGGCCAAAAGGCGGCGCCCGGGGAGGGGCCGGAGGCCATGTCCCCGGGCAAATGGCGGCGCCCGGGGCGGCGCCGGAGGCCATGTCCCGGGGGCCAAAAGGCGGCGCCCAGGGAGGGGCTGGAGGCCACGTCCCCGGACACATGGCGGCGCCCGGGACGGCGCCGGAGGCCAAGTCCCGGGGGCCAAAAGGCGGCACCCGGGGAGGCCCCGGAGGCCATGTCCCCGGGCAAATGGAGGCGCCCGGGACGGCGCCGGAGGCCATGTCCCGGGGGCCAAAAGGCGGCGCCCGGGGAGGCCCCGGAGGCCAGGTCCCCGGGCAAACGTGACGCAAGTTACCTGGACTTAGTTTCGCGGAGATTTCCCCCCAACAAATTTGTTCTCAGAATCGTGTAGGCATGGGAAAGGATCCATGAATACAATGAACCTTGGCAAAAATGTCTTGAAGGCCCCACGGTGGGCACCAGCTGTTGACGATTTGGACCCCGGGGTCATCTTGTCGATCTTATGCAAAATTGAGATGGGTTATGAAGGGAGCCAATCAAACAAGTACCAAGGTATTCAGGCTATCTCCGAATCTAAGACATGGGAATTATCCAGGTTCAGGCCATCGTAGCTGAGTAGTGACCCTACTCTTTTGTATTTATCTATGTGAAAAAAGGGATTACAGAAAGAGTGTTACAAAGAGAATGCAATGTCTATTCCTATTAGGCTATGTCTAATCTTCTCCCCCCCCTGATCCTTCCCTTGAAGTTCTTTTTATACTCACCAAAGAGATCGCTGGTTGTCTTCCTAAAGATATGCCCCACTACTGCTTACAACTTCTTCACGGTGGTAGCTGCGGGTTGTGGGCACATGGTGGTTGCCGTAATTTGTGGTTATGTGGCAGTTAAGCAGCTTTGAGTTGGTGTTGTGGAATCTACCTTACCATCCTCATCTCCTTCGATGATTACCTCGTTAGGGGCTTCTGATTATTTCAGGAATAATCACAAGGATCAAGGTACAATTATTGTGAAAGTTGATCGCGCACCTCTACAGCCACGTATTGATATCAGGCTTTGTCTCTGCGAGGGGGTATGGTCGTAGGCAGATGTCTCTGCAACAGTAGTGCTCGCGGATACAGCAAAAGACTATGGACTCTACAATAATAAGTGTATGAGATCTATAGAGTCTCATAGCTAAAATTTGCGAGAATTAAATATCATTGATGGGCTATGTCCAGAATACCCTTAGACTACCTAGCATCTCTTTCTTTGGCCTTCTGCTACCATATAAAAGTATGTGCGTCCATGGGGCGCTGTGTTCGACCATAGAAAGCTATGCACGACTATGAATGTCTAATCCCAGCTAACAATCCTTGTCAGGTACATTGGAAATCGACCCCAACAAGGTAAAAGTGATCTGTGAGTGGCCTCGACCGCGAACAGTAATGGAAGTGCATAGTTTTGTGTGAGCATGCCAATACCTTCGAAAGTTCATACGACACTTCTCAATAATGGCTTCTTCGTTGAATGCACTAACCAGGATTGACCAGAAGTTCGAGTCGAGTGGAAAGCACAGGGATACCTTCCTTTTGCTAAAGAAGAAGATCAGTGAAGCTCCTGTCCTAACTTTACCGAATCTTCAAAAGCCATTCGAGCTAGGAACCGATGCCTCAGGTTATGCAATGGGCACAGTGCTCATGCAAGAAGGTCGACCAGTAGCAAATCACTTCAAGTTATTTCAAGGAGCTCAGAAGAACTATCCGACCTATGATAATGAGTTATGTGCTCTGCATCAGGCCGTAAAACATTGGCGGTGTTATCTTTTGGGTAAAGAGACCGTGGTACACACAAACCACCATTCATTGCAATATTTGCAAACTCAATCCAAGCTATAGCAAGCCCGACCGAACTGGATATCATATCGGTAGCAGTTCAACCTTGTGATTAAGTACAAGAAGGGAGTACACAACAAATTGGCTGACATGTTGTCACGACCACCAGTTACTGCCCTTTGCTTATCGTTGTTCATGAAATCAAGCCTTCATGCCATGAGGACTATGTAACGATGTACACAGAGGATCTTGATTTTTGATTAGCACTTGCTGAGCTCGAATTAGGATGACCATCTAAGTTCGAGTGACAGGGAGGACTCTTATACAAAGGCAATTTGCTTTGTATACCTCATGGAGCACCTCGAGTACAGTGGCTACGGGAGGCGTGATATGCACCAACTTGATGAGAAATCGGTACACAGGATTTCCGATATGCACGGCGTAGGATTCTTGGATAACTTGGTGGAATTGTGACTTGACGGCGAGGAAGCCAAGCGTAGCCTACTATACGAACAATCGCTAGTCCACAAACCGAAAAACTAACCAACACAAATGACACACTAAGGCACAGCAGCACAGATTAGGTGCAATTCATAGGGAATCATAAGAACATGGCACCAAGAACTCTCTGTTGGTTCTTATAAAAATCATATGGTGTCTAACCAAAAAAAATCTGCAATATTCATGATCTGCACAAAACCATGACCATGCCTCTCTTTTATAGAGGATGGTGTTTACAAAAGATAGAAGGTTTAAACTAGAAATCAAATCCTAATCTTACTCAAATCCAAACATACTACATGAGATTAAAGAATTCCAGAATCATTTTTCTCAGATTCGGACTGGACTTTTTCCTCTCATACAGTCGTTACTCTTTTTCATATTCTGATTGCATACAACGTTGGAATTTAATTATTCTTAATGTGTTGGATAGTTCTTTTGAATACCTTTCCAACAAGTACTCACATGATCAAATTGGATATATGTGCTGAGAATGCTGCTTGGTCGAAGTTGGACTGTCGCTTGGTCGGCAGACTGCATGCCGAGCAAAATTCTTTTGGTCGAATCCATCTTGGGCTCTGATGTCCTCAGCAAGGCGCATGCATAGAAAGTTGCTGGTCACTTCGGGGCAATGAAGACCTTGCAAAATTTTCATCGACATGTGTTCTGGCCACGGATGCAGTAGAATGTGGCAAGTTTTTTACGAGGCTGTGGTCTCTATAACATCTCAATACCGGCAAATCTAAAATTGGGTTTGTGCACTACTTTACTAGTTCCGTCACGACCATGGGAAAGTATATCCATGGATTTATTAGGAATATTGCCTAAGACCCGATGTGACAATGACTATCCCTTTGAGGTCGTTGATCGGTTCTCTAAGATAATAGTTCTCATACCTTGTAAGAAGACTATTACGGGAGAAGAAGTAGCTCGAGTATTTTTTCAGCACGTTTGGACACATTTTGAACTGCCAAATTCTATTGTGTCTGATCGTGATACCCGGTCCTCCGTCACTTTTGGCGATCACTTTGGTTGATGATGGATATGAAACTGAAGAGGAGTACTGCATTTCATCCTCAAACTGATGGTCAAACTGAGGTGGTAAACCGAACAGTCATTCATGTCTTGAGGGGTTATAACTCGAAGCATCCGAAGACTTGGGATGAAAGTATTGATATAGATGTGCCCTAGAGAAAATCATGGAGATGATTATATCATGATATGTTTATGAATTGTTACGAATAAAATGTTATTGCATTCCTTGAATAAAGTATCACTTTTATTGATCAAACAAGTATGTTACTTGTTCGTAGAACTCTTAATTATGATGTATGTATTGTCGGCATTATGAGTGATACTTATTCTAAACATCCCTGACTTTCAGCATTGCATGGAATATTAATGCAAGATAAGCCAGCATGATCATTGATTGATAGTCAAGTTTCACTGGCCATAAATATGAGATATCAAGTCAATGTTGTGGACATATGTTGGAGAACATGTTGGTTGGGTTGACCCATCTTGAGACACTATTGGGTTTTTAGGTGTCATCAGTTGGTTTCTAACAGTTATTTTGGCTTACCTTCAGACCTGAGATCATCACGGTTTCATACATGCGTTGTAGCATACTTGGTATCATCAACCACTACTTTTAACCGAGTAGTCATAAAGGTGACATACAGATATGTTCTGAACCATGTGGTTGAAAGTGAATGGTCGAGATGGAATTTGCCCCTCTCATATCTTGGGAGAGATATCTCTGGGCCCCTTAATGTAATTGGACTAAGAAAATGCATGGTAGTGCCAAATATAGTTGAGAGTCCATTACAAGATCAAGAAAGGACTGAGCTATTCAAGTATGATACGTTTCTCACCTTGAGTTCAATCTGGTATCGTGAGGCAAAGAGATAATCCATGATAAGTTGTATAGGGACCACTTATGACTTGTGATTCGGGAAGTTGTTTTCAGTCGCGTCCAAATATACACGAACCTACAGGGTCACACACTTAACGAGTTGGAGTATTAATTTGGATTGGACCCGAAACGGGTCCCCAATTGGTAATGAGATTACCATTAGGATTAGGGTTCGCATTTGAGTAGGACTTATCTGCAAGGTCCTATAAAAGGAGATGCGGTTGGCATGCATTATTGATCTGATCTATTCTAGCTGCCACCACCATCCACGAGATAGATCTCGTAAAACCCTAGTCGTGTGTGCTGGTGATAGCACATGAACACGCGGTGCTCCTTCAACGGACGTGTGGACTTTCATAGTGGTGCTGCTGTTATTGCTGCACTGTTGGTCACGATCCGGTAGCGACATCGACTCTTCTTCCACTGCTGCATTATCGCATCCACGCGTCTAGTGGTAAATCTCTTGATCTATGATCTATTGCTTGCAAAATTCTTGGGATTTCGAGTAAAGATTTTGAAATTGCACTAGAGTAGTGAGCCCATTATCCAACAAGTATACTGTACCAGTAGTTTGCTTTTAATCGAGCAGTGCATGGTTCAACTGGGAAGTCTTCTTTTGAGGTCTGTTTCGGGTTTCTACTGCAGAGTCCATTCGATATGGAGTTTGTGATCCCTACCTTAGCGCAGAATAGCAAGGACGAATCTGATCAGATCGAGCATAAAAGTTCCTAGAAGGTATTCAACGGCTCCATGGTGAGGTTGAACAGAACTTGCTTAAATCTCAACTCAAGTATAAAGCATGACATAATCGACACCGAGTTGAAGCTCAATTCCAAGAAGGTGATCTGGCATGGCTACATCTGAGAAAGGAAAGGCTTAAAGGTGAAGGTAAAATGCTTAAACCAACTCGTTATGGTCCTTTTCGGGTTTTGCGAAAAATTAGTACTAATGTTGTCAGCTCGAGTTACTTCCACACATGGATATTTACTCAGTTGTCAATGTTGAGCACCTTAAACTCTTCGAGCCTTCGATGCTGGATGATGGGTTCGATACTGTAGTACCATCTGTTGAAGACTTGGTCTATCAATGAGAGGCACCTCTACTTTAAGATGTGATAGTATTTTTCAAGGAATGCGATCAATGTTTGACGTGTCTTCAACAGATCCCGTATTTATTACAAGTTCTTTATAATAAAAGGCCTTGTTCCATTTTATTTTTGTGTTTGAGCACTGTGTTTCGGTAATTTCGAGTAAGATCCTGTATTTCCACATTTGATTGAGTATAGCCGAAACTGGTCTATATCTCAATCGGACACTGGGGGGTCGAAGGGCTGACCACTTGGTCGAAAAAGGTCTCGGCTCGCTCCTCAAGCTCCCTCTGTTGGGGCTCAAAGAACTCACAAAAACTCCGAGGGATGAGCCCTGGAACTCCACCAAGGAGGCGGCGACCGTGGCAATGGTGGCGGCGAGGCCCCAGGCCCAGATGTTCTCTACGTCCGCGATCACGACCAAATGTCGACTGAGGAAGCTGTTTTCCTCTGCCATCGAGACTAGCGGGTTCTGGGGATTGTCCTCTAGAGCAAACTCGAGCCCATGCCCATCCCATGTAGCCTGGACCCGGTTCCCTGTGGACACCAAAGCCCTGGCTATGGGTGCCTCAGCCTCCCAGAGCACCGCTTCCATGGTGCCCAACTCCCCTCGAAGCCATGAGTTGGTGTCCTTAGACGTTGCCAGCTACGCCCGGAGGCGCTCCAACTCTTGTACAATTGTGTTCCTTCCGGAATCGATGAGGGCCAACTATTCTAACCAAACGCGTCCCAACTCCTGAATGGCCGCATCGCTGTCCCAAACGGCCGTGTCCCACTCAGACTCGAAGAGGCCATCGTTCAATTCGAGTCCTGGCTCTCCTGGGCAAGCCGCACCTAGACGGCTCGTGCCATAGCGTTGGTCTACACCTGGAAACAAAATGATAGTATTTTTCAAAGCAAGCAAAGCAAATCCTCGTGTGACAACCCTTACCTAGAGAGAGCGGGAGATGACATCCAATATCGATCGTCAATATCCTCTCTGGATTCAGCGCCATCTGGTCGTTACCTCTACCCGGTGTCTGAGGGGTCACCCTTTCCAGATGCTTGGGGGATCACCCACTTCGGTCGTGGCGTCACCAGCGGATCAGCCTTGTCCAGCCGCGGGGGAGCACTGGCCCCAGGAAAAAGCACTATCGGGTAACCCCGCACGCGCGGGGATTCCCCTTGGGGTGCCCACACTAGGGAAGGAGTCGACGTGTAGTCCGCTGAGTGTCGACGATTCGAACTCGGGATCCTTAGTCGAACTTATGCAGAATTTGTTAGTTATGAGGCCTTTCAAGGTGTCCCTCCAGGAAGGGATGATGAGCCAAAGTCGGTTGGAACACAGAAGAGTTTATACAGGTTCGGGCCCTCGATGGCGGGAGTAATAGTCCTACGTCCTGTTGGGATTTCACAATGTGTATGAAAAAGGTTACAGAGTTGTGGAAAAGATCATCACAGGCGAAGATCTTTTCCGTGTGATTATGTAAAACACCACTAAACTAGCCTATGGAAACTTGTCGATGTTGATCTGTTCCCGATGTGTCATATCCTCGTCGGGTGCATTTGCTCACCCTTTATTTTATATTGGTCGAAAGGGCGCCAACACACAACGGCTTTATACGGTTGCTCGGGTGTAGTTTTGGCAACTATACTTAACTTCCAATCAGGCCTAACACGTGCAATTAAGGGATAACCGTACATATTAACATCCTGGTAGTTGTCTTCATACGTGGAAGAATCTTCGGAGTCCTCGGGATATGCTCGTTGTAGGGCCTAAGCAACCCCGAGTCATCCTGGTCAAGAGTAGTCCATGAGATTCTGACCGCGTTTTGTCTGCAATCGTCTGACCACGCATTGTCTGTGACCTTCTGTCGGCGCATCGCCTACGGGCTCCTGACCGCGCACTGTCTGCAACCTGATCTCGCAAAGCCTACAACCATGTGTCCGCGCTTCTCAAGCTATCTGAGATCACACCAACGGACACTTACCTGGTTCTTGAACCAGACATACATTTATTCTGAACTAGCTTGGGTAACAATCCTCGTCAGCTAGCCCCCAAATTTGAAGGAAATGAAGGGACATATTTACTTCAAATTTTAAACCTTATATCGGATAAGTGACCCGATGCTTCAAATCCTCCACTTAGTGGCGCACTAAGTGTGGCGGTGTATTTCCCGAGATAGACTATGGGAAGTATTTGACAAGTAATGATGGCGCCGTGGAATTGTCTTTTAACCCGAGATAAAACTGTAAATGTTTTAAAAGCTCCAGGCATTCGAGAAATGAACCGTTACCCCTGGGGGCTATATACCGAAGCCTCTTAACCCTAAAACTTCACAAGTCTTTTCCCGGCTAAGTCTTTTCCAAAGCCATCTTTTCTTCTCTTCTGTTTCTATCTCAATGGTAGATCAAAACATCATTGTGATTGAAAGTAATGAAGAGGAAGTGGCACTTGAACTCGACCAAGATTTCCAGAAAGTAAGTCTTCTCTAGAATTTTTGGTTTAAGTTGCCATCTTATGTTCTGATTATTTCCAAAATGCTTTTTCAGAAATTCACAGATGACAGAAGATTTGGTTCCTCCAGGGAGAAACCCAAGGTTGACGAGGGATCTTCCAGTGGCACAAGGGTTAGGGATGCATCATTGCTCTCTCTTCCTTTGGCCCCTGTAGTTCTCCCTGTCCATGCAACTCGGCAGGTCGAACCTTCATCTCCACCTTTGGAGGTTGATAATAATCCTTCAAAGCCTTCTTCTCAGCTTTCTCCATTGCGACCAAGTGATCCCCGTCTTTTGACGGGTTATCTATTTTTTGGATGGAAGGCTGCACTTCCACGACCAGATGATCCTCAACTTGTGTTGGGGAAATAATCTTCTCATGGGAAAGTTGCACTCCCACGACCTGATAGTTCCCGGCTTTTGTCGGGTGATCTATTTTCTGGGGGAAACACTTCATCCTCTCACTTGTGAGGATTGATAATTATTTTCATCTCCTCTGCTAGTTGTTTTAACTTGTAAAATTAACACATGCAAATGCAGGAGATTAAAATTGTTGGAGCCCCCAACGAGCAGCCTACTGAGATTCATCCTCTTTCCCTTGAACAGACTCTCCAGAGAGAGAAAGAGGTTCTGGAGAAGAAGACCGAAGAGATATGTCTTCGGCCATCCTGCACCTGGCAGAATGTTTTGACAGATCCCGCGAAGAGGCGCACCAATTCCGATTGGAGAGGGACTATGCTCGACAACAGCGAGAACTCTTCGATTCGATCAGGGATGGTAGTGCTTCTCTAATTCGGGACGATGTAGATAGGCTTAGAGTAGTTACCAGTTCTCTTGGGGCGGTCAATGTAGATCCTACTGACACCAATATGTCCCTAGGAGAACTTTGTAAACTTCTGTCGGATCAGGTCGATGCTCTGGTCGCCTGTATCCCTTTTGTATGCAAGGATTGTCAGAAATAAAGATTTCTTTTACCTTACATGACTTGCCATAAGAGTTAATTTGAATTAAAACTCTTCTCAATCTCTGTGCAAATATATGGTCATAAGTAATGTCTTCAGAACCACTCATACACAAGTAAATCCGAGATAACAAGTCTTTCGATCAGAAACGCATTAATGAGTCATACCGCGACTAGTACTGGTACTGCAATCAGAACCAAAGCTGCGATCAGAACTGAAATCCGATCAAAACTGTCATAGTGATCAGAACTGAAGTCGTGATAACATAATGCTTTGACCGAATGATAACCGTCTGTATTGCGATTATCCATTTGCAACGATCACAGAATATCATTGTGATCAAACTGCAAACTTTAAAACGATCACAGGAACGCATTGTGATCAATACATGAAAATTTAACTTACAAAAAACATGAGGATAACTTCCCTTGAAAATTTTTGCAACATTTTCATGTTCTTATGTACACCCAAGCTCCCGAATTCGAAATAAAGATTATGAAAAAAAACTTTTGTTTCGGATTAACTGTGGGGAGTGCATAACGGGTCTCCCAAGAGAAGGCATCCATTATGGGAAACGAATAAAGTATTCAATGGAACGTTGCCTCGGGCATATAAAAGGAGCAGGTAGCTTCCTGAGGAAGCCACACAACCATAAACTTTCCTTAGAACTTCCGCCACACAAAACCCTCATTCCTCATTCTCCATCACCTCCAAAGTCGCCACCTTTCCTTCCGATCCTTTGCAAGAAATGGCGTACTGGAGCCGATCTGTTCACCGCACAGAGGAAAGTCTGGTGGCACTAGCGAAAGAAGAGATCCTTCCTCCGCGGTTGCTAATCAACTGGCGGCCTGTGGAGAAGGATCAAGAAACCCCAATCGTCCAAGAGGGCAAGTTGGTTGTTTTTGAGGAATACCTGCATTGCGGGTTTCGATTCCCTGAGAGCCGATTCTTGAAGGGAATCCTGGAGCGCTACGGGTTGGAGTTGGTGAATCTCCACCCGAATGCTGTTCTCATCCTGGCGATTTTCCAGCATTTGTGTGAAGCCTTCGTCGGAGTGCTCCCAAGTGGGGAACTCTTTCGACGCTTCTACTACTCGGCATTGTTGGAGTGCTCCCAAGTGTGGAACTCTTTCAACGCTTCTACTACTCGGCATGATCGAAGAGCGCCAATGCTGCCGGATGTATCTACTTCCATATAAGGGAGAAGAAAGAGTATCCCTTCCCACCCCTCCGAGATTCTGTTCATGGGTGGTATCAGAAGTGGTTCTACTGCACCCCACCATTGGAGAGTGGGTTGTGGTTTGAGAACTGCCGGCCAGAGAAGTCCAGCGAGTTGGATTCTCTTCCTGCTCTGAGCACGGAGCAGAAGAAACATGCCCAAGTAATTCTTCACTTAGTCCAGCAGGGACTAACTGCTCGCGACATCGTCCGCGAATTTGTGAAGAACCGGGTGAGCCCCCTGCGTAAAAGGGCTCATCCGGCTTGGGAAAAATAGTCCATGGCAGATAGCACCTTGGACTATAACAATGGTACATCTTCCAGTCAACAAAAACATACATTTCTTTTGAAAAATGTCGTATTTGCTAACCTGTTTGCTTGTGATGCAGCTCTATCTTTGTCCGAAATCAAAAAACGGACAAATTACCTCCTCAAGGCATATAGCGCCGATGTGGAGGGAACCAGGGGATCACCTTGCCCCCAGATCCTGATTAAAGCCAGGGATGATCTCAAACAGGAGCGCCGAAAGGTATGGGCTTTCTCAGCAGACTTTGTTTGTAGACCATTCACTCATCTTGTATTAACAAGAACATTTGGAATGTCATAGCTCCTGGGAAAATTCGCCCAGGCAACGCGTCCAGCCGAGGACGTTGGTCTCCTAGGAAAACCGGCTATGAAGAGGGTGAAGAAGATCTCTTCGAAGTGCGGGGCAAGGGAACCACCCCCAAGAAGTCCAAGAAGCTTTTGGGAGAGGCCTCCTCGCCAAAGACTCCCCTTACCGCGAAGAGAGCTGTGGTAAGATATATAATACCTCCTGTTACCCCAGGTACGAACTGGAATTGCTTCTTCGTCGTACAAGGTGAAGGGAGCAAGGATGAGGAAGACGACGTCCCTCTAATTCGCCGCAAGAGGAAGAAGATCGCTCCCTCGTGTAGCGAGGTCTTTTCTATGCCCGTAGGGACAGAGACGACCGCAGCGGGCCCCGTGACCACTGATACTCCTGTGGTTGCGGGTGAACCCCCAGTCCCTGAAGCCCAGGAAGCTTCAGGATCTGCAACACCCCCCTTCTGACAGAAGGGGCGATTGTGGTAAGATTTCTCACAGTCCTGAATGTTGTTATTCGTCTGTGTACATCCATTAAATCATGCTTGAACAGGAAGAAGAAGAAATCCCCCCTATCCGCCGAGAAGTGACTCCTGCCAGTCCTGGGGCGATGAGCACTCCACTCCTGTCGACATGAGTGGGAATAGTCGAGCAGGACACCGCGACCACTAACAACCCCGTGGTCGCAGATGAAGTCCTAGCGCCTGTGGTCCAGGAGACGTTTGGACCAATGGCCGTATCCCTACCGACCGAGAAGGTTACCCCGGTAAGGACTCTTGCAACTTTGGTCTTCACCATTCCTCATGTATGTGCTTATAGGTTTGTACATACAGGGAGAAAAAGACAAGGTCTTATTCACGAAGAGGAAGACCAGGACAAATGACGACTGTCCTCTTTTCCTCGGGGAACCATCTTTGAAATCCCAAAAGTTGATGGGATTTCGAGTAAGGTAAGAATCTCCCCTGTCTGGACAGGATATGATTACAGTGATTGACTGTAAAGATTCTAACCGATGGTCTCTCTATTTGCTTAGGTGTAGAGACTCAGTGCCCAGCCCTCCAGTGGCCTCGGCTAGTGTTGAAGCTTCCCCTACTGCCGAGGTCTTTGGGGAGGAAAGTTCCATCCGTTCGGCCTTCAGTTGAACCAGAAAGAGGCTCATTCCGGGAGTATGTTGAGGTATGTCGAACACCCCTTATGAGTTTTGCATTGGAACATCCAGGTTTCGAAACTGATCTCCTTCCATGTCATAGGAACTGACCCATATGGCGACCAGGTCGATGGCTATGGCAAATAGCATCGAGGTCGCGGAAGAGGAAACGGGTCGCCTGCAGCGCTAAGGAAGACGTTTCTAAATTTGCCCAAGTGTAAACTCTATCATGACAATTGTCTCTTTTGTCATTGAGAAAATGCTTATTTGATGAAGAGCCTCGCTGATCGGGAAGACCAGGAGTTCCAGGCAGCTTCCAAGATCTCATTCATGTAGACCGAACTCTAGAAACTGCGGTCATAGCTCTCCTGTAAGCATACTCCCGACCAGAGTAAATTAGTTTTTGTCATACGAACTGTTTGTAATGGCCTCCTGTCACAGCGCGAGACGACCAAATAAGCCAGCTTGGTCAAGAGAAGAAAGACCTCCAGACAACCATTGATTATGTCTGTAGGGAGAACAAAGATTTGAGCACGTCACTCTCGACCTGTAGCAGTGCTCAAGAAAACATCTTCGAAAAACTGAAGATGGTGGCCGATCTGTTGAGGGCTGATGTGGTCGAAACCGCGATGGACGACCTTAGCCTTAGCGACTAGACCACGCTGGTCGCGACCCAAGCAGAGTCACTTCTCGAGTATCTTCCTGAAGATACTAGGTGGCAAAAGGAGGCGATCAAATCAAGAGTTCGATCAGCAGCCTCCGCCATCCTTTGCCGACTTTGTCTTCACCATGGTCCAGATCTTGATCTGAATCCAGTGGTGGGAGAGGCAGAGGTTGAGAGTGAAGACCAACTTGAGGTTATCATGGAGGAGGTCAAACCCCTTGTAGAAAAACTCTTGAATGAGCTCGGCATAATGTTTTTGTTTCATGTGGCGACCATATTCCCCTAGCCCCCGCCTGTGATTATGTATACTGAAGACTTAGTATTATAAGCACAGGAAAAATATGGGTGTAACGACGACCAGGGATACCCGACCAGGCCGACAATCATATTTGATACAATACCCAACCTTATTGCAAACCGGCAGCCACTCTGATGACCAAGGACATGCCAACAAGCCCCGTGTGCGTTGAGAAACGGCTTATTGAGGGGTGTCTTGTCTGGAAGTGATCACGAGATCGGCCAGCGAATCCCATCAGGGTATTGTAGTAATACAACCATCGGTGACCAGCACCCGAGCCAGACTCGTAACATATGGGCAAAAAGGAATAATGAACATATGAAACAACTAAAAGTACTGGTTTTTGTTAAATCATGCTAATTGAAAAGGAAAAGGGATTGGGAACTTACACGTAGAACTTGCGTAGTTGATCGATGTTCCATGTATTGGATAAGATTCGACCATCCTCCATCGCTAACCGAGCTGATCCTAGTCGTGGCACCGAGACAACAGTGTAGGGGCCTTCCCACTATGGGGAGAACTTGTTGCGACTAGATTGATTTTGTATTTTACGTAAAACCAGATCGCCCACGTGAAGACTACGTGGTCGCACCCTTTTGTTATGGTATTTGCGCAAAGCTTGCAAATATACCGCGGACTTGACCAGAGCTCGATCACGTTTTTCTTCTAGGAGGATGAGATCTTGTAATCGTTGCCCATTCTGATCAACTTGTTTGAATTGATCTGTTTGAACAGAACCAATACTAATTTCCATGGGTAACACAGCCTCAGCCTCGTACACCAGATGGAAAGGTGTCTCACCAGTGGCTCGACTAGAAGTAGTACGTAGTGCCCACAGAACGGTGTAGAGCTCGTCTACCCAAGCCCCCGAGCGTGTCTTAAGGCGATCAAAAACACATTTTTTGATGCCCTGCAATATTTGCCTGTTGGCACGTTCAACAGCACCATTGCTTTGCGGATGAGCTACAGAGGCAAAGCATACCTTGGTTCCGACCTGATCGCAGTAATCCAGAAAAAGACCACTAGCGAACTGGGAACCGTTATCGGTGATGAGATGATTTGGAACACCGAATCGAGTCACAATGTTCTTATGAAAGAACTGTTGTGCGGCAGTAACGGTAATGTTGTGTACTGGTTCGGCCTCAATCCACTTTGTAAACGTGTCAATGGCTACGAACAAGAACTTGTACCCATTGACCGCTTGTGGCATACGACCGACAATGTCCATCCCCCAGATGTCGACGATTTGGACTCAAGGTCCTTAGTCGAACTTATACAGATTTATGTGAGTTGTGAGGCCTTTCAGGGTGTCCCTCCGGGAAGGGATGATGAACCAAAGTTAGTTGAAGCACAGAGAGTTTTAGACAGGTTCGGGCCCTCGATGGTGGGAGTAACAGCCCTACGACCTGTTAGGATTTCACTATGTGTAAGAAGATTACAAGGTTGCGGAAAGGATCTTCACAGGCGAAGATCTTTCCTGAGTAGTTATACAAGACACTATCAAAAAGGCTTATGAAAGTTATTTGACTTAGTCTAATGTCTTCTTTTTTTTTTATTTTCCTCCTGTTTTATGCATTGACTTGCCCTTTTATACTGGTCGAAAGGGCGCCAAGGCATAACGGCTTTGAACAGTTGCTCGGGTGCAGTTTTGGCAACTGCACATAACCTCCACATAGGCTTAACACGTGTAATTAAGGAATAACTGCATGTATTAACCTCCTGACTGTTGTCTCTGCACGTGGACGAATCTTCGGGATACTCGGGATATGCTTGTTGTAAGGTCTAAGCAACCCCACGTCTCCTGGTCGAGGGTGTTCTGACCGCGCACTATCTGCAGCCTTCTATCCGCATATCGCATACGGGCTTCTGACCGCGTACTATCTGCAGCCTTCTATCCACATATCGCATATGGGCTTCTGACCGTGAACTATCTGCGGTCTGATCGCATAGAGCTTGCGACCATGTGTCTGTGCTTCCCAGGACAGCTTGAGATCACATAAACAGACACTCACCTGGTTCGAATCTGTCTTGAACCAGACGTGCATTTATTCTGAACTAGCTCGGGTAACAATCCTTGTCAGCTAGCCCCCAAATTTGAAGAAAATGAAGAGACATATTTACTTCAAATTTTAAGACTTACATCGGATAAGTGACCCAACGCTTCAAATCCTCCACTCAGTGGCGCACTAAGGGTGGCGGTTTATTTCCCGAGATGATCTCTGAGCAGTATTTGACAGGTAATGATGGCGCTGTAGAATTCTTTTTAATCCGAGGTAAAATTGTAAATGTTTTAAAATCTCAAGGCGTTCAAAAAATGAACCATCACTCCGGGGCTATAAATACTAGAGCCCCTTAGCCTAAAAAATTTCACAAGCTTTTTCCTGGCCATGTCTTTTCCACAGCCATCTTTTCTTCTCTCTTGTCTTCATCTCAATGGCAGATCAAAGCATCATATAGATTGAGAGTGATGAAGAGGAAGTGGTACTTATATAAATTCGACCAATATTCACAGAAGGTAAGTCTCTTCTAGATCTCTTGGTCTAAATTGCCACCTTATGTTCTGATCATTTCCTCGAACACTTTTTCGGAAATTCACAGGCGACCGAAGACCAGGTTCCTCCAAGGAAGAAATTCAAGGTTGACGAGGGATCTTCTAGTAGTGCAAGGGCGAGAAATGCACCACCGATCTCTCTTCCTTTGGTTCCTGTGATTCTCCCCGCTCGTGCACATCGGCAGGTTGAACCTTCATCTCTACCTTTGGAGGTTCATAATAATCCTTCAAGGCCCTCTCACCTTTCTTCATTTCATCCCAACGATTCCCATCTTTTGTTAGGTTATCAATTTTCTGGTTGGCAAGCTGTACTCCCACGACCAAGTAATCCTCAACTTTTGTTCGGGAAACAATCTTCTGGTGGGAAGGTTGCACTTCCATCACCTGATGGCCCTCGACCTTTGTCGGGTGATCTACTTTCTGGGGGAGATACTTCAACCTCTCACTTGCGAGGATTGGTAATTATTTTCATCTCCTTTGTGGTCGTCTTAACCTGTAAAACTAACACATTTATGTGCAGGAGATGAAAATTGTTGGAGCCCCCAGCGACCCGCCTGCTGAGATTCAACCTCCTCCCGTCGAACAGATTCTCCAAGGGGAAAAAGAGGCCTTGGAGAAGAAGACCGAAGAGATGTCTTCGGCCATTCTGCACCAGGTAGAATGTTTTGACAGATCCCGTGAAGAGGCGCACCAATTCCCCCTGGAGAGGGATTACGCTCGACAACAGCGAGAACTCTCCGATTCGATCAGGGATGGTAGTTGTGGGACCCTCATTTGAGGATTCCGGTGGCAACCGCCCAGGTGGATTGCACACAGAAAGGTACATCACAAGCTCACAACAATAAGATTTACTTTAAACAATAAAGCAAATAGATAAAACAAGTACAAGGTCACGAGGACCACTATTACATTATCATAATGCCAAGAATGGCATTAATTAAAGTTGATACAAAAGTAGAGAGTTTTTCAAAATCAATAATAAAAAAGAAACGGTATCGAGGTACCGAATACAGAAATATACAAAAGAAAAAACAAAGGTCTTCACTTCCTTCTGCAGCGGTTTGGCTCGGGCCTTCACCACATTGGACTCAACTTGGCGCATGACCCTCCTAGAAGCTCAAATCATCTGGAAAAGTTCCTTCCTCTTGTTGGTGCTCAAGGCTAAAGGGATCGGGATCCTCGAAGGGTGAGCATGTTTTTACACGATGCTCAGCAAGTCTCGTTATGAGAATGCAGATATATAGATGAGGGGTTTTCAAGGAAAGGGGTCTTGGTTTTATATATATAGGAATAGAATAGATTTTCACTCTTAATTTGAAGAAAAGGTTTTTGTTTTCAAAAGTGAGGCTTTTAAAACCCTAATCTAAATTTTCAGAAATGTTATGTGTGGCGGTCTTTCATGAGTCACCACTTTACTCAGATTTTGTGAAAAACTTTCCAAAAGCTACTTGTGCTGCATCGACGTGGATAGAATCCACAGCGTGCAGCGTGCAGACTCCATAACCTGGGAGCTCAGAGTATCTGATACTTTTTATACTTTGCAAAGGTGTACCACCTTAATCCACCGATCACTCAGCTTTCAAGTCAGGTCAGCTCCACGCGACTTTTACGCATGTGACAAGGCTGAGATGACACAATAGTTTACAGTCCTAGCATTAACAATTCCCTGCTCGGTAAATAGACAGTTAAGTCTCAAGTACCGTTGTGGGTCCTCCCCACTGCCTTACTTCCTAGCCTGGGTCTATGTTCTCGCAAGACACATAGCCTCTCTTGATTACAGCCGCGCACGACTTAATCTGGCATAGGGTGTCTTCCTTCTTTCCACCTTTTCCTCTCATAATTTTTCTGAACTCACATCACTCATGGCCCTCATGGCCCACCAGTTTCTCGCAAGAAATCGGACCGACAACCATTGCAGGGAAAAGCTAATACTAAAGAAAGCTACTAAGTTGCGCCCGTCCCATTCCGGGCAAGTGGTTGGTACGTTTTTCATGCCGCATAGAAGCACAACAAAAGGTTCTAGTCCTTAATGAATCTTTAGTGAGGAGTCCTTCACATTCCCAGTGTGCACACAGTACCATCCAATCAAACCATCCTCACTATCGATTCCATCACATTTTCTTTCACAAAAAGGGGTTTTGAATATGCTTTTCTCATATGTGACCATTCAACATATAATCTTGAGCATAGCATAGCCTAGCATGATATTCTAGGGTGACAAGGGTGCAGGGATATTCAATGTCAAAAGGGGCTTTACAATTATTTGGGTCATATCTAATCACTTTATTTGAATATAGCTCTTATTTGAATATAAGGCATACATATACTTGAAAACAGTTAACATACTTCATTTCAAAATAATAGGCGAGACATGATCAAGGGTTTGAGACTTGCCTTGCAATGTTGGGTCTGGTTACTTAGATGATTCTTCGAAGATTTCTTCCGCTCCTTCAATCTCTGGTTCCACGGTGGATACAAATAATACACACATACACTACATAAGCATACAAAAGATATCCTTTATGGGGAATGATAAGTAAAATATATCATGCATGCAGGGGAAAGGTTTGGACAAAGTCACTTGGGTGCTGATTGAAGAGATGGGCTCAAAAGGAGTTGAATGTCGAAAGGCTGACATTCGGTCCACGGCAAGACATAGCCCTAAATTGGTCTTAGGTAGGTTTTCTGGAGAAGTGGCAGAAGAGAAAGTTGTAGAGTACAACTCCAGGAATCTAATGGACAAGGTGGCATTTCAATTGCTCAAGTGTAACAGGTCTAAATCACTCAATGCCACTGGTGGACATGCACTGACATAGTGCTGGACATGGCCAGAAACTAGGGGATGGCATAACTTTTGACTCAGGACTCCAATTGATGCACAATTTTGTCTGGGGGTTAGGCCTTGGTAACAGGAACAAAGTACTCAACATGCTCAAGGACAGAAAGTGGCCGGAGGATGGCCAAATCAGGAGAGTAAACATGGTGGCCTGAGCTGTTGGACAGTGATCTTGGCATTGGAATATCTGTTGATTCAGGTCGATTCAGAAGTTGAGCTACTAGACAATAATGCTCAGGGTACTAGGATCTACCTAAGGGACAAAGTTATCAGAGTTAGATCGGCCGGGGAAAAATTCCGGCGACTGGCACTGGAGAAGACGACATATAAATTGGGGGTTTTCGATTTAGAGAGTTCGAACTCGATTGCTTGCTCAGGGAGTGAGAGGGTGAAGTGTGAAGACTACTGGTGGTTAATTCAGCCGGATGATGACCGGAGTGGCCTGGCGACGAGTGCCAGTTCACTGGTGGCGCGCAAACTGTGGAAAGCCATAATCTCTGCTCAATTTCGAATTCCAGATTCGTAGGCTTGCTAAAAGGAGTGTACTGATCAATTTCCATCACTGGCACGAGGGCTGATTTGGATTGAATCGGGCAGCATTGAGGAAATAGGGGTTTCGGGCTTTTCCAGTGATCGCCGGCGTTGAGGTTCGCCAGGGGCCAATCAAATGATATGATACAGAGAGGGGGATGAGGGGAACTCACTGGTGGCGTTTGTTTGGGGAGAGAAGCTGCGGGTGAAGCTGGCGCCGTGAGCTCCAGAAGTGGCTCGCCGGGGAAGAAGGTCTTCACGGCGGCGCTAGGAAAACTACTTGCTCTCTGGTGCTAGGGCTAAAGCAATGCAGCTGAGGGAGTGGTGCGAAGAGATGCTGCAGTTGAGGGGGAGCTTATATAGGCGAAGGGCTGGGCTCTCGGGAGTTGAAGCATATCACACAGGATTCGCGGCTGACACTGGAGGCGGGACCGAGACGACGTTGGGACGCGGCAACGACTGTGCCAGGCGAGGGCGATCACGCCAAATTCGGCTGGAGCAGGGCGACAGGATCGCTGGTTTCGGCATGGCCGCAACGTGGTGTTGCTTTGTTGCTGCTGGAACACACGCGCGCGCGGGGAAGTCACAGCACAGGCGCGGTTGAGGTGCTCCACGGTGGCGGCACGGTTGCGCACAGGTGGTGGCTACGTGGCGGTGACGGTGGCAGCGTGGGAAACTTCGTCGGCGGTGAGCTCTGCGGCGAGGCAAAGCGGCGGGGCACTGGTCGAACGAACCTGGTCGAAAATGGCACAGGGGCCTGGTTGCAAAGTTTTGGACTGATTTGTGAAGGTTTGGACTAAACGGTAAGAATTTAGTTCGGGAACTTGGGCCTATTTGCAAATCTGGAGATCTGGAGGGCTGATCTGAGATCTGGTTTTGCAGATGAGTGCTACTAAATCACTTGGACTCATCTAGCAAGAAAAATGGTAAAATCCGATAAGATCTGGTGGTTTTGACAAAAATCGAAAACAGGGTAATTAGGGTAAACAGGGTAATTAGGGTTTGAAACTTTGGCGAGGCTGAAACTAGGGTTTCGGTTGAGCTTTTGGAATTCTTCCAAAAGGGAAAAATGTTCAGAATAGTGAATGGGCGATATTCACTGAATCAGATCAAAGTTTGGAGATGGTCTGAGACTTTTAGTCTTTTTGAGCTTCTGACAAATCCGAAAAGAACTGATCTGCGACACTTTTGGGCTAAAAGGCGGAAATGGTCTGAAAGGCGGAGTTTAGCTGCCAACTTTTTAAATTAAGGTAGTGGCATACCTAAGATCATAATTCTAAGATATGAGATCAAAAATGGGGTTGAGACATCTGAGAATTCAATGAAGGTGTGCTGACTGACAAGCTAAAGAGGTGGCAAAATTTGGGATGTTACAGTAGTGCGTCTCTGATTAGGGACGATGAAGATAGGCTCTGAGTAGTCGCTAGTTCCCTTTTGTATGCAAGGATTGTCAGAAATAAAGACTTCTTTTACCTTACATAATATGAAAACTCTTCATAATCTCTGTGTGAAAATATGGCCATAAGTAATGTCTTCACGACCACGCATACACAGGTAAATCCGAGTACTATGATTAGAAACAGATTAATATGTCACTCCGCGATCAGTACTGATACCGCGATCAGATCCAAAGCCGCGGTCAGAACCAAGATTCGATCAAAATTGAAATCCGATCAGAACTGCTATCCGATTTGAATTGAAGTCTGGATAACATAACATTTTGATCAGAAAACAATCATTTGCATAGCGTTATTCATTTGCAATGATCACAGAATATCACCATGACCAAAATGCAAATACTAAGGTGATCACAGAAACACGTTGTGACCAACACATGAAAATTTACAAAAAATATGAAGGATAACGTCCTCTGAAAATATTTGTAGCATTTTCACGTTCTTAAATTCACCCTAATCCCCAATATTCAAAACAAAGAATACTTTTTGTTTCGGATTCGGTACAGGAAATGCATAGCGGGTTTCCAAGAGAAAGCATCCATTATGGGAAATGAATAATGTATTCAATGGAACGTTGCCCTCAGTAGAACGTTGCCTCGGGCCTATAAAAGGAGCAGGTAGCTTCCTGAGGAAGCCACACAACCAGCAACCTGCCTTAGAACTTCCGCCGCACAAAACCCTCATCCTTCATCTTCCATTGCCCCTAAAGCTGCCAGCTTTTTCTCACAATATTTTGCAAAAAATGGCGTCTTGGAGTCGATGAGACACCACATGGAGGAGAGTCTGATGGCGCTGGAGAAGGAAGAGATCCTTCCTTCATGGCTGCTAATTAACTGGCGGCCCGCGGAGAAGGACCAAGAAACCCCCATCGTCCAAGAGGGCGAACTGGTGGTTTTCGAGGAATACCTGCGATGCGGGTTTCGATTCCCCGAAAGCCGATTCCTGAAAGGGATCCTGGAGCATTACGGGTTGGAGTTGGTGAATCTCCACCCTAATGCTGTCCTAATCTTGGCGATTTTCCAGCATTTATGCGAAGCTTTCGTCGGTGTGCTCCCAAGCATGGAGCTCTTCCGGCGCTTCTATTATTCGGCATGGTCGAAGAGCGCCAATGCCGCTGGATGCATTTATTTCCGGATAAGGGAGAAGAAAGAGTATCCCTTCCCACCCCTGCGAGATTCCGTGCACGGGTGGTACCAGAAGTGGTTTTACTGCACCCCTCCGTCCGAGAGCGGGTTATGGTTCGAGAACTCTCGGCCAGAGAAGTCCAGTGAGTTGGACTCTCTCCCTGCTCTAAGCGTGGAGCAGAAGAAATAGGCCCAGGTGATTCTTCACTTACTCCAGGAGGGACTAACTGCTCGCGATATCATCCGCGACTGTGAAGAACTGGGTGAACCTCCTACGTGAAAGGGCTCATCTGGCTTGGGAGATACAGTCCATGGCGGATAGCACCTTGGACTATAACAATGGTATGTCTTCCAGTCAACAAAAATACAAATTTCTTCCAAAAAATTGCATTTGTTAACTTTTTTGTTTGTGAGGTAGCTCTGAGTTCGTCCGAAATCAAAAAATGGACGAACTACCTCCTCAGGGCATACAGTGCCGATGTGGAAGGAGCTAAAGGGTCTCCTCGCCCATAGAGCTTGATCAATGCCGGTGACGACCTTAGACAGGAGTGCCGAAAGGTACAGACTTTCTTGCCAAGCTCCATTTGTAGATCATCTACTGATCACGTATTAACAAGAACAACTCGAATGACACAGCTCCTAGGAAAATTCCGTGAGGCAACACGCCCAGCCGAAGATGTCAGCCTCCTGGGAAAGTCGGATCTGAAGAAAGTGAAGAAAATCTCTTCGAAGCGCAGAATAAAGGAAAGCATCCCAAGAAGTCTAAGAGACTTCTGGGAGAGGCTTCCTCGCCAAAGGCTCCGTCTACCACAAAGAGAACCGCGGTAAGATACTCAATGCCCGCTGTTATCCCAGGTACAAACCGGAATCACTTCTTCGTCGTATAGGGTGAAGGGAATGACGAAGAGGAGGATGACGTCCCTCTGATTCGCCGTAAGAGGAAGACAATCGTCTCCCTATCCAGCAAAGTCTTGCCTTCGCCCGCGAGACCAGGAACGACCACAGCGGGCCCCGCAACCACTAATAACCCTGAGGTTGCGAGTGAAGTCCCGATACCAGAAGCTCAGGAGGCTTCAGGATTAGCTACCCCTCTTTCCCTAACAGAAGGGGTGACCGTGGTAAGATCCTTCACAGTCTTGGTGGTTGTTATTTGTCTATGAACACCAATTAAGTAGTACCAGTGCAGGACGAAGAAAACACCCCCTCCGCCCGCACAAGAGGATTGCTGCCAGCCTTGGGGCGGCGAGTACTTTGCTCCTGACGCCTGGGGCGGAAATAATGGAGAAGGACACCACGACCACCAGCGATCCGGTGGTTGGAGATGAAGTCCTAGCGCCTATGGTCCAGGAAACACCTGGTCCAACGACTGTATCCCTACCAACCGAGGAGGTTACCCAGGTAAGGATTGTTGGGGGAAATCTCCACGCGGTCAAGTCCAGGTAAGTTCATGATTGCCTGGGGACAGTGGCCTCCGGTGCCTGCCCCGGGCGCCGCCTTTTAGGCCCCCGGGACCGTGCCCCCGGGCGTGTCCGGGGCGCCGCCATTTGGCCCCCGGGACCGTGCCCCCCGGGCATGTCCCGGGCGCCGCCATTTGCCCGGGGACAGTGGCCTCCGGTGCCTGCCCCGGGCGCCGCCATTTGGCCCCCGGGACCGTCCCCCCCGGGCCTGTCCCGGGCACCGCCATTTGGCCCCCGGGACCGTGCCCCCCGGGCATGTCCCGGGCCCCGCCATTTGGCCCTCGGGACCGTGCCCCCCGGGCATGGTCCGGGCGCCGCCATTTGGCCCGGGGACAGTGGCCTCTGGTGCCTGCCCCGGGCGCCGCCTTTTAGGTTCCCGGGACTCTACTCTCCGGAAGGGGTCCCGGACGTCATCGCCCTCCTAAAAGGTAAAACACCTGTTTGTTTATCACGTGCAGGTCACGCGAGGGACGCCTCGGGAATCAGCGACCACCTGTCAAGCATCCGAGACGTTTGACCGGGAGAAGGACGGTCCTACCCTTCAATCCGACGGTGGCTTCCGGGGTAGTTTAGGTTTTTTGCTTCTTTTTGGGGCTATAAATAGCCCTTGTACCCCTCTGTTGTAAAGGATCAGCTCATTATCATTTGGAATAGCTAAACTCACAGACGTGCTCCGGAAGCCTCTCCCCCGGAGAGAGCCTCCCCAGCCGGCTCCGGTCGGGAGCGCGTCGACAGGACTAGGGCCCCCACCGGGACCCGAACCTGTATAAATCCACGTGTCAATTCTTGTGTTTGTCCGGCGGGGGAGGACCGGTCACCCGGTCAACCCGCGCTGCGTAATCTCCGCTAGGATCGTCTTCAAAGCCTGCCGGGGTATTCTCAATACCACGACAGTTGGCGCCGTCTGTGGGGACCCGTGACGAATCGCCATGGCTCCTCCGAGAACAAGGGCCCGCGCCCTTCCTGGTGACGCCGGTCCTGGCGACCTGGCGCCGCCCGTCCGGGACGCTGCTGTTCCGGCCCTTCCGTCCGGAGGCGTCCATTCCCAGGTACCGCGTCCCATCTTTCCTCTCAATCTAGGTGCCACCACCTCCGGGTCACTCCCGGAGGCCGCGGGGACCTCGGCCGGGACAAGTTTCCCCCCAACGGGCCCCCCGGCTCCCCGGGACGCCCTGCTGGAGGCTCTCGTAGAGGGCCAGCTCCACGCCCAGCGCTCTATGGATGAGCTCCTTAGTGTGTTGGCGCGGCCCTCGGCCCCCACATTTTCGCCGCACCCGTATCCGGGGATCATGCCCCCGTTCATGGGATACCCAACGGCCCCTCCGGCGTCAGGGGGGCTGTCTACCCCGTATGATCCCGCTGGGGGGTTCCCTCCCCCCGTGGGATATACTTCCGGACACTTCTCGGCACCCGGGCCTGTCCCGGTGCCGGGAGGCTATTTCACGCCCGGGCCCTTCGTGGCACCAGGGGGTACCCCGTCCCCGGCCCGCTTCCAGGGCTGGGGGGTCATTTCATGCCGGGGGTTATTCCTACGCAGGGAGCCAGTCCCGCCCCTCGCGTTGCGTTTACCGCACCGGGGCCGGTCGACAGAGCAGCTCCCGTGCCTCAGCGAATTTCCCCCCGCATTGGCTCCCCAACCCCGGACGTCGCCGAGGGGGCTCACCCCCCACCGGTTTCGGATTTCTCGGGCATTCCCTTCCCCGAAGACCCTATTCCCGGCTCTCCGTTCTTACGGCGACCGGACGAGTGTCTCTCAGGAAGCTCGCCTCTGGAAATCCCATCGGGTTCTCTTGGATATTCCTTCCGCTTCAGGCCTTATTCCCGGCTCCCCGTTCTCACGGCGACCGGATGATTATCTCCCGGAAGGTCCCCTCCTTGAAAACCTCCCTTTAAAATTTTCTAACTTAGAAAATATTTCTCCTACAGGTTATGCTCCCTCCGGGGACCCTGTTACCCCCACAGCGCGCGGAGGCCTCCTCCGGCCCGCTGTTGGCGGGGGGGGACAGGGGGCCCCCGGGTCACCCACGAAGAAACTTAGCTCATCCTTGTTAAGATGAGTCGTCCAGACCATCCAAGAAGAAAATAAAGACGTGCAATAAAAGGAAACAACAACAACGTGCTTTATTGATCGGGAAACCCGGAGGACATCTTCCCCCTCCGGTGGGTTTCGGAAATGATACAACCCGGGTCCTAACCCGGGGGATTTTCTACGAGCCTAAGGCCCCTACGCCTAAAGCTCCCGGAGGCGCTCCCTCAGCTCCCGGGCCAAGTCCCGGTACAGCGCCCGGACGCGACGCTGAGAGTCCCGAAGTACGTCCTCGGGCCAAAACTCGTACCCAGCCGGCGGAAGTATCCGGAGAGGAGGTATCATCTGGGTCTTCGGGCGCGGGGGAGTTAATTCAGCACGGCTGTTGTCAAAATTATCCAAGTGCCATTCCGGGCGCCACCTCAACCGGACAGGCTCCCGGGCAGTACCGCCGTCGCGCCTCCCGGAGACAAGGCTCAGCAAAATCAAAGCCGCTTGGGCGTCCCCCGGAGAGCCTCTCCCGGACCGTTGCTCGGGAGCAACCCCCCGGGAACCCTGGTAACATTCCATTGCAAAGACTTAGAAAAATTTCTAATATATTTCATTGCAAAATGTTTTTGTACAAGTGCCCGGGGCTTCTCCTAAGAAGCTACCGGAATCAAAATGTCTAACAAAATAAAAAGGGGTCCTAGCTAAAGACCCGGGGGAGGCTCATACTTTGGCATTGGGGTCCTCCCCCCGGGGAGCTTCCTCCGTGGCCGGGGCAGGGACATCCGCGGCCGGAGGCGCCGATGTCGGGAACCACGTCCGGATGATCCGGTCGTAGAACCCCTCCGCCAGCAGCTCCACCTCCCGGCGCGTTGGCTCGAAGGCCTCCGGGAAGCCCCGGGGGATGCGCCCCCCGATCGCCCGGGCGCCGACCCCACGGTAGTCAACGAGCCCCGCGGCGGCCGCGATGACGGGGATCGCCCGGCCCCGTGCCCGGACGTCCGCAGCCTCCGGGATGGCGGAGACTTGTGCGTTAAGAAAACGCACGGCCTCCGCGAGGGTCGCCGGGGGCACCTCCGGGCCGCTCCCGGAGCCCAGGCTAACGCCAAGGCTTTCCAAGGCCGAGCGGACGGAGCGGCCCGCGTCCGACAGCGCCCGGACGCTGGAGCTCTCGAGCTCCCGGAGCACCTTCTCCCGCACCTTGGCCTCCTCTCGGAGGCGGATGTAGGCGCCCTCCGAAAGGTGCACCTGCGCCCGGGCCCGGGATAGCTCATCAAGAGCTTCGTCCCGCTCCCGGAGGGCCGCCTCCCGCTGCTCGACGCAGGCCGCGGCCCGGCTCTCCACCTCCTTGAGCAGCCGGGTGACACGCTGCTCGAGGCCCCAGGTAACAGTCGCTACCTACAAAATGCATAGAGTTAGAAAAATCTTAAGTACAGGAAAAAAAGCCGAAGTGTTGAGAGCTCGAGTTACCTGGGCTCCGAGGGACTCGAGCCCCTCAAAACGCTCGTGGAGCGTTCCCCCTGCTACGAAGGCCTGCACCTTCTGGTTGTGCAGGCCCTCCGCGTAGCGGGCCACCTCCCCCGCGGGAAGTAGGGAGGTGTCTTGTCCGGCCCTCCTGTCGCGGCCGGGAGAGGGCCCCCGGACCTCTGAATCTGGGAGCACGGCTGGCGTCGCTGGCGTCTTCATCGACGAAGTTTCCTCGGAAGACGAAGACGAAGATTGGGCGGGGATCTCCGCCCGGGGGGGGATCATCGGGCCTTTCCCCGCCCCAGGCCGGAGGGCCCTCGGAGCCTCCTGCTCCGGGGGGACCTCGAAGACTGAGGGGCTCCCCCCCTCCTCATCAACCGGCCAGAGGCGCGGGGGGCGGCGCCCCCGAAAACCTCACCTCTAGCCTCTCCGGCGCCAATGCCGCCGGGAGAGGCGAGAGGAGCGTCACGCGAATTGGCGACGGGGCGTAGTCCGCCGAATCGGACCCCGCCCCATCGACAACAACCTCGTTCCCCCGGGCCTCGACGGGGGCCTCCGGGGGCGGAGGCGTCGCCTCTGCCCGGGGCGCCGCCCGGGCATGTTCGGCTCCGGGAGCCGCGTCCCGGGCCCTCACCGGTGTCGTCGCCGGCGCCGTCGTCGGAGCTGGGATCTTTTGGACCCGGGGCTTTTTGGGCTCCGAGCCCCCGGCCGCATCCTTCCCCCGTTTATGTGACCCGGGGGTGGGAAGGGGCTTCCTCTCCGGAAGCCTGAGCCCGTAGGCCTCGGCCACCAAGTTCCGGGGAGGCCCCTCCCCCACGAGGCGCACGATGCGCTCGTGTTCGTCGGTGAAGTACCTCCCCAGGAGGTGCTTCGCCTTGTCCCTCGCCGCCGGGTACGGGCGCACTGTAAGAGATAAAAAGTTAGTCAATTTCTCGTAAAAAACTGCAAGTACAAAAATGCAGGGGACTTACGCCGCGTCACCGGCTTGACCGGAGGCCGCTGCTCCGGGCCCATGCCGATCCCCCTTCCCCCGCGTGAGAAGGGGGAAAGCCGCAGGAGCGCCAGCTCCTCCGCGGCGTCCCGCATCGAGCGGGCCTTCTTCGCCAGCACCACCTTCCCGAGGAGCTCGAACTCCTCGTCCGTCCACACCGGCGGCTTCGGTGCGGATGACCGGCTGTAGGTGGGAGGCTCCGGGGCGTAGACCACCGCCTCGTCCCGGACCCGGAGGTAGAACCACCTCCGGAGCCAGTCCCCCCAGTGGTCCCGGGAGGCCGCCGCCGGGTAGTCCGCCACCCGGGAGGGCAGCATCTGGACCATCACCGAGCCGAAGGGGGACTTCGGTCCTCCCTTCACCAGGTGGGAGCTCCGCGCTGCCGGCTCGTAAAAGTACCGGAAGACGCGGAGGGTGGGCTCCCGCCCGGTCGCCGTCTCGTACAGCCAGATGAAGAGACCCATCCGGACGAGGGCGTTGGGGGTGAGGTGGTTGAGCGCCACCCCGTACTCCTTTAGGAACTCCCGGAGCATCGGGTGCACCGGGAGCCGGAGCCCGGCCTCGAGGAAGGCCTCAAAGGCCACAACCTCTCCGGGCCTGGGGCGGGGGGCTCCGTCCTTCTTTAGGGGGACCCGGATGTCCCCCTCTTCGACGACGCCCTTCTTGACCAGGGACTCCGCGTCCGAGGCCGAGAACTCGGAGGCCGAGAGGAAATCCACGGGGATTTCCTCCGGGGCCACCTCCGTGGTCTTCGCTCGACCTTTGGGCGCCATTAGGTCAGTTTGTTTTTCGGTGGCTAAGTTTTCAGGTGGCTACGTCTACAACTCCCGGACGCTCGCTACCGGAAAAGGCTACCGGAGATGCTACCGGGAGAGCGCTATCGGGAGAGCTGAAGCTGGAGTTGGAAAATTTGGAATGAGCTACCGGGGCCCCCTAAGGCCCTATTTATAGAGGCTGGCCGTGGTCTAGATGCGCGCCACGTGGCCCCCTTGGAGCAATCTGGACCACTCAAATTCAAACCGTGCACGGGAAACGAAGGGACGGGCGCGTAAATCGAGACGCCGGTTCGAACCGCGCGTGAATTTATTGCGAAAACGGCGCAGCCATAAAGCGCCCGGCACAGAAACCGAAGCGTCGCCGGGGCTCCGGTGATTTTCGTACGGAGTTTTCGTCCAGAGATTTGCCCGGTACCATAACCATTCCCTCCGGGGGCTCAAGCGTCGTCCCCGGAGGGCATGGGGGGCTGCTGTTGGGGGAAATCTCCACGCGGTCAAGTCCAGGTAAGTTCATGATTGCCTGGGGACAGTGGCCTCCGGTGCCTGCCCCGGGCGCCGCCTTTTAGGCCCCCGGGACCGTGCCCCCCGGGCGTGTCCGGGGCGCCGCCATTTGGCCCCCGGGACCGTGCCCCCCGGGCATGTCCCGGGCGCCGCCATTTGCCCGGGGACAGTGGCCTCCGGTGCCTGCCCCGGGCGCCGCCATTTGGCCCCCGGGACCGTGCCCCCCGGGCATGTCCCGGGCGCCGCCATTTGGCCCGGGGACAGTGGCCTCCGGTGCCTGCCCCGGGCGCCGCCATTTGGCCCCCGGGACCGTGCCCCCCGGGCATGTCCCGGGCGCTGCCATTTCACGCCCGGGACCGTGCCCCCCGGGCATGCCCCGGGCGCCGCCATTTGGCCCGGGGACAATGGCCTCCGGTGCCTGCCCCGGGCGCCGCCATTTGGCCCCCGGGACCGTGCCCCCCGGGCATGTCCAGGGCGCCGCCATTTGGCTCGGGGATAGTGGCCGCCGGTGCCTGCCCCGGGCGCCCCCATTTGGCCCCCGGGACCGTGCCCCCCGGGCATGTCCCGGGCGCCGCCATTTGGCCCCCGGGACCGTGCCCCCCGGGCATGGTCCGGGCGCCGCCATTTGGCCCGTTGACAGTGGCCTCCGGTGCCTGCCCCGGGCGCCGCCTTTTAGGTTCCCGGGACTCTGCTCTCCGGAAGGGGTCCCGGACGTCATCGCCCTCCTAAAAGGTAAAACACCTGTTTGTTTATCACGTGCAGGTCACGCGAGGGACGCCTCGGGAATCAGCGACCACCTGTCAAGCATCCGAGACGTTTGACCGGGAGCAGGACGGTCCTACCCTTCAATCCGACGGTGGCTTCCGGGGTAGTTTAGGTTTTTTGCTTCTTTTTGGGGCTATAAATAGCCCTTGTACCCCTCTGTTGTAAAGGATCAGCTCATTATCATTTGGAATAGCTAAACTCACAGACGTGCTCCGGAAGCCTCTCCCCCGGAGAGAGCCTCCCCAGCCGGCTTCGGTCGGGAGCGCGTCGACAGGACTAGGGCCCCCACCGGGACCCGAACCTGTATAAATCCACGTGTCAATTCTTGTGTTTGTCCGGCGGGGGAGGACCGGTCACCCGGTCAACCCGCGCTGCGTAATCTCCGCTAGGATCGTCTTCAAAACCTGCCGGGGTATTCTCAATACCACGACAAGGATATTCCCAGTCTCAGTCTTTATCATCCCTTATGCGCATGTTTATGAATGGGTGCACACAGGGAGAAAAAGACAGGATCCTTTTTACGAAGAGGAAGAGCAGGACATATGACAACTGTCCCCTTTTCCTTGCGGAACCCTCTTCGAAATCCCAAAAGTTGGAGGGAATCCGAGTAAGGTAAGTAATCTCCCTTGTCGGGACAAGGTTAGATCACAACGGTTATTTATAGAAATCTCAACTTATGACATTTCCATTTGCTCAGGCATAGAAGTCGAGTGCCTAGCCCTTCAGCGGCCTCGGCCAGTTTTGAGGCTTCCCCTGCGACCGAGCTCTCCGTGGAGCAAAGCTCCATCCCTTCGGTCCAAGAAGTCGATCGAGTCATGGTAGACAGGCTGTCTACAGAAGTCCAATCAGATATATTGGAATCTGCAGCCTTAGCCAAGAATAAAGGCCAGCGGGGAGAATCATCCATTTTTCCTGTTGGGGATAAGGTGAACCCAGTGGTTCAACCTTCGGTTGCAGCAATAAAACTCTCATTCCGGGAGTATGCCAAGGTACGCCGAACACCCCTTATGGCTTTTGTGCTTGCATTAGAGCATTTGTGTTTTGAAACTGATCTCCTTCCATGTCATAGGAAATGACCCGCATGGTGACTATGTCAATGGCTATGATAGACAACATCGAGGCTGCTGAAGAGGAAACAGGTCGCCTGATGAAGAGTCTCACTGAACGGGAAAATCAAGAATTCCGGGCAGCCACCCACATCTTGTTTCTGGAGAACGAACTCAAGAAATTGTGGTCACAACTCTCTTGTAAGCATACCTCTGTCCAGAGTAAATTAACTTCGTCGTATGAACTGCTTGTAATAGCCTCTTGTCGCAGCACAAGACGACTGAATAAGCCAGCACGATCAAGAGAAGGCAAACCTCCAAGCGACCATTGACTCTGTTCGCAGGGAGAACAAAGATTTGAGCACGTCAATCTCTGCCTATAGCAATGCTCAAGAAAACATCTTCAAAAAACTGAAGATGGTGGCCGGTCTGCTAAGGGCTGATGTGGTCGAAACCGCGGTGGACGACCTTGGCCTTAGCAACTAGACCACACTGGTCGCGACCCAAGTGGAGTCACTTCTCGAGTATCTTCCTGATGATACTAGGCGGCAAAAAGAGGCGATCAAATCAAGAGTTCGATCAACTGCATGCCTCCGCCATCCTCTGCCGACTTCATCTTCGCCATGGCCCAGATCTGGATCTAAACGCAGCGGCGGAAGAGGCAGAGGTCGAGAGTGAAGACCAGCTTGGGTCTATCATGGAGGAAGTGAAGCCACTTGTAGAAAAACTCTTAAATGATCTCGGCATAATGTAAATTCTTGTACCTGTACAAACACAATTTATACAATGCGAATGCATGCTATTCTTTGTTTTTTTTAAAAAGGAAACACTTCTCTTTGTTTTATGTTGCGACCATATTCCCCTAGCCCCCGCCTGTGATCATGTATACTGAAGACTTAGTATTATGAGCACAGGAGAAATATATGTGTAGCGACGACAAGGGATACCCGACCAAGCTAACAATCATACTAAACAAAATATCCAACCTTATTACAAACCAGCCGCCACTCTGATGACCAAGGACATGCCAGCAAGCCCGTGTGCGTTGAGAAACGGCTTATCGAGGGGTGTCTTGTCTGGAAGTGATCATGAGATCGGCTAGTGAATCCAATCAGGATATTGCGACAATATAACCATCAGCGATCAGCCCCCGAGCTAGACTCGTTACATATACGGGCGAAAGAGGAACAATCCACATATGAAACAACTAAAAACACCCATTTTGTTAAACCATGCTAATTGAAAAAGGAAAAGGGAATTGGGCACTTACACGTAAAACTTGCGTAGTTGATCGATGTTCCAAGTATTAGATAAGACCCGACCATCCTCCATCGCTAATCGAGCTGATCCTAGTCGCGGCACCGAAGCAACAGTGTAGGGGCCTCCCATTGTGGGGAGAACTTGTTGCGACTAGATTGGTTTTGTATTCTACGTAAAACCAGCTCGCCCACGTGAAGACTGTGTGGTCGCACCCTTTTGTTCTGGTACTTGCGGAGAGCTTGCAAGTACACCGCGGATTTGATCAGAGCTCGATCACGTTTTTCTTCTAGGAGGATAAGATCTTGTAATCGTTGCCCGTTCTGATCAACTTGTTTGAATTGATCTGTTCGGACAGAGCCAATACTGATTTCCTGTCGCGCCCCGAAACTGGGACTACGACTACTCCTGTAGAGACCTAGCACACTGCAGCTAGTCCCATATATGCATAGCATACACATACTCTTGACTTCCCAGGATAAGTCAAGCACAGGAGTATATTACATTGCAACAGAGTAACTTACAAAATATTTAAGCAGTGTAACCTGCTAGCCTTGATATTACACAAGAAGATTACAATGCCTTTACGGCATACATGGTTTAGCAAAATAACAACTACACAGCAGAAGATAGGTGACCCACCCACAAAGAGAAGTGGACGGCAGAACAACACACATCAGGGCTTTGGCGGGATTGACTCTTCTCCTTCTGGATCCAAGAAGTTCTCCATGCCTTCATCTTGATTATTGATTGCTCCATCTATTGATTTGTAGGTTGCAAGGGTGAGCACTTACGTACTCAGCAAGTCATAGGTAAGAGTAGATACATATATTAGTGATGATATGAACCTAGACTAGTCAAGAATTATGGATGTTTGTAAAATAATCTTTTTCTTTCATACCTCATTTCATGACAGCACCTTTCATAATATAGCATCATCATTCATGTTCACTAGATTATAGCACTACCGCGACATGTCGACACACGACAGCCCACAGCAGCACTCCTTATCATGACAACACATGTCATTTGGGTAATCTTGATTTAACACATTTTATTTAGAAAATATACTTGTGTCACACCCCGTGGATTTAATCCACCGCAGCAGACTCCTATAAACCTGGGAGCTCGGAGTATTCGAATTCGTTTTTGACTCTGTAGAGAGGTACCAATTTACCCGCAAGATATTCCACTTTCAAGCCCTTTCTATCGTAACATAATGATTGGACCCCTGACTCACTTCATATTGTGAGCGGTAAGGTGGAGATAACAAGAACTTCTGTTATGTATCACTCACAATTCACCCCTGACCCTGTGGCTCTCCGCGAACCACAGTTGTGGTAGGTTGTATATATCCTAACCTCCACCCCTACTCATATTCCCATTGCTGGGTCAGATACCAGATCACCTTCAGTGATAGTGGGAGTCATTGTCCATGTCAATAATGCATCACTACACAACTCATGCAGGGGTTTCATGTGCGATCCACATAAGTACTTGTTCAGGCCTGTCCCATACCAGGCTTGCGGTTAGCACGTTGGTCATGCCACTAGACGCACAACACAAGGTTCTAATCCTTATATGCCAGTGACCAGACCATCCACAACCCTGCACCTTCAGTGCCTGCTATCCTTCGCAGTTTAGCACCTCCAGTGCTACCACCATCCATACCAAATTTCTGGTCACGGCTAGGGGTTTTATTTCATGAATAGAAGTATATAAATACATATATAATAGTTCATGGCTCAAAACTTGTTTATTTCACATTTCACAGATAACCAGTCTAGTACTGCCAATTCATAAATCAACCATTCTCAATCTTTCACATGCAATATTATCTATATTCAAGGTTATGTTATAGCAACATTTAAAATATAGGTTCAAGATGACCAAGGATATGACTTGCCTTCCGTGTCGTAAGATACAGCAGTTGATCATGGGTCAACAGCAAAATCGTTACAGTCAGCTTCTGGATCTGCTTGATGACAAGCAAGCATACAATAATTACTAACTATGTTAAAATGATTTATAATCTATATGCAGATATGCTTTTCAAGAATAACTGAACGATATTGGAGATAATTTCGATTGCAAGCTGAACTGAGTCGAGATTCTGGAATTTCAAGGAATTGGCTAAGGATGGGTGTTAGATGCTCCTAGGATCTCAAGGTTGCAATAAGAACATCAATTTTGTGGCTGGTTTGATCAAAAACAGAGAATGTCAGCAGATTGACATTCGGATCAAGGCTCTGACATAGCTTCAAGGAAAGCTAGAGAGCTTATCTCAAGTTGGGGTAGTAGAAGAAAGTGTAGATCATAACTCTACATGTTGGGGGAAATCTCCACGCGATCAAGTCCAGGTAAGTTCATGATTGCCCGGGGACAGTGGCCTCCAGTGCCTGCCCCGGGCGCCGCCATTTGGCCCCCGGGACCGTGCCCCCCGGGCAGGTCCCAGGCGCCGCCATTGGCCCGGGGACAGTGGCCTCCGGTGCCTGCCCCGGGCGCCGCCTTTTAGGCCCCCGGGACCGTGCCTCCGGGGTATGTCCCGGGCGCCGCCTTTTGGCCCCCGGGACCGTGCCCCCCAGGCGGGTCCCGGGCGCCGCCATTGGCCCGGGGACAGTGGCCTCCGGTGCCTGCCCCGGGCGCCGCCTTTTAGGACCCCGGGACCGTGCCTCCGGGGTATGTCCCGGGCGCCGCCTTTTGGCCCCCGGGAACGTGCCCCCCGAGCGGGTCCCGGGCGCCACCATTGGCCCGGGGACAGTGGCCTCCGGTGCCTGCCCCGGGCGCCGCCTTTTAGGCTCCCGGGACCGTGCCTCCGGGGTAGGTCCCGGGCGCCGCCTTTTGGCTCCCGGGACCTTGCCCCCCCGGGCGAGTCCCGGGCGCCACCATTCGCCCGGGGACAGTGGCCCCCGGAGCCTGCCCCGGGAGCCGCCTTTTAGGCTCCCGGGACCCTGCTCTCCGGAAGGGGTCCCGGACGTCATCGCCCTCCTAAAAGGTAAAATCCCTGTTTGTTTATCACGTGCAGGTCACGCGAGGGACGCCTTGGGAATCAGCGACCTCCTATCAAGCATCCAAGACGTTTGACCGGGAGAAGGACGGTCCTACCCTTCAATCCGACGGTGGCATTCGGGGTAGTTTAGGCTTTTTGCTTCTTTTTGGGGCTATAAATAACCCTTGTACCCCTCTGTTGTAAAAGATCATCTCATTATTATTTGGAATAGCTAAACTCACAGACGTGCTCCGGAAGCCTCTCCCCCGGAGAGAGCCTCCCCAGCCGGCTCCGGTCGGGAGCGCGTCGACAGGACTAGGGCCTCCACCGGGACCCGAACCTGTATAAATCCACGTGTCAATTCTTGTGTTTGTCCAGCGGGGGAGGACCGGTCACCCGGTCAACCCGTGCTGCGTAATCTCCGCTAGGATCGTCTTCAAAACCTGCCGGGGTATTCTTAATACCACGACAGTTGGCGCCGTCCGTGGGGACTCGTGACAAGACGCCATGACTCCCCCAAGAACAAGGGCTCACACCCTTCCCGGTGACCCGGGTCTCGGAGCCCCGGCGCCGTCCGCCCGGGACACTGCTGTCCCGGGGGTCCCTCCCGGAGGCGACCTGGCCCAGGTACCGCCTCCCTCCTTTCCTCTTAATGTAGCTGCTTGCACCTCCAGGTCGTTCCCGGTGACCACGGGGACTTCGGCCGGGACAAGCGTCCCCCCGACGGCTCCCCCGGCTCCCCGGGACGCCCTGCTCGAAGCTCTCGTGGAGGGCCAGCTCCGCGCCCAGCACTCAATGGACGAGCTCCCTAATGCGTTGCCGCTGCCCTCGGCCCCCACATTTTCGTCGCACACATATCCGGGGATCATGCCCCCGTTTATGGGATACCCGGTGGCCCCTCCGGTCTCCGGGGGGCTGTCTACCCCGTATGATCCCGCCGGGGGGTTCCCTCCCCCCGCGGGATATACTTCCGGACACTTCTCGGCACCCGGGCCTGTCCCGGTGCCGGGAGGCTATTTCATGCCCGGGCCCTTCGTGGCACCAGGGGGGTACCCTGTCCCCAGCCCGCTTCCGGGGCTGGGGGGTCATTTCATGCCGGGGGTTATTCCTACGCCGGGAGCCAGTCCCACCCCTCGCTTTGCGTTTACCGCGCCAGGGCCGGTCGACAGAGCAGCTCCCGTGCCTCAGCGAATTTCCCCCCGCATTGGCTCCCCAACCCCGGACGTCGCCGAGGCGCCTCACCCCCCACTGGTTCCGGATGTCGCAGGGGCTTCCCC
Organism: Pharus latifolius; assembly: GCA_019359835.1. Lineage (NCBI taxonomy): Eukaryota > Viridiplantae > Streptophyta > Magnoliopsida > Poales > Poaceae > Pharus > Pharus latifolius. The sequence continues at coordinate 28,157,502 of CM033330.1, read as the reverse complement.
CTTTCCGGTCCCGGTCGTTGCCGCGGGGGCCCCCTCTTCCGATCCAAACGCCGCCCCGGGCGCCCCCTCCCCGGTTCCGGATGGTGCAGGGGCTCCCCCCTTTCCGGTCCCCGGGGCCGTCGCAGGGGGCTCCCCCCAGCAGGCCCCGGTAGCTTCCGGGCCGGCCGCTAGAGTGCAGGAGCTCCCTCCCCCGGCGAAGCAGGTCCGCTTCTCCCGGGGGGAGGTCGAGCGAATGCATTCTCCCAGCCGCGGGGAAGAGCTTCCCCCCGGTCGTTGTAGCAGGGAGCCTCGCTCTCGCGCCGGTCGGGGGAAGAGACCAGCCGAAGAACCATCCTCCCCGGAGGGAAGCCCGGACGTCCGGGAAATCAGTCCCAGCCCGGAAGAGAAGCGTCGTCACCACCACTCTGGCGGCCCTCTTGGGCAGCTACCTGACTCGGATAACGAGGGGGCGTCCCTCGTTAAAGAAGACAGTGACTGGGGCTCCCCCCGGGAAGTGCAGGGGGCAAACCAGCCTCTGTGTCGAAGACTCCGCAGCATCCGATGGCCGCGGCCCTAGCGTCCCCCGCACATTGAGCATTATAATGGCGAGGCGGACCCTTACGAGTTCGTACAGATCTACTCCACAGCCATCTCCGTGGCGGGGGGGGACGAGAGCGTCCAATGCAACGTCTTCCCCCTCTACCTCACCGGCATTGCCCGCTCCTGGTTTTACAATCTGAAGGCGGGCTCCATCAAGTCTTTCTCGCAGCTGAAGCGGGAGTTCTGCGCCAACTTTCAGGGAAATTACGTACGTCCCCTGGATTCTTCACAGCTATACACAGCGCGCCAGAGAATCGGGGAGACCATCAGAAGCTTCTTCAAGCGCTTTGCCCAAGTAAAAAGCAAAGTGGCCCACGTCCCGGACTCCACAGTGATCGAAGCCTGCAAAAGCGGGATCCTCCCGGCGGAACTCCACCGAAGACTCTCTCGAAGCTGCCCCTCCTCTGCCGACGAGCTCTTCAACGTACTCGAAAAGTACGCTCGCGCGGAGGAAGACGACATCTGGAAGAAGACCCAGGGGGCTCCTGCCCCCGCCGAGCGGGGGGCCCGGGATCCCCCCAAGCGCCCCAGGCAGGGGGGCCGTAGCGAACCACGGCCTCGGGACACTTTTGTCCTCGAGGGCGGAGGCGGCTCGCGCGACCCCCCGAAGGGCAACCGCCCCTTTCCCAAGCCGAGGGGCCATGGGGGAGGACAGTCTTCGCGCGGCCGCGAAGGCCCCGCGGGGAGAAGCCGGGAAGGACCGTGGTGCAGCTTCCACGGGTCCAGTACCCACAGCACCCGAGATTGCCACCAGCTGCTGCAGCACTTCGCGGCGTTCCTCGACCAGCGCGGGCAGGGGGGGGGGGGACTCCGGCCTCCTTGCCCCCTCGGCCAGCTGTTCCGGCCCATCCCGCTCCGGCGGGGGGGCAGTAGGTGCAGGAGGGGGAGCCTTCAGACGCTCTCCCCTTTCAAACTTCTCAACACCGCATCAACGTCATCGTAGGGGGGTCCACCTCCGGGCGGGATTCCAAGCGCCAGCGCAAGGAGTACGCACGAGAAGTTAAGGTAGTGGGGGTGCTACACGCGTCCGTGCTGCCCAAGTGGTCGGACGTCCCCCTCACCTTTACGGCGGAAGACGCGCAAGGGGTTCGCTTCCCCCACGACGACGCGCTCATTGTCTCCACGACAATCTACAACTGCCACTTGGCCCGCATCCTAGTGGACGGCGGAAGCTCCGCCGACGTCCTGTTCCTCAAAACCTTCGAGGAAATGCAGGTGGATGAGAAGCTCCTGCAACCAGCGGCAGGGCCTCTGCAAGGGTTTGTCCCGGGGAAGGCGATCCACCCCGTGGGCAAGGTGGATCTCCCGATCACCTTCGGCACCCCGGAGAACTACCGGACCGAGCTAGTCCGCTTCAACGTAGTGGACCTCCCCTCCTCCTACAATGTGATTATGGGGAGGACTATGATCAATCGGCTGGGGGCTGCCACCCACCAAAACTACCTGTGCATGAAGATCCCCGGGCCGCATGGCGTGATCAACGTCCGGGGGGACCAAGACATGGCCCGTGCTCTATACGAGCGAGCTGCTGCCACAATAGGAAGCGTCAACCTGATCAAGGCGCCCGGGGGGGAGGCTCCCCCCCCGGACGTAGGCATCGCTGCACCGTCCCCTGGGAGGCCCCTTCTCAAGCCGCGTCCGGAAGGGGGCCTCCGGAAGGTCCCGCTGTCCCCAGGCAGCGAGGACAAAACTGTCCAAATCGGGGCAGAGCTCCCCCAAAACCATGCAGCGCAACTCGCAGCCTTTCTGCGCGAAAACTCCGATGTTTTTGCGTGGAAGCCTTCGGACATGCGGGGTGTTGCCCGGGAGGTTATTGAACACAAGCTCGCGGTAACCCCCGGTCACCCCCCTATCAAGCAGAAGTTGAGAAAGCTCTCCCTCGAACGTCAAGAAGCCATCAAGACGGAGATAGCTCGGCTCCAAGAGGCGGGGTTCATCCGGGAGGTCTTGCACCCTGAGTGGCTCGCAAACCCCGTCCTCATCAAGAAATCAAGTGGCAAGTGGCGCATGTGCGTGGACTTCACCGACCTTAACCGCGCCTGCCCCAAAGACAACTTCCCGCTCCCGCGGATCGACCAGCTCGTTGACTCCACCGCCGGGTGCGAGCTGATGAGCTTCCTAGACGCCTACTCGGGATACCACCAAGTCCGGATGGCGGAGGGGGACGAGGAAAAGACGAGTTTCATAACTCCCCTCGGAACTTTCTGCTACCGCCACATGCCCTTCGGGCTCAAGAATGTGGGAGCCACCTTCCAGCGCCTGATGACGCTGGTCTTCAAAGATCAAGTCGGCCGCAACGTCGGAGTCTACGTAGACGACGCGGTCGTCAAGAGTCCCCGTGCAGCCTCCCACATCGACGACCTCGCAGAGACCTTCCGCAACCTCCGCGCGTTCGGGCTCAAGCTCAACCCGGAGAAGTGCGCCTTCGGGGTGCGCGGGGAGAAGCTCCTGGGTTTCCTCGTGTCCCAGCGGGGCATTGAGGCAAACCCCGAGAAGATCCGGGCCTTCCTAGACATGCCCCCACCGCGCTCCGTCAAAGATGTCCAGCGGCTCTCCGGCCGCCTGGCCGCGCTCAGCCGCTTCGTCTCCCGTTCGGGGGAGCAGGGCCTCCAGTTCTTCAAGATCCTCCGAGGGCTCGAGGGGTTCCGCTGGACCCCCGAGGCCCAGGAAGCCTTCAACGACCTCAAGAAGTACCTCTCGAGCCCTCCAATGCTCGTGAGTCCGTCTCCGGAAGAGCCCTTGCTCCTCTACCTCGCCGCGACCCCCGTCGCCGTCAGCGCAATTTTGGTGAAGGAGCAAGGGGGGCAGCAACGTCCCGTGTACTACGTCAGTGAAGCCCTCCAAGGGGACAAGACTCGGTACACGGAGATGGAGAAGATTTGCTACGCTCTCCTCATGGCGTCCCGGAAGCTTCGACACTACTTCCTGGGGCACCCCATCACCGTCCCGTCGTCCCTCCCCCTGGGGTAGGTACTGCGGAATAAAGAAGCCACCGGCCGGATTGGGAAGTGGGGGGCCGAGCTTGCCCCCTTCTCCCTGTCCCTTACCGGCCGCTCCGCAATCAAGTCGTAGGTCCTTGCCGACTTCGTCGCCGAATGGACTCCCGCCTCTGGGTCCGGGGACGAAGATCTCCCTGTGCCGCCGCGACGCAGTGACCATTGGACCCTGCTGTTCGATGGGTCGCTGTGTCTCGCCGGGGCTGGCGCGGGGGTAGTCCTCCGAAGCCCCGAGGGAAAGGAGCTCGAGTACGCCGCGCGGCTCGAGTTCCCCGCAACCAACAACGTCACCGAATACAAGGCTCTGCTGCTTGGGATGCGCCTCGCGCGCTCCCTGGGGATCCGGCGCCTCCTAGTGAAGGGAGACTCTCAGCTTGTTATCTGCCAAATGGACAAGTCTTACCTGTGCCATGACGCAAATCTAAGTCTTTACTTGCAGGAAGTACGGAAGATGGAGAGGCACTTCGACGGCCTTGAGGCCCGGCATATCCCGCGAAGGGAGAATGACCGTGCTGATGCCTTGGCCCGGGCGGCAAGCGCCCGGGAAATGCTCTCCAAGGGGGCCTTCTTGGAAACAATCACGAAGCCCTCGGTGGCCTCCCCGGACGCAGGCCCCGAGCCTCCGGTCCCGGAGGTCGCCGAGATCGTCCGGCCGTCATCATGGATGGATCCCCTCCTCTCCTTCATCAAGGAGGAGGGGGACCCCTCCAACGAGACCGAGGCTAAGCGCCTCCGGGCCAAAGCCCGTGCATATCTCTTACTGGAGGGAAGACTCTACAAGCGGGGGGCTTCAGCCCTCCTGCGCTGCCTCCCCCGGTCGGAGGGACTTCAACTCCTGGAAGACATTCACGCGGGGAGCTGTGGTTCTCACCTAGCCCCGCGTGCCATCGCCGCCAAGGCCCTTCGGCAGGGCTTCTACTGGCCTACAGTCATGCGCGACGCGCGAGACCTTGTCTCCGCGTGCGAAGCATGCCAGAAGATGGCCAAGGGCTCGAATCTCCCCCCTGTAGCGCTGCGGACTATCCCCATCACTTGGCCCTTCGTGCGCTGGGGGATGGACCTCTTAGGGCCCTTCCCCCCAGCGCCCGGAGGATACAAGTATGCGGTAGTCGCGGTCGACTACTTTACAAAGTGGGTTGAGGCGGAGCCCTTGGCTAGCATCACCTCCCGGGCCGTTCAGCGGTTTTTCTGGAAAAACGTCGTTTGTCGTTTTGGTGTCCCCCGGGAAATCACCGTGGACAATGGGACCCAATTCGACTCGGCTTATTTCCGGGAATTCTGCGAAGGCCTGGGGATCGTCATCCACTTCGCCTCAGTGGCTCCTCAAAGCAACGGGGCCGTCGAGAGAGTCAACGGCGTAATCCTACAGGGGTTACGCCGGAGACTCGAGCAAACCGCTTCCAAGCGGGGCGCGTGGGCAGAGGAACTCCCTAGCATCCTCTGCTCGATGCGCACGACCCCGTCCCGGGCCACAGGGCGTGCTCCCTTCTCCCTGGTCTACGGGGCGGAGGCAGTCCTCCCCCCAGAGATCGGCTTCCGGTCGCTGCGGGTCGAGCTCCTGAACAGAGCCACGACCGCAGCCTACCGGGCCAACGAAGACAACCGGCGGCTGGAAATCGACCTCGTGGAGGAGGAACGCGACCGAGCGCTCCTCCGCCACGCCATCTACGAGTGCGAGATGTCGCGCGCATACAACCAGCGCGTGCGCGAGAGAGCTTTCCGCCTTGGGGACCTTGTCCTCAAGCGCGTCACAGACCCCCAAGCCCAGGGTAAGCTCTCCCCCAAGTGGGAGGGCCCCTACAGGATCTCCGCTGTCCTAGGCTCGGGGGCCTACAAGCTCTCCAACCGTCAAGAGCAGGAGCTGAAGCACACCTGGAACTTGCGTTTACTTCGCAAGTTCTACGTCTAGCCTTACGGGCCTGTCCCCTCCCCCAGAGCGATCACGCCGGAGGGGGAGGAGGGACACTGTAGCTTCCTTTTCCCCCCCTTCGCGGTTTTGCAGGGGGGGCTTTGTATATTTTGTTAATAAATGCATAGCCTTTGTTCTTCTACTGTCTCACTGCAGGTTCTTATTGACCACCCCTAGTGGCAATGCCCTCCCCGTGAGGAAGCCCTCCCCGCGAGGATGCCCTCTCCGCGAGGAAGTGGGCCCTGACCCAGCAAGTCCCTCCTGTAGGGCGGCTTACGATCAGCCCTCGTGGACTGAGGGTGTAAGCGGCAACCCGGTCCCCAGCGGCCGCGGTAAAGAGTCACTTTGGGAGACTAGTCCCCTACCCAAACACTCAAGACCCGTCTTCGGGCACTTCCTCCTCCGGGAGTAGACGCTCTCCTCAGCGGGACGTCTAATGGCTTTCTGGAATTTCGTCCTCCTCCGGGAGTGGACGCTCTCCCCAGTGGGACGTTCAATGGATTTCTCGGAGACCTTATTCCCGGCTCCCCGTTCTCACGGCGACCGGATGATTATCTCCCGGAGACCTTATTCCCGGCTCCCCGCTCACTGCGACCGGATGATTACCTCCCGGTGACCATATTCCCGGCTCCCCATTCTCACGGCGACGGGATGATTATCTCCCGGAGACATTATTCCCAGTTCCCCGTCCTCACGGCGACCGGACGAAGTCTCCCGGGAAGCTCCCCTCCGGAGGTCTTATTGGCTTTTCATGAGCCCCTTCCGCGCCTTGTTCCCGGTTCCCCGCTCTCCCAGCGGCCGGATGAACCTCTCCCAGTGCCCCCGGGCACCCCGGAAGGTCCCTCCCTCGGAAACCCTGTTTTACAATTTTCTAACAGAAAATATTTCTCCTACAGGTTATGCTCCCCCCGGGGACCCTGTTACCCCCACAGCGCACGGAGGCCTCCTCCGGCCCGCTGTGGGCGGGGGGGGACAGGGGGCCCCCGGGTCACCCACGAACAAACATAGCTCATTCTTTTGAAGATGAGCCCCACAGACCATACAAGAAGAAAAAATAAGACAAAGCAATCAACAGAAAGGAGCTTTATTTATCGGGAAACCCGGAGGACACGCTCCCCCTACGGTGGGCTTCAGGAAAGATACAACCCGGGTCCTAACCCGGGGGATTTCTCACAAGCCTAAGGCTCCTACCCCTAAAGCTCCCGGAGGTGCTCCCTCAGCTCCCGGGCCAAGTCCCGGTACAGGGCCCGCACGCGACGCTGCGAGTCCCGAAGCACATCTTCGGGCCAAAACTCGTACCCCGCCGGTGGAAGTATCCGGAGGGGTGGTACCACCTGGGCCTCCGGACGCGGGGGAGATAGTTCGGCACGGCTATTGTCAAAATTGCCCAAGTGCCACTCCGCACGCCACCTCAACCGGATCGGCTCCCGGACACTATCCTCGCCGCGATTCCCGGAGAGAAGGCTTAACAAAATCAGAGCCGCTTGGGCGTCCCCCGGAGAGCCTCTCCCGGACCGTTGCCCAGGAGTAACCCCCCGGGAACCCTGGTAACATTTCATCGCAAAGACTTAGAAAATTTGAAATATATTCCATTGCAAAATGATTTTTGTACAAGTGCCCGTGGCTTCTCCTAAGAAGCTACCGGAATCAAAATGTCTAACAAAATAAAAAGGGGTCCTAGCAAAAGACCCGGGGGGAGGCTCATACTTTAGCATTGGGGTCCTCCCCCCGGGGGGCCTCCTCCGAGGCCGGGGAAGGAGTATCCGCGGCCGGAGGCGCCGGTGTCGGGAACCTCGTCCGGATGATCCGGTCGTAGAATCCCTCCGCCAGCAGCTCCATCTCCCGGTGCGTTGGCTCGAAGGCCTCCGGGAAGCTCCGGGGAATGCGGCCCCCGATAGCCCTTGCGCCGACCCCCCGGTAGTCAACGAGCCCCGCGGCGGCAGCGATGACGGGGATCGCTCGGCCCCATGCCCGGACGTCCGCAGCCTCCGGGATGGCGGAGACTTGTGCGTCAAGAAAACGCACAGCCTCCGCGAGGGTCGCCGGGGGCACCCCCGGGCCGCTCCCGGAGCCCAGGCTAACACCAAGGCTTTCCAAGGCCTAGCGGACGGAGCGGCCCGCGTCCGACAGCACCCGGACGCTGGAGCTCTCGAGCTCCCAGAGCGCCTTCTGCCTCACCTTGGCCTCCTCTTGGAGGCGGCAGTAGGCGCCCTCCAAAAGGTGCACCTGGGCCGGGCCCCGGGACAGCTCATCGAGAGCTTCGTCCCGCTCCCGGAGGGCCGCCTCCCGCTGCTCCACGCAAGCCGCAGCCCGGCTCTCCGCCTCCTTGAGCAGCCGGGTGACCTGCTGCTCAAGGCCCCAGGTAACAGCCGCTACCTACAAAATACATAGAGTTAGAAAAATCTTAAGTGCAGGAAAAAAGCCGAAGTATTAAGAGCTCGGGTTACCTGGGCTCCGAGGGACTCGAGCCCCTCAAAACGCTCGTGGAGCGTTCCTCCCGCTACGAAGGCCTGCACCTTCCGGTTGTGCAGGCCCTCCGCATAGCGGGCCACCTCCCCCGCGGGAAGCAGGGAGGTATCTTGCCCGGCCCTCCCGTCGCAGCCGGGAGAGGGCCCCCGGACCTCGGAATCCGGGAGCACGACCGGCGTCGCCGGCGTCTTCGTCGACGAAGTTTCCTCCGAAGACGAAGACAAAGATTGGGCGGGGTTCTCCGCCCGGGGGGGGATCATCGGGCCTTTCCCCACCCCAGGCCGAAGGGCCCTCGGGGCCACCTGCTCCTGGGGGACCACGTAGACCGAGGGGCTCCCCCCCTTGTCGTCCACCGACCAGAGGCACGGAGGCTCCGCCTCCGAGAACCTCACTTCCAGCCTCTCCGGCGCCAATGCCGCCGGGAGAGGCGAGAGGAGGGCCACTCGAACTGGCGACGGGGCGTAGTCCGCGGAATCGGACCCCGCCCCGCCGATAACAACCTCCTTCCCCCGGGCCTCGACGGGGGCCTCCGGGGGAGGAGACGTCGCCTCTGCCCGGGGCGCCGCCTGGGCATGTTCGGCTCCGGGAGCCGCGTCCCTGGCCCTCACCGGCGTCGTCGCCGGCGTCGTCATCGGGGCAGGGGTCTTTTGGAACCGGGGCCTTTTGGGCTCTGAGCCCCCGGCCGCATCCTTCCCCCGCTTATGAGACCCGGGGGTGGGAAGGCGCTTCCTCTCCGGAAGCGTGAGCCCGTAGGCCTCGGCCACCAGCGGCCTCCGATGCGCTCGTGTTCGTCGGCAAAGTACCTCCCCAGGAGGTGCTCCGCCTTGTCCTTCGCCACCGGATACGGGCGCACTGCAAGAGGTAAAGAGTTAGTCAATTTTCATAAAAAATCATAAGTGCGAAAGTGCAGGGTACCTACGCCGTGTCACCGGCTTCACCGGAGGCCGCTGCTCCGGGCCCATGCCGATCCCCCTTCCCTCGCGTGAGAAGGGGGAAAGCCGCAGGAGCGCCAGCTCCTCCGCGGCGTCCCGCATCGAGCGGGCGTTCTTCGTCAGCACCACCTTCCCGAGGAGCTCGAACTCCTCGTCCGTCCACACCGGCGGTTTCGGTGTGGATGACCGGTTGTAGGTGGGAGGCTCCGGGGCGTAGACCACCGCCTCGTCCCGGACCTGGAGGTAGAACCACCTCCGAAGCCAGACCCCCCAGTGGTCCCGGGAGGCCGCCGCCGGGTAGTCCGCCACCCGGGAGGGCAGCATTTGGACCATCACCGAGCCGAAGGGGGACTTCGGTCCTCCCTTCACCAGGTGAGAGCTCCGCGCTGCCAGCTCGTAAAAGTACCGGAAGGCGCGGAGGGTGGGCTCCCGCCCGGTCGCCGTCTCGGACAGCCAGATGAAGAGACCCATCCGGACGAGGGCGTTGGGGGTGAGGTGGTTGAGAGCCACCCCATAATCTTTGAGAAACTCCCGGAGCATCGGATGCACCGGGAGCCGGAGCCCCGCCTCGAGGAAGGCCTCCAAGGCCACGACCTCTCCGGGCCTGGGGCGGGGGGCTCTGTCCATCTTCAGGGGGACCCGGATGTCCCCCACTCCGACGACGCCCTTCTCGACCAGGGACTCCGCGTCCGAGACCGAGAACTCGGAGGCCCAGAGGAAATCCATGGGGATTTCCTCTGGGGGCACCTCCGTGGTCTTCGCTCGATCTTTGGGCGCCATTAGGTCAGTTCTTTCTTTTTTCGATGGCTAACTTTTCAGGAGGTTGACTAAAGCTCCCGGACGCTCGCTACCGGAGGAAGCTACCGGAAGTGCTGCCGGGAGAGTGCTACCGGGAGAGCTGAAGCTGGAGTTGGAAAATTTGGAATGAGCTACCGGGGCCCCCTAAGGCCCTATTTATAGAGGCTGGCCGTGATCTAGATGCGCGCCACGTGGCCCCCTCGGAGCAATCTGGACCACTGAAATTCAAACCGTGCGCGGAAAACGAAGGGACAGGAGCGTAAATCGAGGCACCGGTTTGAACCGCGCGTGCATTTATTGCGAAAACGGCGCGGCCATAAAGCGCCCGGCACAGAAACCGAAGCGTCGCCGGGGGTCCGGTGACTTTCGTCTGGAGGTTTCGCCCGGAGATTTTCTTGGTACCGTAACCATTCCCTCCGGGGGCTCAAGCTTCGTCCCCGGAGGGCCTGGGGGGCTGCTGTTGGGGGAAATCTCCACGCGGTCAAGTCCAGGTAAGTTCATGATTGCCCGGGGACAGTGGCCTCCGGTGCCTGCCCCGGGCGCCGCCATTTGGCCCCCGGGACCGTGCCCCCCGGGCAGGTCCCTGGCGCCGCCATTGGCCCGGGGACAGTGGCCTCCGTAGCCTGCCCCGGGCGCCGCCTTTTAGGCCCCCGGGACCGTGCCTCCGGGGTATGTCCCGGGCGCCGCATTTTGGCCCCCGGGACCGTGCCCCCCGGGCGGGTCCCGGGCGCCACCATTGGCCCGGGGACATTGGCCTCCGGTGCCTGCCCCGAGCGCCGCCTTTTAGGCCCCCGGGACCGTGCCTCCGGGGTATGTCCCGGGCGCCGCCTTTTGGCCCCCGGGACCGTGCCCCCCGGGCGGGTCCCGGGCGCCGCCATTGGCCCGGGGACAGTGGCCTCCGGTGCCTGCCCCGGGCACCGCCTTTTGGGCTCCCGGGACCGTGCCTCCGGGGTAGGTCCCGGGCGCCGCCTTTTGGCTCCCGGGACCTTGCCCCCCCGGGCGAGTCCCGGGCGCCGCCATTCGCCCGGGGACAGTGGCCCCCGGTGCCTGCCCCGGGCGCCGCCTTTTAGGCTCCCGGGACCCTGCTCTCCGGAAGGGGTCCCGGACGTCATCGCCCTCCTGAAAGGTAAAATCCCTGTTTGTTTATCACGTGCAGGTCACGCGAGGGACGCCTTGGGAATCAGCGACCACCTGTCAAGCATCCAAGACGTTTGACCGGGAGAAGGACGGTCCTACCCTTCAATCCGACGGTGGCTTCCGGGGTAGTTTAGGCTTTTTGCTTCTTTTTGGGGCTATAAATAGCCCTTGTACCCCTCTGTTGTAAAAGATCAGCTCATTATTATTTGGAATAGCTAAACTCACAGACGTGCTCCGGAAGCCTCTCCCCCGGAGAGAGCCTCCCCAGCCGGCTCCGGTCGGGAGCGCGTCGACAGGACTAGGGCCCCCACCGAGACCCGAACCTGTATAAATCCACGTGTCAATTCTTGTGTTTGTCCAGCGGGGGAGGACCGGTCACCCGGTCAACCCGCGCTGCGTAATCTCCGCTAGGATCGTCTTCAAAACCTGCCGGGGTATTCTTAATACCACGACACTACAAATTTAGTGGACAAAGTGGCTCTCAAATTGCACAATCAGAAGTGGGTAAACAAGGCCAATGCCATTGGCTGGCAAGCACTGACATAGTGCTGACAGTGTCAAAAACTAGGGCTTAGCAGCAAATACAATTCAAGGGCTCAAATCAAGTTGTGATAGAAGAAGAAATTATAGATCACAACCTCAGGAATTTACGGGACAAAGTTATGCTCAAATTGCACATCTGGAAGAAAGTGAAAAGGGCTAATGCCACTGATTGACATAGTCTGGCATTGAATCTGACATGGCTAGAAACTAGGGCTTGCCATAACTTTTGATCTAGAACTCCAAATGATGTAGCATTTTGTCTGGGAGATAGCCATTGATAACAGGAACAAATAACTCAACAGGATCTAAGGCAGGAGATGGCTGGAAGGTGATGAAAATCAGTGAAGAAGTGTGGTGGCGACACGGCACAGTGAAGCCACTGGACATGATGTTGGCATGGCTATATCTTGCAATCTGGACAGTTTCAGAGATCGGGTTAGAAGACAAAAATGCTCAAGAGGTTGAGGCACATCTGGTGGACAAGGTGGTTGAAGCTAGATCGGCTGGGATGGATTTCCGGTGGCCAGCGCCGGAGAAGAAGACACTGCAATTGGGGCTTTTTGATACAGGAGGTTTGAACTCAATTCCAAGCTCAGGGAGTATGAGGGAAGCATAAGGATGCTATTGGGACGGTCAATTTGGTTGGAGGATCGCCGGTGAGGCCTAGCGATGATCGCCGGCGACTGGCGGAGTTTGAAATTGGGGAAACCTTTGATTCGAGCTCAATCTGGAAATCTGGATGCACAGGATTGCTTCAAATAGCTCACTGATCATCTTCCTCTACAGAATCGAGAGCTGATTTGGGGTAAATCGGGCTGCATTACCAGAACAGGGCAATTCGAGGACTCCGGCGATCACCGGCGATGAGATGCATGGAAGTCCAATTAAATGATACAGCACGATGAATGTGATCAGAGAAACTCATTGGTGGCTTCAATTTGGCAGGAGGTGCAGTGGATGAAGCTGGCACCGTGAAGCCTCGTGCTGGACTCGCTGGAGAAGAAGACGACAGCGAGAAGATTTGGGATTTAGCTTTGTACTGGTGAAGTAGAGATTGCACAAGGTGTTTGCTGCTTAAATAGACCAGAGGATGGAGCTTGCAAGGAGGGAGCAACAAAGAATTTGGCACCAGTGACTTGACTGGCCGTGCGCAGGTGCGACAACGGCAAGCAGAGATGTGATGGCGCACAGGCGGTGCAAAGCTAATCAACTTGTTGGCTCATTGAAACTCAACAATGTCGGGCGGTGCAAGGCGGTGGCGACAAGAACTGGCAAAGCAAAGCAATGTGGCAAGGAGTTGTCGACAACAGTTGCTGCCGGTCGCGTGCGGGAGCAATTGCTGGTCGTCGACGCTGCCACGGCAATGGCTGGGACACAGACGCGTGTACAAAAGCAAGAACAAACATGCACGAGCACAAGTGCAGGCGGGGCTTGGCCGGCGGCGAGCGAGCACGGCGCAAGGATCACGGCAAAGCTCTGGTCGAAGCTAGCTGCTGCCCTGATCGAATTTGGGTTGATTTGTGATTTCAGATTCTTGGTTTGGACTGATGTGTAAATCTGATGATTTAGAGGTTTTAATCTGATATTGATTGCACTGATCTGGTAGACTTGATTCAAAAGATAATTTGGCACAGATAGAAGATAAAATTTGAAATATTTGAATGATTTTTGATATAAACTGAAAACAGAGTAGATTAGGGTAAAATAGATTTGAATTTCATTGATCTCGAATTCTAGGATTTACGATTTATTTTGAGATACTCATATAAGAAGAATTTGTGTTGAATGGCATTTGGGAGGTGTTCCCTGAATCAGATTTGGATTTGGAGATGATTTGTAACATTTTGCCTTTTCAGGCTTCTAGAAAATCTGGAAAAGGACTGATCTGCGATACTCTTGGACTGATTTGCCAAAAAGGTTTAGATGATAAAATCTGACTGCCAACTTTTTGGATTGAGGTATTGGCATACCCTTGATCATAATCCAAGAATAATTTGGTCTGAACTTAGTCAAGATTTTGGGTTTAGAACAGAATAAAACTGGGGTTGATTTGGCCGATCTAGAAGAGACATATGCATGCATGACTTTTTAAGAAAGAAATTTTCACCCTTAAACTCAGGATGTTACATTTCCATAGGCAACACGACCTCAGCCCCATATACCAAATGGAATGGCGTCTCACCGGTGGCTCGACTAGAAGTAGTACGTAGTGCCCACAGAACGGTATAGAGCTCGTCTACCCAAGCCCCCGAGCATGTTTTAAGGCGATCGAAAACACATTTTTTGATGCCCTGCAATATTTGCCCATTGGCACGTTCAACGGCACCATTGCTCTACGGATGAGCTAAAGAGGCAAAGCACACCTTGATTCCAATCTGATCGTAGTAATCCAGAAAAAACCACTAGCGAATTGGGAACCATTATCAGTAATGAGACGATTTGGAACACCGAATCGAGCCACAATATTCTTATGGAAGAACTTTTGTACTGCAGCAGCAATAATGTTGCGTACTGGTTCAGCCTCAATCCACTTTATAAAAGTGTCAATGGCTATGAACAAGAACTTGTATCCATTGGCCGCTTGTGGCATAGGACCGACAATGTCCATCCCCAGATTGCGAAGTGCCATGAAAGAGAAATGGTTTGTAGGGCATAGGCAGGTTGATGAACCTGTCTTGCATGAAATTGACACTGAGGACACGTCTTGACCATATTCTTGGCATCATCAAGTGCCGAAGGCCAATAAAATCCTTGTTGGAAAGCTTTGCCGACCAGTGTACGATATGACGCATGTGCACTGCATACACCGTCATGAATTTCTCCCAAGAGGGATTTGCCTTCCTCTTGGGACACACAGCGCATAAATACTCCTTGAGTACCTTTCCTATACAAAACTCCTTCTATGAGCTTGTATAGACGAGCCTTTTGAACTAATCGATCGCTTTCGGTTTCATCCTCAGGCAAGGTCCCATGTTCGAGATAGACCCTCAATGGATGGGTCCAATCTCGTTCCTGTCCGAGGTTGGTAACACAGACTGTTACCAGATCATCATCGACCGTAGTCATGATCGAGGGATGTTCCAAGTCTTCGATGAACACTCCTGCTGGAGCGGATGTGCGTGAGGACCCAATTTTGGATAATTGGTCTGCGAGAATGTTGTCCTTTCGTGGGATATATTAGACTTCGAAATGACTGAAGTGTTTTTCCAATCTCCTCACTTCGCCCAGGTAATGAGCCATTGTCTCATCGGAGGTGTTATACTCCTTGTTTACCTGGTTTACGACCAACTGTGAGTCGCCCCTCACCACTAATCGCCAGACTCCGAGGAATCTTGCTGCCCAGAGCCCTGCAATAAGATCTCATACTCTGCTGCGTTGTTGGTCGCAACAAAGTGTAGTTGAAAGACAAACTTCAGCTGTTCGCCCTGAGGCGTAACTAAGACCACTCTAGCCCCCGAGTGTTGAAAACTACAAGAACCGTCAAAGTACATCGTCCAATGATCGGGGCATTCCAATTCCTCGGGCGACTGCACGGGTGGATCAGGATTAGTCCATTCGACCACAAAGTCGGCGAGGACCTGAGACTTGACCGCGATGCGAGGCATGAAATAGATGTCGAACGCTCCAAGCCCGACAGCCCATTTGGCGATCCTACCAGATTTCTCCGTATTGCGGACAATATCCCCCAATGGAAAAGATGAGGGTACTGTGATCTTATGTGCTTGGAAGTAATGCCGTAGCTTACGAGAAGCCATCAGTAGTGCCTAAAGTATCTTCTAGACCTCAGGGTATCGCTCCTTAGGACCATGAAGTACTTCGCTTACATAGTAGACGGGTTTGTGCACACCCTCTCTATCTGCGATCAGAACAGTGCGACCGTGTGGGGCGTGGCCGCCAAGTAGAGCAGTAATGGTTCTCTTTTGTAGGGAGAGACCAAGACCGGCGGACTGCATAGATACGCTTTTACCTCCTAAAACACCTTTTCGGCTTCATCGGACCATGTAAAGCTGTGATGTTTGCGCAGGGCTTTGAAGAATTGTAGTCCTCTTTCGCCTAGTCGCGATATGAACCGGCTTAATGCCGCCATGAGAGCTGCCAGGCGCTAAACATCCTTGATGGTTGAGGGAGACCTCTTCTGTTTGATAGCCCTGATTTTTTCAGGATTGACCTCGATTCCTCTGGAACACACAAGGAAACCAAGAAGTTTTCCTGATGAGACCCCGAAAGAACATTTCTCCGGGTTTAATTTTATTCCATATTGATTTAAATTATAGAAGGTTTCAGCGAGATCATCTAAATGAGACAATCTTTCTGAACTTTTTACAACCAGGTCATCTACGTAAGCTTCAAGATTACGCCCCATCTGGGAAAGAAAGGTCTTTTGCATCAACCACTGGTATGTCGAACCTGCGTTCTTGAGACCGAATGGCATTCTGACGTAGCAGTAGGTGCCGAACGGGGTGATGAAGGCAGTCTTCTCTTCATCTTCTTCTGCCATGCTAATTTGATGATATCCCGAGTAAGTGCCCAGGAAACTCATCAATTCGCAACCCACAGTTGAATCGACCAACTGATCGATGCGGGGAAGGGGAAAGTCGTCCTTCGGACAGGCACTGTTGAGGCTGGTGTAGTTGACGCACATGTGCCACTTGCCATTTGACTTGCGGACCATGACCGGATTTACAAACCATTCCGGGTGATCGACTTCACGAATAAACCCAGCTTTTAGGAGTTTGTCCAACTCCTCTCGAATGGCTTCCTGTCGATCAAGAGCAAAACGCCTGAGCTTCTGCTTTATTGGTCACTGTCCAGGTCGAATTGCTAACCTATGCTCGATTACTTCCCTTGGGACACCGGGCATATCGGATGGCTTCCACGCAAACACATCTGCATTAGCCCAGAGGAAAGCAATGAACTCGAGTTCCTATTTGCCATCCATGCTTGATCCAACCCGAATTGTCTTGGACGGATCATCTGGGTACAATGGAACCAGTTTGAGTGTTTCGTCTGGTCGAGGAGCAGCTTTGATCGTATCAATGGACACTATGGCGAACTGGGCTTCTCGGAGGGGAAGCTGATCCACCATCTCCAGGGATAGCCGATCACATGTCAATGCCACATTACGACTACCTCGGACCGAAATAACACCCTTGGGACCAGGCAAGTTGCCGCACTGCTAAGCGTAGTGCGTAGCCATCATGAACTTAGCAAGAGTTGGCCTGCCAAAGATTGCATTGTAAGCTGAATCACAATCAATTACATCAAAAGTAACTAATTCCGTTCGGAAGTTATTGGCTTCTCTCATCGTGACCGGGAGCACCACCTGTCCCAATGGCATCATAGAGGGACCAGGAATTATCCCATAAAATGGATGGATTATGGGATTGATTTTTGAACGAGGAATCTGCATATCGTCGAGCGCTTTGACCAATAAGATGTCCAAGGAGCTACCGCTGTCTATCAGGACCCTCTCGACTCTCGCATTACTGATAATCGGGGTAATGACCAGACGAAGCCTCAATGGTCGAGTGAGCCCCACAAGACAATCAGAGTGATCAAATGTCAAAGGTGTGTCCGACCAACGGGGGTACTGGGGTTCATCAAGGAAGTCTCTGTTTGGTTAAACTCTCGATAAAAGGCTTTAAATTGCCTCTTAGAAACATGATTATGAGGTACCTGGTAAGACATCTCTTCATCCCCGTCGGCATCTCTTAGCCTGCAAGCTTGTTCCTTAGTTGGTAAGGTCGGCATAGGTCCTATCCCCTGGTAGAAGTCATCTAGCTGCTTCAACCAACTCCTGCAGTTCTTGAGGTCGTGGCTTGCAGAGTTATGGAGCGGACACCACTTCTTGCCTTCCTGTGGGTTAGTCTACTTCTCTGGCTGGTCGGCACTACGACTACCAGAAGCAATTTTATTCTTAAGCGAATACTTGTTACCTTTGATCGATGGAGGCTTCTCTGCGACCGCGACCTCTCGGTACTGTCCAGATCTACTCCTTTTTGACTTCCTCGACCTCCCGCCTGATGAAGATTCCGGCTTCTTGCTTGAATCCTCCCTCTTAACATCCTTGAGACCTGGTTGAGGCGGTAGGTTACCTTTATCCACCATCCTATTCCATTCAATAACCTCGACTGCATCGGAATATCGATCAGCCATATCAAAGATATCGGCTACTGATCGAGGAGGACAAATGAGCAAATCTTCGGTGAATCTCCGATATCGAATGGCATGTTTAAATGCCCTGATAATGGAGCTATCAGATATGTTCGGGATGGTATTTCTCACCCCGACAAATCTTTTGACAAACTGACGAAGGGTTTCGGTCGAAGTTTGCCGTAGTCGATGGAGGTCGTCCTCCTTGCCCAGCTTCTGATAATAATTCTGAAAGTTGTTGAGGATGGCATCACACAACATCTCTGAGTTATAGATCGAACCCTCAGGTTGATTGAACAACCAGGTTCTCTCCAGCCCTTCGAGGACTGTAGGCAGATAGTTAGCCATGACCCGATCATCGCCGCCTGCTGCCTGGATGGTAGTAATGTAGATTTTGAGGAACTTGGATGGGTTCTGAGTTCCATCAAACCTCTCTATGGCCCCTGGTTTAACTTGTCTGGCCAAACGACCGCACGAAGGCCGTGCGAGAAAGCTTTACAACCAACATAGGGACCGTGAATTGACCTACGACTCTCGACTTGATCGCGTGCGACCTCATGCAAAGGAGAAGTCACTTGTGGTCCCATACGAGAGTGGACAGGAATTCGTTCCCTATCACGAGAATCCTCCGTCCGTCTGGCTTTGCCCTACCGAGACGGGACGGGTGGTGGGCGACTCCGTCTACCAGAACAAGAATTAAAGTACTCTCGATTATGGGAACGTGTCACTGACCGTGAAGAAGCCGTTGGGGTCACCTCAGATGCGACCTCGTCCAACCTCTCCGCCAGGATTCTGGTGAAGGCCGGTTTCTGCGCATCTGTGACCGTAGGAGGAAAATTATGCAGGACCTCTGCGATAGATCGAAGCCGGCCATGCGTACTTCTCCTAGGGGCACCAGGTGTTGCCGTTTCCTCGTCCGCCGGGAAACGCTCCGGGGGTAAGGACGGTGTCTACTCGCGTCTGTGACCATGTGATCGCCGGGAAGAACTCGGACCAGCATCGTAACGAGCCTACGCATTTGAAAGAGCCTCTAGGGCTGTTCTGTGAAGTTCGTTGTCTTGTTGCTCATGATCTTGATCTTCCTTCTACTTGCATTCTTGTTCTTCCCTAGTAGCCCGTTGATCGGGAGTTTCTTCTGATAAAGCAGCGAACTGTCTAGGGAGCGAGGTCACCGAGGGAGAAAACATCTCCGTTTGTTCTGACTCAGACTCGAAATCAAAAAGACGATGGAGGTTATCAAGGTCAAACCTCCCCGGGCTAATCTCCTGGTCAACATCGTTCTTACCCTTCGTAGGGTCATACAACGGACCGGATTCACCCTCTAATGCATCAAGAACCTCAGTAGGCTCTGGCTCTGCGTTGGTCACCTCCTGGTCAATAGACATGACCTGAGTGGTCGAATCAACCTCCGGGATGTCTTCCCCTCCGGTTTCCTCCATCGGAACAGGATCACTAGGTGAAGGCATCTGGATGTGGGCATAATCCTCGAGATCGAAGTCATTCTCAGAATCATATGCTCCAGCCATGGTTCACCGAACCTCCGGATGAAAATTAGAATGCCTTGAGAAAGGCCCCATGGTGGGCGCCAGCTGTCAACGATTCGGACTTAGGGTCCTTAGCTGAACTTATACAGATTTTTGCGAGTTGTGAGGCCTTTTAGGGTGTCCCTCCGGGAAGGGGTGATGAACCAAAGTTAGTTGAAGCACAAAGAGTTTTAGACAGTGGTGGGAGTCACAGCCCTACGTCCTGTTAGGATTTCACTATGTGTAAGAAGATTACAAGGTTGCGGAAAGGATCTTCACAGGCGAAGATCTTTCCTGATTAGTTATACAAGACACTATCAAAAAGGCTTATGAAAGTTATTTGACTTAGTCTAATGTCTTCTTTTTTTTATTTTCCTCCCGTTTTATGCATTGACTTGCCCTTTTATACAGGTTGAAAGGGCGCCAAGGCATAACGGCTTCGAATAGTTGCTCGGGTGCAGTTTTGGTAACTACACATAAACTCCACGCAGGCTTAGCACGTGTAATTAAGGAATAACTGCATGTATTAACCTCCTAACGGTTGTCTCCGCACGTGGAGGAATCTTCGGGATACTCGGGATATGCCTGTTGTAAGGTCTAAGCAACCCCGCGTCTCTTGGTCGAGGGTGTTCTGACCGCGCATTGCTTGCAATCATCTGATCGCCCACTATCTGCAGCCTTCTTTCCGCATATCGCATACGGGCTTTTGACCGCGCACTATCTGCGATCTGATCGCATAGAGCTTGCTACCATGTGTCTGCGCTTCCCAGGACAGCTTGAGATCACATCAACGGACACTCACCTGGTTCGAATCTGTCTTGAACCAGACGTGCATTTATTCTGAACTAGCTCGGCTAACAATCCTCGTCACCCGACCACGAAGGGCCATGATAGGGGAATGGTTTGTAGGGCGTAGGCAGGTTGATGAACCTGTCTCGCATGAAACTGACACTGAGGACATGTCTCGACTATATTCTTGGCATCATCAAGTGCCGAAGGACAGTAAAATCCTTGTCAAAAAGCCTTTCCGACCAGTGTACGATATGGCGCGTGCGCACCGCATACACCGTCATGAATTTCTTTCAAGAGGGATTTACCTTCCTCTTGGGACACACAGCGCATGAATACTCCTTGAGTACCTTTTCTATACAAAACTCCTTCTATAACCTTGTATAGACGCGCCTTTTGAACTAACCGATCGCTTTCGGTTTCTTCCTCAGGCAAGGTCCTGTGTTCGAGATAGACTCTCAATGGATGGGTCCAATCTCGTTCCTGTCCAAGGTTGGTAACGTAGACTGGTACCGGATCATCCACGACCGTAGTCATGATCGAGGGATGTTCCAAGTGTTCGACGAACACTCCTGCCGGAGCGGATGTGCGTGAGGACCCAATTTTGGATAATTGGTATGCGAGAATGTTGTCCTTTCGCGGGATGTATTGGACTTTGAAATGACTGAAGTGTTTTTCCAATCTTCTCACTTCCCCCAGGTAATGAGCCATTGTCTCATCGGAGGTGCTGTACTCCCTGTTTACCTGGTTTACAACCAGCTGTGAGTCTCCCCTCACCACTAATCGACGGACTCCGAGGAATTTTGCTACCCGGAGTCCTGCAATAAGACCTTCATACTCTGCTGCATTGTTGGTCGCAACAAAGTGTAGTTGAATGACAAACTTCAGCTGTTCGCCTTGAGGCGTGACTAAGACCACTCCAGCCCCCGAGTGTTGAAAACAACGAGAGCCATCAAAGTACATTGCCCAGTGATCAGGGCATTCCAAATCTTCGGGCGCCTACACGGGTGGCTTATTATTAGTCCATTCGACTACGAAGTCGGCCAGGACCTGAGACTTGATCGCGGTGTGAGGAGTTAAATGGATGTCGAACGCTCCGAGTTCGATAGCCCACTTGGCGATCCGACCAGATTTCTCCGGATTGCAGACAATGTCCCCCAATGGAAAAGATGAGGGCACTGTGATCTTATGTGCTTGGAAGTAATGTCGTAGCTTACGGGAAGCCATCAGTAGTACGTAAAGTATCTTTTGGACCTCAGGGTATCGCTCCTTAGGACCATGAAGTACTTCGCTTACGTAGTAGACAGGTTTGTGCACACCCTTTCTTTCCGCGATTAAAACAGTGCTGACCTCGTGAGGTGTGGCCGGGGAGGAGTAATGGTTCCTCTTTGTCGGGGGAAACCAAGACCGGCGGACTGGATAGATATGCTTTTACCTCCTGAAATGCCATTTCGGCCTCATCGGACCACGTAAAATTGTGATGTTTATGTACGGCTTTGAAGAAAGGTAGTCCCCTTTCGCCTAGTCGTGATATGAACTGGCTTAATGCCGCCATGCGACCTGCCAGGCGCTGAACATCCTTGATGGTCGAGGGAGACCTCATCTGTTCGATAGCTCTAATTTTTTAGGATTGACTTTGATTCCTCTGGAACAAAGAAGAAAACCAAGAAGTTTTCCAGATGAAACCCCGAAAGAATATTTCTCCGGGTTCAATTTTTTTCCATACTAATTTAAATTACAGAAGGTTTCAGCAAGATCGTCTAAATGAGACGAACTTTTTGAACTTTGTGAAACCAGGTCGTCTACACAAGCTTCCAGATTACGCCCCATCTGGGAAAGAAAGGTCTTTTGCATCAATCGCTGGTACGTGGAACCTGCGTTCTTGAGACCAAACGACATTCTGACGTAGCAGTAGGTGCCGAATGGTGTGATGAAGGCAGTCTTCTCTTCATCTTCTTCTGCCATACTAATTTGATGATATCCCGAGTAAGAGTCCAGGAAACTCATTAGTTCGCAACCCATAGTAGATTCGACTAGCTGGTCGATGCGGGGAAGGGGAAAGTCATCCTTCTGACAGACACTATTCGGGCTGGTGTAGTCAACGCACATGCACCACTTGTCATTTGACTTGCGGACCATGACCGGATTTGCAAGTCATTCCGGGTGATCGACTTCGCGAATAAACCCGGCCTTTTTGACCTTATCCAACTCCTCTCGGATGGCGTCCTGTCGATCAACTGCAAAACGCCTGAGCTTCTGCTTTATTGGTCGCTGTCCAGGTCGAATTGCTAAACTGTGCTCGATTACCTCCCTTGGGACACTGGGCATGTCGGATGGTTTCCACGCAAACACATCTGGTTTAGCCAGGAGGAAAGCAGTGAGCTCGAGTTCCTATTTGTGGTCCAGGCCTGATCCGACCCGAATCGTCTTGGACGGATCATCTGGGTACAGTGGAACCAGTTTTAGTGTTTCATCTGGTCGAGGAGCGGCTTTGATCGTATTAGTGGACACTGTGGCGATCTGGGCTTCTCGGAGGGGAAGCTGGTCGACCATCTGCAGGGATAGCCAATCACACGTCAATGCCACGTTGCGACTGCCTCGGACCGAAATAACACCCTTGGGGCCAGGCAACTTGCCGCACTAGTAAGCATAGTGCGTAGCCATCATGAACTTAGCAAGAGTTGGCCTGCCAAAGATTGCGTTATAAGCCGAAACACAATCAATTACATCAAATGTAACTAATTCTGATCAGAAGCTATTTGGTTCTCCCAGTGTGACCGGGAGCACCACCTGTTCCAATTGCATCATAGAGGGACCAGGAATTATCTCATAAAACGGATGAATTATGGGCTTGATTTTTGAACGAGGAATTTGCATCTCGCCAAGTGCCTTGACCAATAGAATGTCCAAGGAACTACCTTCGTCGATCAGGACCCTTTTGACTTTCGCATTGCTGATAATCGGGGTAATGACCAGAGGTAGCCTCAATGGTCGAGTAAGCCCCGTAGGACAATCAAAGCGATCAAACGTCAATGGTATATCCGACCAACGGGGGTACTGAGGTTCACCAAGGGGGGTCTCCGTTTGGTTGACCTCTCGATAAAAGTCTTTAAATTGCCGTTTAGAAACAAAAGAGGAGGAACCTCTGAAAATAACATTAATATTATTACGAGGTACTTGGTAGGACATCTCTTCGTCCCCGCTGGCATCTCTTAGCCCGCGGGCTTGTTCCTTCGTTGGTAAGGTTCTGCAATTCTTGAGGTCGTGGCCTGCGGAGTTGTGGAGCGGACACCATTTCTTGCCTTCCTGCGGGTTAGTCGATTTCTCTGGCTGGTCGGCACTGCGACCACCAGAAGCAGTTTTATTTTTAAACGAAGGATTGTTACCTTTGTTCGATGGAGGCTTCTCTGCGACCGCGACCTCTCGGTATTGTCCTGATCGACTCCTTTTTGATTTCTTTGGCTTCCTGCCTGGTGAAGATTCCGGCTTCCTGCTCGAATCTTCCCTCTTCACATCTTTGAGACCTGGTTGAGGCGGTAAGTTACCTTTATCCACCATCCGATTCCACTTAACGGCCTAGCTGCGTCGGAATACCGATCATCCATATCAAAGAGATCGGCAACCGACCGAGGAGGATGGATGAACAAATCTTCGGTGAACCTCCGATATCGAACGGCGTGCTTAAATGCCCTGACAATGGAGTCAGATATGTTCGGGATGGTATTTGTCACCCCGACAAATCTCTTGACAAACTGACGAAGAGTTTCGGTCGAAGTTTGTCGTAGTGGATGGAGGTCGTCCTCTTTACCCGGCTTTTGATAACAATTTTGAAAATTATTGAGGATGGCATCGCACAACATTTCCTAGTTATAGATTGAACCTTCGGGCTGATTGAACAACCATGTTCTTGTCGGTCCTTCGAGGACTGTAGGTAGGTAGTTGGCCATGACCAGGTCATCGCCGCCCACTGCCTGAATAGAAGTGATGTAGATTTGAAGGAACTCGGATGGATCTGAGTTCCATCAAATCTCTCTATGGCCCCTGGTTTAAACTTGTCAGGCCAAACGACCGCACGAAGGCCGGGCGAGAAAGCTTTACAACCAACATAAGGACCATGAATAGACCTGCGACTCTCAACCTGATCTCGGGTGATCTCATGCGAGGGAGAGGTCACTCGTGGTCCCAGGCGAGAGTGGAGAGGAATTCGTTCCCTATCACGAGAGTTCTCCTCTCGTCTGACTTTGTCATGTCGAGACGGCACTGGTGGTAGACGATTCTGTCTACCAGAACCAGAGTTAGAGTACTCTCGATCATGGGAACATGTTGCTGACAGGGAAGAGGCCGTTGGGGTCGCCTCAGACGCGACCTGGTCCAACCTCTCTACCAGGATTCTGGTGAAAGCCGGTTTCTGTGCATCTGTGACCGTAGGAGGAAAATTACGCAGGGCCTCTACGATGGAACGCAGTCGGCCATGCGTACTTCTCCTGGGTGCGCCAGGTGTCACCGTCTCTTTGTCTGCCGGCAAACGTTCCAGGGGTAAAGATGGTGTCTGGTCGCTTCTACGACCACGTGATCGATGAGAGGAACTCGGAGCAGTGTCATAACGAGCTTGCGCATTTTGAATAGCCTCTAGGGCTGTTCTGTGAAGGTCGTTATCTTGTTGCTCACGATCTTGATCCTTCTTTTGTTTGCGTTCATGTTCTTCCCTAGCAGCCCGTTGATCAGGGGTTTCTTCCGATAAGGCAGCGAATTGTCTAGGGAGCGAGGTCGCTGATGGGGAAAACATCTCCGTGTTTGTTCCGAATCGGACTCGAAATCGAAGAGGCGGTGGAGGTTATCAGGATCAAACCTCCCCGGGCTAAATTCCTGGTCGATATCGCCCCTACCCTCAGCAGGGTCATATGATGGACCGGATTCAACCTCTAACGCATTAAGAACCACAGTGGGCTCTGGTTCTGCGTCGGTCGCCTCCTGGTCGATGGACATGACCTGAGTAGTCGAATTGACCTCTGGGACGTCTTCGCCTCCGATTTCCTCCATTGAAACAGGATCACTAGGTGAAGGCATCTGAATGTGGGCATAATCCTCGAGATTGAAGTCGTTCTCGGAATCATACGCTCTAGACATGGCTCACCGAACCTCCGGATAGAAATAAGAACGCCTTGAGAAAGGCCCCACGGTGGGCGCCAACTGTCAACGATTTGGACTCGGGGTCCTTAGCCGAACTTATGCAGAATTTGTGAGTTATGAGGCCTTTCAGGGTGTCCCTCCGGGAAGGATGATAAGCCAAAGTCGGTTGGAACACAGAAGGATTTATGCAGGTTCGGGTCCCCAATGGTGGGAGTAATAGCCCTACGTCCTGTTGGGATTTCACTATGTGTATGAAAAAGGTTACAGAGTTGCGGAAAAGATCATCACAGGCGGAGATCTTTTCCGTGTGATTATGTAAAACATCACTAAACTAGCCTATGGAATCTTGTTGATGTTGATCTGTTCCCTATGTGTCATATCCTCGTCGGGTGCATTTGCTCACCCTTTTATACTGGTCGAAAGGGCACCAACACACAACGGCTTTATACGGTTTCTCGGATGCAGTTTTGGCAACTGTACATAACTTCCACGCAGGCCTAACACATGCAATTAAGGGATAACCACACATATTAACCTCCTGGTAGTTGTCTTCATACGTGGAAGAATCTTCGGGGTCCTCGGGATATGCTCATTGTAGGGCCTAAGCAATCCCGAGTCATCCTGGTCAAGAGTAGTCCATGACCTTCTGACCGCGTATTGTCTGCAATCGTCTGAACGCGCATTGTCTGCGACCTTCTGTCCGCACATTGCCTACTGGCTCCTGACTGCGCACTGTCTGCGACCTGATCGAGCAAAGCCTACAACCATGTCTCCGCACTTCTCAAGCCATCTGAGATCACACCAATGGACACTTACCTGGTTCTTGAACCAGATGTGCATTTATTCTGAACTAGCTCGAGTAACAATCCTCGTCACTGAGTCAGGCTCTTCCTCTTTGATCTCTGCGTCAGTGAACACCCCCGATGCGCACAAGGTGTTGTGTTCCTCGACCCATGCGGCTGTGTCGGCCAGGCAACCTTCGGGCCTTGAGAATGAGGACGGCGCCAAGGGAGTCGTCGGCACCAAGGGAGCCCTCGTCTTTGCCAGAGCCTCGGGCGTCCTCGCCGCCCTCAGGGCCAGCACTGGGGACATGGCTTGGGCCCTCCTAGAGCCCTCTCCCAGAACCCGCGCCACCTTGGCATGCCTCACCTCCAAGAGGATATATGCCTCGTTCCGTCTGTGTGAGCCCAGAGTGGGGAGCGGTACTTGGGCAGGGAGGGTTATCCCAGAGGCCTCCGCCACCATGTTCCGGGGAGCACACTCCCCGATAATGGCGTAGCACTGGGCTTGCTCGTCTTCAAAGTATCTCTTGTGCAGATGCTCCGCCTTCTCCCGGGAGGACTCGTATGACCTCACAGCAAAATAAAGTTCTGAGTTAGAAAATAATCTCGGGCTCTCAAGGGATGAGACGCTTCCTCCCCTGGATGCATCCCTAGGAAAGGGACCCTCCCCTCACCGGGCGACTTCCCGAGTAAGGAACATTTCCTTTCCCCAGATGGTTCTTTGGGTAGAAAACCCGCTATCCCCCAAAGATGACGCTTCGAATGTCCAAACACTTACGTCGTGATATCTGGAACTGCAGGGATCGGTACTCTAGGTCGAGCCTAACACCTCTCCGATTTCGACTGAAGGAGTTGAGCCACTGGAGAAGCAACTTCTCAACTAGATCCCCCATGCTCCTTGGGATCGGGACTCCGCCATCTTGGCGATCGAAGTCATCCTGTCCATGGTCCATGATGAGGAACGAGGTCCCGATCTTCCGACAGATAAGGGATAGTTCGATTGGTGGAGACTTGACGTTGACGATCCGACTTTCGACCAGAACCGATCTAGGCCTGCAATCGCTACACCACTGCTCCGTTCATTATCAACCGTACCAAGGCGCGGTTGACCTAGCCATGAAGGCCTGTTCCTGCAAGCGAATCGAAGAACACGTGGAAGAACACAGAAGAAGCAATCTCGAATTGCAAGTATGTATTAAGATCACGAAGTGTTGGGGTTCTACAAACCGAAAGACGGCGAACTGCGACAGCAGAAAATTCTAAGCAAAACCCAAGTCTAACAATGACGGCTACGAGGTTTTAATATGCGAGAGGGGTGGCGTCTAGGGTTTGGAGCGCACCCCCCCCCCCCCCCCCCACGCGGGATACACTGGCCGAGGCCCAATAGACAGGTGACGCAGCACCGCACGGCCCAACAGAATCTGGTCTCCACTTGTTTCGACGATTGTGATTGACTCAGAAGAAGTATGGACGTGGGACCATATCCGTTGGAAAGGTCTCATCAAGGGCTTCTCCGTAATGTAGTTGAACACCCCAAACGGAGTTCGTATGCATCTGCTACACCCGTTTGAAGACAGGCTGCTCCGCCGTGGCCGACCCGGACTCCAGCTCGCGGTAGACTTGATTCCCGACCCGTCTTGGCGCAAAGTGACACCCTCACTGATCAACACCATGATTCCTGAGCACAAGCACAATATTATTAGGTAGTAACTCGCTCTTGTCAATATTCTCTCGTGTACTAAGAAATGAGCTCACCTGGTGATTTAGTTGACGTGCACGTGCCCTTGTTATTGGTCCTTGCACAACGGGTGTTGGAAGAATGGACGCATCGTTAGGGGTGATGTCCTCATCATCCTCCCCCTCTTGAATTGGAGGCGTCCTCGACTCAAGCTCATCTTCTTCTCCCAAATATGGCCGCAAATCTGAAATGTTAAAAGTGGGGCTAACCCCGAAATCTGCAGGCAACTCAAGTTTGTAGGCATTATCGTTCATTCGCTCTAACACCTTAAATGGACCATCCGCACGAGACATTAATTTGGACTTTCTTAACTCAGGAAAACACTCTTTACGTAAGTGTAGCCATACAAGATCTCCAGGAGTAAATATCAATTCCTTTCTACCATGACTACCAGCAATGCAATATTTTTCATTCATTCGCTCAATATTTTCTTTTGTTGTTTCATGTAAATAAACTCAGCATGTTTCTTAGCATCAAGATTGACCTTTTCAGATGATGGAAGAAGCAATAGGTCAATAGGAGCACGAGGGTTGAAACCATACACTACCTGGAAAGGACTTACCTTGGTAGTCGAGTGTAGCGCACGGTTGTAGGCAAACTCCACATGAGGAAGGCACTCCTCCCACATGTTTAAGTTCTTCTTCAAAACAGCTCGCAACATTGTGGACAAGGTGCGATTTACCACCTCCGTTTGGCCATCAGTTTGGGGATGACAAGTAGTAGAAAACAGTAACTTTGTCCCCAATTTATTCCATAATGTCCTCTAGAAATGACCCAAAAATTTTGTGTTTTGATCTGAAACAATAGTGGAAGGCATACCATGCAATCGAACAATTTCTTTGAAAAATAAGTCGGCAATGTGAGTGGCATCATCACTTTTGTGGCAAGGAATAAAATGTGCCATCTTGGAGAATCGATCCACAACAACAAATATACTATCCCTCCCCCTCTTTGTCATAGGCAAACCTACAACAAAATCCATCGATATATCCTCCCACGGGACACTAGGAGTAGGAAGAGGCATATACAAACCGTATGGATTTAACCGTGACTTTGCCCTTTGACACGTGGTGCAGCGTGCCACAAAGCGCTCAACATCACGCCTCATCTTTGGCCAATAGAAGTGCGTGGCCAAAATATCCTCCATCTTTTTGACACCAAAATGTCCCATCAAGCCTCCTCCATGAGCTTCCTGCAACAACAAAAGATGAACGGATCCAACTGGAATGCATAGGCGGTTAGCTCTAAACAAAAACCCATCATTGAGTAAAAATTTATTCCAAGCCCTCCCATCCTTGCAATTAATCAAAGCATCTTTGAAATCAGCATCTTGAGCATATTGTTCTTTAATAGTTTCAAGTCCAAAAATTCCACAGTCAAGTTGAGACAACATAGCATATCTCCGAGACAAAGCATCAGCAATTACATTATCTTTCCCTTTCTTGTGTTTAATGATGTAAGGAAAAGATTCAATAAATTCTACCCACTTGGCATGTCTACGGTTCAATTTTTTTGACTGCGGATATGTTTCAGCGACTCATGATCAGAGTGAATAACAAATTCCTTAGGCCATAAATAATGTTGCCACATTTCTAAAGTTCGCACAAGAGCATACAACTCTTTATCATACGTGGAGTAATTTAAAGCAGGCCCACTTAATTTCTCGCTGAAATATGCAACAGGCTTACCTTCTTGCATGAGCACACCACCAATTCCAACTCCACTAGCAGCACATTCAAGTTCGAAAGTCTTACCAAAATCTGGAAGTTGGAGTAATGGTGCATTTGTTAGCTTTTCTTTCAAAAGGTTGAAGGCGTCCTCTTGTGGTTGTCCCCAATGGAATGCAACGCCCTTCTTTGTCAATTCATTCAATGGTGCGGCAATGGTGCTGAAGTCCTTCACAAAACGGCGATAGAAACCAGCAAGTCCATGAAAGCTTGTCACCTGTGTGACCGTTTTAGGAGTCGGCCAACTCTTGATAGCTTCGATCTTGGCTTCATCAACCTCAATTCCCTGCGGAGTCACAACATAGCCAAGAAACGAGACTCGATCGGTGCAAAAAGTGCACTTCTCGAGGTTACCAAACAAACGTGCCTCTCTCAAAGCATTAAAAATAGCACGTAAATGTTCGAGATGTTCAGAAAGTGACTAGCTATAGATCAAGATATCATCAAAATATACCACCACAAATTTACCAATGAAAGGACGTAAGACCTCGTTCATTAAGCGCATGAAAGTACTAGGTGCATTAGTCAATCCAAAAGGCATAACTAACCACTCATATAAACTGAACTTGGTCTTAAAAGCAGTTTTCCATTCGTCTCCCAATTTCATTCGAATTTGGTGGTACCCACTACGCAAGTCAACTTTTGAGAAGATAATAGAACTACTTAACTCATCAAGCATGTCGTCTAACCTAAGAATAGGATGACGATACCTTATTGTTATATTGTTAATGGCTCTACAATCCACACACATGCGCCAACTACCGTCTTTCTTAGGAACCAAAAGAACAGGAACAGCACAAGGACTAAGGCTTTGTCGCACGTACCCATGGTCCAAAAGCTCTTGGACTTGTCGTTGAATTTCCTTAGTCTCCTATGGATTAGTCCTATATGCATTATGGTTTGGCAACATCGCTCCCGGGATCAAGTCAATTTGATGCTCAATACCTCGAATAGGTGGTAGTCCCGGGGGCACCTCAGCGGGGAACACATCGTCATACTCCTGCAAAATGTTAGTAACAGCAGGTGGAAAAGAGACAGGCATATCATCAAATGAAAACAAGGTCTCTTTACATATCAAAGCAAAGCATGACGGTTCAGCAAGATCATATTTTGTAGCAAGCAAAGCACCACCCTTCAATTTAATTCCCTCAGTCTTAGAAGCAGGTACATTCTTATCTTTCTTATGCGGAAAAATAGTTTTAGCTACTTGCTGATTTTCATATTCTGTGGTGTTCTCTTTCTTCTCATTTTCAAGTCTTTCCTTATCAAAATGCACAATTTCAGATGGAGTCATGGGAAGCAAGTTTATTTTATTTCCTTTGTGCATGAAAGTTGTAACACCCTGAGTTTAGGGGTGAAAACTTTCTTCATGAACAGCATGCATGTATCTGTAGTAGTAGCTAGATCAGTATCTATCTCAAACCCTAAATCTCCAAAATCTATCCTGTGACCCCAAGTCAAGATCTGAGTTGCCAGATTTGATCTATCAGTTATCCTAAACCTAAAAGCCTTCAGAACCCAAATCCAATTCTATCTCTAACTTCCAGATTGATCAACTCCTTTCTGTTTCGAAAACAGAAATATCTTATACCCAAATACCCTAAGTTTCAGAAATTCAGATATAATCAAAATCTTAGCCAAGATCAGACCAGATTATTCTTGGATTATGATCAAGGGTACGCCAATACCTTAATCCAAAAAGTTGGCAGCCAGATTTCATCATCTAGACTCTTTTCGCAAATCAGTCCAAGAGTATCGCAGATCAGTCCTTTTCTAGATTTTCCAGAAGCCTGAAAAGGCAAAATGTTGCAAATCATCTCCAAATTCAAATCTGATTTAGGGAACACCTCCCAAATGCTTTTCAACACAAATTCTTCTTTTATGAGTATCTCAAAATCAAACCCTAAATCCCAGAATTCGAGATCAATAAGATTTAGACTTATTTTACCCTAATCTACTCTGTTTTCAGTTCATATCAAAAATCATCCGAACATCTCAAATTTTATCTTCAATCTTTGCCAAATCATCTGTTGAATTAAGTTTGCCAAATCAGCAGAATCAAATTCAACTCTAACCTTCCAAATCTCCAGAATTACAGAATGGTCCAAACTCGAAAATCAAATATTGCAATCAGGCCCCTAATTCGACCAAGGAAGCAGCTAGTTCACGACCAGAGCTCGCCGTAGTCCTTGCGCCGTGCTCGCTCGCCGCCGGCCACGCCTCGCCTGCGCCTGAGCTCATGCTCACTTGAGTTTGCATGTGCACACGCGTCTGTGTACTAGCCATCGTCGTGGCAGCGCCGCTGAACAGCCTTGCTCCCGTGCGCGATTGTTGTCAGCAACTCCTCGCGACGTTGCTTACTTTGCTAGCCGTTGTCGCCATTGTTATGCACCGCCCGACACCATTGCATCCCGATGAAGCAACAGTTTCATCAACCGTCCCATCGCCTGTGCGCCATCGCTTCACCGTCACTGTTGACGCGCCTGCGCCCGGCCAGTCAAGTCCCCGGCGCCAATTTCCTTGCTGCTACCTCCTTGCAAGCTCCGCCTCTGGCCTATATAAGCAACCCCATACTTTGTAACAGCTTCACTTCACCAGAACTCAGCCAATTCGAAAATCCTCTCGCTGTCGTCTTCTTCTCCGGCGAGACCAGCTCGAGGCCTCACGGTGCTAGCACACTTCACTGCATCTCCTGCCAAATTGAAGCTAGCAGTGAGTACCTCTCATCCTCCTGATTGTACTGTTGCATTGAATTGCTCTCCGGTGGACCCTAACGCCGGTGATCGCCGGAATTGCTAAATGCCCTGTTCCGGCAATGCAGCCCGATTTACCCCGAATTAGTCTTCGAATCTGTGAAACAAATTGATCAGTGAGCTCTAATTAGCAAGCCTATGCATCCAGATCTCCAGATTGAGCTCGAATCGAAGGTTTCCCCAAATTTGAGCTCCACCAGTCGCCGGCGATCGTCGCCAGGCCACACCGGCCATCCTCCGGCCAAATTGATTGTCCAAATAGCTTACTCATACCTCTCTTTCACTCCCAAGCTTGGAATTGAGTTCAAATCTCCTGTATCAAAAACCCCCAATATCAGTGTCTTCTTCTCCGGCGCCGATCACTGGAAAGCTTTTTCCCGGCCGATTCAGCTTCAGCCACCTTGTCCAGAAGATGTGCTTCAACCTCCTGAGCATGTTTGTCTTCCAGCCCGATCTCTGAAACTGTCCAGATTTCAAGTTATAGCCATGCCAAAAACCTTGTCCAGTGGCTTCACTGTGCCGTGTCGCCACCACTTTTCTTCACCGATTTTCATCATCTTCCAGCCATTTTCAGCTTTGGATCCTGTTGAATGATTTGTTCCTGTTATCAATGCCTACCTCCCAGACAAAGTGGTGCATCATTTGGAGCTCTAGATCAAAAGATATGGCAAGCCCTAGTTTCTGGCCATGTCAAGATCAATGCCAGGCTATGTCAGTCAGTGGCATTAGCCCTTTTCACTTCCTTCCAGATGTGCATTTTGAGCATAACTTTGTCCCTTAGATTCTTGAGGTTGTGATCAGCAATCTCTTCTTCTATCACAACTTGATTTGAGCCCTTGAACTACAGTTTATGCTAAAACCTTAGATTTTGGCATTGTCAGCCCTATACCAGAGCATGTCAGCCAGTGGCATTAGCCCTTTTCACGTCTTTTCAGTTGTGCAAACTGAAAATAACCTTGTCCCTTAGACTTGTGGAATTGTGCTCTACATTTTATTCTACTGCCACAAGTTGAGATAACCCCTCTATCATCCATCGACCCTATGTCGATGCCTTGAACCGAATGTCGACCTAAAGACGTTCGCTGTTTTTGAGCGAACCAGTCGCAACCTTGATATCATTCTGATATTTTGAGACATTTGGAACCTTGTAAACCTTCAGCAACTAACCTTAACCTTTATTCCCATAACCTAATCCTAATTAGTTTCTAAACCTAATCATCTCAGAATCATCAAGACTTCATCTTTGCATTATTGCATATAGTATAATAGTGTATTGAAAAGATTGTGATTATTAGTTGTTTGTTTGATTGGAGAGCAGATCAAGAGCCCCAGTTTGAGGACTTCGCTGTTGACCCGACATCAACTGCTGTATTTTACGACGCGGAAGGCAAGTCATATTCTTGGTCATCTCGAACCTATATTTTAAGAGTTGCTATAACATAATCTTGAATATAGATAATATTGCATGAGAAAGTTTGAGAATGGTTGAATTATGAATTGGCAGTACTAAACTGGTTATTTGTGAAATGTGAAATAAACAAGTTTTGAGCCATGAACTATTATATATTTATATGTGTATATTCTTGAAATAAAACCCCTAGCCATGACCAGGAAATGGTATGGAATGGTGGTAGCACTGGAGGTGCTAGACTGCAAAGGATGTGCAGGCACTGAAGGTGCAGGGTTGTGGATGGTCTGGTCACTGGCATATAAGGACTAGAACCTTGTGTTGTGCGTCTAGTGGCATGAACGAACATACTAACCGCAAGCCTGGTATGGGACAGGCCTGAACAAGTACTTATGTGAATCTCACATGAAACCCCTGCATGAGATGGAAAGTAATACACTAAACTCACGGGGTTCAGCTCCTCCACGTATCACTGAATGTGATTTGATCAAGCACGTTGACCCAGTAATGGGAAGAGGCTTAGGGGTGGGGGTATAGCCCTCCACAACTGCGGTTTGTGTGAAGAAAACTGCAGGGTCAGGGGTGAATTGTAAGTGAAACATAACAAAAGTTCCTGTTATCTCCACCTTGGCGCTCACAGTATGAAGTGAGTCAGGGGTCCAATCATTCTGATAGGATGGGCTTGAAAGTGGAATATCTTGCGGGTAAATTGGTACCTCTCTGCAGAGTTAAAAATGTATTCGAATACTTCGTGCTCCCGAGTCTTAGGAGTCTGCTGCGGTGGATTAAATCCACGGGGTGTGACACAAGTATTATTTTCTAAATAAAATATATTAAATCAAGATTACCCAAATGACATGTGTTGTCATGATAAGGAGTGCTGCCGTGGGCTGTCGTGTGTCGACGTGTCGCGGTAGTGCTATAATTTAGTGAACATGAATGATGATGTTATATTATAGAAAGGTGCTGCCATGAGTTGAGCCAGGAAAGAAAAGATTATTTTACGAACATCCATAATTCTTGACTAGTCTAGGTTCATATCATCTCTACTATATGTATCTACTCTTACCTATGACTTGCTGAGTACGTAAGTACTCACTCTTGCAACCTACAATTCAGTAGATGGAGCGTTCTACAACCAAGACGAAGGCATGGAGGACTTCTTGGATCCAGAAGGAGGAGCGTCAGTCCCGCCAGAGCCCTGATGTGTGTTGTTCTGCCATCCACTTCTCTTTGTGGGTGGGTCACCTACCTTCTGCTGTGTAGATGTTATTTTGCTAAACCATGTATGCCGCGAAGGCATTGTAATCTTCTTATGTAATATTAAGGCCAGCAGGCCACACTGCCTAAATATTTTGTAAGTGACTCTGTTGCAATGAGATATACTCCTGTGCTTGACTTATCCTGGGAAGTCAAGGGTATGTGTATGCTATGCATATATGGGACTAGCTGCAGCGAGCTAGGTTTCTACAGGAGTAGTCGTAGTCCCAATTTCGGGGCGCGACAAAAGTATACCAATTATTTCTACCATGATGAGTTGCATTAGTGTCATATTCCTAAGGTCGGCCTAATAAAAGTGAACATGCTTGCATAGGCACTACATCAAAATCAGCAACATCATGGTACTCACCAATGAAAAATGGTACTCTTGCGGTTTGCGTTACCTTAACCTTACCACTGTTGTTGAACCATTGAACATGATATGGTTGGGGATGTGGTTGTGCGGTCAAGCCAAGCTTCTTGACCAGATCAGAACTCACCAAGTTGTTGCAGCTCCCACCATCAATG
Organism: Pharus latifolius; assembly: GCA_019359835.1. Lineage (NCBI taxonomy): Eukaryota > Viridiplantae > Streptophyta > Magnoliopsida > Poales > Poaceae > Pharus > Pharus latifolius. The sequence goes on along the minus strand of CM033330.1, from coordinate 28,122,348 downwards.
ATTGTTCGGACACGCCGGTCGTTGACGACGAGGAACATTTGAAACAAGTTGTGGCGTTGGGCTCACTCGGCTTGCTTCATTTCAGTACTAAGGATCCGCTGGACAATGATGGTCCGGTATTCTTGTGTGGCTACCGTACCCAAAGCTTCCCCATCATCATCATGTTCGGATTCGTCATCAACATTACCTGCAAGGTTAGCTGCAAGAGCATATTCATCTTCAACATCAGAAGCACTAACGTACCCACCATCGTCTGTCGCAATGTAAGCTCGCTGACTTGGGCAGTTCTCGATCACCTGAACCCTGTCATCAAGCTGGGCAACACGTCGTTCCAATCTTTCAATACCTTTGGTTATCGCTTCCATCATGGTTTTCAGCTCAGCATGAAGGACACACTCGTTGTCCTCTTTATCAGATCCTGCCATGATTAGTAGAAAGTAGAAGAAACACAAGAAATATTATCCCTACAAACTACCAGGTTCATACAAGTGGATTCACACCCTCTCAAGCGTCTTACCATGTTCTTGCAAGGTTCTTACCAACGCTGCAGAAGGTGCAACTGGTGGCTGGTTCGTGTATCATGACAAGCTTAAGTGTAACGATTACAAGGTTTAATCCTGTTCTGATAGAAAGTATGTGGAGCTTGGAAGGCAGTTATGGTAGCAAAAGTTAACAATAATTGAAATCAGAATGCTAAGTTGAAAAAGTGTCTAAAGTATGTGTCACAATTGCTGGCCTAAACGCGTTCCTAAAACTAGTTCAAGTAAGCAAAGTGATCGGCACACGCAATGGACATGAAAGGATGCAAGCACTTTTGATCTCTTTTTTTTTTTTTTGGCTAATCTTTCTTTTCGTGCGGCTCTTTTTTTATGCACTTGTCTTTTTCTTTTTTTTTTTTTTATAAGAGTGTTGCAAAGGATGGATTACAACTCAAAATTTAAGAATATATGCACTTCTCTGCAGTTTAGTAAAGATGCTCTGCAGAAACTTCCAATAATAATTTGGGGCCTTAGAAACCTTAAACGGAAAAACTTATAACTAGGAAGTTGTAGCTCTTTTCTTTCTCATCAATTTGAATATATGGAACACCCAATTTGGGGTTTGGAACTAGGAGATATGGCCCCCGAAATACAGGCTATACAGATTACTCCGAGATGGAACAGATTAAATTCCAACGCGATTTTCGCCACGAATATGGCGTTTCTGGAATTTGGTGCAATGAAAAAAGTTGTAGATCTCTTCGAGAGATACAATTTGGACTATTTAATCACCCAAATTGGTGTTCAGAAGACAAAGATATTGTCTTTACAAAAACAGCAACGCAAAAGAGAAATCCGAACTGATTGCGACTCGAATTTGGTTTCGGTTTAGAATTGGGATTTGATACTCGACCTAAACCAAGAACACGAATTGACCAAAAATACGACGATGACCACGGACACAAATTCAACAATACAAAACTGAAAACGAAAATTGCAAAAGGCTCAAAGTGGTTTGGAGAGCGGAAGACTATGATCACAATCTTTTTTTTGTTTTGGCTTTTCCTGGACTCTAGGTAGAAGATGAATGACGAACAGAGAGGATACCTGACGGGCAACCTTGGCTCTGATACCACTTGATGAGGAACGGGGTCCCGATCTTCCGACAGGTAAGGGATAGTTTGATTGGTGGAGACTCGACGTTGACGATCCGACTTTCGACCAGAACCGATCTAGGCCTGCAATCGCTACACCACTGCTCCGTTCATTATCAACCGTACCAAGGCGCGGTTGACCTAGCCACGAAGGCCGGTTCCTGCAAGCGAATCGAAGAACATGTGAAAGAACACAGAAGAAGCAATCTCGAATTGCAAGTATGTATTAAGATCACGAAGTGTTGGGGTTCCACAAACCGAAAGACGGCGAACTGCGACAGCAGAAAATTCTAAGCAAAACCCAAGTCTAACAATGACGGCTATGAGATTTTAATATGCAAGAGGGGTGGCGTCTAGGGTTTGGGGCGCACCCCCCCACGCGGGATACACGGGCCGAGGCCCAATAGACAGGTGACGCAGCACCGCACGGCCCAATAGAATCTGGTCTCCACTTGTTTCGATGATTGTGATTGACTCATAAGGATTTTGGACATGGGACCAGATCCGTTGGAAAGGTCTCGTCAAGGGCTTCTCCGTAATGTGCTTCAATGCCCCAAACGGAGTTCGTATGCATCTCCTACGCCCGTTTGAAGACAGGCTGCTCCGCCGTGGCCGACCCGGACTCCAGCTCGCGGTAGACTTGATTCCCGACCCGTCTTGGCGCAAAGTGACACCCTCGCTGATCAACACCATGATTCCTGAGCACAAGCACAATATTATTAGGTAGTAACTCGCTCTTGTCAATATTCTCTCGTGTACTAAGAAACGAGCTCACCTGGTGATTTAGTTGACGTGCACGTGCCCTTGTTATTGGTCCTTGCACAACGGGTGTTGGAAGAATGGACGCATCGTTAGGGGTGATGTCTTCATCAGTCCATCTCAGAAGCCGGCCTGAAGACAGGCCGAGAGTAGGAGTGTCCGGGGACTAAACTACCTCTGGGTCCCCACCCGGAGATACAACCACCTCCAGGCTCAACCTTCCTAGTGGTCTCAGGAAGACGCAACCAGGTATTCATCGACCCAGGAGGGGAGTATCTTTACCATTATGGAGCCGAAGGTGGACTTTCGCCCGTTCCTCACCACTGGTGAGCTGCTCGCAGTGGCTTTGTAGAAGTATTGGAAGAGGCGAAATGTGTCCTCCGTCTCGGTCGTGGTCTTGCACAACCAAAGAAACAACCCCATTCGGTTGAGGATGATTGGGGTCAAATGGTTCATCGCCACTTAGTACTCCTGGAGAAAATCCCGGGCATGGGGTGCACCAGGACACGAAGGCCGGCATCAAGGAAAGCCTCGAAGGCGACCACCTCCCATTCCCGGGGGCAGGGAGTAACCTCCTTGCCAGGGACGCAGATGTCCTCATCTAGCAAGACCGTTTGGGATACAAAGGCTTCTAGGTCCTTGGACGTAAACTCAGTGGCTCTGACAAAATAGGAAGTCCCCTCCGCCGGAGCCACCTCAACCACTTTTCCTCACACTCTCGAGGCCATGGTCATCTCACCCTCAAAAAGGGTTTGCACTAGGAGAGCACTAGCGCTAATGAGTCGGGATTTGGAAGTCTGGAGGTGGCGTTGAATATTCAATGTTGGGCCCACCTTTATATAGAAAACAAAGGTGGCCCCTATGGCAACCACATGTCACCCGACGGTGATGCGGGTTGTTGAATTTGAAAAGGCACATGGCAAACGATGTGCTGCGCGATGAGTATAAAAGGTCTCGTCCCTCCAGGTAGGTGACCTGCCCTTCCCCAGGTAGTTTTTCGGGAGCAAGGCATTTTCTCCCCCAATATCGTTTGCCGCACCTCTTGATGCCATCAAATGTCCTGGGACGTGCGGGGGGCAGTTATTGGGGAGAAAAAGTAACGATAAACAAGTCCTCTTCGGTTAAGGCTCCCCTCCCTGAACGGTTCCCAGGGTACGGGGCCCTCTCCTCCCCGGACGGTCCTCTGGGTATTGGGCCCTCCCCTCCCCAGACAGTTCTCTGGGTAAGGGACCCTCTCGTCTCTGGATGGTTCTCTGGGTACAGGACCCTCCCCACCTCAGACGGTTCTCCAAGTAGAGGACCCTCCAGTCTCCTAACAGTTCTCTCAGTATGGGACCCTCCCCTCCCCGGATGGTTCTCCGGGTAGGGCACCCTCCTCTCCACTGATGGTTCTCCGGGTAAGGGACCCTCCCGTCTCCGGACGGTTCTTTGGGTGGGGGACCCTCCTGTCTCTGGACTGTTCTCTGGGAAGGGGACCCTCTCATCTTAGGATGGTTCTTCTGGTAGGGGACCCTGCCCTCCCTAGATGGTTCTCCAGGTACATTACCCTCCCCTCCCCGGAGAGTTACTCGGGAATCTAAGCGGACACATGTCGGGTATCCGTGTCATCATGCCCTATGAAAGGAACACTACGCCCTTGATCCCACAGTCACAGCTAGGGTAATTTAGTATTTTGCATCTTTTGGGGTATATATATACCATTGTACCCCTCTGTAGCTTCTAGGCCCCTATAGAGTGTTTTAATAATTAATGACAACTACAAATGCTATACTAACGTTACCTGCCTAGTTGTGTCAAGAAGATACTTAAAAGACAGGTCAATGAAAGGCAAAGAAAGAGCATCATGATGAAGAGAGGGCATTGATCAAAAGGCAAAGGTACGTAATAGGATCTTTTCCATTTTTACCGGTCTAAGGTGATTAGAGAAGAATTTTGACCGGATGTTAGGATAGTTGCCGTACTATTAAGAGGAGCATGTGGTGTATCACAAAATACTTCATCTATGTGCCACAAATCATAAAATCAACTTGCATTGCATGCTAGAAGGTCACATCCTTTGAGAATGCTTAGTTCAGCTCATGTCTGTCTCAGTCGGTCTGACCGTGTGTTATACTGGTCTGACCGAATTCACGGACTGACCGATTAAAATCTCGGACTGACCGATGTTGTGTCTATGCATAGTGTATTCCTTCTTTAAGGTCAGTCTGTCCGTAGTTAAATTCTCGGTCAGACTCCTGGAACCTCTTGATTTATCCTTCTGGCATTTTGAGCTATTACGGTCTGACCGTAAAATCGGTCTGACCGTGTTTTTGAACTGCGGTCTGACCGTTTGGCCGGTCTGTCCGTATATATCGGCCTGACCGTATAAAGTGTCCAGAAACTATGTCGTCTCTGGACAGTTTCACGGTCTGACCGAAATAGGATCCGGTCTGACAGTATGTGTGCCTGACAAGGGCAGTTGAGCATTTATTGCGCCTGTTTAATGCCGTTGCAATTGCGGCGGTCTGATCGAGATTACACCTGCGGTCTGACCGCCAGGTGATCTTTTTCTCCCAACGGCCTGTAACGGCTATATTAATTGTGGGGGGTATATATACTCCCATGCACGGCCCTGTTCAGGACTTTTGGCATAATCTTGAGCATTGTCATCATCCTTGAGAGCCTAAGCTAGTTTCATACACTCTAGGTTTCAAATTCTCAAATTTGTGAGAGTGTGCATTTGAGATCTTCTAGTGCATTGCATTTAGATCATTGAATCAATCGTGTGGCACTAGAAGAAGGCAAAGTGATCATCACCGGCTTGTTACTCTTGGAGTTTGCCGGCTCCTAGATGGCTAGGAGAAAGGTTTTGAAGAGCTCTTCAAGGAAGATTGTGAAGAAGCTTCAAAACGTCTTGTGAAAGGTTGAGCACGCCTTGCCGGAGCGGTCAAGTGCATCCTTAGTGAAATTGAAGTTTGGATAACTCATCACACTATTCCGGCTCAAGATCTAGGTCACTTCTCGAGAGAAGATTGACTAGATAGAGGAGCGGTTAGAGATTTGAGTTTGCCTCAACGTGGATTAGGGGTGATTGGCAAATCACCGAGACCACGGGATATATCCTTGTGTTGAGATTGCTCATTGTTCATCTTGTGTTATTTAAATTGCTCTCATTTACTACAAATTGTTTGATTTATTGTAATTTGGTAAAATCGCCTATTCACCACCCCTCTAGTCGATATCCTAGATCCTTTTCAATTGGTATCAGAGCAAGGACTCCTTTTTAGAGGATTTAACCATCCCGGAGTAGGATAAAGATGGCTAGTGAGGGTCGGATCAATATTGGTAAACCACCACTCTTTGATGGATCTAACTATACTTATTGGAAAACTAGGATGATGGTCTATCTTAAAGCCATCGGTGGAAAGATTTGGAAAGTGGTGGATGAGGGGTTTGCAATTCTTGATGATGATGACATGACCAACTTAGATAGAGATAATGCCTTAGCAAATGCTCAAGCCATGAATGTTCTTTATAGTGCTCTAAATCTAGGTGAATTTAATAGAATTTGTAAACTTGAAACGGCCCATGATATTTGGAGAAATCTTATGGATATTCATGAAGGAACCTCGATGGTCAAGGACGCTAAACTATTTATCCATAAGGGCCAATTTGAAAAGTTTGCCATGTTGCCCAATGAAGATGTATCGGAGATGTTTAACCGATTAAATAACATCGTAAATGAGTTAAATGGGCTTGGTATGGATGTCACAAACGTGGAGTTTTGTCATAAGTTTCTTAGAGCTTTACCTTCTAAATATGATACAATTGTTACCTTACTTGTGCGTTCGAACTTGAAGAGTGTGACTCCGTTGGAAGTCTTGAGTGAGATTCTCACTCATGATATATTCAAGAAGTCTCAAGAAGAAGTGAAAGATGAGGCTTCCGACTCCAAGAAGAAGAACATTGCACTTAAAGCTCAAGTCTCCAAAAGGGAAGACAATGAAGAGGAAAGCGATGAGAGAGACATCGATGAGGAAATGGCTCTCTTCGTGAGAAAATTCAAGCGATTCATGAAGAAAAGATATCAAGGGAAATCTTTCAAGAAAGGACAAACATCCAAGAGGAACCCATTTGAAGAAAGAAGATGTTTTGAGTGCGGTGAAAAGGGTCACATCTCCACACAATGCAAAAATAAGGAAGAAGAAAAATCAATGAAGAAAAAGAAATACGAGAAGGAAGGAGAAAGCAAGAAAAAGGTTTTCAAGAAATATTATAAGAAGAAGGATGGGCAAGCTTACTTCATTGAGTGGGATTCGGATGCTTCAAGTTCCGATTCTGATGATGAGGATGAAGCGTCACCCAAAGGAATTGCCGGAGTAGCTATCAAGGAAGCTCCATCTCTATTCTCCACTCCTCATTGCCTCATGGCTAAAGGAGAATCAAAGGTATCTTGTGATGAAAATGAATACACTTATGATGACCTAGTTGAGATGATCACTGATTTTGATGACTATATGAGTAAGGAAAAAGAAAAATTCAAGGAATTGAAGAAGAGATACAAAGCTCTTCAAAATTCCTATGAGGAGCTAAACACATCTCATGAGAGTCTCAAAGAAACTCATGAGATGCTCAAGGAAGCTCATGACTCTCTAATTACTCATAAAGCCAACAAATCGAGTAATGACATAGGCATCACTTGCAATGTGTTGAATGATTTTCCCATGATGTCTACTTCTAGCATTTCTACTTCTTGTGAAGACTTAAATGAATTCCCTACTAGACCTAAAATTGAAGATAATGTGCTTAGTCTTGAAAACAACGAACTTAAAGAAGAAATTGAAAAACTAACCAATGACCTAGCAAAATGCTATGTAGGAGAATCAAAATTAAGACATCTTCTAGATAGTCAAAGATTTTCCTTAAGAAAAGAAGGACTAGGTTTCATTCCAAAAAAGGGTAAACATGCTTTTGTTCCAACTAAAACCGTTTTTGTGAAAGAAAAAGGATATTGTAACAAATGTAAAAGTTTAGGTCACATTGAAAAGAATTGCCATGCTAACAAAAGCATTTCATCCCCTATATTCAATTCTTGCTATGTATTGTAGAAAATGACAAATGGCGATATTAAAGCCAAATTTGTTGGAACCCCGATCATTGGTGCCAAAAAGAAAGCCATTTGGGTTCCAAAATCCTTGGTAACTAACCTCCAAGGACCCAAAAAGGTTTGGGTACCTAAAAGGACCTAACTTTGTTTTGTAGGTAAATTACAAGGCGGGAGGACAATATTGGGTGCTCGATAGTGGATGCACTCAACACATGACCGGTAATCACAACATGTTCTCCTCACTAAATAACAAAGGTGCGGAATATGACAAGATCACGTTTGGAGACAATAGCAAAGGAAAGGTAAAAGGTTTAGGTAAAATTGCTATCTCAAACGACCTCTCCATATCTAATGTATTGCTTGTTGAATCTCTAAACTTCAACCTCTTATCCGTAGCTCAACTTTGTGATCTTGGATTCATATGTGCATTTTATCCAAAAGAAGTAATTATCACTATCATTGATGATAATAAGTTGATTTTCAAAGGTTTTAGACATGGCAACCTCTATTTAGTTGATTTCAATTCAAATGATACTAATCTTGGTACATGCTTGTTTACAAAATCTTTCAAAGGTTGGCTATGGCATAGAAGGCTTGGGCATGTTGGAATGAAACAACTAAATAGACTAGTTAAACATGATTTGGTTGTTGGTCTAAAAGATGTAAAGTTTGAAAAAGACAAATTATGTAGTGCTTGCCAAGCCGGAAAACAAGTTGCAAACTCACATCCAACTAAAAGCACAATGTCAACTTCGAGTCCACTTGAATTATTGCATATGGATTTATTTGGACCAACTTCTTTTGTGAGCATTGGTGGCAAAGTCATTGCCTTGTCGTTGTAGATGATTTTTCTAGATATACATGGATATTCTTTTTGCATGATAAGTCAATTGTGTTTAACACTTTCAAAAGCTTTGCTCAAAGGGCCGAAAATGAATTTAGCTTCAAGATCAAAAAAGTGAGAAGTGACAACGGCTCCGAATTCAAGAACACCAAGGTTGAAAATTGGTGTGATGATAAAGGCATCAAACATGAGTTTTCGGCCAAGTATACACCGGAGCAAAATGGAGTAGTCGAACGAAAGAACCGGACATTGATAGATATGGCAAGGTCTATGCTTTCGGAGTACAATGTTTCGGACACCTTTTGGGCCGAAGCAATCAACACCGCGTGCCATGCATCAAATCGTCTTTATTGTCATCGACTACTAAAGAAAACTCCTTATGAGCTTCTCATTGGAAGGAAGCCAAACATTTCCTACTTCCGTGTGTTTGGGTGTAAGTGCTATATCTTGCGGAAAGGTACACGCTTATCTAAATTTCAAAGTAAATGTGATGTAGGATTTTTGTTAGGATACTCATCAAATAGCAAAGCATATCGTGTCTACAACCAAAACTCCGGTTTGGTTGAGGAGACACATGATGTTGAATTTGATGAGACTAATGGCTCTCAAGAGGAGCAAGAAAATTTGGATGATGTAGGTGATGAAGGGTTGAGAGTGGCAATGAAGAACATGACCATTGGGGATGTCAAGCCGAAAGAAGATAGTGATCAAGATGAAGATCCATCCACTCATGCTATCCCCTCTTCATCAACTCCTCAACACGAAGATCAAATAGTTGAAGTGGTCAACGTGGAAGACTCCTCTCAACAACAACCGGAAGTACCTTCTACCTCTACTTCACAAATCCCGGTTGACCATCCAAGAATTCATCACTCAATTTCCAAAGATCACCCCGTCGATCAAATTGTTGGTGACTTGTGTAAGGGTGTTCAAACTCGTTCTCGTCTTGCTTCATTTTGCGAAAATTACTCTTTTGTTTCCTCCTTTGAGCCCACACTTGTAGATGAAGCTTTAAAAGATCCGGATTGGGTGAACGCTATGCATGAAGAATTAAACAACTTCACCCGCAACAATGTTTGGGAATTGGTAGAAGAACCAAATCCGGATGAGCATAATGTCATTGGAACCAAATGGATTTTCAAGAATAAACAAGATGCAAACGGAGTGGTAGTAAGAAACAAGGCAAGATTGGTGGCTCAAGGATACACTCAAGTTGAAGGTTTGGACTTCGGTGAAACCTTTGCTCCCGTAGCTAGACTTGAGGCTATTAGAATCTTACTTGCTTTTGCTTCATCTCATAATATTAAACTATATCAAATGGATGTCAAAAGTGCATTTTTAAATGGAAAAATTAATGAGTTAGTATTTGTTAAACAACCTCCCGGATTTGAGGATCCTACAAAGCCAAATCATGTGTATAAACTCTCCAAGGCTCTTTATGGTCTTAAACAAGCACCTCGTGCTTGGTATGAAAGACTTAGAGACTTTTTAATTTCAAAAGGCTTTAAAATTGGGAAAGTTGATACTACATTGTTTACTAAGAAAATTGGAAATGATTTCTTTGTATGTCAAATTTATGTTGATGACATCATTTTTGGATCTACTAACCAAGACTTTTGCGAGGAATTTGGTGATATGATGTCCAGGGAATTTGAGATGTCTCTGATAGGAGAATTAAGTTTCTTTCTCGGATTACAAGTTAAACAACTCAAGGAAGGAACTTTCATTAGTCAAAACAAATATGTGAAGGATCTACTCAAGAAGTTCGGACTTGAAGAAGCAAAACCAATCAAGACACCAATGGCCACAAATGGTCACCTTGTCTCTGACGAAGGAGGTAAACCGGTAGACTCAAAGCTTTATAGATCCATGATTGGTAGTTTATTATATCTAACTGCTTCTAGGCCCGATATTATGTTTAGTGTTTGTATGTGTGCAAGATTTCAAGCCTCTCCTAAAGAAAGTCATTTAATGGCCGTTAAGCACATTTTGAGGTATCTAAAATATTCATCTAGCATAGGGTTGTGGTATCCTAAAGGTGCAAAATTCGAATTAATTGGATATTCTGATTCCGATTATGCGGGATGTAAAGTGGATAGAAAAAGCACCTCTGGCAGTTGTCAACTATTAGGAAGATTTTTAGTATCTTGGTCCTCTAAGAAACAAAACTCTGTAGCTTTATCAACCGCCGAAGCGGAATATGTTTCCGCGGGTAGTTGTTGTGCACAATTGCTTTGGATGAGGCAAACATTGTTGGATTATGGAATAAAACTTGAAAAAGTGCCTCTTTTGTGTGATAATGAGAGTGCGGTGAAAATAGCCACAAACCCAGTTCAACACTCTCTGACCAAGCATATAGATATCCGACACCACTTCCTTAGAGATCATGTTAGCAAAGGTGATGTGGTGGTGGATAATGTGAGAACCGAAGATCAATTAGCGGATATATTCACTAAGCCCTTAGATGAAAGTTGTTTTTGCAAACTTCGAAATGAGCTTAACGTCATTGATATATCAAATGTGGCTTGAATTGTTGGACTCATATTGAATGTGCTTATATTATCACTTGGTTGCTTAAATTTCCTCTTTTAGAGCTTTCTAGGCTCCTTTATCGGCAATTGAGTGAAATGAACCAAAAACTTGTTAAATTGTAAGAAAAATTCTTCCCCTTTGGTGATATTGCCTATATCTTTCTTATGATTATCTTATAGTTATATATATCTCTCTCAAAATGTCTTGAGCTTCAAATCAATCAAAATCTTCCAAGAAATTCAATCTTTCCAGCGGTCTGACCGAAACATATGCGGTCTGACCGAATGCATCTCCAGAGAGCATCCTAGATTCCTGCTTCCAGCGGTCTGACCGGTATCTCTTCTACGGTCTGACCGAATTTTCATGACTAGAGACCTTTTAACCCGAATCTCTTGTCCTTTTTGTCCTTCTTCCCCACTTCTGTCTCTTTCACGTGCGCCTCAAATTCTTGGATTCTTCCTCCCTGGTCAAACCCTCTTCAAGCTCGGACAAACCGTGGGTCAAGATCGTCATCAAATCATGTCTTCTAGGTACATTGCTCAGATTCCTCTCTATTTTCCTTTTTCTCTTCTGTTCTTCTAGCTGTTTAGCGCAAATGTGATAAACCTGGTCCAATTGTGGTTGTCTCTTGAAATTGATTCATCCTGTTGATGCAATGTGTAGTCTCACACGTATATCTATCTGCATTGCTCCCTAGAATCAACAAACTCCCAGAAATCATGCCAAACCCTAACTCTACGGTTGCGCCGGTCTGACCGCCCATGTTTCGGTCTGACTGACTGTAACAGTAGAGCCAAGATGTGCAGTTCTGTTATCATCTCTGTTCTCGTCATGCTTTCCTGTTTCTTGTATCTTACCTGCTGCATATCTTCCAAATCGTACAGTGGTCGAGGTACTCAAGGCGCTGGCTCCATTCGGACCAACAAGAAGAAATTGGCCAAGCGACCGAAAAGGGCTCTACCTTCAAGTAGCAGCGACAGTCACGATGACGACTGGGTACCCTCGGCCGGTGACTCAGAGACAGAGCAGTCGTCTCATAGGGGTGGATCTTCTCATGTGGCCATGGACATCGAGAGTGAGGACGATGAAATAAACGTCCACGCCTATCAAGGCCCAAAGAAGAACTGGACGTCGAGCGACTACACGAAGGCAAGGACCACCTATGCCTACGATCATGCAAATGATGCAACGACGCCTCACTTCTACACGATGACGCAGCAGGATGCCTTCTACGGTCATTTGGTCCACAAAAACATTTTCGAACATAAATGGATCGAATGGGCCTATGTTGTGAATCAGCCCATCATGGCTCCCTTGGTGCAGATCTTCAAGGATATAGGGCTGTATGACTTTGTAGAGCACAAGTGCCCATGGAACGCCACCGCTATCAGACAGTTCTATGCTACAGTTGAGATCAAATGGGCGGACCAGCAGATTATATGGATGACAGGGTCTAGGCGCTATCAGGCCACCTTTGAGGAGTTTGCTGCGGCAAACAAGCTGAACTATGAGGAGCTGAAGGAGGGGATCGACATGGAGGAAGAGGATTACCTTCATGAGGACGACTGGCTCCAGTTCTATGAGCAGCCGGGAGGCGGACAGCGGATTGTACCCAGTACTGTTACCGGTCTCAAAGTCCTCCCCGCTGTAGTCAACAAAATTGTACGAGCCACGATCCATCCAAAGAGTGGAAACCGAGAAGCGGTCCGGGATTACTACTGGAACTTCATCGACCACATCCTCCAAAGTCATCGGATCAACATTGTCTCCTTCATTTTGAAGACTATTGAGGATGTCTCTGCAGCCACTCTGCCAAATCTCTACTTTGCTCCATATATCATGTCTCTGCTGCTCCAGAAGACAAAGTTTCCTCGCGGGTCTTGCGACATCAGGCATCTCGGCTATAAGCCGTTCAGTGTCAACCCGCGCGTCTTAGCTCGAGGCCAAGGAGCACAGCATCAGCAGCCTCAGCAGCAGCCGGCTCAGCCTATGCCTCCTCCTCCTCCACCTCAGGCTCAGCAGGCACCTCAGTCGAGCCAAGCCCCCGCCTGGTTTTCTCAGTATCAGCAGCAGTTCCATCAGCCCATGATGGATCAGTTTGCTACTCTTCTCCAGGGGCTCGAGCTCACTCATTCGGACTTGGCGGCTTTGCATGATCAGTTCCAGACCTTCTCTTCGCGCCAGGATCAGTTCGAGCAGCGCTTCGACGCCTTCTCCACTCATTTCTACACTCGTTTCCCACAGACTCCTCCTCACCATCCTCCCGATGATGATGCTCCAGCTGATACTTAGCCTTTATGGCAATTGATGCCAAAGGGGGAGAGAGAAGAGAGTAGAAGAGTAGGAGAGAGACAATGAACCTTAAATGTAAATGAAAACTCTTGGATAAAACTTGGATGAAAGAACTTTTGGTGTATAGAAGTTATAATGTTAACTTGTTTTGTGGGATGTTTTTGACTCTTGTATGAAATTGTTACTTCATGATATACGAGATATGCTTATGTTTTGTTTGATATCATGTGTAGATTTGAATGTCTTATTTGTGATACCTCATGCATATATAATCAATGGATTAAGATAGCTTCCTATACTCATGCTTGAACTCCACTAAAATGCCAAAATTCTCTTATTCATACATTTAGGGGGAGTGTCTTACTCTTCGATGCTTATTGTAAAAATACTCCTTATGCTTACAACTCTTTCATCTACTCTTTATGTTGTCATCAATTACCAAAAAGGGGGAGATTGTAGCTTCTAGGCCCCTATAGAGTGTTTTAATAATTAATGACAACTACAAATGCTATACTAACGTTACCTGCCTAGTTGTGTCAAGAAGATACTTAAAAGACAGGTCAATGAAAGGCAAAGAAAGAGCATCATGATGAAGAGAGGGCATTGATCAAAAGGCAAAGGTACGTAATAGGATCTTTTCCATTTTTATCGGTCTAAGGTGATTAGAGAAGAATTTTGACCGGATGTTAGGATAGTTGCCGTACTATTAAGAGGAGCATGTGGTGTATCACAAAATACTTCATCTATGTGCCACAAATCATAAAATCCACTTGCATTGCATGCTAGAAGGTCACATCCTTTGAGAATGCTTAGTTCAGCTCATGTCTGTCTCAGTCGGTCTGACCGTGTGTTATACCGGTCTGACCGAATTCACGGACTGACCGATTAAAATCTCGGACTGACCGATGTTGTGTCTATGCATAGTGTATTCCTTCTTTAAGGTCGGTCTGTCCGTAGTTAAATTCTCGGTCAGACTCCTGGAACCTCTTGATTTATCCTTCTGGCATTTTGAGCTATTACGGTCTGACCGTTTGTTAGACCGGTCTGACCGTAAAATCGGTCTGACCGTGTTTTTGAACTGTGGTCTGACCGTTTGGCCGGTCTGTTCGTATATATCGGCCTGACCGTATAAAGTGTCCAGAAACTATGTCGTCTCTGGACAGTTTCACGGTCTGACCGAAATAGGATCCGGTCTGACCGTATGTGTGCCTAACAAGGGCAGTTGAGCATTTATTGCGCCTGTTTAATGCCGTTGCAATTGCGGCGGTCTGACCGAGATTACAGCTGCGGTCTGACCGCCAGGTGATCTTTTTCTCCCAACGGCCTGTAACGGCTATATTAATTGTGGGGGGTATATATACTCCCATGCACGGCCCTATTCAGGACTTTTGGCATAATCTTGAGTATTGTCATCATCCTTGAGAGCCTAAGCTAGTTTCATACACTCTAGGTTTCAAATTCTCAAATTTGTGAGAGTGTGCATTTGAGATCTTCTTGTGCATTGCATTTAGATCATTGAATCAATCGTGTGGCACTAGAAGAAGGCAAAGTGATCATCACCGGCTTGTTACTCTTGGAGTTTGCCGGCTCCTAGACGGCTAGGAGAGAGGTTTTGAAGAGCTCTTCAAGGAAGATTGTGAAGAAGCTTCAAAACGTCTTGTGAAAGGTTGAGCACGCCTTGCCGGAGCGGTAAAGTGCATCCTTAGTGAAATCGAGGTTTGGATAACTCATCACACTATTCCGGCGCAAGATCTAGGTCACTTCTCGAGAGAAGATTGACTAGATAGAGGAGCGGTTAGAGATTTGAGTTTGCCTCAACGTGGATTAGGGGTGATCGGCAAATCACCGAGACCACGGGATATATCCTTGTGTTGAGATTGCTCATTGTTCATCTTGTGTTATTTAAATTGCTCTCATTTACTACAAATTGTTTGATTTATTGTAATTTGGTAAAATCGCCTATTCACCCCCCCTCTAGTCGATATCCTAGATCCTTTTCACCCTCTCTTCTAACCTAAGATTCTCATTTACATCCAAATACACAAAAAACAATAAGCGCGTTTAGGAGCCCTCTCCCCATGAGAGAGCCTCCGTAGCCAACTTATGTCAGAGGCACGTCGACAAGACTGGGGTCCCCTATGGGACCTGAACATCAATAAATCTGTCGTATCACTCTTTGTGATATTGTGCAGCATGGTGATCCGTCGCAAGGACAGCTCGCACGCCTTACGCGTTGTCGGGGGAAATCTCCACGCGGTCAAGTCCAGGTAAGTTCATGATTGCCCGGGGACAGTGGCCTCCGGTGCCTGCCCCGGGCGCCGCCTTTCAGGCTCCCGGGACCGTGCCCCCCGGCCATGTCCCGGGCGCCGCCATTTGGCCCCCGGGACCGTGCCCCCCGGGCATGTCCCGGGCGCCGCCATTTGGCCCCCGGGACCGTGCCCCTCGGGCATGTCCAGGGCGCCGCCGTTTGGCCCGGGGACAGTGGCCTCCGGTGCCTGCCCCGAGCGCCGCCTTTTAGGCCCCCGGGGACAGTGGCCTCCGGTGCCTGCCCCGGGCGCCGCCTTTTAGGCCCCCGGGGACAGTGGCCGCCGGTGCCTGCCCCGGGCGCCGCCTTTTAGGCTCCCGGGACCGCGCCCCCCGGCCATGTCCCGGGCGCCGCCATTCGCCCGGGGACAGTGGCCTCCGGTGCCTGCCCCGGGCGCCGCCTTTTAGGCCCCCGGGGACAGTGGCCTCCGGTGCCTGCCCCGGGCACCGCCTTTTAGGCTCCCGGGACCGCGCCCCCCGGCCATGTCCCGGGCGCCGCCATTCGCCCGGGGACAGTGGCCTCCGGTGCCTGCCCCGGGCGCCGCCTTTTAGGCCCCCGGGGACAGCGGCCTCCGGTGCCTGCCCCGGGCGCCGCCTTTTAGGCCCCCGGGGACAGCGGCCGCCGGTGCCTGCCCCGGGCGCCGCCTTTTAGGCTCCCGGGACCGCGCCCCCCGGCCATGTCCCGGGCGCCGCCATTCGCCCAGGGACAGTGGCCGCCGGTGCCTGCCCCGGGCACCGCCATTTGGCCCCCGGGACCGTGCCCCCCGGCCATGTCCCGGGCGCCGCCATTTGGCCCCCGGGACCGTGCCCCCCGTGCATGTCCCGGGCGCCGCCGTTTGGCCCGGGGACAGTGGCCGCCGGTGCCTGCCCCGGGCGCCGCCATTTGGCCCCCGGGACCGTGCCCCCCGGGCATGTCCCGGGCGCCACCTTTTGGTCCCCGGGACCGTTCCCCCCGGGCATGTCCCGAGCGCCGCCTTTTGGCCCCCGGGACCGTGCCCCCCGGGCATGTCCCGTGCGCCGCCTTTTGGCCCCCGGGACCGTGCCCCCCGGGCATGTCTCGGGCGCCGCCATTTCGCCCCCGGGACCGTGCCCCCCGGGCATGTCCCCGGCGCTGCCATTTGGCCCGGGGACAGTGGCCTCCGGTGCATGTCCCAGACGTCATCGCCCTCCTAAAAGGTAAAACCCCTGTTTGTTTATCACGTGCAGGTCACGCGAGGGACGCCTCGGGAATCAGCGACCACCTGTCAAGCATCCAAGACGTTTGACCGGGAGAAGGACGGTCCTACCCTTCAATCCGACGGTGGCTTCCGGGGTAGTTTAGGTTTTTTGCTTCTTTTTGGGGCTATAAATAGCCCTTGTACCCCTCTGTTGTAAAGGATCAGTTTATTATTATTTGGAATAGCTAATCTCACAGACGTGCTCCGGAAGCCTCTCCCCCGGAGAGAGCCTCCCCAGCCGACTCCGGTCGGGAGCGCGTCGACAGGACTAGGGCCCCCACTGGGACCCGAACCTGTATAAATCCTCGTGTCTTTTCTTGTGTTTGTCCGGCGGGGGAGGACCGGTCGCCCGGTCAACCCGCGCTGCGTAATCTCCGCTAGGATCGTCTTCAAAACCTGCCGGGGTATTCTTAATACCACGACACGCGTGTTCTACACCACCAAACCTGCCTAGGATTTCATAACACCACGACAACATCTTTTTTACTTTGAAAGAGATATATATTGTTGAGGATCATCATTGCTATCATACATGTGGCAATGATCCAGTGCACACAATTGTCGAAGTAAGGAGGCCTTGCTGCCTTACATGTGGCAAGAATATAGCCAAAAAGTAGTCACTAAGTCCCTGACATTGTGGACCCACCTATCAATGAGGACATCAGTTTTAAAACACACGATTTGTCTGCAAGTAAGGTTTGAAACAGCTATCTCCAGATTTTGTGCTCGAATCGTGACTGTCTTGCAGTTATGCAGCAATATCCTGATATCTCAAAAGAATTAATAAGTGATGAGAAGCTTTAAATAAGAAATAAGGCATGGGGAGATGGGGAGAGACCAGGAGAAAAATAAAAGCTTGGGCTAGACAGTATATGATTTTAGTGCTCGAGAACAACGGTTGTTCCAGTGCTCATTCAAAGGACTGACTTTCTTCTTCCGGTGCTCATTTAACACCTTCTGTCATATTATTCCCTCTTTGACTCCCAAACTGCTCCGATCAATGCGCATGTATCCTATCATTAAATAAACAAATTTATATATATGTGTGTTGTGTCCAATAGATAATGAAAATCAAAGCAATTTAATGTTTCACTCGAGCCTATATGACTGAGGAAGACAGCGGCGACAAGAGATGGTGATAAGTAAGAAGAGGAAAAAGTGTGGGGGAGAATAGATATACATATTAAACCTAATTTTTAAATGTATGATATAGATAATAAAAAATTTTTTTAAAAAAAACATCACTTGCTTCCTAGACAGTCAAAAAAAATAATTCGAAGTATAGAACATACGAAGCTGCAAGTAAACAAAAAACATACGACGTGGCAAGGAAGTCAAAAATTGCACGAAAAGAATAATTCTGAGTATATAACATCCAAATTTCTGAGAAGTTTCCACGTTGTAGCATGAGTAATAAGGTCCCTGTTGCCTTTATTATTCACTCATGATAGAGACAGAATATTAAGTCTTATCGTCCACTTTTCAGTACAATCATCTAATTATTCTTTCAAGTAATCATAGTCTTCCGTTTATATTATGTCTGCTTTAAATTATTATTTACTAAACTCGTTACTCTAGCCCCATTTCAAATAAGTTATAACCAACAGTGCAATTAAATATAAGTAAAAAATTTCATGGAAGGAATAATGTTAACTATATAACAGGCAAATTTCTGAATAGTTTCCACCGCGTAGCACAAGTACTATTAATCCTTGTTACCTCTATACTTCAATCCCATTGGAAGTTACATTCGGTGATACTATCTTTATTTCCTTCAATACCGGATTATTTGTTCATGTAATCATCATTCTCTTGAAGATATCCAGTTATTTATTAAAACAACAACTTCTAACTCCACTTCAAACAATTAATCACACAATTATTATCGTAATATAGCACCATAACTAAAATATAAAGTATTTTATCATATTCATTGATCTGAGAGGATCTCAGGTCGAATTCGCAACGGATTTGCGACCAAAAAAATATTTGCAACTTTGGAAAGGTTTGCGACCTTGAAAAGGATTCAAACTCTTCGAACCTTCAATACTGGATGATGAGCCATATACCATAGTACCATCTGTTGAAGACTTGGTCTATCAACGAGATGAACCTCTACGTGAAGATGTGAATCTGGAGAAAAAGGTGACTCCACCCGCAGTGGCACGAAGGAGATTTTTCGAATTGATCTGAAAGATCAACGAGCACGTGCGGCAATGTGGTACACCGAAGAACATGGACAAGCCCAATTTCTACATCTCCAGTTTGATCGAGAGATCGCAACAGGGGTTGGCTCCTTCTCAACAAAGGAGTTATGATCCGGGAGGATTTTCAAGTCCTGATCGCATACGGCTTTGCGACCTTAACCGTGTTCGGAAAGGTTTCGCGACCATGGATTGGTTTGCGACCATAAAAAGGAATTTGTTCTCTGTTCGGAATTGTAATCCGATCCGAATATATATAACTAAGCTTATCTGTTTAGGATAGTTAGTTAGTTATATGAGTCTAATACATTTAGGTTACTAAGTCTGATACATACTCATATGATTGAACTATAAATACCTTGTAATAGGTCTAGTTTAGATCATGGAAAAAGTCATATAACTTATTTGACACTAGTACAGAAAAGCTTTCTTCTATCGGTAAAAAACACCCTTCTACTATCGGTTTTCGTACCGATAGAGATAGACACGATAGAACAAGACAGAACATTTTCTATCAGTAAATAACCGACAGAAGAACTTCACAATTCTATCGGCATCTTAGGAGTGTACCGATAGAAAACCCGTCGTAGTTTGACGTTTAGCAGTGGGAAAAGTACCACTGTTCTAACGGTTAATTACAAGATTAGCGACAGCAAAAAGCTTACTATTCTATCGGCACCTTATGAGTGTACCGATAGAAAGCCCGTCGTAGTCTGACGTGTAGCGGTGGGAAAAATACCACTATTCTAATGGTTAATTACAAGTTTACCAACAGAAAAATGTTAGTACTCTCTCGGTTGGAAATGAGATAACCGATAGAAAAAACTACAGTAGTCTCTCGGTTGTGGATGAGTTCACCGGCAGGAAAAATCACACTATTCTGACGGTTAATTTCTAGTTTACCGATAGAAAAAGTGGTAGTAGTCTCTCGGTTGTGGATGAGTTTACCGATAGAAAAGTGGTGGTAGTCTGTCGGTTGTGAATGAATTTACCGATAAAACATTCACATATACAGTACGTTATTTACATTCACATATACAGTACAGATGCAATACATTATAGATTGGATACACAATACAGTACAGATGCAAAGAAGGCTAAATTCACAAAACAGATTGACACATTAAACAGTTATTCACATTTATTCACATATATATGGACAAATACAAATTGCAATCCAATGTGGACATTTATTGACATATATATTTATTCACATATATATAAATAGTCTATGCACAGAGTACACGAAAAAGAGAAAATTATCATGGCGAATGGTTGGGCTCAACTTCCTCCATGACATATTGAGCCCAGATTTGTCAAAGATCTCTAATCTTTGCATTTTCGTATGAGTCTTTCGACATGGCGATCTGCAAGCATGTGTGAATACTTAGTAACTAACTTCCTAATTTAGAACGTGACACCCAATTTTCAAATTTGAGTTAGCTATCGATGCTTACCTGGGGGAATTGGGCAAAGTTTGTTTGCACTAGGTCGTACATGTAGCGCAACACATAAAACCCGCATTCCCACTATTGCGGCTGCTGATGGCACTGAGATAATTGCATATGCGAAGACATGTTAGCTATTGTTTCCATAAACTAATTAAGCATAAACAAAAAGTCTCGTGAGTACCTCATATTCTTTCCAAGCTAGTAGGGAGCCCTGCGGTGCGGCATGCCTCCCTCCAGCGGACACATATTTATCAAAAGCCCTGCATTTCAGCTAGTGAGGTGAAAATTTAAATCAAACATATAAGTTACTTACGCCTCCATATTCCCCTTGACCACATACTCGATCGATAATCTGTCACGCATCGAATCAAGGTAGTACACCTCGTTTCTCGGCGGACAGATCACGATGAGGATCCAGTGGCCCCTGCATTGTACGTAAAAGAGGACCGCTAGCTCAAAGTATATCTCAGGTGTAACATACAAGATCGAGTTAAATTAGTACGAAATGCACTAACTTTTGGTGGTACGGCACCAGAATGAACTCCCTGTCCTGCTGCGCCATCAGCGCCTTGGATATGTACTGCTCAGCGTGCGCGGCGTCGTGCTCTAGCATCGTGAGGCTTATTTTCTCTGGGTCAAGGAAACCCACCTTGTCACACACAGCCTCCGATGCTAGCCTATACATGCACCTGCATGCAAAGGACGACATTAGTATTGCACAGAAAGTCACTACATTTCAAATGAACTACAATAATGCAGAGTTAGCAAACAGAGTTAGAAAACAGCAATACATAGCATCAGCAAACTCACAGGACTCCAGTCCGTATGATGGACATATCGAGCTCCCGCCAGTTGTAGAGGTCGAACAGATCCTCGTGTGCCACGGATATACTCTCGGGCTCACGGTGGAACTGCCCAGGCCTGTAGGGAACTAAGAAGTTCAGATTGCGCCGAGCTCGGTGTAGGTACCACTCGTGGAGGTCTCTGGTTGATCGATCCAATTTGCGCAAAGCTGCCTCCGACATGAGTGGGAACCCGTTCCTGAACCTCTCCGGTTGTCCTTGTCGCCCTTTTCCCTTGCCTTTGCCCTTGCCTTTTGCTGGGGACTGAGCGCATACCTTCGAAGGCAAGGGCGAGGTGATGGCGGCTTTCTTCCGAGGTGAAGGCGTGGATGCGCTGGGTGGGGTCGAGGCCGTCTTTGATGTGTCCAGGGTCGCACGAGATCAGGCCTCATGCCCCGAGCTGGGGGCGCAGTCCCCTGGTAGCCCAACGGCAGGCCACTTCAATTAATGAGCACGTATGTTAGATTGTGCAAGTTGAGTGTACTGAGTAGGATGTAATCTAAAATGTGTAGGATTTACCGGTTATATTAGAAGACATTTCTTGGGCCACTGTACGTAGGAGCCCACTGCTTCAGCAAGTGTCTACAGTTCCTCTATTGGGACTGCCAACGGAGAATCGTTGTAGCCCGGCATGGCCATGTCCACCTGTACCTTTGCAAACCCCAACCGCAGAGGTACGCAATGGACCCGGGCATCCGGCCCAGACGGATATACGAAGCCGTGTCCAACCACTTCCTGCCTGTCGCCTAGGTGATTCAGTAGGATGCAACCCTCCAGCTTCTGCAAATTTGTAAATATTAAAACAGGTTAGGGAAACAACTCTAACAGAATGGGAGTGGCATCAACTTAAGTGCACAGATGAGGCTTGTAGTACCTCAAGTAGATCCACTGGATCCGCGAGGACCTTCGAAGCGCAACTGCTTATCCGACCCCGCGGGGTACCGTCGCCCTGGGGTTCTGCATCTGCACTCTTGCTCAGCAATGCATCTCTCAACCGTGCAAACTCTTCCCTCATTTGTGTGACCTCAGACTGCACCTCAGCCCATATCTTCTCGGAGAGCTCCGCCTGTACCTTAGCCCGTATCTTATCGGACAGCTCAGCTTCCTTTTCCTTCCAGGAGCGGGCCTTCTTCCTCGGTGGAGCCGGATCTGCGAAACCGGCCTTCCACGACACAATGGCTCCCACGGCCCGTGTCCGCCCAGGATGCTCCTTATTTCCTAGAGCCCGGGTGAGGATATCGTTCTCCCTCTGTGGGGTAAACAATCCCTCCACTGCCTCCTTCTCAAAAGAGATCTGTTACATTTAAAGGTACCTTGTGAGACAAATTGCCTTATATACACTTGTGCGCACATAGTTTACGAGGTTAGCCAACTTACCATTCGCCTCACAACGTCGACGTCCCCAGGGGTTGCGAACTGCACAGACCCTGTGGATGACACGGACCCCCTCCCCCTCCATCATCGCTTGCACCTCTCATCCCGAATCTCGGAGAGCGGCAACTCAGGGGTGTCGATGACAGGATTTTGCTCGTCTTCCTTCTTTCACTGCTCCTCCTTCCCCGCATAGCCCCAGGATCCGAGCCGATGCGGGTGGTGGTTCCTCTTCTGGATCGCCCTATTCTTCTCGCTGAGGGCCTTGAACTCCTCAGTCCCCTTCTGCTTGGTGAATTCCTCCCATACCTCCTCTAATATGAAGGGGTACTTCTCGCAAGGAGATTTCCCCGCAGCGAGGAAGTTACTGACGAGCCAGCTCTTAAAGGTTTTCCATGTTCCGTTCATGTCCTTCAAGCAGGCCGTCCTAGGTGTATCGTCGGGGATGTTCCACTTAGCTTGTTTTCAAAAAATGCATACAATTAATCACGAGTTAGTTAAAATTTAGTATAAGCCAAGAGAACGTGATTACGAAAGAGTTCAGCGATTTCAGTTAATTTAACCTTCATTTCCGCCCACAACCTATCCCTCTCGTCCGCCGTCACGTCCTTCCAGCTCTGCACGGTGATCTTCACCCTTTCTTTCGCCAACAGCCCAACGTAGGCCGCGTACTTCCCAGCATTCTTTCCAATTGGCCTCCCAAATTGGTTGAACTCACAAGAAAGATCCGTGCGTTTGGCCAAACGGCCCAACGTCGTCGCGCCTCGTCCCACCCTCTTGCGCCGGGATGTAACAGCTGCATCTTCAGTTACGTTGGGGTTGGCCCTAGTCGAACCACTGGTACCATCCGATGAAGACGACGACATGTCTTTCCCTACAAAACCATCAAAAATTTAATGGAAACACAAACCAAATCATTTTACAAAGAAAAAGGACCTATTTTAAATATTTTTTCCATCGGTAAACACAAAAGCTACCATGCAATTAATACAAGATAAGATTCTATTTCTCAGCGTTTTCATCTACACATTTTCATATAGGAAGCAGGCGACATATGGCAATTAATTCTTCTTGGAGTTCCATAACTCAGCCCAGGACTGGAATCTAATTAGGGCTGCAAAAGGGATGTCCGAACAAAATAATACTAAAAGAAATACATGAATAAATTACTTCTTGAACTGTTCAGAAATACTTTCTGTCGGTAAACACATGATCTGCCGATAGAACATAACAATTTTTCTATCGGCAAACACGTGAGATGCCGATAGAAAATAACAATGTTTTCTATATATGAAATTTTGTTGATAAGCCACTACTCACTGTCATCACATAACATTCTCAATGATTTTCTATACTAATATTCATGGGCCAGTATTATTATTTCACACGTAAATATGCACACAAGCATCTAAGTGCCACTGTGCATAATCTGACAAACCTAATGCTAATGGAATATAAAGATATTGAAGTAGCACAGAAAGTAGGTCACAACCAAAAAAGGAATAATATGGTCTATAGCACCCTCTCTTGGTTATCTTTTGCATTACCTGTATGCAAGTCATCAGGACTTCATCACATCTATTAGTTTGGGAAAAGTCATATATATATGTATATGCATTTGAAACATATACTTCGAAGACCCATCCACATTGCCATATGTTCATACCAAGTGAGTAAAAATTCCCAACCAAACTAGTACATTGCATGCCTCATGTCCTTCCAGATCCAAAGTTTTAATACTTGTTCAGAAATATTTTCTATCGGCAAATACAGGAGATACCGATAGAATATGTGTACGAACAACTCCAACATATAATGTGCATTACATGGCAGTTGCATACAATTGATCACACATACAACAGTATAGATAAGTTAAAATCTCAAAATAGGTTCATTACAACACTGGAACATATTATGTCAACCCTAATTTAAATCAACATTGCCTGCGGAATGTACATAATCCAACACAATAGGTAACCCTAGTGTAATTGTAAAACTCGAAGAATTAGTACGTACAAAACACTAGGATCAAATAAGGAAGATGCTGGAAATAGAACGACGAATTAGGGTATTTACGGCGATCAGTGCTGGTGATGGAGAGGCGGTGTAGAATGCAGCAGCGGCCGGCGAAGGACGAAAATAAGAACCGATGGCAGTGGCGAACCAGTGTCCAGCCGGCGATCGTCGTGTGGGAGAGAGGAAGTGAGTGGTCACGGCGGAGGTTGTGGTTTTCTTCGCTCTCGAAAAGACGCAGTGCTCTAAGTTGGAACTATTCGACTGGAGGGAAACTCAAGGGCCGTGTATGAGTAATAAAGTAGTGGATGACCTTTTCTATCGGTAAAACAAAATAGTACCAATAGAATTATTTCCGTTTCTATCGGTACAACAAAATGATACCGATAGAAAAAGTAAATTTCCCGGAAAAATATTTGAAGTAGTGGATGCCTTTTTCTATCGGTATAAACAATAAAATCCCGTGAGACCAATTTTCCCCAGAAAATTTTTTTAATTAAGTGCCTGAGATTATAGTATTGGGTGCCATTTTTCTATCGGTAAAAACAACAAAATACCGTCAGAAAATAAAAAGGTACACACAATTTAACATCAAACAGACCGTGCTTGAAAGCTGCAGAATGATAAAGAAAGAGGGAAGATAGTCGAAAAATTGGAAAATTGACATAAAAAGAAATTGTTCATTCATTGTTGTTTTATCACATATAAAAAAAATAAAACCCAAAATGCTAGGTCAAGGGGTGGTCTTAGCCCTGGCTGCATGTAGAATAGAGTCAGTTTGACTTGCAGCCAGGACGCAGGACTCCTCTAGCGACAAGTTGTCCCTAGGATCAACTACTACCACGTCGAGAAGGCCTGCGACCTCCCTCAGCTTCACTATGGTATCCTTCATAGTCAAACCGCAGCCAGCGATGACCATATCCGTGGCTTTCTTCTCCTCACGAAGACGCCTCGTCCTCGCCCTAGCATTGTCACCATCCGTCTTCATGCGCTGAATGCGCTGGGAGAGATCGTCAAGGTCAAGCCGTAGCTGAGTGTGCTTGTCCGTAAGGAGCTTGTGCTCCTCCTGGAGGGCCCTCAGGTCGGCCTTCACTTTGCCAGTGTCTTCCACGGCTCCCATTCCCTGTGCAAATCAACAGGTCAAGAATGTAGTGAACATGGATTAACAATACAGGGGTAACCCAGGAGATTTAGAGTTCTTACCGGGGAGGGCGTGGCTGACGATCCCATGGAGGTTGCCATTGTGAAAGAGAAGATGAGGAGTCGAAGCGTTCGAGAATTAGAAAAACAACAAAATACCACGACGCATGGCGAGGTACTTATAGAATTTCCAAGGCGACGCATGGCGACACGGTTGAGAATTCAAAGCGCCAGAGTATTTTTCTATCGGTACAAACAGCAAAAACCGTCAGACAACAAATACCGCGAGACTAACGAATTTATTCTAACGGTAAAATATAATAATACCAATAGAATAAGTAAACTTTTCGCAGCAAAACATTTTAAGTGCCTGAGACACATTAAAGTAGCTGATGTCCTTTTCTATCGGTAGAAATAACAAAATACCGTCAGGAAAATTGATTTTTGGAGAGCTTAATTTGAAGAAGCAAGAGGCTGTGATGATATTTTTTCAAGTGCTATTTGAAGGGAAGAATTAAGTATTTACAGGATAAAGGTATTGTATATGTTAGAACTCATGCTGTGGAGTAAAATTGAGATATATTAATGCAGTGAACTAGCTTATCATTAAGTTCTAAAGAAAAATGTACTGTCTGATGTATTAATGATAAGTTCCTCACCTTGCTGCAGAACTTGTGGGCTGTTTGCTTGGCATTTATCCCTGAAATAGAAATTAATCATCAATGGTTCTCAACCTATAATCCTTCTTCGTGGTCATCTCGCAGATACGTTGTTTCGTCGATATCTTCAGTACGGATAGATTGAATGTCCCCCAAAAATGGAGGTATTTCATCGAATTGGTTATACTCCACTTCGTCGACAACATCTTCGACCCCAACAATACGTCTCTTGCTGTGGAGGACAACATGCAAATTTGGATTGGCCGGGTCAACGATGTAGAATACCTGTGTGGCTTGCTTTGCAAGTATAAATGGATCGTCTTGGTGTCCGACTCTACCAAGATCGACGAGAGTAAACCCGTAACTGTCAACTTGAACACCTCGAGGGATTTCGACCCATTGGCATCGAAATAGGGGAATCTTAAGTAATCCGTAATCGAGCTCCCATATTTCGTCAATAGCACCGTAATATGAGTTCAACGCCCTTACTGACCTGGCATCCTCGGAAATAGCAAATAGTGTCACTCCGCTACATTGCGTGCTACTCTTGGCGTCAATGAGCTCTTGTGTAAAATGAATACCCATTGATGTCGTACCCCTGCCAAGTCCCTACAGTGAATCTTGGGCCTCTAGCCAACCATGTCACAGTTTCACTTAAGGAGCCCTCGGCAGCTCGCGTGACTCTTTCTTGAATCCACTCAGCAAATTTCCTGTTATGTTCTCTGCTGACCCAAACGTCTGACTTCGAAGGATTCTGTGACCATAACATTACCTTGTGCTCGTGTATGTATGGCTCGACCTCCATCATGTGCTGTAAGACCCAAAAATGTGATTTTGCGTACACATCACGAGTGGGGACGATAGCTTTGAATCCAATCGTTCCGATTCCCTGAAGCCTACCCTCGTGTCGGGACCTAGGAACGCCAATTGGGTCAACCCCGGCCATATAATCTGTGCAAAATTCAATCACCTCCTCGGCGGCATAACCTTCCATGATACTCCCCTCGGGTCGACGACGAGTCCTTACGTATCCCTTCAATACACCCATAAATCTCTCAAATGGATACATGTAGCGCAGGCACACGGGTCCACAAAACTTAATTTCTCTGATAAGGTGAACAATCAGATGGACCATAACATCAAAAAAGGATGGAGGGAAATACATCTCGAGCTGACAAAAAGTTGTAACCACGTCGCGTTGCAAAGCGTCCAATCCATCCGGATCAATTACCTACGAGGACACAGTTGCGCCAAATATTCAGATCAAAAAAATCTTCTAATTAAGCTCCACAGATGGAGGTAATGAACTTATAGTATGAGTGCACATACTTACCTTGCAAGATATTGCGTTGAAGAAATAACATAGGTTTGTGATTGTCTCTCTGACTTTAACTGGGAGAATGCCTCTGATAGCAATGGGAAGCATTTGTGACATCAGGACATGACAGTCGTGGGACTTCATGCTAACTAGTCTTAGGTCCTTCATGGACACAAGTTTTTTCAAGTTCGCGGAGTACCCACATGGAACTTTAACACCGTGCAGGCACCAACAGAGTTCTGTTTTTTCGCTCTTGGACAACGTATAGCAGGCCGGAGGGAGGTATGTACGCTTTCCATTATCTAAAGGTGCAAGCTCACTCCTTATCCCCATTTCCACCATGTCACGACGAGCTTTCACACCATCCTTTGTCTTTCCTGGAATGTTCAACAACAAACCAATCAAACTGTCACAGACATATTTCTTTACATGCATGACGTTAGTGCAATGTCGAACTTGTAAGTGCTCCCAGTACGGTAGATCCCAGAGAATCGATCTCTTCTTCCAAACATCTTTTTCTCGAGATTTAGAATGCTTACCAAACTCAGCTTTGATGTCCTTCACGTGCGAGTAAATCTCCTTACCGGTTAGAAACACTGGAGCTGATCCCTTCTCAGGCTTCCCGTTAAATGATTTCCACTTCTTACGGTATGTGTGATGCACCAGAAGAAACCTGCGGTGACCCATGTACACTGTTTTCCGGCAGTTTCGCATCCACATGCTCTCAGTTTCATCTAGGCAAATAGGGCAAGCCTTGGCTCCTTTCGTACTATACCCCGACAAATTGCCGTAGGCCGAAAAATCATTTATGGTGCAAAATATCAGGGCCCGCAAGATGAAATTCTCTTTCTTGTATGCATCCCACACCTGCACCCCCTCGCTCCATAATTTTTGTAAGTCCTCGATTAAAGGCGCTAGAAACACGTCAATATCATTTCTGTGTTGTCTGGGTCCTGAGATTAGTAACGCCATCATGATGTACTTGCGCTTCATGCATAACCAAGGAGGAAGATTGTAGATGCATAAAAGAACCGGCCAAGTGCTGTGCCGACTGCTCATATTACCATGTGGGTTCATAACATCTATACTCAGTCCGAACCTTATATTCCTAAGTTCGCCGCCGAACTCAGCAAATGTTCTGTTGATGTTTCTCCATTGAATAGAATCAGCTGGGTGTCTCAGTTTTCCGTCTTGTTTCCGGGCTTCAGCATGCCAACGCAAGTGCTTCGCGACTTTCGGATTTGCAAACAGCCGCTTCAATCTAGGTATCACAGGCAAGTACCACACAGTTTTCGCCGGAGGTCCTTTCTTTACCTCGTGACGTTCACTGTCAATCCGGTCCCTACGCGTATACCTTGATACGCCGCATCTTGGACAAACATGCAAACTGGAGTACTCGTTATGGTACAACACACAATCATTTGGGCATGCGTGTATTCTTTCGATTTCCATTCCCAACGGACACAACAGTTTTTTGGCTTGGTAAGTAGATCTTGGCAACTCATTTCCCTCTGGAAGCATGTCCACTAGAAGATCTAATAGTGCCGTGAAACTCTTATCACTCCAACCGTTGCCTGCCTTCAAGTTATATAATCTCAGCACAGAAGACAGTTTTGTAAATGTTGCACATCCAGGGAACAGAGGCTTCTCAGAGTCAGCAATCAGTTTCTCAAATTCACAGAAGTCGTTTCCGTTGTAATCTTCCTCTACATCACGTAACATCTCATCTAGATTATCATCATCATCACCATCTACGTGCACATCGGAATGAACATTATCACAATTCGGATGATCATCGATATTATTGCAATCCACATCCGAGTTCTGCTGATTGGTAGTAGTGGTGCTTGTTTCCTCAAGATCTTCGCCATGCCATATCCAACGGGTGTATCGCGCGTTAAAACCACGACGAATCAAATGACTCTTAATTTGATCAGGGTTGCTAAACCTCTTCAAGTTCATACAATCTGTACAAGGACAGAGCATATTTTTCTCTCCCTTCCCCTCCTTTTGTTGCTCAGCAAATTTAATAAACTCATTCACACCATCCAAATATTCAAAAGTAGTACGTTTTATTCCATACATCCAATATTTCCTGTCCATCTACAATTAACAAAATTTAACGAGTCAGCCATGCATGCATGAAACCTACCCGATTAAGTTATGTATATGTACATGTACAACCTCTTACAACTGATGTGTTGAACCCTAGCCTGATGAAATTAACACTAATTAACCTAGCTAACTACACAATACAAGCTAGTTAGCTCCTAAAACATGACGCATTTCCAGCTACCAAGCTCCCAAGCTTACAGCTACAAACTTAATTCGAACTACACAATACAACTAGCTTGCAAGTAGAGAGGGAGGGAGATCTAGAGGGAGAGAGAGATAACTGTCGACAATTAAGCATACCTTACAGAGAGGGGCGCAATCAACTTCCCTCCAGCTTGCGCTGATCACCCTAGCAGTGTAGCTGCGAGCGTGGAACTTTCATTACAAACAGAGGGACACAGAGTGCAACAGAACAAATTAAAGAGTAGCTCAGCAATGGTCGAGTGGGGTTTTTCTTATAATGGAGCTTTTTCTAACGGTAAATACATGAAATAACCGTTAGACTAACTAAGGTAATTTGCCTCTCACATATTCTATCGGTAAAAACACACATATACCGTTAGAGAATGTACATTACTGAACAAGTACAGTTTTTGTTCTATCGGTAAATATATGTATTTACTGTTAGATGATGCATGACACAGCACGTACATGAGTTTTTCTATCAGTAAATATGTGTATTAACCGTTAGATGATGCATGACACACGAACATGAGTTTTTCTATCGGTAGTTTTGTGTATTTACCGTTAGATGATGCATGACTGAGCAAATATATATGTTTTCTATCGGTAAATATGTGTATTTACCATTAGAGGAGGTACTTGTAACGCACATGACACCAGTTCTCACATCCAAGGAATCATACCAATGTAACATCAAACAGATCTTAACTACAAGATAAAGCAATATTTCAAGAAATGCTAATTTGTGGATTAACTTGGAGACACAAAAATACTTTTCTTAGGTACTCAGGACTTCATCTTGGCAAAGAAATTACACATGCCAGTTCACAAATTCAGGTACAAACATACACATGCCAGTTCACCAATACAAATTCAGGTACATGTCTGAAACAGTAGTACAAATACACACCTACCAACCAATACAATTAAATACACAAATACTCCCTACACATTCAAGTTCATGTCCCAATTAGCAATACATGATACACAAATATACAACAATATACAAATACAACAATTCACACATTCGATGTATATTAGAAAAGCCACGTCTGAAATTAACAACAGATCACGACGAAGACCCAGTGGCCCCTACATTTTACATAAAAGAGAACCTTTGCAGGTTGCGACAATGCAACTAGCGACTACAAGTTAGACCTGATACATAACAAATCCATTCATCCAAAACAACAAATGTCTGAACCACATTGGACTTAACCATAGGAGTTCAGTTCGAAGATGCCCGAGGAGCTGGAACTGCCGTCGACTTACTTTTGTACGTATTGGTGAATTCCTCGGACTCAAACTCGATCAACTCAACTCAACTCAACTCAACTCCATTAACAAAAAGAACCGACCTTCCAAGATGTTGTTATGTGTAGTGATGGTGTAGAATGGCTGTGCAAATAACAACAATTCTTCTTCTCCAAGCAGGTAAGCATCTGGCCACAAGCTGGTGCATGCAAAAAAAATGTAAGATGCTTTCTATAGGTTCTGATTTGAGAAACACGCAGGGCTTAAGGATCTTCTTGACCGAGCCAACCAAGATCTCGCATTTCACGTCCTTCCAGCTCTCGACGGTGATCTTCACCGTTTCTTTCGCCAACAAGCCAACGTAGGCAGCGTACTGTGATGAAGAACCGTGAAATACGTTGCCCCTCATGAGCATCATCCAAGGACCTGCAAAGATCATAATCATGTTGAAAAGAAGACACATCAAAATGAAGGATACAAAAAAAGCAGAATAATTGCCATAATCGGATTACAATGATTTACGTACCTTGCTTGGGATGCGGAAGTCTAGAGGGCGTCGATGGAGGTGCGGAGGTGCAGCGGTAAAAAATCAATTACCGATAGAACAAAAACATCTGTAGAAGTCGAATGGCTCTATTGGCACAATACAAATTACCGATAGGAATTTTTGTCCACACTCTGTCGGTATATACGTACATTGCCGATAGAATCATACTAGTTGTAGAAGGCGAATAGTTCTAAAATATTTTTTCTATATTCTAACGGTATAAACATTCATTACCAATAGAATAAAACTATTTGAAGACGAACAGTTCTAAGCAATTTTCGATATATTCTAACGGTAAAAGAATACATTACCGATAGAATAAAAATATTTGTAGAAGGCGAACGGTTCTATCGGCACACTACATATTGCCGATAGGAATTTTTGAGATATTCTGTCGGTATACTAATAAATTACCGAGAGAATAAGTCTAGTTGAAGAAGTCGACCAGTCCTATCGGCGCACAACATTCTCCCGTCAGTACTTATGCATCTCTTCTAATGGCAAATATGTTCATCACCGGTAGAGTAAATCATAGTATTTATTCTATCGGTAAGTTTCTTACAAACCGATAGAAAAATACACCCGTTGGCCTTTTTTGGCCGCGAGGCACATTTTCTATCGGTTTTCTACTAAAGCGCTAATAACCGATAGAATATAGGGGTTAGTAGACTGCATTTCCGTATTAGTGTGAGTTTTAAACGCTTGTAGTTCTTTCGACGTAGACAAGTGTGCCTAATGTTCAACGTGTAAGCCCTCTTTGAAATAAAGAGTTGTGCAATTACTTTGGGTTTCAGTATTTCTGAATAAGATCCCGTTATTCCGTATATTAGAATCTGGGCGAGTCTAGTGCAAAAACCAAGACTAGATCTCAAACGGATGATTCATCTAAAACAATACCATACTTTTGTTATCACAAAAACACATGCTACAAAATCTAATATACTTTGTTTTTTAGACTCTTTTCCAAACAAGTTGTCACACGTGCATTGCATTCAGAAATCGGAGTTAGATGCAACTCAAATCTCAATACTCCAGAAAAAATTAAATTATATCTTTTTGTCATGTTTAGTTCACATCATTTTCTGACCATGACAACCAGACACGAAGGATATTTGAGAGTTCATTCTAGCTTTATCCACATATGAGAATTAATCATGCTTTCTTGGTAGCAATAATTTAAAAAACAAAAAACTAAGTAACTCGATACTATTTTTCAAGGAGTTTCAGCATGCATATGAACAATTCTTTTTGCGAAATTGACATATATTGTGGTTGATAGATGGGCGCAATACATGAGGTGGAATTTAAATGTCATATTTGTTTGCTGTTATTTATAAGAATTTCATATAAAAATGGTCAAATATGTAGTGTTTTCATTTATTTTTATTTGTGGTCATCCATCAAATATGTGTCCTTTTCATAGTATAGGAGCAGTTTCATCAAGGAAAAAATGATCTATTGGTAAGTTAAAGAGTGTTTTGTTGTATTAATGTATGTTTTACAAATTATAAAATCTTCTAACCTTATATGATGTCTTTTTTCCTATAAAGTGATCCGGGACAATCAAGCAGGTCTCTTAGATTTGGTCATTTGTCGGGTTTGGGTTACTACTGTGACTTGGTCGGTTTCGAGTAGCTGATAGTGTCTAATCAGTTGTCGAGTCCGATATGATCTAGTGGCCGAATCTAATACGACTAGAGATAGTTGAGTCTTCTATGTCTTCAAGCGGATGTGCTATAAATACCTTGTAATAGGTTAGATAGATAATTTAATCATAGATAGAGTTTAGATTTAAAACTCATTGATAGGGATCACATTGATCAACTGTCGACTTATACAAACTCCTCTTTTAAATAAAGAGTTGTGGTATTTTTCTTTGAATCTGTGATTCCACCATTAGGTTTTCGGTACTTTCGAGTAGAATCCAGTTTGTACATCATTTTTGGATTCAGTACTTGATCAGATCAAGCTAATCCAGTTGTGACTAAATCCAATCGGATCAAGTTGGTATCAGAGCACTATCCTATCCTGTGGATGGTGAAAACTCATCTCGGATATAAAAGGGCCGGCGAGATTCCTCAGGAAGTTGATACGACAAAAGGTGAACATTCGATGGCACCGACAGTCGCGTCTCCGACCATGTCTAAAGAAACCTCCATTCAAGATGATTGGCCGCACAAGTGGCTAAGCTCTCTGCCAATATGGAGACCGTGCTTGCTTGGATCAAGCAACTGGCCATGGCCGTGCCTTCTGAAGATGATGTTCCAAAGGTCAAGGCAACTGGTGTGAAGATCGGGAGCAGCTCGTGCATGTTAGACGAAGACGAAGACGAACACGAACACGACTATAAGGCCAACGACCCAACCAACACCTCCTTAGCTGTCGGATCTTTCAAGGTCAAAGTTAAAACTGACATACCCATATATGATGGGGTGATCGATGCTGAAAAGCTGGATTCATGGATAGACCAGCTTGAGACCTAATTCGACCTACGAGAGTTCAGTAGTGCTCAAAAGGTCAGGTCCGCACCTTGAAAAATGAAGGACCATACCAAGACGTGGTGGAAGTCCCTTGTCACCAGTGGGGAATCAAACAACCTAGGGTGGGGTCAGTTTAAACGGCTTCTACGACAAGAGTACTACCCAATGGGATATCTCGAAGAGAGATGGGATCAATGGTATTGTTTGTATCAATGGTGCGACCAGACCGTTCAGGATTATACGATAGAATTTCAGAGAGAAGCAATGGTCATTGGCATCTCACTATACTACCCTCAGGTGTTTTGAAAGTACACCTCCGGTCTACAAAAAACACTTAGTGCCGAGTTAAGCCTATTCGGTGTCCAAGACATCACGACCATGAGCACAACTACTATAACGATCGAGAAGAAGAATAAGTTTTGTAACGACAAGAACACGAAAGAGAGTTCGATCTCGTCAAAAGGAAAGAAAAATCCAAAGAAAAGCACGGCCAAATCCAACACGGGGATCTCTTGTGAGCATTGTCATGTTGCAGGGCATACAAAAGATGTGTGCTATAAACTCCATCCTGAGCTTTGACCAAAGAAGTATGGACCAGGGAAAAGAACAACCATAGCTTCCACGGCTCCACCCGAAGAAGAGGTTGTGCGAGTAAATTCGATCGAAAAGGCAGACACGACCTTGTCTCTTATGGCAATGCCGAAGGAGACAGGTTTGGATTCACCTTTAGATCACCATCCAATGGAGGAACTGTTCACTATCAATATCCAGGTGAAGCATTAGGTGGTAGCAGCTATATTCGACCCCGGGAGCCAAAAGAATTTAGTCTCCGCCGGACTACTACATTGACTTAGTTTGGTAACAACTACACACCCGCGACCGTATCCTTTGGGATGATTCACATCCGATGTGAACCAACAGATCACAAGTCAGTGCATTTTAAAGTTTGTAATCTCTGCAAAATAGAATGTTATTTTGAAGTAGAATATTAAAGAAAGGAAAAGAAATCTTTCTTTTAACATGTTGGGGCAACAACCTTTCCAAAATAAAAGAGAATTAAAGAAAGGGAAAAACATCTTTCTTTTAAAATGTTGGGAGCAAAACTTTCCCAAAATAAAGTATATCAAAGAAAGGAAAGACACATCTTTCTTTGAAACTTCAGGGCAAAACCTTCTCTATTAAAATAAAAGGAGTAAAATAACTTTTCTTCTAAATATCAGCATTTTCTTAAACATCAAGCCATGGATATGATCCCATGATAGAGCCTTTGAAGAATTCATTGTTCTGAAGACATCGAATGTCCATGATGAACTTCATTCTCTTGTGATGATGTGTATGTAGCATAGTGTTTCAGTAAAAGTCACCAAAGGCAATAGGAACCTCTTCAAGTCTTTTTGTTCTTCTAGAGAACACCAAGACTTCACACACCTTGCACTAACTTCATCAAATCAGGAATCATAGGTATGGCTGGTTTGAATTGGATAGCTACAATGTTTTTAGGGTGAAAGAATTGTTCTAATTTTTTTCTTACTTTTGCCTTGGATGGTGGATGGCTTTCTTCATTGCTTTGTTGGAGGATTCCATGAATATGCTTCGTGAGATTTTTTGGAAACTTCTTTGGGGTTTTCCCCTTGAGGGTTGATTCTTTACTTTGCTTTGTTTGGTGCTTCTTTGCTTTGAGACTTCAAAGGTAGCCAATCCACCTCTTGCAGCGACTAAATAATCCCCATAGGCTTCATTTTTTCAAAAGGATCATGTTGACACCTCACAGGAGTGGCAAGTGGTTGCACATTGAATTGTGACTTGTGCCGAGTCAAGTAGCCCTTTCCTGCTCTTCATCTTACAATTTCTCTAGGGGCTTGATGTCGCCATGGATCTAAAGTGAGGCATTGGATAGCAAAGTACATGGTGAACTGGTTGCTTCAGATAGGACATGAATCAGCATCCTACTACCCTTGGTTACACATACTTCACACTTGCTATGTGCTTTGTGTGGAGGACATTCCATTGCAAACAAAATCAAAATGATTCATGAATCCTTCAGCCACAAAACCAGGGGCGATTGGCTTGACAAAACTAGAGAAAACATTTCATTGTTGGGTATTGACACCCGTAAAAGAAAATATTTTTGAAAAGGTTTTTTTTGGGAAAAAAAAACTTAATCAAAAGTAAGGGGTGAAAGAGAATAGAAGAAGGGGTGAGAAATAGAAGAAGGGGTGAGGAGACCATGCTATGGGCACAATCATGCAAAATACTTCTTTAAAAATCTGCCGTCGATGGGAGGTATTGGGCTGTTTCTAGATTGAACCTTCTCGCAAGATCAACATTGCCAACATTTTTGTAAAGCTCCATAATCTGTGGAGACTTCTCAAACTCCAATTTGGTTGCGGCTACTATTGTTCAAAGAGTACTAAAGGTCTTGTGCTCACGCCTTAACACTTCAATTGGCCAATGCTGTTGCATCCCATGGACGCACATGTGAATGGCCTCTTCTTGATGCATTATCCTGGCCAGACACACATAGTTGTCATGGAAGTAGATCAAGTAATCATCAATCTCTTCATCATGCTCCTACTTGACTTGGGAAAACTCCAAAGCTAAGATATCCTTCTGCATGGTTACAAAGTGCATCTTTAAGAGGTTCTTCATGCCTACCCAATCGTGAACAGACCCAATAGTAAGGCGGTTGTACCAATGGAAAGCAAAGCCAATTAATCACACTGAGAACTGCCTTAGAAGAAATGTTGCATTGTTGGCAGTGTCTCCACAAGCTGCTTTGATATAGGCCAGGTGCTCTCTCGCATCGCCGATTCCATCAAATTGACAAAACTTGGGTGGATGCCATCCAGACGGGAAGGGCACCAAATCATGTCGTGCTTCATATGGCTTCTCGATCTCACTTTCAAGAGTTTGAGGAGCTCTCTCGGTTGTGATCTGCTTCAGCCTTTAGTTTATTAGGTCTTTCACATAGCTGTGACAGTCCTTCAACGCAGTAGGTGTTGGTGCAGCATTTGCAGCATTGGTGGGAATGGGTGAAAAGAGAAGTGGAGCACCCGTTGCTGTGACGTGTTGTTCAATACTGCCTGTAGGACGGGATTGTGTAGGAGCCTCCATCTCTACCAATTGAGGGTTAACCACTGGTTGGGGCGGATCTGATGGTACTGCTCCATGACTAAAATTTGTCAGGGCTTCAACCAAATGATCAAACACTACTACAGAAATGCAGTCCACTCACCCCTATCTTCTAACGATTGTATGCAATATGAAAGAAAACCCTTAGTGTACAAGGGCCGCAGTGGAGAAGAGCTTTTTTATTAACTGTTACATTCTGGGAAACTGTTAATAAAAACCACATTACTTATACTAACAGTTCATAATGCAATAACCGTTAGAAGAGAGAAAATTTAACTAACGGTTTGCTTTCTGTAACCATTAGTAAAACCACATTATTTATTCTAACGGTTATTACTATATGAACCATTAGAAGAGAGAAAATATTACTAACGTGTGTTTGATGTAACCGTTGGTAAAACCACTTATTTATTCTAATGGTTGTTACTGTATGAACCGTTAGAAGAGAGGAAAGTTACTAATGGTTGTGTTTTGGAACCGTTAGCAAAAGTTTCACTACAAAGATTAATTAACCCACTCGACCCTTACTGACCATCTCGATCTCTCTATTAATTTTCTTCCGTTCCACGCTACAAGCTAGAGTGATCTGGGCAAGCTAGCTGGAAGGAAGTTAATTCGATCCATCTCGGTAATGTAAACTTCTCATCACCTCTCTCTCTCTCTCTATCACTCTCTCACTCTCCCCGTCTCTCTACTTCCAATTAAACTAGCTGTAGCTGCAAGCTCTAGGAGGTTAGCTAGCTAGCTATAGCTTGCTGAAGTTAAGCTAGGAATGATTTATGGCTGAAGTTAATGCTCTTACAATTAATGCATCAAGTTAGGGTTTCATATATCAATTGTAAGTAGCTGTATACATATAGCCTAATTGACCATATGTTTCATGCATGCATGCCTGAGTCATTAATTATTTTTTACAATTTGTCAATTTTGTGAATTGTAGATGGACCGAGAATATTGGATGTATGAAATAAAATGTACTACTCTTGAGTATTTGGAGGGTGTGAATGGGTTTATTAAATTTGTTGAGCAAGAAAAGGCGAAGAAGGGAGAGAAAGGTATGCATTGTCCTTGTATAGATTGTATGAACTTAAAGAGGTTTAGCAACTTTGATCAAATTAAGAGTCATTTGATTCATCGTGGTTTTAACGCATGATATACCTGTTGGATATGGCATGGCGAAGATCCTAAGGAAATAAGCACCGCTACCAATCAGCAGGACCCGGAAGTGGATTGCAGTGATGATGATCATTAGAACTTTGATAATGTTCATTCGGATGTGCATAATGTAGATGATGACAATTTATATGAAATGTTACCTGATGTAGAAGAAGATTGCAGCGAAAATGACTTTGGTAAATTTGACAAATTGATTGTTGATTCTGGGAAGCCTTTGTTCCTTGAATGTGCAAAATTTAAAAAGTTGTCTTTTGTGCTGAGATTATATAACTTGAAGGCAAGCAACAGTTGGAGCGATAAGAGTTTCATGACGCTATTAGGTCTTTTATCGGACATGCTTCCAGAGGGAACTGAGTTGCTAAGATCAGTTTACCAGCCAAAAAACTGTTGGGAATGGAAATCGAAAGGATACATGCATGCCCAAATGATTGTGTGCTGTACTGTAACGAGTATGAGGATTTGCATGTTTGTCCCAGATGCGGTGCATCGCGGTATAAGCGTAGGGACCAAAGTTATCATAGTGAATGCGACGAGGTAAAGAAAGGGCCTCCGGCCAAAATTGTGTGGTATTTGCCTGTGATTTCTAGATTGAAACGGCTGTTTGCAAATCCAAAAGATGCGAAGTACTTGCATTGGCATGTTGAAGGCCGGAAACAAGACAGAACACTAAGACATCCATTTGATTCTATTCAATGGAGAGACATTAACAGAACATTTGGCGAGTTTGGCGGCAAAGTGAGGATATAAGGTTTGGGCTGAGTACAGATGGTATGAATCCACACTGAAATATGAGTAGTCTACATAGCACTGGGTCGGTTCTTTTATGCATCTACAATGCTTCTCCTTTGTTATGTATGAAGCGCAAGTACATCATGGTGTCGTTACTAATCTCAGGACACAGACAACCCAGGGAGGATATTCATGCGTTTCTAGCGCCTTTAATCGAGGACTTACAAAAATTGTGGAGCGAAGGGGTGCGGGTGTGAGATGCATATAAGCGAGAGAATATCATATTGCGGGCCATGATATTTTGCACCATAAATGATTTCCTGGCCTACGGAAATTTGTCGGGGTATAGTACGAAAGGAGGCAAGGCTTGTCCTATTTGCCTGGATGAAACTGAAAGCATGGGGTTACAAAACTGCAGAAAAACAATTTATATGGGTCACCGCAGGTTTCTCCGATGCATCACGCCTACCGTAAGAAGTGGAAGTCATTTAGTGGGAAGCCTGAGAAGGATCAGCCCTAGTGTTTGTGTCCGGTAAGGAGATTTACTTGCAAGTGAAGGGCATCAAAGTTGAGTTTGGTAAATGTTCTAAATCTCCAGAAAAAAATGTTTGGAAGAAGATATCGATTCTTTGGGATCTACCATACTGGGAGCACTTACAAGTTCAACATTGCATTGATGTCATGCATTTAGAGAAAAATGTTTGTGATAGTTTGATTTGTTTGCTGTTGAACATTCCGGGAAAGACGAAAGATGGTGTCAAAGTTCGCCATGACATGCAGGAAATGGGAATAAGGACTAAGCTTGCACCGTTGGAGAGGGGAAAGCGTACATACCTCCCCCCGGCCTGCTATACTTTATCAAAAAGGGAAAAAAAATAGAACTTTGTCAATGCCTGTATGGTGTCAATGTTCCATGCGGGTATTCTGCAAACTTGAAACACTTGTGTCCATGAAGGACTTGAATCTTGTTGGTATGAAGTCCCATGATTGCCATGTACTGATGTCACAAATGCTTCCCATTGCAATCAGAGGCATTCTCCCAGTCAAAGTCAGAGAGACAATTACAAAGCTATGTTATTTCTTCAACGCAATATCTTGCAAGCTAAGTGTGTATTCCTACTATGTTAATTAGCTCTATTCATGAAACTTGCCAGATTTTTTTATCTTAATATTTGCTACAACTATGCCCTTGCAGGTAATTAATCCAGATGGACTGGATGATTTGCAGCGCGATGTGACTACAACTCTTTGTCAGCTCGAGATGTATTTCCCTCCATCCTTTTATGATGTTATGGTCCACCTAATTGTTCATCTTGTCAGAGAAATTAAGTTTTGTGGACCCGTGTTCCTGCGCTACATGTATCCATTTGAGAGATTTATGAGTATCTTGAAGGGATATGTAAGGAATCATCATCGGCCTGTGGGCAGTATCATTGAAGGTTATGCCGCCGAGGAGGTGATTGAAATTTGCACCAACTATATGGCCGGGGTTGACCCAATTGTCATTCCTAAGTCTCGGCATGAGGGCAGGCTTCAGGGCATTGGAACAATTGGATTCAAAGCAGCCGTCCCCTCCAGTGATCTGTATGCAAAAGCATATTTTTGGGTGTTACAACTTATGACGGGGGTGGAGCCATACATACACGAGCACAAGTAAATGTTAAGGAAACAGAATCCTTCGAAGCCAAAGATTTGGGTTAACATAGAACATAACAGGAAGTTTGCTGTGTGGATCGAAAAGTGACACTTCTTGCTATTTTTGAGGGCTCCATAAGTGAAGTTCTTACATGGTTGGCTAGAGGGCCAAGATTTACTGTAGGGAATTGGCAGGTGTCGGGGGAAATCTCCACCCGATCAGTCCCGGAGATAACTCCCTAGAGACTGTGTCCCGGGGGCCGCACTGGCCCGGTGAGGAGTGCCCCGGAGACCATCTCCTGGGTGCCGCACTGGCCTGGTGAGCAGTGCCACGGGGACCATGTCCCAGGCGCCGCCGCTGGCCCGGTGAGTAGTGCTCCGAGGACCATGTCCTGGGCGCCGCCTTTTGCCCGGTGACAGCTGCCCCCGGTGACTGGCTCTGGGCGCCACCTTTTGCAGGGTGACAGGTGCCTCCGGTGATCGGCCCCGGGCGCCGCCTTTGCCTGGTGACAGGTGCCCCCGGTGACCTGTCCCGGGCGCCGCCATTTGCCCAGAGACCCGGGCCCCCAGTGACCCGTCCCGGGCGCCGCCTATTGCCCGGTGACAAGTGCCCCAGTGACCTGTCTCGGAAGCCGCCATTAGCCCGGGGACTGGGCCCTCCGATGAACTGTCCCTGGTGCCGCCGTTTGCCCGGTGACAGGCACCTCCGCTGACCCGTCTCGGGCGCCACCGTTTGCCCAGTGAAAGGCACCCCCAATGACCCATCCCGGGGGCCGCCATTAGCCCGAGGACAGGGCCCTCCGATGACTCGTCCCGGGCGCCGCCGTTTGCCTGGTGACAGGCACCTCCGGTGCCCCATCCCGGGCGCCGCCATTTTCTCGGTGACTGGCACCCCCGGTAACCCGTCCTAGGTGCAACCATTAGCCCAGGGACAGGGCCCTCCGACGACCCATCGCACCCGGGACAGGCACCTCCGGTGACCCGTCTCGGGTGCCGCCGTTTGCCCGGTGACAGGCACCACCGGTGACCCATCCCGGGCTCCGTCGTTTGCCCGGTGGCAGGGCCCCCAGTGACCTGTCCCAGGCACCGCCTTTCGCCTGGGGACAGGGCCTCGGATGGCCCATCCCGGGCGCCGCCGTTTGCCCGAGGACCAAGGTCCCCAGTGACCTTGTCATGTCCCGGGCGCCGCCGTTCGCCCGGTGACAGGGGCCCCCGGTAGCCGTGGGGGCCTCCTGCGCAAGGTCACGTGGGGATCACGTGACGAGCGCCTCGGAAATCGGCGAAGACACTTGTCAAGCATCCGAACCCCCTCGTTTGCAGAAGGACGTCGGTGCCCCTTGATCCGACGGTTGCAGCCGGGATAGTCTAGTAATTTGCTTCTCTTGGGCCTATATATGCCCTTGTACCCTTCTCTTGTAACAGAGGACAATTCATTATCATCAATACCCAAAAATGAATAGGCGTTCTTAGGAGTACTCTCCCTGCGATCTGAACTTGTATAAATCCTGGTGTCACTCTTTGTGTTGGCGTGATGAGAGAGGACCGATCATGCGGTCAGCTCGCGTTACTTTTCATTCACTAGGAACCTTTGTAGAACCTACCGGGATATTCGCAATACCATGACAGTTGGCGCCGCCCGTGGGGAATCGTGACGAATTGTGATGGCTCCCCCAAGAACGAGGGCTCGCGCCCTACCTGGTGACACCAGTCCCAGAGACCCGGCACCACCACCTCGAGGCATGGTCGCCCCGGCGCTTTTGATCGGACGCGGCCACATCGAGGTATCACCTCTTACTCTCCCGGTTACTTTCGGCGAACAGGCTTCCGGACCCGGCCCGGTAAACACGGCCGCCTCGGCGGGGACAAGCGTCCCCCCTACCGCTCCCCCGGTTCCCCGGGACGCATTGCTTGAAGCTCTCGTTGAGGGCCAACTCCGTGCCCAATGCACCATGGAAGAGATGCTCCGCGCCTTGGCGCGGCCACCGGCCCCCGTCTATCCACCGCAGTTCCCATTCATGGGGACTTGCCCCCGTTTATGGGAGACCTGGTAGCCTCCTCGATTCCTGGAGGTTCGGCCGTCACTAGGACCTATGATCCGGCCAGGGGCTACGTCTGCCCGGCGGGCCTGTCATCCCAAATTTTTCCCACTCCGGGAACCTTTCCCGCGCCGGGAGCCTTCCCCACGCCGGGAGCATTCCTCACACCGGGGGATTACCCCATGCCCAGCACGCGGAGCAACTCGCAGCCTTCCTACGCAAAAACGCGGACGTCTTTGCATGGAAGCCCGCCAACATGCGAGGTGTCGCTCGGGAAGTCATCGAGCATAACCTCGCTGCGACACCCGGCCGTTCCCCGGTCAAGTAGAAGCTGAGGAAGCTCTCCCTTGAGCGCCAGGAGGCCATCAAGGTGGAAATCGCCAAGTCCTGGGAGGTAGGATTCATTTGGGAGGTCCTGCACCCCGAGTGGCTGGCAAACCCTGTTCTCGTGAAGAAGTCAAACGCCAAGTGGCGGATGTGTGTTGACTTCACCGACCTCAACAAGGCTTCTCCAAAAGACAACTTCACACTCCCGCGGATTGACCAGCTGGTTGATTCGACCACGAGGTGCGAGCTAATGAGCTTCTTGGATGTGTATTCGGGCTATCAGCAGGTCCAGATGACAGAAGGGGACGAGGAGAAGACGAGTTTTATAACTCCCCTCGGCACCTTCTACTACATACATATGCGCTTCAAGCTAAAGAATGGTGGAGCAACATTCTAGCGACTTATGTCATTGGTCTTTAAGGACCAAATCGGCCGCAATGTCGAAGTCTACGTCGACGACGCGGTGTCAAAAGCCTCCACGCACCCGCTCACATCGACGACTTAGCAGAGACCTTCCGCAACCTCCGTGAGTATGGTGTGAAGCTCAACACGGAGAAATGCACA
This sequence comes from Pharus latifolius, assembly GCA_019359835.1. Taxonomy (NCBI): domain Eukaryota; kingdom Viridiplantae; phylum Streptophyta; class Magnoliopsida; order Poales; family Poaceae; genus Pharus; species Pharus latifolius. The sequence goes on along the minus strand of CM033330.1, from coordinate 28,078,505 downwards.
TTCAGCGTATGCGGGGGGAAGCTGCTGGGATTCCTCGTGTCCCAGCGGGGCATAGAGGCTAACCCCGAAAATATTCGGGCCTTACTGGACATGCCCCCTCCGCGCTCCGTAAAAAATGTACAGCGGCTTACTGGCCGCATGGCTGCACTAAGCCGCTTCGTCTCGCGGTTGGGGGAACATGGCCTCCAATTCTTTAAGATCCTTCGAGGCCTCGAGGGGTTCCGGTGGACCCCCGAGGCCCAAGCAGCCTTCGACGACTTCAAGAAGTATCTCACGAGCCCCCCAATGCTTGTGACCCTGTCTTCGGGAGAACCTTTGCTCCTCTACCTCGCCGCGACCCCGGTCGCTGTAAGCGCGGTGCTAGTGAAGGAGCAGGACAGGCAGCAGCGTCCCGTGTACTATGTGAGTGAAGCCCTGCAATGGGCTCAGACGCAGCATATGAAGATGGAGAAGATTTTCTACGCCCTCCTCATGGCGTCCAGGAAGCTCTGTCACTACTTCCTAGGGCACCCGATCACGGTCCCATCATCTCTCCCCTTGGGGGAGGTGCTGCGGAATAAAGAAGTGACCGACCGGATAGGAAAGTGGGGAGCTGAGCTTGCTCCCTTCTCCCTCTCCCTCACGGGCCGTTCCGGCATCAAGTCACAAGTCCTCGCTGACTTCGTGGCAGAATGAACCCCCGCCTCCGGGACGGAGGGAGAGAGTCTCCCTGAGCTATTCGGCGTGACGACCATTGGACGCTCATGTTCGATGGCTCCTTGTGTCTCGCTGGGGCCGATGCGGGCGTGGTCCTCCGAAGCCCCGAGAGGAAGGCACTGGAGTATGCAGCGAGGCTTGAGTTTCCCGCTACGAACAACGTCGCCGAGTACGAGGCTCTACTCTTGGGGCTGTGCCTCGCGCGCTCCCTAGGGATCCGTCGCCTCCTCGTGAAAGGAGATTCCCAGCTCGTGGTCTACCAAATGGACAAGACTTACTTGTACCATGACGCGAACCTTAGCCTGTACTTGGGGGAGGTGCGCAAGATGGAGAAGCACTTCGAGGGTTTGGAGGCCCGGCATATCCCTCGGATGGACAATGACCGGGCCGACACCTTGGCTCGGGCGGCTAGCGCCCGGGAACCTCTCCCCGGGGGTGCCTTCCTGGAAATGATCGCGAAGCCCTCGGTGACCTCTCTTGACGTGGACCGTGAGTCCCATGCTCCAGAGGTCTCCGAAATCGCCCGAGCAGCGTCCTGGATGGATCCCCTCGACTCCTTTATATGGGTAGAGGGGGACCCTCCCAGTGAGACCGAGGTGAAATGCCTCCGTGCCAAGGCACGGGCATACCTCTTACTAGAGGGAAAACTCTACAAGCGAGGGGCCTCCACCCTGCTCCGCTGCCTCAAGCGAGCAGAAGGACTTCAACTCCTCGAGGACATCCACTCGGGGAGCTGTGGGTCTCACCTGGCTCCACGTGTTGTCGCGGCAAAGGCCATTCACCAGGGCTTCTATTGGCTCACAGTGGACCGTGATGCGTGAGATCTCGTCTCCGCGTGCAAGGCATGCCAGAAGATAGTGAAGGGTTTCAATCTGCCCTCCACAGTGCTGCAAACCATCCCCATCATTTGGCCCTTCGCGCTGGGGGATGGATCTCCTAGGTCCCTTCCCCCCAGCGCCCGGGGGGCTACAAGTATACGGTTGTCATAGTAGACTACTTCTCCAAGTGGGTGGAGGCTGAGCCCTTTGCCAGCATCACCCCCCGAGCAGTACAGCAGTTTTTCTGGAAGAACATCGTGTGTCACTTTAGGGTCCCCCGGGAAATCACTATCAATAACGGGACCCAATTTGACTCCACGTACTTCCGGGAATTCTGCAAAGGCTTGGGGGCTACCCTCCACTTCGCCTCCATGGCTCACCCACAGAGCAATGAAGCCGTCGAAAGGGTCAACGGCGTGATCCTACAGGGGTTACACTAGTGACTCAAGCAGGCTGCCTCCAGGCGGGGCGCATGGGCAGAGGAGCTTCTGAGCATCCTCTGTTCCATGCGCACGACCCCAAGCCAAGCGATGGGGCGTACGCCCTTCTCGCTCGTATACGGGGGTAAAGCAGTTCTTCCCTTGGAGATTGGTTTCCGGTCGCTGCAAGTTGAGCTCTTAGACGGAGCTACGACCGCAGCGTACCAAACCAACAAAGCAAATCAGCGGCTGGAAGTCGACCTCGTCGAGGAAGAGCGTGACCGAGCACTCCTTCGCCACGCCATCTACGAGCACAAAATTGCGCGCACATACAACCAGTGTGTCCGCGTGAGAGCCTTCCGCCTTGGGGACCTTGTCCTCAAGCGCGTCACCGACCCCCAAGCCCGGGGAAAACTTTCCTCCAAGTGGGAAGTCCTCTACAGGATTTCTGCAGTCTTGGGCTCGGGGGCTTATAATCTCTCCAACCTCGAAAATCAGGAATTGAAGCATACATGGAATGTGGGGTCGCTTCGCAAGTTCTACATCTAGCCTCCGAGCTTACTCCCTCCCCCGTCGTGACTTCACAGGGCGAGGTGCTGCGTTCACCTTTCCCTTCCCTGCCGTGGTTACGCGGTGGGAGGCGTTGTACTCACTATTCCCTCCCCCACCGCAGAGTTGCGGGGGGAGACGTTGTATTTCAATTTCTATAATACAAATGGCTTTTTGGTCAACTGGAATTTTTTTGCAAGCTCTTGATTTACCGTCTTGTGAGACGATGCCCTCTCCATGAGGACGTAGGCTATCGCAGCCTGAAAGCCCCTACGACGGGAGGCCCACTCCCATAGGGCGGCTTACAATCACCCCTCGTGGACTGAGGGGGTAAGTGGAAACCCAGTCCTCAAGGACTGCTGTAACGAGTCAATTTGAGAGACTAGTCCCCCCTCAAATACTTAGACCCGTCATCGGGCTTATCCTCCTCTGGGAGAAAATTGTCTCTTCAGTGAGACGGAATTCTCGGTTTCTTAAAGATTATCTACCCGGCCCCCCGTTCTCACGGTGACCGGGGGATTTTTTCACCGGGATCTCTGGAAGGTTTCCTCCCGGACGTACTTTACCTGGCTCCCCGTTCTCACGGCGACCGGGGGATTTTTCACTGAGGTTTTCAGAAATTTTCCTCCCGGAGGTTCTTTACCGGGCGAATTTTTTCGCCTGCCTCTGGAATTTTTTCGACCGGGGGCTTTGTAACCCCGGTGGTCTTTAACACCCAGGCCTCTTCGTTCCTTACCCATAGTGCACGGAGCCAAGCTACACCCCGCTGGTGGCCCGTCCCGGGCGCCGCAGTTCATCCGGGGACCAGGGTCCCCGATGACCTTGTGATTGGGGCCCCCAGCAGCCGTGGGGCCACCTACACTGGGTCGTGAGGGGATCACGTGATGAGCACCTCGTAAATCGGCGAAGACACTTGTCAAGTATCCGAGCCCCCTGGTCAGCAGAAGGACGTCGGTGCCCCTTCATCCGACGGTTGCAGCCAGGATAGTCTTGTAATTTGCGTCTTTTGGGCCTATATATGCCCTTGTTCCCTTCTCTTGTAACAGAGGAAAATTCATCATCATGAATACATAAAAACGAATAGGTGTGCTTAGAAGCACTCTCCTTGTGAGAGAGCTCCCCTAGCCGACCCATGTCGGGAGCACGCAGACAGGACTAGGGTCTCCACTGAGACCCGAACCTGTATAAATCCTGGTGTCACTCTCTGTGTTGGCTCGACGGGACAGGGCCGGTCACGCGGTCAGCTTTCATCGCTTTTCATTCGCTAGGAACCTCTGTAGAACCTGCGGGGGTATTCGCAATACCACGACAGCAGGGGTACGACCTCAATGGCTTTTCATTTTACAACTTAGAACGAGAAGAGTACTATGCAATGTATTGGAGTGACACTTCTTGCTATTTTGGAGGATGCCTGGGCAGTAAGGGCACTCAACTCATATTACGGTGTTATTGAAGAAATATGGGAGCTCGATTATGTATTATTTAAGATTCCTTTGTTTCAATGCCAATGGGTCGAAATCCCTTGAGGTGTTAAAGTCAACAATTACGGGTTTACTCTCGTCAATCTCAGTAGATTCGCACACCAAGATGATCCATTTATACTTGCGGAGCAAGCCACGCAGGTATTCTACATCGTTGACCCGGCCAATCCAAAGTTGTACGTTGTCCTTCATTGTATGACATGTATTGTTGGGGTCGAAGACGTTGTGGACGAAGAAGAGTATAATCTGTTTGATGAACGAACTCCATTTTTAGATGGAATTCATCAATCTGTCCCTACCAAAGATATTGATGAAACAAGTTACCTGTGAGATGATCACGAAGAAGGATTATGGGTCGACATCCATTCTTGACTATTTTGCAATGTACGTGAGATATATTACTTGGAGCTTTAATTGAAGAATTAATATATGTGCTGATCATGGTGTCAAACTTGTGATCACTATGGTTATGCACTCAAGAACATGCAATAAATGTTTATATATGTCTGCTCTAGCTTGTACCTATATATGCCTGTTCAGTTTACAAGTAATGCATGGAACAACACCATATGTGTGTGTGTATATATATAGATGCTATCTCTAATTGTTCTCAAGACAATCTGTTAGTAATAGTCACACGAAAGAATAATCCAACACTTCAGACTAGATCTCACAAAGTCTATTCTAACGGGTGGCTCGTATGCACCGTTAGTGCATTGTATGCTATTTGTTAATACCAGCGAAACAGGAGAAGAAATTGAGTTTTACTAACGGTATGTATTGTGTCGCGCCCCCACCTTGGGGACAATGACTACTGCCGTGGGGACCCAACTCGCTTCCGCTGATCTCATACATGCATACCATTGACTTCCCAGGATAAGTCAAGCACAAGAGTATATTTACATCATAGCAGAGAAACTTACAAAATATTTAAGCAGTGTGGCCTGCTAGCCTTAATACAACATAAAGACATTACAATGCCTTCACGTCATACATGGTCTAGCAAAATAACAACTACACAGCGGAAGATTAGGTGAACCGCCACAACAAGAAGTTGACGGCAGAACAACACACATTAGGGCTCTGGCGGAACTGACTCTCCTCCTTCTGGATCCACGAAGTTCTCCACGCCTTCATCTAGATCATTGAACGCTCCATCTATTGGATTGTATGTTGCAAGGGTGGGTACTTACGTACTTAGCAAGTCATAGGTAAGAGTAGATACATATAGTAGTGATGATATGAACCTGTGCTAGTAAAGAAGTGTGGATGGTTGTAAAATAGACTTTTCCTTTATATCTCATCTCATGGTAATATTTTTCATAGCATAACATTGCTATTCATGTTCACTAATTATAGCACTACTGCGACACGTCGACACACGACAGCCCACGGTAGCACCCCTTACAATGACAACACATGTCATTTTGGTAATCTTGACTTATCAAATTTTATTTAGAAAACATACTTGTGCCACACCCCGTTGATTTAATCCACCGCAGCAGACTCCTATAAACCAGGGATCTCAGAGTATTCGAATATATTTTTCACTCTACAGAGAGGTACCAATTTACCCACAAGATATTACACTTTCATGCCCATCCTATCAAGATGATTAGACCCTTCCTTACTAGATAGTGTGAGTGGCAAGGTGGAGATAACAAGAACTTTTGTTATGTTTCACTCACAATTCACCCCTGACCCTGAGGTTTTCATGCAAACCACAGTTGTGGTGGGCTATACCCCCACCCCATACTGCATCTTCCCATTACTGGGTTAGCGTGCATCATCACATCCTGTGATATGTGTAGGAGGCGCACTCCGTGCTAATTGTGCATCACTTTCCATCTCATGCAGGGGTTTCATGTGCGATCCTCATACTTACTTGTTCAGGCCTGTCCCATACCAGGCTTGCGGTTAGCAAGTTTTTCATGCCACTAGACGCAGAACACACGGTTATAGTCCTTATATGCCAGTGACCAGACCATCCACAGCCACGCACATCCAGTGCTACCACCATTCCATACCAAACTCTGGTCACGACTAGGGTTTTATTTCATGAATATATATATAAATACACATATAATAGTTCATGGCTCATTATTTGTTCATTTCACATTTCACATCTCAACAGGCATGTAGCCTAGTACTTCCGTTTCATATCTCAATCATTTTTTTTCACATGCAATTAATACTAATTATATTCAAGGTTATATTATAGCAACTCTTAAAATATAGGTTCAAGATGTTCAAGAATATGATTGCCTTCCGCATCGTAAAAATCAGTAGTTGTTGTCGGGTCGGCGACAAAGTCTTCGAACTCAGGCTCTTGATCTACTCACCAACAAACAAAGCACACAAAGATCACAAACCATTTTAAATGCTTTAAAATCTACATCCAACATGCTCTTAAGAGAAATGATCTTGGCGATGTTGAAACAGACTGAGATTACAAGCTGATCTGTGTCGAAACCCTAGAATTTAATAAATCTGGGCCAAGGATGGGTGCTAGAGGTTCTTAGGGTTTCAAGGCTGCAATATGGACATCAAGTCCGTGGCTGGTTTGCTCAAAAACAGCGAATGTCAACAGATTAACATTTGGTTCAGGACTCTGACATAGCTTCAGAGAATTCTAGAGGGCTTATTTCAAGTTGTGGTAGTTGAAGAAAAGATAGAACATGGTTCTAAAAACTTGGTAGACAAAATGGATTTCCGTTTGCACAGCAAGAAGTGGTCAAACTGGCCCGATGCCACTGGCTGACATGAACTGACAAGGGCTGACAATGTCAAGATGTGGCATTGACAAGGTTTGGATAGTTCCCAGTGGCCAAAAAGGGGTTTGATTCAAGAATAAGGTGCATAATGCAGTAAGGTAGCTATTTGACAAAGTGGTTTTCACTGGAAAGTCCAGGAAGTCAAATATTTTGCAAAAACACCCCTGGACACAGTGAACTGAATGTCCATGCACTGTCGAAAACTAGGGCTTTGGTGATTTAATCGATTTAGGGCTTGATTGCTTTGCCAACTATGTCTAGGAGGTAGGAGAAGACAACAGGGACTCATTGGAGGTGGTTTCAGGAGCTGAGGTGGCCGGACGGCGATGAACGGCGACGAGGAAGTACAGTGGCGACACCGCACAGTACAGCTTCTATATAGATTCTTGGCATGGTTCAAATTTGTGATTTTTTGCAAAACCAAATATCGGGGTAGTAGAGAGATGTGCTCAGGAGATTCAGGCGAAGGTGCTGGACAAGGTGGCGTTGCCGGTGATGGCCGGAGACGAATTCCAGTGAACTTTGCTGGAGAAGAAGGCACTGGATTTGGGAAAACTTGATACACGGCTCTGGAGGTCGATTGCTCACTGTTAGAGCAATAGGGAAGTGAGGGGAAACCTCTGGTAGGGTTAATTTGGTTAGGGAATCGGTGGTGTGGCCTGGCAATGTGAGGCGGTCACCTATGGTGCACAAAAACTGGAAAAGCTTCGATCCAAGCTCAATTTTGAAATCTAAAGGCACAAGTTTGCTAGGATGGGGCTACTGCTCTTAATATCCTACTAACAGGTGAGCAAATTCGGGCTAAATTTGTCAGCATTGCCGAAACAGGGAAATCTCAATCTTCGGGGATCGCCAGCGTTAGAGGTCGCCGGAGTTCAATTTTTCAAGAGCCGGAGTTCAATTTTTCACCCCAAACCCAGGTTGTTACATATTGTCAAACCATTAGAAAAGTGTCCCCACCTCTCTTCTAGCGGTTACTACTAAAGAACCGTTAGAAGATACTATGTTATTTATTCTAACGGTTTCTGAATGTTAACCGCTAGAAGACATGCCATTGAACCGTTAGAATAAGTCCACTCTAAATAAACTTGGAATTTTCCCTCCAGTCGAACCAAAAACATTTCGAAATCTGTAGCCTCACGCACACCAGGATCTTGCTTCTCTCTACTCGCACGCACAAAACCGTTGCCTCACCGCCATCCACTTTTTCACTCCCGGACCACCATCACCACTAGGATTTTGGGTCTCCACCGCCGTTGGCCACTGCATTGCGCCATCGCCGGCCACTCCACGAACTGTAAGTGTTTTCGACCAACTCGCGCTATAGAGTTCTCCTCGCCTATCCCTAGTTCATATTAGCTGTATACAAATATGAAGGAAATTGAAACATATGACAACTATCTAGTTTGAATGAAATCTGCCTACATTATATTTTCTTCAATGCCTAATAGATGATAAAAGAACTGAAGATAGGTTCAGTTTTTTAGTTTCTTTCTCCTCTTGAATGAGTTCTCTGAGAGAAGAAACCATTCCCATAAGACTTAATATGTTCAGTTCATATTCAGTTTCTTAATTGAAATTGAACTTGATTTGACTATTCAAGTTCTCATGGATAATACTCCATTAAGATGTCAACAATTGTTACAAGTAGGGTTCGCCAATATATTTTGGAGTGGAACCAACCAAGTTGTTGTATCCTATTTCTGGCCAGAATCTGACCATTGCAATCGGAAAGACACTGAGAAAATCTGGTTATAGGATTTGGGATGGCTGCTGAACTTCAACCAAATTCTAATTGGGTTGCAGCATGTCCTAGTGTAATCTGCTGAGAAGTTGTCGTATCCTATTCTGGCTAGAATCTTACCATTCCAACCATAGACAGTGAGAAAATCTGGTTATAGGATTTGGGATGGCGCCTAAACTTCAACCAAATTCTAATTGGATTGCAGCATGTCAAAGTGGAATCTGGTGAGAAGTTATGATTTGTGGTTGAGATCAAAGTTCCAAAACAGTTTGTAACTAGCAAGATAGGAGAGACTTGTATGGGTTAAACTAGGAACAATCTGGTTGCAGACAAAACTTTGACCAGCTTCTGCCAATTACCTCGAGGAAACCTCTACCAGTCTCAGTAGTAAACAGCCAGAGCATGAGATTCCCCAATGATTTCAGGCTAGGTGAGATTCTTATGCTAACCCCTAGATTTTAACTCTGATAGAGCTTTGCTTAGACCCAGCCAGTCTTTAGCAAAAATAGGTTGAACATACCTAGTTATGCATTTTATTTTAAATTTTTTGAAATAATATTTTCTTTCATGATATAACATGAAAAGAAGCCTCTATTAGTGCATATCAGCAATAAAGCTTTTAAGTTAGTTAAACAAGTTATCATTAGTTGACCTAGGTAAAGTTTCTACATATATATGCATGCATTATTATAACCTTGTGTCTATGATAAACAAGCAACTAGAAAGCTGCAAGTGGCATCTGTAGGTGAGTTGGTTGACAAGGGGAGAGAGAGAGAGGAGTAGTGGCAACCAAGTTGTTAATATCTTCTTAAAACTTTGCCCCCCTCCAAGAATATATATCAATATCTTCTGTCCTAGTAAACTATCTTGCTGCTTCCTCTCTCTCTCTCTCTATATATATATATATATATATATATATATCAATATATATAGTTTTTATGTGTATGCATGTGCAGAGGTATCCACACAAATCTGAAGAGCCCATAGACATATATACATGTACTGTTGTACTGCATGCACAATCTAGTTGTTTATATAATAGTATGCTTCCATGTACATGTGATGCCTTAACTTAGAATTGTTTCCTACATTCCAACTTGCAATGCAATACGCACAAAAAAAACTTGGAAATTTGTGTTAAGAATATGTGTATATGTGTATATATACAGTGGATGCAAGTTTTGTTCTGTGCATGTCTCTGCATGTGTATGTGTCCAGGTATGGACATGTAGCAACATTTTTACTATACATATACCATATGGCCTACATTAATGTTAAGATTCAACTTTGGAGATGAGTCCAAAATAATCTTTCCATGTAATTGACATCCTAAACCCTTTCTTCATATCAATTGAGTTTAAGGCTAAGTATGTGACTTCTAATTTAGCTACTGCTTTTAGTTTGCAAACTGCCTTGCAAAGGCCATACTTCGATTTACAAGTTGTTTGTGCTATTTGTATATGAACTACGAGTTTGCCTACTAGTTGCTGTTGATTCTTTCAAAAGTATGTCAGTTTTGTTCTGTGCATATCTTGAATCAGAGGATGATTAAATTCTTATTAAAACTTGTATGCAATTTGAAATGAATTCAGGTAATAAGTGGTAGTTCATCAATTGCTCCCCTTAAGGACAAATACTATGTCAAATGTGACCACTTAAGTTGTTTAATCTGATATGTACTATACCATTTACTAGTTGTCATTGCTATTCCATTTTAGTTATGAACTTTTTCATGTAAACCCTTTCTTCATATTAATTGATGGTTTGTTGATGAAATTTTAGGCAAAGCCATGTCAGCATCTTCCTCGTTGATACTAGTGATTCGATGAGAGGCAATGCAGCTGATGCTGCTTTGTCCCAGCACAAGAGGAAGGTGTGAGGTGCGACGATGTTGTGTCATTTGGCCAAATGCACAGATCTTTCCTACGAGTTCAACCAGTTTGGGAGACCTATCAGAAAGAATGTTGGGCAGTACGCTGCCTATGTTGGTTTGTTGGCGAAGGAAAGGGTGAAGATCACCGTCCAGAGTTGGAAGGACATGAAGGCCGATGAGATGGATAGGCTGTGGGCAGAAGTGAAGGTAAAATTAATCAAAATCCATGAACTCTTGAGTAATCACATTCCCTTGGCTTATCCTGAAGATTAAGTAAGTCTTTCTTATATGCACCGTTTGAAAATAGGCCAAGTGAAACATCCCCGACGATGGATCCAAGACGGCTTGCTTGAAGGACATGAAAAACCTTCAAGAGCTTCCTCGTCAGTGTCTTTCTCGCTAAAAGCAAATCTCCATGCGAGAAGTACCCCTTCATAACAGAGGAGGTATGGGAGCAATTCACCCAGCAGAAGGGACCCCTAAGTTCAAGGTATGTATGCTTCCTTTGCTTGGTCACACCGTTGTATGGCGTAACCAATGGTGCATTAATTTTTTTGTTTCTGCTACGAAGGCCCTTAGCGAGAAGAATAAGGCAATCCAGAGGAGAAATGACCACCTGCACCAGCTCGGATCTCATGGCTTTGTGGGGAAGGTAGAGCTGTGGAAGAAGGCCGATGACGAGCAGTCGACTTTTGTTGACTCCCCTGACCTGCCAATCTCCGAGGTCCGCGATCCATGATGCATGCACAGGTGGCTGGCCAGAGGGACCATGTCGTCCATGGGGTGTGTGGAGTTCCTAAACCCTAAGGACGCTGAGGTCGTGTAGCGAATCATAAGTTGGCTAACTTCCTTTTTTTTTCTTTTTCTTCGTTAGTCATAAAACCTAAAATTATCGCATTTATTGGTACTGTACTATTCATTCTAGTTCATACTCTCTTTTTACTTATTATTTATGTAAAAACGGTTAGCCAAAATGATTAATTGGAATTCCAATTAATCATTGAAGAACTTAAAAAGGGATTAAATAAAATTCCAAGTCTTAAATGAAAGAATTTGGTTGGAATTATAAAGTGCGGTAGAAAAAAGTATGATCAATCGTGTGTGCACAAGTTTGAATGTAGCTTTGAATGTAACAGATCTCTTGCTCGAAGGAGGCTAACCAGGGATTGTTTACTCCCCATAGGGAGAATGACATCCTAACCTGGGCTCTAGGGAATAAGGAGCATCCAAGGCGGACGCGGACCATGGGGGTTGTGGTGCCATGGAAGGATGGCTTCGAGGAGCCTGGGCCACAAAGGAAGAAGGCCCGCAACTTGAATGAAAAGGCATCGGAGCTGGCTGACAAGATACGGCGAGACGTCACTGCACAATTTGTGGCCATGTTCGCTCAAATGAACAAGAAGGACGAACGCTTCAGCCGAATTGTATAGTTCAAGGGTATTTATCCAGCTCTCGAGGTCAACACTGCTAGGCCGAGCAGTTGCGGCTCGAGGGTTCACGTGGATCCGGTGGACCTGTTTGAGGTATTGCAAGCCTTGAACTATATATGCACTTCAATTGATGCCACCCCCGTTCCGTTAGAATTGTTTTGCTAACATGTTATAATTGTTGCAAATTTGCAGAAGCCGAAGAGTTGTAGCCTACTGATCTGCATAGGCGACGACCCTGTAGTGGTAGCACACGGGGTCGTATATCCGTCTTGGGAGGATGTCCGGATCCACTGCGTACCTCTGAAGCTTGGGTTTGCAAAGGTACAAGTGGACATGGCCCTTCCGGGCTACAGCGCTTTTCTGTTGCTCATCCCAACGGAGGAAATGCGGACAATTGCTGAGGCGTTGGGCTCGTACATACAGTGGCCCATGAGGGGTGTTAAACTACTGTAGGTAAACCCTACCCATTGTAGCTTACAACTAAGTTAATATACTCAACTTGCAAAATCTAACTTACAAGTTCGTAACTTAAAGTGGACGATGGATGCCAGTGCACTTCCTGAGGACGCCACCCCTAACACAGCGCATGATCGAGCTCCTTCGGGCCCCATGCCTCCTCCGACGGCTTTGACCCCAGCCAAAGGATGCATGCCTCCTTGGAAAGCCCCTTCGCCATCTAATAAAGTCGGTGGCAACTCACCCCAGCCTTCCAAAGTATACACTCGCTCCCCGACCAATGGCAAGGGCAAGGGCAAAGGCAAGGGCAAAGGCAAGGGTAAACAAAGCCATCCTGGTACGTTCAAGAACGGGTTCCCACTCGTGTCGGAGTCCCTTCTACGCAATATGGAGCAGAAAACGAGATGTCTCCACGAGTGGGACTATGAGGCCGGGAGCATATCCGTGGCCTACAAGGATTTGTTCGTCCTCTTCAACTGGCAAGAACTTGATATGCCCATCGTATGGACTGGAGTTTTGTGAGTTTGTTGATCCTATATGTTGTCGTAGTTCATGTAATAAATCTAATCACTTTGTATGCAATACTTACTAATGTCTACTTTGCATGCAGGTGCATGTACAGGCTGGCGTCTATGAGGGCATGTGACAGGGCGGGTTTCCTTGACCCAGAGAAAATAAGCCTCATATGCTAGAGTAGGACCCAGCACATGCGGAGCAATACATATCAAGGGCACTATGGGCGCAGCAAGACCGGGAGTTCATTCTTTCACCATACCACCAAAGGCTAGTGCATTTTTGACTAATTTAAGTCATTCTTGTATGTTATGCCTAAAATATTTATGAAACGGTTCTCTTTTATGTACAATGTAGGGGCCACTGGGTTGTCGTTATCATTTGCCCATGGAGGCATGAGGTGTACTACCTCGATTCAATGAGCAACAGGGTAGTGCATGTTTTCACCCTCATGTGGCACATAGACGCGTAAGTAACACGGTTGATTTAAATTTTGATATGACTAACTAATTAATGAACATATTAACTGGCAATGCTAAATTAAATGCAGGGCTTTCAAAAATTATGTTACCGCTGGTGGCAGGCATGACGCGTCGAAGGGCACAACAATTTCTTGGAAAGAATATGAGGTAATTAATAAGGATGGAACTACTCATGAGTCTTTTAATTTATGCTTAGTTAGTTCTTTCAAGTTAATGTGGGTTTATTTCTTCGCATATGAAATTATCCCAGTGCCATCAACAGCCATAATCATGGGAATGTGGGTTTTTTGTCATGAGTTTATGTATGACCTGATCAAGACAAACTTTGCCCAATTCCCTAATGTAAGCATTTTTCCAAACTCAAAGTCGAACATTGGATGTGACGTACCATCCTAACTTCTTACAAGCATGCAGAACGCCATGTCGAAAGACAAATATGAGCTGCCTCAGGTAAAGGAGCTGTGACAAATTTGGGCTCATTATGTGATGGATGAAGTGATTGTCAAAAATCGATCGTAAATTACTTTTGTAATATACATTGAATGTGTGAATTGGTGTATGTGTGTATTTGTATTGGTGTATTTGTGAATAAATTCAATCTGTGAATAATTAAATTCAATCTGTTCAATGTGTGTATCTCTCTATATTGGTGTATTTGTGAATAAATTCAATCTGTGAAAAATTAAATTCAATTTGTTCAATGTGTGTATGTCTCTATTGGTATATTTGTTAATGTACCTTTTTAATTTGTATCTGTAGCTTCTAATGGTTTGAATGTACCTTTTTAATTGGTGTATGTAGCTTTTTTTAACATATTCTAACGATTACTAACTCAGAACTGATAGAATAATAATTCTTCTACTGGTTCATTTTGTCAACCAGTTAGAACAAGGCTCCTCTCTTCTAGCGGTTACTACTAGAGAACCGTTAGAAGAAATTCTTCTAACGGTTTGTTTTGTCAACCCGTTAGAACAAGGCTCTTCTCTTCTAGCGGTTAGTTACTACAAGAGAACCGTTAGAAGAAATTGTGCTAGTACTAACGGTTTAGTTTATTTAACCGTTAGAATAAGGCTCCCTCCGATCGAACCATTTCTAGCTCTCTTCTAGTGGTTCATAACCTAGAACCGTTAGAAGAAATTTTATAATACTAATAGTTGCGATTAGCGAACCGTTAGAATAAAGTAAGCTATTCTAACGGTTCTTTAATATAGAACCATTAGAATATAGTTATTGTACTGACTGTTTTGTAACCGTTAGACTAGTGCTAGGCTTGTTCTATTGTGCTGATTGACGAGGATTATCACCCAAGCTAGTTCAAAGTAATACATGTCTGGTTTAAGACAGAATCAGATTAGACGTGTGTTTATAAGTCCTTCATTTTGGTCTCAGACGGCCTAAGGGGCGCGGACACAAAGAAAATTCATGATCGCAGCCCTTGCACGATCATGAGACCGCATATAGTGAGCAGTCAGAAGACTGCAGACAATGCGCGATCAGAGGGTCGCTGATTATGTGCGACCAGAATAATTTGGGAAGGCCTAGCTCTTTGAATGGGCACATCCTGAGAATCACGAAGATCTTTCCACGTATGAAGACAACTGCCAGGAGGTTAACATGTGCAGCTATCCCTTGATTGCACGTGTTAAGCCTGCGTGGAAGTTAAGTGCGGTTAACGAAACTGCATCCTAATAACCGTTCGAGGTCATTTCGCGCTGGCGCCCTTTTAGTCGATATAAAATGGTAGTCAATGCACGTTCTAAGGGCGGTTAAGCATACAAGCACTACCAGGCGTCCAACAAACCTGAAAATTTAGACATAATTAGATAGACACTAACATTGAAGAGATCTTCGCCTGTGATCATCTCTTCTTCCCTGTTGTAAACATCTTATTTCATATAGTGAAATCACAACAGGACGTAGGGCTATTACTCCCACCATCGAGGGCCCGAACCTGTATAAATTATTTTGTGCCCGTATAGACATTACTCATCCTACCTTCCCGGAGGAGCGCCCTGAAAGTCCTGCAACTCACAAATTTGCATAAGATCGACTAAGGACCCTGAGTCCAAATCGTCGACAACTGGCGCCCACTGTGGGGCCTTTTCTCAAGGTGCTTTCCTTTCATCCAGAGGTTTGGTGAGCCATGTCTGGAGCATATGATTCCGAGAACGACTTCGATCTCGACGATTATGCCCATATACAAATGCCTTCGCCTAGCGATCCCGTTCCAATAAAAAAGGTCAATTGCGAAGACACTCCGAAGGGACGTCAAGAGGACACGTCTTCGCCTACCCGGGTCATGTCCATCGACTAGGGGATGGAAGAGACAGGTCCGGAACTTGATGTCAGTTCCACCATATGCAAAATCGAGTCTCGGTCACCATGTGCTCCCGTCGGGGACCAGGATGATAGCGACCAGGAACTCAGTCCACGGAGGTTTGATCCAGACAACCTCCACTCTCTCTTTGATTTTGAGTCCGACTCGGAGCAAACAGAGATGTTCACTCCATCTGTAGCTTCGCTCCCAGAGAATTTACAGCCTTGTCGAAAGAAAACCCCGATCAGCGGATTGCTAGGGAAGAACAGGAGCACAGACAAAAGGAGGAACAAGAACGCAAGCAGAAGGAGGACCAAGACCGTGAGCGATGAGATAACGAACTCCGCAGGACAGCCCTAGAGGCTCTGCAAAATGCGCAGGCTCGTTATGACGCCGCCCCTAGTTCCTGCCGTCACCCACATGGTCGCAGGCGTGACCAGACGCCTTCTTTACTACCGGAGCATTTACCAGCGGATGAAGAAATGATTACACCTGGCGCACCAAAGAGAAGTACGCATGGCCAACTTCGATCTTTCGCGGAGGTCTTGCGTAATTTTCTTCCTACCCTCACAGACACGGACAAACTGGCTTTTCCTAGGATCCTGGAGGAGAAGCTGGATGAGGTCACATCTGATGCAACCCCTGCAGCTTCCTCCCAGTCTACGATATGTTCCCATGAAAAGGAGTATTCTTACTCTAGTCATGGTAGGTGTAATCGATTACCATCCGGATCACTTCTGATGAGGACATCACTAGCACAAGTAGCGTTAGAGCTCAAACCAAGGAATATAAAGGACCAATCACTCGAGTGAAAGCCAAACAACTAAATCAATAGGTGACTTTGTTCCTTAAAAAATTATAGTATGATGAGAATATACTGCTACCTAATAGCTCTTGTTTAACATTGATCAAGAATAGAGAGGGCGAGCATAACAGAAAGAACATAGCCTCATATGGGCCAAATAAATTCATTGAATCTAGTTGCACACCTACTGAGTGGAAAGATGATTTCCTAAGCTTTCCAACGAGCCCAAGATCACTCAATTCCGTCAAGGATTGCAACCGCTACAACAAAAAGAATTTTGCTCGGCATACAGTCTGCAGACCAAATGACAGTCCAATTTCAATCAATCACCATTTTTAGCACAGATATCTAATTTGGTTGTGTGAGTACTTTTTGGAAATGTATTTGAAAGAGCTTTCCAACACATTAAGAATCATTAAATTCTGACACCGTATACATCCATGAGACTGAAAAGAGTAACGACTACACAGAAGAAAAAAATCTCGTCCGAATCCGAATCCGACTCGGAGAAGATTTATTGCGAACTTCTTTTATCTTTTATAGTTTGTTAGGATTTTTATTCCGTTTTGAATTAGATTCAGATTACAATTTTAGTTTAATTCTTCTATCTTTTGTACATATCACCCTCTATAAAAGAGAGGCATGCTCATAGTTTTTTATATACAAGATACAAGATATAAGACATTGATATTGAAATTTCATATTGAAACCTTAGTTTTAGTTGAGAGTTGAATCTCTTCATCCTTTGTTTTTGTGATTTCCTCTAGAATTGCTCGAACGATCTTCGTGATTACCCTATCTGTGTGCCAACTACGTGTGTGGTCGTGTGGATAGGTAATTCAGAGTGTGGTTGGGCGAATTCATTGATACGCAGGTCCTTGCTCTGCAAGTGGTTGGCTATCTCATTTCGTCAGGTCATGCTAGTTATCTAGGTAGCTTCAGATACTAGTTATCCAGGTTCTACATCGTGAAGATCGGGCCACCCTCCGTGAACGTGTCCTTCATCGGCGTGTTCATATCAGTTGGTATCAGAGCTTCAGTTTTCACGGTAGAATAACCGATAGCAGGAAATGGTTCGGCCACTTCATCAAACAATCCAGAAGCTTATGCCACTCAAGCTGAAAATGCTGCATTCTGAACATTTGTCGAGGGACGGTTTGATTCATTTGTTGATGAACTACAGCAACTCCGAGTTGAGGTCGTAAACCTGGAAGCTCTACCTCAGGGGAAAAAGTACGTCCTATACCACCAGAAGGACATCGGGAAGATGAGCAATTAGTAGAAGGCGAGAATCATCGCGATTCTCCACCTTTTCGACCACATCAAACTAGTCATGATCATGCTTTTGGACCACCCCAATTCGGTCGGCATGGGGGAGGTGGTGATGACTATGATGACAACTTCCAGTCTGACTACCACCCTGAAGGCAACAACTATTATTATGGTAATTGGCTGCCACCGCACACAGATGTCGATTATCGACCAAGGTACCATGCTCATAACCGATATCGTGGAGGAGATCATCATCATGACCACGATGGCAGAAGACTTGCAAAGATCAAGCTCACCATTCCTAAGTTTAATGGTTCATCAGATCCGGAAGTGTATCTTGATTGGGAGCTAAAGATGGATAAACTTCTTCTCATGTGCAATGATAGTGAACAAGAAAAGGTAGCCTCTGCATCATCTGAATTTGAAGGTTATGCGTTGATTTGGTGACATCAATATCATGAGCTAAGGAGACAAGCAAATCGACCTCAAATTGCTACATGGGATGAGATGACGAATGTCATGAAAAGAAGGTTTGTACCATCTCACTATACTCGGGACTTGTTCATCAAGCTACAAGGTCTTAAACAAGGCCCACGAAGTGTTGATGAATACCACCAGGAGATGGAGATTCTTCTGATGAGATGTGATGTTAGGGAGATACCTAACCAGTCTATTGCTCGATTTTATGATGGCTTGAATAGAGACATCAAAAGGATTGTCAATTATCAGTAGTACCAGGATCTCGAGCACCTTGTCCATCTATCAAGAAAGGCGGAACGACAATTAGCTAAAGACAAGATGTATTTGCGGGCAGCCAATACTTCTACGTGGCATCAACCAAGCAATAATGCTTCAAACCCAACTCCTCTAACGAGTCGACCAAACAGTAATTTTTTGACCATGTCCAATCCGTCATCTGCACTGCTTTGACCACCGAGAAGAAGCCTACATCCAGCACCTCATCTGTTGGTTCTTCTACTCGCTCAAGCCAAATTATATGCTTTAGATGCCAAGGGCGAGGACATGTGGCATCTCAGTGTCCTAACCAATGAGCTATGATTGTGCACGAAGATGGAGAATATGATTCTCAAAATGACGAAGACATTATCGCAAACGCTACTGCAGAAGTTGAAGCAGAAGGAGGTTTTTCTTTCGAGCATGGTCAAACTCTTGTGGTCAAGACTGTGCTCAATGTTCAAAAGATGGAAGCCGAATGAGGACAACAACATAATCTTTTTCAAACTTGATGTAAGGTCCAAGACAAGGTATGCAAACTCATCATTGATAGAGGTAGTTGTCATAATCTTGCTAGTAAGGAGATGGTGGACAAACTTGGACTTACAGTGCTCAAACATCCTCATCCATACCGCTACAAAATCAGATTTGAGAGTTGTGAACATATGAGTGAGTGCCACATATCGGTGAGAGAGAGCCACAAATCAAATATGAGTGAGCAAAAGAAAAGAGAGAAAGATAGCTTCGCTTTACTAGCTACAAAATCAGATTTGAGAGTTGTGAGCAACCTATTGCCGGATTGTTTTGTACTCTTCTACAAAGAATCCTTGATTTCTACTAATGACTTAACCGCTCTTCCTAGTGTTGCTATCGCTGTTTTGCAGTCTTATAACAACGTATTTCCAGCAGATGTACCATCTGAACTTCCTCCTTTACAGTGTGGATAATGTCGCACCACCATCTCAAGAGGTAATTCTCTCTCGGTAGGTTGGCGCGGGTTTCTTCTTCTTGAATACAGTTTTTCCAAACTCTTGGGTTTTGGTAGTTTCCCGAACGTCCATCAACTTCACGGAAGCGATCTGGTGATAATGCTGGATCATTCAGCAAATTTTCGGCAAATAGGATGATTGGGGCCTTTTCCTTGGCTGCGCAGAGTGAGTATAACAGAAGGAACGAGGCCCTAACCCCCCAGCCATTAGCTGCAACTGTGGCTCAGATCTCATCTAGGGCCACACAAATTGCTCCTCGTGGCTTGAGGTGAAGATTTGTTGTTTCTATAACTGAATTGGGTTATTCAATTAGGAATGTAGTACTTAATCCTAAATTGCTTGTACAGGATACACTGGGCAACTTCCTCTCCTTCTGGCATATCTCTATGAAAGTCTGAGGAGGATGTGGAAGTTAGGGACCCTGCTGTGGCCTAGTTAGCATCGGTCTCCCTGGTATGGATCCTTGCTCTTTGGATCACTCTTTTTGTTATGTTCATTTCTTGGGATGATCTCATGGTCGTATAGGGAGATGAAACTGGGAAGACAGTCAACGATGAGCTGGCTGAGGCCCTGGTATCCTTGAAGGAGAAGACTGCATTGTGCAGCTTCCTCCAGGAGGAGAACAAGCACCTCGAGAAGTTCATCCAATGAGGACTCGACCTAGACTCTCTCCTTCAAGTCGCTAACTGCTACAAGGCAGCCAGCGAGAGGGCTCGAGAGACTGCAAGGCTTGTTCAAGACACCGAAAAGCATGTCCGCAGGGAAAAGGACACCTTGGATGCTTTGATCGAAGGTTGCGCTCTCACTGAGGGGTATACCTTCATGAAATTGAAGGTGGTTGGAGATTCTCTTGAAGCAAAAGTTGTTAATTCTGAAAGGGTTAACATATCTTTTGAGGAGTCTTGCAATTTGTTTGCGGCTCAAGTTGACTAGTTGGTCGCCAACATCTCAGAGTTTGCGATGAGGTACAGGGAGAGATGAAGAACCGATGTCGATGCCATAGTCTCTACTGTGCACTGCAACTTAGGCATCACCACGGTCCAAACTTAGATCTGAATCCAATGGTTGGATATGCAATTGTTGGCAGCGAGGAGCAGCTGAACACAACTAGGGCTGATGTCCATCCCTTAGTAGATAGATTGTTACATGACCTTGACCTCGCCTGATGTATCCTTTCTCATTTGTAAATTTTTGTAAATATTATCAATGGAAATATTATCAATGAAAAAAAATTCTTATCATATCAAAATTTCAATACCATTGAAAGGCTATGTCCAAAATATCCTTGGACCATCCCATTATCTCTTACCTTGGCTTGCTGTGACCATAGAAACATAAATTTGACCATGAAGCGTTGCGCGCGACCATGGAATGATTATCACGATCATAGGAAGGATATGTGTGACCACGGAAATACCTGGGTGATTCAGCTCGGGTAACAATCTTTGTCGGCTAGCCCCCGAAGTTGAAATGAAAAGGTTTTGTTTTCTCTGAAAAAGGTGTTTCAAGCTCTGAAAAGGCGTCTTTTCATTTCGACTTCCCGCTGAACCCAAGAAGATCTTTGGGTGCGCTTGTCAGGTTTGTTGTGATGGGCATTGAATGAAAAAACTCCTTTTTGTCGCAGAGCATGTACAACAGTCAAGAACCCTAGGAAAGTGGCCTTAAAACGCTGTGTCCCAAGACCCGCCTTTGCATGCAATTTTCCTCAAAATTCCTAAGTTTTCTCATAGTTCTGTGCTTTCCCCTTGTTCTTCTGAGCCCTTAGCTTTCATCTTCCTCTTTCAAAACTTGATCCAATGGCTTGCTGGATTTCCTGCATTGCGGCTTTCGCTTGCCGGAAAGTGACTTTGTCCTGGAGATCCTTGCCCACTATGACTTGGACTTGGTGAATCTAAACGTCAACTTGGTTTCGATCCTCATAGCCTTTGAGCACCTTTGCAAGGCCTACATTTGGGTTTTTCCCAGTGTAGCTCTCTTCTGCCAGTACTATTTTCTGACGAATTCGAACTGCACCGCCGCAACAGGCTCCGTCTACTTTCGGCTCTGGGAGAAGAAGAACTTTCTCCCATTCCCACTGTGTGACTCAGTTTACAAGTGGTACTAGCAGTGGTTCTACTGCACCACACCGAAAGAGAGCCATCTCTGGTTTGCAGATCGGTGACCATAGGAGAGCAAGGAGAAAGATGTCGTACCCTCCCTCAATGACGAGCAGAAAAGGAAAGCCTAGATAATTAAACACCTGAAGAACAAAAGCTTGACTGATCGTGACGTGATCCTGGATTTTGTGAAAAATCAGATCAACCCTCTGAAGAAGAGGGATCACCCTGCATGGGAGGTCAGGGTGATAGAGGATGCCACCAGGGATTTCAACCTATGTAATTGCTTCAAACTTTGAGATTTAGTCAAATTGGTAGATTTTGTCTCAATCTGTGTTGTTTTGATTGTTGTCATTCTTTTTTAGCCTTGTCCCCCTCTAATGTCGAGGTGAGGACAAATTTCCTCCTGAAATATTTTAATCCGGTCGAGGAAGGAGACATCAATGCGCCAAGATCGAAAAGCCTAGTCGTCAGCACCGATGAGTTTGGGTAGGCGCTTTGAAAGGTATGTCTCTTTCGAAAAACCTGTGCAAACTCTATTTTTAGGAGATAATTCACCAAAGGAAATTTTGTTGGATTTGTGTAGTTGTTTTCGTGACCCACAGCCCAAAAAAGGCTAGTCGGCGACGACGTTGAACCTTTTGGTGGTTCTTCGTCAAAGAAGCTGAAGAAGGCTCGCTCTGCTCCCAAGGACTTGGCCAGGGCGAGAGCTTTGCGAATAAGCCCAATCTACCCTCCCGTGACCTTAGCCATGTAGGCTACGACCATTGCCGCGGCGGGGGTTTCTACGACATCATCGCCTATGATCGCACCTAAAACGGTGTGATTTTGTAATACCGCAAGTAGACGGTTTGAACATTGAGTACTTGAGGGCCGAATTCCACGAGGAACAAGAGTATTCGTCTTTCTAGCTTAATGGATCACTGATTAAGTCTAAACAAGTTTTGGGGTTGTTTTTCTATAACTAATTCTACTACTAAAGCTATCAATCTAGGGTTTTAAAGCAGTAAATTGCATGTATGAAATCTGAATTTATAAAGTAGGAATTAAAAACTAGGGCTTCGGGAATACCATAACCATCCGGCGTAATTCTATCCAAGATCCGAGGATTGTGAGTTAACTTCCATTTTTTTCCAAGACAAATTAACAGTTAGAAGGATCGCTTCCATTGTCACGTTTAGCGAGAGCCTCTCTCCTGTTTAGGCTCTCACGTCAAAGCCATAAGGACTCAAGAACTCTCCTAAATTCTAGCTAAGGCTCAATTGTTATGTCTGTTGCCGAAATGAGAAGTTAGGGTTTAGAGGAAGAAAACATTAGAAAATAACTCGAAAACTTGAGATCAAAACCAAAGAAGAATCACGTCTTTCAGATTAGGTCATCCCTAACCCTAGAAGGGATCTACTCGTAAAAAGCCATAAAAATGCAGAAATAATAATAATAAATAAATAAAAACTTACTTGATTGGTTGAGAATTGAAGTTGCCGTCCTTGTCGGCTTATTAAAGCAATAAAGTAGAGAAGGGGCTCTATTAAACTAAAGCTAAACTAAACCCCAATGGCTAGTATGAAAAAAAGTATGGCTAATTGAGCCAAAATTTTCTCTATTTATAGTACATAAGTCCTATAATTAACCAATTACAACTCAAGACTTATTTAGGAAGGAAATTGTCTCAGATTCGGACTTTAAACCGACTAATGGGTCTGTTTTGGATTTGGAAATCTGGTTTCGGGTCGGATTCGGGTCCAATTTCGGGTCGGATTGCTGTTTTTTTTTTCCAGATTTTCAGCATCTTCTTTCTCCACTTCGTTTCCTATCTAAACGATGTCGAAATAACTCCAAATTTGGTACGTTTGTTCCATGAAAAATGACGAACACACTCATGAAAGCGGATCATAAAAATGTTACAAAAAATCACATAAAATGACATATCAAAGCAATTTTAAGCATCATTTTTGCACATTTTCAATACTTAATCTATGGTAAAATTCTACCAAATTGAGACTTATCAAGTTCCCCAAAGGTAGCATTTTGCTTGTCCTCAATCAAAGAATGTGAATAATTTTCCAAAAATTGAGATGCCTTGGTAAATTAGATTCTCTATAAACAATCTTCTGAAAATTCACAACACATCTATGCATATGAGGCAATTGATCTTAGCAATCTCAAATTTCTAAATGCATATATTAAGATTATCAAATTTCAACCTTAGAAAAGAGAGAGCTTAATTAATTAAATTGTCTTAACAATCTTCTTTCATATAGGATTTAAAATAAACCATGCAAAGAAAACTCTCGTTATGCTACGATTTATACAAAGTTGGTAAATTGCCCTCTTCTAAAGAAAAACATTTTCTTTCTTTTGTTGTTTGTTTGTTTCCCTTTTTTTTATTCTTCAACCTTTTCGTGCTCTTGGCCAGAATGTTTTTACTGGATCATTCCGTCGTGGCGAGCAGAGACACAACTGAAGACGCTTACTTAAGTGCACTTACAGAAAGGCAGCTTTGTCGGTTTCCCGAGCCCCTGTAAGCAACCTCAATGCTCCGTATACCTTCCCTTCACCAGCTGGTCGATGATTCACCACCGCCTCCCCCCA
This sequence comes from Pharus latifolius, assembly GCA_019359835.1. NCBI lineage: Eukaryota > Viridiplantae > Streptophyta > Magnoliopsida > Poales > Poaceae > Pharus > Pharus latifolius. The sequence continues at coordinate 28,054,464 of CM033330.1, read as the reverse complement.
GCACGTCGCATATACGTTACACAAGATTAGACAAAGCCGCAGCTTAAGCAACAGTTTTACTGAAAATATTATTTTTTTTGTATGCATAAATTAAGTAAATCTGCCCTTTCCCAGCTGGTCGACGATTCACCACCGCCTCCCCCAATGGGTCGATTATACTTGCTTTTACACATTTTTTATTTTCAAAGAGAAGGGCAATTAGCAATCTAGGCATAAATAGTAACATAAGAGTGTTAATTCCAAAAAATGGTTCTATTAGAAATCTTCAATTTGGAAGAAGTCGAGTACAATTTAATGGATAAGTTCAAAGTTTAATGGTCACTTTAAGATAAAAACTAAACATAGGCAATGAAAATCTTTAAAATATTTAAGTTCAATGGATCATATGCAAAGATGTGATAGAATTATCATCTAATTGATTAAAGATCATCTTCAAAACTAGGCATTCCAAGTGATAAATCTCTTTTTATTTTTCAGTTTATGATGGAATGTGGTAGAATGATGATTTGCTGAAGACTAAACAATTGGCGAAGTGAACATCCCCCAAGCTAAATCAGACTAAGCAAACGGTTAAGTGAACACCTCCCAAGCTAAATCAGGCATTGTGCTCAATGTATGGAGATAGATATAGATTACCGTTTGTAGTTGTGGTTCAGGTTGGTGGATGTTGTGGATGATGATGTGGTGGAAGAAGATGTTGTGGTCCACGTAGCTCCAATGATGCAGTCCAAGGCGTCGCAAGTGATAACCTAAAAAAATGAAAATAAATAAATAAATAAATAAATAAAGAGAAAGAAAAACTTGCGCACCGTGTGGATCAACCATCGGAGTTTGGGTAACCGAGTTGCCTCCCGGCTAGCGCTGGTTTAACGTCCCGCTCGATAGAATGTCCTCGACTGTTCAAAAATATATAGAATCAAAAGAATCGGCCGAGTTTAGTGTACTTACCTGGTCTCCCACATTGTATATAGCTTGATACGGTACATGTTTACCTTGAAAGTGGTGCCGTTTTGTGATCGAAGTTCAACGGCACCATACGGAAAGACCTTTTCTATCGCGTATGGCCCAGTCCATCATGATTTCAATGTCCTTGGGAACAATTTCAACCGAGAATTGAACAATAGAATCAACTCACCTGGTTTAAATTCATAGTTGAGGATCCGTTTGTCGTGCCACTTTTTCGTGTTGTCTTTATAGATCAAGGCACTCTCATAGGAGTTATTCTGAAGCTCTTCTAGCACATGCAATTCAAGGATTCCCCTTCGCCCTGCTTTGTCAAAGTCCCAATTGAGTTCTTTTAACGCCCATAACGCCCTGTGTGACTATTCAACAGGCAAATGGCAGTTTTTACCAACCACAAGTTTGTAAGGTGTCATAGATAGCGGAGTCTTGAATGTAGTGTGATATGCCCAAAGGACATTTGGAAGTTTGAGTGCCCAATCCGTACGAGACGGTGCCACTACCTCCTGCAAGATCCACTTGATTTCCCTGTTTGAGACTTCAACCTGTCCACTTGTCTGAGGGTGATATGCAAGAGCAAGTTTATGAATTACCCTGTATTTCATCAACAATTTTTGAAATTGGTAATTAGTGAAATGCGCACCGCCATCACTAATTACAACTCGCGGTATACCAAATCGGGGAAAGATTACTATTTTGGAAAGCTTTATCACATGTTTTGACTCATTTGTTGGTGTAGCAACAGCATCTACCCACTTTGAAATATAATCAACCGCAACTAAAATGTAGGAGTTACCCATAGAAGATGCAAAAGGTCTCATATAATCTACCGCCCATACATCAAAGAGTTCAATTTCAAGAATACTTGTTAAGGGCATTTCATGTCTTTGACTTAAATTTCCCGAACGTTGGCAAGGATCGCATTTTTGCACAAAGTCATAACCATCTTTAAATAAAGAAGGCTAAAACAATCTTGATTGCAATACCTTAGCCGCTGTTTTTAAAGCTCCGGCATGTGCACCACATGGAGATGAATGACAAGGTTCAAGAACGCTTTGAATCTTGTGGTCGGGCACGCATCTTCCAAATATGTTGTCAACTCCCTTTTTGAAAAGATTCGGATCGTCCCAGTAGTAGCGTCGGATGTCGTGGAGGAAGCGCTTTCGTTGTCTACTTGTCAACCCTGGAGGAAGTCCATGGTTAAATAAATAATTTGCAATATCAGCATACCATGGTTCTTGTTGAATCAAGTAAAGGTGCTCATCGGGTAAAGTGTCATTGATGTGAATGTTGGTGGTGTCAGTCAAGAGTCGCGAGAGATGATCGGCGACGACATTCTCAGCACCTTTCTTATCTTTGATCTCCAAATCAAATTCCTGCAGTAGTAAGATCCATCGTGCAAGACATGGATTTGTTTCTGTCTTGGTCAAAAGATACTTAAGAGCAGCATGATCAGTATGCACAATTACTTTTGAACCAATCAAATGTGGACGAAATTTATATAGGGCATAGACTACAGCAAGCAATTCTTTTTCGGTTGTAGTATAATTTTTTTGAGCATCATCTAAAGTTTTGCTTACGTAGTATATAGCATGTAAGACCTTATTTGTTCTTTGCCCTAGAACAGCGCCAATTGCATAATCACTAGCATCACACATCAATTCAAAAGGTTCTTTCCAATTTGGAGGTTGTATGATGGGAGCAGTAGTTAATGCATGTTTCAGTTGATTAAAGGCACCAAGGCATTTTTTATCAAAATCAAAAGGCACATCTTTACCAAACAAATGAGTGAGAGGTTTAGCAGTTTTGGAAAAATCCTTAATGAAACGACAGTAAAAACATGCATGTCCCAAGAAACTGCGTATGCCCTTCACATTGGTTGGTTGTGGGAGACTTGCTATGAGTTCGATTTTTGCCTTGTTGACTTCAATTCCTCGTTCGGAAATTACGTGGCCAAGCACCACGCCTTCTTGAACCATGAATTGGCTTTTTTCCCAGTTTGGCACAAGGTTGACTTCTTCGCACCTACTTAAGACTAGAGAAAGATTTTGGAGACAATCATCGAAAGAGGAACCATAAATGCTAAAATCATCCATAAAGACTTCCATTATTTCTTCGATTAAATCTGAAAAGATAGCCATCATACATCGTTGAAAGGTTGCAGGCGTGTTACATAATCCATACGGCATGCGCCTATAGGCAAAAGAACCGAAGGGACATGTAAATGTCATCGTATCTTGATCATCGAGATGAATTGGGATTTGAAAGAACCCCAAATACCCATCAAGAAAACAAAAGAATGCATGTTTCGCTAATCTTTTCAACATTTGATCAATGAAAGGTAATGGAAAGTGATCCTTCCTAGTGATGCTATTTAATTTACGATAATCAATGCACATTCGCCATCCAGTAACAAGTCTAGTAGGGATCAATTCATTATTAGCATTGTTGACCACAGTCATACCTCCTTTCTTTGGAACCACATGAACAGGACTAACCCAATTACTATCAGAAATAGGATAAATGATACCTACATCTAATATTTTAGAAATTTCAGCTTTTACAGTTTCCTTCAAGTTCGGGTTTAATCTACGTTGACGCTCAATGGAGGTTTTAGTTTCATCAAATAGTGAGATCCTATGCATGCAAATTTTAGGGCTAATCCCTTTGATATCATCAATAGAATAACCAAGAGCATTGCGATGCACACGAAGTAAAGACATCAATTTTTCTAGTTGTGAATTGGTCAAGTTTGCATTAACAATGACAAGTTGCATATCATCATCATCCAAAAACATATATTTCAGCGAGGAAGGAAGAGTTTTGAGTGTAGGTTTACTTACGTTTTCCTTACCTGTGACGTTAGAATCCGAGATATCCTCTTTGGATGGTTCTTTTGTTGGTTCGTCTTTGTTTTGTTCATTTTCTTCGCTGCCATCCATTTTTTCATTTTCAAATAGTTCATCCGTTCCTTCTCCAAAAGTGAGTTGAAGTGGTGACTCCTCTTCCAAGACTTCTTCTAGAGCATCCACGCTGCAAATTTTCTCTTCATACATAGGGCAGTCAACAAGTTTAGACATTTTAAATAAAATTTTCTCCTCCCCTATGCGAAAAGTAATTCGTCCTTCACGAACATCAATGAGCGCACCTGCTGTCCGGAGAATGGGTCATCCCAATATAATAGGTATAGAAACATCTTCATCCATATCAAGAACGGCAAAATCAACCGGAAGAAAAAATTTACCGACTTGAAGAGGCACATCTTCCAGGATTCCTTCCGAATGCTTTACCGAACGATCGGCGAGTTGCAGAACCATGCGTGTAGGCTTAATCTCACCCATGCTCAAACGTTGTGTGATGGTAAGAGGCATCAGACTAACGCTTGCGCCAAGGTCACAAAGAGCTCGATTGATATGTACCGTACCTATGTTACAAGGGATGGAGAAGCTCCCTTGATCCCGTAGCTTTGCCGGCATCCTGTTCTAAATTAAAGCACTAACATTTCGGTTAAAGCAATAGTTTGAAATTAACTCAAATCCCTCTTTTTAGTAAGTATATCTTTCAAGAATTTTCCATAAGAAGGCATTTGAGTTACTAAATCAGTGAAAGGCACAGTCACATTAAGCTTTTTAAGATCTCAACAAATTTTTCAAATTGCTTATCGAGTTTTGCTTTTACGTACGTTCCCAGAAAAGGTGAAGTTGGATTATAAATACGTGTTACCTGATTTTCTCCACTTTCCTTTTCTTGTGGTTCACCGACCTTGTCATCATCCTTTGCCAACTGTGGTGGTACTTCTTCAATTTCGCTTGCCGGCACAGGTTTGGTTGGTGGTGTTCATTCCGGTACCTTTGTTCCACTCCTTAAGATCACTGCATTAGAAACAAGAGAGTTAGAACAAACTATGGAATTAATATGCTCAGAATTACGAGGATTAATAGGTTGAGAAGGAAGAGGGTTATCGTTTTTTGGTGCAAGATACGCCAATTGTGCGATTTGAGTCTCGAGCATGCGGACCTGAGTCGATATGGAGTCGATCTTTTGGTTCATGGATGTCTTCTCTTTCTCTTGATTTGCTAGAAAGTTCTCTAGCATGCCCTCCATGTTCGATTGCTCGGGTTGTCGTTGGTTTGGAGGTCGATAAGGTTGCTAATTTTGTGGTTGAAACGGTGGCCTTTGAGCTTGATATTGGGGATTTTGTTGCTTTATTTGCTGCTGTCCAAAATTTGGTTGTTGGCTTTGAGGTTGCTGATTTTGTCCTGACCATGGAAAATTTTGATTGTTGCACCATCCAGAGTTATAAGAATTAGGAAAAGTATTACCTTGCCGTTGTTGCATACCATGAAAAGTATTTGCCTGCTCCATGGATGGGTTAAATTGGCATTCATGGCCATAGTGGCTCTGTATGCCGCATAGTTCACATATAGGTGCAATTGTATTAACAGATGAAGTAGCAGAAGATCCAAGAATTGATAATTTATCGGTCAAGAGTGCTACCTGCTCGGCTAATTGTGACATTACACTTACCTCCATCCTGTTGGTCGGAGCTTGTTGAGTAGCTCATACGGTTCCCCATTGAGTGTAGTTTTGAGTGATTCCTTCGATGAGATCGTATGCTTCGTCTACACTTTTGTTCATTAGTGCACTGCCAGCTGCGGCGTCTACGGCCATCTGTGCATTGTAGTTTAATCCGTTGTAGAATGTTTGAACTACAAGCCTGTCGCGCCCTGCACAGGGTACCACGACTACTCCCGTGGAGACCTAGCTCGCTGCAGCTGGCCTCATACATACATACCACTGACTTCCCAGGATAAGTCAAGCACAGGAGTTCATTGCAGCAGAGTAACTTACAAAATATTATTGATAAACAGTATGGCCTGCTGGCCTGATACAACAAGAGTAATACAGTGCCTTCACGGCACAAATGGTCTAATTAAAACAAAAGACAACTACTCGGCGGAAGCTAGGCGAAACCCCCACAGTCGTAAGAAGTTGACAGCAGAACAGCACACTTCAGGGTTCTGACAGAATTGGCTCTCTTCGTTCTGGATCCACGAAATCTTCCAAGCCTTCATCTTGGTATTGTAGCACTCCATCTATTGTTGATAAGTTGCAAGGGTGAGCACTTACGTACTCAGCAAGTCATAGGTAAGAGTAGAGATACGTATAGTAGAGATGACATAATCCTATGCTATTGAGGGAAAGAGGTGAGAGGGTTTTTCCATAAATACTTTTCTTCCAAGCTTTTCAAATCCCATGCTCATGGCAGCATTTCATGTACTTAGGGCACAATCCACATGCCTCTTAGATATCATATGATCACTAAATTATGGTACTACCGCGACACGTCAACACATGACAGCCCCCGGCAGCACCCCTTATCATGACAACACATGTCATTTGGGTAATCTTGAACTAACAAATTTTAATTTATAAAACAATACTTGTGTCACACCCCGTGGATTCAATCCACCGCGGCATACTCCTAAAACTCGGGAGCACGAAGTATTCGAATACATTTTTAAACTCTGCAGAGATGTACCTCTTTTTAAATCCACTTTTTCACTCGACTTCCAAGTCGGGCCAACTCCATGCGACTTATACGCATGTGACAAGGCCGAGATCACACAACGTTTTTGCGGTCTAGTATTAACAGTATCCCTGCCCGGTAAATGGACAATACCGTCCCAAGTACTGTTGTGGGTCCTCCCCACTGCCTTACTTCCTAGCCTGGGTCTATGTTCCCGCAGGACACATAACCTCTTTTGATTACAGTCGCGCACGACTTAATCTGGCGTAGGGCGTCTTCCTTCTTTACACCTTATCCTCTCATAATTTTTCTGATCTCACATCACTCATGGACGAACTGCGTCCCACCAGTTTCCACGCGAGAAATCGGATCGACAAGCCATGCAGGGAACTGATAATACTAAGAAAGCTACTAGGTTGCGCCTGTCCCATACCAGGTAAGTGGTTGGTACGTTTTTCATGCCACTAGACGCATAACACAAGGTTCTAGTCCTTACATGCCAATGACCAGATCATACCACAAACCATGCACCTTCAGTGCCTACACATTCAGTGCAGCCAAGCACCTCCAGTGCTACCACCATTCCATACCAAAATACTGGTCACGGCTAGGGGTTCTATTTCATGAATATAAATGTACATGTTTATACTTTTATTAGTTCATGGTTTACTATCTTATCAAGTTCACATTCCTCAAGTATTTAATCTACCACTGCCATAATATCATTGATCTCAACACATGCAATATTAATGAGGTATCTACTCATGGAATAGCATAGTAATTCATAAAATATGGGTTTCAATATGATCAAAGTATGACTTGCCTTTCGCGTCGTAAGAAACAGCAGTTGATGTCGGGTCTACGACGAAGTCTTCGAACTCGGATTCTTGCTCTGAACAAGGATCAAACAAGCAAACAGGCATTACAATCAATCCTACTCTTACTATTCCACTATATGCGGTAATGCAAGGAGAAGCACTTAGGCGATACAAGATTTGGAAGCGATTAGGGTTAAACTATGGAAACCAAGGTTAAGATTAGTTGTCAAGGGTTTACAAGGTTCCAAATGTTCCAAAATATCAGAATGATATCAAGGCTGCTGCTGGTTCGCTCAAAAACAGCGAACGCCTTTAGGTCGACATTCGGTTCAAGGCATCGACATAGGGTCGATGGATGATAGAGGGCTCAACTCAAGTTGTGACAGTAGAATAAAATGTAGATCACAACATCAGGAGTCTAAGGGACAAAGTTATGTTCAGTTTGCATACCCAGATGGGGTCAAAATGGCCCAATGCCATTGGCTGACATAGGCTGACAATGCCCAAGAATGGCATTGACATGGTTTGAACAGTTTCTAGTAGCCAAAATGGGTTTTTATTCAAGCATATGATGCACAAGGTAGTGAAGCAACTGTTTGACAAGGTAATTTTTGGTTTGCATGACCAGAGGTGGGTGAACAGGGCTAATGCCACTCACTGGCATAGTTTGACATAGAGTTGACATGGCCAGAAACTAGGGTTTGCCATATCTTTTGATCTAGGGCTCCAAATGATGCATCACTTTGTCTGGTAGTTAGGCATTTGTAACAGGAACAAATGTCTCAACAGGATCTAGGGCAGGAGATGGCCGGAAAGTGATGAAAACTGGCAAGGAAGTTGACTGGCCTGGAGCACATGCAACATAAACAGTGCAGTAACTAGGGCATAGCTATATCTCACAATCTAGGCCGAATTGGAAGTCGTGATAGAAGACAAAGTTGCTCAGAATGGTCCAAAACATCTAAATGGCAAAGTGGTTTGAGCTGGAGTGGCTGGATTTGGAAGATACTGGCTGGAGAAAAGATGAACTCAAATCTGTTTTGGGCATTTCTGATTTAAAGTGATTGAACTCAATTCCTTGCTTGAGTATGGTCCTCAGGGTACTAGAAATGCATTGGTGAAGTTAGATTAACAGATTGCTCAACAGAGAAGCTAAATCAGCAAGTACAAGTTCATGTTCATGGCTGGAAATTGGGGGTTTTTGATTTACAACGAATTTGTTCAAACCAGTAGCTCAGGGGTCTTAAGTGAGCTATTCTAAGCATATTTCACTACTGGCTCGAAGATCAATTCATTCTGGAATGAAATTAATTGCTCGCCGGAGCTACTGGAGTAAAACTGAAATTGCCGGCGACTGAGGGTATTTAGACTAAATTCCAAGCTCGAGAAGCATGAGGGGGATGAGGGAAGCTCACTGGGGGTGTTGGATCGAAGAATGAAGTAGTGGAGAAGCTTGGCACCGTGCTCCCTCTTTGCTGCTCACCGGGGAAGAAGAAGACACAGTGCTGCTGCTGGTTTTCTAGTGTTTTGGAGTGTGGTGAAGTTGGCTAAGTCCCAGGGGGTATAAATAGGCAAGCTGGAGGTGCTGCAACGGCTAGAAGCGCACGGGGAGTTGAAGCCGGAAAGGAAGTGACAGGAAGCGACTTCACGGCGAGCTGGCGTCGAGGGGACTGGTTCAGCGGCCGTGAACGCTTTACAGGTGATGTGAGGGCAAGTTGATGGCTGGCCGCGGCGAGTTCTCCACGTGGCGCAAAGCTCCTGCGTCGACCGTTGCTGGTGGCGTGCAAACGGGAGAAAACGATGGCTGTGAGTTGCGCCGAGGAAGATCCACAGTGGCCAACAGTACTCGCACACGTGGCGCTGTTCAGCTGGTGAAGATGGCGACCACGGCTGGCTTCCACGACTATGGGCTACTGTAGCAGTGCAACGGGCCGTGCTCGAGGTCGAAGCAACAGTAGCTGGTCGATTGCACTGCTTTGGTCGAAGTCGAAATAGCCCATCTGGTCGTGAACAGCAAGATCTGGTCGAGCCAGGGGTATAAGTGTAATGATTTCGGTTGAAAAGTGGACTGATTTGTAATTCTGGTCTTAGAGAGGCTTAATCTGGAATTTGATTTAATGGATGAGTATAATATTTCTATTAATACTCATTTAGCTCAAATCGGGAGAAAATTTGATAAGGTTTGAGGGATTTCACCTATTTTCGAAAATAGGGTAAAATTAGGGTAAAATAGATCTGGATTTTGTCGATCTTAAATTCTGGTGATTGGGGAGAGATTTTGAAGTTTAAACAGAAGGGAAATATGTATCAAATAGCATTTGGGAGGTGTTCCCTGAAGAAATTCTGAGGTTGGAGTTGATTTGTGAATTTTAGCCTTTTCAGGCTTCCAGGTAAACAGAAAAGGACTTATTCGCAGTAAAATTTGGACTAAACTGCGAAAAGTGTTTAGATGAAACAATCTGGTTCCCAACTTTTTGGAGTAAGTTGAGGGTATACCTAGGAACATATTCCAAAAGTTACTTGAGTCTGGATAGGGTTAGATCATGATAACTCAGTTATCTGGGATCTGGGGTACTTAGGGTAAATCTGAATTTCCTGTTTTCGAAAACAGAAAGAGACTTAGGTACTGGGAGTTAGGGTTAGAATTCAATTTGGTTCCTGAAGACTTTTATCTTCAGAATAACTGGTAGGTTAAATCTGGATGGTCTGATCTTGATCTGGATCTAGAGGATAGATTTGGAGATTTTTAGGGTTTGGGAGAGATTAGGGTTTAGCTGATCTGGCTACTGCTACAGGGATACATGCATGCAGGATTTTATGCAAAAACTTTTCACCCCCAAAACCAGGGTGTTACAAAGCCACTTTTCTAGTTTGTGAAGCAGACATTTGATCAGCAAGTCCCTGTACCGTTCCCAAGTGTCATAAAGTGATTCACCTACTTGCTGATAAAAAGATGCAATCTGGTTGCGAATTTGAACAGTTTTAGCAGAAGGGAAAAACTTACCAAGAAAAAACCGTGAGAGTTCGTCCCAAGTATTGATTGACACAGGAGGAAGAGTGTATAGCCATGCCCTCGCTTTCTCGCGAAGCGAGAAAGGAAAGAGCCTCAAATGAAGTGCATCCTGTGTTACTCCATGAATCCTGAAAGTATCACAATGCTCAAGAAACATATCTAAATGTAGTGATGGATCTTCAGTGAGAAGACTGCTGAATTGGTTTTGTTGAACCAAATTCAAAAGCATCGGTTTTATCTCAAAATTGTTTGATTCAATCGGTGGTCTAAGAATACCTGATTGCAATCTCATGCTGAGTGGGGTTGCATAATCCTTGAGTCTTTTTTGGTCCTCCATTGTTGGTTTTTGTTTGATGTCTTCGAAAAGCTGTGAGTTTTCCTCTGATCTTACCTGTCTTGCCTCGTACCAAAGTTGGCGCGCAGTTTTCACAGGTTCGTCCGAGCTATCTAGCTTTGCACTATTGTCCCAGGAAGGTTAGTGGTGCAAAGAAAAGAAAAAGAAAAAGAAAAATAGAAGCAAGATTGAGAAGTAAGATTGACTTATATCAGCGAAAATTAATCCAAAAAGTTGAATTACTGTTGTTCCCTGGCAACAGCGCCAAAAACTTGATCGCACCTAAAACGGTGTAATTTTGTACTACTGCAAGTGGACGGTTTGAACGTTGAGCACTTGAGGGTCGAATTCCACGAGGAATAAGCACATTCGTCTTTCTAGGGCTTCGGGAATTCGATAACCATCTGGCGTAATTCTATCCAAGGTCCGAGGATTGTGAGTTAACTTCCATTGTTTTCCAAGACAAATTAAGCTTCCAGTTCGAGGCACTGGGTCAACAGTCAGAGAATTGCTTCCACTGTCAAGTTTGGCGAGAGCCTCTCTCCAGTTCCGGGTCCCGCGTCAAAGCGCTAAGGACTCAAGAACTCCCCTAAATTCTAGCTAAGGCTCAACTGTTACGTCTGTTGCCGAAACGAGAACTTAGGGTTTAGAGGAAGAAAACATTAGAACATAACTCCAAAACTTGAGATCAAAATCAAGGAAGAATCACGCCTTCTGGATTAGGTCATCCCTAACCCTAGAAGGGATCTACTCACAAAAAGCCATAAGAATGCAGAAATAATAATAAGAAATAAATAAAAACTTACTTGATTGCTTGAGAATTAAAGTTGCCATCCTGCTCGGCTTACAAAAGCAATAAAATAGAGAAGGGGGCTCTACTAAACTAAAACTAAAATAAACTCTAATGGCTAGTATGAAAAAAAGTATGTCTAATTGAGCCAAAAGTTTCGCTATTTATAGTACATAAGTTCTAGAATTAACCAATTACAACTCAAGACTTATTTAGGAAGGAAATTATCTCAGATTCGGACTTTAAACTGACTAATGGGTCTGTTTTGGATTCGAAAATCTGGTTTCAGGTCAGATTCAGGTTGGATTGCTGATTTTTTTTTATATTTTCAGCATCTTTTTTCCACTTCGTTTTCTATTCAAACGATGTCTAAATAACACCAAATTTGGTACATTTGTTCCCTGAAACATGACAAACACACTCGTGAAAGAGGATTGTAAAAATGTTACAAAAAGTCACATAAAATGACGTATCAAAAGAATTTTAAGCATCATTGTTGCACATTTTCAATACTAAACCTAGGGTAAAATTCTACCAAATTAAGACTTATCAACCTGCTGCCACCAATGCAACAGTATGCACGCAGGAACAGGTCGCGGCCGTGACTGGCCCTGATGTCGCAACCAGAAGTGTCGTTGCGGTAGTGTCCTTGGCTTCTCAATTTTCCCCTTATTCAACCTCAAACCAGCTTAAGGTTGTGTAAGGAGAGGGGAATGATGTCGAGGAGGATGCTTCCTTGTTCCTTTTGAGGAAGAGGACAAGGGGTTCCTCTAACAATTTTGACCCTGTGGAATTATCCACACTCTTATCTCCCAAGGGTGTCACCACGAGTTCTTGCAACCCCATGAGACTCAGCATCAAGTAAATGTTAGCCCCTTCTCCACCTAAGTCATAACATTTTAGGTAAGTGTAATTGTTTTATTTGTGATTTCGGCGCTCCGTCTGCTGTTTTTCCTATGCCATCAACTGAGGCTATAGGCAGAATGACAACGGCGGTGGCTGTTGAAGTCGTTACTGTGACAGCTGAAATTGCGGTTTCACAAGCTGTTGAAGAAGGGCCTAAGACCATCATTGGCGAAGTGGTAAAAAATGTTCCATCAGATGTGACAAGGATTATAACCCGAGTTAGTCATCTTTGTCATTCTGTACTCCCCAGGACTAAAGAACAAGATTATTACCTCTGTATGGTCTCAGGCACCTAAGAGAGAGACAATCAAATAGTCCAAGATGTGCTGGACACCACCTATTCCATGGTCTCGACCTGTGACGTCGTGGGTATTGTAGTCTTTAGATATCCACAAACCCCGAAGTCACAAGAGCCTATGTATGGTCTCACGAATACGGAGGACATGGAGATATTTCCCGTTATCACCCAGGTCGTGAAGACTGTGCATTATCGTAGTAAATAAGTGACCATGGTTTACCTGAGAGTTAAGACGAATGACAGTTATATGATTAGTCTCATTCAATCATATAAATAGTAGATGAACCATTTTTCCACTACCGCCGTCTGAATGTTTTAAGTCCCTTATAACCGTCAATAATGTAATAAAGCACTAATGACCCATCATAATTACACATTATGGCTAGTGCACGTTTACCTCTTGACGACCCTTCATTCTCGTAACGGAAGTCAGGCAACGTAGCTATAAAAGGTGGATCGCCGTGAGAGATCGGGGGGCAAGCAAGAGATTCAATATACAACACTTTAGAATTAGCCACAATAGATTCACATTGACTGTAAGCTAAAGAACAAGATTGTTCTTGGTTTACCTAAGAACATCCTTGATTCTCTTCTTGTAATCTACATTTTACATAGTGAAATCCCAATAGGACGTAGGGCTATTACTCATCATCAGAGGGCCCGAACCTGTATAAATTCATTTCTTCCTCTGAGATAGATACCATAATTTACCTGAGATTCACCTTAGATTGGCTCCATATTCTTCTTTAATATTTACGTAAGTTTGATTATGGACGAAAGTCCCAATTATCGACAGCTGGCGCCCACCATGGGGCCTAATTTCGAAAATGATTTTGGTCTTGCAGATTACGCTGATCTTAACGTGGAGGATGAGACTCTCTACATGAAAGAAAATGAAGTTCCCTAAGAGCTTGCTGTTGAGGAGAATCCCCAGGACTTGAACAGGTAGTACATTCACCCCCTGTGAGTCCTATCACATCAAATGGTGAATATGTGCCAAAACCCATTGTCCCAGATAATGTGGGAGATGAGGACCTCAAATTCGGTCTGGAAGACTTCGCTCCAAAGAACTTGAATTCTATCTTTGATTTTAAGTGTGACTCAGATGAGAGATGCTCTCCCCGTCTGCGACTTCGGTTCCCCAGGAAGTTGCTGTACTTTCTGAGGAAACTCCTGAGCAGCGTGCTGCCAAGGAGGAGGAAGAACGCAAGCGGGAAGAGGATGTAGCTCGTGAGTAGCAAGAAGCCGATGTTCGTAAGGCCACTGAGCAAGCTCTGCAACTTGCGCAATCTCGCCATGATGCCGCAGCTCACGACTCAGCCCCTAGTACTTCTCGTCCGCGACATTTTGGTCGCAGGACGGATCAAACTCCATCATCAGCTTTAGCCCGTCCACCGATGGATGAAGCTATGATAACTCCTATGGCACCTCGAAGGAGCACACAGGAGCATATTCGTGTGATTGCATATACTCTTCATAATCCTTTTTCGAATTTGGTGAATGAGGACAGGGTTTTGTTTGCAAGGATCTTGGCAGATAACCTCGATGAGGTGGCAACTGTTGTCACTCTGACATCAACCTCGCGATCAGTGACTCATTCTCGTGATAGGGATAGTTATCACTTGAGCCGGGAGCATTCCCGTGGACACACTCCATCGGCCTGGTATCATAAAACCAGGCGTACGGGCAATTCAAGTGACCTTCATCATGAGCCAGTACATTCACGATTAGGGCCTTGCGTAGATTTGTCTTGCGATCGTAATCGTGAACTGGTGCGTTCACATTGGGGGCCACAGGTCAGTTCATTCACGACCTTGATAGTGGTCGCGAGGGACAGCAGCGACGTCCTTCATACATAGGTCGTAAGGCTTTCTCGCCAGGATTACGTGCGGTAATCTGTCCAGATAAGTTTAAAACCGGTACAATTGAGCAGTTTGATGGGACTAAAAATCCTTCCAAAATTCTCCAAATTTACATCATGGCTATCCAAGCTGCTGGAGGTGATGAACGGGTTATGGAGAATTATCTGCCAACTCTAATGGAAAGTCAAGTACATACCTGGCTGTTTAATTTGCCCCAAGGCACCATTTACAATTCGGAAATGTTCTGTGATGCAATCCTCAACAATTTTCAAAATTGTTGTTAGAAGTCTGGCAAGGAGGATGATCTTCATTGCTTGCGCCAGACATTGACTCAGACTCTTCACTGTCGTGCCCCGAAACTGGGACAACGACTACTCCTGTAGAGACCTAGCTCACTGCAACTAGTCCCAAACCACAAACCTTTGACTTCCCAGGATGAGCCAAACACAGGAGTATATTACATTGCAACAGAGTACTCACAAAATATTAAGCAGTGTGGCCTGCTGGCCTTAATATTACATAAAGAGCATTACAATGCCTACAAGGCATTCAGGGTTTAGCAAAATATTTAACTACGCAGCAGAAGATAGGTGACCCTCCCACAAAAGAAGTTGACGGCAGAACAACACACTTCAGGGTTCTGGCGGAACTGATTCTCCTCCTTCTGGATCCACGTAGTACTCCGTGCCATCATCTTGATCAAAGTAGGCTCCATCTATTGAGTTGAATGTTGCAAGGGTGAGCACTTACGTACTCAGCAAGTTATAGGTAAGAGTAGATACATATAGTAGTGATGATATGAACCTAGACTAGTCAAGACTTATGGATATTTATAAAATAATTTTTTCCTTTCTCATCTCATCTTATTTCAGCTCATGGCAGCACTTTTCATAATATACATCATCATTCATGTTCACTAGATTATGGCACTACCGCGACACGTCGACACACGACAGCCCACGGCAGCACTCCTTATGATGACAACACATGTCATTTGGGTAATCTTGATTAAACATATTTTATTTAAAAAATAGTACATGTGTCACACCCCGTGGATTCAATCCACCGCAGCAGATTCCTATAAACCCGGGAGCTCGGAGTATTCGAATACATTTTTAACTCTGCAGAGAGGTACCAATTTACCCACAAGATATTCCACTTTCAAGCCTTTCCTATCATAACAAAATGATTGGACCCCTGACTCACTTCATACTGTGAGCGGCAAGGTGGAAATAACAAGAACTTTTGTTATGTTTTACTCACAATTCACCCCCGACCCTGTGGCTCTCAGCGAGACACCGTTGTGGCAGGTTGTATCCAAACCTCCACCCCTTTGCTTATTCCCATTACTGGGTCAGCGTGCTTGATCACCTTCAGCGATATGTGTGGGAGCCGCGCTCCGTGTTTTTCGTGCATCACTACACATCTCATGCAGGGGTTTCATGTGCGATCCACATAATTACTTTTTCAGGCCTGTCCCATACCAGGCTTGCGGTTAGTACGTTGTTCATGCCACTAGACGCACAACACAAGGTTCTAGTCCTTATATGCCAGTGACCAGACCATCCACAACCCTGCACCTTCAGTGCCTGCATATCCTTTGCAGTCTAGCACCTCCAGTGCTACAGCCATCCACACCATTTTTCTGGTCTCGGCTAGGGGTTTTATTTCATGAATATAAGTATATACATACATATAATAGTTCATGGCTCAAAACTTGTTTATTTCACATTTCACAGATAACCAGTCTAGTACTGCCAATTCATAAATCAACCATTCTCAATCTTTCACATGCAATATTGCCTATATTCAAGGCTATGTTTTAGCAACATTTGAAATATAGGTTCAAGATGACCAAGGATATAACTTGCCTTCCGCGTCGTAAAATACAGCAGTCGATGACGGCTCAACAGCAAAATCTTCAAGGTCAGCTTCTGAATCTGCTCGACGACAAACAAACACACAATAATTACTTTTAATATTAAAATGTTTTATGACTTATATGCAGAAATGCTCAACAAGAATGATTGAACTATACTGGAGATAATTTGAACTGCAACTGAACTGAGATTCTAGGGTTTCAAGGAATTTGGGCTAATGATGGTGATTAGATAATCTTAGGGTTTCAGGATTTCAATAGGGATAACAATTTTGTGGCTGGTTTAATCAAAACAGCGAATGTCAACAGATCGACATTCGGATCAAAGCTTGGACATAGCTTTAAGAAAAGCTAGGGTGCTTATCTCAAGTTGTGGTAGTAGAAGAAAATGTAGATCACAACATTACAAATTCAGTGGACAAAGTGGATTTCAAATTACACAACCAGAAGTGGGTAGACAAGGTCAGTGCCACTGGCTGACAAGCTCTGGCATAGAGCTGACAATGCCAAAAACTAGGGCTTAGCATAACTTTTGATCTGGAGCTCCAAATGATGCACCACTTTGTCTGGGAGGTAGGCCTGAGTAACAGGAACAACTAAGTCAACAGGATCTAGGGCAAGAAATGGCTGGAAAGCAAGAAATTTGATGATGAACAGAGATGAACTGGCTACACTGGAGTAGTTCTGGACACAAACTTGGCAAAGCTATATCTTCCAATCTAGGCCGATCTAGGTGTCGGGCTAGAAGACAAAAATGCTCAGGAGGCTAAGGCACATCTAAATGACAAGGTGATTTGGGCTGAAACGGCCGGGAACACTTTTCCGATCATCGGCGCCGGAGAAGAAACACTGGATTTGGGCATTTTCAACACAAGCCGATTGAACTCGATTCCTTGCTCTAGGAGCGATAGAAGGGTATGAGTAAGCTACTGGCGACGTCAATTTGGCCGGAGGTTTGCCGGTGTGGCTTGGCGACGAGAGCCAGCAACTGATAAATTGCAGAATCGGGGATAGCTTCAAATTGGGCTCAATTGATTGTTCTAAGTACACAGGCATGCTTGATTTAGCTTACTGATCAATTTTGATTACAGATACGAGAGCTAATTTGGAGTAATTCGAGCTACATTGTCGGAACAGGGCATTCTTCGACTTTCAACCATTTCCGGCGATCACCGGCGTTAGAGTCCACCGGAGAGCAATTAGATGCTACAGTACAATCAGGAGGATGAGAGGTACTCACTGCTAGCTTCAATTTGGCAGGAGATGCAGTGAAGTGAGCTGGCACCGTGAGTTTCCTCGACGGCTCGCCGGAGAAGATGACTGAAACAACGAGAGTTGGAATTTAGCTGGTTTCTGGTGAAGTATGGAGAAGCTGCTGCACACAGTGGAGTTTAAATAGACAGGTGAGGCTTGCGAAGAGGGGACAGCGAAGTAATTGGCAGCCGGTGACTTGACTGGTTGCGTGCAGGAGCAATAGCGGCGAAGAAACAGTAAGAGCGGTGATGCGACGGCGACAAGCTTTCAGCTGATCGCACTGTCGCCTCATCGGGACCTGGCAAAGCTTGTAGCAAGCGGTGGCGACAAGTACTGGCACGGCGAGGCTACGTGGCGATGGATTGCTGACAAAAGTCACTGCTGGTCGCGCGGGGAAGCAGGCACTCGTCGTCGACGTTGCAGCGACGCTGCCACGGTGACGGCTGAGGCGAGGACACGTGCGCAACAGCATGCACGATCAAGTTGCAGGCGAAGCTTCACCGGCGGCGACCGTGCACGGCGCAAGGAAACACGGCGAGGCTTCTGGTCGTGCACTGGTTACTGCCCTGGTCGAAATTGGGCTGATTTGCAATATTTGATTTCTTGATTTGGACTAAAATGCAAATCTGGAATTCTGGGAGGTTTAAACTGAAATTGATTTCACTAATCTGGTAGATTATATTCAACAAGGTATTTGGCAAAGATGGTTGATAAGATTTGACACATTTGAATAGTTGTCGATACAAACTGAAAATAGGGTAATTTAGGATAAAATAAGGTTTAAGTTTTGTCGATTTCGAGTTCTGGCATTTAGGGTTCGATTTTGATATCTGCACAGAAGAGAGACTTGTGGCAAATAGCATTTTGCGAAGATTTGCTGAAGAAATTCTGAATTTGAAGTTAATCTGGAGATTTTAGCCTTTTTGGGTTTTCAGATATCAGATAAGGACTAATTTGCGATAACTCTTGGACTGATTTGTGAAAAGAGTCTAGATGGTGAAATCTGGCTGTCAACTTTTTAGATTAAGGTATTGACATACCCATGATCATATTCCAGGAATAATCTGGTCTGAACTTGGTCAAGATTTTGATTAAATCTGTATTTCTGAAACTTAGGGTATTTGGGTAATATAAGGTATTTCTGTTTTCGAAAACAGAAGAAGTTGATAAATCTGGAATTTAGAGATAGAATTGGATCTAGGTTCTGAAGACTTTTAAGTTCAAAGTAACTGATAGATCACATCTGAACAATCTGATCTTGATTTGAGGTCAGAGGATAGATTTTGGAGATTTTAGGACTTAGGATAGATACTGATCTGGCTATTACTACAGATACATGCATGCATGCTATTTATGAAAAAGGAAATTGTCACCCCTAACTCAGGGTGTTACAGATCTACCCTCCTTAAAGAAATCTCGCCCCGAGATTTACCTAAGACAGGAAAAGATAAGGATAGGCTTGCTTAAGATCTTCTTCCTTCTCCCAAGTAGCCTCTTGCTCTGAATGATTCTTCCATTGAACTTTACACAATTTGATTTTCTTCCTTCTGAGCTGACGTTCATCAGTGGCTAGGATTCTGATTGGGTGCTCAAGATAAGTGAGATTCTTCTGTAATGGCACATCTTGTACATCTATCTGGTCAGTAGGTTCCTTCAAACATTTCCAGAGCTGAGAGACATGAAACACATCATGCACTCCTGCTAATCCCACAGGTAATTCCAATTTATATGATACTTCTCCCTTTCTCTTGATTATCTTAAATGGTCCAATGTATCTTGGAGATAACTTTCCTTTCACTTGGAATCTTTGTAATCCTTTGAATGGTGTGACCTTGAGATACACAAAATCTCCTGGTTCGAATGATAATTCTCTCCGTCGTTTATCTGCATAACTCTTTTGTCGTGATTGTGCTGTTTTCAACCTTTCTCTGATGAGTCTGACATGAGCTTCTGCTTCTTCTACTATCTCTGGTCCTATGACTTTTCGTTCTCCTGGCTCATTCCAATGCAATGGAGTTCTGCACTTATGTCCATATAAAGCTTCAAATGGTGCCATCTGTATACTAGCTTGATAACTGTTATTATATGTAAATTCTGCAAATGGTAAACATTTGTCCCATGATGTTCCATAATCTAGTATACAAGCTCTTAGAAGATCCTCTAGGATTTGGTTGACTCTTTCTGTCTGTCTTCTCGTCTGCGGATGATATGCAGTACTGAAGTCCAACTGGGTTCCTAGGGTTTCATGTAGTCTATTCCAAAATTTGGAGGTAAACTGGGTTCCACGATCTGAAACTATCTTCTTAGGAATACCATGTAATGCCACTATTCTTTGCATGTATAACTCTGCTAATTTACTGCCATCAAAAATCTTTTTGACCGGTATGAAGTGAGCTACTTTAGTAAGTCTGTCCACAATAACCCATATGGAATCATATCCTCCTTGAGTTTTAGGTAATCCTGTAATGAAATCCATACCAATTTCTTCCCATTTCCATAATGGTATTGGTAGAGGTTGTAGCTTTCCTTCTATTTTCTGGTGTTCTGCTTTAACTCGTCGACATGTATCACAGTTTGCAATATACTCTGCAATATCTCTCTTCATATTATCCCACCAGAATCTGGTCTTCAAATCTTGATACATCTTTGTGTTGCCAGGGTGTATTGAGTATGGAGTTTTATGTGCTTCATGGAGAATTATTTCCTTAAGATCTGCGTTTTGAGGTACACAGATTCTTCCTCGATACCATACAATCCCTTGGTTATCTTCAGTAAAGCCTTGAGCCTTTCCTAACTTGATTCGACTCTTGATCTTACAAATTTCTTCATCTTTCTTCTGGGCATTTCCTATCTGTTCTTCAAGTTGAGATTTTATTGTTAAAGTAGCTACCGTTCCCTGCGGTACTATCTCCACTTGATGATTCTGCAACTCTTGTTGTAGGTAAGGGTTCTTCAACATAACCATTCCTTGTAGGTTGTAAACCTTTCTGCTTAGGGCATCAGCCACTACATTAGCTTTCCCTGGATGGTACTGAATACTAAGATCATAATCTTTGATCAATTCCAGCCATCGGCGTTGACGCATGTTGAGCTCCGTCTGTGTGAAAATATAGTTAAGGTTTTTATGATCTGTAAAGATCTCACACTTATGTCCAATGAGATAATGCCGCCATATCTTTAAAGCATGTACTACTGCTGCTAACTCCAAATCATGGGTCGGATAATTTTCCTCATGTGGTCTCCATTGACGTGAAGCATAAGCCACTACTCGACCTTGCTGCATTAACACACAGCCTATTCCTTGCTTTGAAGCATCACAGTAAACTACAAAATCTTCTTTGCTGTCTGGTAAGGTGAGGACTGGTGTTGTTGTCAATTTCTGCTTTAGCTTCTGAAAACTCTCCTCGCACTTGGTGGTCCATTCAAATGCAACATCCTTCTTTAGCAGATTCGTAAGAGGTTTGGCAATTTGGGAAAATCCTTCAATGAATCTCCTATAATACCCTGCTAATCCCAAGAAACTTCTAATCTCTGAAACTGAGGTAGGTTGCTTCCACTCCTTGATTGCAGAGATTTTAGCTGAATCCACTGAAATTCCTTCTGCTGTCAACACATGTCCAAGAAATGAAATTCTTGACATCCAAAATTCACATTTGTCAAACTTGGCATAAAATTGCCTCTCTCGTAGCCTTTCCAAGACTAGGTGTAAATGTTGCTCATGTTCTTCCGTACTCTTGGAATATATCAGAATGTCATCTATGATACTATGACAAACTTGTCAAGAAAATCCATAAATGTGCAGTTCATGACATTAATGAAAGCTGCCGGAGCATTGGTCAAACCAAAAGGTACTACTGTAAACTCATATAAACCATATCTGGTAGTGAAAGCAGTCTTCGGTATATCTTCTTTCTTGATCTTCAGCTGATGATATCCAGATTTCAAATCTATCTTGGAAAATACTTTGGCTCCTCGAAGCTGATCGAACAAGTCATCAATTCTTGGTAATGGGTACTTGTTCTTAATACTGACTTCATTCAAAGCTCGGTAATCTACACACATTCGTAGAGTTCCGTCTTTCTTCCTCACAAACAAAACTGGGGCTCCCCATGGTGAAGCACTGGGTTTGATAAATCCTTTGTTTTCCAAGTCTTCGAGTTGATTCTTGAGCCCCTCCAAATCTATAACTGGCATCCTATAGGGATGTTTTGCTATAGGTGCTGCTCCTGGTTTAAGCTCAATACTGAATTCTATTTCTCTGTCAGGTGGCATTCCCGGAAGTTCTTCTGGAAATACATCAGAATATCGTTGCACTACAGGCACTTGTTCCAGGCATAACTTTTGCAATGCTTGAACAGATCTTAGCGGTTTATTGACTGATGATCTTTCTGCATAGAATAGAACTTTCTCCCCTTGGCTACTGACAAGACTAAGGGTTTTCTGTTCACAATCTACTAGACCTTTATGTTGGGACAACCAATCCATTCCCAAAATAATGTCTAGACCTTGCAGTTCTAGAACTAGTAGATTTGCCTCAAATTCTACTCCTTCTATATTGAAGGTTACATTTTGGCAGATCGAGTAGACAGATAATCTAGCCCCTGGAGTTTGTATAACCATAGAGTACTCTAGTGGTACTTGCTCTATATGCATTTCAACTTCAGATGCAAATGCTTTTGACATAAATGAATTTGTAGCACCAGGATCAAACAATATTAAGGCAGATGCAGATTGAATCAGAAATCTACCTAGAAGAATGTCGGTGGCATTGCCTGCTTCTTGAATTGAAGTATAGTTTAATCTTCCTCCTTGGGTTGTAGCTGGTGCTCTACCTCTTCCTCTTCCTCGATTAGCCATGTTTCCTCCTCTTCCTGCTGAATTTCCTCTAAAATTCTGTGATGGTGATGCCCTGGTTATTACTAGCTGTGTTCCTGCCTGAGATCTGGCAATGGACATCGGAAGTTGTATCCAAGGACAGAATTCTTTACGGTGCCCACGCTGTCCGCAATGATAACACTCAACACGAGGATGAGGGCAATCCTTCTGAGGATGATTTCCTCTGCAGTTGGGGCACAATGTCGTTGCTGGTCTGGGATTCTGATAAGATGGTCGAAAATTGGGAGTGATAGGAACTCTTCCTCTGATTGGATTTGGCCGTGGTCGTGTTTGCTGGAACATCCTCCTCTTTCGGCTTTCTTCTCCCATATTCTTCTTCTCTTCCACCTTTAAAGCTCTGTTCACTAGTGTTTGAAATTCTGTAAGTTCATGAGAAGCAATTTGATACTGTAAATAGTGTTGAAGTCCTTCTGTGAAGCGCTCTATCTTCTTCTCTTCAGTATCCACATCTCCAGGTGCGTATCGAGCCAAATGAGTAAATTGGTGTAGGTACTCAGTGACTGACTTACTTCCTTGAGTTAAATTCCGAAATTCCTGACGCTTAGCTGCCATAACACCAGTAGGTATATGAAATTTCCGAAATTGATCCTTAAATTCCCTCCAAGAAATATTATCTTTATCAGGGTGAGCTTCCTGGTAGTTCATCCACCATGCAGCTGCAGCTCCTGATAACTGATGAGATCCAAACAAAACTTTCTCTTGTTCGCTGCATCGGACCGTGTCTAGTTTCCTCTCGATATCCCGTAACCAATCATCGGCAACCATGGGATCGGTCGCACTAGAAAATGTTGGTGGACGGGTCTTTTGGAAATCTGTTAATCTTGCTCCTACAGCAGAAGTAGTTCCTTCTGTTGTTCCAGTAGGCAGTTTCTGAACTATCTGAGCTAACAACTGGGTATGAGCTATCTGAGCTTCCTGTCGGCTTTTCTCCATTGACAACAGAATTTCCTGAAGACTGGGTTGTTCATTCTGAGGTGGATTGGGACTCTGAGATCCTTGCTGAAACAAAGGGTCTCTTGTCATAGTTTCTTCTTCCTGCGGAGTCTGACCCATATCTTCTCTTCCACTTCGAGATCTCCTTCTGGTGTTAACCATGGTGGCTCTGAAAAAGGTTTAGACGGATCTAACTAACTAAGGCCAACTAAGACAGCAATGCAGAAATTAATGCAACTACTTTAATGCATAAAATTACTTAGGCTATTAGCCATAATACACAAATTAACCATTGCAAAAGCAACAGCGAATCACAAAGCTATTAAGAGCATCCACTAGCTCTGTCTACACCAACCTCTAAGACACTCTGAAACAACAGAACGCACTCTCACAATCTTACCGATTTTTAGAAAATCCAAATAAAATTTTGAAATGAAGGTTTTCAAGAGCTACAAAGCTCATTATTTTTACCAAAATAAAGTTTTCAACAAATAGTTTTCTTAATAATTACGTTTTCCTGGCACGGCCAATTTCCTAAAGGTGTCGTCCTACAGTCAAGTTCTCATGTTGCTCTGATACCAACTTTTCTGTCGCGCCCCGAAACTGGGACAACGACTACTCCTGTAGAGACCTAGCTCATTGCAGCTAGTCCCAAACCACAAACCTTTGACTTCCCAGGATGAGCCAAACACAGGAGTATATTACATTGCAACAGAGTACTCACAAAATATTAAGCAGTGTGGCCTGCTGGCCTTAATATTACATAAAGAGGATTACAATGCCTACAAGGTATTCAGGGTTTAGGAAAATATTTAACTATGCAGCAGAAGATAGGTGACCCTCCCACAAAAGAAGTTGATGGCAGAACAACACACTTCAGGGTTCTGGCAGAACTGATTCTCCTCCTTCTGGATCCACGTAGTACTCCGTGCCATCATCTTGATCAAAGTAGGCTCCATCTATTGAGTTGAATGTTGCAAGGGTGAGCACTTACGTACTCAGCAAGTCATAGGTAAGAGTAGATACATATAGTAGTGATGATATGAATCTAGACTAGTCAAGAATTATGGATATTTGTAAAATAATCTTTTCCTTTCTCATCTCATCTTATTTCAGCTCATGGCAGCACTTTTCATAATATACATCATCATTCATGTTCACTAGATTATAGCACTACCGCGACACGTCGACACACGACAGCCCACGGCAGCACTCCTTATGATGACAACACATGTCATTTGGGTAATCTTGATTAAACATATTTTATTTAGAAAATAGTACTTGTGTCACACTCCGTGGATTCAATCCACCCCAGCAGACTCCTATAAACCCGGGAGCTCGGAGTATTCGAATACGTTTTTAACTCTGCAGAGAGGTACCAATTTACCCACAAGATATTCCACTTTCAAGCCTTTCCTATCATAACAAAATGATTGGACCCCTGACTCACTTCATACTGTGAGCGGCAAGGTGGAAATAACAAGAACTTTTGTTATGTTTTACTCACAATTCACCCCCGACCCTTTGGCTCTCAGCGAGACACAGTTGTGGCAGGTAGTATCCAAACCTCCACCCCTTTGCTTATTCCCATTACTGGGTCAGCGTGCTTGATCACCTTCAGTGATATGTGTGGGAGCCGCGCTCCGTGTTTATCGTGCATCACTACACATCTCATGCAGGGGTTTCATGTGCGATCCACATAATTACTTGTTCAGGCCTGTCCCATACCAGGCTTGCTGTTAGTACGCTGTTCATGCCACTAGACGCACAACACAAGGTTCTAATCCTTATATGCCAGTGACCAGACCATCCACAACCCTGCACCTTCAGTGCCTGCATATCCTTTGCAGTCTAGCACCTCCAGTGCTACAGCCATCCACACCATTTTTCTGGTCACGGCTAGGGGTTTTATTTCATGAATATAAGTATATACATACATATAATAGCTCATGGCTCAAAACTTGTTTATTTCATAATTCACAGATAACCAGTCTAGTACTGCCAATTCATAAATCAACCATTCTCAATCTTTCACATGCAATATTGCCTATATTCAAGGTTATGTTTTAGCAACATTTAAAATATAGGTTCAAGATGACCAAGGATATGACTTGCCTTCCGCGTCGTAAAATACAGCAGTCGATGACGGGTCAACAGCAAAATCTTCAAGGTCAGCTTCTGAATCTGCTCGACGACAAACAAACACACAATAATTACTTTTAATATTAAAATGTTTTATGACTTATATGCAGAAATGCTCAACAAGAATGATTGAACTATACTGGAGATAATTTGAACTGCAACTGAACTGAGATTCTAGGGTTTCAAGGAATTTGGGCTAAGGATGGTGATTAGATAATCTTAGGGTTTCAGGATTTCAATAGGGATAACAATTTTGTGTCTGGTTTAATCAAAACAGCGAATGTCAACAGATCGACATTCGGATCAAAGCTTGGACATAGCTTTAAGAAAAGCTAGGGTGCTTATCTCAAGTTGTGGTAGTAGAAGAAAATGTAGATCACAACTCTACAAATTCAGTGGACAAAGTGGATTTCAAATTACACAACCATAAGTGGGTAAACAAGGTCAATGCCACTGGCTGACAAGCTCTGGCATAGAGCGGACAATGCCAAAAACTAGGGCTTAGCATAACTTTTGATCTGGAGCTCCAAATGATGCACCACTTTGTCTGGGAGGTAGGCTTGAGTAACAGGAACAATTAAGTCAACAGGATCTAGGGCAAGAAATGGCTGGAAAGCAAGAAATTTGATGATGAACAGAGATGAACTGGCTGCACTGGAGTAATTCTGGACACAAACTTCGCAAAGCTATATCTTCCAATCTAGGCCGATCTAGGTGTCGGGCTAGAAGACAAAAATGCTCAGGAGGCTAAGGCACATCTAAATGACAAAGTGATTTGGGCTGAAACGGCCGGGAAGACTTTTGCGGTCATCGGCGCCGGAGAAGAAACACTGGATTTGGGCATTTTCAACACAAGCCGATTGAACTCGATTCCTTGCTCTAGGAGTGATAGAAGGGTATGAGTATGCTACTGGCGACGTCAATTTGACCGGAGGTTCGCCGGTGTAGCTTGGCGACGAGAGCCAGCAACTGATAAATTGCAGAATCGGGGATAGCTTCAAATTGGGCTCAATTGATTGTTCTAAGTTCACAGGCATGCTTGATTTAGCTTACTGATCAATTTTGATTACAGATACGAGAGCTAATTTGGAGTAATTCGAGCTACATTGCCGAAACAGGGCATTCTTCGACTTTCAGCCATTTCCGGCGATCACCGGCGTTAGAGTCCACCGGAGAGCAATTAGATGCTACAGTACAAACAGGAGGATGAGAGGTACTCACTGCTAGCTTCAATTTGGCAGGAGATGGAGTGAAGTGAGCTGGCACCGTGAGCTTCCTCGACGGCTCACCGGAGAAGATGGAATTTAGCTGGTTTCTGGTGAAGTATGGAGAAGCTGCTGCACACAGTGGGGTTTAAATAGACAGGTGAGGTTTGCGAAGAGGGGACAGCGAAGTAATTTGTTGGGGGAAATCTCCACGCGGTCAAGTCCAGGTAAGTTCATGATTGCCCGGGGACAGTGGCCTCCGGTGCCTGCCCCGGGCGCCGCCTTTTAGGCTCCCGGGACCGTGCCGCCGGAGCATGTCCCGGGCGCCGCCATTTGGTCCCCGGGACCGGGCCCCCCGGGCGTGTCCCGGGCGCCGCCATGTGCCCGGGGACAGTGGGCTCCGGTGCCTGCCCGGGCGCCGCCTTTTAGGCCCCCACGACCGTGCCGCCGGAGCATGTCCCGGGCGCCGCCATTTGGCCCCCGGGACCGGGCCCCCCGGGCATGTCCCGGGCGCCGCCATGTGCCCTGGGGCAGTGGCCTCCGGTGCCTGCCCCGGGCGCCGCCTTTTAGGCCCCCGGGACCGGGCCCCCCCGGGCATGTCCCGGGCGCCTCCATGTGCCCGGGGACAGGGGCCTCCGGTGCCTGCCCCGGGCGCCGCCATGTGCACGGGGACAGTGGCCTCCGGTGCCTGCCCCGGGCGCCGCCTTTTAGGCTCCCAGGACCGCGCCCCCCGGGCATGTCCCGGGCGCCGCCATGTGCCCGGGGACAGTGGCCTCCGGTGCCTACCCCGGGCGCCGCCTTTTAGGCTCCCGGGACCCTGCTCTCTGGAAGAGGTCCCGGACGTCATCGCCCTCCTAAAAGGTAAAATCCCTGTTTGGTTATCACGTGCAGGTCACGCGAGGGACGCCTCGGGAATCAGCGACCACCTGTCAAGCAACCAAGACGTTTGACCGGGAGAAGGACGGTCCTACCCTTCGATCCGACGGTGGCTTCCGGGGTAGTTTAGGCTTTTCGCTTCTTTTTGGGGGCTATAAATAGCCCTTGTACCCCTCTGTTGTAAAGATCAGTTCATTATTATTTGGAATAGCTAATCTCACAGACGTGCTCCGGAAGCCTCTCCCCCGGAGAGAGCCTCCCCAGCCGACTCCGGTCGGGAGCGCGTCGACAGGACTAGGGCCCCACCGGGACCCGAACCTGTATAAATCCGCGTGTCAATTCTTGTGTTTGCCCGGCGGGGGAGGACCGGTCACCCAGTCAACCCGCGCTGCGTGATTTCCGCTAGGATCGTCTTCAAAACCTGCCGGGGTATTCTTGATACCACGACATAATTGGCAGCCGGTGACTTGACTGGTTGCGTGCAGGAGCAATAGCGGCGAAGAAACAATAAGAGCGGTGATGCGACGGCGACAAGCTTTCAGCTGATCGCAATGTCGCCTCATCGGGACCTGGCAAAGCTTGTAGCAAGCGGTGGCGACAAGTACTGGCACGGCGAGGCTACGTGGCGATGGATTGCTGACAAAAGTCACTGCTGGTCGAGCGGGGAAGCAGGCGCTGGTCGTCGACGTTGCAGCGACGCTGCCACGGTGACGGCTGAGGCGAGGACACGTGCGCAACAGCATGCACGATCAAGTTGCAGGCGAAGCTTCACCGGCGGCGAACGTGCACGGCGCAAGGAAACACGGCGAGGCTTCTGGTCGTGCACTGGTTACTGCCCTGGTCGAAATTGGGCTGATTTGCAATATTTGATTTCTTGATTTGGACTGAAATGCAAATCTGGAATTCTGGGAGGTTTAAACTGAAATTGATTTCACTAATCTGTTAGATTATATTCAACAAGGTATTTGGCAAAGATGGTTGATAAGATTTGACACATTGGAATAGTTTTCGATACAAACTGAAAATAGGGTAATTTAGGGTAAAATAAGGTTTAAGTTTTGTCGATTTTGAGTTCTGGCATTTAGGGTTCGATTTTGATATCTGCACAGAAGAGAGACTTGTGGCAAATAGCATTTTGAGAAGATTTGCTGAAGAAATTCTGAATTTGAAGTTAATCTGGAGATTTTAGCCTTTTTGGGTTTTCAGATATCAGATAAGGACTAATTTGTGATAACTCTTGGACTGATTTGTGAAAAGAGTCTAGATGGTGAAATCTGGCTGTCAACTTTTTAGATTAAGGTATTGATATACCCATGATCATATTCCAGGAATAATCTGGTCTGAACTTGGTCAAGATTTTGATTAAATCTGTATTTCTGAAACTTAGGGTATTTGGGTAATATAAGGTATTTCTGTTTTCGAAAACAGAAGAAGTTGATAAATCTGGAATTTAGAGATAGAATTGGATCTAGGTTCTGAAGACTTTTAAGTTCAAAGTAACTGATAGATCACATCTGAACAATCTGATCTTGATTTGAGGTCAGAGGATAGATTTTGGAGATTTTAGGACTTAGGATAGATACTGATCTGGCTATTACTACAGAAACATGCATGCATGCTATTTATGAAAAAGGAAATCTTCACCCCTAACTCAGGGTGTTACAATTTCTCCACGTTGAAGACCAACCGTCAGAGGTTAATATATGCGGTTATTCATGATTAACACGTGATAATAACCTCCGTGGAGGTTAACAGCGGTTCTCCAGAAACCGCATCCAACCGTTTGATGCAGTTTTCTTCATTTGGCACCCTTTCAACCAGTATAAAAAGGTGGCAAAGTACATCAAATGGGGGATCCAAGACATTTGGAAGAACAAGACCCCTGATACAAGTGAGATACAAGATATCTCGACCACTCAAACAGCCAAGCCTACGGCTTAGATTAGACAATACTTATAAGTCTCCTATAGCTCTTTTTTGTATATTTATATAGGGAAAACTTTCACCTGTGAAGGTTTTTCCCCGCTAGTTTGTAAAGTTTTATCACATATAGTGAAATCCTAACAGGACGTAGGGCTTTTACAGCCACCATCGAGGGCCCGAACCTGTATAAATCTCTTTGTGCTCCTGTTGACCATTGTTCTACATACCTTCCCGGAGGGTCATCTTGAAAGGTCTCACAATTACAAATTTTGCATAAGTTCGGCTGAGGACCCCGAGTCTGAATCGTCGACAGCTGGCGCCCACCGTGGGGCCTTTCTCAAGGCGTCCTAATTGGAATCCGGAGGTTCGCTGAAACATGGCTGGAGCATATGATTCCGAGAACGACTTCAATCTCGAGGATTATGCCCATATACCAATGCCTTCTCCAAGTGATCCTGTTTCGATGGAGGAGGTCGAAGGCCAGAATCTTCCGCAGGTTGAATCATCTCTTCAGGTCATGTCAATCGACCAGGGAGCAACTAGCGCAAGGTCAGAACCCACAGAGGTTCTTAATGTGCTAGGTGATGAATCCGGCCCGTCATACGACCCTGCTGAGAGAAAATATGATGATGACCCAGAAATTAGCCCAGGAAGGTTCGACCCTGATAACCTTCACCGTCTCTTTGATTTCGAGTCCGACTCGGAACAAACCGAGATGTTTTCCCCATCGGCAACCTCTCTTCCTAGGCAGTTTGCTGCACTATCGGCAGAAACTCCCGATCAACAGGCTGCCAGGGAAGAACAAGATCGCAAACAAAAGGAGGATCAAGATCTCGAGCAACAAAACAACGAATTGCGCAGAACTGCCCTAGAGGCCCTTCAAGATGCGCAGGCTCGTTACGATGCTACCCCGAGTTCTTCTCGACGGTCGCGTGGTCGTAGACGTGACCAGACTCCTTCTTTACCACCGGAGCGTGTCCCAGTGGACGAAGAAACGATAACACCTGGTGCCCCTAGGAGAAGTACCCATGGTCGACTGCGATCTATCGCGGAAGTCATGCGCAATTTTTCTCCTACGGTCACGGATGCGCAGAAACCGGCCTTTTTCAGGATCCTGGCGGAAAGACTGGATGAGGTCGCATCCGAGGCGACCCCAACAGCCTCTTCCCGCTCGGTAACACATTCCCGTGAACGGGATGGTCCTCATTCTGGCTCTGGCCGGCGGAGTTACCCGCCGCCCGTACCGTCCCGACAGGACAAATACCGGCGAATGCAGGATTCTCGTAGTAGGGATCAAGTTCCTGTTCACTCTCGTTTGGGACCACGAGTAACCTCGCCATTACGTGAGGTTGCTCGAGATCCAACCGAGAGTCGCAGGGCGATTCACCGTCCTTACGTTGGTTGCAAAGCTTTTTCGCCTGGCCTACGAGCAGTCGTTTGGCCCGATAAGTTTTGACCAGGGGCCATTGAGAGGTTTGATGGAACTCAGAACCCATCTGAGTTCCTTCAGATCTATATTACTGCCATCCAAGCAGCGGGAGGCGATGACAAGGTCATGGCCAACTACCTGCCAACAGTCCTCGCAGGACCGGCTAGAACCTGGTTGTTTAATCAGCCTGAGGGTTCCATGTACAATTGGGAAATGCTATGCGATGCCATCCTCAGCAATTTCCAAAATTGTTACCAAAAGCCTGGTAAGGAGGACGACTTGCATAGGCTGCGGCAAACTTCGACCGAAACACTTCGGCAGTTTGTCAAGAGGTTTGTCGGGGTGAGGAATACCATCCCGAACATATCTAATGGCTCCGTAATCAGGGCATTTAAGTATGCCGTTCGATACCGGAGATTCACTGAAGACTTGCTTATCCACCCTCCTCGATCAGTGGCCGATCTGTTCGATATGGCTGATCGATATTCCGATGCAGCTGAAGCAGTCGAATGGAACCGAATGGTCGACAAGGGGGACCTACCACCCCAACCAGGCTTCAAGGACGCCAGGAAAGAAGATTCAAGCAAAAATCCGGAGTCTTCACCGGGTGGGAAGTCAAAGAAGTCGAAGAGGAACCGCTCTGGACAGTACCGCGAGGTCGCAATCGCAGAGAAGCCACCTTCGACCAAAGGTAATAAGTCTTCATTTAAAAGTAAAACTGCCTCTGGTAGTCGAGATTCTGACCAACCAGAAAAATCAACTAATCCGCAGGAGGGCAAGAAGTGGTGTCCACTCCACAACTCCGCAGGCCACGACCTCAAAAACTGCAGGAGTTGGTTGAAACAACTGGACGATTTCTACCAAGGAGCAGGGCCAATGCCAACCTTACCGCCTAAAGAGCAGGCGTGCGGGATTAGAGACGTCGACGGAGACGAAGAAATGGCTTACCAGGTACCTCAAAATCATGTTAATGTCATTTTCGGAGGTTCGTCCTCTTTCGTTTCCAAAAGGCAGTTTAAAACCTTCTGCCGAGAAATTAACCAAACGGAGACATCCCTTGGTGAACCTCAATACCCCCGTTGGTCGGATATGCCTTTGACGTTCGATCGCACTGACTGTCCTGTGGGGCTAACCCGACCATTGAGGCTACCTCTGGTTATTACCCCAATCATCAGTAACGCGAGAGTCGAAAGGGTCCTGATTGACGGGGGAAGTTCCCTTGATCTTTTATTGGTCAAGGCACTCGACGAAATGCAAATTCCTCGTTCGAAGATTAAGCCCATAATCCATCCGTTTTATGGGATAATCCCAGGTCCCTCCACGATGCCATTGGGACAAGTGGTCCTCCCGGTCACTCTAGGAGAACCAGACAACTTCCGGACAGAATTGGTTACTTTCGATGTGATTGATTGTGACTCAGCTTATAATGCAATCTTTGGCAGGTCGACTCTTGCTAAGTTCATGATGGCAACGCACTATGCTTATCAGTGCGGGAAATTGCCTGGCCCCAAAGGTGTCATCTCGATCCGAGACAGTCACAATGTGGCACTCACGTGCGACCAGTTATCTTTGGAGATGGTCGATCAACTTCCCCTCCGGGACGCTCAGGTCGCCACCGTTGCCGCCGATGCGATCAAAGCTGCTCCTCGGCCAGATGAAAAACTCAAACAAGTTCCTTTGTACCCAGATGACCCATCCAAGACAATTCGGGTTGGGTCAGCTCTGGATGACAAATAGGAACTCGACCTCGTTGCTTTCCTCCGGGCTAATGCAGACGTGTTTGCGTGGAAACCGTCCGACATGCCCGGTGTCCCAAGGGAAGTAATTGAGCACAGGTTAGCAATTCGACCTGGACAACGACCAATAAAGCAAAAGCTCAGGCGTTTTGCCACTGACCGATAGGAAGCCATCCGAGAAGAGTTAGACAAACTCTTACAAGCCAGGTTTATCCGCGAAGTGGATCACCCGGACTGGCTGGCCAATCCGGTCATGGTCCGCAAGTCAAATGGCAAGTGGCGCATGTGTGTCGATTACACTAGCCTCAACGCTGCCTGTCCGAAGGATGACTTTCCCCTTCCCCGCATCGACCAGCTGGTCGACTCGACTGCGGGTTGCGAACTGATGAGTTTTCTGGACGCTTACTCAGGATATCATCAAATTAGCATGGCAGAAGACGATGAAGAGAAGACTGCCTTCATCACCCCGTTCGGCACATACTGCTACGTCAGAATGCCGTTCGGTCTCAAGAACGCAGGTTCCACGTACCAGCGCTTGATGCAAAAGACCTTTCTTTCCCAGATAGGGCGTAATCTCGAAGCATATGTATACGACTTGGTTGTAAAAAGTACCAAGAGATTGTCTCATTTGGACGATCTCGCTGAAACCTTCTGTAATTTGAATCGCTTTGGAATAAAATTAAACCCGGAGAAATGCTCTTTCGGGGTTTCTTCAGGAAAACTCCTTGGTTTCCTTGTGTGTTCCAGGGGCATTGAAGTTAATCCTGAGAAAATTAGGGCTATTGAACAAATGAGGTCGCCCTCGACCATGAAGGATGTTCAACGCCTGGCTGGTCGCATGGCGGCTTTAAGTCGCTTCATATCGCGATTAGGCGAAAGGGTACTGCCTTTCTTCAAAGCCTTGCGGAAGCATCATAACTTTACATGGTCGGATGAAGCCGAAAATGCATTCCAGGAGGTAAAAGCATATCTATCCAGTCCGCCAGTATTGGTGTCTCCCGACAAAGGAGAACCGTTGCTTCTTTACCTGGCGGCCACACCACACGCAGTCAGCGCCGTTCTGATCGCGGATAGGGAAGGAATACATAGACCCGTCTACTATGTGAGCGAAGTACTTCATGGTCCTAAGGAGCGCTACCCTAAGGTCCAGAAGATACTTTACGCACTACTGATGGCTTCCCGTAAGCTACGACATTACTTTCAAGCACACAAGATCACAGTACCCTCCTCTTTTCCTTTGGGGGATATTGTCCGAAATCCAGAGAAATCTGGTCGAATCGCCAAATGGGCGGTCGAACTCGGTGCCTTCGAGATCCACTTCACCCCCCGCACGGCGGTTAAGTCTCAGGTTTTGGCCGACTTTGTGGTCGAATGGACCAACCCTGAGCCACCCGTGCAGTTGGCAGGGGAACTGGAGTGCCCCGATTATTGGACAATGTACTTTGACGGCTCCCGTAGTTTTCAACACTCGGGGGTTGGAGTGGTCTTAGTTACGCCCCAGGGCGAACAGCTTAAGTATGTCATTCAACTACACTTTGTTGCAACCAACAATGCAGCAGAGTATGAAGGTCTTCTTGCAGGGCTCCGGGCAGCAAAATTCCTCGGAGTCCGTCGATTAGTGGTGAGGGGAGACTCACAGCTGGTCGTAAACCAGGTAAACAAGGAGTACAGCACCTCCGATGAGACAATGGCTCATTACCTGGGGGAAGTGAGGAGATTGGAAAAACAATTCAGTCATTTCGAACTCCAATACATCCAACGAAAGGACAACATTCTCGCAGACCAATTATCCAAAATTGGGTCCTCACGTTCACCCGCTCCGGCAGGAGTGTTCATTGAACACTTGGGCCATCCTTCGATCATGACTTCGGTCGAGGATGATCCGGTAATAGCCTTCATTACCAACCTCGGTCAGGAACAAGATTGGGCTCATCCATTGAGGGTCTATCTTGAACATGGGACCCTACCCGAGGACGAAACCGAAAGTGATCGGTTAATTCGAAAAGCGCATCTGTACAAACTCATAGATGGGATTTTATATAGAAAGGGTACTCAAGGAGTATTCATGCGTTGTATATCTCAGGAGGAAGGAAAGTCCCTCTTGAGAGAAATACATGACGGTGTATGTGGTGCGCACTCGTCATATCGGACACTGGTCGGAAAGGCTTTCTGACAAAGATTCTACTGGCCTTCGGCACTTGATGATGCCAAGCATATGCTCAAGACGTGTCCCCAGTGTCAGTTCCACGCAAGGCAAGTTCATCAACCTGCCTATACGTTGCAAACCATTCCTCTTGCATGGCCATTCGCGGTTTGGGGGATGGATATCGTCGGTCCTATGCCACAAGCGGTCAATGGGTACAAGTTTCTGTTCGTAGCCATTGACACATTTACAAAGTGGATTGAGGCCGAACCAGTACGAAATATTACTGCATCAGCCGCACAAAAGTTCTTCCATAAGAACATTGTGGCACGATTTGGTGTTCCAAACCGTCTCATCACAGACAATGGTTCTCAGTTCGCCAGCGGTCTTTTCCTGGACTACTGCGATCAGGTTGGGACCAAGGTGTGCTTTGCTTCTGTGGCCCATCCACAAAGCAATGGTGCCGTAGAACGAGCCAATGGGCAAATACTGCAAGGCATTAAAAACCGCGTCTTTGATCGCCTTAAGACCCGCTCGGGGGCTTGGGCAGATGAGCTCTATACCGTTCTATGGGCATTACGAACTACTTCTAGTCGCGCCACCGGTGAGACGCCCTTCCATTTGGTCTATGGGGCCGAGGCGGTATTGCTTATGGAAGTAAGTATTGGTTCTGTTCGGACAGATCAGTTCGAACAGATTAATCAGTCCGAACAACGGGCGCAAGATCTCATCCTCTTAGAAGAACGGCGTGATCGCACCCTGGTTAAATCTGCGGCATACTTGCAAGCTTTACGCAGGTATCACAGTAAAAAGGTGCGACCACGTAATCTCAACGTGGGCGACTTCGTTTTACGAAAAATTCAAGACCAGTCTAATCGCAACAAATTCTCCCCAAAATGGGAAGGTCCTTATACTGTTGTCTCAGTGCCGCGGACAGGATCGGCGCGGTTAGCTATGGAGGATGGTCGGATTTTGTCCAATACTTGGAACATCGATCAACTTCGCAAGTTTTACGTGTAAGTATTCCAATCACTTTTTTCCTGTTCAATTAGCATCTTTTGCCAAAACAAAATATTGTTTTGCTTTCATACAATGAGTTTTTCTCTTTAAGCCCGTATCATATGCATTCGACCTGGGGGCTGACCGCCGACGGTCAGATCATTACAACAATCTAATCGGATTCGCTGGTCGATCTCATGACCACTTACAGATAAGCCACTCCTAAATAAGCCGTTTCTCAACGCATACGGGGCTATCTGGTAAGTCCTTGGTCATCTGAGTGGCTGCCAGTTCGCAAAAAGATTAGACGTTACATTGATCCTGATTGCTGGTTTAAAACGCACACCCCTGGTCGTTACGCTTATGTTTTCTCCTCTGCTTATAACACTAAGGCTTTAGTATTCATAAGCAGAGGCGGGGGCTAGGGGGGATGTGCTTGTAGTATGGAACTCATAATATAAAAAATGCAAAATATATATTTCCTGTCAAAAATTTTCTACATACATTGCATTATACACAATTATCTAAATACAAAAATAAGGATCATTCGATCCCCAGCTCAGTTAGGAGCCTATCTACTAGGGGCTTGACCTCCTCTATGACTGCATCGAGCAGCTCTTCACTCTCGACCTCAACCGGACCCACCAGTGCGCTCAGATCTGCATCTGGGCCATGGTGAAGTCGAACCCGGCTAAGTACGGCTACTGCGGCTGATCGAACCCTGGTTCTGATCACCTCTTCGCGTCGCCGTGTATCTCCAGGGAGATACTCAAGCAGTGAATCCGCCTAGGCAGTAAGCAGCGATGTCCAGTCACTTATGCTGAGGTTGTCTTGCTTCGGTTCTACCACATCGGTCTTCAAAAGATCAGCCACGGCCTTCAGTTTTTCGAAGATCAGGAGGCTCAGCTCTTTGATTGCCCGATCGGTGTGGCGAATCGAGGATTCAAGAATCCCCTTGTCCCGACTGAGCTGCGTAATTCGACCAGCTTGCGCTGTACAGAGAGAGGAGATTATTTGCATATTATGGATTCAAGTCTTCTTAATCAGGAATTGGCTTACCAGCATTCTCTGATCGAAGTTTGTTGAGTTCAGTTTCTTGTTTCTTAAACATTGAGACTGAACTGGCCACCTCTTTCTTCAAAAATGTAACCTCTCTGCAGCAAAATCAAGGCAGTCACAACCAAAATGCACCCATTCTAACCAAAGGGTATTGGTACTCACCTGCGCAAGCTGTCGCGTTCTTTTTGAATGGCTTCTGTACTGGCCATCACAACATGCGAATGGCTTATTAGCCAGGATAATCCCTGTGGTGCCAAGGAAGAAGATCAAAGGTGTTCTAAGTACAATTCAGGTACGAGAGTGGAGGTTTATTATACCTTCATAAACTTTTGTAAGACAGCATCATTCATTTCAGTGGGGATCCTCGCTAGGGCCCCTGATGCGCTTACCACAGGGACAGTTGGTGGGAGTGCCGGCTGGGCGCTACCCCCAGTAGTCATCGGTTGTGACTGGGTCCCTGCATTTATTCCTTCCCCTGCGGTCTGGACGACTTCCTGGACCACAGGGGTGGAGCGTTCTTCGTTGGAAGCTCCTGTACTAGCTACTGCTTCAACCCCTCCGGAGGCGGTTGAAGAGCTGGGCGCCGTCTTTCTTTGCCTGACAAGAAAGGCAATTTGAGCAGTTTTTATTTAAGATTATTGCCAATTCAAGGTTCTTACCTTATTTGAAATCTCATTCGCTCCTGAGATTTCTGGGAAGGTTCCCCTTGGGAAGAAGAACCATCATCGGTTCTTGCCTTCCTCATGGCAAACAAGGTAGCTCCCCCCTGGATGTGTTCAGCTATGAGCATATTTCTAAGAAAAAGATAGAGACAAAAAGCAAGGTCTTTACCTGGGCTACCGTACTGGCTGGTGGGGCTACATCCGAAGGCCTTGGCAACTCCTGGGTCACTGGAGCCACCACAACCGGCCTTTGCTCAACTACCTCCCCCTCTGTCTGCAGAGGAGGAGGATTTTCCCCCCTGGGACTCGCAGTAGTCACAGGGAGAAGCTCTTCTCCCTGTATGAACATTGATTTGTCAAACATACAGAAGGAATCATAAAAAGAATGACAGAAAGGAATCCTTACCGTGGTCGACCTTTCGACCAGAGGAACAGAGACAACCGGTCCTGAAGTCTCAGGGGCTTCAGGAACTTGGAGGTCATCCGCGACCCCAAGATTCTCCGCAGTGGCAGGTTCTGCCACGACCACCTCTTCGGTAACAATGGTCTCTGTGGGACAGCTTGGGGCATCGCGGGATGGAAGATCCGCGATCTTCCTCCTCCGAAGGACCAGAGGAACATCATCCTCTTCTTCCTCGCTCCCCTCTCCCTGTACGACGAAGAAGTGATTCAAATCTGCGCCTGGTAAAACAGAAGGAATGTGATATCTTACCGCCGTCTTTCTCGCGGTAGGAGGAACGCTCCGTGAAGACCCCTCCCTGGGATTCGGTCTGGCCTTCTTGGAGGCAGGACTCTTTGTCCTGGGTCTTTGGGAGACCTTCTTCACGTTGTTTACCATTGGGTTCCCAAGAGAGCCAACGTTCTCACTTGGGAAAGTCGTCTCAGCAAACCTTCCTAGGAGCTGATTCGCATTTTCGATGAAAATGTTTAACGCTGGACATGCATAAGATCTAAAAAATGGAGGCCAGATAGAGAATGTACCTTTCGGCGCTCCTGTTTAAGATCGTCGCCGGCATGAATTAGGCTCTGTCGACGAGGCGATCCCTTAGGGCCCTCTACATCGGCATTGTAGGCCCTAAGGAGGGAGTTGGTCCGCCTTTCAATTTCGGATGAAGGCAGGACTGTTCCCAAACTCAAATCAGAATTTGCACAATTCAAGAATGGGAAAGCTCAACGCCAAAGAAATAAATACCTTGACTGTAGTCCAGGGTGCTATCCGCCATGGACCTAATCTCCCATGCCGGATGAGCCCTTTCACGTAAAGGACTCACCCGGTTCTTCACGAAGTCTCGGATGATGTCTCGAGCCGTCAATCCTTGATTGACCAAGTGAAGAATCACCTCGGCATGCTTCGAAAGCTCCGAGTTCATCGCCGGAGGAACATCTAACTCGCTCGACTTCTCTGGTCGCGAGTTTTCAAACCATAGACTGCTTTCGGATGGTGGAGAGCAATAAAACCACCTTTGGTGCCACCCGTGCACAGAGTCTCGCAGGGGTGGGGAGGGATACTCCTTTTTGTCCCTCAGCCGGAAGTAGATACATCCGGCGGCGTTGGTGCTCTTCGACCATGCCGAAAAGTAGAATCGCCGGAAAAGATCCACGCTGTGATATATTCCGACGAACGCTTCACAAAGATGCTGGAATACCGCAAGGATCAGCATCGCGTTGGGGTGGAGGTTGATCAGTTCCCACCCATAGTGCTCAAGGACATCCTTGAGGAACCGACTCTCAGGGAATCGGAACCCGCAGCGCAGGTACTCCTCAAAAACCACCAACTCGCCCTCTTGGACGGTTGGAGTTTCTTGGTCTTTCCCCGCAGGCCTCCGGTTGATAAGCAACCGCGGAGGAAGGATCTCCTCCTTCTCTAACGCCACTAGGCTCTCCTCGGCATGATGGATGGATCGGCTCCAGGACGCCATCTGTGGTGGAGAATCAAAGGAAAGGTTGGCGATTTTGGGAGGACGAAGGCTGAAGAAAATGAGGGTTTTGCGCGGCGGGAATAATGAGGGTTTTTGGCTGTGTGGCTTCTTTGAGAAGACATCTGCTCTTTTTATAGACCCAAGGTGGTGCATTAATGAGTAAGCGGCTCATTTCAAATGTTCCATTGAATGCTTTATTCATTTCCCATAATGGATACTGTCTCTGATGGACCCGATAAAGTGTTCAGGCGTCGGATCTGAAACAAAAAGACTTCTTTGTTTTGGAAACTGAAAGTGCAAAAGGACTGAAAAATTTTCAGTACTTTTCAGAAGACGTTTTTTCTTTTATATGCTTTGAACATTTTTTACGAAAAAATCATGCAACTTAATTTTTGACGTACTAGAATGTTTCTAATTGGGTTATGGTTTTTATCGAAATCGTGTTTTAGACTAAAATTTCGATTCTAATCAGAGTGATAGTCTGACCGAGTTCTGACTCTGGTCGCAATTTAGTTCTGACCGCGGCTATGAAACTGATCGCTGTATCAGGGCAGGTCGCGGTGCTTTTTTCTTAAACACGATTCTGATCGTGGTATCAGGGCAGGTCGCGGTGCTTTTTTCTTAAACACGATTCTGATCGCAGAACTAAAGTTTCCTGTGTATGAATGGTCGCAAACATAAAGTTTATGGCTATATTTTCGCACAGAAGATGTGAAGAATATTCATGAGAAATAAGAAACTTTTATTTCTTACATTCTTTACATACAAAAGGAATACAGTCGATCAAACTGTCGACTTGCTCCGAAAGAAGTTTACAAAGTTCCCCAAGGGACATGTTGTTGTCAGTAGGATCTACACTGGCAACTCCCAGGGAACTAGCAACTACCCTAAGTCTATCTACATCGTCCCTAACAACAGACGCACTATTGTCCCTAATCAAGTCAGAGAGTTCTCACTGTTGCTGACCGAAGTCCCTCTCTCGACGGAAATGGTGCGCCTCTTCTCGGGATCGATCAAGACATTCTGCTAGACGCAGAATCTTCGAGGCCATCTCCTCGGTCTTCTTCTCCAGGGCATTCTTCTCTTCAAGAAGAGTCTGTCCAGAAGGAAGAGATGGAGCAGCATAAGGCTGATCGCTGGAGCCTCCAACCTCCTGCATTTTGCAAAAGTTAGTCACACTAACTATAATTATCAGCAAAAGGGGAGAAGAATTGTTACCTGTCCCGGTGCATAACCCGTTAATACACCCATCTTGGGAGGAAGATCATCATATGGTGGAAGAGCAACCTTCCCATCAGAGGATTGCTTCGCCAACCCAATATGGCAATCATCTGATCGAGGGATAGTCACCGCTTGCCGACCAGGATGTTGATCACCCAAAAGGTTGGGAGAATTGAATGTGATGGGATCTTTCTCTAAGGATAAAGGCCTAACTTGCCGAGAGGCATGAACGGGGAGGGTCAAAGGAACTGAAGGAAGAAAGAAACTCGCTACGTTCTTCACCTTTGTTCCACTGGAAGATCCTTCGTCAACCTTGGGTTTCTTCCTTAAGGGAGACAGGGCTTCATTCGTTTGAGACCCTTGTTCGACAACTTCCTCTTCATCACTCTCAATCTCGATGATATCGTGATCTGCCATTGGGAGGAGTATGTGAAAAGGAAGAAGGCAGGATAACAAGAAAAGGACTTAGGCGTGGAGGGAAATTGTGAAATTTTACAAATCCAGGAGCCTGGTATTTATAGCCGCGTGGGTGACGGTTTGCATTCCAGACGCCTCGGGTTTCGTCAAAGCATTTACAATTTTACGTCGAGATAAAAACAGTTCTACGGCGCTATCATTGCCCGTCACATAATGTCAGAACCCGTCTTGGGAAACCAAC
Organism: Pharus latifolius; assembly: GCA_019359835.1. Lineage (NCBI taxonomy): Eukaryota > Viridiplantae > Streptophyta > Magnoliopsida > Poales > Poaceae > Pharus > Pharus latifolius. The sequence continues at coordinate 28,013,019 of CM033330.1, read as the reverse complement.
CGTTTTCACTTAGTGCGCCACTAAGTGGGAAAAAATTGAAGAGCCAGGTTAAAAATCCAATGCACGGTTTTTAAATTCAAAATAAACACGTCTCTTCGTTTTCTTCGAATTTGGGGGCTAGCTGACGAGGATTGACACCCTGGTCACTTCTAATAAACTTTTGGTTCAAGACAGGTTCGAACCAGACATGTATCTGGCGATGCGACTCAAGCTATTCTGAGGGGCATCACTGTGAGGTCGCAAACTTTACGCGATCAGGTCGTGGGTTTCGTGCGATCAGGCTGACAGCCTTGTGCAGTCAGAAGTTCGTATGCTATACGCGGACTGGATATCCGGGATGTTGCGCGGTCAGCCCACATTCCGCGGTCAGAACGCTCTCGACCAGGGTGCTTGGAGTTTATTCGGTTATCCTTATATCAGGATATTCCAAGCATGCCGAAAATTTCTCCACGTTGAAGACCAACCGTCAGAGGTTAATATATGCGGTTATTCATGATTAACACGTGATAACAACCTCCGTGGAAGTTAACAGCGGTTCTCCAGAAACCGCATCCAACCGTTTGATGCAGTTTTCTCCATTTGGCACCCTTTCAACCAGTATAAAAAGGTGGCAAAGTACATCAAATGGGGGATCCAAGACATTTGGAAGAACAAGACCCCTGATACAAGTGAGATACAAGATATCTCGACCACTCAAATAGCCAAGCCTACGGCTTAGATTAGACAATACTTACAAGTCTCCTATAGCTTTCGCCTGTGAAGGTTTTTCCCCGCTAGTTTGTAAAGTTTTATCACATATAGTGAAATCCTAACAGGACGTAGGGCTTTTACTCCCACCATCGAGGGCCCGAACCTGTATAAATCTCTCTGTGCTCCTGTTCTACCATTATTCTACATACCTTCCCGGAGGGTCATCTTGAAAGGTCTCACAATTACAAATTTTGCATAAGTTCGGCTGAGGACCCCGAGTCCGAATCGTCGACAAGGAGGTAAAAACATATCTATCCAGTCCGCCAGTATTGGTGTCTCCCGACAAAGGAGAACCACTGCTTCTTTATCAGGCGGCCACACCGCATGCAGTCAGCGCTGTCTTGATCGCGGATAGGGAAGGAATACACAGACCCGTCTACTATGTGAGCGAGGTGCTTCACGGTCCTAAGGAGCGTTACCCTGAGGTCCAGAAGATACTGTTCGCGCTACTGATGGCTTCCCGTAAGCTACGACACTACTTCCAAGCTCATAAGATCACAGTACCCTCCTCTTTTCCTTTGGGGGATATTGTCTGAAGTCCAGAAAAATCTGGCCGAATTGCTAAATGGGCGGTCGAACTCGGTGCCTTCGATATCCATTTCACGCCCCGCACGGCGGTTAAGTCTCAGGTCTTGGCCGACTTCGTGGTCGAATGGACCAACCCTGAGCCACCCGTGCAGGTGCCCGAGGAATTGGAGTGCCCCGATCACTGGACAATGTACTTTGATGGCTCCCGTAGTTTTCAACACTCGGGGGCTGGAGTGGTCTTAGTTACGCCTCAGGGCGAACAACTTAAGTATGTCATCCAACTACACTTTGTTGCGACGAACAACGCGGCAGAGTATGAAGGTCTTCTTGCAGGGCTCCGGGCAGCAAAATTCCTCGGAGTCCGTCGGTTAGTGGTGAGGGGAGAGTCACAGCTAGTCGTAAACTAGGTAAACAACGAGTACAGCACCTCCGATGAGACAATGTCTCATTACCTGGGGGAAGTGAGGAGATTGGAAAAACACTTCAGTCATTTTGAAGTCCAATACATCCCGCGAAAGGACAACATTCTCGCAGACCAATTATCCAAAATTGGGTCATCACTCACGCAAAAACACTTCAGTCATTGAACACTTGGACCGTCCTTCGATCATGACTTCGGTCGAGGATGATCCGGTGATAGCCTGTGTTACCAACCTGGGTCAGGAACAGGATTGGACTCATCCATTGAGAGTCTATCTTGAACATGGGACCCTACCCGAGGACGAAACCGAAAGCGATCGGATAATTGGAAAAGCGCGTCTGTATAAGCTCATAGATGGGATTCTGTACAGAAAGGGTACTCAAGGAGTATTCATGCGTTGTATATCTCAGGAGGAAGGAACATCCCTCTTGAAGGAAATACATGACGGTGTATGCGGTGTGCACGCGTCATATCGAACACTGGTCGGAAAAGCTTTTCGACAAGGATTCTACTGGCCTTCGGCACTCGATGATGCCAAGCATATGGTCAAGATGTGCCCTCAGTGTCAGTTCCACGCGAGACAGGTTCATCAACCTGCCTACGCGTTACAAACCATTCCCCTCGCATGGCCTTTCGCTGTCTGGGGAATGGATATTGTTGGTCCTATGCCACAAGCGGTCGACGGGTACAAGTTTCTGTTTGTAGCCATTGGCACATTTACAAAGTGGATTGAGGCCGAACCGGTACGAAATATTACCGCCTCAGCAGCACAGAAGTTGTTTCATAAGAACATTATTGCCTGATTTGGTGTTCCAAACCGTCCTATCACCGACAATGGTTCTCAGTTCGCCAGTGGTCTTTTCCTAGATTACTGCAACCAGATCGGAACTAAGGTGTGCTTTGCTTCTGTGGCACATCCGCAAAGCAATGGTGCTGTAGAACGGGCCAATGGGCAGATACTACAAGGCATCAAAAAACGTGTTTTTGATCGCCTTAAGACTCGCTCAGGGGCTTGGGCAGACGAGCTTTATACCGTTCTATGGGCACTACGAACTACCTCTAGTCGAGCCACCAGTGAGACGCCCTTCCATCTGGTCTGTGGGGCCGAGGCTGTGTTGCCTATGGAAGTCAGTATTGGGTCTGTTCGGACAGAACAATTCGAACAGGTTAATCAGTCTGAACAGCGGTCACAAGATCTCATCCTCTTAGAAGAAAGGCGTGATCGCGCTTTGATCAAGTCCGTAGCATACTTGCTGGCCTTGTGCAAGTATCACAGCAAAATGGTGCGACCACGTAGTCTTCACGTGGGCGACCCGATTTTACAAAAAATCCAAGACCAGTCTAATCGCAACAAATTCTCCCCGAAATGGGAAGGCCCTTACACTGTTGTCTCGGTGCCGCGACCAGGATCCGCGCGGTTAGCCATGGAGGATGGTCGAATTTTGTCCAATACTTGGAACATCGATCAACTTCGCAAGTTCTACGTGTAAGTACTCATTCCCTTTTTCCTGTTCAATTAGCATTTTTTCATAAAATAAAAATATTTTGGTTTCATACGATGAATATTTCCCTTTATGCCCATGTGCTGCGAATTCGACTCGGGGGTTGGTCGCCCGCGGTTAGATCATTATAACGTCCTAGTCGGATTTGTTGGCTGATCTCATAACCGCTTCCAGACAAGTCACTCCTAAATAAGCCGGTTCTCAAACGCACACGGGGCTTTCTGGCAAGTCCTCGGTTATCTGAGTGGCTGCTGGTTTGCAAACAAGGCTAGGCGTTACTTTGATCAGAATTGTTGGTTCGATCACACATCCATGGTCGTCATATTCACTTCTCTCCTGCGTTTGTGATACTAAGTCTTCAGTATTTACAATCACAGGCGGGGGCTAGGGGGATATGTTTATAGTATGAAACAACACAAAACAAGAATACATATATTCATTTTTCAAAAATGGATTTCAACATACATTGCATTGTATACAACTGTTTCTGTACAGGTGTAGGGATCACTCGATCCCAAGCTCAGTCAGGAGCTTATCTACAAGGGGCTTGATCTCCTCCATGATGGCCTCTAGTTGCTCCTCACTCTCGACCTCAACTGGTCCCACCAATGGATTCAGATCTGCATCTGGTCCCTGGTGAAGTTGAACCCGGCTGAGGATGGCGGAAGTGGCTGACCGAACCCTGGTTCTGATCGCCTCTTCTCCTCGCCGTGTATCCTCAGGAAGATACTTGAGATGTGACTCCGCCTGGGCCATGACTAGTGTAGACCAGTCATTTAGGCTGAGATTATCTCTTGTGGTCTCGACCTCATGAGCCTTCAGAAGACGAGCCGCTGCCTTCAGTTTTTCGAAGATTGAACGGCTCAGCTCTCTGATCGCCCTTTCGGAGGTTAGAATAGAGCCCTGGAGGAGTCCATTATCTTGACTGAGTTGTTTTATTTGACCCGCTTGCGCTGCAGCAAGAGAAAAGATTACTCGCGCGTTATGAAGTTCAGTCTTCCTAATCAGGAATCGACTTACCAGCAAGTTGTGACCGCAGCTTGTTGTTTTCGATCTCTTGGTTTCTAGTCACTGAGATCGAATGGAGCTTGACTGTGGCCACTTCTTTCTTCAGCAATGCCACCTCTCTGTAGTAGAACAGAAGGAGTGGTCATAACCAATTTGTATCTGTACAAGTTGAAGAGTAATGATCCTTACCTGCGCAAGCTGTCTCTTTCTTTTTGAATGGCCTCAACGCTCGCCATCATAGCGTGCGACTTGGCCAACATCCGGGATAACTCCTATGATGCAAAAAAAAGGAGTTAAAGGTGTCCTATGTACAATTCAGGCACCGAAAGTGAAGTTCATCATACCTTCATGAATTCCCGTAAGGAAATGTCTTCCGGAGTAACCGGAATACCCGTTGAAGGCCCCGATGCGGCCACAACAATGGCAACCGGTGGGAGTGCCTGCTGGGCACTACCCCCAGTCACTGTTGGTTGCGACTGGGTCTCCGCGCTTGCTTCTCCCCTTACGGCCCGGACGACTTCCTGGACCAAGTCGGCAGAGCGCTCCTCACTGGAGGCTCCTGCACCAGCAGCAACTTCAACCCTCCCCGAAGCGGTTGAACGGCCGGATGCTGTTTCTTTTCGCCTGATAAAGGAAAGAGGAACCAAGTAGTTACAATTCGTTTTAATACAACCAAGATAAAGGTTCTTACCTTATTTGAAATCCCATCAGTTTTTGAGATTTCTGGGAAGGCTCTCCGCGAGAAAGAGGACAACTGTCGTCTGTCCTGATCTTCCTCTTGGTAAATAAGGCATTCCCTCCCTAAATGTGTTCCTTTGTAAGCACATTTCTAAGGGAAGATGAAGACTAACGATAAGAGTCTTTACCTGGGCAACTGGACCAGTTGGCAGGGCTGCATTCGAGGGCCTGGATGGCTCCTATACGTCTGAGACCGGCGCCTCGTTTGCAACCGCAGTATGGTCTTGTCCGACCACCTCCACTCCTGTCTGCGAGGGTGGAGGATTTTCCTCCCTGGGACTCGCTGGAGTCACGGGGGGAAGTTCTTCTTCCTGCATAAGCATTAACTTATCGAATGCACAGAGGGAATGGAAGAAAACAAGACTGTGAGAGAATCTTACCACAGTCGTCCCTCCGACCAGGGAAGTAGAGGCAACTGGCCCTGAAGCCTCGGGGGCTTCAGGGGCTGGGATGTTGTCTGCGGCCACGGGGCTTTCGGTGGCCGCGGGGTCTGGTACAGCCGCCTCTGCGATAGCAGTTGTTTCTGCGGAATGGGTTGGAGCGTCGCCGGATGGAGAACCCGCAATCTTCCACCTCCGGCGAATCAGGGGGACATCATCGTCTTCCTCCTCCTCGCTCCCCTCTCCCTGTACGACGAAGAAGTAATTCCAGTTCGCACCTGGAAAGATCGGAGGGATGTGATATCTTACCGCAGTTTTTCTGGCGGTAGGAGGAACGCTTCATGAAGACCCTTCCCCAAGATTTAGCCTGGCTTTCTTGGGGGCGGGATTCCTCGTCCTGGGTATCGAGGAAGCCTTCTTCACGTGTTTTGTCGTCGGCTTTCCCAGGGAACCGACATTCTAGCTGGGAAACATCACCTTGGAGAACCTACCTAAGAGCTGTCCTCATTTCCAATGGAATTGATTAGTGCTGGACATACATGAGACCTACGAAACAGAGGCCAAGTAGAAAATGTACCTTCCGGCGCTCCTGTTTAAGGTCATCGCTGGCGTGAATCAAGCTTTGGGGGCGAGGCGATCCCTTGGGGCCCTCTACCTCAGCGTTGTCCGCCCTAAGAAGGTAGTTAGTCCGCCTCTCAATCTCGGCTCAGGGCAGGACTGTTCCCAGATACGAGTTAAATTGATGCATTTCAGAAATGACATAAAAGGATTTCAGTGCCAGAAATGAATAACTTCATTATAGTCCAGGGTACTGTCCGCCATGGACTTGATCTCCCAAGCCTGATGAGCCCTTTCACGCAGGGGGCTCACCCGGTTCTTCACAAAGTCTCGAATGACGTCGCGTGCTGTCAATCCTTGTCTGACTAGGTGAAGGATCACCTCGGCATGCTTCATGAACTCCGCGTTCATCGCCGGGAGAGCATCCAACTCGCTCGGCTTCTCCGGCCGCGAGTTCTCAAACCACAGCCCGCTCTCGGTCGGCGAGGTGCAGTAAAACCATTTCTGGTGCCACCCGTGCACCGAGTCTCGCAGGGGTGGGAAGGTATACTCCTTCTTATCCCTTAGCTGGAAGTAAATGCATCCGGCGGCGTTGGCGCTATTCGACCACGCCGAAAAATAAAATCGCCGGAAGAGATCCACACTGGGATATACTCCGACGAACGCCTCGCACAAGTGTTGAAACACTGCCAGTATCAACACTGCGTTTGGGTGGAGGTTGATTAGCTCCAGCCCGTAGTGCTCGAGGACGTCCTTCAAGAACCGACTCTCAGGGAATCGGAACCTGCAGCGCAAATATTCTTCAAAAACCACCAACTCGCCCTCTTGGAAGATCGGGGTTTCTTGGTCCTTCTCCGCGGGCCGCCAGTTGATTAGCAGCCGCGGAGGAAGGATATCCTCCTTCTCCAACGCCACTAAACTCTCCTCAGAATGGTGGATTGATCGGCTCCAGGACGCCATTTTTTGGTGGAGAGTTGAAGGAAAAGTTGGCTACTTTTGGGGAAGACGAAGGCTGAGAAGAACGAGGGTTTTGTGCGGCGGAAATGTTGAGGGTTTTTGGCTGTGTGGCTTTCTCAAGAAGACACCTGCTCCTTTTATAGACCCGAGGAGACGCACTAATGTGAGTAACGTTCCACTCAAAAGTTCCACTGAGTATTTTATTCATTTCCCATAATGGATACTATCTCTGGCGAACCCATTAAAGTGTTCAGGCATCGAATCTGAAACAAAAAGACTTCTTTGTTTCAGAAACTGAAAGTGCAAAAGGCCTGAAAAGTTTTCAGTGCTTTTCAGAGGACGTTTTTCCTTTATTTGCCTAGGACATTTTCATGAAAAAATCCTACGACTCAATTTTTGGACGTATGGATATATTTTGACCGGGTTGTGCTATGATCGAGACCATGCTTTTGATTAAGTTCCGATTCTAATCGAAGTGACGATCTAACCGAGCCTCAATTCTGGTCGCAGTATGCTTCAGTTCTAACCGCGGCTCTATGTCTGATTGCGGTATCAGAGCTGGTCGCGGTACTTTTATAAAAGCGTGATTCTGATTGCAGAACTGAAATTTCCCTGTGTATGAGTGGTCGCGAACATAATATTTACGGCCATATTTTCGCACAGAAGATGTGAAGAATATTCATATAAAGAAGAAAGTTTTATTTCTTGCATTCTTTACATACAAAAGGAACACCGGCGACCAGAGCGTCGACCTGATCCGAAAGAAGTTTGCAGAGTTCTCCTAGGGACATGTTGTTGTCAGTAGGATCTACACTGACAACCCCCAGAGAACTAGCAACTAATCTAAGCCTATCTACATCATCCCTAACAAGAGATACACTACTGTTCCTAATTAAATCAGAGAGTTCTCGCTGTTGCTTAGCGTGGTCCCTCTCTCGACGGAACAGGTGCGCCTCTTCACGGGATCGTTCAAAACATTCTGCCAGATGCAGAATCGCCGAAGACATCTCTTCGGTCTTCTTCTCCAGGGCATTCTTCTCCGCTGGAAGAATCTGTTCGAGGGGAAGAGGCGGAGTAGCAGAAGGCTGATCACTGGGGCCTTTAATCTCCTACATTTGCAAAAGTTAGTTGTGCTAACTATAACTATCAGCAAAAGGAGAGGAGGATTATTACGTGTCCCTGCTCATGACACGTTGATATAGCCATCCTGGGAAGTAGATCATCCGATAAAATCGGATGATCATCAGATGGTGGAAGTGCAACCTTCCCACCAGAAGATTGCTTCCCCAACACAAGTTGAGGATCTTCTGGTCGTATAGTCACCGCTTGCCGACCAGAAAATCGATCACCCAAACAAAAGCAGGGGGTGTTGGAGTAGAAAGCTGAAGGAAGAAAAGATGATGGCTCATTTTCTACCTTTACTTTGCTGGAAGATCCTTCGTCAACCTTGGGTTTCTTCTTTGAGGGAGATGGATCTTCAGGCTTTTGGGGCTCCTGCTTGCAAACTTCCTCTTCATCACTTTCAATCTCAATGATGTTGTGATCTGCCATCAGGAGGTGTATGAAGAGAAGAATGAAGGTAACTTTAGAAAGGACTTAGCCGTAAGAAGAAATTGTGGAGCTTTGCAAAACGAAAGACCCGGTATTTATAGCCACCAAGGTGACGGTTCACATTCTAAATCACCTCGGGTTTTTAAAAGCATTTACAATTTCACCTCGGGTTAAAAACATTTCAACAGCGCCATCATTACCCATCACGTAATGCCCAGAGCCCATCTCGGGGAACCAACCGACCCACTTAATGCGCCACTAAGCGGGGGAGTTGAAGAGTCGGGTTAAAAATCTGATGCATGACTTTAAATTGGAAATAAACACGTCCCTTCGTTACCTTCAAATTTGGGGGCTAGCTGACGAGGATTGACACCCGGGTCAGTTCAAATAAATGCACTGTTGGTTCAAGACAGATTCAAGCCAGACACGTGCCCGGCGGTGCGAACTCAAGTCATTCTGAGAAGCATCAGCCCGAGGTCACAGGCTTTGCGCGATCAGGTCGCAGGCTTTGCGCGATCAGGTTGCAGGTTTTGTGCGATTAGACCGCAGGCTTCGCGCGGTCAGAAGTTCGTATGCTATACGCGAACAGAATGTCGGAGATGTTGCACGGTCAGCCAACATCCCGCGGTCAGAACAATCTTGACCAGGGTACTTGGAGTTCATCTGTCTGGCTGTCCCTATAGCGGGAATATTCCAAGTATCCTGAAGATTCCTCCACGTGGAAGACCAACCGTCAGGAGGTTAATACATGCAGTTATCCATGAATAACACGTGTTTAACCAACGTGGAGGTTAAGAGCGGTTCTCTAAAAACCGCATCCAACCATCCAAGCAACTGTTTGATGCAGTTACGACTTGGTACCCTTTCGACCAATATAAAAAGGCGGCATGGTGTATCAAACAGGGGGGATTGAAGGAGATCAACGTCTCTGATACAAGCGAGATACAACACATCTCAACCACTCAAACAGCCAAGTCTACGGCCTAGATTAGATAGCTTTTTATAAGCCTCTTTGGCTTCATTCTGTACATTGACATAAGAAAAACCCTTCGCCTGTGAAGGTGTTTTCCCGCCATCTTGTCAACCTTTATCACCTATAGTGAAATCTTAACAGGACGTAGGGCTATTACTCCCACCATCGAGGGCCCGAACCTGTATAAACCACTCTGTGCTCCTGTTCTCCATTTTTCTACATACCTTCCCGAGGGTCATCTTGAAAGGTCTCGCTATTACAAATTTTGCATAAGTTCGGCTGAGGACTCCGAGTCTGAATCATCGACAATACCCGAAACCCAAAGTAATTGCACAACTCATTATTTCAAAGAGGGCTTACACGTCGAACGTTAGACACACTTGTCTACGTCGAAGGAACTATAAGTGTCTAAAACTCAAATAAGTTCTATGACTCTTCGATGATCTAAACTAGACCTATTACAAGGTATTTATAGTCCAATCGTATGAGTACGTATCAGACTCAATAACCTAAACGTATTAGACTCGTCTAACTAATCCTAGACAGATAAGCTTAGTTATACACATTCGGATCGGATTGCAATTCCGAATAGGGAACGAATTCCTTTTCCTGGTCGCGGACCAATCCATGTTTGCGGACCCATGCATGTTCGCGAATCCTTTCAGAACACGGTTAAGGTCGCAAAGCCGTATGCGATCAGGACTTGGTCGCGAAGCCACATGCAATCAGGACTTGGTCGCGAAGCCGCATGCGATCAGGACTTGGAGATCCTCCTGGATCATTATATCTTCTGTGCGGAAATATGGTCATAAGCAATGACTTTACGACCACTCATACACAGGTAAACTTCAGCTCTGCGATCAGAATCACGTTTTTATGGTAGTACCGCGACCATCACTGATACCGCGATCAGACTTAAAGCCACGGTTAGAACCGAAGTTCAATTTGAAAGATTACTGCGATCAGAACCGAAACTCGATCAGACCATCACTTCGATTAAAATCGGAGCTTAGTCGAAAACATGGTTCCGATTATACCGCAATCTGATCAAACATATCGTACGTCCAAAAACTTGGTCACAGGATACTTTCATGAAAATTTACAAGGCACATGAAGGAAAATGTCCTTCGAAAACCCTTGAAAACTTTTCATGATCTTGTATCTTCAAATCTCGAAACAAAGAAGTCCTTTTTGTTTCAGATCTGATACCAGGAATACTTTAACGGGTCCGCCAGATATAGTATCCATTATGGGAAATGAATAAAATATTAAGTGGAACGTTTGAGTGGAACGTTACTCACATTAGTGCACCTCCTCGGGTCTATAAAAGGAACGGTTAGCTTCTTGAGGAAGCCACACAGCCAAAAACCCTTCCTCAATACTTCCGCTGCACAAAACCCTCATTTCCCTTAGCCTCCATCTTCCCCAAAGTCACAAACTGTTTTCTCGATTCCTCACAAAAAATGGCGTCTTGGAGTAGATCGATCCACCATTCCGAGGAGAGTCTGCTGGCGCTAGAGAAGGAGGAAATCCTTCCTCCGCGGCTTCTAATCAATTGGCGGCCTGCGGAGAAGGACCAAGAAACCCTAGTCGTCGGAGATGGCGAACTGGTGGTTTTCGAGGAATATATGCGCTGCGGGTTCTGATTCCCCGAGACTCGGTTCCTCAAAGACGTCCTCGAGCATTATCGGTTGGAGCTGATCAACCTCCACCCAAATGCGGTCCTGATTCTGGCGGTGTTCCAGCATTTATGCGAAGCATACGTCGGAGTGTATCCCAGCGTGGATCTCTTCCGGCGCTTCTACTACTCGGCGTGGTCGAAGAGCACCAACGCCACCGGATGTATCTACTTTCGGCTAAGGGAGAAGAAGGAGTATCCCTTCCCACCCCTGCGGGATTCGGTGCACGAGTGGCACCAGAAGTGGTTCTACTGCACCCCTCCGTCTGAGAGCGGGTTGTGGTTCGAGAACTCGCGGCCAGAGAAACCGAGCGAGTTAGACTCCCCCCGGCGATGAATGCTGAGTTCATGAAGCACGCCGAGGTAATTCTTCACCTAGTCCAACAGGGACTAACAGCTCGCGACGTCATCCGTGACTTTGTGAAGAACCGGGTGAGCCCCTTGCGTGAAAGGGCCCATCCGGCTTGGGAGATTAAGTCCATGGCAGACAATACCTTGGACTACAATGAAGGTATGTGACTTCGGCTCCGAGTCCTCACACTTCTATGATGTATTGTCTAATTTGCATTCTGGGAACAGTCCTGCCCTCCTCCGAGGTCGAGAGGCGGACAAATTATCTCCTCAGGGCCTACAATGCTGATGTAGAGGGCCCCAAGGGATCGCCTCGCCCCCAGAGCTTGGTTCACGCCGGCAATGACCTCAAACAGGAGCGCCGAAAGGTATGTCATCTTCCACTTGGCTCTTATGTATGCCCAGCGCTGACAACTTCGCCGGAATGAAACAGCTCTTGGGGAGATTCGTCGAGGCGACATTCCGGAGCGAGAACGTCGGTTCCCTGGGAAAGCCGACGATGAAAAATGTGAAGAAGATCTCCTCGAAGCCTAGGACGAGGAATCCTGCCCCCAAGAGACCCAAGCAAGCTCTTGGGGAAGGGTCTTCATGGAGTGTTCCTCCTACCGCAAGGAAGACTACTGTAAGATATCACATACCTCCCATTCTTCCAGGTACAAACTGGAATCACTTCTTCGTCGTACAGGGCGAGAGGAGCGAGGAGGAGGAGGTAGATGATATCCCCCTGATCCTCCGGAGGAGGAAGACAGCGGACTCTCCATCCGGCGACACTCCATCTCGTCCCACAGAAACAGAAGTAACTACAGCGGACTCTGTAGCCATCGAAAGTCCCATGGTCGCGGGTGAGATCCCTGCTCCCGAAGCCCCCGAGGCTTCAGGGTCAGTTGTTTATGCTTCCCTAACCGAAGGGGTGACCACGGTAAAAATTTCCTCATGGTTTTATCTTCTCAGCATCCTCTGTACACGTGTTTATCGAATTAACACTTTTGCAGGGCGAAGAGCTTCCCCCTGCAACTCCTGTGAGTCCCAGGGAGGAAAATCCTCCACTCTTGAGGACAGAAGAGGAGGTGTCCGAACCTGACCCCGCGAGAGTCGCGGATGGGGTGCCGACTCCAGAGGTCTAGGAGCCAGCCAGGCCTTCGGACATGACCCTGCCAACCGGACAGGTTGCACAGGTATGAGTTCTTACCACAAGTCTTTATCATCCCTTATGAATGTACTTACAGGAAGACACATATAGGGGGAAAAGGCCTGTTTATAAAGAGGAAGACTAGGACAGACAGTGACTGTCCCCTTTCTCAGGGAGAGCCTCCCCTGAAATCCCAAAGGCTGATGGGATTTCAAATAAGGTAAGAACCCTATTCTGGTTATACTAGATTGGATTGTGATGATCATCAACGTAATCATCAGTTTCTCTTTTCTTGGCAGGCAAAAAGAGGTAGCACCAAGCCCTTCAGCTGCCCTGGGGAGGGTTGAAGTTGCTACTGGCACCGGAACCTCCAGTGAGGAGCGCTCTGTCCCTTCAGTCCAGGAAGGCGTCCTGACTGTGAGGGACGAATCAGGCGCAGAGACCTAGCCACAGACCACAGAACCTACGACTGAGGGTCCGCAGACATATCCTCCTGCTGCTCCTGTCGAGGCCGCGACGGGTCCCCCGACCAGACCTCCCGCCATCCCGGAGGAAGTCTCATTCCGGGAGTATACAGAGGTATGATGAACTTCTCTTTCGGTACCTGAACTGTGCATAGGACACCTTTGACTTCTCTCTGTTTCACAGGAGTTATCCCGGATGACAGCCAGATCGATCGCTATGGTAGCGAGCGTCGAGGCCATACAGAAAGAAAGAGACAGCTTGCGCAAGTAAGGATCAATATCGTCCAATTTGCATAGATGCGAATTTGTTATGACATCCATTTCTTCTGTCACAGGGAGGTTGCGTCTCTGAAGAGGGAGCTGGCCGCGACCAAGCTCAAGTCGATCTCTTTTGCTTCACAGCAAGAGGTCGAACTTAATATGTTGCGGTCAGAACTCTCTGGTAAGTCGATTCTCGACTAGGAAGACTTGAATTCATAATTTGTGAGTAACACTCTTCTTACTGCAGCGCAAGCAAGTCAAATAAAACGACTTGGTCAGGACAAGGCGGTCCTTCAGTGCTCCATTAGCTCCACCCAAAAGGCGAACAGGGAGCTGAGCCAATCCGTCTTTGAAAAGCTAAAGATGGTGGCCCATCTCCTGAGGGCAGATGTGGTTGAGACCACAAAGGACGACCTCAGTTCGAGCGACTGGTCTTCACTAGTCATGGCCCAAGCGGAGTCACTTCTCGAGTATCTTCCTGAAGATACACGGCGACGGGAAGAGGCGATTAGAACCAGGGTTCGATCAGCAGCCTCCGCCATTCTCTGCCGGTTCCGTCTCCACCATGGCCCAGATACTGTCGCGCCCCGAGACTGGGACAACGACTACTCCTGTAGAGACCTAGCTCGCTGCAGCTAGTAACAAACCCCAAACCTTTGACTTCCCAGAATGAGTCAAACACAGGAGTATATTACATTGCAACAGAGTACTCACAAAATATTAAGCAGTGTGGCCTGCTGGCCTTAATATTACATAAAGAGAATTACAATGCCTACAAGGCATTCAGGGTTTAACAAAATATCTAACTACGCAGCAGAAGATAGGTGACCCTCCCACAAAAGAAGTTGACGGCAGAACAACACACTTCAGGGTTCTGGCGGAACTGATTCTCCTCCTTCTGGATCCACGTAGTATTCCGTGCCATCATCTTGATCAAAGTAGGCTCCATCTATTGAGTTGAATGTTGCAAGGGTGAGCACTTACGTACTCAGCAAGCCATAGGTAAGAGTAGATACATATAGTAGTGATGATATGAACCTAGACTAGTCCAGAATTATGGATATTTGTAAAATAATCTTTTCCTTTCTCATCTCATCTTATGGCAGCACTTTTTATAATATAACATCAACAGTCATGTTCACTAGATTATAGCACTACCGCGACACGTCGACACACGACAGCCCACGGCAGCACTCCTTATCATGACAACACATGTCATTTGGGTAATCTTGATTTAAACATATTTTATTTAGAAAATAGTACTTGTGTCACACCCCGTGGATTTAATCCACCGCAGCAGACTCCTATAAACCCGGGAGCTCGGAGTATTCGAATACGTTTTTAACTCTGCAGAGAGGTACCAATTTACCCGCAAGATATTCCACTTTCAAACCTTTCCTATCATAACAAAATGATTGGACCCCTGACTCACTTCATACTGTGAGCGGCAAGGTGGAAATAACAAGAACTTTTGTTATGTTTTACTCACAATTCACCCCCGACCCTGTGGCTCTCAGCGAGGCACAGTTGTGGCAGGTTGTATCCAAACCTCCACCCCTTTGCTTATTCCCATTACTGGGTCAGCGTGCTTGATCACCTTCAGTGATATGTGTGGGAGCCGCGCTCCGTGTTTATCGTGCATCACTACACATCTCATGCAGGGGTTTCATGTGCGATCCACATAATTACTTGTTCAGGCCTGTCCCATACCAGGCTTGCGGTTAGCACGTTGTTCATGCCACTAGACGCACAACACAAGGTTCTAGTCCTTATAAGCCAATGACCAGACCATCCACAACCCTGCACCTTCAGTGCCTGCATTCCTTTGCAGTCTAGCACCTCCAGTGCTACAGCCATCCATACCATTTTTCTGGTCACGGCTAGGGGTTTTATTTCATGAATATAAGTATATAAATACATATAATAGTTCATGGCTCAAAACTTGTTTATTTCATATTTCACAGATAACCAGTCTAGTACTGCCAATTCACAAATCAACCATTCTCAATCTTTCACATGCAATATTGCCTATATTCGTGGTTATATTATAGCAACATTTAAAATATAGGTTCAAGATGACCAAGGATATGACTTGCCTTCCGCGTCGTAAAATACAGCAGTCGATGACAGATCAATAGCAAAATCTTCAAAGTCAGCTTCTGAATCTGCTCGACGACAAACAATCACACAATAATTACTTATAATATTAAAATGTTTTATGACTTATATGCAGAAATGCACCACAAGAATGATCGAACTAAACTGGAGATAAGTTGAACTGCAAACTGAACTGAGATTCTAGGGTTTCAAGGAATTTGGGCTAAGGGTGGTGATTAGATAATCTCAGGGTTTCAAGATTATAATAGGGATAACAATTTTGTGGCTGGTTCAATCAAAACAGCGAATGTCAATAGATCGACATTCGGATCAAAGCTTGGACATAGCTTTAAGAAAAGCTAGGGTGCTTATCTCAGGTTGTGGTAGTAGAAGAAAATGTAGATCACAACTCTACAATTTCAGTGGACAAAGTGGATTTCAAATTACACAACCAGAAGTGGGTAAACAAGGTCAATGCCACTGGCTGACAAGCTCTGGCATAGAGCTGACAATGCCAAAAACTAGGGCTTAGCATAACTTTTGATCTGGAGCTCCAAATGATGCACCACTTTGTCTGGGAGGTAGGCATTGATAACAGGAACAATTAAGTCAACAGGATCTAGGGCAAGAAATGGCTGGAAAGCAAGAAATTTGATGATGAACAGAGATGAACTGGCTGCACTGCAGCAGTTCTGGACACAAACTTGGCATGGCTATAACTTCCAATCTAGGCCGATCTAGGTGTCGGGCTAGAAGACAAAAATACTCAGGAGGCTAAGGCACATCTAAATGACAAGGTTTCGAGGGCTGAAATGACTGGAACAAGCTTTTCCGGTCATCGGCGCCGGAGAAGAATCACTGGATTTGGGTATTTCCAACATAGGCCGTTTGAACTCGATTCCTTGCTCTAGGAGTGATATATGGGTAAGAGGAAGCTACCTGCACGATCACTTTGGCCGGAGGTTGGCCGGAGAAGCCTGGCGACGATCGCCGGTTTTCTGGTAGAGCTTGAATTTGGGGATACCTTCGATTCGAGCTCAAACTGGAGATCTTGATGCACAGGCTTGCTGGAAATGACTCACTGATCAACTTCTTCTACAGCAATGAGAGCTAATTCGAGGTGATTTGGCCTGCATTGCCGGAACAGGGCATTTAGCAATCCCGGCGATCACCGGCGATAGAGGTCACCGGGGAGCAATTAGATGATATCACACAGAGAGAATGAGTAGGGAAACTCACTGGTGTTGTTAATTTGGCAGGAGATGATCTGTAGAGTGCTGGCACCGTGAGCTTCCTCGACGGCTCGCCGGAGAAGAAAACGAAAAGAGCAAATTCTGGAACTTGGCTGGTTTCTGGTGAAGTATGGAGGGAGCTACTGAGCACAGGAGTGCTTAAATAGGCCAGGCGAAGCTTGCAAGGAGGAGACAACGAAGTAATTGGCAGCTGAGATGAGATGGATTGCGTGCTGAGCAACAGCGGCGAAGACACAGCGAAGAACGGTGATTGCGACGGCGACAGGACTGCAACTGTCCACATTGTCGTTCATCGGGACTTTGCAAAGATGGAGCAAGCGGTGGCGACAAGTACTGGCACGGCAAAGCGACGTGGCGAGGAGTTGCTGACAAAAAGCCATTGATCGCGCGCGGGAGCAGGCGCTGGTCGTCGACGTCGCTACGGTGTTGCCACGGCGATGGCTGAGACACTGACGCGTGCGCAACAGGAAGAGCAAGCATGCACGAGCACAAATGCAAGCGGAACTTGGCCGGCGGCGAGCGTGCACGGCGCAAGAAACCACGGCGAGCCCTGGTCGAATTTGGACTGAACTGCAGTTTCAAATCTTGAATTTTGGACTGATCTGTAAATCTGGAATTCTGGAAGGTTTAAGCTGAATTTTCTTTCACTAATCTGGCAGATATATTCAACAAAACATTTGGCAAAGATAGTTGATAAGATTTGACACATTTGAATAGTTTTTGATACAACTGAAAATAGGGTAAATTAGGGTAAAACAAGATTTAAGTTTTGTCAATTTCGAATTCTGGCATTTGGGGTTTGATTTTGATATCTGCACAGAAGAGAAACTTGTGACAAATAGCATTTTGAGAAGATTTGCCGAAGAAATTCTGAATTTGGAGTTAATCTGGAGATTTTAGCCTTTTTGGATTTTCAGATAACAGATAAGGACTATTTTGCGATAATTCTTGGACTAATTTGTAAAAAGAGTCTAGATGGCAGAATCTGGCTGTCAACTTTTTATATTAAGTTATTGACATACCCATGATCATATTCCAGGAATAATCTAGTCTGAACTTGGTCAAGATTTTGATTAAATCTGTATTTCTGAAACTTAGGGTATTTGGGTAATATAAGGTATTTCTGTTTTCGAAAACAGAAGAAGTTGATAAATCTGGAATTTAGAGATAGAATTGGATCTAGGTTCTGAAGGCTTTTAAATTCAGAGTAACTGATAGATCACATCTGAACAATCTGATCTTGATTTGAGATCACAGGATAGATTTTGGAGATTTTAGGGCTTGAGATAGAAACTGATCTGGCTAATACTACAGATACATGCATGCATGCTATTGAAGAAAAAGGAAATTTTCACCCCTAACTCAGGGTGTTACAGATGCGGATCTGAATCCACTGGTGGGACAAGTACAGATCGAGAGTGAAGAACAGCTGGAGGCGATCATGGAGGAGATCACCCCCCTTGTAGACAAGCTCCTGACCGAGCTTGGGATTGTATAGTCCATACAACTGTACAGATATATAGAATGCAATGCATGTACAAATTGATTTTTGAAAGAAAGTAAATATATTCTTGTTTTTTGTTGTTTCATATTATAAGCATATCCCCCTAGCCCCCACCTGTGATTATAGATACTAAAGGCTTAGTATTTTAAACACAGGAGAAATACAAATGTAATGACCAGGGGTGTGCGATCGGACCAGCGATTATGATCAATGTAACGCCTAACCTTATTGCAAACCGGCAGCCACTCAGATGACCAAGGACTTACCAGAAAGCCCCGTATGCATTGAGAAACGGCTTATTTAGGAGTGACTTATCTGGAAGTGGTCATGAGATTGGCCAGCGAATCCGATTAGAATGTTGTAGTGATCTAACCGCCGGCGACCAGCCCCAGAGTCGAGTTCGTAACACATGGGCATGAAGGGAAATGTTCATCGTATGAAACCAAAATACTTTTTGTTTTATTAAACAATGCTAATCGAACAGGAAAAGGGATTGAGTACTTACACGTAGAACTTGCGTAGTTGATCGATGTTCCATGTATTGGATAGAATTCGGCCATCCTCCATGGCTAATCGCGCTGATCCTGGTCGCGGTACTGAGACAACAGTGTAAGGGCCTTCCCATTTTGGGGAGAATTTGTTGCGATTAGACTGGTCTTGAATTTTTCGTAAAACCAAGTCGCCCACGTGAAGACTACGTGGTCACACCCTTTTGCTGTGATACTTGTGCAAGGCTTGCAAGTATGCTGCGGACTTGATCAAAGCGCGATCACGCCTTTCTTCTAAGAGGATGAGATCTTGTGACCGCTGTTCAGACTGATTAACCTGTTCGAATTGTTCTGTCCGAACAGACCCAATACTGACTTCCATAGGCAACACAGCCTCGGCCCCATAGAACAGATGGAAGGGCGTCTCACCGGTGGCTCGACTAGAGGTAGTTCGTAGTGCCCATAGAATGGTATAGAGCTCGTCTGCCCAAGCCCCCGAGCGAGTCTTAGGGCAATCAAAAACACAATTTTGATGCCTTGCAATATCTGCCCGTTGGCCCGTTCCACGGCGCCATTGCTCTGTGGATGTGCGACAGAAGCAAAGCACACCTTGGTCCCGATCTGATCGCAATAGTCCAGAAAAATACCACTGGCGAACTGAGAACCATTGTCTGTGATGAGACGGTTTGGAACACCAAATCGAGCAACAATGTTCTTAAGGAAGAACTTTTGTGCTACTGACGCAGTAATATTTCGTACCGGTCCGGCCTCAATCCACTTTGTAAACGTGTCAATGGCTACGAACAGAAATTTGTACCCAATGACCGCTTGTGGCATAGGACCGACAATATCCATCCCCCAGACCGCAAAAGGCCATGCGAGGAGAATGGTTTGTAACGCGTAGGCAGGTTGATGAACCTGTCTCGCGTGGAATTGACACTGAGGACACATCTTGACCATGTGCTTGGCATCATCGAGTGCCGAAGGCCAGTGGAATCCTTGTCGAAAAGCTTTTCCGACCAGTGTCCGATATGACGCATGCGCACCGCACACACCGTCATGTATCTCTTTCAAGAGGGATTTACCTTCCTCCTGAGATATGCAGCACATGAATACTCCTTGAGTACCCTTTCTATACAAAACTCCCTCTATGAGCTTGTACAGACGCGCTTTTCGAATCAACTGATCGCTTTCGGTTTCATCCTCTAGTAGGGTCCCATGTTCAAGATAGACTCTCAATGGATGAGTCCAATCCTATTCCTGACCGAGGTTGGTAACGCAGGCTGTTACCGGATCATCCTCGACCGAAGTCATGATCGAAGGACGGTCCAAGTGTTCAATGAACACTCCTGCTGGAGCGGATGTGCGTGAGGACCCAATTTTGGATAATTGGTCTGCGAGAATGTTGTCCTTTCGCGGGATGTATTGGACTTCGAAATGACTGAAGTGTTTTTCCAATCTCCTCAATTCCACCAGGTAATGAGCCATTGTCTCATCAGAGGTGCTGTACTCCTTGTTGGCCTGGTTTACCACAAGCTGTGAGTCTCCCCTCACCACTAATCGACGGACTCAGAGGAATTTTGCTGCCCGGAGCCCTGCAAGAAGACCTTCATACTCCGCTGCGTTGTTGGTCGCAACAAAGTGTAATTGGATGACATACTTAAGCTGTTCACCCTGAGGCGGAACTAAGACCACTCCAGCCCCCGAGTGTTGGATACTACAGGAACCATCAAAGTACATTGTCCAATGATCGGGGCATTCCAATTCCTCAGACACCTGCACGGGTGGCTCGGGGTTGGTCCATTCGACCATGAAGTCAGCCAAAACCTGAGACTTAACCGCCGTGCGGGACGTGAAATGGACATCAAAAGCACCGAGTTCGACCGCCCATTTGGCGAGTCGACCAGATTTCTCTGGATTTCGGACAATATCCCCTAGAGGAAAGGAGGATGGTACTGTGATCTTGTGAGCTTGATAGTAATGTCGTAGCTTACGAGAAGCCATCAGTAGAGCGTAAAGTATCTTCTGGACCTCAGGATAATGCTCCTTAGGACCATGAAGTACCTCGCTCACATAGTAGACGGGTCTGTGTATCCCTTCCCTATCCGCGATCAGGACAGCGCTGACCGCGTGTGGGGTGGTCGCCAAATAAAGAAGCAATGGTTCTCCTTTGTCGGGAGACACCAACACTGGCGGACTGGATAGATATGTCTTTACCTCCTGAAACGCTTTTTCGGCCTCATCGGACCATGTGAAATTGTGATGCTTCCGCAAGGCTTTGACGAAAGGTAATCCCCTTTCACCTAGTGACGATATGAAACGACTTAATGCCGCCATGCGACCAGCCAGGCGTTGAACATCTTTCATAGTCGAGGGCGACCTCATTTGTTCGATGGCCCTGATTTTCTCAGGATTGACTTCAATGCCTCTGGAACAAACAAGGAAACCAAGAAGTTTTCCTGAAGAAACCCCAAAAGAGCATTTCTCCGGATTCAATTTTATTCCAAAGCGATTCAAATTACAGAAGGTTTCAGCGAGATCGTCCAAATGAGACAATCTCTTGGTACTTTTTACAACCAAGTCGTCTACATATGCTTCGAGATTACGCCCTATCTGGGAAAGAAAGTCTTTTGCATCAAGCGCTGGTACGTCGAACCTGCGTTCTTGAGACCGAACGGCATTCTGACGTAGCAGTAGGTGCCGAATGGGGTGATGAAGGCAGTTTTCTCTTCATCTTCTTCTGCCATGCTAATTTGATGATATCCTGAGTAAGCGTCCAGGAAGCTCATCAGTTCGCAACCCGCGGTTGAGTCGACTAGCTGGTCTATGAAGGGAAGGGGAAAGTCATCCTTCGGACAGGCACTGTTGAGGCTAGTGTAGGTGACGCACATGCGCCACTTGCCATTTGAATTGTGGACCATGACCGGATTGGCGAGCCATTCCGGGTGATCGACCCCGCGAATAAACCCGGCTTTTAGGAGTTTGTCCAACTCCTCCAGAATGGCTTCCTGTCGTTCAACAGCAAAATGCCTGAGCTTTTGCTTTATTGGCCGCTGTCCAGGTCGAATTGCTAACCTGTGCTCGATTACTTCCCTTGGGACACCGGGCATGTCGGACGGTTTCCACGCAAACACATCTGCGTTAACCCGGAGGAAAGTAATGAGCTCGAGTTCCTATTTGTCATCCAGGCCTGATCCGACCCGAATTGTCTTGGATGGATCATCTGGGTACAATGGAACTAGCTTGAGTTTCTCATCTGGTCGAGGAGCACCCTTGATCGCGTCGGTGGCGACAGTGGCGACCTGACCGTCCCGTAGGGGAAGTTGGTCGACCATCTCCCGAGATAGCTAGTCGCACATGAGTGCCACGTTGCGACTGCCTCAGACCGAGATGACACCTTTGGGGCCAGGAAATTTACCGCACTGATAAGCATAGTGCGTTGCCATCATGAACTTAGCAAGAGTTGGCCTGCCAAAGATTGCATTATAAGCCGAATCACAATCAATTACGTCAAAAGTAACCAATTCTGTTCGGAAGTTATCCGGTTCTCCTAGTGTGACCGGGAGGACCACTTGTCCCAACGGCATCATGGAGGGACCTGGGATTATCCCATAAAATGGATGGATTATGGGCTTAATCTTTGAACGAGGAACTTGCATCTCGTCGAGTGCCTTGACCAATAAAATGTCAAGGGAGCTCCCTCCGTCGATCAGGACCCTTTCGACTCTCACATTACTGATGATTGGGGTAATGAACAGAGGGAGCCTCAATGGTCGAGTAAGCCCCGCAGGACAATCAGTGCGATCAAACGTCAAAGGTGTATCCGACCAGCGGGGGTGTTGAGGTTCACCAAGGGATGTCTCCATTTGGTTAACCTCTCAGTAAAAGGCTTTAAACTACCTTTTGGAAACAAAAGAGGAGGAACCCCCGAAAATAAAATTAACATGATTACGAGGTACCTGGTAGGACATCTCTTCGTCTCCGTCAGCGTCTCTAAGTCCACATGCTTGTTCTTCAGCTGGTAAGGTGGGCATTGGTCCAACTCCCTGGTAGAAGTCATCCAACTGCTTCAACCAACTCCTGCAGTTCTTGAGGTCGTGGCCTGCGGAGTTGTGGAGTGGACACCACTTCTTGCCTTCCTGCGGATTAGTCGACTTTTCTGGCTGGTCGGCACTACGACCACCAGGAGCAGTTTTGTTCTTAAATGAAGGCTTGTTACCTTTGGTCGAAGGCGGTACTGTCCAGAGCGGTTCCTATTCGACTTCTTTGATTTCCCGCTCGACGAAGATTCTGGTTTCTTTCTTGAATCTTCTTTCCTAGCGTATTTGAAACCTGGTTGAGGTGGTAGGTCACCCTTATCGACCATATGGTTCCATTCGACTGCTTCGGCCGCATCGGAGTATCGGTCGGCCATATCAAAAAGATCTGCCACTGATCGAGGAGGATGGATGAGCAAGTCTTCGGTGAATCTCCGGTATCGAACGACATGTTTAAATGCCCTGATAACGGAGCCGTCAGATATGTTCGGGATGGTATTCCTCACCCCGACAAATCTCTTGACAAACTGACGAAGTGTTTAGGTCGAAGTTTGTCGTAGTCGATGAAGATCATTCTCTTTACCCGGCTTTTGATAACAGTTTTGGAAATTGCTGAGGATAGCATCGCATAGCATTTCCCAATTGTAGATGGAACCCTCGGGCTGATTAAACAGCCAAGTTCTAGCCGGTCCTTCGAGGACAGTAGGCAGGTAGTTGGCCATGACCCGGTCATCGCCTCCTGCCGCTTGGATGGCAGTGATATAGATTTGAAGGAACTCGGATGGGTTTTGAGTTCCGTTGAACCTTTCTATGGCCCCTGGTCGAAACTTATCAGGCCAAACGACCGCACGAAGGCCGGGTGAGAAAGCTTTACAACCAACGTAGGGACCGTGAATTGTCCTGTGACTTTCGACCGGATCACGGGCGACTTCACGCAATGGTGAAGTCCTCCGTGGTCCCAAACGAGAGTGGACAGGGACTCGATCCCTACCATGAGAATCCTGTGTCCGCCTGTACTTGTCCTGGCGGGATGGTACAGGCGGGGGGTAACTCCGTCGACCAGAACCAGAGTGAGAATACTCTCGTTCGTGGGAACGTGTCACCGACAGGGAAGAGGCCTTTGGGGTCACCTCAGATGCGACCTCGTCCAGTCTTTCCGCTAGGATTCTGGTGAAGGCCGGTTTCTGCGCATCCGTGATCGTAAGAGGGAAATTACGCATGACTTCCGCGATAGATCGTAGTCGGCCATGTGTACTTCTCCTAGGGGCACCTGGTGTTACCGTTTCTTCGTCCACCGGGAAACGCTCCGGAGGCAAAGAAGGGGTCTGGTCGCGTCTGCGACCACGTGATCGTCGAGAAGAACTCGGAGCAGCATCGTAATGAGCCTGCGCATCTTGAAGAGCCTCTACGGTAGTTCTGCGCAGTTCGTTGTTTTGTTGCTCGAGATCTTGATCCTCCTTCTGTTTGCGCTCTTGTTCTTCCCTAGCAGCCTGCTGATCAGTAGTTTCCTCCGATAAGGCAGCGAACTGTCTAGGGAGAGAGGTTGCCGATGGGGAAAACATCTCAGTTTGTTCCGAGTCTGACTCAAAATCAAAGAGACGGTGGAGGTTATCAAAATCGAACCTTCCCGGGCTGATTTCTAGGTCGATATCATCCTTCCCCTCAGTGGGGTCGTATGACGGACCGGACTCACCCTCTAGCGCATTAAGAACCTCGGTGGGTTCTAACCTTGCGCTAGTCGCTCCCTGGTCGATGGACATAACAGTGTGCGCCAACTGTCGACGATTCGGACTCGGGGTCCTTAGCCGAACTTATGCAGAATTTAAAAACAGTGAGACCTTTCAGGGTGACCCTCCGGGAAGGTATGTAGAATTATGGAGAACTGGAGCACAGAGAATTTTATACAGGTTCGGGCCCTCGATGGTGGGAGTAATAGCCCTACGTTTTGTTGGGATTGCACTATGTGTGATAAAGAGTTACAAAGTGACGGGGAAAGACCTTCACAGGCGAAGATTTTCCCTATATGAGTGTACAAAATGAAGCCTAGAAGGCTTATGGAAGCTATCTAATCTAAGCCGTAGCCTTGGCTGTTTGATTCTTCAAGCGGGATATGTTGTGTCTTGATCTCTCGATCGATCTCCCTATTTGATACACCATGCCGCCCTTTTATACTGGTCGAAAGGGCGCCAAGTCATAACAGCATCAAACGGTTGCTTGGATGCGGTTCGGAGAACCGCTCTTAACTCCCACGCAGGTTTAACACGTGTTATTCGTGGATAACTGCATGTATTAACCTCCTGACGGTTGTCCTTCTACGTGGAAGAATCTTCGGGACACTTGGGATATTCCTGTTACAGGGACAGAATATTCCCACGTTTCCTGGTCGAAAGAGTTCTGACCGCGAGATGTTGGCTAACCGCGCAACACCTTCAGCCTTCAGTCCGCGCACAGCATACGAACTTCTGACCGCGCACTAGCTACAATCTGATAACGTAAAGACTGCGATCTGATCGCGCACAGCCTGCGACCTTGGGCTGGTACTTCTCGAAATGTCTTGAGTTCGCACCGCCAGGCACGTGTCCGGCTCGAATCTATCCTGAACTAGTTGTGCATTCATTTGAACTGACTCGGGTGTCAATCCTCATCACGGGGTTCATTCGGGAGTTCTTGCTCCCCGAGTGGCTTACAAACCCCGTCCTCGTGAAGAAGTCGAACGGCAAGTGCCGGATGTGCGTGGACTTCACTGACCTCAACCACGCCTGCCCCAAGGACAACTTCCCGCTTCTACGAATTGACCAGTTGGTCGACTCCACCGCAGGGTGCGAGTTGATGAGCATCCTGGACGCGTAGTCAGGCTATCACCAAGTCTGGATGGCAGAAGGGGATGAGGAAAAGACGAGTTTCATAACTCCCCTCGGAACCTTCTGCTATGTCCACATGCCCTTCAGGCTGAAGAATGCGGGAGCGACTTTCTAGCGGCTCATGACGCTGGTCTTCAAGAACCAGTTCGGCCGCAACATCGAAGTCTACGTCGACGACGCGGTCGTCAAAAGCCCCCACGATGCGGCTCACGTCGACGATTTGGCGAAGACCTTCCACAACCTCCACGCATACGGGTTCAAGCTCAACCCGGAGAAATGCGCCTTCGGCGTGCGCGGGGGGAAACTCCTGGGTTTCCTCGTCTCCCAGCGGGGCATAGAGGCAAACCCCGAGAAGATCCGGGCATTCTTGGACATGCCTCCGCCGCGCACGGTCAAAGACGTTCAGTGACTCACCGGCCACCTGGCCACGCTGAGTCACTTCGTCTCGCGTTCGAGGAATGTGGCCTCCAATTCTTCAAAATCCTTCGGGGGATCGATGGGTTCTGGTGGACCCCCGAGGCCCAGGAGGCCTTCAACAACCTGAAGAAGTACCTCAAGAGCCCCCCAATGCTCGTGAGTCCCTCCCCGGAAGAGCCCTTGCTCCTCTACCTCATCGCGACCCCGGTCGCCGTAAGCGCGGTATTGGTAAAGGAGCAAGATGGGTAGCAACGTCCCGTGTACTACGTGAGTGAAGCCCTCCAAGGGGCCAAAACTCGGTACACGGAGATGGAGAAGATCTGCTATGCCCGCCTGATGGCGTCCTGGAAGCTTCGCCATTACTTCCTGGGGCACCCCATCACCGTCCCATCATCCCTCCCCATGGGGGAGGTGCTCCGCAACAAAGAAGCCACCAGCCGGATAGGGAAGTGGGGGGCCGAGCTCGCCCCCTTTTCCCTTTCCCTCATCGGGCGCTCCGCCATCAAGTCACAGGACCTCGCCGACTTCGTGGCGGAGTGAACTCCTGCCTCCGGGCCCGGAGACAAAGACCTCCTCGCGTCGCCCCGACGCAGCGATCATTGGACACCCATGTTCGATGGCTCCCTCTGTCTCACCGGGGCCAGTGCGGGAGTAGTCCTCCAGAGCCCTGAGGGGAGGGAACTCGAGTATGCGACACGGCTTGAGTTCCCCGCCATGAACAATGTCGTCAAATACGAGGCTTTGCTCCTCAGGTTGCGTCTTGCGCGCTCCCTGGGGATTCGATGCCTCCTAGTGAAAGGAGACTCCCAGCTCATAGTTTGCCAAATGGACAAGTCTTACTTGTGCCATGATGCAAACTTGAGCCTTTAATTGCAGGAAGTGCGCAAGATGGAGAAGCACTTCGACGGCCTCGAGACCCGGCACATCCCACGAAGGGACAACGACCGGGTCGACACCCTAGCCCGGGCAGCCAGCACTTGGGAACCGCTCCCCAAAGGGGCCTTCCTGGAGATTATTGCGAAGCCCTCGGTGACCTCCCCAGACGCGGGCGACGAGCCCCGCGTCCCAGAAGTCGCGGAGATCACCAGGACTTCGTCTTGGATGGACCCCCTTATCTCCTTCATCAAGGGGGAGGGGGACCCTCCCGACGAGACCGAGGCTAAGCGCCTCCGGGCCAAAGCTCGGGCATACCTCCTGTTGGAGGGAAAGCTCTACAAGCAAGGGGCTTCCGCCCTGCTCCGATGCCTCCGACGGCCGGAAGGACTCCGGCTTCTCGAAGACATCCACGCGGGAAGCTACGGGTCTCATCTAGCCCCATGCGCCATCGCGGCCAAGGCTCTTCGCCAGGGCTTTTACTGGCCCACGGTGATGCGCGACACGCGAGACCTTGTCTCCGTGTGCGAGGCTTGCCAGAAGATGGCCATGGGTTCGAACCTCCCCCCGGTAGCACTACAGACTATCCCCATCACTTGGCCTTTCGTGCGCTGGGGGATGGACCTCTTGGGCCCCTTCCCCCCAGCGCTCGGGGGATACAAGTATGCGGTGGTCGCGGTCGACTACTTTACTAAGTGGGTAGAGGCTGAACCCTTGGCCAGCATCATGTCCCGGGCGGTACAACGGTTTTTCTGGAAAAACATCGTTTGTCGTTTTGGCGTCCCCCGGGAGATCGCCGTCGATAATGGCACCCAATTCGACTCGGCTTATTTCTGGGAATTCTGCGAAGGTCTGGGGCTCACTATCCACTTCGCTTCAGTGGCCCATCCGCAGAGCAACGGGGCCGTTGGAAGGGTCAACGGCGTAATCCTACAAGGGTTACGCCGACGACTCGCGCAAGCTGCTTCCAAGCGGGACGCATGCGCAGAGGAGCTCCCTAGCATCCTCTGCTCCATGCGCACGACTCCGAGCCGGGCAACAGGACGTACTCCCTTTTCCCTGGTATACGGGACTGAGGCAGTCCTCCCCCAGAGATTGACTTTCGGTCGCTGCGAGTCGAGCTCCTAGACGGAGCTACAACCGCGGCTTACCAAGCCAATGAGGCGAATCAACGACTGGCGGTCGACCTCATGGAGGAGGAACGCGATCGAGTGCTCCTCCGCCACACCATCTACGAGCGCGAAATGGTGCGCGCATACAACCAGCACGTGCGTAAGAGGGCTTTTCGCCTCGGGGACCTTGTCCTCAAATGCGTCATAGACCCCCAAGCCCAGGGCAAGCTCTCCCCCAAGTGGGAGGGCCCCTACAGGATCTTGGCAGTCCTGGGCTCAGGGGCTTACAAGCTCTCCAACCTTCAAGAGCAAGAGCTGAAGCACACGTGGAACATGCGTCTACTTTGCAAGTTCTACGTCTAGCCTACTGGCCCGTCCCCTCCCCCAAAACTATTACGCCGGAGGGGGAGGGGGACATTGTACTCACCGTCCCCTCCCCCAGAGCGATTACACCGAAGGGGCAGGGGGGACATTGTAATCACTGTTCCCTCCCCCGTCGAGATTTCGGGGGGGGGGAGGCGTTGTATTTTGGTTCATTGTCCGTACAACTGGTTTTTTCTTCAGCTCTGTCTCAATGCAGGTTTTTTCCATTACCACCCCTTACGGCGATGTTCTCCATGTGAGGATGCCCTCTCAATGAGGATGCCCTCCCCGTGAGGAAGTCGGCTATGACGACCCAACAAGTCCCTACAACGGGAGTCCCACTCCTGTAGGGCGGCTTACGATCACCCCTCGTGGACTGAGGGTGTAACCGGCAACCCGATCCTCAAGGACCGCGGTAATGAGTCAATTTGGGAGACTAGTCCCCTACCCAAACACTAAGACCCGTCATCGGGCGCATCCTCCTCCAGGAGTCGATTGTCTCCTCAGTGAGACAGAATTCTCGGATGTTTTTTCTCGTAGACATTGTTCCCGGCTCCCCATCTTCACGGCAACCGGAGGTTTGTCTTCCGGAAAAATTATCCCCGGAAATTTGTTGGATTTTCTTGGATGTCTTTCCCCGGAGGCCTTATTCCCGGCTCTCCATTTTCACAATGACAGGGGGGGCTCACCCCCGGGAAATTTCCCAGAGATATTGGTCTTCCCAAAATCCCGGTGCCCCGTTTCCACGGTGACCGGAAGGTTTTCCCCCCGGGGAGAATTCTTTCTAATTTCGGAATTCTGATATTTTCCCCGGAGACCTCACTCCCGGCTCCCCGTTTCCACGGCGACCGGACGATTGTCTCCCTGAAAAATTACCTCCGAAAATTTCATCTTGGATTTCCTCGGATGTTTTTTCCCGGGGACCTCGTTCCCAGCTCCCCGTTTTCACGGCAACTGGACAGTTCTCCCGGAAAAATCTATTTTTTCGGAGAGCTCGTTCCTGGCTCCCCGTTTTCACGGCGACCGGAGAGCTCTCCCAAAAAAATTGAAATTTTTACAACCTTGGGAAAACTTGGAAAAATTCTTAATGGCTTTGTCCCGGGAGCTTTTTCACCCCCACAGCAAGCGGGGTTAGCCTCCAACCCACTGTGTAGGGGGGGATAAGGAGCCCCCTGGAATCACACCATTCCGGACCTCCTAAGACAAACGAGCAAACTTAGCTCTATCAAAGAAATTCGAATAACACTAGCAAAGCAAACACTTAGCTTTATTGAAGATCATTCAACCGGAGGACATCTTCCCCCTCCGGTGCGCATCATTACATCGGATACGACATAACCCGGGTTATAACCCGGAAAGTCTCTACATACTAAAGTTCCGCCTAATAATCCCAGAAACCTTCCGATAGCTCCCGGGCCAGGTCCCGGTACGAGCCGCGTATGCGACTCTGGGCTTCCCGGAGCAGGTCCTCGGGCCAATACTCATAGCGCGTCGGTGGAAGTATACGAAGAGGGGGAACCATCCGGGACCCCAGTCGCAGAGGGGGTAGTTCAGCGTGATCATTATCGAAGTTTTCCAGGTGCCACTCCGGATGCCATCGCAACCCGATTGGCTCTCGGACGACGCCCCCACTACGTCCTCTGGAGAAGAGACTCAACAAAATTAAGGCGGCCTGGGCATCCCCCGGGGGGCACCCATCGGGGCTCAGAGGCCTCGCCCCCGGGAGTCTCTCCGGGACCTTCGCCTGGGAGTAATCCCCCAGGAAACCTGGTACATTTCATTCATATAGACTTAGAAAAAATTTCAATTTCTATTGCATCAAAATATTTTCATACAAGTGTCCGGGGCTTCCTCTAAGAAGCTACCAGGACCAAAAACCTAAAAAGCAAAAAGGGTCCTATCTAGACCCGGGGGGAGGCTCATACTTGGTCATTGGCGTCCTCCCCCCTGGGGGCTCCCGCCGGAGCAGGAGCATTCGCTCCCGGAGGCGCCGGTGCAGGGAATCGCACCAGGATTATCCGGTCATAGAAGCCACCTTCAAGCTGGTCCCCTTCTCGCCTTGATGACTCGAAGAACTCCAGGAGGTTCTCCACCTTCTGCCGGGCGGCCGGGTATGATCGGACTGCAAAAATGGACGGGGTTAGTGAAATTAATAAAAACTCAAAAGAAAGTCATTGGGTGCTTATGTCAAGTCACCGGCTTTTGCGGGGGGCCGCTGCGCCGGGCACATCCCTATCCCCCTCCCCCCGTGTGAGAAGGGGGAGACCTTGAGTAGTGTCAGCTCCTCCGCGGCGTCCCTCATGGAACGGACACCCCGGGAGCCAACCAGCTTGCTTCAGCTCCTCCTCGGTCCATACCGAGGGATTGGGGGCGGACGATCGGCTATAGGAGGGGTCCTCCGGTGAATAGGTCACCTCAGCGTCCCAGACTCGGAGGTAAAACCACCTCTGGACCCAATCCCCCAGTGGTCCCGGGAGGCCTCCATCGGATACTCCTGCACCCATGACGGCAAAAGCTGAATCATGACAGAGCCGAACAGAGACTTCGGCTCGCCCTTCACCAAATAAGAGCTCCTCGCCGCCGGCTCGTAGAACTACTGGAATAGCCGGAGCATCGGCTACCGTCCGCTGGCTGTCTCGAACAGCCAAATGAAGAGCCCCATCCGAATGAAGGTGTTCGGCGTCAGGTGGTTGAGCGCCACCCCGTACTCCCGGAGAAACTCCTGGAGCAACGGATGCACTGAGAGCCCAAGCCTGGCCTCGAGGAAGGCCTCGAAGACAACAACTTCTCCGGGCCCAGGGCGGGGGGCGCCATCCTTCTTGGAGGGGATCCGGATGTCCCTGTCCGCGATGAGCCCCCGATCCACGAGGGACTCTAAGTCCCCCAAAGTGAACTCGGAGGCCCAGAGGAAGTCCGCGGTGACTTCCTCCAGAGGTACCTCGGCTGCGTTGGCACGACCCTTGGGACCCATTTGGTTTCCAGTGGGTTAAGTCTGAGGGGCTTAGGTTTCTGGCGACTAAGCTTCCTGGAGAAGGCTACAGGGAGAGCGTAGGGCGCCGGTGGTGTTTGAGGCTCGAGGGTTCAAGTGTCCTCTCCAGGCCCCTCGAAGCCCTACTTATAGGGCTCGAACCTGGCCTCGATGGGCGCGAAGTGGCCCCCCATGATGAATCCATGCCATTCAATTCAAACGGCGCGCACAAATCGAAGGGACGTGCGAGGGAAATGACACATCAACGGTTCGAACTGTGTGAGGCCATTATGGCCGATGGCGCACTACAATCGACACTAGGTGCGACGTGTGACCGAGGCGACGCCATAAGTGTCTAGTGCAAAATTCGAGACATCAACAAGGCTCCAGAAATCTCTCCTGGGGTAGATGTTCCCGATAATGTGAACCATCCCCTCCGGGGACTCAAGAAACATCCCCGGAGGACACGGGGGCTGCTGTTGGGGGAAATATCCGTGCACTCAAGTCCAGGTATGGGGCAATGATCCCAGAGCCCCTGTACCGGGCGCCGCCTTTTGCCCGGGGACCAGAGCCCCTGAGCCCCCATCCCGGGCGCCGCCATTTGCCCGGGGACAAGGCCCGCGGTGACCCCCGTCACGGGCGCCACCACTTGCCCGGGGACAGGCCCCCCAGTGTCTCCGACCCGGGCGCCACCATTTGCCTAGGGACCAGGGCTGTAACATCCCAGTTTTTGCTATCTTTTCTGCTTGCTGGTGAGCACATCTTCTTTGGAATCCCAAATGTCTCAACCCTATTTTGATCTCTTATCTCAAAATCATAATCTCAGGTGTGCCACTACCTTAACCTAAAAAGTTGGCAGCTAAACTTCACCTTTCAGATCATTTTCACTTTTTAGTCCAAAAGTATTTCAGATTAGTCCTTTTTAGAATTTTCAAAAAGCCCAAAAAGGCTAAAAGTCTCAGATCAACTCCAAATTCAAATCTGATCCAATGGTTATCTTTCTTTCACTTTTCTGAACGTTTTCCCTTCTGGAAGAACTCAAAAATCACAACCGAAACCCTAGTTTCAGCTTCGACAAAAATGTCAAACCCTAATTACCCTATTTCACCCTGTTTTTGATTTTCTCAAAACTGTAAGAGCTTAACGGATTTTGCCATTTTTCCTGCTAGATGAGTCCAAGTGTTTTGGTAACACTCATCTGCAAAGTCAGATTTCAAATCGGCCCTTCAGATTCCCAAATTTGCATTCAGGTCCTGAATCTCGAGAAGAATCTTCGCAAATCAGTCCAAAGCCTCGCGGTTTAGTCCCTGGCCCTTCTTCGACTTCGACTAGAGCTGAGCCCCGTGTGCACGACCACGACCAAAGGTCGTTTCGACCGCAGCTACCGCTGGTTGCCGTGAACCACCACCGAAACCTTCACCGCCGGCCAGTTGTGCCTCCACTAACGGCCACATCCTACGTGTCCGCACGTGCTCACGTCGCGCCAAGAAGCTCCACCGTGGCGATGATCGGAGACCGCCAGCATCACCGTTCGCGCGCGCGTGCCTGCTGCTGTCAGAGCTTTACTGCCACCTTGCTGCCATGCCGAGGCTTGCCATCCCGTCGAACTGCAAATCCAGATATCGCGCGATTCCTTCGTCTGTGGCAGAGCTTCCGCCGTGTCCCAACACACCTCGTTGACTGCTCCGGCGCCAGAAGAGCATCCCGCTCGATTCTCAGCAACTCTCGAAGACCCAGCCCCCTGGCTAGATAAAGCCCCCCTCGCCCAGTACTTAACTCCACACCACAACTCACCAGCAACCCGTAGCATTAGCTCCAAAGTTTGCCATCGTCTTCTTCCCTGATGAGCCACCGAAGGAGCTTTCGCCGCCAGCCCAAGTCTCAGCATCTTTCTTCAACCCGAGTTCACCGGTGAGTTCCCCTCACCTTCCTGTCCGTTTCCTAGCGTTTAATTGCACCCCGGCGAGACCTAGCGCTGGCGACCGCCGAGTTTGTCTTTTGCCCTGTTCCCCCAATGCCGAGTGATTCAAGCCAAATTGATCCTCGTGCTAGTAGAGAAAGATGTCCAGTGAGCCAAGAGAAGTAAGCCCGCTAGATTGGAATCCTTAATTTTGCCCCGAGCGACGAATCTCCAATTTCGGATTCTGTCAGTTCGCCGGAGAACGCCGCCAACCTTCTCCAGTGACCCCCTGGCTAAATTGGACACCCGAATAGCTTCCTGTTATCCCCTAGATGCTTCACAAGCATGGAATTGAGCTCAAGTACCTTAAATCGAAAATGCCCAAATCTGTGCCTTCGTCTTCGGCTCTGTTCACCGGAGTTCATTTTTCGGCCGATCTAGCTGATACAACCATGTCATTTAGCTAGGCCTCAACCCCCTGAGTATTTTATTCCACTAGCCCGAACCTTGAATCGGCCTAGATCAAAAGTTATGATCTTGCCAAGTTTTGTCCAGAACCTTGTCTGTGCCGTGTCACCACCGTAGTTCACCACCACCGTTCATCGCCGTCCGGCCACTTTCTGCCCTTGAGCCTGTTGAGTAATTTGTTCCTGTTATCAAGGCCTAACTCCCAGACAAAGTTGTACATCAATTGGATCCCTGGGTCAAAAGTTATGCCATGCCCTAGTTTCTGGCAATGTCCAGCACTATGTCAGTGCATGTCCACCAGTGGCATTGAATGATTTAGACCTGTTACACCTGAGTAATTGAAATGCTACTTTGTCCACTATGCTTTTGGAGCCATGTTCTACAATATTCCCTACTATCACATCTCCAGAAAACATACCTAGAGCCAACTTAGGGCTATGTCTAGCCATGAACTGAATGTCAGTCCTTCGACATCCAAGTCCTTTTGAGCCTATCTCTTCAAGCAACACCAAGTGACCTTGTCCAGACCTTTTCCCCTGCATGCATGATATAGTTATTTATTATTTTCTAGTACTTGTGTGCTTATATACTGTGTATGTGTTGTTTGTGTCCGCCGTGGAACCAGAAGTTGATGGAGCGGAAGAGATCTTCGAGGAATCATCTGAGCAGCTAGACCCATCACTGCAAGGCAAGTCTCAAACCCTTGATCATGTCTAGCCTAATATTTTGAAATGAAGTATGTTAGCTGTTTTCAAGTATATGCATGCCTTATATTCAAATAAGAACTATATTCAAATAAAGTGATTAGATATGACCTAAATAACTGTAAAGCCCCTTTTGTGATAGAATATCCTTGCACCCTTGTCACCCTATAATATCATGCTTAGGCTGTGCTATGCTCAAGATTATGTGTTAAATGTTAAATGGTCACATATGAGAAAATCTTATTCAAAACCCCTTTTTGTGAAAGAAAATGTGTTTGGAATCGATAGTGAGGATGGTTTGATTGGATGGTGCTATGTGCGCACTGGGAATGTGAAAGACTCCTCACTAAAGATTCATAAGGACTAGAACCTTGTGTTGTACTTCTATTCGGCATGAAAAACGTACCAACCACTTGCCCGGAATGGGACGGGCGCAACTTAGTAGCTTTCTCAGTATTAGCTTTTCCCTGCAATGGTGGTCGGTCCGGTTTCTTGCGAGAAACTGGTGGGCCAGTAAGGGCCGTGAGTGATGTGAGTTCAGAAAAATTATGAGAGGAAAAGGTGGAAAGAAGGAAGACGCCCTATGCCAGATTAAGTCGTGCGCGGCTGTAAACGAAAGAGGCTATGTGTCTTGCGAGAACATAGACCAAGGCTAGGAAGTAAGGCAGTGGGGAGGACCCACAACGGTACTTGAGACTTAACTGTCTATTTACCGGGCAGGGAATTGTTAATGCTAGGATTGTAAACTGTTGTGTCATCTCGGCCTTGTCACATGCGTGATCGGTGGATTAAGGTGGTACATCTTTGCAAAGTTTTAAAAAGTATCAGATACTCTGAGCTCCCAGGTTATGGAGTCTGCGCACGGTGGATTCTATCCACGTCGATGCAGCACAAGTAGCTTTTGGAAGGTTTTTCACAAAATCTGAGTAAAGTGGTGACTCATGAAAGACCGCCACACATAACATTTTCTGAAAATCTAGCTTAGGGTTTCAAAAGCCCCGCTTTGGAAAATAAAGATCTTTTCTTCAAAATTGAGTGTGAAAATTTATTCTATACAAAGCAAAAGAGCCATTCTTTGAGAATTTCCCCCTCATCTATATATATCTACATTCTTATTTGGGACTTGTTGAGCACCATGTGGACAATGTGCTCACCCTTGCTATTACAAGCAAAATTTAGAAGAAGGATTCATTGACCCTCAGTCCTACGGTCTTGAACCCAATATGGAACAAGAAGAAGAAACTAAAGACCCAGCTTCATAGAGGGTTATGTACCAAGTGGAGTCCGATGTGAAGAAGGCCCGTGCAACACCGCTGCAATCGAAGATCAAGACTGATGAAGTCCCTTTGCTTACTATTGTTGTTTCAGTTTGTGCCAACCTTTGTGTCGAAAACTCCTTAATTTTGTATCAACATTTAAGTGCATCATTTAGGCGCTATGTTATTGTAATGTTGGTCCCTGTGATCAGCACTTGTTTTTAATTACTCGCATTTTTATATAATGCATCTTGTTGTTGTGAGCTGCAATGTACCATTTCTGAGTGCAACCCACCAGGGCGGTTGCCACCGGATTCCTCAAATGAGGGTCCCACAAGGGCCCTAGAGCCTCTGTCCCGGGCACCACCATTTGCCCGGGGACAAGGCCCCCAGTGCCTCTGTCCCGGGTGCCGCCATTTGCCCGGGGACAAGACCCCCGGTGCCTCTGTCCCGGGCACCGCCATTTGCCCGGAGACCAAAGCAACAGAGCCTCTGTCCCAGGCGCCGCCACTTGCCCGGGGACAGGGCCCCCGGTGCCCCTGTCCCTGGTGCCGCCATTTGCCCGGGGACCAGAGCCACGGAGCCTCTGTCCTGGGCACCGCCTTTCTCCCCGGGACAAGGATCCCGGTGACCCCCGTCCCTGGCGCTGCCATTTGGCCGGGACCAGAGCCCCCGAGCCTCGGTCCCGGTGCCACCGTTCGCCCGTGGACAAGGGTGCCGGTTACCCCCGTCCCTGGTGCAGTCATGTGAGGGTCACGCGGGGAGCACATCGGGAACTAACGAGGACACTTATCAAGCATCTAGCCCCCTTGGCCGGAAGAAGGACGCCAATGCCCCCTGATCCAACGGCTGCAGTCGGGGCAGTTTAGTATTTTTGCATCTTTTGGGCCTATATAAGCCCTTGTATCTCTCTGTTGTAACTGGAGACAACTCATTTGATATCAATACACAAAAACGAACAGGCGTGCTTAGGAGCACTCTCCCCACGAGAGAACTCCCCTGGCCAACTCTTGTTGGGAGCACGACAACAGGACTAGGGTCTCCACTGAGACCTGAACCTCTATAAATCCTCGTGTCACTTGTTGTGTTTGTTCGACAACTTGGTCAGCTCGTGTCGTCTCCGTTTAGCAAGGAACCTCCAGAAAACCTGCCAAGGTATTCGCAGTACCATGGCAATTCCAAAACCTCTCCCTCCTTGGATCTCAGACCAATGGCGTCTTGGAGTCAATCTTTGCATCGCTGCATCGGGATTCTAGTGGCTCTTGAGAAGGAGGAAATGCTGCCTTCGAGAGAGATGATTTCATGGCGCCCGGCCGCAGAAAAAGAAACCCCAGTTGTGAAAGAGAATGAACTGGTGGTGTTTGAGGATTTCTTATGTTGTGGATTTCGTCTTCCTAAAAGTGAATTTCTTTTGAGCATCTTAGTGCATTTTGACCTGGAATTGGTAATCTCTATCCCAATTCTATTTTGATCCTTGCCTTTTTCCAGCATCTATGCGAGGCATATGTTGGAGTTTTGTTGGCATTCCTCTTTTTCGCGGATTTTATATTTTGGCATGGTCAAAAAGCTCCAATGCCTCTGGGTGTGTCTACTTCCGTTTGAGGGAGAAAAAAGACTACACATTTCTTCCTCTTCGTGACCCTGTGCACGGATGGAGCCAGCGATGGTTCTACTGTGTGGCTCCTGAAGAGAGCCATCTCTGATTCAAAAATCGTCGGCCAAAGAGACACAATGAAAAATATTCTGCCTCTGACCTTAGTGATGAGTTACAGAAGCAGGCCCAGGTGATCCTTCACCTAGTGAGTGAGGGTTTGACAGCCTGGGTTGTGATTTGAGATATTGTGAAGAACCGAATCACTCCATTGAAGAGGAGAGAGCACCCCGCCTAGGATTTTGCTCACAACCTTGACGTCCAGGGATATACGATTACAAGTAAGAGCGGTGTTTTGATTTCCTCTGACTGTGATCACACCTTTTGGCCCTAGCACTTTGATGTATTGATAAGCATAATGTGTCACCACCATAAATTTAGCGAGTGAAGGCCTGCCAAAAATGTCCTCGGCTTTGGTAAAAGCTATTCCATTCTCGGGAATGAGTGAGCATGATGAAGTCGTTGGAGTTACATCCGATGCTACTCCATCGAGAGTATCCACAAGCACCCTTGCGAATACTACTCCATCATCATTTGTCACACGAGGAAGAGGATTGCGTAATGTTTCTGCAGTCGTGTGGAGGTGATCCCGTGTGCTTCTCCTAGGTGCTGGTGGTGTTTTCATCGTCACTTCATCCGTCAGGGAACACTTCAGGGTTGAGAGTGGTGTTTTGTCCCGCCTACGACCATCGTAATGTTATTGGCGGGACGTTCCCTAGGGTGCCGAAGTTCCTAGACCAAGGTCGCGAGTAGCGGACTCATTGCGTAATTGTGTAGAAAGCAGAGCTTCCTCTGTGGCCTTGCGCACTTCTGCCTCTCGCTAATCACGAGCTGCGACCTCTCCTATCTGCGTTTCTCCTCTTCCCTGGCAACACGTTGTTCAGGGGTTTCCTGGGAAAGTGCAGCGACTTCCCCAGGGAGCCGAGTTCGTAGATGAAGAGAGCATCTTCTCTTCGCCCAAGTCAAACTCAAAGTCAAAAAGGGAATTCAAATTGTCTGGAGCATACCCTTCTAGACTAAATTCAAGATCCTCATAGCCTACATTATCTGGGACAATTGGTTGTGGCACATACTCGTCTGCGATTGCGGGAAAACTCATCGAGGAAGAGCGAATTACCATCTCTAGTTTTTGGTCGATGGAGGTTGCCAGAACTAGATAAGAGTCCTCCTGAGCACAGGGTTCAAAGGAGACATCATCGTTTCCCATGAATAATGTTTCATCATCCATGTCAACGTCGATATATTCTTTGAGACTGAAACCATTCTCAGAATCATGACAAAGAGACATAACTTACCGTGATTCTTGGTGAAGAACGATTTCCTGAAAAGGCCCCACGGTGGGCGCCAGCTGTCGACGATTGGAACTAGGATTCCTAGTAGAACTTATGCAAATTTGTATTATTTAGTATGGAGGCGATTCTAGACGTGTACCAAGTTAATCACCAAATCCATGAATCTAATGGCACAAAATTTATACAGGTTCGAGCCCACAAAAGATTGAGTAATAACCCTACTTCCTATTGTGTTTTCACTATGACTGTGATGAATTACAAATAGAGATTGTTATAAAATCTAACAAT
Source organism: Pharus latifolius (assembly GCA_019359835.1). Classification (NCBI taxonomy): domain Eukaryota; kingdom Viridiplantae; phylum Streptophyta; class Magnoliopsida; order Poales; family Poaceae; genus Pharus; species Pharus latifolius. Next base: position 27,974,238 of record CM033330.1, on the reverse strand, counting down.
CTCCTATTATTTCTGTCTCTCAATCTCTTTTTTCTCTCAGGATCCCCCTCTCCAATCTTCTCCTTTCCCTTTTATACTTATCAAAAAGTTGCCAATAGAGAGATATTTCGCAGTTGTTGGCAACTTCTAGCAGTTATGATGTGTGGTTGAGGTATTTGGTTATAGCACAACCGCGTACTCATCCTTATCTCCTTTGACGGTTGCCACGTCTGTGAGGAAATTACATTATCCTGGGATCGTGTTTAGGAGAGCTCAACTGCTGCCCAGGATTAATATGGGTCTTCAATAACCATGGTCGCGTACTGGCTATGACCATGTATTGTTTTTGCTCTTGTCTCCACGATCTCTATGGTCGTGGGAAGATGTCTCCTCGACCATAGTACTCATAGGTATGCGACCATAGTCTCTTTCCATTGTCTTTGTGACCATGGAAAGGTATAAATAACTCAGGTCTCATTTTGCAGCCTTTGCGACTATAAAATAATATGACTGACTAACACGGGTAATAAACTCCATCAAGAGGACAAAGCCTGACTGGTCGAATGGCAACTTTAAGTCATTTCATTTCAAGGTTAGGTAAACATGAGTTACCTTTCTTTAAGGTTCTGCGAAAGCACATTGGTTTTCGGTGGTCGGACGAAGCGGAAAAAGCCTTTCAGGAAGTGAAAACATATTTAGCCCGTGCCCCAAAATTGGTTTCCCCGACCATGGGAGAGCCTTTATTAATCTATTTGGCTGCTACCCCTCATGCAGTCAGTGCTGTCCTGGTCGCGAAAAGGGAGGGAGTGCAACGACTGGTTTACTATGTAACTGTTAGAGGTACTCTGAAGTCCATAAATTACTTTACGCTCTCTTAATGGCTTCACGACGCTGCAACTTTAGTTTCAAGCACACAAGATTACTGTGCCCTCGTCCTTTCCCTAAGGGGATATTCTCTGTAATCTGGAAGTAACAAGTTGAGTTGTGAAATGGGCTATAGAATTGGGAGCATGCGATCTCCACTTCATAGCCTGAGTAGCAATCAAATCTTAGATCCTTGCAGATTTTGTGGTCGAATGGACTAATCCTAAACCACCTGTGCAAGAATCAGAGGATTTAGAAAATACCGATCACTAGACGTTGTATTTCGATGGCTCTCAGAGTTTTACAAACATGGGGGCTGGAGCAGTCTTAATTACACCTTATGGCGACCAGCTCTAGTATGTTGTACAGTTAGACTTTGTTGCTACCAATAATGTAGCAGGGTATGAAGGTATTCTGACTGGGTTTCGAGCAGCCAAATCCCTTGGAGTACATCGATTAGTAGTGAAGGGACATTCACAACTAATCGTAAACCAGGTGAATAAGGAATACCAATGTTCCAACGAGACAATGGCTCTATACCTGGATGGAGTGAGGAAATTGGAAAAATACTTCAAGTAAGAAGCCGGAGTCTTCACCGGGTGGGAAGTCAAAGAAGTCGAAGAAGAACCGCTCTGGACAGTACCGCGAGGTCGCAGTCGCAGAGAAGCCACCTTCGACCAAAGGTAATAAGTCTTCATTTAAAAGTAAAACTGCCTCTGGTGGTCGGGATTCCGACCAGCCAGAAAAATCCACTAATCCGCAGGAGGGCAAGAAGTGGTGTCGACTCCACAACTCCGCAGGCCACGACCTCAAAAACTGCAGGAGTTGGTTGAAACAATTGGACGATTTCTACCAAGGAGTTGGGCCGATGCCAACCTTACCGCCTAAAGGGCAGGCGTGCGGGATTAGAGACGTCGACGGAGACGAAGAAATGGCTTACCAGGTACCTCAAAATCATGTTAATGTCATTTTCGGGGGTTCTTCCTCTTTCGTTTCCAAAAGGCAGTTTAAAACTTCTGTCAAGAGGTTAACCAAACGGAGACATCCCTTGGTGAACCTCAATACCCCCGTTGGTCGGATATGCCTTTGACGTTCGATCGCGCTGACTGTCCTGTGGGGCTAACCCGACCATTGAGGCTACCTCTGGTCATTACCCCAATCATCAGTAACGCGAGAGTCGAAAGGGTCCTGATTGACGGGGGAAGTGCCCTTGATCTTTTATTGGTCAAGGCACTCGACGAGATGCAAATTCCTCGTTCGAAGATCAAGCCCATAATCCATCCATTTTATGGGATAATCCCAGGCCCCTCCATGATGCCATTGGGACAAGTGGTCCTCCCGGTCACTCTGGGAGAACCAGACAACTTCCGAACAGAATTGGTTACTTTCGATGTAATCGATTGTGACTCAGCTTATAATGCAATCTTTGGCAGGCCGACTCTTGCTAAGTTCATGATGGCAACGCACTATGCTTATCAGTGCGGGAAATTGCCTGGCCCCAAAGGTGTCATCTCGGTCCGAGGTAGTCGCAACGTGGCACTCACGTGCGACCGGCTATCTGTGGAGATGGTCGATCAACTTCCCCTCTGGGACGCTCAGGTCGCCACCGTCGCCGCCGATGCGATCAAGGCTGCTCCTCGACCGGATGAAAAACTCAAACAAGTTCCTTTGTACCCAGATGATCCATCCAAGACAAGTCGGGTCGGATCAGCTTTGGATGACAAATAGGAACTCGACCTCGTTGCTTTCCTCCGGGCTAACGCAGACGTGTTTGCGTGGAAACCGTCCGACATGCCTGGTGTCCCAAGGGAAGTAATTGAGCACATGTTAGCAATTCGACCTGGACAAAGACCAATAAAGCAAAAGCTCAGGCGTTTTGCTGCTGACCGACACGAAGCCATCCGAGAGGAGTTGGACAAACTCCTACAGGCCGAGTTTATCCGCGAAGTGGATCACCCGGAATGGATCGCCAATTCGGTCATGGTCCGCAAGTCAAATGGCAAGTGGCGCAAGTGCGTCGACTACACTAGCCTCAACGCTGCCTGTCCGAAGGATGACTTCCCCTTCCCCGCATCGACCAGCTGGTCGACTTGACTGCGGGTTGCGAACTGATGAGTTTTCTGGACGCTTACTCAGGATATCATCAAATTAGCATGGCAGAAGACGATGAAGAGAAGACTGCCTTCATCATCCCGTTCGGCACATACTGCTACGTCAGAATGCCGTTCGGTCTCAAGAACGCAGGTTCCACGTACCAGCGCTTGATGCAAAAGACCTTCCTTTCCCAGATAGGGCGTAATCTCGAAGCATATGTAGACGATTTGGTTGTAAAAAGTACCAAGGGATTGTCTCATTTGGACGATCTCGCTGAAACCTTCTGTAATTTGAATCGCTTTGGAATAAAATTAAACTCGGAGAAATGTTCTTTCGGGGTTTCTTCAGGAAAACTCCTTGGTTTTCTTGTGTGTTCCAGGGGCATTGAAGTTAATCCTGAGAAAATCAGGGCTATTGAACAAATGAGATCGCCCTCAACCATGAAGGATGTTCAACGCATGGCTGGTCGCATGGCGGCTTTAAGTCGTTTTATATCACGACTAAGCGAAAGGGGATTGCCTTTCTTCAAAGCCTTGCGGAAGCATCATAATTTTACATGGTCGGAGGAGGCCGAAAAAACATTTCAGGAGGCAAAAACATATCTATCCAGCCCGCCAGTATTGGTGTCTCCCGACAAAGGAGAACCATTGCTTCTTTACCTGGCAGCCACACCGCACGCGGTCAGCGCCGTTCTGATCGCAGATAGGGAAGGAATACATAGACCCGTCTACTATGTGAGCGAGGTGCTTCATGGTCCTAAGGAGCGCTACCCTGAGGTCTAGAAGATACTTTACGCACTACTGATGGCTTCCCGTAAGCTACGACATTACTTTCAAGCATACAAGATCACAGTACCCTCCTCTTTTCCTTTGGGGGATATTGTCCGAAACCCAGAGAAATCTGGTCGAATCGCCAAATGGGCGGTCGAACTCGGTGCCTTCGAGATCCATTTCACGCCCCGCACGGCGGTTAAGTCTCAGGTTTTGGCCGACTTTGTGGTCGAATGGACCAACCCTGAGGCACTCGTGCAGTTGGCAGAGGAACTGGAGTGCCCCGATTACTGGACAATGTACTTTGACGGCTCCCGTAGTTTTCAACACTCGGGGGCTGGAGTGATCTTAGTTACGCCCCAGGACGAACAGCTTAAGTATGTCATTCAACTACACTTTGTTGCGACTAACAATGCAGCAGAGTATGAAGGTCTTCTTGCTGGGCTTCGGGCAGCAAAATTCCTCGGAGTCCATCGATTAGTGGTGAGGGGAGACTCACAGCTGGTCGTAAACCAGGTAAACAAGGAGTACAGCACCTCCGATGAGAAAATGGCTCATTACCTGGGGGAAGTGAGCAGATTGGAAAAACACTTCAGTCATTTCGAAGTCCAATACATCCCGCGAAAGGATAATATTCTCGCAGACCAATTATCCAAAATTGGGTCCTCACGCTCATCCGCTCCGGCAGGAGTGTTCATTGAACACTTGGACCGTCCTTCGATCATGACTTCGGTCGAGAATGATCCGGTAATATCCTTCGTTACCAACCTCGGTCAGGAACAAGATTGGACTCATCCATTGAGGGTCTATCTTGAACATGGGACCCTACCCGAGGACGAAACCGAAAGTGATCGGTTAATTCGAAAAGCGCGTCTGTACAAACTCATAGATGGGATTCTGTACAGAAAGGGTACTCAAGGAGTATTCATGCGTTGTATATCTCAGGAGGAAGGAAAATCCCTCTTGAAAGAAATACATGACGGTGTATGCGGTGCGCACGTGTCATATCGGACACTGGTCGGAAAGGCTTTTCGACAAGGATTCTACTGGCCTTCTGTCGCGCCCCGCACAGGGTACCACGACTACTCCTGTGGAGACCTAGCTCGCTGCAGCTGGCCTCATACATACATACCACTGACTTCCCAGGATAAGTCAAGCACAGGAGTTCATTGCAGCAGAGTAACTTACAAAATATCATTGATAAACAGTATGGCCTGCTGGCCTGATACAACAAGGGTAATACAATGCCTTCACGGCACAAATGGTCTAATTAAAACAAAAGACAACTACTCGGCGGAAGCTAGGCGAAACCCCCACAGTCGTAAGAAGTTGACGGCAGAACAGCACACTTCAGGGTTCTGGCAGAACTGGCTCTCTTCCTCCTGGATCCACGAAATCTTCCAAGCCTTCGTCTTGGTATTGTAGCACTCCATCTATTGTTGATAAGTTGCAAGGGTGAGCACTTACGTACTCAGCAAGTCATAGGTAAGAGTAGAGATACGTATAGTAGAGATGACATGATCCTATGCTATTGAGGGAAAAGAGGTGAGAGGGTTTTTCCAAAAATACTTTTCTTCCAAGCTTTTCAAATCTCATGCTCATGGCAGCATTTCATATACTTAGGGCACAATCCACATGCCTCTTAGATATCACATGATCACTAAATTATGGTACTACCGCGACACGTCAACACATGACAGCCCACGGCAGCACCCCTTATCATGACAACACATGTCATTTGGGTAATCTTGAACTAACCAATTTTAATTTATAAAACAATACTTGTGTCACACCCCGTGGGTTCAATCCACCGCGGCATACTCCTAAAACTCGGGAGCACGAAGTATTCGAATACATTTTTAAACTCTGCAGAGATGTACCAATTTACCCGCAAGATATATCCACTTTCATGCCCTTCCTATCACAAGGATTGGACCCCTAACTCACTTCATACTGTGAGCGGCAAGGTGGAAATAACAAGAACTTTTGCCATGTTTCACACACAATTCACCCCAGACCCCGTGGTTTTCTTCACGCAAACCACAGTTGTGGCAGGGTTTCACAACCCCCACTAATTGGCGTCTTCCCCTCAGGGTCAGCGTGCATGATCACATCCTGTGATATGTGTTGGAGCGCACCCCGTGTTAATCGTGAGTTTGTCATATAGGGGTTTCATGTGTGATCCACATACTACTTGTTCAGGCCTGTCCCATACCAGGCTTGCGGTCAGCACGTTAATCATGCCACTAGACGCACAACACAAGGTTCTAGGTCCTTATATGCCAGTGACCAGCTCATACCATAATCCATGCACTTCCAGTGCTGGCACATCCTGTGCGACCAAGCACCTCCAGTGCTTTCACCATTCCATACCAAAATACTGGTCACGGCTAGGGGTTTTATTTCATGAATATAAATATACATAATATATTAGTTCATGGCTCATTATTTGATCAATTCACATTTCACAGGCATCAGCCTGATGCTGCCATTTCATCTCTTTTCTCAATTCATGCAATACTATTTTATAATCACGGTATATTCTAGCATTTCATAAAATATAGGTTCAAGATGTTCAAGAATATGACTTGCCTTCCGCGTCGTAAGAAACAGCAGTTGATGTCGGGTCTGCGACGAAGTCTTCGAACTCGGACTCTTGCTCTGAACAAGGATCAAACAAGCAAACAGGCATTACAATCAATCCTACTCTTACTATTCGACTATATGCGATAATGCAAGGAGAAACACTTAGGCGATACAAGATTTGAGAGTTCTGGGAAACGATTAGGGTTAAACTATGGAAACCAAGGTTAAGATTAGTTGTCAAGGGTTTACAAGGTTCCAAATGTTCCAAAATATCAGAATGATATCAAGGCTGCTGCTGGTTCGCTCAAAAACAGCGAACGCCTTTAGGTCGACATTCGGTTCAAGGCATCGACATATGGTCGATGGATGATAGAGGGCTCAACTCAAGTTGTGACAGTAGAATAAAATGTAGATCACAACATTAGGAGTCTAAGGGACAAAGTTATGTTCAGTTTGCATACCCAGATGGGGTCAAAATGGCCCAATGCCATTGGCTGACATAGGCTGACAATGCCCAAGAATGGCATTGACATGGTTTGAACAGTTTCTAGTAGCCAAAATGGGTTTTTATTCAAGCATATGATGCACAAGGTAGTGAAGCAACTGTTTGACAAGGTAATTTTTGGTTTGCATGACCAGAGGTGGGTGAACAGGGCTAATGCCACTGGCTGGCATAGTTTGACATAGAGTTGACATGGCCAGAAATTAGGGTTTGCCATATCTTTTGATCTAGGGCTCCAAATGATGCACCACTTTGTCTGGTAGTTAGACATTTTTAACAGGAACAAATGTCTCAACAGGATCTAGGGCAGGAGATGGCCGGAAAGTGACGAAAACCGGCAAAGAAGTTGACTGGCCTGGAGCACATGCAATATGAACAGTACAGCAAATTAGGGCATAGCTATATCTCACAATCTAGGCCGAATTAGAAGTCCTGATAGAAGACAAAGTTGCTCAGAATGGTCCAAAACATCTAAATGGCAAAGTGGCTAGGGCTGGATTGGCCGGAATCGACGGCCGGCGACTGGAGCAGAAGGAGATGACATGAAAATTGGGGGTTTTCGATTTAGGGCAAATGAACTCAATTCCTTGCTTGTACATGATCTCTAGGGCACTAGAAACATACTGGTGAAGTTGGATTGGCTAGAGATGCACCAGAAAAGCTTAAACAGTAAGCTCAGTTCACAAGCAAAGTTCCAATTTGGGGTTTTCCAGATTTTAGCAAAATTGATGATTCTGGTTGCTTAGGGATGATAAGAATGATCTATTGAGCATGTTTGATCACTGGCTCGAGAGCTAAATCGGTTTAGGTGAGGGTTGATTGCTCACCGGAGTTCTAGGTGAAACACGGCGATTGCCGGTGACAGAAAGCATTTAAACTAAATTCCCAGCTTGAGAAGCAAGAGGGGGATGAGGGAAGCTCACTGGGGGTGTTGGATCGAAGAAGGAAGCAGTGGAGAAGCTTGGCACCGTGCTCCCTCTTTGCTGCTCACCGGGGAAGAAGAAGACACAGTGCTGCTGCTGGTTTTCTGGTGGTTTTGCTGTGCCAGAGGTAAGGCTAAGTCCCAGGGGGTATAAATAGGTAAGGCTGGAGGTGTTGCAACGGCTAGATGTGCACGGGGAGTTGAAGCCGGCAAGAAATGACAGGATTGCGACTTCACGGCGAGCTGGCGTCGAGGTGACTTGGTTCAGCGGCCGTGAAGGCTTTACAGGTGATGTGAAGGCAAGTTGATGGCTGGCCGCGGCGAGTTCTCCACGTGGCGCAAAGCTCCTGCGTCGACCGTTGCTGGTGGCGTGCAAACGGGAGAAAACAACAGGCTGTGAGTTGCGCCGGGGAAGATCCACAGTAGCCAACGCCGAGCACACACGTGGCAGCAGGTGAAGTGATCGAAGCTTGAAGCAGCAGTGCGTGCTCGAGGTCGAGGCAAACACAGCACAGCAGTTGCGGGGTCGAAGTCGATGGGAGCTGCAGTGGTGCACGTGGTCGCATGCAAGCTGGGGCTGTGATCGTGGGCTGTAACCAGGTCGTGGTCGAAGTCCCAAGCACTGGTCGAAGTAGCAGCTGGTCGGTTGCACTGGTTCCGGTCGAGAACTGAGGTGCTGGTCGAACCAGGGGCTAAATTGTAATGATTTCGGTTGAAAGATGGACTAATTTGTAATTTTGATCTTAGAGAGGTTTAATTTGGAATTTGATTTAATGGATGAGTATAATATTTCTATTAATACTCATTTAGCTCAAATCTGGAGAAAATTTGATAAGCTTTGAGGGATTTCACCTATTTTCGAAAATAGGGTAAAATTAGGGTAAAATAGATCTGGATTTTGTCGATCTTGAATTCTGGTGATTGGGGAGAGATTTTGAAGTTTAAACAGAAGGGAAATATGTATCAAATAGCATTTGGGAGGTGTTCCCTGAAGAAATTCTGAGGTTGGAGTTGATTTGTAAATTTTAGCCTTTTCAGGCTTCCAGGTAAACAGAAAAGGACTTATTCGCAGTAAAATTTGGACTAAACTGCGAAAAGTGTTTAGATGAAACAATCTGGTTCCCAACTTTTTGGAGTAAGTTGAGGGTATACCTAGGAACATATTCCAAAAGTTACTTGAGTCTGGATAGGGTTAGATCATGATAACTCAATTATCTGGAAACTGGGGTACTTGGGGTAAATCTGAATTTCCTGTTTTCGAAAACAGAAAGAGACTTAGATACTGGGAGTTAGGGTTAGAATTCAATTTGGTTCCTGAAGACTTTTATCTTCAGAATAACTGGTAGGTTAAATCTGGATGGTCTGATCTTGATCTGGATCTAGAGAATAGATTTGGAGATTTTTAGGGTTTGGGAGAGATTAGGGTTCAGCTGATCTGGCTACTGCTACAGGGATACATGCATGCAGGATTTTATGCAAAAAAAACTTTTCACCCCCAAAACCAGGGTGTTACACCTTCGGCACTTGATGATGCCAAACATATGGTCAAGACGTGTCCCCAGTGTCAGTTCCACGCAAGACAAGTTCATCAACCTACCTATGCGTTGCAAACCTTTCCTCTCGCATGGCCATTCGCGGTCTGGGGGATGGATATCGTCAGTCCCATGCCACAAGCAGTCAATGGGTACAAGTTTCTGTTCATAGCCATTGACACATTTACAAAGTGGATTGAGGCCGAACCAGTACGAAACATTACCGCATCAGCCGCACAAAAGTTCTTCCATAAGAACATTGTGGCACGATTTGGTGTTCCAAACCGTCTCATCACAGATAATGGTTCTCAGTTCGCCAGCGGTCTTTTCCTGGACTACTGTGATCAGGTTGGGACCAAGGTGTGCTTTGCTTCTGTGGCACATCCACAAAGCAATGGTGCCGTAGAACGGGCCAATGGGCAAATACTGCAAGGCATTAAAAAGCGCGTCTTTGATCGCCTTAAGACCCGCTCGGGGGCTTGGGCAGATGAGCTCTATACCGTTCTATGGGCAATGCGGACTACTTCTAGTCGAGCCACTGGCGAGACGCCCTTCCATTTGGTCTATGGGGCCGAGGCTGTATTGCCTATGGAAGTAAGTATTGGTTCTGTTTGGACAGATCAATTCGAACAGGTTAATCAGTTCGAACAACGGGCGCAAGATCTCATCCTCTTAGAAGAACGGCGTGATCGCACCCTGGTTAAATCCGCGGCATACTTGCAGGCTTTACGCAGGTATCACAGTAAAAAGGTGCGACCACGTGATCTCAACGTGGGCGACTTGGTTTACAAAAAATTCAAGACCAGTCTAATCGCAACAAATTAGCATCTTGGAACATCGATCAACTTCGCAAGTTTTACGTGTAAGTATTCCAATCCCTTTTTTCCTGTTCAATTAGCATCCTTTCATAAAATAAAATATGTTTTGCTTTCATACAATGAGTTTTTCTCTTTGAGCCCGTATCATATGCATTCGACCTGGGGCTGACCGCCGGCGGTCAGATCATTACAACAATCTAATCGGATTCGCTGGTCGATCTCATGACCACTCCCAGATAAGTCACTCCTAAATAAGCCATTTCTCAGTGCATACGGGGCTATCTGGCAAGTCCTTGGTCATCTGTGTGGCTACCAGTTCGCAATAAGATTAGACGTTACATTGATCCTGATCGTTGGTTCAAAACGCACACTCCTGGTCGTTACGCTTATGTTTTCTCCTCTACTTATAACACTAAGGCTTCAGTATTCATAAGCAGAGGCGGGGGCTAGGGGGGATGTGCTTATAGTATAGAACTCATAATAGAAAATTGCAAAATATGTACTTTCTGTCAAAAATGGTTTTTTACATACATTGCATTATACACAATTGTTTGGATACAAAAATAAGGATCATTCGATCCCCAGCTCAGTCAGGAGCCTGTCTGCGAAGGGCTTGATCTCCTCCATGACGGCATCGAGCAGCTCTTCACTCTCAATCTCAACCGGTCCCACCAGTGGATTCAGATCTGCATTTGGGCCATAGTGGAGTCGAATCCGGCTTAGCATAGCAGAAGCGGCTGACCGAACTCTGGTTCTGATCACCTCTTTTCTTCGCTGTGTATCCTCAGGGAGATACTCCAGAAGTGACTCTGCTTGAGCTATAACTAGGGCAGCCCAGTCCTCTTGGCTGAGATCGTCTCGGGTGGTTTCGACCACGTCAGCCTTCAGAAGGTAAGCCACCGCCTTCAGCTTTTCGAAGACTGAACGGCTCAGCTTCCCAATTGCCCTTGTGGAGGCTTCGATAGAATCCTGGAGGAGTTTATTATCCGCACTGAGCTGTTTTATTTGACCTGCTTGCGCTGCAACAAGGGAAAAGGTTACTCGCATATTGCTAAGACAAGTCTTCCTAGCTCAGAAGCTGACTTACCAGCAAGTTGCGACTGTAGTCTATTATTTTCGATCTCTTGGTTCCTCACCACTGAGACCGAATGGAGCTTCATTGTGGCCATTTCCTTGTCCTGCAATGCCACCTTCCTGCAATAAAACAGAAGGAATGGTCGTAACCAATTTATACATCTATAAATTGAAGAATGATGATCCTTACTTGCGCAAGAAGTCTCGTTCTCTTTGTATGGTCACCATGCTCGCCGCCGTGGCACGTGACTGGGCCATCATCTGGGATAATTCCTGTGATGCAAAAAAGGGAGTGAAAAGTGTCCTATGTGTAATTCAGGACACCAGAAAGGGATTCATCATACCTTCATGAATTTTTGTAGAGAGGCATCTTCCGGACTAATTGGAAGATTTGTCGAAGGCCCGGAGGTGCTTACAGCAGGGATAGTAGGAGGAAGTGCCTGCTGAGTATTGCTTCCAGTCGCCGGCGACTGCGACTGGGTCCTCGTATCTGTTTCTCCCCCCGTGACTCGGACGACTTCCTGGGCCGAGGGGGTGGAGCGCTCCTCACTGGGGGCTCCTGCACCAGCAATGACTTCAACCCTTCCCGAAGCGGTTGGAGGACTAGGTGCTATTTCTTTCCGTCTAATGGAGGAAATGAGAAATCAAATGGTAACGATTCGTGACCATCATTTATGATACAACCAGGATGAAGGTTCTTACCTTAATTGAAATCCCACTAGTTTTTGGGATCTATGAGAAAGTTCTTCTTGAGCGCGGGGACGAGTATCGTCCGCCCTGATCTTACGCTTGGAAAACAAAGGCCCCCTTCCCTGTGTGTCTTCCCCTATGAACATTTTTTCAAGGGAAAAATAAAGGCTGACAAGAAGGATCGTTACCTGGGCAGTTGATCCCATTGGCGACGACCCATCCAAGGACCTCGCTGTCTCCTGTGATCCTGTAGCCGGTACCTCATGTGTAACCGCCGCACGGTCTTGAACAACCACCTCCGCTCCTGTCTGCGGAGGAGAAGTATTTTCCTCCCTAAGACTCGCGGTAGTCGCTGGGAGAAGCTCTTCTCCCTGTATAAACATTGACTTGTCAAAATATACAGAAGGAATTGAAGAAAGTATGACCGTAAGGAATCCTTACCGAGGTCGTCCTTTCGACTAGGGAAGCGGAGACAATCAACCCTGAAGCCTCGGGGGCTTCAGGAACTGGGAGGTCATCCGCGATCCCAATATTTTCCGTGGTGGCAGGATCTGCCACGACCACCTCTTCGGTAGTAGTGATCTCTGCGGGGCAGCTTGGAGCATCGCCGGATGGGAGGTCCGCGATCTTCCTCCTCCGAAGGACCAGAGGAACATCATCCTCTTCCTCCTCGCTCCCCTCTCCCTGTACGACGAAGAAGTGATTCCAATCTGCGCCTGGTAAAACAGAAGGGATGTGATATCTTACCGCCGTCTTTCTTGCGGTAGGAGGAATGCTCCATGAAGACCCCTCCCCGGGATTTGGCCTAGCCTTCTTGGGGGCAGGACTCTTTGTCCTGGGTCTTTGGGAGACCTTCTTCACGTTCTTCACCGTTGGCTTCCCATGAGAGCCTGCGTTCTCACTCGGGAAAGTCGCCTTGGCGAACCTTCCTAGGAGCTGATTCACATTTCCGATGGAATTGTTTAGCGCTGGACATGCATAAGACCTGAAAAGCGGAAGCCAGATAAAGAATGTACCTTTCGGCGTTCCTGTTTAAGGTCATCGCCGGCGTGAATCAGGCTCTGTGGGCGAGGCGATCCCTTAGGGCCCTCTACATCGGCATTGTAGGCCCTAAGGAGGGAGTTGGTCCGCCTCTCAATTTCAGATGAAGGCAGAACTATTCCCAAATTCGAGTCAGAACTTGCGCAATTCAAGAATGGCAAAGCTCAGCGCCAAAGAAATAAATACCTTTACTGTAGTCCAAGGTGCCGTCCGCCATGGACCTAATCTCCCATGCCGGATGAGCCCTTTCGCGTAGAGGACTCACCCGGTCCTTCACGAAGTCTCGGATAATGTCTCGAGCCGTCAATCCTTGATTGACCAAGTGAAGGATCACCTCGGCATGCTTCGAAAGCTCCAAGTTCATCGCCGGGGGAGCATCTAACTCGCTCGACTTCTCTGGTCGCGAGCTTTCAAACCACACGCTGCTCTCGGCCGGTGGAGAGCAGTAAAACCACCTTTGGTGCCACCCGTGCACAGAGTCTCGCAGGGGTGGGGAGGGATACTCCTTTTTATCCCTCAGCCGAAAGTAGATGCATCCGGTGGCGTTGGTACTCTTCGACCACGCCGAGAAGTAGAATCGCCGGAAAAGATCCACGCTGGGATACACTCCGACGAACCCCTCACAGAGATGCTGAAACACCGCAAGGATGAGCATCGCGTTGGGGTGGAGGTTAATCAATTCCCACCCATAGTGCTCAAGAACATCTTTGAGGAACCGACTCTCAGGGAATCGAAATCCGCAGCACAAGTACTCCTCAAAAACCACCAACTCGCCCTCTTGGACGGTTGGGGTTTCTTGGTCCATCTCCGCGGGCCGCCAGTTGATAAGCAACCGCGGAGGAAGGATCTCCTCCTTCTCTAACGCCACTAGGCTCTCCTCAGAGTGGTGAATGGATCGGCTCTAGGATGCCATTTTTGGTGGAGAACCAAAGGAAAACTTGGCGATTTTGGGAAGACGAAGGCTAAAGGAAATGAGGGATTTGTGCGGCGGGAATGATGAGGGTTTTTGCTGTGTGGCTTCTTTGAGAAGACATCTGCTCTTTTTATAGACCTAAGGCAGAGCATTAATGTTAGTAAACGTTTCATTTCAAACGTTCCATTGAATGCTTTATTCATTTCCCATAATGGATACTGCCTCTGGCGGACCCGATAAAGTGTTCAGGCATCGGATCTGAAACAAAAAGACTTCTTTGTTTCGGAAACTGAAAGTGCAAAAGGACTGAAAAATTTTCAGTATTTTTCGAAAGATGTTTCTTCTTTGTATGCTTTGAACATTTTTTACGAAAAAATCATGCAACTCAATTTTTGACGTACTGGAATATTTCTAATTGGGTTATGGTTTGATCGAAACCATGTTTTAGACTAGAACTTCGATTCTAATCGGAGTGACAGTCTGACCGAGTTCCAACTCTGGTCGCAATTCAGTTCTGACCGCGGCCCTGAAACTGATCGCGGTATCGGGGCAGGTCGCGATACTTTTGGAGGCATGATCCTGATCGCAGAACTAAAGTTTCCTGTGTATGAGTGGTCACGAACATAAAGTTTAAGGCCATATTTTCGCACAGAAGATGTGAAGAATATTCATGAGAAATAAGAAACTTTTATTTCTTGCATTCTTTACATACAAAAGGGATACAGTCGATGAAAACGTCGACTTGCTCCGAAAGAAGTTTACAAAGTTCCCCAAGGGACATGTTGTTGTCAGTAGGATCTACACTGGCAACTCCCAGGGAACTAGCAACTACCCTAAGTCTATCTACATCATCCCTAACAACAGACGCACTATTGTCCCTAATCAAGTAAGAGAGTTCTCGCTGTTGCTGAGCGTGGTCCCGCTCTCGACGGAAATGGTGCGCCTCTTCCCGGGATCGATCAAGACATTCTGCTAGACGCAGAATCTTCGAGGCCATCTCCTCGGTCTTCTTATCCAGGGCATTCTTCTCCTCCAGAAGAGTCTGTCCGGAAGGAAGAGATGGAGCAGCAGAAGGCTGATCACTGGAGCCTCCAACCTCCTGCATTTTGCAAAAGTTAGTCGTACTAACTATGATTATCAGCAAAAAGGGAGAAGAATTGTTACCTGTCCCAGTGCATAACCCGTTGATATACCCATCTTGGGAGGAGGATCATCAGATGGTGGAAGTGCAACCTTCCCATCAGAAGATTGCTTCGCCAACCCAATATGGCAATCATCTGATCGAGGGATAGTCACCGCTTGCCGACCAGAATGTTGATCACCCAAAAGGATGGGAGAATTGGAGGGAAAAGGAGAGAGTTGAGAAGAATTCTTCTCCAAGGTTAAAGGCCTAACTTGCCGAGAGGCATGAACGGGGAGAATCAAAGGAACTGAAGGAAGACAGAAACTTGCTACATTCTTCACCTTTGTTCCACTGGAAGATCCTTCGTCAACCTTGGGTTTCTTCCTTAAAGAAGACGGGTCTTCAATCGTTTGAGGCCCTTGTTCGACAACTTCCTCTTCATCACTCTCAATCTCGATGATGTCGTGATCTGCCATCAGGAGGAGTATGTGAAAAGGAAGAAGGCAGGATGACAAGAAAAGGACTTAGGCGTGGGGGGAAATTGTGAAGTTTTACAAATCCAGGAGCCTGGTATTTATAGCCGCCTGGGTGACGGTTTGCATTCCAGACGCCTCGGGTTTCGTCAAAGCATTTACAATTTTACCTCGAGATAAAAGCAGTTCTACGGCGCTATCATTGCCCGTCACATAATGTCAAAACCCGTCTTGGGAAACCAACCGTTTTTCACTTAGTGCGCCACTAAGTGGAAAAATTGAAGAGTTGTGTTAAAAATCCAATGCATGGTCTTAAAATTCGAAATAAACACGTCTCTTCGTTTTCTTCGAATTGGGGGGCTAGCTGACGAGGATTGTCACCCGGGTCACTTCTAATAAACTTTTGGTTCAAGACAGGTTCGAACCAGACATGTATCTGGCGATGCGAACTCAAGCTATTCTGAGGGGCATCACCATGAGGTCGCAAGCTTTACGCGATCAGGCCGACAGCTTTGCGCGGTCAGAAGTTCGTATGCTATACGCGAACTGGATATCCGGGATGTTGCGCGGTCAGCTCACATTCCGCGGTCAGAACATTCTCGACCAGGGTGCTTAAAGTTCATTCGGTTATCCATATAACAGGATATTCCAAGCATCCCGAGGATTCCTCCATGTTGAAGACCAACCGTCAGAGGTTAATATATGCGGTTATTCATGATTAACACGTGTTAATAACCTCCGTGAAAGTTAACAGCAGTTCTCCAAAAACCGCATCCAACCGTTTGATGCAGTTTTCTTCATATGGAACCCTTTTGACCAGTATAAAAGGGTGGCAAAGTACATCAAACAGGGGGATCCAATCCATTTTAAGAAGAAGAAGACTCCTGACACAAGTTGAGATATAACACATCTCAACTACGAAAAATAGCCAAGTCTACGGACCAAATTAGATAGTTTCTACAAGCCTCCCTGGCTTTATTCTGTATCTTTACATAGGAAAAATCCTTCGCCTGTGAAGAAGTTTTTCTACTATTTCTGTAACCTTTTAACACCTATAGTGAAATCCTAATAGGACGTAGGGCTATTACTCCCACCATCGAGGGCCCGAACCTGTATAAATCTCTCTGTGCTCCTGTTCAGCATTGTTCTACATTCCTTCCCGGAGGGTCATCTTGAAAGGTCTCACCATTACAAATTTTGCATAAGTTCGGCTGAGGACTCCGAGTCCGAATCGTCGACAGGGGACCCTCTAGGAGGAGCACAAGCTCCTTATGGAGAAGCACACTCAGCTACGGCTTGACCTGGACGATCTCTTCCATCGCATTCAGCGCATGAAGACGGATGGTGAAATGCTAGGGCGAGGACGAGGTGTCTTCGTGAGGAGAAACAAGCCGCGGATATGACCATCGCTGGCTGTGGTTTGACTATGAAGGATACCATCACGAAGCTGAGGGAGGTCGCAGGCCTTCTCGACACCGTAGTAGTTGATCCTAAGAAGGACAACTTGTCGCTGGAGGAGTCCTACGTCTTGGCTGCAAGTCAAACTGACTTTATTCTAGATGCAGGCAGGGTTAAGACCACTCCTTGACCTAGAATTTTGTATTTTTAGTTTTTTTCTGTAAGTGATAAAAAAATTAATGAAAAATTTGTTCTTATGTCAATTTTCCAATTTTCCAGCACGTTCTTGGATTGCATGCTATCTTCCCTCTTTTTTTTATCTTTCTTTAGCTTTTGGCGAACATTCGACCATACAAAGGTATGTGCACTGTGTGCGTTCAAGGAACGACTATCGCGATCATATACATAGAAGCGGCAATCTTTGGCGCATGAGGGTAGTCCTTCGGAGCCCTGCAAATAATATAGAAACAATATAGAAGTCGCAAGTCCCATGCAAATAATATAGAAAGAATATAGAAGTTGGGCTTATTTGGCTGGATGGCATTGTGGCATGCCAAACACGAGTGTGGTGCAACATATTTTTTATGGCGAACAAAAAAAATTTAGAAACAATATAGAAGTTGGGCCTATTTGGTTGGATAGTCCCTAAAGTGTCTGACGCTTCGAGTTCTCAACGTGCTTTGAATATCACAGATGGTTCTGAGGTAAAAAGCGTCTGTGATAGTCACATTACGGACTTTTTTTATGTAAGGACTGACTGTGATAGTCCCAACAGTGACCGACGCTTCGAATTCTCAACATTCTATCAATATCATAGACGGTTTTTAACTCAAAATCGTCTGTGATAGTCACATTACAGACGGTTTTTATGTAAGGACCGACTATGATAGTCCCAACAGTGATCGACGCTTCAAATTCTGAACGGTGTGTTGTGTCATTTCGGGTTATGATGTCTGCCCGGCGCACTAGCCTGGGAACAGAAAGCATCGCCTTGGAAATTCTATAAATAGTTTTTTTTCATTAATGATGAAAAAATTAATTAAAAATTTGTTCTTATGTCAATTTTCCAATTTTCTAGCACGTTCATGGAATATCATAGATGGTTCTGATTTAAAAACCATCTGAGACAGTTATATCACAGATGATTTTGAGGTAAAAACCATCTGTTATATCACTGTTTGAAGTCAGACGATTCTGATTTAAAAACCATCTGTGATAGTTCTATCACAGACGGTTTTCACCACCAAACCATCTGTAATAGTGTTGTATTACACATGGTTCTGATATGATAACTGTCTATGATATTTTTGCGATAGTTCTACACAAATACGCCAGTTCACACATTGAAGTACATGTCTAAAACAGCAATACAAATACACAAATATACATCAATACAAATATACAAATACACCAATTCACACAATCAAGTACATGTTCCAAATAGCAATACAAATACACAAATATACACCAATACAAATACACCAATTCACACATTCGATGTATATTACAAAAGTCACATCTAAAAGAGAACCTTTGCAATCAAACAACAAATGTTACTACCGACTACAAGTTAGACCTGATACATCACAGATCCATTCATCTAAAACAGCAAATGTATGAACCACATTTGACTTAACCATACGAGTTCAGTTCAGAGACTCCCGAGGAGCTGGAACTGGCGTTGAGTTACATTTGTCTTGGTGATCTCTTCTGGCTCAAACTCATCTCATCAATGCAAATCAACTCAACTCAGTTGAGTTTAGTTGAGTTGAGTTGAGTTGAGTTGGAGCTTGAGGAAATCACTAATATAAATGTAAGATGCTTTCTATAGGTCCTGATTTGAGTCCAAAACTAAGATCTCGCCCTTCACTAACTTCCAGCTCTCGACAGTGATCTTCACCCTTTCTTTTGCCAACAAGCCAACGTAGTAGTGTACTGTGATGAAGAACTGTGAACTACGTTGCCCCTCGTGAACATCGTCCAAGGACCTGCATAGAATCATGTTGAAAAGAAGACATATAAAAATGGAAGATACAGGAATCATAGGATAATTGCCATCATAGGATTAGGATAATCTAACAATGCCGAAATTTTACTTGCCTTACTTTCAATGCCAAAATCTAGCCGAGGGAGTGTAACGCCCTGAGTTAGGGGTGAAAATTTCCTTTTTCTTAAATAGCATGCATGCATGTATCTGTAGTATTAGCCAGATCAGTATCTATCCTAAGCCCTAAAATCTCCAAAATTTATCCTGTGACCTCAAATCAAGATCAGATTGTTCAGATATGATCTATCAATTACTTTGAACTTAAAAGTCTTCAGAACCTAGATCCAATTCTATCTCTAAATTCCAGATTTATCAACTTCTTCTGTTTTCGAAAACAGAAATACCTTATATTACCCAAATACCCTAAGTTTCAGAAGTGCAGATTTAATCAAAATCTTGACCAAGTTCAGACTAGATTATTCCTGGAATATGATCATGGGTATGTCAATACCTTAATCTAAAAAGTTGACAGCCAGATTTCATCATCTAGACTCTTTTCACAAATCAGTCCAAGAGTTATCGCAAATTAGTCCTTATCTGTTATCTGAAAATCCAAAAAGGCTAAAATCTCCAGATTAACTTCAAATTCAGAATTTCTTCGGCAAATCTTCTCAAAATGCTATTTGTCACAAGTTTCTCTTCTGTTCAAATTCCAAAATCTCATCCCAAGTGCCAGAATTCAAAATCAAATGAAATTCAGATTTCAATTACCCTAAATTACCCTATTTTCAGTTTGTATCGAAAACTATTCAAATGTGTAAAATCTCATCATTTATCTTTGCCAAATATCCTGTTGAATATAATATACCAGATTAGTGAAATCAATTTCAGTTTAAACCTTCTAAATCTCCAGATTTACATTTCAGTCCAAAACTCAAAGAATTGAAACTGCAGTTCAGTCCATTTTCGACCAGGACAACAGCAGCATTCGACCAGGCCGTTTTACTGTGCGCACGACCAGGGATCGCCGTGATTTCTTGCGCCGTGGTTGCTTGCCGCCGTTGAAGCTTCGCCTGCAACTTGATCGTGCATGCTGTTGCGCACGTGTCCTCGCCTCAGCCGTCACCGTGGCAGCGCCGCTGCTACGTCGACGACCAGCGCCTGTTTCCGCGCGCGATCACCGGCTTTTGTCAGCAATCCATCGCCACGTTGCCTTGCCGCGCCAGTTATTGTCGCCACCGCTTGCTCCATCTTTGCAAAGTCCCGATGAACGACAATGTGGACAGTTGCAGTCCTGTCGCCGTCGCAATCACCGTTCTTCTCTGTGTCTTCGCCGCTGATGCTCAGCACGCAATCCATCTCATCTTAGCTGCCAATTACTTCGTTGTCTCCTCCTTGCAAGCTACGCCTGGCCTATTTAAGCACTCCTGTGCTCAGTAGCTCCCTCCATACTTCACCAGAAACCAGCCAAGTTCCAGAATTTGCTCTTTTCGTTTTCTTCTCCGGCGAGCCGTCGAGGAAGCTCACGGTGCCAGCACTCTACAGATCATCTCCTGCCAAATTAACAACACCAGTGAGTTTCCCTACTCATTCTCTCTGTGTGATATCATCTAATTGCTCCCCGGTGACCTCTATCGCCGGTGATCGCCGGGATTGCTAAATGCCCTGTTCCGGCAATGCAGAACAAATCACTTCGAATTAGCCCTCGATCCTGTGAAGCAAATTGATCTGTGAGCTCTAATTAGCAAGCCTAAACATCCAGATCCCCAGGTTGAGCTCGAATCGAAGGTATCCCCAAATTCAAGCTCTACCAGTCGCCGGCGATCGTCGCCAGGCTTCTCCGGTGATCCTCCGGTCAATTTGATGTTACCAGAAGCTTCCCTATACCTCCTAGATGCTCTCCAAGCAAGGAATTAAGTTCTTGTTGCCTGTAGCAGAAACCCCCAATCAGCAGCATTTTCTTCTCCGGCGCCGATGATCGGAAAAGTGTTCCCGGCCGTTTCAGCTCAAATCACTTTGTCCACTGTGTGTGCCTTAACTTCCTGAACATTTTTGTCTTCTAGCCCGACACCTAGATCGGCCTAGATTGGAAGTTACAGCCATGCCAAGATCTTGTCCAGAACTGATCTAGTGCAGCCAGTTCATCTCTGTTCATCATCAAATTTCTTGCTTTCCAGCCATTTCCTGCCCTAGATCCTGTTAACTTAATTGTTCCTGTTACTCAAGCCTACCTCCCAGACAAAGTGGTGCATCATTTGGAGCTCCAGATCAAAAGTTATGCTAAGCCCTAGTTTTTGGCATTGTCAGCTCTATGCCAGAGCTTGTCAGCCAGTGGCATTGACCTTGTTTACCCACTTCTGGTTGTGCGTTTTGAAAACCACTTTGTCCACTGAATTTGTAGAGTTGTGATCTACATTTTCTTCTACTACCATAACTTGAGATAAGCACCTTAGCTTTTCTTAAAGCTATGTCCAAGCTTTGATCCGAATGTCGATCTGTTGACATTCGCTGTTTTGATTAAACCAGCCACAAAATTGTTATCCCTATTGCAATCCTGACACCCTAAGATTATCTAATCACCATCCTTAGCCCAAATTCCTTGAAACCCTAGAATCTCAGTTCAGTTTGCAGTTCAACATATCTCCAGTTTAGTTCAATCATTCTTGTTAAGCATTTCTGCATATAAGTCATAAAACATTTTAATATTATAAGTAATTATTGTGTGTTTGTTTGTCGTCGAGCAGATTCAGAAGCTGACTTTGAAGATTTTGCTGTTGATCCGTCATCGACTGCTGTATTTTACGACGCGGAAGGCAAGTCATATCCTTGGTCATCTTGAACCTATATTTTAAATGTTGCTAAAACATAACCTTGAATATAGGCAATATTGCATGTGAAAGATTGAGAATGGTTGATTTATGAATTGGCAGTACTAGACTGGTTATCTGTGAAATGTGAAATAAACAAGTTTTGAGCCATGAACTATTATATGTATCTATATACTTATATTCATGAAATAAAATCCCTAGCCGTGACCAGAAAAATGGTGTGGATGGCTGTAGCACTGGAGGTGCTAAACTGCAAAGGAATGCAGGCACTGAAGGTGCAGGGTTGTGGATGGTCTGGTCACTGGCATATAAGGACTAGAACCTTGTGTTGTGCGTCTAGTGGCATGAACAACGTGCTAACTGCAAGCCTGGTATGGGACAGGCCTGAACAAGTAATTATGTGGATCGCACATGAAACCCCTGCATGAGATGTGTAGTGATGCACGATAAACACGGAGCGCGGCTCCCACACATATCACCGAAGGTGATCAAGCACGTTGACCCAGTAATGGGAATAAGCAATGGGGTGGAGGTTTGGATACAACCTGCCACAACTGTGCCTCGCTGAGAGCCACAGGGTCGGGGGTGAATTGTGAGTAAAACATAACAAAAGTTCTTGTTATTTCCACCTTGCCGCTCACAGTATGAAGTGAGTCAGGGGTCCAATCATTTTGTTATGATAGGAAAGGTTTGAAAGTGGAATATCTTGCGGGTAAATTGGTACCTCTCTGCAGAGTTAAAAACGTATTCGAATACTCCGAGCTCCCGGGTTTATAGGAGTCTGCTGCGGTGGATTAAATCCACGGGGTGTGACACAAGTACTATTTTCTAAATAAAATATGTTTAAATCAAGATTACCCAAATGACATGTGTTGTCATGATAAGGAGTGCTGCCGTGGGCTGTCGTGTGTCAACGTGTCGCGGTAGTGCTATAATCTAGTGAACATGATTGATGATGTTATATTATGAAAAGTGCTGCCATAAGATGAGATGAGAAAGGAAAAGATTATTTTACAAATATCCATGAACCCTGAATGCCTTGTAGGCATTGTAATCCTCTTTATGTAATATTAAGGCCAGCAGGCCACACTGCTTAATATTTTGTGAGTACTCTGTTGCAATGTAATATTCTCCTGTGTTTGACTCATCCTGGGAAGTCAAAGGTTTGTGAGAATGGGACTAGCTGCAGCGAGCTAGGTCTCTATAGGAGTAGTCGTTGTCCCAGTCTCGGGGCGCGACAGGGAGTTGAAGCTACGATCGATTTTGGACATGATTCACCAGAGAAACTAGTGGCCATCGATGGAGGTGCGGCGGCCACCAACGGAGGTTACGGGTTAAGGCTTGTCGTGCCCAAGGAGAAAAAGAAGTGGAACGGTTCGACTAGAAGCAAAACTCCAGGGAGGGAACAAGTATTTGTAGAAGTCGAACGGTTCGACTTCAAGAAAAATTCCAGGCATATTACAGACTGTTCGGACATCAGAACCGTCTGTAATAGTAAAGCAGACGGTTTTGATCTCCCAACCATCGGTGATAGTCCCAACAGTGTCCGACACCTGTTGGGGGAAATATCCGCGAAACTAAGTCCAGGTAAGTTGCGTCACATTTGCCCGGGGACCTGGCCTCCGGGGCCTCCCCGGGCGTCGCCTTTTGGCCCCCGGGACATGACCTCCGGCGCCGTCCCGGGCGCCGCCATTTTCCCGGGGACATGGCCTCCGGGGCCTCCCCGGGCGCCGCCTTTTGGCCACCGGGACATGGCCTCCTGCGCCGTTCCGGGTGCCGCCATTTGCCCGGGACATGGCCCCCGGGGCCTCCCCGGGCGCCGCCTTTTGGCCCCCGGGACATGACCTTCGGCGCCGTCCGGGGCGCCGCCATTTGCCCGGGGACATGGCCTCCGGGGCCTCCCCGGGCGCCGACTTTTGGCCCCCAGGAGATGGCCTCCGGCGCCGTCCCGGGCGCCGCCATTTGCCCGGGGACATGGCCTCCGGGGCCTCCCCGGACGGTTGGATGCGGTTTTTGGAACTGCTCTTAACCTCCACGTAGGTTAAACACGTGTTATTCATGGATAACTGTACGTGTTAACCTCCTGACGGTTGATTCTCCATGTGTAGGAATCTTCGGGATACTTAGAATATCCTGTTGTATGGGCAACCGAATAGATAGATCCCAAGTATCCTGATCGGCAGATGTTCTGACCGCGCAATATCCCGAATGTGTAGTTCGCGTATAGCCTACAAACTTCTGACCGCGCAAGGCTTACGGTCTGATCGCACGAAACCCGCGACCTGATCGCGTAAAGCTTGCGACCTCACGGTGATGCCCCTCAGAATAGCTTGAGTCCGCATCACCAGATACATGTCTGGTTCGAACTCGTCTTGAACCAAAAGTTTATTAGAAGTGACCCGGGTGTCAATCCTCGTCAGCTAGCCCCCAAATTCGAAGAAAACGAAGAGACGTGTTTATTTCGAATTTAAAAACCGTGCATTGGATTTTTAACCCGGCTCTTTAACTTCTCCACTTAGTGGCGCACTAAGTGAAAACGGTTGGTTTTTCAAGATGGGTTCTGACATTACGTGACGGGCAATGATGGCGCCGTAGAGATTTTTATCTCGAGGTAAAATTGTAAATGTCTTAACGAAACCCGAGGTGTCTGGGAGGTGAACCGTCGCCCTGGCGGCTATAAATACCAGACCCCTGGACATGTAAAGATTTACAGTTTCCCTCTCACGCCTAAGTCTTTTTCTTGTTATCCTGCCTCCTTCCTTTTCACATACTCCTCCCAATGGCAGATCACGAAATCATCGAGATTGAGAGCGATGAAGGGGAAATTGTCGAACAAGGGTCTCAAACAAATGAAGTCCTGTCTCCCTTAAGGAAGAAACCCAAGGTTGACGAAGGATCTTCCAGTGGAACAAAGGTGAAGAACGTAGCGAGTTTCTTTCTTCCTTCAGTTCCTTTGACCCTCCCCGTTCATGCCCCTCGGCAAGTTAGGCCTTTATCCTTAGGAAAAGATCCCTTCACATCCAATTCCCCCATCCTTTTGGGTGATCAACATCCTGGTCGGCAAGCGGTGACTATCCCTCGATCAGATGATTGCCATATTGGGTTGGCGAAGCAATCTTCTTCTGGGGAGGTTGCTCTTCCACCATATGATGATCTTCCTCCCAAGATGGGTGTATCACCAGGTTATGCACCGGGACAGGTAACAATTCTTCTCCCTTTTTGCTGATAATTTTAGTTAGTATGACTAACTTTTGCAAAATGCAGGAGGTAGGAGGCCCCAGCGATCAGCCATCTGCTGCTCCATCTCTTCCTTCCGGACAGACCCTTCTGGAATTGAAGAATGCCCTGGAGAAGAAGACCGAGGAGATGGCCTCGAAGATTCTGCGTTTAGCAGAATGTTTTGATCGATCCCGAGAAGAGGCGCACCATTTCCGTCGAGAGAGCGACTTCGCTCAGCAACAGCGAGAACTCTCTGACTTGATTAGGGACAATAGTGCGTCTGTTGTTAGGGACGATATAGATAGACTTAGGGTAGTTGCTAGTTCCCTGGGGGTTGTCAGTGTAGATCCTACTGACAACAACATGTCCCTTGGGGAACTTTGTAAACTTCTTTCGGAGCAAGTCGATGTTTTGATCGACTGCATCCCTTTTGTATGTAAAGAATGTAAGAAATAAAAGTTCTTTATTTCTCATGAAATATTCTCCACATCTTCTGTGCGAAAATATAGCCATGAACTTTACGTTCGCGACCATTCATACACAGGAAACTTTAGTTCTGCGATCAGAATCGTTTTTAAGAAAAAGGCACCGCGACCTGCCTTGATTCCGAGATCAGTTTCAGAGCCGCTGTCAGAACTAAAGTGCGACCAGAGTTGGGACTCGGTCAGGCCGTCATTTCGATTAGAATCGAAGTTTCAGCCTAAAACATGATTTCGATAAAACCATAACCCAATTAGAAACATTCCAGTACGTCAAAAATTGAGTTATATGATTTTTTCGAAGAAAATGTTCAAAGTATAAAAAGGAAAAACGCCTTCTGAAAAGTACTGAAAATCTTTCAGTCCTTTTGCACTTTCAGTTTCCAAAACAAAGAAGCCTTTTTGTTTCAGATCCGACGCTTGAGTACTTTATCGGGTCTATCAGAGACAGTATCCATTATGGGAAATGAATAAAGCATTCAATGGAACGTTTGAAATGAGCCGTTTACTCATTAATGCGTCGCCTTGGGTCTATAAAAAGCAGTAGGTAGCTTCTGGAGGAAGCCACTCAACCGCGAAAAACCCTTAGAGTTCCCGCCGCTCAAAACCCTCATTTTCTTCAGCCTTCATCTTCCCCAAATTGCCAGCTTCCCCTTTGATTCTACACCAAAGATGGCGTCCTGGAGCAGATCCATTCATCATTCTGAGGAGAGCCTGATGGCGCTAGAGAAGGAGGAGATCCTTTCTCCGCGGCTGCTCATTAACTGGCGACCTGCGGAGAAGGACCAAGAAACCCCAACTGTCCAAGAAGGCGAGTTGGTGGTTTTTGAGGAGTATTTGCGTTGCGGGTTCCGATTCCTTGAGAGTCGGTTCCTTAAGGATGTCCTTGAACATTACGGGTGGGAACTGATCAACCTCCACCGCAACGCGATGCTGATCCTTGCAGTATTCCAGCATCTCTGTGAAGCCTTCGTCGGAATATATCCTAGCGTGGATCTTTTCCGACGATTCTACTTTTCGGCGTGGTCGAAGAGCACCAACGCCGCCGGATGCATCTACTTCCGGCTGAGGGATAAAAAGGAGTATCCCTCCCCACCCCTGCGAGACTCAGTGCACGGGTGGCACCAGAAATGGTTTTACTGCACCCCGCCCACTGAGAGCGGGTTGTGGTTTGAGAACTCGCGGCCGGAGAAGCCGAGCGAGTTGGATACTCTCCCGGCGATGAACGCGGAGTTCATGAAGCATGCCGAGGTGATCCTTCACTTAGTCGAACAAGGGTTGACGGCACGTGACGTCATCTGAGACTTTGTGAAGAACCGGGTGAGCCCCCTACGTGAAAGGGCTCATCCGGCTTGGGAGATCAAGTCCATGGCGGACACTACCCTGGACTATAACGAAGGTATTCATTTCTGACATTGAAATCCTTTTATGTCATTTTTGAAATGTATCAATTTAACTCGTATTTGGGAACAGTCCTGCCCTCAGCCGAGATTGAGAGGCGGACTAACTACCTCCTCAGGGCGTACAACGCCGAGGTAGAGGGCCCCAAGGGATCGCCTCGCCCCCAAAGCTTAATTCATGCTGGCGACGACCTTAAACAGGAGCGCCGAAAGGTACACTTTCCACTTGGCCTCTGTTTTGCGGGTCTCATGTATGTCCAGCACTAATCAATCCCATTGGAATGAGAATAGCTCCTAGGGAGGTTTGCGGATGCGACATTCCCAAGTGAAAATGTCGGCTCTCTTAAGAAGCCGGCGGCGAAGAACGTCAAGAAGGTCTCTCAGAGACCCAGGACAAAGAGTCCTGCCCCTAAGAAGACCAAGCTGAACCCTGGGGAGGGGTCTTCACGAAGCGTTCCTCGTCCCGCAAGAAAGACTGCGGTAAGATATCGCATTCCTGCTACTTTTTCAGGCGCGACATGGAATCACTTCTTCGTCGTACAGGGAGAGGGGAGCGAGGAGGAAGAGGATGACGTTCCTCTGATCCTTCGAAGGAGGAAGATCGCGGATCTTCCATCCAGCGATGCCCCAAGCTGCCCCGCAGAGACCACAGCTGCCGAAGAGGTGGCCGTGGCTGACCCTACGACCACCGAGGATCTTGTGGTCGCGGGTGACCTTCCAATTCCTGAAGCCCCCGAGGTTTCAGGGTCAATCATCTCTGCTTCCCTGGTCGAAGGGACGACTAAGGTAAAGAATCTTTTCGATCATTCCCTCTATGGCTCTTTCTGCACATTTGATAAGTTAATGTACATACAGAGAGGAGAGCTTCCCCCTGGGACCACTGGGGATTCCAGAGAGGAAAACCCTCCTCCTCCGCAGGCAGAGGAGGAGGTAGACGAACAAAGGCCGGCTGTGACGGTTCCAGCAACTCAGGAATCGCCAAGGCCTTCGGATGCAGCCCCACCAGTTAGTCCGGTGGCCCAGGTAAAGACCTATGTGTTTTTACCTGTTCCCTAAGAATATGCTTGTAACATGACATTTCTAGGGGGGTGCTGCCTTGTTTACCATAAGGAAGGCGAGAACCAGAGACGGCTCTCCTTCGCCAGGGGAATTTTCCCAGAAGTCCCAGGAACGAATGGGATTTCAAATAAGGTAAGAGCTCTTACTTGACAGTAATCTTAAATAAAAGTTGCCTGACCCATTCTTCCTGTTAGGCAAAAGAAGGCAGCGCCTAACCCTTCAACCGCCACTGGGGAGGTTGAAATTAGGGCTGATGAGGGGGCCTCTAATGAAGAGCGCTCTGCTCCCGCGGTTCAGGAAGTTGTCCGGACCGCGGGAGGTGAAACAAGTACAGGGATCGGGTCACAACCAGTAGTCTCTGGGGGTGGCGTCCGGCCGGCACTCCCATCAACTGTCCCTGTCGCAGGCACTTCCGGCGCGCTAGCAAGGATTCCTGCTAGCATGGATGATGCCGCATTAAATAAGTTTATGAAGGTATGATCACCCCTGTTTCGGCGCTTGAATCGCCTTTAGAGCATACTTAACTCTCTTGCTTTGTATCACAGGGCTTGTCATGGGTGACGAGTCAGTCGCATGCTGCAATGGCTAGCATGGCGGCTGTTCAAAAAGATCGTGACGGCTTGTGCAAGTGAGGATCGTCATTCTTCTGTTAATATAAGTAGGCTTTAATTGTGACTGACCTGATTTTGCTGCAGAGAGGTTACATTCTTGAAAAAAGAGTTAGCCAAGATGAGGCTGAACTCAGTTACAGAGTTCAAGAAACTACGGACTGAAATCAATAAACTTCAGTCTGAGAATGCTGGTAAGTCGATTCTCAACTTGAGAAGACTTAAAGCCGTTTCTTGTTAATAACCTCTTTTCTCTGTACAGCGCAAGCAGGTCGCATTACACAGCTCGGCCAGGACAAGATGATTCTCGAGTCCTCGCTCAACCATACCGACCAAGCGGTCAAAGAATTGAGCCTACTGGTCTTCGAAAAACTGAAGGCCGTGGCCAGCCTTTTGAATACCAACGTGGTAGAGTTGAGGAAGGACGACCCAAGTGTCAGCGATTGGGCATCACTGCTCACAACTCAAGCAGAATCACTGCTCGAATATCTCCCTGGAGATTTACGGCGACGTGAAGAGATAATCAGGATGAGAGTCCGATCAGCCGCTTCTGCCGTACTCAGCCGGGTTCGACTTCACCATGGCCCAGATGCGAATCTAAGCGCGCTGGTGGGACCGGTTGAGGTCGAGAGTGAAGAACTGCTTGACGCCGTTATTGAAGAAGTTAAGCCCTTCGTTGACAAACTCTTGGCTGAGCTGAGGATCGAATGATCCTTACATTTTGTAACCCAACAATTGTAATTACAATGCCATGTATGTAAAACTATTTTTTCAAAAGAAAGTGCATATTCATATCATAAGTTTCATACTATAAGTATACTCCTCTAGCCCCCGCCTCTGTTTTGTGAATACTGGAGCCTTAGTATTTTAAGCAGAGGGGAAAAAATAAGTATGATGACCAGGGATATGCACTTCAAGCCGATGGTCAAGATTAAAATAACATTTTAACCTTATTGCAAACTGGTAGCCACCCTGATGACCGAAGACTTGCCAGATAGTCCCGTGTGCATTGAGAAACGGCTTATTTAGGAGCGACTTATCTGGAAGTGATCATGAGATCGACCAGCGAATCCGGTTAAAAAATGTTGTAGTAACCTAACCGCCGGCGATCAGCCCCAGGTCGAATTTGTATAATTTGGGCTTAAAGAAAACACTCATTGTATGAAAACAAGACATGCTTTTTATGAAAAGATGCTAATTGAACAGGGAAAAAGTGATTGGAATACTTACACGTAAAACTTGCGAAGTTGATCGATGTTCCAAGTATTGGACAAAATCCGACCATCCTCCATGGCTAACCGCGCAGACCCTGGCCGCGGCACTGAGACGACAGTGTATGGTCCTTCCCACTTTGGGGAGAATTTATTGCGGTTAGACTGGTCTTGAATTTTTCGTAAAACCAACTCACCCACGTTGAGATCACGTGGTCGCACCTTTTTACTGTGATACTTGCGTAGAGCCTGCAAGTATACCGCGGAACTTGATCAGGGCGCGATCATGCCGTTCTTCTAGGAGGATGAGATCTTGCGATCGCTGTTCGGATTGGTTGACCTGTTCGAATTGATTCGTGCGAACAGATCCAATACTGACTTCCATAGGCAACACAGCCTCGGCCCCATAGACCAAATGGAAGGGTGTCTCACCGGTGGCTCGACTAGAGGTAGTCCGTAGTGCCCATAGAACAGTATAAAGCTCGTCTGCCCAAGCCCCCGAGCGGGGCTTGAGGCGATCAAAAACACGTTTTTTGATGCCTTGCAATACTTGCCCATTGGCCCGTTCTACGGCACCATTGCTTTGTGGATGTGCCACGGAAGCAAAGCACACCTTGGTTCCAATCTGATCGCAGTAGTCTAGGAAGAGACCGCTAGCGAACTGAGAACCGTTGTCTGTGATGAGACGGTTTGGAACACCAAATCGTGCCACAATGTTCTTGTGAAAGAACTTTTGTGCAGCTGATGCAGTAATATTTCGTACTGGTTCGGCCTCAATCCACTTTGTGAACGTGTCAATGGCTACGAACAAAAACTTGTACCCATTGACCGCTTGTGGCATAGGACCGACGATGTCCATTCCCCAGATCGCGAAGGGCCATGCGAGAGGAATAGTTTGCAATGCATAAGCAGGTTGATGAACCTGTCTTGCATGAAACTGACACTGTGGACACATCTTGACCATAAGCTTGGCATCATCGAGTGCCGAAGGCCAGTACAATCCCTGTCGAAAAACTTTTCCGACCAGTGTTCGGTATGACGCGTGCGCACCGCATACACCGTCATGTATCTCTTTCAGGAGGGATTTTCCTTCCTCCTGAGATATGCAGCGCATGAATACTCCTTGAGTACCCTTTCTGTACATAATCCCATCTATGAGTTTGTACAGACGCGCCTTTCGAATTAACCGATCGCTTTTGGTTTCGTCCTCGGGTAGGGTCCCATGTTCAAGATAGACCCTCAATGGATGAGTCCAATCTTGTTCCTGACCGAGGTTGGCAACGAAGGCTATTGCCAGATCATCCTCGACCGAAGTCATGATCGAAGGATGGTCCAAGTGTTCAATGAACACTCCTGCCGGAGCGGATGAGCGTGAGGATCCAATTTTGGATAATTGGTCTGCGAGAATGTTGTCCTTTCGCGGGATGTATTGGACTTCGAAGTGACTGAAGTGTTTTTCCAATTTCCTCACTTCCCCCAGGTAATGAGCCATTGTCTCATCGGAGGTGCTGTACTCCTTGTTTACCTGGTTTACGACTAGCTGTGAGTCCCCCCTCACCACTAATCGACGGACTCCGAGGAATTTTGCTGCCCGGAGCCCTGCAAGAAGACCTTCATACTCTGCTGCATTGTTGGTAGCAACAAAGTGTAGTTGAATAACATACTTAAGCTGTTCGCCCTAAGGCGTAACTAAGACCACTCCAGCCCCCGAGTGTTGAAAACTACGGGAGCCGTCAAAGTACATTGTCCAATAATCGGGGCACTCCAGTTCCTTTGCCAACTGCACGAGTGGCTCAGGGTTGGTCCATTCGACCACAAAGTCGGCCAAAACCTGAGACTTAACCGCCGTGCGAGGGGTGAAGTGGATCTCGAAGGCACCAAACTCGACCGCCCATTTGGCGATTCAACCAGATTTTTCTGGATTTCGGACAATATCCCCTAAAGGAAAAGAGGAGGGTACTGTGATCTTGTGTGCTTGAAAGTAATGTCGTAGCTTACAGGAAGCCATCAGTAGCGCGTAAAGTATCTTCTGGACCTCAGGGTAGCGCTCCTTAGGACCATGAAGTACTTCGCTCACATAGTAGACGGGTCTGTGTACTCCTTCCCTTTCCGCGATCAGAACTGCGCTGACCGCGTGTGGGGTGGCCGCCAAATACAGAAGTAATGGTTCTTCCTTTTCAGGAGACACCAATACCGGCGGACTGGAAAGATATGTTTTTACCTCCTGAAACGCTTTTTCGGCCTCGTCGGACCACGTGAAGTTATGATGTTTCCGCAAGGCTTTAAAGAAAGGTAGTCCCCTTTCGCCTAATCGCGATATGAAGCGACTTAAAGCCGCCATGCGACCAGCCAAGCGTTAAACATCCTTCATGGTCGAGGGCGACCTCATTTGTTCGATAGCTCTGATTTTCTCAGGATTAACCTCAATGCCCCTGGAACACACAAGGAAACCAAGAAGTTTTCCTGAAGAAACCCCGAAAGAACATTTCTCCGGGTTCAATTTTATTCCAAAGCGATTCAAGTTACAGAAGGTTTCAGCAAGATCGTCCAAATGAGACAATCTTTTGGTGCTTTTTACAACCAAATCGTCTACATATGCTTCGAGATTACACCCTATCTGGGAAAGAAAGGTCTTTTGCATCAAGCACTGGTACGTGGAACCAGCGTTCTTGAGACCGAACGGCATTCTGACGTAGCAGTATATGCCGAACGGGGTGATGAAGGCAGTTTTCTCTTCATCGTCTTCTGCCATGCTAATTTGATGATATCCTGAGTAGGCATCAAGAAAACTCATCAGTTCGCAACCCGCAGTGGAGTCAACCAGCTGGTCGATGCGGGGAAGGGGAAAGTCATCCTTCGGACAGGCACTGTTGAGGCTAGTATAGTCGACGCACATGCGCCACTTGCCATTTGACTTGCGGACCATGACCGGATTGGCGAGCCAGTCCGGGTGATTCACTTCGCGGATGAACCCGGCTTGTAAGAGTTTGTCTAACTCTTCTCGGATGGCTTCCTGTCGGTCGGTGGCAAAACGCCTGAGCTTTTGCTTTATTGGTCGTTGTCCAGGTCGAATTGCTAACCTGTGCTCAATTACTTCCCTTGGGACACCGGGCATGTCGGACGGTTTCCATGCAAACACATCTGCGTTAGCCCGGAGGAAAGCAACGAGGTCGAGTTCCTATTTGTCATCCAGGGCTGACCCAACCCGAATTGTCTTGGATGGGTCATCTGGGTACAAAGGAACTTGTTTGAGTTTCTCATCTGGTCGAGGAGCAGCCCTGATCGCATCGGTGGCAACGGTGGCGACCTGAGCGTCCCGGAGGGGAAGTTGATCGACCATCTCCAAAGATAGCCGGTCGCACGTGAGCGCCACGTTGCGACTACCTCGGACCGAAATGACACCTTTGGGGCCAGGCAATTTCCCGCACTGATAAGCATAGTGCGTTGCCATCATGAACTTAGCAAGAGTCGGCCTGCCAAAGATTGCATTATAAGCTGAATCACAATCGATTACATCGAAAGTAACCAATTCTGTTCGAAAATTATCTGGTTCTCCCAGAGTGACTGGGAGGACCACTTGTCCCAATGGCATCATCGAGGGGCCTGGGATTATCCCATAAAACGGATGGATTATGGGCTTGATCTTCGAACGAGGAATTTGCATCTCGTCGAGTGTCTTGACAAATAAAAGATCAAGGGAACTTCCCCCGTCAATCAGGACCCTTTCGACTCTCGCGTTACTGATGATTGGGGTAATAACCAGGGGTAGCCTCAATGGTCGAGTTAGCCCCACAGGACAGTCAGCGCGATCGAACGTCAAAGGTATATCCGACCAACGGGGATATTGAGGTTCACCAAGGGATGTCTCCATTTGATTAACCTCTCGGCAAAAGGTTTTAAACTGCCTTTTGGAAACGAAAGAGGAGGAACCTCCGAAAATGACATTAACATGATTTTGAGGTACCTGGTAAGCCATTTCTTCGTCTCCGTCGACGTCTCTAACCCCGCACGCCTGCTCTTTAGGCGGTAAGGTTGGCATTGGCCCAGCTCCTTGGTAGAAATCATCCAGCTGTTTCAACCAACTCCTGCAGTTTTTGAGATCGTGGCCTGCGGAATTGTGGAGTGGACACCACCTTTTGCCCTCCTGCGGATTAGTTGATTTTTCTGGCTGGTCGGAATCCCGGCCACCAGAAGCAGTTTTACTTTTAAAAGAAGACTTATTACCTTTGGTCGAAGGTGGTTTCTCCGCGACCGTGACCTCACGGTACTGTCCAGAGCGGTCCCTCTTCGACTTTTTTGACTTCTCACCCGGTGAAGACTCCGGCTTTTTGCTTGAATCTTCTTTCTTGGCGTCCTTGAAGCCTGGTTGGGGCGGTAGGTCCCCCTTGTCAACCATTCGGTTCCATTCGACTGCCTCGGCTGCATCGGAGTATCGATCAGCCATATCGAACAGATCAGCCACTGATCGAGGAGGGTGGATAAGCAAGTCTTCAGTGAATCTCCGGTATCAAACGGCATGCTTAAATGCCCTGATTACGGAGCCATCAGATATGTTCGGGATAGTATTTCTTACCCCGACAAACCTCTTGACAAACTGCCGAAGCGTTTCGGTCGAAGTTTGCCGCAGTCTATGCAAGTCGTCCTCCTTACCCGGCTTTTGGTAACAGTTTTGGAAATTGCTGAGGATGGCATCGCATAGCATTTCCCAATTATAGATAGAACCCTCAGGATGATTGAACAACCAGGTTCTAGCCGGTCCTACGAGGACTGTTGGCAGGTAGTTGGCCATGACCTTGTCATCGCCCCCTGCTGCTTGGATGGCAGTAATATAGATCTGAAGAAACTCGGATGGGTTCTGAGTTCCATCAAACCTCTCAATGGCCCCTGGTCGAAACTTATCGGGCCAAACGACTGCTCGTAGGCCAGGCGAGAAAGCTTTGCAACCAACGTAAGGACCGTGAACCGTCCTGCGACTTTCGGTCAGGTTTCGAGCAAACTCACTTAATGGCGAGGTTACTCGGGGTCCCAAACGAGAGTGAACGGGAACTCGATCCCTACTACGAGAGTCCTGCATTCGCCGATATTTGTCCTGTCGGGACGGTACAGGCGGCGGGTAATTCCGTCGGCCAGAGCCAGAATGAGGACCATCTCGTTCACGGGAATGTGTCACTGAGCGGGAAGAGGCTGTTGGGGTCGCCTCGGATGCGACCTCATCCAGTCTTTCCGCCAGGATCCAGAAAAAGGCCGGTCTCTGCGCATCCGTGACCGTAGGAGGAAAATTGCGCATGACTTCCGCGATAGATCGCAGTCGACCATGGGTACTTCTCCTAGGGGCACCAGGTGTTATTGTTTCTTCGTCCACTGGGAAATGCTCCGGTGGTAAAGAAGGAGTCTGGTCACGTCTACGACCACGCGACCGTCGAGAAGAACTAGGGGCAGCATCGTAACGAGCCTGCGCATCTTGAAGAGCCTCTAGGGCAGTTCTGCGTAGTTCGTTGTTTTGTTGCTCGAGATCTTGCTCCTCCTTCTGTTTGCGATCTTGTTCTTCCCTGGCAGCCTGTTGATCGGGAGTTTCTTCCGACAACGCAGCAAACTGCCTAGGGAGAGAGGTCGCCGATGGGGAGAACATCTCGGTTTGTTCCGAGTCGGACTCGAAATCAAAGAGACGGTGGAGGTTATCAGGGTCGAACCTTCCTGGGCTAATTTCAGGGTCACCATCATATTATCCCTCAGCGGGATCGTATGACGGGCCGGACTCATTGCCTAGCACATTAAGAACCTCTGCGGGTTCTGACCTTGTGCCAGTTACCTCCTGGTCGATTAACATGACTTGGGGAGATGATTCAGCCTGGGAAGATTCTGGCCTTCGACCTCTTCCATCGGAACAGGATCGCTTGGAGAAGGCATTGGTATATGGGCATAATCCTCGAGATCGAAATCGTTCTCGGAATCATATGCTCCAGCCATGTTTCGGCGAACCTCCGAATTCAATTAAGACGCCTTGAGAAAGGCCCCATGGTGGGCGCCAGCTGTCGACGATTCGGACTCGGAGTCCTCAGCCGAACTTATGCAGAATTTATAACTGTGAGACCTTTCAAGATGACCCTTCGAGAAGGTATGCTGAACAATAGTGAACAGGAGCACAGAGAGTTTAGACAGGTTCGGGCCCTCGATGGTGGGAGTAAAGCCCTACGTCCTGTTGAGATTTCACTAAGTGTGGTAAAAGGTTTACAAATGGAGGAAATAGTCCTCACAGGCGAGGATTTTTCCTGTAAGAGTGTACAAAGATAAGCTAAAGAAGACTTATTAAAATGCTATATGAAGTGTGCCGTAGACTTGGCAAACTTGGATCATTTTTTCTTCTCCTCTTGATTGATGCTTCATGCCATCCTTTTATACTGTTTGAAAGGGTGCCATGTGAAGGAAACTGCATCAATCGGTTGCACGGACGGTTGGATGCGGTTTTTGGAACTGCTCTTAACCTCCACATAGGTTAAACACGTGTTATTCATGGATAACTGTACGTGTTAACCTCCTGACGGTTGATTCTCCATGTGTAGGAATCTTCGGGATACTTAGAATATCCTGTTGTATGGGCAACCGAATAGATAGATCCCAAGTATCCTGATCGGCAGATGTTCTGACCGCGGGATTTGGCTGACCGCGCAATATCCCGAATGTGTAGTTCGCGTATAGCCTACGAACTTCTGACCGCGCAAGGCTTACGGTCTGATCGCACGAAACCCGCGACCTGATCGCGTAAAGCTTGCAACCTCACGGTGATGCCCCTCAGAATAGCTTGAGTCCGCATCACCAGATACATGTCTGGTTCGAACTCGTCTTGAACCAAAAGTTTATTAGAAGTGACCTGGGTGTCAATCCTCGTCAAGATGGGTTCAAAGGGCTTGAATGTCGAAGGGCTGACATTCGACTCATGGCTTGACATTGCCCAAAATCGGTTCTAGGTTTGTTTTCTGGAGATGTGATAGTAGGGAATGTTGTAGAACATGGCCCGAAAGGCTTAGTGGACAAGGTGGCATTTCAATTGCTCAAAAGAAACAAGTCTAAATCATCCAATGCCACAGGTGGACATGCACTGACATAGTGTTAGACATGGCCAGAAACTAGGGCATTGCATAACTTTTGACTCAGGACTCCAATTGATGCACAACTTTGTCTGGGGTTTAGGCATTGATATCAGCTACAAAACTCTCAACAGGCTCAAGGGCTGAAAGTGGCCGGAGGGTGGCCAAATCCGGTGAGCAAACACGGTGGCCTGGACATGAACTGAGCCACTGGACAGCAACTTTGGCATGGCTATAACTTTTGATTCAGGTCGATTCAGAGGTCGGGCTAGTAGACAAAATTGCTCAGGGGGTTGAGATCTATCTAAGTGACAAGGTGAACGAGGCTAGATCGGCCGGGGATAAATTCCAATGACCGGCGCTGGAGAAGACAGCCTCCAGATTGGGCGTTTCTGTTTCAAAGGGTTTGAGCTCGATTCCTTGCTCAGGGAGTGAGAGGGTGAGGTGAGGGATCTATTTGCGGGGTTGAATCGGCCGGAGAGTGGCCGGAGAAGCTTGGCGACGAGGACGAGCTCACTGGTGGCGCGCAAACCTCGGGAAGGCCATGATCTGTGCTCAAATTTGAAATCTAAGCTTGCAGGCTCGCTCAATTGGGTGCACTGGTCAATTCCTATCACTGGCACGAAGGTCAATTCGGGCTAAATCGTTAGGCATTGCGGGAACAGGGGTTTTTCAGTTTTCCGGTGATTGCCGGC
This sequence comes from Pharus latifolius, assembly GCA_019359835.1. Classification (NCBI taxonomy): domain Eukaryota; kingdom Viridiplantae; phylum Streptophyta; class Magnoliopsida; order Poales; family Poaceae; genus Pharus; species Pharus latifolius. The sequence continues at coordinate 27,936,888 of CM033330.1, read as the reverse complement.
GTTGAGGTGCGCCGGAGACCAATTAATGGCTACGGTACGAAGAGAGAGGTGTAGGGAGCTTACTGGTGGCGTTGGTTTGGAGGAAGAAGCTTCGGGCGAAGCTGGCGCCGTGAGCTCCAGAAACGACTCGCCGGAGAAGATGAGCTTCGCGGCGGCGCTGAGGACTCGGTTGCTCTCTGGTGCTAAGGCTAAAGCAAAGAAGCTGTGGGGTGGTGCGACGCAATGCTGGGCAAGGGAGGGGGCTTATATAGCCGCGGGTGAGGCTCTCGGGAGCAGCAGCAATCGCCGGGGAGATCTTCTTCTGACGCCGGGACGGTCATCGATGCACTTCGGGACGCGGCGGGGCTCTGCCAGAGACGGGGAATCGCGGGGAAACAGGATTTGGTCAGGATGGTGGCGATGATCTTCGGGATGGCGGCCAAGTGGCATGAAGCGCCTGGCAGCAGTAGCAGCAGCAGCACGCGCGCGCGAGGAAGAAGATGGCACGGTGGGGTTTGAGCGCTCCACGGTGGCGGTACAGCTGCGCACGGCTGGTGGCTACGTGGCCGTGAGGTGGCAGCGCGAGGGGCTTCGCCGGCGGTGAGTTAACAGCGCGGCAATTTGGCGGTTGCTGGTTGAAAACTTCACAGGGACCTGGTTGTGAACTTTGGACCTATTTGCAATGATTTGGACTGATCTGTGAAGGTTTTGGCTCAGGAGTTTGGGCCTAATTGCAATTCTGAAGATCTGAAGGGCTGATTTGAATTCTGATTTTGCAGATGAGTGCTACTAAATGTCTTGGACTCATCTAGCAGGAAAAATGATGAAATCCGATAACATCTGGTGGTTTTGACAAAAATCGAAAACAGGGTAAAACAGGGTAATTAGGGTTTGAACTTTTGTCGAGGCTGAAACTAGGGTTTTGGTCGAGATTCTGGGATTCTTCCAGAAGGGAAAAATGTTCAGAAAAATGAAAGAAAGGTTATCACTTGATCAGATTTGGATTTTGAGGTGATCTGGGACTTTTAGCTTTTTTTGGGTTTTCTGAAACTTCTGAAAAGGACTAAATTGAAACTCTTTTGGACTGAAATGTGAAAATGATCTGGGGAATGAAGTTTAGCAGCCAACTTTTTAGGTTAAGGTAGTGGCATGCCTAAGATCAAGATAGGGTTAAAATATCAGGGTTTCCAAAGAAGTTATGTTGATTCTCAAGCAGAAAAGATAATCAAAAACTGGGATGTTACAGACATGGCCTCCGGGGCCTCCCTGGGCGCCGCATTTTGGCTCGCGGGACATGGCCTCCGGCGCCGTCCCGGGCGCCACCATTTGCCCGGGGACCTGGCCTCCGGGGCCTCCCCGGACGCCGCCTTCTGGCCCCCGGGACATGGCCTCTGGTGCCGTCCCGGGCGCCGCCATTTGCCCGGGGACATCGCCTTTGGGGCCTCCCCGGGCGCTGCCTTTTGGCCCCCGGGACTTGGCCTCCGGCGCCGTCTGTGACCTTCGCCAGAGCTGGGGCGTCCACGGCCGGAGGCGCCGGTGACGTGAATCTCACCCGGATTATCCGGTCATAGAAACCCCCGATCGCCCGGGCGCCCACTCCCCGGTGCTCGACGAGCCCGGCTGCGGCCGCGACGACGGGGATCGCCCAGCCTCGCGCCCGGGCGTCCGCTGCCTCCGGGATCACAGAGACTTGTGCGTTAAGAAAACACACAGCCTCCGCGAGCGTGGCCGGGGGCACCTCCTAGCCACCCCCAGAGCCTAGGTGTGGGACCCTCCTTTGAGGAATCCAGTGACAACCGCCCAGGTGGATTGCGCACAGGTAGGTTCATCACAAGCTCACAACAACAGGATTCACTTTAAACAATAAAGCAGGTAGATAAAACAAGTACAAGGTCACGAGGACCACTATTACAATATCATAATGCCAAGGATGACCATAATTAAAGTTGATACAAAAGTAGGGAGTTTTTCAAAATCAAGAATCGGTATCAAAGTACCGAACACAGAAAAACGACACAAAAAGCAACCACAAAGGTCTTCACTTCCTTCTACAGCGGCTCTGGAAGGGCTTCCTCCACATCGGACTCAACTTGGCTCATGACCGTCCTAGAAGCTCAAATCGTCTGGAAAGACTCTTTCCTCTTCTTGGTGCTCAAGGCCAGGGGAATCGGAATCCTCGAATCTTTTCCTCTGAATTTGTTTGTAAAGGCAAGGGTGAGCATGTTTTTACACAATGCTCAGCAAGTCTCGTTACAAGAATGCAGGCATATAGATGAGGAGTGATCAAGAAAAGGGTTTAAGTCTTATAATCATAAATAGTATAGATTTCAATTCTTTGATCTCTCAAATAAGGGTTTTATTTTCAACAGCGGAGTTTTGTAAATCTTATAATAGACTTTAAGAAATTGTTATGTGGTGGTCTCCCATGAGTCATCACTTTTATCAACCCATATTATGAAAATATTCCAAATATTTACTTGTGCTGAACCACATGGATAAATCCACCGCGAACATACTCCATAACCTGGGAGTACAGAGTATCCGATACTTTTCTTACACTTTGCAAAGGTGTACCTCTTTTTAAATCCACTTCTTCACTCGACTTTCAAGTCGGTACAGCTCCATGTGACTTATACACATGTGACAAGGCCGAGATCACACAACGCTTTTGCAGTTCAGTATTAACAGTATCCCCGCCCGGTAAATAGACAATTAAGTCTCAAGTACCGTTGTGGGTCCTCCCCACTGCCTTACTTCCTAGCCTTTGGCCTATGCTCCCGCAGGACACATAGCCTTGGTCTGTCCACGCGAGACATCTGACCGTCATGATTACAACCGCGCACGGCTTAATCAGAGGCATAGGGCGTCTTCCTTCTTTCCACCTTTTCCTCTCATACTTTTTCTGAACTCACATCACTCACGGACGAACTGCGTCCAACCAGTTTCTCCATGCGAGAAACCAGACCGACAAACCATCCAGGGAACTGCTAATACCAAAAAGCTACTAAGTCGTGCCTATCCCATACCAGGCAAGTGGTTGGTACGTTTTTCATGCCGCATAGAGGCACAACACAAGGTTCTAGTCCTTATGAATTAATAGTGAGGAGCCATCCACATTCCCTGGTGCGCACCGCACCCTCTCCATACAAACCAATCCTCACTATCAATTCTAATTTGTATTTTCTTTCACAAAAAGGGGTTTTCAAACATGTTTTTCGTATAAGCGACCATTTGATATTTAGCATAAGTTTTCAAGCATAAGCATAATTCTAAGCATATATCCTAGGGTGACAAGGATGCATGGGTATTCAATCACAAGAGGGGTTTCACAATCATTTAGGTTATATCTAAGCACATGTTTCCAAACATAGTTCTATCAAATACTCAGCATGCATATATCTTTAAAACAGTGAATCTACTTTTATATCAAAATACTAGGTGAGACATGATCAAGGGGTTGAGACTTGCCTTGCACTGCTGGGTCTAATTATTCGGACGAATCTTCAAAGACTTCTTCCGCTCCTTCAGCTTCGGGCTCTGCGGCGGACACAAGCAATACAACACATACGCTACATAAGCATACATAAAATAGTTGCAATAGGAAATAATAAGTAAATATATCATGCATGCAAGGGAAAAGATTTGGATAAAGTCACTTGGGTGCTGGTCGAAGAGATGGCCTCAAAATAAGTTGAATGTCAAAGGCCGACATTCAGTCCACAGCTAGACATAGCCTTAAGTTGGTCTTAGGTAGGTTTTCTGGAGAAGTGGCAGAAGGGAAAGATGTAGAACACAACTCCAGGAATCTAGGGGACAAAGTGACATTTGCATTGCTCAACCAGAAGGGGTCAAACAAGGCTAATACCAGTGGCTGACATGCACTGACATAGTGCAGACATTGCCAAAAACTAGGGCAAAGCTTAACCTTTGATCCGGGGCTCCAATTGATGCACAACTTTGTTTGGGAGGTAGGCATTGATAACAGGAACAAAATACTTAACAGGATCAAGGGCTGAAAGTGGCCAGAGGGCGGCCAAATCCGGTGAGCAAACACAGTGGCGACACGGCACAGACATTGATCTGGACAAGAGCTTGACAAGGGCATAACTCACAATCTAGGCAGATCCAAATGTTGAGCTAGTGGAAGAAAATGCTCAGGGAGGTGAGGGAAAGCTAAGGGACAAAGTGGTGTTGGCTGAATCGGCCGGGAAGCAAATTCCGGTGAACTGTGCGGGAGAAGAAGACACAGAATTGGGGATTTTTGATTCCCAGCAAATGAGCTCGATTCCAAGCTTGAGGACGATCTCTGGGGTATGACAAGGCTACTGGAGAGATTAATTTCACTGGAGGATGGCCGGAGAAGCTCGGCGGCGAGGTCCAGCGAACTGATGAAGTTCCAAATCGGGATTTCTTCGATTTGGGCACAATTGGGGATTTTGATTCTACAGGCTTGTTAAGAAATGAGTAAGGATCAGTTTCTGCTACTGGGACGAGAGCTAATTCGGGCTAAATCTGATAGCATTGAGGGAACAGGGCAATTGGGCTTTTCCGGCGATCACCGGCGATGGGGATCGTCGGGGTGCAATTGGGAGCTACTACACAAAGAGAGAGAAGAGGGGAACTCACCGGTGGCTTTGGATTGAAGAGAGGGGCTGTGAAGTGGGCTAGCATCGTGAGCTCTCTCACTGGCTCGCCGGAGAAGAAGGAGACAGCGGTGAGGTTTGGGACTTAGCCGATTTTCTGGAGGTTTGGAGCTTTCACAGCACAGGGGGGGTTTAAATAGGCTAAGAGGCGGAGCTAGCGAGGGGGAAACGACAACGATTGCTTGCGCCGGGGAGAAGCTTGTCGGACGCAGGCGCAACAACGGCGACGACGATGTGATGTGCACGGGCTATGCAGTAACTTTTCCACCGTTGTCGGGAGCGCAATGGAACTGGGTTTGAAACGGCGCGGATGCAGAGGGGACAGCAAAGCTCCGGCGGTGACACGTACACGCATGCAATGCCACGGCAACGGGCGTGCGCGCGCGAAAACGCTGCTGGAGCGCGGGCGTTTAACCGCTGGGTTTAGCGAGGTTTTGGTTGCTGGCACGTGCGCGCGGGGTGGCTCAACTGACCACGAGCACGGGCGACCGGAGAAGATGGCCGGCGGCGAGCGTGCACGGCGCAAGGAAACCACGGCGATCTCTGGTCGTGTGCACAGCAGTTGGCTTGGTCGAAAAGGGCTGGAAAAGAATAGCTCGGGCTGAAATACAATTTGAAACTTGCTCCAGGGACTGATCTGTGAAGAAAGTTTGAATTGGAAATGGGCTTGATTGTAAATTTGGAGATCTGGAGGGCTGATCTCAAATCTGATTTCAGGAATGAGTTGCATAAGATTAATGGAACTCTTCTAGCCAAAGTTTGACAAGATCGGGCAAGATCTGATGGGTTTCGACAAAAGTGGGGACAACGACTTTAAGGGTAAAACAGGGTAATTAGGGTTTCAAAAACGGCGAGGGTCGAAACTCAGGTTTAGGGCAGGATTTGTAAATTCTTCCAGAAGGGAAAAATGTTCAGAATAGTGAATGGGAGATATTCACTGAATCAGATCAAAGTTTGGAGGTGGTCTGAGACTTTTAATCTTTTTGGGGCTTCTGACAAATCTGAAAAGGGCTGATTTGTGAAAAAGATCTGAACGAAAGAGTTTGATTGCCAACTTTTTGGGGTAAGCTGCTGGCACAACAGGGATCTCATTCTGAAATAGAGAGGGACAAGACAGGCCAGGATTTGGGAAAAATCGGGGTGTTACACTAGGCTTACGCCAAGGCTCTCGGGGGCCAAGTGGACAGAGTGGCCTGCGTCCACCACCGCCTGGACACTCGATCCCTCGAGCTCCCGGAAGGCCACCTCCCTCGCCTTTGGCTCCTCTCGGAGGCGTCCGTTCACCGCCTCTGAGACGTGAACTTGGGCCCGGACCCGGGCCAGCTCCTGGAGAGCTTCGTCCCGCTGGCCCAGGAAGGAGGCGGCCCTGTCCTCCGCGTCCTTGAGCAGCCGGATGACGCGCTGCTCGACGCCCCAGGTAGTTGCCGTCCCCTACAAATTCCAGAGTTAGAAAAATTTTGGATGCAGGGAACCAAGTGAAAGCGACAACCGCTTCGGGTGAATACCTGGGCTTGGAGGGACCAAAGCTCCGCGAAGCGATCGTGGAGTGTCCCCCCCGCGACGAAGGCCTGGACCTTCGGGGTCTGCAGGCCTTCCGCGTAACGTTCGACCTCCCCTGCGGAAAGCAGGGGGGTCTCCCGCCCGGCACTTGTCCCGCCGTGGCAGATAACGGGCTCCCGGACCTGGGCGCCCGGTACGACCTCGGTCGGGGTGGCGGTCGTTGTCGTCTTCGTCGCCGAAGTCCCCCCTGAGGAAGTGGCTGAGGAAGCTTCGGAGGGGGTCCCGTGCCAGGGGGATCATCAGCCCTTTCCCCTTCCCGGGCGGGAGGGCCCTCGGGGCCCCCACTTCCGGCGGGACCTCGTAGACCGAGGGGCTCCCCCCTCGTCCAAGGGCCATTCAACCCACGGAGGCGAGGTCTCCGCGAACCTCACCTCCGGTTTCTCCAGCTCCAAGGGTGCCGGGGGCGCCGGGAGGACTGCTACTGAGGATGGCGACGGGGCGTAGTCCGCCGAATCGGACGCCGCCCCACCCGCTGCCGGCTCCTTCCCCCGGGCCGCAACGGGGCTCGTCGGGGGAGGGGATGTTGCTTCCTTCCGGGCCGGCGCCCGGGCGCGCTCGGTCCCAGGGGTCTCGTTCTCGGGCTTCGCCGGTGTTGCCGCCGGCGTCGTCAATGGGCCGGTGGCTTTTTGGACTCTGGCCATCTTAGCCTCAGAGCCCCCCGCCGCGTCCTTCCCCCGCTTGTGCGACCCGGGGGTGGGGAGGGGCTTCCTCTCCGGGAGCTTCAGCCCGTAGGCCTCAGCCACCAGGTTCCGGGAAGGACCCTCCCCCACGAGGCGCACGACGCGCTCGTGCTCGTCAGCGAAGTACCTCCCGAGGAGGTTCTCCGCCTTCTCCCGCGCAGCCGGGTACGGCCGGACTACAAGAGGTAAAGAGTTAGTCAAATTTTCAAAAATTGGTAAATGCAGTAAAGCAGGTTATCGGGACTTACGTCGGGTCACCGGCTTGACCGCGGGCCGCTGCTTCGGGCCCATGCCGGTCCCCCTCCTCCCGGCGCGAAGGGGGAGATCCTCAGGAGCATCATCTCCTCGGCGGCGTCCCGCATAGAGCGGGTCTTCCGGGAGATGATCACCTTGCCGAGGAGCTCGAGCTCCTCGTCCGTCCACATCGGAGGCTTCGGCGCGGACGACATGTTGTAAGAGGCGGGCTCCGGGGCGTACGTCACCCCATTGTCCCGGACCCGGAGGTAGAACCACCTCCGGATCCAGTCGCCCCAATGGTCCCGGGAGGCTGCCGCCGGGTAGTCGGCCACCCGGGACGGCAGCATCTGCACCATCACTGAGCCGAAGGGGGACTTGGGCGCCCCCTTCACCAGGTGGGAGCTCCGCGCCGCCGGCTCGTAGAAGTACCAGAAGACGCGTAGGGTGGGCTCCGTCCCGGTCGCCGTCTCGAATAGCCAGATGAAGATCCCCATCCGGACTGTGGCGCTTGGGGTGAGGTGGTAGAGTGCCACCCTGTACTCCTTCAGAAACTCCCGGAGCATGGGATGCACCAGGAACCGGAGCCCCGCCTCCAGGAAGGCGTCGAAGGCCACGACCTCTCCAGGCCTGGGGCGGGGGGCTCCGTCTTTCTTCACGGGGACTCGAATGTCCCCGTCCTCGACGACGCCGCATTTGACCAAGGACTCGGCGTCCTCGGCTGTGAACTCGGACGCCCAGAGGAAGTCCGGAGTGACCTCCTCCGGGGTCACCTCGGTCGTCTTCGCTCGACCTTGGGTGCCATCAGGTTAGTTTTGTTAGAGACTAACTTTTCAGGAGGCTAAGCCTAAAAGTCCCGGACGCTTGCTACCGGGCGCTAGCTACCAGGAAGAGCTACCGGGAGAGAGCTACCGGGAGAGCTAAAACTCGCGAGCCGTGGAGGTTTGGAATGAAGTTACCGGGCCCCCCAAGGTCCTATTTATAGAGGCGACCCGTGGTCCAAATGGGCGCCACGTGGCACCCTGTGGAGCAATCTGAACCGTTGAAGTTCAAACGGCGCGTGGGACACGAAGGGACTGGCGCGTGAATCGAGGCACTGGTTCGAACCGCGAGCGCATTTATGTCGAAGCAGCGCGGCCTTAAGCGCGGGGCACAGAAGCCGAAGCGTCACGGCTACGGTAACTTGGTCCGGAGATTTTCCCGGTAACATGTACCATACCCACCGGGGACTCGAGCATCATCCCCGGGGGGCATGGGGGGCTGCTGTTGGGGGACATCCCCGCGAAACTAAGTCCAGGTAAGTTAAGTCACATTTGCCCGGGGACCTGGCCTCCGGGGCCTCCCCGGGCGCCGCCTTTTGGCCCCCTGGACATGGCCTCCGGCGCCGTCCCGGGCGCCGCCCCGGGCGCCGCCATTTGCCCGGGGACATGGCCTCCGGGGCCTCCCCGGTCGCCGCCTTCTGGCCCCCGGGACATGGCCTCCGGGGCCTCCCCGGTCGCCGCCTTCTGGCCCCCGGGACATGGCCTCCGGCGCCGTCCCGAGCGTCGCCATTTGCCCGGGGACATGGCCTCCGGGGCCTCCCCGGGCGCCACCTTTTGGCCCCCGGGACATGGCCTCCAGCGCCGTCCCGGGCGCCGCCATTTGCCTGAGGACTTGGCCTCCGGGGCCTCCCCGGCCGCCGCCTTCAGGCCCTCGGGACATGGCCTCCAGCGTCGTCCCGAGAGTCGCCATTTGCCCGGGGACATGGCCTCCGGGGCCTCCCTGGGCGCCGCCTTTTGCCCGGGGACATGGCCTCCGGGGCCTCCCTGGGCGCCACCTTTTGGCCCCTGGGACTTGGCCTCCGGCGCTGTCCCGGGCCTCATCTCCCTCCTCAAGGTAAAGTCTCGAGTTGTTTATCACAGGCAGGTCACGTGAGGAGCGCCTCGGGAATCAGCGACCACCTGTCAAGCATCCAAGACGTTTGACCGGGAGAAGGACGTTCATACCCCTCAATCCGACGGTGGCTTTTGGGGTAGTTTAGGCTTTTTGCTTCTTTTTGGGGCTATAAATAGCCCTTGTACCCCTCAGTTGTAAGCGAGTGATTCATTTGTTGGAATAGCTAAAAAACTAACAGGTGTGCTCCGGAAGCCTCTCCCCCGGAGAGAGCCTCCCCAGCCGACTCCGGTCGGGAGCGCACCGACAGGACTAGGGCCCCCACCGGGACCCGAACCTGTATAAATCCTCATGTCATTTCTTGTGTTTGTCCAGCGGGGGAGGACCGGTCATCCGGTCAGCCCGCGCCGTGTAATCTTCACTAGGATTGTTCACAAAACCTGCCGGGGTATTCGCAATACCACGACAACACCTGAAATTCTCAACATGCAATCGTGGATAACCGCACATAATAACTGCACAGATGAAGCGACTTAATTTTTCACTTCAAATTTAATTTGCATCGAATTATGTAATTTGACGCTTCAACTTCTTAAGTGGGCACTTTTCCGCTGTGTGGCAGTTTATCTCCTGAGAAATAATCATGAATTTATTGACCTAGAAAACCAGTAGTGCGCTTTTTAAAACTCGAGGCACCCGCGCATATGAACCGTCACCTTCTAGTTCTATAAATAGCAAGGCTCTTCAATCCTTAAGACTTAAAAATTCTTGGCTAAGTCTTTTAGGAATTCTGTTCCTAAATCCCTGTCTTTATTCCCTCCTCAACTCCCCACCTTGATGGCGAGCCGAGATTCCAATGAGGTTATTGAAATTGAGAGTGATGAGGAAGGGATAAGGAATGAACTCGATCAGGATCTTCAGAAAGTAAGTCCTCTCTGAAACTCTAATGCAGATCTTTCTTTTATGACTTGATTACCTCCAAACAAATGCATTTCGAAATCCATAGGTGCCTGAGGAAATGCTCCCTCCAAAGAAGAGACTCAGAAATGATGAAAGATCCTCCAGTGGAGCTGCAGCGAAGACTCTAGAGGGTGCTGAGGCCTGTGTTGCCACATTGCCCCTTGCAACCCCTCCAGTGCATCGACTCTACCTTTGGAGATCCACAACAATCCTTCCAATATCCACTCTTCAAGACCTTTGGATCATCAGCTTTTCTTGGATGATCCACTTTTTGCAGTAAGTTCACACTTCCACATCCGAATCCACTCCGAAGCTTGGCAATCATCCTCACCCTCTCTGCTGGTCGTTATGTCTTTCAAAACTAACCCATGCATGTGCAGGAGGAGAAAGCTGCCTTGTACAGAACTCTCCAAGAGGAAAAAGAGGCACTGGAGAAGGGTTCTGAGGAGATGTCTTCTGCCATTCTGCACTTGGCAGAGTGCTATGAGGGTTCTCGCGAAGAAGCACGCAAGTTCCGGTCAGAGAGAGATTACGCTCGGCAGCAGCGAGAACTCTCTGATACAATAAGGAACAGCTGCACTCCTTTGCTGTGAGATGATATAGATAGGTTTAGAGCTATTGCTAGTTCTCTTGGGGCGGCCAGTGTAGATCCTACTGATGACAATACGTCCCTAGGAGAACTTTGTAAATTACTTTCGGATCAGGTCGACGCTTTGGTCGCTTGTATCCCTTATGTATGCAAAGATTGTAAGAAATAAGAAATTTCTTTTCCTTATATATCTGGCTTTTCGAATGATTATGTATAATTGATAATCACCAAATGATGTTCTCTTTGTGAAAATGTTAACAAGAAAATACTTTTGCGATCAAGACAGTTTTTAACTCAAAACCGTCTCTGATACTAACATTACAGACGGTTTTAATGTCAGGACCGACTGTAATAGTCTCAACGTTCTTTGAACATCCACAGACATATATATACACCATAACACCATAATATATCATTTTTTAAAATACTAACATTGAATTTAAGATAAAACCAAATATGAAAAACATTTTATTCAATCATTTGGCCACGTTTCTAATATTATTGCTACCCGTCCGATTGGTATTGGTGGCTCTTACATGTAGATTCATCATCATATCTAATTCACGAGAGAAACTAGTGGCCGTCGATGGAGTTGCGGCAGCTATCAATGGAGGTTACGGGTTAGGGCTTGTCATGCCCAAGGAGAAAAATAAGTGGAACAATTCAACTAGTCGAACAGTTCGACTGCAAGCAATCCAGGATATTATAGACGGTTCAGACCTTATCACCGTCTGTGATAGTAGAGCAGACTGTTGATTTTATAATTATCACAGATGGTTATGAAGTAAACACCGACTGTGATAGTAAGCGGACGGTTTTCAGGTCGGAACCATCTGTGATATTATAATTATCATCGACGGTTCATATGTCAAAACCGTCTGTGATATTTCTGTCATAGTTCTAGACAAATGCACCGATATTACCGACGGTTTAAAGTGAAATCCATCAGTGATAGTTTTTGTGATATTCTGCTCTACAAAAATACACCGATATTACCGACGGTATTATATAGAACCGTCTGTATTGAACCTGGTATAAAAGGTCTTTTGGCGGATGTTTTGAGCTAGTCGTACACTCTTGCTCGACATACTGTCTAGTTGGAAGAGATCTGGGGCAAGGAAGAGCAATATCTCAAAATGGGAGCATTTGGGGGCAACAAATTTGAAGATCCATGGTTGGTACATGCTCCTAAGGCATACACATTACTTGATTTCATCATCAATATCGATCTCCATTAATTGATCAAATTAGAGGAAGTGGGAGGGAAAGCTACAGTAGCAAATCCTGGTTGTAACTCATTTTCGACCTGTAGCTGTTTAATTGCTTTATGATGTGTGTTATCCATGCCCCCAACTAATTGGTTGCAGTTCAAGTAGTAGTTAACTAGTTATACCGCAAACTCCACTTCAAACACTAGCTAGCTAGATTTATAATTTATTGCGTGTCGACCGTATGTTGAGTATTACTAATTATCATGTTTATGAATTTAGTTAATTGCAAATGGTCCATCGAGACTGGATGTATAATGACAACCAAGTGAGTGAGGAATACATGAAAGGTGTTTTAGATTTCCAAAAAGTTGCTGAGCAAGATATGGCGAAGAAGGGTTTACCATATATGTACTGTCCTTGCGTAGACTGCCAAAATCTTAAGATGTTCACCAACTCATCTCAAATTGTCGCCCACTTTATCCGACGTGGTTTCAAAAAGGGGTACATGTGTTGGGTCCACCATGGAGAAGAGCCAACTGCAGAAACAAGTGCCACTCAGGTTGAGGAACAGGACATGTCAGATCCCAACAACGACTTCGATGAGGATATGCCAGAGGATGACAATTTAGATGACATGTTGCATGATGTGGAAGGAAATTACAGTGAAAGGGAGTTTGGCAAATTCAAGCGCTTGATTGAGGACTTAGAAAAGCCATTGTTCCTTGGTTGCAAGTCGAAGTACACAAACTTGGCCTTCGTGCTTGAACCATTAAATTGAAGGCAAGTAACAGCTGGATCAAGAAGAGTTTCACGGCATTGTTAGATCTTTTGGCGGACATGCTTCTAGAAGGAAACGAGTTGCCAAAAAACACCTACCAAGCGACAAAGTTGTTGTGTCCTTTGGGAATGGAAGTAGAAAGGATACACACATGCCCTAATGATTGCATCCTTTACCGTAACGACTACAAGGATATGCATGTTTGTCCGGTGTGTGGCACATCCCGCTATAAGCATAATGACCAAACCAACGACGGCGACTGTGCTGAGATAAACCAAGGACCTCCTGCTGAGGTATTGTGGTATTTGCCCATCATTCCTCGCTTGCAGCGTTTGTTTGCAAACCATAAAAAGGCAAAATTATTGTGTTGGCACTCGGAAGACTGGAAGAAGGATGGAAAGCTGAGACATCCCGCTGATTCTTCACAGTGGAGAAACATTGACAGGGAATTTGTTAACTTTAGAGCGGAATTGAGGAATATAAGGTTCGGGTTGAGTACCAATGCAATTAATCCTTTTGGTAACATGAGCAGTCGTCATAGCACTTGGCCGGTTCTTTTGTGTATCTACAACCTTCCTCCTTGGTTGTGTATGAAGCGCAAGTACATCATGATGTCTATACTTATCTCATGACCGAAACAACCCGGAAACGATATTGATGTGTACCTAGCACCATTGATAGAGGATCTCCTAACAATGTGGAATGAAGGGCTGTAGGTAGGGGACGCATACCTTCATCCTATGTGCTATGATATTCTGCACCATCAATGATTTCCGTGCCCTTGGAAATTTGTCGTGCCGTAGTACAAAAGGAGCCAAAGCCTTTCCCCACTTCGAATATGAGACTGAGAGTGTGTGGCTGAAGAATTGCAGGAAAACAGTGTATATGCGTCACCGTAGGTTTCTTCTGAAGAATGACGCGTATCGTAAGAGGAAGAGGGAATTTGACGGCCACAAGGAAGATGGTTCAGCCCGAAGCCTACGTGCGGGAAAGAAGTTTTCTCACGGGTGAAGGACATAGACGTTGTTTTTGGAAAGGGTCGTACATTGAAACCCCGCACGAAAAACACTTGGAAGAAGAGATCGATGTTTTGGGACTTACCGTATTGGGAGCATTTAGAGGTTCGTCATTGCATTGATGTCATGCAAGTAGAGAAGAATGTTTGTGACAGTTTAATCAGCCTATTGTTGAACATTCTGGGGAAGACAAAGGATGGCGTCAATATGCGGTGTGACATGATCAAAATGAAAATCAGACCCGAGCTAGCACCGAGAGAGGACGATAAAGGCCGTATATAACTCCCACCTGCATGCTACACTTTGTGCAAGGCTGAGAGGACAAAACTCTGTAAGTGTCTCTATGGTGTTAAAGTTCCATCGGGTTACTCCACAATTATGGAAAAGCTTGTGTCCATGGGCGATTTGAAATTGCTGTGTATGAAGTCTCATGATTGTCACGTGTTGATGACACAAATGCTTCCCGTTGCCATCCGGAGTATTCTGCCGCATAAGGTCAGAGAGACGATCACGAGGCTGTGTTATTTCTTCAATGCAATTTCTTCCAAGGTCATTGATCCTGAGGGACTAGATTCTCTGCAGAGCGAGGTGGTTCGAACTCTCTGTCAGCTTGAGATATATTTTCCTCCGTCGTTTTTGGATATCATGGTCCATCTCACCGTCCACCTTGTTAGAGAAATCAAGATATGTGGACCCGTGTTCCTACGTTATATGTATCCATTCGGGAGGTATGGGTGTACTTAAGGCCTACGTGAGGAATCGGTCTCAGCCTGAGGGTAGCATTGTCGAAAGTTATGCAGCGGAAGAGGTTGTTGCGTTCTGCGTCGATTACATGGTCGAGGTAGAAGCACTAGGAGTTCTTGTGTCTCGTCACGAGGGGAGGCTTGATGGTGTTGGCACTATTGGACGGAGAGCCATCACTCCTGATTTTGATATGTACTTGAAAGCTCATTTTTGGGTCTTGCAACACACAACGGAGGTGTCTCCATACATCGACGAGCACAAGGAAATGCTACGACAAGACAATCCTCGCCGATCCGAGGTTTGGATCACGGGAGAACATAACAGTCAATTCAACGCGTGGATGAAAGTGCGAATCACCGGAGAGTCCGCAAGTAAGAACCTTAAATGGTTGGCAAAAGGGCCCATGTTTACTGTACAGACATGGCAGGGATACGACATCAATGGGTACACATTTTACACGAAAGCTCAAGATCGAAAGAGCACTGTGCAAAATAGTGGAGTGAGCATAGAAGCTTTTCATGAGGAGTTCAGCGAGACAGGCCCAACAAGGGTAGTATGTGGATTGAACTCGTACTACGGGTTCACTGAAGAAATTTGGGAGCTCGATTACGTACTGTTCAAGATTCCCCTGTTTTGATGCCGATGGGTCCAAATCCCACAGGATGTGAAGGTTGACAGTTACGGTTTCACTTATGTGGATCTCGGTCGAGTTGCTTATAAAGATGAGCCATTCATACTTGCAAAGAAAGCCATTCAGGTCATTTATGTCACTGACCCGGCCAATAAGAAGTGGCACGTCGTCCTTCATGGCAAGAGAAGGATTGTTGGAGTTAAAAATGTTGTAGACAAGGAGGATTACAATCAATTTGATGAGATGTGTCCATTTGGAGATGGCGTACAGGTCAATACTGAAGACACCGACTGTGAAACCCTCTCCATTGAGGAATCTCGTGGCAACCACCCAGGTAGATTGCACATAGAAAGGTACATCACAAGCTCACAACAACAGGATTCACTTTAAATAATAAAGCTGGTAGATAAAGCAAGTACAAGGTCACGAGGACCACTATTACAATATCATAATGCCAAGGATGGCATTAATTAAAGTTGATACAAAAGTAGAGAGCTTTTCAAAATCCAGAATCGGTATCAAAGTACCGAACACAGAAAAACAACACAAAAAGGTAGCCACAAAGGTCTTCACTTTCATCTGCAGCGGCTCTGGAAGGGCTTCCTCCACATCGGACTCAACTTGGCTCATGACCCTCCTCGAAGCTCAAATCGTCTGGAAAGGCACTTTCCTCTTCTTGGTGTTCACGGTTAAAGGGATCGGGATCCTCAAATCCTTTCTTCTGAATTGTTTGCAAAGGCAAGGGTGAGCATGTTTTTACACAATGCTCAACATGTCTAGTTACAAGAATGCGGGCATATAGATGAGGAGTGATCAAGAAAAGGGGTTTTGGTTTTATATATATATAAGAATAGAGTAGATTTTCACTCTAAAATTATAAAGAAAAGCTTTTAGTTTCCAAGAGCAATACTTTGAAATATTAAATTATACTTTAGAAATCGTTATGTGACGGTCTCCCATGAGTCATCACTTTCATTAACCCATATTATGAAAACATTCCAAATCATTACTTGTGCCATAACCCATGGATAACATCCACTACGAAAAGACTCCTGAACCTGGGAGTACAGAGTATCTGATACTTCTTTTACACTTTGCAAAGGTGTACCTCTTTTTAAATTCACTTCTTCACTCGGCTTTCAAGTAGGGCCAACTCCATGTGACTTATACACATGTGACAAGGCCGAGATCACACAACACTTTTGCAGTTCAGTATTAACAGTATCCCTGCCCGGTAAATAGAGAATTAAGTCTCAAGTACCGTTGTGGGTCCTCCCCACTGCCTTACTTCCTAGCCTTTGGCTTATGTTCCCGCAAGACACATATCCTTGGTCTGTGTCCACGCAAGACATATGACCATTTAAGATTACAACTGCGCACGGCTTAATCAGGTCTAGGGCTCCTTCCTTCTTTCCACCTTTTCCTCTCATTATTTTTCTGAACTCACATCACTCATAGCTGAACTGCGGCCCACCAGTTTCCACGCGAGAAACTAGATCGACAAACCATGCAGGGAACTGCTAATACCAAAAAGCTACTAAGTTGTGCCTGTCCCATACCAGGCAAGTGGTTGGTACGTTTACAATTCGCATAGAGACACAGCACAAGGTTCTCGTCCTTATGAATCAATTGTGAGGAGCCATCCACATTCCCTAGTGTGCACCGCACCCTCTCCATACAAACCAATCCTCACTATCAATACTTAATTCACATTTTCTTTCATAAAAGGGGTTTCAAAGTCATTTCTCACATATTAGCTATTTCACACTCAACATGTACATTTAAATAAGATTAGAGTTTAAGCATAGCATCCTAGGGTGACAAGGTTGCATGATGATTCAATCTCAAAAGGGGTTTCCACATAAAACTTGGGTCATATCTACTCACATGTTTCTAAACATAGTTTTCATCAAATACTCAGCATGCATATATCTTTAAAACAGTTAATCTACTTTATATCAAAATACTAGGTGAGACATGATCAAGGGGTTGAGACTTGCCTTGCACTGCTTGGTCTAATTACTCGAACGAAACCTCGAAGACTTCTTCTGCTCCTTCAACTTCGGGCACTGCGGCGGACACAAGCAATACAATACATACACTACATAAGCATACATAAAATAGTTGCAATAGAAAATAATAAGTAAAAATATCATGTATGCAAGGGAAAAGATCTGGACAAGGTCACTTGGGTGCTGGTCAAAGAGATGGGCTCAAAAGAAGTTGAATGTCAAAGGCCGACATTCAGTCCACGGCTAGACATAGCCATAAGTTGGTCTTAGGTAGGTTTTCTGGAGAAGTGGCAGAAGAGAAAGATGTAGAACACAACTCCAGCAATCTAGGGGACAACGTGGCATTTCGATTGCTCAACCAGAAGGGGTCCAACAAGTCTAATGCCAGTGGCTGACATGCACTGACATAGTGCAGACATTGCCAAAAACTAGGGCAAAGCTTAACTTTTGATCCAGGGCTCCAATTGATGCACAACTTTGTCTGGGAGGTAGGAATTGACAACAGGAACAAATCATTCAACAGGATCTAGGGCAGGAAATGGCTGGAAGGTGATGAAATTCAGTGATGAACTCGATGAACTCACTGCACAGGATATTAGTTCTAGACAAAATATTGGCAAGGGCATATCTTCCAATCTAGGCTGATCTAGATGTCGAGCTAGTGGAAGAAAATGCTCAGGGAGGTGAGACAAAGCTAAGGGACAAAGTTTCAGGAGCTAGATCGGTCGGTGAAGAATTCCGGCGACCGGTGCTGGAGAAGACGACACTGGAGATTGGGAGTTTTCGATACAAAGCATTTGAACTCGATTGCTTGCTCAGGGAGTGAAAGAGTGAAGTGAGGAAGCTAATGGCTTAGTCAATTTGGCTGGGGAATAGCTGGTACGGCCTGGCGACGGGAGCCAGATCATCGGCGGCGAGCTAGAACAGAAAAACTACGATTCCAGCTCAATTGTGAAATCTGAGCGCACAGGCTTGCTAGATGGGGCCTATTGATCAAGAAACTCTACTAAAGGGGAAGCCAATTGGGATGAATCGAACAGCATTGGGGAAACAGGGCAAAAGGCTTTTCACGGCGATCACCGACGATGGGGTTCACCGGTGGCCAATTGGGAGCTATGACACAAAGAGAGGGAAGAGGGGAACTCACTGGTGCAGTTGAATTGGAAGGAGAAGCCACGGTTTGCTCTGGCGATGGTGGCCTCAAAAACAGCTCACCGGGGAAGAAGAAGAGAGCGGCGAGAGCACTAGAAAAATGGTTAAGTCCTGAGTTGAGGAGTTAACACAGCACGGGGGGTCTAAATAGGTCCTGGGGCGGAGCTCGCGAGGGAAAATCTGACAACAAAGCTTGTGCCAGAGAGAAGCTTGTCGGCTGCAGGCGCAACAGCGACGACGACGACGTGATGTGCAAGGGCGGTGCAGTTGCTTTGCCATCGTTGTCGGGAGCGCATTGGAATTAGGTTTGAAACAGCGCGGATGCGGAGGCAGCAATGCAGCTCCGGCGATGACACGTACACGCATGCAAGTGCCACGGCCACGGGCGTGCGCGCGCAAAAACGCTGCTGGAGCGCGGGCATTTAACCGCTGGACTTGGCGAAGGTTTTGGTTGCTGGCACGTGCGCGCGGGGTGGCTCAACCGACCACGGGCACAGGCAACCGGAGGAGATGGCCGGTGGCGAGTTCTGCTACGAGGCGAAGATGAAAGGGGCACTGGTCGAACGGCACAGGAGCTCTGGTCGAACAGGGGCTGAAAAAGAAAGCTCGGGCTGATTTGCAAATCTAAAACTTGCTCCAGGGACTGATCTGTGAAGAAAGTTTGAATTGGAATTGGGCTTGATTGTAAATCTGGAGATCTGGAGGGCTGATCTGAAATCTGATTTCAGGAATGAGTTGCATAAAATTATTAGAACTCATCCAGCCAAAGTTTAGTAAGATCGGGCAAGATCTGAAGGGTTTCAAAAACGGCAAGGGTCGAAACTCAGGTTTAGGACATGATTTGGAAATTCTTCCAGAAGGGAAAAATGTTCAGAATAGTGAACGGAAGATATTCACTGAATCAAATCAAAGTTTGGAGGCGGTCTGAGACTTTTAGTCTTTTTGGCGCTTTTGACAAATCTGAAAAGGGCTGATTTGTGAAAAAGATCTGAACGAAAGAGTTTGATTGCCAACCTTTTTGGGGAAAGATACTGGCACAACTGAGATCTCATTCTGATATGGAGAGAGATGAGGCAGGCCAGGATTTGGGAAAAATCGGGGTGTTACACCGACGAAACCAGTTACGTGCGTATGGATCACCAGGAAGGGTTATACTTTAATGGTAATGAACCGTCCTTATCTCTCTGTTTCCATCGGTATAGCTTATATATCTCCTCTAATTCTCGTCTTTGTAGGGCCGCAGCAAGTGGAAAGTTGAGGATAACATGGCTGTGTATGTGAAAATTGTCGGTCAAAGTCCCCATTTTTATGCAACATTTATTTGAGCATGCTCCACATTGTATGTTAAATGTATTTGAGCATGCTCCACATTGTAACCAATCTTCAAATCTACATTGTAACCAATTTACGGAGCATTTGGACTCCATTTGACATATCTCACTGTTCATTCAAAACAAGTTTTTGAGCATTCAGAGTTGCAGAGCTACAGAGTTTCTGGTTGTAAAACTCTACATATTGCGTAGAAGACGTTCAGAGTTAAGGTTCTGAAGTTACGTTCATTCGTGCAATCATAGTCGGTTCTGAAGTCAAAACCGTCTGTAATAATCTCTCTAGAGATTATCACTAGAGAGATTATCACAGACGGTTATGAAGTTAGAACCAACTATGATATTCTCAACAGTGTCCGATGTTTCAAGTTCTTAACGTGCATTCGTGCAGTCACAGTCGGTTCTCAAGTCAAAACCGTCTGTGATAATCTCTCTAGAGATTATCACTAGAGAGATTATCATAGACGGTTTTGACTTGAGAGCCGACTGTGATAATATTATCACAAACGGTTATGAAGTTAGGACCGACTTTGATAATCTCTCTGCATGGTACATAGTTCAAGCTGGGCTTTGTCCCGCTCATTTCCAGACTTCGCGACTATATGCCCTAGCTCTCTCCACTCTCGCACCGTCCAGCGCGATCACCTCCATCGCCTCCCCACAATCCGGCGCGATCACCTCCATCTCCTCCCCATCGTCCGTCACGATCACCTCCATCGCCTCCCCACAGTCCGGCGCGATCACCTCCATCTCCTCCCCATCGTCTGTCGTGATCACCTCCATCGCCTTTCCATAGTCAGGCGCGATCACCTCCATCGCTGATCCGTTTGAGACCTAGCCTTGGTTTTAACACTAGGCTCGCCCAGATTCTAATATGCGGAATAACGGGATCTTATACCCGAAACCCAAAGTAATTGCACAACTCTTTATTTCAAAGAGGGCTTACACGTCGAACGTTAGACACACTTGTCTACGTCAAAGGAACTATAAGTGTCTAAAACTCAAATAAGTTCTATGACTCTTTGATTGTATTCGATGATCTAAACTAGACCTATTATAAGGTATTTATAGTCCAATCGTATGAGTACGTATCAGACTCAATAACCTAAACGAATTAGACTCATATAACTAATCCTAAACAGATAAGCTTAGGTATACACATTCGGATCGGATTACAATTCCGAACAGGGAACAAATTCCTTTTCCTGGTCGCGGACCCATCCATGTTCGCGAATCCTTTCCGAACACAGTTAAGGTCGCGAAGCCGTATGCGATCAGGATTTGGTCGCGAAGCCGCATGTGATCAGGACTTGGAGATCCTCCCGGATCATGACTCCCTTGTTGAGAAGGAGACAACCCCTGTTGCGACCTCTCGATCAAACTGGAGATGTGGAAATTGGGCTTGTCCATCTTCTTTGGTGTACCACTTTGCTGCACGTGCTCGTTGATCTTTCCGACCGATTCGAAAAGTCTCCTTGGTGCCATTGCGGGTGGTAGTCACCTTCTTCTCCAGAATCACATCTTCACGTAGAGGTTCGTCCCGTTGATAGACCAAGTCTTCAACATATGGTACTATAGTATCTGGCTCATCATCCAGCATTGAAGGCTCAAAGAGTTTGAGGTGCTCAACATTAACAACCGAAAAGATATCCATGTATGGAGGTAACTTGAGCTGACAAGCATTATTACCCACTTTCCGCAAAATCCGAAAAGGACCATAACGAATGGGTTTGAGTTTCTTACCTTCACCTTTAAATCGCTCCTTACTCAGATGTAACCATACCATATCACCTTCTTGAAATTGCGCATCAACTCGGTGCCGATCATGTCACGCCTTGTACTTGAGTTGAGCTTTCAGTAAATTTTGTTCAACCTCACGATGGAGTCGTTGAATACCTTTCAGGAACTTTTGTGCTCGATCCTGATCAGATGCTTCCTTGCTGTTCTGTGCTGAGGTGGGGATCACAAACTCCATGTCGAATGGACTCTGGGGTAGAAATCCTAAACAGACCTCAAACGGGGACTTTCCAGTCGAACCATGCACTGCTCGATTAAAAGCAAACTGCAGGTACGGTATGCTTTCATCCCAAGTCTTCGGGTGCTTCGAGTTATATCCTCTCAAGAGATGAACGACTGTGCGATTTACCACCTCGGTTTGACCATCAGTTTGTGGATGAAAAGCAGTACTCCTCTTTAGCTTGGTGTCCATCATCGTCCAGAGCGATCGCCAAAAGTGACTAAGAAATCGGGTATCGCGATTAGACACAATAGAAGTCGGTAGTCCGAAGTGTGTCCAAACGTGTTGAAAGAATACCCGAGCGGCTTCTTTTCCCGTGATAGTCTTTCAACAAGGTATAAGAACAATCATTTTGGAGAACCGATCAACGACCACGAATAGATAGTCGTTGCCACGTCGGGTCTTAGGCAATCCTCCTAAGAAATCCATGGATATGCTCTCCCATGGTCGCGATGGAACTGGCAAAGGAGTGTACAAACCTAATTTTCGGTTTGCCGGTTTCGAGATGCTGCAGAGACCACAGCCTCGAACAAAACTAGCCACATCTTGCTGCATACGCGGCAAGAACATATGTCGGTGAAGATTTTGCAACGTCTTTGTAACCCCAAAGTGACCAGCTACCTTCGATGTGTGCGCTTCTCGCATCCATTGAGTACGAGGTGCTCCACGAGGTATGCAAAGTAAATTGCCCTTGTACAAGAGTCCTTCTCGACGAACGAACTCTGTAGGTTTCCCTGTTTCGACCTCAGTCAGTGCTGTTTGAAAATCAGGGTCTTCACTGTACATAGTGACATAGTCATCAGGACATGAGGGCTCGATCTGCATGAGCGCTAATAAACAGAGGGTCGTAACTGGTGGTCGCGACAACATGTCCGCCAATTTTTTGTGTACGCCCTTCTTGTACTTAATCACCAGATTAAACTGCTGCAGATACGACATCCACTTCATGTGCCGAGCTTGCTGTAGCTTGGACTGAGTTTGCAAATATTGCAATGGTTGATGGTCGGTGTGGACAACCGTCTCTTTCCCAAGAGATAACACCGCCAATGTTTCACGGCCTGATACAGTGCGCATAACTCCTTATCATAAGTCGGGTAGTTCTTCTGAGCTCCCTGCAATAACTCGGAGTGATATGCCACTGGTCGACCTTCTTGCATGAGCACTGCGCCCATTGCATAACCTGAGGTATCGGTTTCTAGCTCGAACGGTTTCTGGAGATTCGGCAAAGCTAACACAGGCGCCTCACTGATCTTCCTTTTCAGCAAGAGAAACGTGTCCTCATGTTTCCCTGTCCACTCGAACTTCTAATCGATCCTGGTTAATGCATGCAATGGAGAAGCCACAATCGAGAAGTGTCGGAGGAACTTCCGAAGATATTGGCATGCTCTCACAAAACTACGCACATCCGTAACTGTTCGCGGTCGCGGCCATTCGTGAATCACTTTTACCTTATCTGGGTCGATTTGCAACGTACCGTTGCCGACCAGGAATCCAAGGTAAAGTAGAGTTTGCTGGCCGAACTCGCACTTCTTACGGTTGAGGCGAAGTCGATGTTGCCAAAGCTGATCGAACACCTTTTTGACATGAATGAGGTGCTCATCCCACGATCGACTATAAACTAGTATGTCGTCGAGGTAAACGATCACAAAGTCATCGATGAACTTTCTCAATACGTCATTCATAAGACGCATGAAGGTTGCCGCGGCGTTGCAGAGACCAAACGGCATGACCAGCCATTCGAACAGACCTTGTCGTGTTTTGAACGCGGTCTTCCACGTATCCTCCTCTCGGATGCTGACTTGATGATATCCTGACTTAAGATCCAATTTGGAGAAGATAACAGCATGCTTCAATTGGTCTAACAGGTCGTCAATACGGGGAAGGGGGTACCGGTTCTTGATGGTGATCTTGTTCAGTGCTCGATAGTTGATGCACATATGCCAAGTCCCATCTTTCTTTGGGTACTAACACCACAGGAGATCCACAAGGTGAACTACTTGGTTGAATGACACCATCATTCAGCAACTCACCAAGTTGTCTCTTGATCTCTTCATTCTCCAATACTGAGTTGCGATACATACTTAGATTGGGCAGTGTCGCATCGGACACAAGCTGAATTTTGTGCTCGACTGGACGTTTCGGCGGACAACCCTGGGTAGTCTCGAACAAATCACTGTATTTCTCCAGCAGTCCCGAAAAACAACCAGAATTCTCTCGGCACGCCAACGACAATGCTAGTCGAGTACCCCCACTTTGACCAATGGATCGAATCATGACAAGCACATACTTGTGACATGCATTAACAATCCGTTTGGCTTGATTTGTGGTAATCAAGTTCGAAGTGTTGACGTGGACGTCTCTACTGATCACGAACTTAACTCCATCTTTGGTGAGGTCGTACTCTTGCGCTCGCCGATGGAAATGAGCGTCTCGATCATACAGATACGGACTCCCAAATATCACCTAACAGATATCGATAGGGACAACATCGCATTGCACCTCATCGACATATCATGCAGAGATCATAAATTTCAACACACACTAACTCGTAATCTGTTGATTCACGTCGGATGTAAACCAACCCAGCGTATATGGTCGCTGGTGTGTGGTTGTCTTCAAAGCAAGTCGCCGAACCAATCCAGCGAAGACCAGATTCTTCTGACTTCCTGGATCGAATATCGCTGCGACCACTTCGTGCTTCACCTGGACGTTGATGGTGAATAAGTCCTCTGTTGGGTGATGGTCTTTTGTGGATCCGAACCCTTCTCCTTCGGCATTGCCATCAGAGACAAGGTCGTATCCGCCTCATTAACCGAGTTCACTCGGACAACTTCTTCGTCGGGTGAAGTCGCAGTAGCTGTGGCTGTTCTTTTCCTTGGTCCGTTTTTCTTTGGTCGAAGTTCAGGATGAAGCTTGTAGCATTTGTCCTTGGTATGTCCTGTGACTTGACAATGTTCGCAAAAGGCACTCGTGCCCGATTAGGAAGCGTTCTTCTTCGGACTTGGCTTTTTCTTTGTCGAGGTCGCACTTTCCTTCGTGCTTTTGTCGCTGCGGGATTTATTCTTCTTCTCGATCGCCATAGCAGTTGTGCTTGCGGTTGCGATGTCTTGGACACCGAACAGACTTAGCTCAGTACTGATCGATTTCTGAAGTCCAGATGTTTACTTCCAAAATACCTGAGGGTCGGATAGTGAGATGCCAATGACCATTGCTTGTCGCCGAAACTCTGTTGTATAGTCTTGGACGGTCTGGTCGCGCCGTTGGTACAATCTGTGCCAACGCTCCCATCTCTCGTCAAGGTAACCCATCGGATAGAATTCTTGTCGCAGAAGTCGTTTGAATTGACCCCACGCAAGGTCGTCAGCTTCACCACTGGCGACAAGGGCCTTCCACCATGTCTTGGCGTGGTCCTTCATCTTCAAAGGCGCAAACTTCACCTTTTGAGCGCTACTGAACCCTTTCAGGTCAAAGTAGGTCTCAAGTTGATCGATCCAAGAATCCAGCTTCTCGGCATCGATCACCCCATCATATATGGGTATATCAATCTTAGCGTCGACCTTAAAAGATCCGACAGCTAAGGAGGTGTTGGCAAGGTCGTCGGTCTTGTGGTTGCCTTCGTCTTCATCTTCGTCTGCCCTGCGCAAGTCTTCACCAGTCTTTGCACCCATACCCTTCCCTACTTCAGGAGGTACAATCATGGCCTGCTGCTTAATCCAAGCAAGCACGGTTTCCATGTCGGTGGAGAGCTTAGCCACTTGTTCGGCTAGCTTAGCTTGAACGGAGGTATCGTCAGACATTGTCGGAGACGCGGCTGTAGGAACCGTCAATTGATCGCCTGGAGTTTCGCCGGAGGTTTTGTAACCCTGGCGAGTCTTCACCATCCACAAGATAGGAAAGTTGCTCTGATACCAACTTGATCCGTTTGAGACCTAGCCTTGGTTTTTGCACTACGCTTGCCCAGATTCTAATATGCGGAATAACGGGATCTTATACCCGAAACCCAAAGTAATTGTACAACTCTTTATTTCAAAGAGGGCTTACACGTCGAACGTTAGACACACTTGTCTACGTCGAAGGAACTATAAGTGTCTAAAACTCAAATAAGTTCTATGACTCTTCGATTGTATTCGATGATCTAAACTAGACCTATTACAAGGTATTTATAGTCCAATCGTATGAGTACGTATCAGACTCAATAACCTAAAAATATTAGACTCATATAACTAATCCTAAACAGATAAGCTTAGGTATACACATTCGGATCGGATTACAATTCCGAACAGGGAACGAATTCCTTTTCTTGGTCGCGGACCCATCCATGGTCGCGGACCACTCCATGTTCGTGAATCCTTTCCGAACACAGTTAAGGTCACGAAGCCGTATGCGATCAGGATTTGGTCACGAAGCCGTATGCGATCAGGACTTGGTCGCGAAGCCGCATGCGATCAGGACATGGAGATCCTCCTGGATCAATCGCCCTCCTACTTTCCGGCACAATCACCTCCGTTGTCTCCCTACCATTTTTGCCATTCTTGGTTAATTATAAGTATATGGGTATTGTTATAGAATTATTAGTTTCAGATTTACTTAAACTGTTCTCTCTTTCAGTTATGTTAGGAACTGATATTTCTCCTGACGAAATGAACCACTCGGGGAGTCAGAGAGACCTCACTGGTGATGAGACGCCTGGGCCGGAGGTCGCCGCATCCATCGTGACCCAGTTGCAGAAGAGAAAGGGGCGAGGCCGGACGACATGCTCTCATCTCGACAAGCGGGAAAAGCAGCACGTACAGTTCGAATACAATGGTGTGCTGGAATCTCCGGACAAACTTGTTGGTCAATACCGCTCACTATGCGGCAAAGTGGCAAAGGAGCGGGTGCCCATCGCCACCTCCGACTGGGGTCAAGTGCCTGCAGAGTGGAAGGATGCACTGTGGGAAGAAGTGCAAGCGGTGTTTCACATTCCTAAGAATCTCGAGTTCACCGTCTGCCGGACGACAGTGATGTCAATAAACAAGGCGTGGAGGAACTTCAAGAGCCACCTTGTCAGGCACTATGTGAAGGAGTCGAAGACCCCGTTCAATGACTACCCTTTCGTGACTCCCGAGGCATGGCAGCAGTTCGGGGAGATGAAGGGCAAGCCTGAGTTCCAGGAGCTTAGTGCGTAGGGCCAGGCTAACCAGGCCAAGAATACAAACCCACATAGACTAGGCACCGGTGGGTATGTAGGGAAGAAGGGGTTGGGGAGGAAGCAGGACAAGGAGGCTTCCCAGTCTTCGGTCGATGCTCCTTATGCGAGCATAATAGACGTGCGCGCCCGCAATTGGTGCCGAGCAAGATCGATGATGACCTCCTCCGAAAGCGTCTCTATGAATAACCCTGCGGACAGGGAAGTGATCGGTCGACTGGTTAGATTATACGATCATGTATTATCCTCATAACATGCATGCAATGGCTTGTATTGCTAAGTTCTCCTGTTGTAGGTGACACTGAATATGTAGGCGGCATCCAGAGAGTTCAACCCGAGGAGGGACAGGGATATCCTCACGGCGGTGCAAGGAAACAAGGAGCATCCAGGCCGCGTGCGCTGCCTCAGTGCCACTGTGCCTTGGAGGGATGGTTTCCCTGATGATGAGGAGGCGGCTAAAAGGAGAAAGAGATCCCACAAAGCCCGCGATGAAGGCTCAAGGAGGAGATGCGATCGGAGTTCGCTGCTCGGGACAAAGCACTCCTGCAGCAGTTGTCGAAGATGCGGGCTATGTATGACGAGCTAAAACAGGCAACCCAGGCCACCCCCTTGTAGCAGCGGAATTACCGACCCCCAATCTTGGCCACTGTGGTAGCTGCGCGTCCGCACTGGGGTCTTCGCAGACGGAGCCCTCTCCAAAGTATCTGGTGGACTTTCTGCAGGTAATGACCGTTTTTCTATGTTAATTCATTCAAAAGTGAACAGCGGTGAAATTCAATATGTTAATGCGCACTGTTTGTAGGGACTCGCCTCCTGCAAGCTTATGGTGCTGGCCGGTCTCTTCCTGATCGAGGCTGGCCGTGGGATGGCACAACCATGTGTAACACCCCTGTTATTGCCAAACCCTAAAATAGCCAAAATCCACATCTTGACCCCAAACCCTAATTTGCTTCAGCCATTCCCTTCTAAATGTTGTTCAGAACATTTTTCCCTGCTGGATCATCTCCAAAATCCCATCCTAAAACTAAGCTTCGACCCTTGCCGTCTCAGAACCCTAATTACCCTAATTTTACCCTAAACTGCTTTTCCCTAATTTTGTCGAAACTCTTCAGATCTTGCCCGATCTTACCAAACTTTGGCCGGATAAGTTCTAATAATTTTATGCAACTTATCTGCGAAATCAGATTTCAGATCGGACCATCAGATCTCCGAATTTGCAATCAGGCCCAAGTTCTATTCAAATTTTCCTCACAGAACAGTCCCTGGAGCAAGTTTCAAAATTGCAGAACGGCCCAAATCTTCTTTTCAGGTCCATTCGACCAGCGCCTGGTCATTGCCTACGACCAGCACGTGTCGCCGGAGCCGCGCCGTGGTTTTTGCCGTGTTTGCTCGCCGCCGGCCACCGCTTTTGGTCGCTTGTGTTCATGATCAGCTGAGCCACCCCGTGCGCATGTGCCAGCACCGTTGCTTCGCCAAGCCCAGCGGATAAACGGCCGCGCTCCAGGGCTTTGTTTTCGCGCGCGCCCCTGTTGCCGTGGCATTTGCATGCTGTTACGTGTCGTTACCGGAGCTGTGCTGTTGCCTCCACATCTGCGCCGTCCCGGGCGAAGTTCCAAGGCGCGCTGACATCACTGGCAAAGCTACAGCACCGCCTGAAGCACATCACGTCGCCGTCGCCGTCGCTGCGCCTGCGCCCGACAAGTTTCTCCCCGGCGCAAGCAACCGTTGTCGTGTTTTCCCTCGTTGGCTCCGTCCTTGTGCCTATTTAAACCCCCCTCAATGCTGTGAAGAAGCACGCCCCAGGACTTAGCCATTTTTCCAGAGCTCTCGCTGTTTTCGTTTCTTCTCCGGCGAGCCAGCAAGTGAGCTCACGGTGCCAGCCCATCTCGCTGCACCATTCTCCAATCCAAGTTCATCAGTGAGTTCCCCACACCTATACCTCTGTGTAGCAGCAACCAATTTCTCCCCAACGATCCCCAGCGCCGGCGATCGCCGAAAAAGCCCAACTGCCCTGTTTCCCCAATGCTAACCGATTCATCCCAAATTAGCTCTCGTCCCAGTAGCAGAAACTGATCCTTAGCCATTTCTTAGCAAGCCTGTGGAATCAAAATCCCCAATTGTGCTCAAATCGAAGAAATCCCAAACTGGAACCTCAGCCGTTCGCCGGACCTCGGCGCCAAGCTTCTCCGGTCATTCTCCGACCAAATTGACTTCACCAGTAGCTTCCACACTCCACCCTTTCACTCTCTGAGCAAGGAATCGAGTTCAAACGCCTTCTAGCAAAAACCCCTAATCTCTAGTGTCGTCTTCTCCAACGCCGGTCGCCGGAATCCTTTCCCGGCCAATCTAGCTCCTGAAACCTTGTCCCTTAGCTTTGCCTCAGCTCCTTGAGCAATTCTTTCCACTAGCTCGACACCTGGATCTGCCTAGATTGTGAGTTATGCCTTTGCCAAATCTTTGTCCAAAGCTGTGCCTGTGCCGTGTCGCCACCGCAGTTCATCACCTGATTTGGCCGCTCTCCAGTCACTGTCTGTCGCGCCCCGAGACTGGGACAACGACTACTCCTGTAGAGACCTAGCTCGCTGCAGCTAGTCCCAAACCCCAAACCTTTGACTTCCCAGGATGAGTCAAACACAGGAGTATATTACATTGCAACAGAGTACTCACAAAATATTAAGCAGTGTGGCCTGCTGGCCTTAATATTACATAAAGAGAATTACAATGCCTCCAAGGCATTCAGGGTTTAACAAAATATCTAACTACGCAGCAGAAGATAGGTGACCCTCCCACAAAAGAAGTTGACGGCAGAACAACACACTTCAGGGTTCTGGCGGAACTGATTCTCCTCCTTCTGGATCCACGTAGTATTCCGTGCCATCATCTTGATCAAAGTAGGCTCCATCTATTGAGTTGAATGTTGCAAGGGTGAGCACTTACGTACTCAGCAAGCCATAGGTAAGAGTAGATACATATAGTAGTGATGATATGAACCTAGACTAGTCAAGAATTATGGATATTTGTAAAATAATCTTTTCCTTTCTCATCTCATCTTATGGCAGCACTTTTTATAATATAACATCAACAGTCATGTTCACTAGATTATAGCACTACCGCGACACGTCGACACACGACAGCCCACGGCAGCACTCCTTATCATGACAACACATGTCATTTGGGTAATCTTGATTTAAACATATTTTATTTAGAAAATAGTACTTGTGTCACACCCCGTGGATTTAATCCACCGCAGCAGACTCCTATAAACCCGGGAGCTCAGAGTATTCGAATACGTTTTTAACTCTGCAGAGAGGTACCAATTTACCCGCAAGATATTCCACTTTCAAACCTTTCCTATCATAACAAAATGATTGGACCCCTGACTCACTTCATACTGTGAGCGGCAAGGTGGAAATAACAAGAACTTTTGTTATGTTTTACTCACAATTCACCCCCGACCCTGTGGCTCTCAGCGAGGCACAGTTGTGGCAGGTTGTATCCAAACCTCCACCCCTTTGCTTATTCCCATTACTGGGTCAGCGTGCTTGATCACCTTCAGTGATATGTGTGGGAGCCGCGCTCCGTGTTTATCGTGCATCACTACACATCTCATGCAGGGGTTTCATGTGCGATCCACATAATTACTTGTTCAGGCCTGTCCCATACCAGGCTTGCGGTTAGCACGTTGTTCATGCCACTAGATGCACAACACAAGGTTCTAGTCCTTATAAGCCAATGACCAGACCATCCACAACCCTGCACCTTCAGTGCCTGCATTCCTTTGCAGTCTAGCACCTCCAGTGCTACAGCCATCCATACCATTTTTCTGGTCACGGCTAGGGGTTTTATTTCATGAATATAAGTATATAAATACATATAATAGTTCATGGCTCAAAACTTGTTTATTTCATATTTCACAGATAACCAGTCTAGTACTGCCAATTCATAAATCAACCATTCTCAATCTTTCACATGCAATATTGCCTATATTCAAGGTTATATTATAGCAACATTTAAAATATAGGTTCAAGATGACAAAGGATATGACTTGCCTTCCGCGTCGTAAAATACAGCAGTCGATGACGGATCAACAGCAAAATCTTCAAAGTCAGCTTCTGAATCTGCTCGACGACAAACAATCACACAATAATTACTTATAATATTAAAATGTTTTATGACATATATGCAGAAATGCACCACAAGAACGATCGAACTAAACTGGAGATAAGTTGAACTGCAAACTGAACTGAGATTCTAGGGTTTCAAGGAATTTGGGCTAAGGGTGGTGATTAGATAATCTCAGGGTTTCCAGATTATAATAGGGATAACAATTTTGTGGCTGGTTCAATCAAAACAGCGAATGTCAATAGATCGACATTCGGATCAAAGCTTGGACATAGCTTTAAGAAAAGCTAGGGTGCTTATCTCAGGTTGTGGTAGTAGAAGAAAATGTAGATCACAAGTCTACAATTTCAGTGGACAAAGTGGATTTCAAATTACACAACCAGAAGTGGGTAAACAAGGTCAATGCCACTGGCTGACAAGCTCTGCAATAGAGCTGACAATGCCAAAAACTAGGGCTTAGCATAACTTTTGATCTGGAGCTCCAAATGATGCACCACTTTGTCTGGGAGATAGGCATTGATAACAGGAACAATTAAGTCAACAGGATCTAGGGCAAGAAATGGCTGGAAAGCAAGAAATTTGATGATGAACAGAGATGAACTGGCTGCACTGGAGCAGTTCTGGACACAAACTTGGCATGGCTATAACTTCCAATCTAGGCCGATCTAGGTGTCAGGCTAGAAGACAAAAATACTCAGGAGGCTAAGGCACATCTAAATGACAAGGTTTCGAGGGCTGAAATGACTGGAACAAGCTTTTCCGGTCATCGGCGCCGGAGAAGAATCACTGGATTTGGGTATTTCCAACATAGGCCGTTTGAACTCGATTCCTTGCTCTAGGAGTGATATATGGGTAAGAGGAAGCTACCTGCACGATCACTTTGGCCGGAGGTTGGCCGGAGAAGCCTGGCGACGATCGCCGGTTTTCTGGTAGAGCTTGAATTTGGGGATACCTTCGATTCGAGCTCAATCTGGAGATCTTGATGCACAGGCTTGCTGGAAATGACTCACTGATCAACTTCTTCTACAGCAATGAGAGCTAATTCGAGGTGATTTGGCCTGCATTGCCGGAACAGGGCATTTAGCAATCCCGGCGATCACCGGCGATAGAGGTCACCGGGGAGCAATTAGATGATATCACACAGAGAGAATGAGTAGGGAAACTCACTGGTGTTGTTAATTTGGCAGGAGATGATCTGTAGAGTGCTGGCACCGTGAGCTTCCTCGACGGCTCGCCGGAGAAGAAAACGAAAAGAGCAAATTCTGGAACTTGGCTGGTTTCTGGTGAAGTATGGAGGGAGCTACTGAGCACAGGAGTGCTTAAATAGGCCAGGCGAAGCTTGCAAGGAGGAGACAACGAAGTAATTGGCAGCTGAGATGAGATGGATTGCGTGCTGAGCAACAGCGGCGAAGACACAGCGAAGAACGGTGATTGCGACGGCGACAGGACTGCAACTGTCCACATTGTCGTTCATCGGGACTTTGCAAAGATGGAGCAAGCGGTGGCGACAAGTACTGGCACGTCAAAGCGACGTGGCGAGGAGTTGCTGACAAAAAGCCATTGATCGCGCGCGGGAGCAGGCGCTGGTCGTCGACGTCGCTACGGTGTTGCCACGGTGATGGTTGAGACACTGACGCGTGCGCAACAGGAAGAGCAAGCATGCACGAGCACAAATGCAAGCGGAACTTGGCCGCTGGCGAGCGTGCACGGCGCAAGAAACCACGGCGAGCCCCGGTCGTGCGCACAGTAAACGGCCTGGTCGAATTTGGACTGAACTGTAGTTTCAAATCTTGAATTTTGGACTGATCTGTAAATCTGGAATTCTGGAAGGTTTAAGCTGAATTTGCTTTCACTAATCTGGCAGATATATTCAACAAAACATTTGGCAAAGATAGTTGATAAGATTTGACACATTTGAATAGTTTTTGATACAACTGAAAATAGGGTAAATTAGGGTAAAACAAGATTTAAGTTTTGTCGATTTCGAATTCTGGCATTTGGGGTTTGATTTTGAAATCTGCACAGAAGAGAAACTTGTGACAAATAGCATTTTGAGAAGATTTGCCGAAGAAATTCTGAATTTGGAGTTAATCTGGAGATTTTAGCCTTTTTGGATTTTCAGATAACAGATAAGGACTATTTTGCGATAATTCTTGGACTAATTTGTAAAAAGAGTCTAGATGGCAGAATCTGGCTGTCAACTTTTTATATTAAGGTATTGACATACCCATGATCATATTCTAGGAATAATCTAGTCTGAACTTGGTCAAGATTTTGATTAAATCTGTATTTCTGAAACTTAGGGTATTTGGGTAATATAAGGTATTTCTGTTTTCGAAAACAGAAGAAGTTGATAAATCTGGAATTTAGAGATAGAATTGGGTCTAGGTTCTGAAGGATTTTAAATTCAGAGTAACTGATAGATCACATCTGAACAATCTGATCTTGATTTGAGATCACAGGATAGATTTGGAGATTTTAGGGCTTGAGATAGAAACTGATCTGGCTAATACTACAGATACATGCATGCATGCTATTGAAGAAAAAGGAAATTTTCACCCCTAACTCAGGGTGTTACAGATATACCCTCCTTAAAGAAATCTCGCCCCGAGATTTACCTAAGACAGGAAAAGATAAGGATAGGTTTGCTTAAGATCTTCTTCCTTCTCCCAAGTAGCTTCTTGCTCTGAATGATTCTTCCATTGAACTTTACACAATCTGATTTTCTTCCTTCGGAGCTGACGTTCATCAGTGGCTAGGATTCTGATTGGGTGCTCAAGATAAGTGAGATTCTTTTGTAAAGGCACATCTTGTACATCTATCTGGTCAGTAGGTTCCTTCAAACATTTCCGGAGCTGAGAGACATGAAACACGTCATGCACTCCTGCTAATCCCTCAGGTAATTCCAATTTATATGATACTTCTCCCTTTCTCTTGATTATCTTAAATGGTCCAATGAATCTTGGAGATAACTTTCCTTTCACTTGGAATCTTTGTAATCCCTTGAATGGTGTGACCTTGAGATACACAAAATCTCCTGGTTCAAATGATAATTCTCTTCGTCGTTTATCTGCATAACTCTTTTGTCGTGATTGTGCTGTTTTCAACCTTTCTCTGATGAGTCTGACATGAGCTTCTGCTTCTTCTACTATCTCTGGTCCTATGACTTTTCGTTCTCCTGGCTCATTCCAATGTAACGGCGTTCTGCATTTACGTCCATATAAAGCTTCAAATGGTGCCATTTGTATACTAGCTTGATAACTGTTATTATATGTAAATTCTGCAAATGGTAAACATTTGTCCCATGATGTCCCATAATCTAGTATACAAGCTCTTAGAAGATCCTCTAGGATTTGGTTGACTCTTTCTGTCTGTCCTCCCGTCTGTGGATGATATGCAGTACTGAAGTCCAACTGGGTTCCTAGGGTTTCATGCAGTCTATTCCAAAATTTGGAGGTAAACTGTGTTCCATGATCTGAGACTATCTTCTTAGGAATACCATGCAATGCCACTATTCTTTGCATGTATAACTCTGCTAATTTACTACCATCATAAATCTTTTTGACTGGTATGAAATGAGCTACTTTAGTAAGTCTGTCCACAATAACCCATTTGGAATCATATCCTCCTTGAGTTTTAGGTAATCCTGTAATGAAATCCATACCAATTTCTTCCCATTTCCATAATGGTATTGGTAGAGGTTGTAGCTTTCCTGCTATTTTCTGGTGTTCTGCTTTAACTCGTCGACATGTATCACAGTTTGCAATATACTCTGCAATATCTCTCTTCATATTATCCCACCAGAATCTGGTCTTCAAATCTTGATACATCTTTGTGTTACCAGGGTGTATTGAGTATGGAGTTTTATGTGCTTCATGGAGAATTATTTCCTTAAGATCTGCGTTTTGAGGTACACAGATTCTTTCTCGATACCATACAATCCCTTGGTTATTTTCAGTAAAGCCTTGAGCCTTTCCTAACTTGATTCGACTCTTGATCTTACAAATTTCTTCATCTTCCTTCTGGGCTTTTCCTATCTGTTCTTCAAGTTGAGATTTTATTGTTAAAGTGGCTACCGTTCCCTGCGGTACTATTTCCACTTGATGATTCTGCAACTCTTGTTGTAAGTAAGGGTTCTTCAACATAACCATTCCTTGTAGGTTGTAAACTTTTCTGCTTAGGGCATCGGCTACTACATTAGCTTTCCCTGGATGGTACTGAATACTAAGATCATAATCTTTGATCAATTCCAGCCATCGGCGTTGACGCATGTTGAGCTCCGTCTGTGTGAAAATATACTTGAGGCTTTTATGATCTGTAAAGATCTCACACTTACGCCCAATGAGATAATGCCGCCATATCTTTAAAGCATGCACTACTGCTGCTAACTCCAAATCATGGGTCGGATAATTTTCCTCATGTGGTCTCCATTGACGTGATGCATAAGCCACTACTCGACCTTGCTGCATTAACACACAGCCTATTCCTTGCTTTGAAGCATCACAGTAAACTACAAAATCTTCTTTGCTGTCTGGTAGGGTGAGGACTGGTGTTGTTGTCAATTTCTGCTTCAGCTTCTGAAAACTCTCCTCACACTTGATGGTCCATTCAAATGCAACATCCTTCTTTAGCAGGTTCGTAAGAGGTTTGGCAATTTGGGAAAATCCTTCAATGAATCTCCTATAATAACCTGCTAATCCCAAGAAACTTCTAATCTCTGAAACTGAGGTAGGTTGCTTCCACTCCTTGATTGCAGAGATTTTTGCTGAGTCCACTGAAATTCCTTCTGCTGTCAACACATGTCCAAGAAATGAAATTCTTGACATCCAAAATTCACATTTGTCAAACTTGGCATAAAATTGCCTCTTTCGTAGCCTTTCTAAGACTAGGTGTAAATGTTGCTCATGTTCTTCCGTACTCTTGGAATATATCAGAATGTCATCTATGAATACTATGACAAACTTGTCAAGAAAATCCATAAATGTACTGTTCATGACATTCATGAATGCTGCCGGAGCATTGGTCAAGCCAAAAGGTACTACTGTAAACTCATATAAACCATATCTGGTAGTGAAAGCAGTCTTCGGTATATCTTCCTTCTTGATCTTCAGCTGATGATATCCAGATTTCAAATCTATCTTGGAAAATACTTTGGCTCCTCGAAGCTGATCGAACAAATCATCAATTCTTGGTAATGGATACTTGTTTTTAATAGTGACTTCATTCAAAGCTTGGTAGTCTACACACATTCGTAGAGTTCCGTCTTTCTTCCTCACAAACAAACTGGGGCTCCCCATGGCGAAGCACTGGATTTGATAAATCCTTTGTTTTCCAAGTCTTCGAGTTGATTCTTGAGCTCCTCCAAATCTGTAACTGGCATCCTATAGGGACGTTTTGCTATAGGTGCTGCTCCTGGTTTAAGTTCAATATTGAATTCTATTTCTCTGTCAGGTGGCATTCCTGGAAGTTCTTCTGGAAATACATCAGAATATTGTTGTACTACAGGCACTTGTTCCAGGCATAACTTTTGTAATGCTTGAACAGATCTTAGCGGTCTCTTGACTGATGATCTTTCTGCATAGAATAAAACTCTCTCCCCTTGGCTACTGACAAGACTAAGGGTTTTCTCTTCACAGTCTATTAGGCCTTTATGTTGGGACAACCAATCCATTCCCAAAATAATGTCTAGACCTTGCAGTTCTAGAACTAGTAGATTTGCCTCAAATTCTACCCCTTCTATAATGAAAGTTACATTTGGGCAGATCGAGTAAACAGATAATCTAGCCCCTGGAGTTTGTATAACCATAGAGTACTCTAGTGGTACTTGGTCTATATGCATTTCAACTTCAGATGCAAATGCTTTTGACATGAATGAATTTGTAGCACCAGGATCAAACAATATTAAGGCAGATGCAGATTGAATCAGAAATCTACCTAGAAGAATGTCGGTGGCGCTGCCTGCTTCTTGAATTGAACTATAGTTTAATCTTCCACCTTGGGTTGCACTTGGTGCTCTACCTCTTCCTCTTCCTCGATTAGCCATATTTCCTCCTCTTCCTGCTGAATTCCCTCTAAAATTCTGCGATGGTGATGCTCTGGTAACTACTGACTGTGTTCCTGCCTGAGATCTGGCAATGGACATTGGAAGTTGTATCCAAGGACAGAATTCTTTACGGTGCCCACGCTGTCCACAATGATAACACTCAACACGAGGATGAGGGCAATCCTTCTGAGGATGATTTCCTCTGCAGTTGGGGCACAATGTCGTTGCTGGTCTGGGATTCTGATAAGATGGTCGGAAATTGGGAGTGATAGGAACTCTTCCTCTGATTGGATTTGGCTGTGGTCGTGTTTGCTGGAACATCCTCCTCTTTCGGCTTTCTTCTCCCATATTCTTCTTCTCTTCCACCTTTAAAGCTCTGTTCACTAGTGTTTGAAATTCTGTAAGTTCATGAGAAGCAATTTGATACTGTAAATAGTGTTGAAGTCCTTCTGTGAAGCGCTCTATCTTCTTCTCTTCAGTATCCACATCTCCAGGTGCGTATCGAGCCAAATGAGTAAATTGGTGTAGATACTCAGTGACTGACTTACTTCCTTGAGTTAAATTCCGGAATTCCCGCCGCTTAGCTGCCATAACACCAGTAGGTATATGAAATTTCCGAAATTGATCCTTAAATTCCCTCCAAGAAATATTATCTTTATCAAGATGAGCTTCCTGGTAATTCATCCACCATGCGGCTGCAGCTCCTGATAACTGATGAGATCCAAACAAAACTTTCTCTCGTTCGCTGCATCGGACCGTGTCCAGTTTCCTCTCGATATCCCGTAACCAATCATCGGCAACCATGGGATCAGTCGCACTAGAGAATGTTGGTGGACGGGTCTTTTGGAAATCTGTTAATCTCGCTCCTACAGCAGAAGTAGTTCCTTCTGTTGTTCCAGTAGGCAGTTTCTGAACTATCTGAGCTAACAGCTGGGTATGAGCTATCTGAGCTTCCTGTCGACTTTTCTCCATTGACAATAAAATTTCCTGAAGACTGGGTTGTTCATTCTGAGGTGGATTGGAACTCTGAGATCCTTGCTGAAATAAAGGGTCTCTTGTCATAGTTTCTTCTTCCTGCGGAGTCTGACCTATATCTTCTCTTCCACTTTGAGATCTCCTTCTGGTGTCAACCATGGTGGCTCTGAAAAAGTTTAGACGGATCTAACTAACTAAGGCCAACTAAGACAGCAATGCAGAAATTAATGCAACTACTTTAATGCATAAAATTACTTAGGCTATTAGCCATAATACACAAATTAACCATTGCAAAAGCAACAGCGATTCACAAAGCTATTAAGAGCATCCACTAGCTCTGTCTACACCAACCTCTAAGACACTCTGAAACAACAGAACGCACTCTCACAATCTTACCGAATTTTAGAAAATCCAAATAAAATTTTGAAATGAAGGTTTTTCAAGAGCTACAAAGCTCATTATTTTTACCAAAATAAAATTTCCACAAATAGTTTCTAAATAAATTACGTCTTCCTGGCACGGCCAATTTCCTAAAGATGTCGTCCTACAGTCAAGTTCTCATGTTGCTCTGATACCAACTTTTCTTTGTCGCGCCCCGAGACTGGGACAACGACTACTCCTGTAGAGACCTAGCTCGCTGCAGCTAGTCCCAAACCCCAAACCTTTGACTTCCCAGGATGAGTCAAACACAGGAGTATATTACATTGCAACAGAGTACTCACAAAATATTAAGCAGTGTGGCCTGCTGGCCTTAATATTACATAAAGAGAATTACAATGCCTACAAGGCATTCAGGGTTTAACAAAATATCTAACTACGCAGCAGAAGATAGGTGACCCTCCCACAAAAGAAGTTGACGGCAGAACAACACACTTCAGGGTTCTGGCGGAACTGATTCTCCTCCTTCTGGATCCACGTAGTATTCCGTGCCATCATCTTGATCAAAGTAGGCTCCATCTATTGAGTTGAATGTTGCAAGGGTGAGCACTTACGTACTCAGCAAGCCATAGGTAAGAGTAGATACTTATAGTAGTGATGATATGAACCTAGACTAGTCAAGAATTATGGATATTTGTAAAATAATCTTTTCCTTTCTCATCTCATCTTATGGCAGCACTTTTTATAATATAACATCAACAGTCATGTTCACTAGATTATAGCACTACCGTGACACGTCGACACATGACAGCCCACGGCAGCACTCCTTATCATGACAACACATGTCATTTGGGTAATCTTGATTTAAACATATTTTATTTAGAAAATAGTACTTGTGTCACACCCCGTGGATTTAATCCACCGCAGCAGACTCCTATAAACCCGGGAGCTCGGAGTATTCGAATACGTTTTTAACTCTGCAGAGAGATACCAATTTACCCTCAAGATATTCCACTTTCAAACCTTTCCTATCATAACAAAATGATTGGACCCCTGACTCACTTCATACTGTGAGCGGCAAGGTGGAAATAACAAGAACTTTTGTTATGTTTTACTCACAATTCACCCCCGACCCTGTGGCTCTCAGCGAGGCACAGTTGTGGCAGGTTGTATCCAAACCTCCACCCCTTTGCTTATTCCCATTACTGGGTCAGCGTGCTTGATCACCTTCAGTGATATGTGTGGGAGCCGCGCTCCGTGTTTATCGTGCATCACTACACATCTCATGCAGGGGTTTCATGTGCAATCCACATAATTACTTGTTCAGGCCTGTCCCATACCAGGCTTGCGGTTAGCACGTTGTTCATGCCACTAGACGCACAACACAAGGTTCTAGTCCTTATAAGCCAATGACCAGACCATCCACAACCCTGCACCTTCAGTGCCTGCATTCCTTTGCAGTCTAGCACCTCCAGTGCTACAGCCATCCATACCATTTTTCTGGTCACGGCTAGGGGTTTTATTTCATGAATATAAGTATATAAATACATATAATAGTTCATGGCTCAAAACTTGTTTATTTCATATTTCACAGATAACCAGTCTAGTACTGCCAATTCATAAATCAACCATTCTCAATCTTTCACATGCAATATTGCCTATATTCAAGGTTATATTATAGCAACATTTAAAATATAGGTTCAAGATGACCAAGGATATGACTTGCCTTCCGCGTCGTAAAATACAGCAGTCGATGACGGATCAACAGCAAAATCTTCAAAGTCAGCTTCTGAATCTGCTCGACGACAAACAATCACACAATAATTACTTATAATATTAAAATGTTTTATGACATATATGCAGAAATGCACCACAAGAATGATCGAACTAAACTGGAGATAAGTTGAACTGCAAACTGAACCGAGATTCTAGGGTTTCAAGGAATTTGGGCTAAGGGTGGTGATTAGATAATCTCAGGGTTTCAAGATTATAATAGGGATAACAATTTTGTGGCTGGTTCAATCAAAACAGCGAATGTCAATAGATCGACATTCGGATCAAAGCTTGGACATAGCTTTAAGAAAAGCTAGGGTGCTTATCTCAGGTTGTGGTAGTAGAAGAAAATGTAGATCACAACTCTACAATTTCAGTGGACAAAGTGGATTTCAAATTACACAACCAGAAGTGGGTAAACAAGGTCAATGCCACTGGCTGACAAGCTCTGGCATAGAGCTGACAATGCCAAAAAGTAGGGCTTAGCATAACTTTTGATCTGGAGCTCCAAATGATGCACCACTTTGTCTGGGAGGTAGGCATTGATAACAGGAACAATTAAGTCAATAGGATCTAGGGCAAGAAATGGCTGGAAAGCAAGAAATTTGATGATGAACAGAGATGAACTGGCTGCACTGGAGCAGTTCTGGACACAAACTTGGCATGGCTATAACTTCCAATCTAGGCCGATCTAGGTGTCGGGCTAGAAGACAAAAATACTCAGGAGGCTAAGGCACATCTAAATGACAAGGTTTCGATGGCTGAAATGACTGGAACAAGCTTTTCCGGTCATCGGCGCCGGAGAAGAATCACTGGATTTGGGTATTTCCAACATAGGCCGTTTGAACTCGATTCCTTGCTCTAGGAGTGATATATGGGTAAGAGGAAGCTACCTGCACGATCACTTTGGCCGGAGGTTGGCCGGAGAAGCCTGGCGACGATCGCCGGTTTTCTGGTAGAGCTTGAATTTGGGGATACCTTCGATTCGAGCTCAATCTGGAGATCTTGATGCACAGGCTTGCTGGAAATTACTCACTGATCAACTTCTTCTACAGCAATGAGAGCTAATTCGAGGTGATTTGGCCTGCATTGCCGGAACAGGGCATTTAGCAATCCCGGCGATCACCGGCGATAGAGGTCACCGGGGAGCAATTAGATGATATCACACAGAGAGAATGAGTAGGGAAACTCACTGGTGTTGTTAATTTGGCAGGAGATGATCTGTAGAGTGCTGGCACCGTGAGCTTCCTCGACGGCTCGCCGGAGAAGAAAACGAAAAGAGCAAATTCTGGAACTTGGCTGGTTTCTGGTGAAGTATGGAGGGAGCTACTGAGCACAGGAGTGCTTAAATAGGCCAGGCGAAGCTTGCAAGGAGGAGTAAACGAAGTAATTGGCAGCTGAGATGAGATGGATTGCGTGCTGAGCAACAGCGGCGAAGACACAGCGAAGAACGGTGATTGTGATGGCGACAGGACTGCAACTGTCCACATTGTCGTTCATCGGGACTTTGCAAAGATGGAGCAAGCGGTGGCGACAAGTACTGGCACGGCAAAGCGACGTGGCGAGGAGTTGCTGACAAAAAGCCGTTGATCACGCGCGGGAGCAGGCGCTGGTCGTCGACGTCGCTACGGTGTTGCCACGGCGATGGCTGAGACACTGACGCGTGCGCAACAGGAAGAGCAAGCATGCACGAGCACAAATGCAAGCGGAACTTGGCCGGCGGCGAGCGTGCACGGCGCAAGAAACCACGGCGAGCCCTGGTCGTGCGCACAGTAAACGGCCTGGTCGAATTTGGACTGAACTGCAGTTTCAAATCTTGAATTTTGGACTGATCTGTAAATCTAGAATTCTGGAAGGTTTAAGCTGAATGTGCTTTCACTAATCTGGCAGATATATTCAACAAAACATTTGGCAAAGGTAGTTGATAAGATTTGACACATTTGAATAGTTTTTGATACAACTGAAAATAGGGTAAATTAGGGTAAAACAAGATTTAAGTTTTGTCGATTTCAAATTCTGGCATTTGGGGTTTGATTTTGATATCTGCACAGAAGAGAAACTTGTGACAAATAGCATTTTGAGAAGATTTGCCGAAGAAATTATGAATTTGGAGTTAATCTGGAGATTTTAGCCTTTTTGGATTTTCAGATAACAGATAAGGACTATTTTGCGATAATTCTTGGACTAATTTGTAAAAAGAGTCTAGATGGCAGAATCTGGCTGTCAACTTTTTATATTAAGGTATTGACATACCCATGATCATATTCCAGGAATAATCTAGTCTGAACTTGGTCAAGATTTTGATTAAATCTGTATTTCTGAAACTTAGGGTATTTGGTTAATATAAGGTATTTCTGTTTTCGAAAACAGAAGAAGTTGATAAATCTGGAATTTAGAGATAGAATTGGATCTAGGTTCTGAAGGCTTTTAAATTCAGAGTAACTGATAGATCACATTTGAACAATCTGATCTTGATTTGAGATCACAGGATAGATTTTGGAGATTTTAGGGCTTGAGATAGAAACTGATCTGGCTAATACTACAAATACATGCATGCATGCTATTGAAGAAAAAAGGAAATTTTCACCCCTAACTCAGGGTGTTACACTTTCTGTCCTTGAGCCTGTTGAGTGATTTGTTCCTGTTAGTAATGCCTACCTCCCAGACAAAGTTGTGCATCAATTGGAGCCCTAAATCAAAAGTTGTGCCATACCCCAGTTTCTGGCCATGTCCAGCACTATGTCAGTGCATGTCAGCCACTGGCATTGACCTTGTTCAGCCCCTTCTGGTTGAGCAATTGAAATGCCACCTTGTCCAGTAGATTCCTGGAGTCAAGATCTACAACTTTCTCTACTATCACTTCTCCAGAAAACCATCCTAAGATCAATTTGAAGCTATGCCAAAGCCGTGAACTGAATGTCGACCCTTCAACGTTCAATCCTTTTTAGCCGTTTCTTCGACCAGAGCCCTTGTGAGCTTGCCCTAACCTTTTCCCCTGCATGCATGACTTATTTACTTAATATTTTCTATGGAAACTATTTTCTGTATGCTTATATGGTATGTGTTTGCGTGTTGTTTGATTGCCGCAGAGTCAGAAGCTGAAGGAGCAGAGGAAGTCTTTGAAGATCCGTCTGAGTATTTAGACCCAGCATTGCAAGGCAAGCCTCATTCCTTTGATCATGTCTCACCCAATATTTTCATATGAAGTATATTCACTGTTTCTTACTATGCATGCTTATTTGAGATACAAGTTATGTTTGAATGACATGAGTAGATATTACCTAATGAATCATGAAACCCCTTTTGTTATTGAACCTTCATATATATGCTTTTGTCACCTTAGGACTCATATACTGAATATCCACATTAAACTTGAAATGGTCAAATACATGAGAAGTTATAATGAAAACCGTTTTGTCAAGAAAACTGATAAAAAGGATTAGTAGTGAGGATTGGTTTGTATGGAGAGGGTGCGGTGCGCACCAGGGAATGTGAATGCTCCTCACTATTGGTTCATAAGGACAAGAACCTTGTGCTGTGTCTCTATGCGAATTGTAAACGTACCAACCACTTGCCTGGTATGGGACAGGCACAACTTAGTAGCTTTTTGGTATTAGCAGTTCCCTGCATGGTTTGTTGGTCTGGTTTCTCGCGTGGAAACTGGTGGGCCGCAGTTCGGCCATGAGTGATGTGAGCTCAGAAAAACAATGAGAGATAAAGGTGGAAAGAAGGAAGACGCCCTACGCCTCAGATTAAGCCGTGCGCGGTTGTAATCTTGAATGGTCATATGTCTTGCGTGGACACAGACCAAGGCTATGTGTCTTGCGGGAACATAAGCCAAAGGCTAGGAAGTAAGGCAGTGGGGAGGACCCACAATGGTAC
Source organism: Pharus latifolius (assembly GCA_019359835.1). NCBI lineage: Eukaryota > Viridiplantae > Streptophyta > Magnoliopsida > Poales > Poaceae > Pharus > Pharus latifolius. Next base: position 27,893,121 of record CM033330.1, on the reverse strand, counting down.
TTGAGACTTAATTGTCTATTTACCGGGCGGGGATACTGTTAATACTGAACTGCAAAAGCGTTGTGTGATCTCGGCCTTGTCACATGTGTGAAAGTCACATGGAGCTGATCCGACTTGAAAGCCGAGTGAACCAGTGGATTTCAACAGAGGTACACCTTTGCAAAGTGTAAAAGAAGTATCAGATACTCTGTACTCCCAGGTTCAGGAGTCTTTTCGTAGTGGATGTTATCCATGGGTTATAGCACAAGTAATATTTGGAATGTTTTCATAATGCGGTTAACAAAGTAGTGACTCATGGGAGACCACTACATCTAATGTTTTATTGAAAACCTATTTAATGTTTAAAGTATCATTTTCATGACAAAGTACTGTTTTACTGAACAAATGACTCAGAAATCTATATATCTCTATCCATATGAAACTAAAACCCGGGAATCATATGTTTCACCCTCATGTAAGTACAATTGCATTAATCCCCGGAATGAGTGTTGCTGAGCACCAAGTGCTCACCCTTGCATTTATATCCAATTGTAGAAGAGGGATTCGAGGATCCCGATTCTTTCGGTTATGAATACTCAACGGAAGATGGAAGTGCCCCGGACGAGCCCACATTCTAGAAGGATCATGCACCAAGTCAAGTCAGATGTGGGAAAAGCCCCTCCAACCCTGCTGCGGATTGAAGTCAAGTTGTTTGTCGTCGCTTTGTGCTTTTTGTTGTGTGTTCGGTACTTGGATACCGATTCTTGTCTTGATAAACTGATTATTTTCTTAGCAACTTTACTTAGCGCCATTTTTGGTGCTTTGGCAATGTAATATTGGCCCATGTTGGCCTGATACTTGTTTAATTATAATGCTATGCTTGTGTGGTTTGAGCTCATGTGGCATCATGCTGTGTGTAACCTACCTGGGCGGTTACCAAGGTGATCCTCAAATGGGGGTCTCACACCATGCACGGCGGGGGCCACAATCCACCGTGTCCCTCTATCTGAGGGTTTTGCACGGTCCAGGTGGACAGTGTCTCCAACCATTGCAAGGATTTTCCGTTGGACAAGCCGCCGAATGATGAGATTACCACTCTCGGGGATGCGGTGCACACGTTCGTGCAATGGCCCAAGAAAGACATCTGTGGACCCTCATTTGAGAAATCCGGTGGCAACCGCCCAGGTGGGTTGTAGTCAGAAAGGTACATCACAAGCTCACAACAACAGGATTTACTTTAAACAATGAAGCAAATAGATAAAACAAGTACAAGGTCACAAGGACCACTATTACATTATCATAATGCCAAGAATGGCATTAATTAAAGTTGATACAAAAGTACAAAGTTTTTCAAAATCAAGAATAAAAAAGAATAAGTATCGAGGTACTGAATATAGAAATATAACACAAAAGCAACAACAAAGGTCTTCATTTCCTTCAGCAGCGGTTCGGCTTGGGCCTTCACCACATCGGACTCAACTTGGCTCATGACCCTCCTAGAAGCTCAAATCTTCTGGAAAGGTTCCTTCCTCTCCTTGGTGCTCAAGGCTAAAGGGATCAGGATCCTCGAATCCTTTCGTCCGAATTTGTGTGAAAATGCAAGGGTGAGCATGTTTTTACACGATGCTCAGCAAGTCTCGTTATGAGAATGCAGGTATATAGATGAGGAGTTCTCAAGGAAAGAAATACTTTGAAAACTTAAGTTATACTTTTAGAAATCATTGTGTGTGATGGTCTTCCATGAGTCATCACTTTTATCAACCCACTTTATTAGAAACATTCCAAATATCACTTGTGCTGAACCACATGGATAAATCCACCGCGAATATACTCCATGACCTAGGAGTACAGAGTATCTGATACTTTTCTTACACTTTGCAAAGGTGTACCTCTTTTTAAATCCACTTCTTCACTCGGCTTTCAAGTCGGGTCAGCTCTATGCGACTTTTACGCATGTGACAAGGCCAAGATCACACAACACTTTTGCAGTCTAGTATCAACAGTATCCCCGCCCGATAAATAGACAGTTAAGTCTCAAGTACCGTTGTGGGTCCTCCCCACTGCCTTACTTCCTAGCCTTAGCCTATGTTCTCGCAAGACACATATGACCTCTTGATTACAGCCGCGCACGACTTAATCTAGGCATAGGGCGACTTTCTTCTTTCCACCTTTTCCTCTCATAATTTTTCTGAACTCACGTCACTCATGGCCCTCAGTGGCCCACCAATTTTTCTCGAGAAACCGGACCGACAAACCATGCAGGGAACTGATAATACCAAGAAAGCTACTAACTTGTGCCTGTCCCATACTAGGCAAGTGGTTGGTACGATTTTCATGTCGCATAGAGGCACAACACAAGGTTCTTGTCCTTATGAATCTTTAGTGAGGAGTCTTTGACATTCCCATTGCGCACACAGCACCAACCAATCAAACCATCCTCACTATCAATTCCAATAACATTTTCTTTCACAAACGGGTTTTGAACATACTTTTCACACATGTGACCATTTAGCATTTAACATATAATCTTGAGCATAAGCATAGCCTAAGCATGATATCCTAGGGTGACAAGGGTGCATGGATATTCAACCGCAAGAAGGGGCTTCTCAATTATTTGGGTCATATCTACCACTTTATTCGAATATAGTTCTCATTTGAATATAAGGCATGCATATACTTGAAAACAACTAACATATTTCATTTCAAAATAATAGACGAGACATGATCAAGGGATTGAGACTTGCCTTGCAGTGAGGGGTCTAGTTGCTCAGATGATTCTTCGAAGATCTCTTTCACTCCTTCAACCTCTGGTTCTACGGCAGATACAAATAATACACACACACACACACTATATAAGCATACAAAAGATAGTCTTTATGGGAAATGATACGTAAAATATATCATGCCTACAGGGGAAAGGTTTGGACAGAGCCACTTGGGTATTGATTGAAGAGATGGGCTAAAAAGGAGTTGAATGTCGAAAGGCCGACATTCGGTCCACTGCTAGACATAGCCTTAAGTTGGTCTTAGGTTGGTTTTCTGGAGAAGTGGCAGTAGAGAAAGTTGTAGAGAACAACTCCAGGAATCTAATGGATAAAGAGGCATTTCAATTTCTCAAGTATAACAGGTCTAAATCATTCAATACCACTGGTGGACATGCACTGACATAGTGCTGGACATGGCTAGAAACTAGGGCTTGCCATAACTTTTGATCCAGGGGTCCAATTGATGCACCACTTTATCTGGGAGTTAGGCCCTGATAACAGCAACAAAATACTCAACAGGCTCAAGGGCAGAAAGTGGCCGGAGGGCGACCAAATCCGGCGAGTAAACACAGTGGCCTGGACATAAACTGAGCTACTAGACAGTGATCTTGCCATTGGAATATCTCTTGATTCAGGTCGATTCAGGGGTCGAGCTCATGGACAATATTTCTCAGGGTACTGGAATCTATTTAAGGGACAAGGTGTCCGTAGCTAGATCGGCCAGAGAAGAATTCTGGCGACCAGCGCTGGAGAAGATGACACTGGACATTGGGGTTCTTCGACACAGAGGGTTTGAACTTGATTCCTTGCTCAGGGAGTGAGAGGATGAAGTGTGGAAACTACTGGTGAAGTTAATTTGGCCGGAGGATGACCGGAGAAGCTCGGCGACGAGCTCCAGTGAACAGGTGAGGTCGAGATTTGGAGATTTCCAATCTGAGCAGTAATTGGGGGTTTTGGTCCCTCAGTGATGCTTAGAAGGGCTCACTGATCACTTTCAATCACAGGTTTGAAGGCTAGAAGGGAAAGGATTGAGTTGAATTGCTCACTGGAGGTTTTGGGGAAAAACCGGCGATCACCAGCGACAGAGGGTGAGGGAGCTAAATCAAACAGGATACATGTGACTGGCACCGGAGGCGGGATCGAGACTGTGTGCACGGCGTTGGGACGCGGCAGCGACTTTGCCAGAGGAGGGGATCGCACCAACTTCGGCTGGAGCAGGGCGACGGGGTGGCTGGCTTCGGCATGGCCACATGGTGGCGCTGGTTTGCTGCTGCTGGAGCACATGCAGGCCCGGCGAAATCATAGCACAGGCGCGGTTGAGGTGGCTCTACGGTGGCGGCACGGGTGCGCACATGTGGTGGCTACGTGGCGGTGGTGGTAGCAGTGTGGGATCTTCACCAGCGGCGAGCTCTGCGGCGAGGCGAGGTGGCGGGGCGCAGTCGAACGAACCTGGTCGTGGTCGAAAATGGTGCGGGGGCCTGGTTGCAAGATTTGGACTGATTCGCGAAGGTTTTGGACTTATCTGCAAGGAATTTGTTCGTGATCTTGGACCTATTTGCAAATCTGGAGATCTGGAGGGCTGATCTGAGATCTGGTTTTGCAGACGAGTGTTACTAAATCACTTGGACTCATCTAGCAAGAAAAATGGTAATATTTGATAAGATTTGGTGCTTTTGACAAAAATCGAAAACAGGGTAATTAGGGTTTGAAATTTTGGCGAGGCTGAAACTAGGGTTTCGGTTGAGATTTTGGAATTCTTCTAGAAGGGAAAAATGCTTAGAAAAGTAAATGGGAGATATTCACTAAATCAGATCAGAATTTGGAGGTGGTCTGAGACTTTTAGTCTTTTTGAGCTTCTGACAAATCTGAAAAGAACTGATCTGCGATACTTTTGGACTAAAAAGCGAAAATGGTCTGAAAGGTGGAGTTTAGCTGCCAACTTTTTAAATCAAGGTAGTGGCACACCTAAGATCATAATTCTAAGATAAGAGATCAAAAATGGGATTGAGACATCCGAGAATCTAATGAAGATATGCTGACTGGCAAGCTAAAGAGGTGGCAAAATTTGGGATGTTACAACATCGTCCTGGATGAGGTAATTCCCCCACTAGTTTCATAATTTGTACTGTAATATTAGCCCTCGGAGTTAGTGTCCATTACTACACGTAGGTTCTTACATCACAGATGGACACCGACACTCGGCCTACTATCCAGCCGACCCCTCCGAGAAGCTAACCAACGGGTCCGATGATGAAGCTGACTCCGACTAGGAGGCAACCATTGAAGAAGCTGGCTAGTAGGGGAAAAACAAAGAAGAGCTTGGCAAAGGAGAGTGAGAAGGGTGTGCTAGCTCTCATGCCATTCGCTCTGGGGATACCCATGGCCTCCGATGCCACAATTTCTAGCATGGGGTTAGCATGCCAGAGTCTGCATGGATGGTACATGAAGAGGACAAACAAGACCAGGACGCAGCGTCCGACGCACATCATGGTCAAGTACACCATGGCAGAGTTCCATAAAGACGTCGGGACCTACACGGTGACCTTGGAAGACCTGGACAATTTACTCAACACAGATGCACTCGACTTGTCAATCCTACGGTCTTGTGTGCTGTAAGTATCCTACTATCCTACGCCAGTTCGTGCATATACGGATATATGTCATTTATTAATTGGTTACTTCCGCGCAGCTGCATGACTAGATATGCCAAAGCTAAGGATGAACCTGTCGGTTTCTTTGACTGCCAGATGGTCACCGAGGTGATGTTTAGGACCGACGCGGACTTCGTTGTCGACTACATCAAAAGTGGGTTGCTTGCTCAGGTCAACAAGGAGTACATACTTGTACCCTACAACCAGAGGTGAGTGCTTTCATCAGTACTTCGCCCGTAGATTAGTGTCTCCATATGCAAACCCCCAAACTTAGATTAAATTATTAATTCTTCATGTGTAACATGTAGCTACCACTGGATCCTGCTATTACTTATTCCGAAAAGGAACAAGGTGTTCTACCTTGATTCATTGCAGAGGAAAGGGTATGAGTATTGTAGCACATGAGATGTATTCGAAAGGTTATGATATTCATGTGGACTTGTCTTGCATCTGGATTTACTGTCCTCAAACTGTCAATTTCGACTATCCTCAAACTGTCAATTTTGACTATCTGCAGGGCTTTCACGAACTACTTTGCCGAGGGAGGGCGACAACACGAGCGGCGAGCCGATAAGTTTCAGTGGTTACAATTTTTGGTACAAATTTCAACTGGCATATGTTTTACTTTATAACGTGTCCTCAGCTAACTCTCGATCTGTAAATTGGCAGTGCCATCAGCAGCTGGTCGACAATACATGTGGGTTCTATGTGATGCGCCACATGTATGACCTGATCATCACCCCTCACCGGCTAGATTTCCCCGAGGTATACAACTGCTCCCCTTTGTATTGATTTGGCAGAATTTACAACCGCATTGAGCTAATATTTTTTGTACCAACTCTTGCTGCAGGGGGTCGACTTCCCTTCAGAAAGCTTTGACCCTCGGCAGATTGGTATGGTCCGAGGGATGCTTGCTGAGTTTTTCCTTGCGGAGGTCATATCAACCAAGGGGAAGTTTAGGGACCTGCAAGGTTCGTATTAGTGCGGCCTTACTAATTGAGATTATTTGAAGGGCATCTTACTGAGAAATAGGTACAGATAGTATAGTACATCTAACATACTGACTTTAATTGTCGATTACATTTATTTGTTCAATCTCAATTGTACATATTTCTGAGTTCTGTGCTGTATAAATGAAATGCATGCTATTGTACATGTTTCTAAGTTGTGTGCATGTATGAGATGAACTGTATATATTTGAGTACTGTGCATGTATGAAATGAACTGTATATATGAAATGCTATTGTACAGAGGGTATGGCTAGCATGATTCCTGAGGCTATCCACAAAAAAAAAGAAATTTGTTAAAAAAAATATTAATGTCCACATACGGTTTTGATCTTATAAATCGTTTGTGATAGATCGAACTATGTAGTATCACAGAGTATCAAAGACCGTTCTACGCTAAAAATCGTCTCCGATAATGAAACTATTCCAGATGGTTTTGGCCTAGTATCACAGACGGTTTTCAGGTCACAACCATCTGTGATACTCATACTATCACAGACGATTCTGAGATTATAACCATCGCCGATAATGACACTATCCCAGATGGTTTTGACCTCAAAACCGTCTACGATACTCATACTATCACAGACGGTTCTGAGATTATAACCATCACCGATAATGACAATATCCCAGATGGTTTTGACCTCAAAACCGTCTGCGATACACATACTATTACTGACGGTTTTGAAATTATAACCGTCTGTGGTAATATGAGTATCGCAGATGACTTTGATCTTATAATAGTCTGTGTAGTAAGAGTATCACAAACGGCTTTGATCTTACAACATCTGTGATACTCATACTATCACAGAGGGTTCTGAGATTATAACCGTCGCTAATAATGACACTATCACAGATGGTTTTGACCTAAAAGCCTTCTGCGATACTCATACTATCACTGATGGTTCTGACATTATAACTGTCTGTGATAGTATGAGTATCATAGACGGCTTTGATCTTATAAAAGTCTGTGTAGTAAGAGGATCATAGACGGTTTTGATGTTATAACAGTTTGTGTAGTATGAGTATCACAGACAGTTTTGATGTTATAACAGTCTGTGAAGGGAAAAATCACAGGCGGTTCAAAACCGTCAGTGATAGTACTTGATTATCACTGACTCGAATATCCCTGATGGGTTAGAACCGTCTGTGATGACTGTTTTAACCCAACTATGATAATTAATTCTGTAGTAGTGCATGCTTGGCAGGTTCATCAGCCAGCATATGCCTTGCAAACTATTCCATTAATGTTGCCGTTTGCCACTTGGGGAATGTTACACCCTAGGTTTGGCGTGAAAATTCATTTTCGTAAAAAGTCATGCATGCATAGGTCTCTCCAAGATCAGCAAAATCAGCCCAGACTCATTCTATCCTAAGCCCCAAAAACTCAAAGAGGATATGACTCCATATGGGTCATCGTTGATAGACTCACCAAAGTAGCACACTTCATCCCAGTGAAGAAATTTACGATGGTAGTAAATTAGCAGAGCTGTATATGCAAAGAGTAGTGACACTACATGGTATTCCTAAGAAGATTGTTTCAGATCACGGAGCATAGTTTACTTCTAAATTCTGAAGTAGACTCCATGAAACTCTTGGAACTTAGTTGAATTTTAGCACGGAATACCACCCTTAGACAGGAGGACAAACAGAGAGAGTAAATCAGATTATTGAAGATCTTCTAAGAACTTGCATACCAGATTATGGGACATCATGGGACAAATGCTTACCATTTGTAGAGTTTACATACAATAATAGTTATCAAGCCTGTCTACAAATGGCACCATTTGAAGCCTTATATGGACGAAAATGCAGAACCCCATTGCATTGGAATTAGCCAGGAGAACAAAAAATCATCAGACCAAAAATAGTAGAAGAAGAAGAAGCTCATGTAAAACTCATCCGAGAAAGACTGAAGACAGCACACTCCCGACAAAAGAATTATGCAGACAATCGATGAGGAGAACTATCATTTGAACCAGGAGATTTGATTTATCTCAAGGTCATGCCATTCAAAGGATTGCACAGATTTCAGGTGAAGGGAAAGCTATCTCCAAGGTATATTGGACAAGTTAAGATAATCAATAGAAAAGGGGAAGTATCATATAAATTGGAATTACCTTTGGGATTAGCAGGAGTGCATGATGTGTTCCATGTCTCTCAACTCCGGAAATATTTAAAGGAGCCTACTGACCAGATAGAAGCACAAGGTACATCACTGCAAAAGAATCTTACTTACCTTGAGCACCCAATCAAAATCCTAGCCACCGATGAGCGTCATCTTAGAAGAAATAAGATCATGCTATGTAAGACTTAGTGCGGAAATCATTCAGAACAAGAAGCCACCTGGGAGAAGGAGGAAGATCTTCAGCAAGCCTATCCTTATCTTTTCTTGTCGTAGGTAAATCTCGGGGCGAGATTTCTTTAAGGAGGGTAGATCTGTAACACCCTGGGTTTAGGGTGAAAATTCATTTTCATAAAAAGTCATGCATGCATAGGTCTCTCAAAGATCAACAAAATCAGCCCTTACTCATTCTATCCTAAGCACCAAAAATCTCAAAATCTTCTCTGTAGAATCTAAATCAAGATCTGACTATCCAGATATGATCTACTATTTATCCTAAGTAGGAAAGCCTTCAGAAGCTAGATCAAATTCAATCTCTAACTCCCAGAATCATCAATCTTAATCTGTTTTCGAAAACAGAATTAATTGAATATCCCAATTACCCTAAAATACCCTGAGATTCAGAACTCCAATTTAAACAAATCTTGACCAAATCCAGGCCAAATTATTCTTGGATTATGATCAAGGGTATGCCAATACCTCAATCCAAAAATTTCGCTGCCAGATTCCACCATTAAGACCATTTTCGCAAATCAGTCCATAAAGTATCGCAGATTGGTCCTTTTCTTATTTTCCAGAAGCCTAAAAAGGCTAAAAGCCACAAATCAACTCCAAATCCTAATTTGATTTAGGGAATTCCTCCCAAATGCTCTTTAATACAAAATCTTCTTCTATGAGTATTTCAAAATCTTATCTTAAATCCCAGATTTTTCAGTTTCGACAAAACTCAGATTCTAAATACCCTAAATTACCCTATTTTCGTTTTCATTCAAAATCTGATCAAAAGTTCCAAATTTTGCCAAATGTCTTTCCCAAACTATTTGTTGAATTATTTGAACCACATTAGTGAAATCAGATTCAGCCTTAACCATCTATTTCTCAGAAATTACAAATCGGACCAAGCCAATTTTCAGAAATTGCAATCTGGTCCAAATTCCTGTTTCGACCACACCCGCCGGTACGCCTTCAACCAGCACCAGGCCTCGCCGCGATCTTTGCCGCCAGCCAAGCTCCGCCCTCGCTTGTGCCCGTGTGTGATTGTGCCTACATGCGCGCACATGTCCGCTGTTTGCTTCGATGAGCCGCTTCACCGGCACAATTTTCACTGCCTCCAACCTCACCAACTCCGCCCTGTGCCTATAAATAGCAGTCCCCGACCAGGTTTGTCTTCACCAATTCCCTCCAGAGCTCCTTAGCCATTAAATCCACCTTTTTCTTCGTCTTCGTCTTATTCTCCGGTGAGCCGCCGAGGAGGAGCACGACGCCAGATCAATCTACTGCATCAAATCCCAATTTGACTCGACCAGTAAGCGCCTTATGCTCACCTCATCATGCTGTAGCTCCTAATTGAACTTTGGTGGACCTTAACGCCGGTGATCGCTGTAAATTTTAAATGCCCTGTTCTAGCAATTGAACTCACTTTCATCCAAATTAGCCTTCTTTGTAGTAGAACCAAATGATCACCAGAGATGTTTGATCAAACCTATCTTGCCATAATTTGAATTGCAGCCCTAATTGAAGTTCTTCGTTTCTTCACGCGCCATCAAGGACAGCTCATGTCGTCGGCCCGCTCCACCGAGTGTCCGACAAAATGGACTGCACCAACTCACTCCTTGTATCCCGTAGATGGTGTAGCCAAGCCCGTTTGACCTCAATTGCCCTAAACCAGCATCGTCTTCTTCCACCGTCGTCTTCAAGTCCGGTGTCAACGTCGATGAGCTCCAAACCTCAACCACAACCAGATTCCTGGCTCCAGCACCATCAGCACTACCTCAGGAGCAAAAGCCCTCGACCAATTTAAGGTTTTATCATCTGTAGCTCGCTGTCACCATAGCCCGCTTCTGGTCCTAAAAGCCGATGAGTTCGATGTCTCCGTTCACTGTCGTCCGGCCATCTTCTTCCAATTAACTTCACCAACAGCTTCACCTTGACCTCGCCTACCCATTTGACAAAGGTGGCGAAGCAACGCTTGATCAAATCGACCAAACACCCAAAACCTAGATCCTGGTAGTGCACAGACACTCAGTTCACTGTGCACAGGGTTCTTTTTACAAATTCCTTGAACTTCTGGACCTTTCTACCATAACTAGTTTGTCAAACAGTTGCCTTGTTCCATTATGCACCCAATGCCTTAAGCTAAACTTGTTTGGTCCATTGAAAATCCTCTAAACCATACCTATGCCATTCTTGACTTTGTCAGGCTGTGAGCCGAATGTCAATCGGCTGACATTCACTATTTTTGAGCAAACTAGCCATGAACTGAATGTCGAATCTTATGTCTTGAAACCTTAATAACCTCCAGCATCCAACCTCAGCCCATAATCTACAAAACCCTAGAGTTTCAACTCAGTTCAGCCTACAGTCTCAATCAACTTCAGCATCGTTTAGTTATTCTTTTAAAGCATATCTGCATATAGATCCTAAAACATTTTAATATATCTAGTAATCATTGTATGTTTGATTTGTTGCGGAGTAGATCCAGAAGCAGAGTTCGAAGACTTCACTGCTGACACGACACCAACTATTGATTTTACGACGTGGAAAGCAAGTTATATTGTTGAACATCTTGAACCTATATTTTATCAGTTGCTATGATATAACCTTGAATATAAGTACAATTGCATGTGAAAGAATGGTTGGGATATGATTTGCAGTACTAGGCTGGATGCCTGTGAAATGTGAAATGATCAAGTAATGAGCCATAAGCTATTATATATGTATTTATGTTTATTCATGAAATAGAACATTAGTTGTGACCAGAGTTTAGTATGGAATGGTGGTGGCACAGAATGTGCAAGATTTTGGATGGTCTGGTCAATGGCATATAAGGACTAAAACCTTGTGTTGTGCTTCTAGTGGCTTGAAAAATTTACTAACCGCAAGCCTGGTATGGGACAGGCCTGAACAAGTAAGTATGCAGATCGCACATGAACCCCCTGCATGAGATGGGAAGTGGTGCACGATTTGACATGGAGTGTGGCTCCAACACATATCACTAGATGTGATGCACGCTGACCCAGTAATGGGAAGATGCAATCGGGGTGGGGGTATAGCCCGGCACAACTTTGGTTCGTCTGACCACAGGGTCAGGTGCGAATTATGAGTGAACCATAACAAAAGTTCCTTTTATCTCCACCTTGCCACTCACACTATGCAGTGAGGAAGCGTCTAATCATATTGATAGGATGGGCATTAAAGTGGAATATCTTGCAGGTAAATTGGTACCCCTCTGCAGAGTTAAAAACGTATTCAAATACTCTGAGCACCCAGGTTTCTAGGAGTCTGCTGCAGTGGATTAAATCCACGTCGGTGTGACATGAGTATATTTTCTAACTAAAATTTGGTAAGTCAAGATTACCCAAATGAGATGTGTTGTCATGACACAAGTACAGAAATGCGGTCTACTAACCCCAATCTTCTATCGGTTAGTAGCGATTTAGTAGAAAACCGATAGAAAATGAGCCTCGCGGTCATAAAAGGCCAATGGGTGTATTTTTCCTATCGGTTTGTAAGAAACTTACCGTTAGAAGAAGCAGTATGATTTACTCTAGCGGTGATGAACATATTTGCCGTTAGAAGAGATGCATAAGTACTGATGGGAGAATGTTGTGCGCCGATAGGATTGGTAGACTTCTACAACTAGTCTTATTCTATCGGTACTGTATGTGTATATTGACAGAATATGTACAAAAATTCCTATCGGCAATATGTAGTGTGCTGATAGAACCGTTCGCCTTCTACAAATATTTTTATTCTATCGGTAATGGATGCTTGTACCGTTAGAATATATCAAAAATTGCTTAGAACTGTTCGTCTTCAAATAGTTTTATTCTATCAGTAATGCATGTTTATACCGTTAGAATATAGCGAAAATATTTTAGAACTGTTCGCCTTCTACAACTAGTCTTATTCTATCGGCAATGTATGTATATACCGACAGAGTATGTACAAAAATTCCTATCGGCAATATGTATTGTGCCGATAGAACCGTTCGCCTTCTACAAATATTTTTATTCTATCGGTAATTTATTTTTATACCGTTAGAAGATATATCAAATTACTAACGGTATGAGGTTGTGTACCGATAGAACTTATCTAGTACTATAAATACCCGGGTATGTCTCTTTCATTATCACAGTTCATCTGGTGCTCGTAGTCCTAACCCGTAAGCTCGATGGACGGCCAGCGCACCTCTACCGGCGACCGCTGCACCTCCGCACCTCCATCGACGCCCTCTAGATTTCGGCATCCCAAGCAAGGTACGTAAAATTTCGGCAATATTGTTAGATTATTGTAATCCGATTGTGGCAATTATTCTGCAATTTTTGTATCCTTGATTTTGATGTGTCTTCTTTTCAATATGATTATGATCTGTGCAGGTCCTTGGATGATGCTCATGAGGGGCAACGTATTTCATGGTTCTTCATCGCAGTATGCTGCCTACGTTGGCTTGTTGGCGAAAGAAACGGTGAAGATCACCGTCGAGAGTTGGAAGGACGTGAAGGGTGAGATCTTGGTTGGATCGGTCGAGAAGATCCTTAAGCCCGGCGTGTTTCTTAAATCAGGACCTATAGAAAGCATCTTACATTTTTTTGCATGCACCAGCTTGTGGCCAGATGCTTACCTACTTGGAGAAGAAGAATTGTTGTCATTTGCACAGCCATTCTACACCATCACAGAACAACATCTTGGAAGGTAGGTTCTTTTTGTTAATGGAGTTGAGCTGAGTTGAGTTGAGTTGATCGAGTTTGAGTCCGAGGAAATCACCAATACAAATGTAACTCGACGGCAATTCCAGCTCCTCGGGTGTTTTCGAACTGAACTGCTATGGTTAAGTCCAATGTGGTTCAGACATTTGCTGTTTTGGATGAATGGATTTGTGATGTATCAGGTCTAACTTGTAGTCAGTAGTTGCATTGTCGCAACCTGCAAAGGTTCTCTTTTATGTAAAATGTATGGGCCACTGGGTCCTCGTCGTGATCTGTTGTTACTTTTAGACGTGGCTTTTCTAATATACATCGAATGTGTGAATTGTTGTATTTGTATATTGTTGTATATTTGTGTATCATGTATTGCTATTTGGGACATGAACTTGAATGTGTGGGGAGTATTTGTGTATTTAATTGTATTGGTAGGTAGGTGTGTATTTGTACTGGTGTTTCAGACATGCACTTGAATTTATGAACTGGCATGTGTATGTTTGTACCTGAATTTGTATTGGTGAACCGGCATGTGTATGTTTGTACCTGAATTTGTGAACTGGCATGTGTATGTTTGTACCTGAATTTGTGAACTAGAGTGTGTAATTTCTTTGGCAAGATGAAGTACCAAGTACCTAAGAAAAGAATTTTTGTGTCTCCTAGTTAATCTACAAATTAGCATTTCTTGAAATATTGCTTTATCTTCTAGTTAAGATATGTTTGATGTTACATTGTGTTTAGATATGATTCTTTGGATGTGAGAACTGGTGTCATGTGTGCCATGCAATACCCAGTTTGGTACCAGTACCTCCTCTAACGATAAATACACATATGTACCGATAGAACAACACATGTATTTGCTCAGTCATGCATCATCTAACGGTAAATACACATATTTACCGATAGAAAAACACATGTATTTGCTGTGTCATGCATCATCTAACGGTCAATACACATATTTACTGATAGAAAAACTCATGTACTTGTTGTGTCATGCATCATCTAATGGTCAATACACATATTTACCGATAGAACAAGAGCTATACCTGCTCAGCAAAGCACATTCTCTAACGGTATATGTGTGTTTTTACCGATAGAATATCTGAGCAGCAAATTACCTTAGTCGAATGGTTATTCATGTATTTACCATTAGAAAAAGGTCCATTATAAGGAAAACCCCACTCGACCATTGCTGAGCTGCTCTTTTGTTCTGTTGCACTCTGTGTCCCTCTGTTTGTGATGAAAGTTTCACGCTCGCAGCTACACTGCTAGGGTGATCAGGGCAAGCTGGAGGGAAGTTGATTGCACCCCTCTCTTTAAGGTATGATTAATTGTTGACACTTATCTCTCTCTCCTTCTAGATCTCCCTCCCTCTCTACTTGCAAGCTAGCTGTATTGTGTAGTTCCAAGTTTGTAGCTCTAAGCTTGGGAGCTAGCTAGCTGGAAATGCTTCATGTTTTAGGAGCTAACTAGCTTGTATTGTGTAGTTAGCTAGGTTAATTAGTGTTAATTTCGTCAGGCTAGAGTTTAACACATCAGTTGTAAGAGGCTGTACATGTACATATACATAACTTAATCGGGCAGGTTTCATGCATGGCTGACTCATTAAATTTTGTTAATTGTAGATGGACAGGAAATATTGGATGTATGGAATAAAACGTACTACTCTTGAATATTTGGATGGTGTGAATGAGTTTATTAAATTTGCTGAGCAACAAAAGGAGAGGAAGGGGGAGAAAAATATGCTTTGTCCTTGTACAGATTGTATGAACTTGAAGAGGTTTAGCAACTCTGATCAAATTAAGATTCATTTGGTTCGTCGTGGTTTTAACGCGCGATACACCCGTTGGATATGGCATGGCGAAGATCTTGAGGAAACAAGCACCACTACTACCAATCAGCAGGACTCGGATGTGGATTGCAATAATATCGATGATCATCCGAATTTTGATAATGTTCATTCCGATGTGCACGTAGATGATGATGATGACAATCTAGATGAGATGTTACGTGATGTAGAGGAAGATTACAACGAAAACAACTTCTGTGAATTTGAGAAACTGATTGCTGACTGTGAGAAGCCTCTGTTCCCTGGATGTGCAACATTTACAAAACTGTCTTCTATGCTGAGATTATATAACTTGAAGGCAGGCAACAGTTGGAGTGATAAGAGTTTCACAGCACTATTAGATCTTCTAGCGGACATGCTTCCAGAGGGAAATGAGTTGCCAAGATCTACTTACTAAGCCAAAAAACTGTTGTGTCCGTTGGGAATGGAAATCGAAAGAATACGCGCATGCCCAAATGATTGTGTGTTGTACCGTAACAAGTACTCCAGTTTGCATGTTTGTCCAAGATGCGGCGCATCGAGGTATACGTGTAGGGACCGGATTGACAGTGAACGTCATGAGGTAAAGAAAGGACCTTCGGCGAAAACTGTGTGGTACTTGCCTGTGATACCTAGATTGAAGTGGCTGTTTGCAAATCCGAAAGTCGCGAAGCACTTGCGTTGGCATGCTGAAGCCCAGAAACAAGGCGAAAAACTGAGACACCCAGCTGATTCTATTCAATGGAGAAACATCAACAGAACATTTGCTGAGTTCGGCGGCGAACTTAGGAATATAAGGTTCGGGCTGAGTACAGATGGTATGGACCCACATGGTAATATGAGCAGTCGGCATAGCACTTGGCCTGTTCTTTTATGCATCTACAATCTTCCTCCTTGGTTATGCATGAAGCGCAAGTATATCATGATGGCGTTACTAATCTCAGGACCAGACAACCCGGAAATGATATGGACGTGTTTCTAGCGCCTTTAATCGAGGACTTACAGAAATTGTGGAGCGAGGGGGTGTAGGTGTGGGATGCATACAAGAAAGAGAATTTCATCTTGCGGGCCCTGATATTTTGCACCATAAATGATTTTTCGGCCTACGGCAATTTGTCGGGGTATAGTACGAAAGGAGCCAAGGCTTGCCCTATTTGCCAAGATGAAACTGAGAGCATGTGGCTGCGAAACTGCCGGAAAACAATGTACATGGGTCACCGCAGGTTTCTTCCGGTGCATTACACGTACCGTAAGAAGAGGAAATCATTTAACGGGAAGCCTGAGAAGGGATCAGCTCTAGTGTTTCTGACCGGTAAGGAGATTTACTCGCGCGTGAATGACATCAAAGCTGAGTTCGGTAAGTATTCTAAACCTCAAGAAAAAAATGTTTGGAAGAAGAGATCGATTCTTTGGGATCTACCGTACAGGGAGCACTTACAAGTTCGACATTGCATTGACGTCATGCATGTAGAGAAAAATGTCTGTGACAGTTTGATTGGTTTGTTGTTGAACATTCCAGGAAAGACAAAGGATGGTGTGAAAGCTCGTCGTGACATGGTGAAAATGGGGATAAGGACTGAGCTTGCACCTTTAGAGAATGGAAAGCGTACATACCTCCCCACGGCCTACTATACGTTGTCCAAGAGCAAAAAAATAGAACTCTGTCGGTGCCTGCACGGTGTTAAAGTTCCATGTGGGTACTCCGCGAACTTGAAAAAACTTGTGTCCATGAAGGACCTAAGACTGGTTGGCCCGAAGTCCCACGACTGTCATGTGTTGATGTCACAAATGCTTCCCATTGCTATTAGAGGCATTCTCCCAGTTAAGGTCAGAGAGACAATCACAAACCTATGTTATTTCTTCAACGCAATATCTTGCAAGGTAAGTACATGCACTCTACTATAAGTTCATTACCTCCATTTGTGGAGCCTAATTAGAAGATTTTTCTGATATGAATATTTGGCGCAACTGTGTCCTCGTAGGTAATTGATCCGGATGGACTGGACGCTTTGCAACGCGACGTGGCTACAACTCTTTGTCAGCTCGAGATGTATTTCCCTCCATCCTTTTTTGATGTTATGGTCCATCTGATTGTTCACCTTATCAGAGAAATTAAGTTTTGTGGACCCGTGTGCCTGCGCTACATGTATCCATTTGAGAGATTTATGGGTGTATTGAAGGGATACGTAAGGACTCGTCGTCGACCCGAGGGGAGTATCATGGAAGGTTATGCCGCCGAGGAGGTGATTGAATTTTGCACAGATTATACATCAGGCAGTACATTTTTCTTTAGAACTTAATGATAAGCTAGTTCACAGCATTAATATATCTCAATTTTACTCCACAGTATGAGTTCTAACATGTACAGTAACTTTATCCTGTAAGTACTTAATTCTTCCCTTCAACTTTTCTTGCAAAAATCTCATTGCAGCCTCTTGCTTCTTCAAATTAAGCTCTGTAAAAATCCATTTTTCTGATGGTATTTTGTTATTTGTACTGATAGAAAAGGACATCCACTACTTTAATGTGTCTCAGGTACTTCAAAAGTTTCGCTGCGAAAATTTACTTATTCTATCGGTATTATTATGTTGTACCGATAGAACAATACTCTAGCGCTTTGAATTCTCAACTGTGTCACCATGCATCGCCTTGGAAATTCTATAAGTACCTCGCCATGCGTCACGGTATTTTGTTGTTTTTCTAATTCTCAAACTCTTTGACTCCTTATCTTCTCTTTCACAATGGCAACCTCAATGGGATCATCAGCCACGCCCTCCCCGGTAAGAACTCTAAATCTCCTAGGTTTACCCTTGCATTGTTAATCCATGTTCAGTACATTCTTGACCTGTTGATTTGCACAGGGAATGGGAGCCGTGGAAGACGCTGGTAAAGTCATGGCTGAGCTGAGGGCCCTCCAGGAGGAGCACAAGCTCCTTACGGACAAGCACACTTAGCTACGTCTTGAACTGGACGATCTCCTCCGGCGCATTCAGCGCATGAAGACGGCTGGTGACAATTCCTGGGCAAGGACGAGGCGTCTTCACGAGGAGAAGCAAGCCGCAGATATTACCATCACTGGCTGCGGTTTGACTATGAAGGATACAATAGCGATGCTGAGGGAGGTCGCAGGCCTTCTCGACGCGGTAGTAGTTGATCCTAAGGACAACTTGTCGCTAGAGAAGTCCTGCGTCCTGGCTACAAGTCAAACTGACTCTATTCTACATGCAGCCAGGGCTAAGACCACCCCTTTACCTAGCATTTTGGATTTTTATTTTTTTTTATAAGTGATAAAACAACAATGAATGAACAATTTGTTTTTATGTCACTTTTCTAATTTTTCGGCTATCTTCCCTCTTTCTTTATCATTCTGCAGCTTTCAAGCACTGTCTGTTTGATGTTACATTGTGTGTACATATGATTGTTTGAAGGTGAGACTAACGAATTTACTTATTCTATTGGTATTATTATGTTCTACCGTTAGAATAAATTCATTACTCTGATGGTATTTTGTTGTTTTTACCGATAGAAAAAGGGCATCCAATACTATAATCTCAGGCACTTAAAAAAATTTTCTGGAGAAAATTGGTCTCACGGGATTTTATTGTTTATACCGATAGAAAAAGGCATCCACTACTTCAAATATTGTTTTGGGAAAAATTTACTTGTTCTATCGGTATTATTTTGTTGTACCGATAGAAAAGGGCATCCACTACTTTATTACTCGTACATGGCCCATGAGTTTCCCTCCAGTCGAATAGTTCCAACTTATAGCACTGCGTCTCTTCGAGAGTGAAGAAAACCACAACCTCCGCAGTGACCACTCACTTCCTCTCTCCCACACGATGATCGCCGGCTGGATACTGGTTCGCCACTGCCACTGGTTCATATTTTTGTCCTTCGCCGGCCGCCGCTGCGTTCTACACCACCTCTCCATCACCACAACTGATCGCCGTAAATACCCTAATTCGTCGTTCTTTTTTCAGCATCTTCCTTATTTGATCTTTGTGTTTTGTACGTACTAATTCTTCAAGTTTTGTAATTACACTAGGGTTCTCTATTGTGTTGGATGATGAACATTCCGCAGGCAATGTTGATTTAAATTAGGGTTGACATAATATGTTCCAATGCTGTAATGAACCTATTTTGAGATTTTAACTTATATGTACTGCTGTATGTGTGATCAATTGTATCCAACTGCCATGTATTGCACATTATACGTTGGAGGTGTTCTTACACATATTCTATCGATATCTCCTGTATTTACCGATAGAAAACATGGCTATGTTCTATTGGCAGCGCATGTGTTTACCGATAGAAAACATTGTTATGTGTGAAATAATAATGCTGGCCCATGAATATTAGTATAGAAAATCATGGAGAATGTTGACTTAAACCAAGAGTATGTGATGCCAGTGAATGGCGGCTTATCAACAATATTCTAGAACAATATGTTATATCGGTATCTCGTATCTTTGCCGATGAAAAACATTGTTATGGTCTATCGGCAACTCATGTGTTTACCGATAGAAAATATTTCTGAACAGTTCAGGAAGTAATTTTTGCATGTCTTTCTTTTAGTATTATTTTCTTCGGACATCCCTTTTGCAGCCCTAATTAGTCTCCAGTCCTAGGCTGAGTTATGGAACTCCAAGAAGAATTAATTGCCATATGTTGCCTGCTTCCTATATGAAAATGTGTAGACGAAAATGCTGAGAAATAGAATCTTATCTTCTATTGGTAGCTTCTGTGTTTACCAATAGAAAAAATATTTAAAATAGGTCTTTTTGCTTTGTAAAATGATTTGGTTTGTGTTTCCATTAAATTTTTGATGGTTTGTTGATGGTTTTGTAGGGAAAGACATGTCGTCGTCTTCATCAGATGGTACTAGTGGTTCGACTAGGGCCAACCCCAACGTAACTGAAGATGCAGCTGGTTCATCCCAGCGCAAGAGGGTGGGGCGAGGAGCGACGACGTTGGGCCGTTTGGCCAAACGCACGGATCTTTCTTGCGAGTTCAACCAATTTGGGAGGCCGATCGGAAAGAATGCTCGGAAGTACGCGGCCTACGTTGGGCTGTTGGCGAAAGAAATGGTGAAGATCACCGTCCAGAGCTGGAAGGACGTGACGGCGGACGAGAGGGATAGGTTGTGGGCAGAAGTGAAGGTTAAATTAACTGAAATCGCTGAACTCTTTCGTAATCACGTTCTCTTGGCTTATACTAAAGTTTAACTAACTCGTGATTAATTGTATGCATTTTTTGAAAACAGGCTAAGTGGAAAATCCCCGACAATATACCTAGGACGGCCTGCTTGAAGGACATGAATGGAACACGGAAAACCTTTAAGAGCTGGCTCGTCAGTTACTTCCTCGCTGCGGGGAAATCTCCTTGCGAGAAGTACCCCTTCATTTCGGAGGAGGTATGGGAGGAATTCACCAAGCAGAAGGGGACTGAGGAGTTCAAGGCCCTTAGCGAGAAGAATAGGGCGATCCAGAAGAGGAGCGACCACCCGCATCGGCTCGGATCCTGTGGCTATGCGGGGAA
Source organism: Pharus latifolius (assembly GCA_019359835.1). NCBI lineage: Eukaryota > Viridiplantae > Streptophyta > Magnoliopsida > Poales > Poaceae > Pharus > Pharus latifolius. The sequence goes on along the minus strand of CM033330.1, from coordinate 27,872,306 downwards.
GGAGGAGCAGTGGAAGAAGGAAGATGAGCAAAATCCTGTCATCGACTCCCCTGAGTTGGCGCTCTCCGAGATCCGGGATGAGAGGTGCAAGCGATGGTGGAGGGGGAGTGGGTCCGTGTCATCCACGTGGTCTGTGCAGTTCGCAACCCCTGGGGACGCCGACATTGTGAGGCGAATGGTAAGTTGGCTATCCTCGTAAACTGTGTGCTCACAAGTGTATATAAGGCAATTTGTCTCACAATGTACCTTTAAATGTAACAGATCTCTTTTGAGAAGGAGGCAGTGGAGGGATTGTTTACCCCGCAGAGGGAGAACGACATCCTCACCTGGGCTCTAGGAAATAAGGAGCATCCCGGGCGGACACGGGCCGTGGGAGCCATTGTGTCGTTGAAGGCCGGTTTCGCAGATCCGGCTCCACCGAGGAAGAAGGCCCGCTCCTGGAAGGACAAGGAAGTGGAGCTCTCCAATAAGATACGGGCGGAGATACGGGCTGAGATATGGGCTGAGGTGCAGTCTGAGGTCGCACAAATGAGGGAAGACTTTGCACGGTTGAGAGAAGCATTGCTGGCCAAGAATGCAGATGTGGATCTCCAGGGCGACGGTACCCCGCGGGGTCGGATAAGCAGTTGCGCTTCGAAGATCCTCGCGGATCCAGTGGATCTACTTGACGTACTGCAAGCCTTCATCTGTGCACTTAAGTTGATGCCACTCCAATTCTGTTAGAGTTGTTTCGCTAATCTATTTTAATTGTTACAAATTTGCAGAAGTCGGAGGGCTGCATCCTATAGAATCACCTAGGCGCCGGGCAGGAAGTGGTTGGACACGGCTTCGTATATCCGTCTGGGCCGGATGTCCGGCTCCACTGCGTACCTCTGCGGTTGGGGTTCGCAGAGGTACAGGTGGACATGGCCATGCCGGCCTACAACGATTCTCCATCACCAGTCCCAACAGAGGAACTGTAGACACCTGCTGAGGCAGTGGGCTCCTACGTACAGTAGCCCAAGAAGTGTCTTCTAATACAACCAGTAAATCCTATTACATCCTACTCAATACACTCAGCTCGCAAAATCTAACATACGTGCTCATTAATTGAAGTGGCCTGCCGGCGGGCTACCAGGGGAGTGCGCCCCCAGCTCGGGGCATGAGGCCCGATCTCGTGTGAACTTGGACACATCAAAGACGGCCTAGACCCCACCCAGCGCATCCACGCCTTCACCTCGGAAGAAAGACGCCATCACCTCGCCCTTGCCTTTGAAGGGACGCGCTCAGTCCCCGGCAAAAGGCAAGGGCAAAGGGTGACAGGGGCAGCTGGAGAGGTTCAGGAACGGGTTCCCACTCGTGTCGGAGGCAGGTTTGCGCAACTTGGATCGATCAACCAGAGACCTCCACGAGTGGTACCTACACCGAGCTCGGCGCAATCTAAACTTCTTAGTTCCCTACAGGCCTGGGCAGTTCCACCGTGAGCCCGGGAGTATATCCGTGGCACATGAGGATCTGTTCGACCTCTACAACTGGCGCGAGCTCGATATGTCCATCATACGGACTGGAGTCCTGTGAGTTTGCTGATGCTATGTATTGCTGTTTTCTAACTCTGTTTGCTAACTCTGCATTGTCGTAGTTCATTTGAAATGTAGTAACTTTCTGTGCAATACTAATGTCGTCCTTTGCATGCAGGTGCATGTACAGGATAGCATCGGAGGCTGTGTGTAACAAGGTGGGTTTCCTCGACCCAGAGAAAATAAGCCTCACGATGCTAGAGCACGACGCCGCGCACGCTGAGCAGTACATATCCAAGGCGCTGATGGCGCAGCAGGGCAGGGAGTTCATTTTGGTGCCGTACCACCAAAGGTTAGTTCATTTCGTACTAATTTAACTCAATCTTGTATGTTACACCTGATATATACTTTGAGCTAGCGGTCCTCTTTTACGTACAATGCAGGGGCCATTGGATCCTCATCGTGATCTGTCCACCGAGGAACGAGGTGTACTACCTCAATTCGATGCGTGACAGATTATCGATCGAATATGTGGTCAAGGGGAATATGGAGGCGTAAGTAACTTATATGTTTGATTTAAATTTTGACCTCACTAGCTAATGATAATACATTAACCGGCAGTACTAACTAAAATGCAGGGCTTTTGATAAATATGTGTCTGCTGGAGGGAGGCATGCCGCACCGCAGGGCTCCCTACTAGCTTGGAAAGAATATGAGGTACTCACGAGACTTTTTGTTTATGCTTAATTAGTTTATGGAAACAGTAGCTAACATGTCTTCGCATATGCAATTATCTCAGTGCCATCAGCAGCCGCAATCGTGGGAATGCGGGTTTTATGTGCTGCGCTACATGTACGACCTAGTGCAGACAAACTTTGCCCAATTCCCCCAGGTAAGCATCGATAGCTAACCCAAATTTGAAAATTGGGTGTCACGTTCAAAATTAGGAAGTTAGTTACTCAGTATTCACACATGCTTGCAGATCGCCATGTCGAAAGACCAATACAAAAATGCAAAGATTAGAGATCTTCGACAAATCTGGGCTCAATATGTCATGGAGGAAGTTGCGCCCAACCATCCGCCATCACAATTTTCTCTTTTTCGTGTACTCTGTGCATAGACTGTTTATATACATGTGAATAAATATATATGTGAATAAATGTCTACATTGGATTGCAATTTGTATTTGTCCATATATATGTGAATAAATGTGAATAACTGTCTAATGTGTCAATCTGTTCTGTGAATTTACCCTTCTTTGCATCTGTACTATATATGTGAATGTACTGTATTGTGAATGTAAAGAATGTACTGTATATGTGAATGTTCTATCAGTAAATTCATTCGCAACCGAGAGACTACTATCACTTTTTCTATTGGTAAACTCATCCACAACCGAGAGACTACTATTGTTTTTTCTGTCGGTACACTTGTAATTACCGTTAGAAGAGAGTGACTTTTCCTGTCGGTGAACTCATACACACCCGAGAGACTACTATCATTTTTTCTATCAGTAAACTCATCCACAACCGAGAGACTACTATCATTTTTTCTATCAGTACACTCATAATTACCGTTAGAAGAGTGTGACTTTTCCTGCCGGTGAACTCAAACACAACCGAGAGACTACTATAACCTTTTCTATTGGTAAACTCATCCACAACCGAGCGACTACTATCATTTTTTCTATCGGTACACTCGTAATTAACCGTTAGAAGAGTGTGACTTTTCCTGCCGGTGAACTCATAAACAACCAAGTACTATGATTTTTTCTATCGATAATCTCTTTCACAACCGAGAGAGTACAATCATTTTTTCTATCGGTAAACTCATTTCCAACCGAGAGAGTACTAAGGTTTTTTCTGTCGCTAAACTTGTAATTAACCGTTAGAAGAGTGGTACTTTTCCTGCCGCTAAACTCATTCACAACCGAGAGAGAACTATATTTTTTCTATCGGTAAAATCTTTCACAAATGTCAGACTACGACGGGTTTTCTACCGGTGTTTTCCTAAGATGCCGTTAGAATAGTGAAGTTCTTCTATTGGTTATTTATCGATAGAAAATGACCTGTCTTGTTCTATCGTGTCTATCTCTATCGGTACAAAAACCGATAGTAGAAGGGTGTTTTTTACCGATAGAAGAAAGCTTTTCTGTACTAGTGTGATAAGGGGTGCAGTCGTGGGCTGTCGTGTGTCGACCTGTCGCGGTAGTACTACAAATAGTGAAACATGAATAGCATTGCTATGTTATGAAAAGTACTGCCATAAGCATAAGTTGTAAAGAGAAAAAGTATTTTGCAACCTTTCCCTCTTTCCCTACTAGCGTAGGTTCACATCATTTGTTGGGGGAAAACCCGTGTCTCCAGGCGATCTATGGAGTGGGCTCCCGAGTGCCCTGGGTCCTACTTCCAGAGATGGTTCCCGGCTGGTTCCAGGGCCTAGGTCCCAAACCATCCCCAGAGCACTTGGGTCCTTCCTCCAGAGCGCCAGGTCCTTCGTTTGCAGATGGTTCCCGATGGGTCCCTGGGCCTTCGGGCCATGGTCCCGAGGGATACCCAGAGCACCTGCACCCTTCATCCGAAGACGGTTCTCAGCTTGTCCCCGGGCGTCTGGGACCTAGGTCCCATGGGATCCTTGGAGTGCTGGGTTCTCTGGACCAGTTCCCGGTGGGTCCCAGGGCCTCTAGGCCCCCTGTCCCGGGGGATCCTGGTGCACCTACGCCCTTCGTCCAAAGATGGTTCCCAATGGGTCCCATGGCCTCTGGGCTCTGGGTCCCATGGGATCCCCGGAGTGATGGGTCCTTCGTCTGGACATGGTTCCCAGAGGGTCCTGGGGCCTCCGGGCGTTGTGTTCCAGGGATCCCCGGAGCACTTGCGCCCTTTCTCCGAAGACAGTTCCTGGCGGGTCCCTGGGTCCCGTGGGATCCTTGGAGCGCTGGGTCGTTCGTTCGGAGATGGTTCCCACTGGGTCCCATGGTCTCCAGGCCCCGAGTCCTGGGATCCCCAGAGCATCTGCACCCTTCGTCCGAAGACGGTTCCAAGCGGGTTCCCGGGCTTCCGGGCCATGGGTTCCAAGGATCCCCGGAGCACCTGCACCCTTCATCCGAACACAATTCCCGATGGGTCCCTTGGCCTCCGGGCCCCGGGTATCGTGGGATCGTTGGAGCGCTGGGTCCTTCATCCGGAGATGGTTCCCAGCAGGGTCGCGGGCATCTGGGCCCCGAGTCCCAGGGATCCCAGGAGCACGTACGCCCTTCGTCCGAAGATGGTTCCCGATGGGTTCGTGGGCCTCTGGGCCCTTGGTCCAGTGGGATCCTTGGAGCGCTGGGTCCTTCATCCGGAGATGTTCCCAGTGTGTCCCAGGGCCTCCGGGCCCCGGGTCCCGGGTTTCCCAGAACATCTGCGCCCTTCATCCGAAAATGGTTCCCAGTGCATCCTGGGCCTCCGGGCCCCGGGTCCAGCAGGATCCCTAGAGCACTGGGTCCTTCGTCCTGAGATGGTTCCCGAAGGATCCCGGGGCTTCTGGGCCCCAGGTCCCGGGGCTCCCCGGAGCACCTGCGCCCTCCGTCGAAAGACGGTTCCCATCGGGTCCCGTGGGATCCCCAGAGTGCCTGGGCCCGACGTATGAAGACAGTTCCTAGCGGGTCGTAGCTAGGGCTTTTTGGTCTTTCGCATGTTTTGGGGCCTATATATACCCCCTTGTATCTCATTTGTAAGGAACTCTCAATTCATTTTACACACTCAAAACAATAGGCTCCCTTGGAGACCTCTCTCCCCGAGAGAGCACCTCCCAGTAGACTTACGTCCGGAGGGCGCCGACAGGACTAGGACCCCATTGGGACCTGAACCTGTATAAAAACTACCGTGTCAATTGCTGTGTTGCCCGGCGGCAGGTGACCGCTCAATCGGTCAACTCGCGCCGTTGTTTGCGTGTCAAGTCTTTCCGTGAAATCTGCTAGTAGTATATTTTATACCACGACAGTTGGCGCCGTCCGTGGGGACTCATGACGAATCGCCGTGGCTCCCCCAAGAACCAGAGCTCAAGCCCTCACCCTTTCCGGTGGTGCCGGTCCCAGCGAGCTGGCGCCGCCTCCGCAAGAAGATGCTGCTGTAACGACCCCACCATACGGGGGCACCCGGAGAGAAGTACCACCTTCTTCTCCTGAAATCTCCGGTAGAGGTGTTCCCGTTTCTAGTCTGGCGACCGCGACCACGTTTGCGGGACCTAGCGCCCCCAACCGGCACTCCCGGTCTTCAGAGACCCCTTGCTTGAGGCCTTGGTCGAGGGCCAACTCCATGCCCAGCGCACCATAGAGGAGTTGTTGCACGCCTTAGCACTGCCTCCGGCTCCCATCTATCCGCCCCCCATTCCTGTTAATGAGGGCACCACCTCCGTTTTTTAGGGGCACTCGGCAGCTTTCCCCGCACCAGGAGCTGTCCCCGTGCCGGGGACTTACCCCACGCAGGGAGCTCTATCCGCGGTGCGGATTGACCCCGCGCAGGGATCTTTCCCCACACCGGGCACTTACCCCAAGCCGGGGACTTACCCCATGCAGGGAGCTCTCCAAGCCGGGGGCTTACCCCACGCTTGGAGCTTTCCCCAAGCTGGGGGCTTTCCCCGCGCCGGGCGCTTTCCCGGCATTGAGACCTTACCTTGCGCCGGGAGCTTAAGGGCCTTAACCCGCGCTGGGAGCTCTCCCCGCACCGGGGCCTTACCCCGCGCCAAGAGCTATCATCGCGCAGGGAGCTCTCCTCGCGTCGGGGCCTTACCCCGCGCCGAGAGCTCTCCCCACGCCGGGGGCTTACCCCGCGCCGGGAGCTCTCCCCTCACCTGGACCTTTTTCCGTGCCAAGGGCTCTTCCTAACCCCGTGCCGCGGATGGTTGCCAGTGCACCCAGAGCGGCTCCTGGGCTGGTGGTTTCCATTGCCCCCGGGATGGCCTTGGCGCCCGCGGTGATCCTCCCCCACGAGAGTTCTCCTGCACCAGCTCTCGAGGATGCCCTGGAGACACACCCAGCGCCGGGCCGTGCCCGCGTTCCAACGGCCGATGCGCATCTGCTCCCTCCTCCCCCGGGGCCGCCCCCGAGGGCTCCGCCGGTGGATCAGACCTGATTAACTCCGGAGGAGGTGGAGCGCATGCGTGCCGTGAAGCCTAGCGAAGCTCCCTCCAGGCACAGGCCGAGGACACGCCCCCAGACCAACCGGGGAGGGAGACTAGTCGACGAAGCCACCACCACCTCTAGGGGACACCTGGAGGTTCAAGAAGCTAGCTCCAACCCTGAGGAGTGGATGCGCTACCACCGTCCAGGCGGACCGCTGGGGACTCTCCCTGACTCCAATAACGAGCGCGTCTCCCCTGCAAGGGGGGACAACGACTGGGAACCTTCCCGGGGAGATGAGGGGGCCAACCAGCCCTTGTGCCGCCGGCTCTGACGCGTTCGATGGCCAAAGACATATCGCCCGCTCCACATCGAGCACTACAATGGTGAGGCCGATCCTTACGAACTTGTGCAGGTGTACTACACGGCCATCTCAGTGACTGGGGGGGATGAGACGGTGCAATGCAACATCTTCCCCCTCTACCTTACTGGAATCGCCCACTCATGGTTTTACAACCTGAGGGCCGGTTCCATCAAGTCCTTCGTGTAGCTCAAGCGCGAGTTCGGTGCGAACTTCCAGGGGAACTATGTGCGTCCCCTGGACTCGTCGCAGCTCTACACCATTCGGCAGAGGACGGGGGAGACCATCCGCAGCTTCTACAAACGCTTTGCTCAGGTCAAGAGCAAGGTGGTGCACGTCCCTGACTCCAGAGTCATCGAGGCATGCAAGAGCGGGATTGTCCTTGGGGAGCTCCATCGGAGGCTCTCCCGCAGCTGCCCCTCCTCTGCCGATGAGCTGTTCAACGTACTTGAAAAGTACGCAAGGGCAGAGGAGGACGACCTCTGGAAGGAGAACCAAGGGGTCCCCCCCCCCCGGCGCCAAGAGGGATCTTGGGGACTCTTCCCACAAACGTCTCAAGGAGGGACATCACAGCGAGTCGAGGTCTCGGGACATCTTCATTCTTGAAGACGGAGGTGGCTCTCGCAATGCCGATCGGGGTGGTTGCGCCCCCCCCCCCCCAAGTCAAAAAGGGCGGGAGGCCAGCCCTCCCGTGCTCGAGACAATCCCGCGCCGGGAAGTAATGAGGTTGGGGCCAACTTATGGTGCGCCTTCCACCAGTCCACTTCCCATGCCACTCGAGAATGTAACGCACTTCATCAACACTTCGTAGCATTTCTCGAGCAACATGGGCAGCGGGGGAGAGACTTTCCTTGGCCCATCAGTCAACACAGGCGGCCCTCCCCGCTCCCTGTGGGGGACACCAGGAGATGGCCCAAGAAAGGGGCTCAACCGATGAGCCCCCTTTCCAAAACTCCCAGGGACATGTCTCCTAACTTGGGGGGATCCTGTCCGTGAGCCCCGCGCTGGACCCTCGAAACGAAGCCCTCCCTGCGAGGATGCCCTCACTTAGAGGATGCCCTCCTCGCAAGGATTCCCTCACTTAGAGGATGCCCTCTCCTTGGGGATGTCTGCACTTGGCCCCTGGGCCTCCTCCTAATTTTCTCGCACTTCGCAGGGGAGAGGCGTTGTATTAATTTACTTAATCAATGCAAATTAGTCGTTCCCCTATGAATCTTCTTTTGCAGGGTGTATTTTTTCACCACCTCCAAGGCAATGCCCTCCCAGCGAGGATGCCCTCCCTGTGAGGATGCTATTCCGAGCTGTTGGGGGAAATCTGCGCCCAATAGATCCCGGTTATATGCGCCCCGGTGACTTGCGTCTCAGGCGCGGGCACCATATCGGTGATAAGCTCCCCGGTGACGGGCATCCCCGCGTCCCGGGCACCTCCCCCGGGGGGGCCACCATCCCAATGATAAGCACCTCGGTGGTGGGTGTCCCCGCGTCCCGGGCACCACCACAGTCCCGGTGATATGCACCCCGATGACCCGCGTCCCGAGCGCCGCCACCATCCCGGTGATAAGCGCCCCGGTGGCGGGTGTCCCAGCATCCGGGGCGCTGCCACCATCCCAGTGAGAGGCGTCCCGGTGACGGGTACCCCCATGCCCCGGACGCCGCCACCGTCCCGGTGAGAGGTGTCCCGGTGACAGGCGTCCCCGCGTCCCGGGCGCCACCACTGATGTGAACGGTGTCCCGATCTTCCGATAGGTAGAGGTAAATCGATTAATGGAGAACTCGACGTTGATGATCCGGCTTCCAATCAGAACTGATTCGAACCTCTGCAATCGCTACACCACGGCTCCGTTGGTTATCAACCACGCCAAGACATGGTTGACCTCGCCACGAAGGCTTATCCCTGCATGTGAATTGAGAACAAAGCAAGAACACGGTAGACGCAATCTAAATATTGCCAATTACCAATGAAGAGTACGAGTTGGGGTTCCACAAACCGATAAACGGCGAAAACTGTCTAAGCAGTATAATCTAACCAAAACCCGAGGAAAAAGAAGGGTACCAGCGGCCAGAGGAGGGGCGCCGGCCATGATGGGACCCACACACACGCAACCCTAGGAATACATGGGCTTTTGGCCCAAAGAAGAGGTGACGCAGAACCTGGTAGTTTCTGTCTGGTGGTGCCTTTCGGAGATTCCTGTCGTTACTTGCCAAATCTGGCAGTGTGACCAGAACCATTAGAAAGCTTACGAGATAATCTTTCCGTGGAGTGGTGGATCTTCAAAAACGGACTTCAGACACGAAAGTTACGGCCGTTTGAAGTTGGACTGCTCCTGGACGGCCGAACCGGGTTTTTCTGCGAGTTGGGCTTCGACGGCGACTTGAGCTTGGAGTTGGACCTTCCTTGGGACGTCGAGGCTTCTGGCATGAGGCTTTGGACTACTGATGAAGGCTTTAAAGGCATGGCTTGTGGATTGAGGCCTCCATGCATTGAAGTAGTAGGGGAAGGAGCGGCGGTCGCAACCGTGTCAGCGATGTCCTCATCATCCTCCCCTTGTTGAATTGGAGTCGTCCTCGACTCCATCTCATGCTCTTGCAAAAGGTTAGTGGCAACAACAGGAGGCAAAGAAATAGATGCTTGCAATGAATCCTTGTCCGTGTCAATGATGTCCTCATCATCCTCCCCTTGTTGAATTGGAGTCGTCCTCGACTCCATCTCATGCTCCTGCAAAAGGTTAGTGGCAACAACAAGAGGCAAAGAAATAGATGCTTGCAATGAATCCTTGTTAGTCAATGGATCATGCGAAGGAATTTTTGTATCTAACAAAACAGCACCCTTCAATTTAATCTTAGATCGTTTAACTCCAAGTTCTTTTGGTGGGTTGTGTTCTTGAGCTACACATTGATTTTCAGTTCTATCACAATCTTGTTTCTCTCTTTTGGCTCTCTCTTCATCAATTTTCAGCAGCTCTGCAGGGGTCATAGGATACAAAAAAATTTTCTTACCCTTGAACATAAAACTATTTTGATTGGTCCTACCATGGTGAATGGAATTTCTATCATATAACCACGGCCTACCTAATAACAGTGAACATGCATCCATAGGTACAACATCGCAGTCAACATGATCATGGTAAGAACCAATGGAGAAGTGTACGAGCGCAGTTTTAGTTACCTTGTGCTTACCACACGAATTTAACCATTCAATCGAGTACGGGTGTGGATGTGAACTTGTGGTCAAGCCAAACTTCTCGACCATGTCCACAGTAGCGAGATTGTTGCAGCTACCTCCATCAACAATGACGTGCACAACACACTCTTTGACAACAAACCTTGTCTGAAAGAGGTTGTGGCGTTGATTCTGTTCAGCACGCACTGGTTGTGTGCTCAACACTCGCTGCACAATAAAGGACTGGTAGTTATCCGTCGCCGCAGTGCCTAAAGTTTCCTCATCATCGCCGTCCGCATCATGTTCAAACTCATCATGGGATTCAGCTTCAACTTCAACTTCATGGGAGGCAGCTTGCTCCTCTTCTTCTTTATCACCATGAGGTGGACGCTGCTGCTCCATATTGTCCAACCTGGTAGCAAGGTTGGAGATGCGCCGGTCCATCCTCTCAAATAAAGTCTGGTTCTCACGGTTGGTTTGAGCCAAGTCATCAATCTTCGTATCGAGTTTTGCACTGATGTCGGCCAACATCTTGCGGATCTCATCTTCCTTTTCTGCAGCTCGAGCTCTTATTTGCGGTGCTGCCATGGTTAGTAGTAGAAAACAAAAGACAACACAGAAGAATTATCCCTATGACTACTAGGTGGTAGCAAGTGGGATTCTCACAAAGCGTTTTACCATGCTCTTACAAGTGTTCTTACCAAGGCAGTAGTGGTGCAACCGGTGGCTGGTTCATGATACCGTGACGAGCGTGAGTGAGGCAATTGCAAGGTAAAACTGTAACTGAGTTGGAAGAAAGCGGAGCTCAGAAGGCTAATATATGTGCAGCAACAATTCAATATCAGTAATGCAAAGTTGAAAATTAGTCTAAAGTAATAGCCAAAGTGCTGGAACTAGCCTAGACTTAGATCTAGCTCAAGTAAGCAACTAGAATCACAAAGGACTAGAACCCAAGATGCGCCACTAAAAATTCTCCTCTTTGCTACACATATTTTTTCTATTATTTTTTTTTACATTTGATTTTTTTATGTTCGTTTTTTAATAAACAGTGCAGCATTTTCTTGTGTTTTTTTTTTGCACTTGCCTCTTTCTTTTGTAACTGTACAACGAAACAGAAATATTTTTTGGCAATTTCGCACTACAAAAGCTCCGAATCTAAAGATCTACCCAACAGAAAAGTTGTAGAGGGTCTTTTTATCTTTCCAACAAGTACAAGAACATCAAAAACTGAGTTGGGAATCAAAAGATATGGCAATTTTACCGAAACTATCTCAGATTGAGCAATTTGAATCCGAATTGGACTAGAGTTTGAAGAATACACAACTAACTTTGCGCAAATTTTAGTGTGACAAAAACAGCCGAATTTGAAGATTACCCCAACTAAGCTTTTGTGGGATTTCTCGTAATGATTCCATAAAGTATAAGTTTATCCCAATCCGAGCTCGGAAGAAAGAATTATAATGAAAATACCGAAACAGACGTATTAGATTCAAACTCTACACTACCGACATTAACAGCCCAATATCTCATAGTTGGAAGCCGAATCTGACTTCCACCTCAACCGAAAATTTGTAGACCACGATCTGATGTTTCCAACAAGTACAAGAATGTAAAAATCTGAGTTCGTATGAAGAAGATATGATGAAAACAACGAATTGGACAGCGGTAGATTCGAATTGGACGAGACGACGAGGGGATCGACGTGGAATTCGACTCCGCGACGAGATGCAAGACTAAAACTAAAAAACCAGCACTCGACAACGATGGATGAAAAATCAAAGATGCAAACTCACAAGAACAATGCAAGATTAATGGCTAGGGTTTGGACAAGGTAAACAAATTTTTTTTTCTAGGGCAAATTTTCTGGACTTTAGGACGAAGAACATAATCAATCTAAACAAAGAGGGGATACAGTTTACCTATCGGGCAACCTTCGCTCTGATACCAACTGATGTGAACGGTGTCCCGATATTCTGATAGGTAGAGGTAAATGATTGATGGAGAACTCGACGTTGACGATCCGGCTTCCAATCAGAACTGATTTGAACCCCTGCAATCGCTACACCATGGCTCCGTTGGTTATCAACCACACCAAGACACGGTTGACCTCACCACGAAGGCTTATCCCTGCATGCGAATCGAGAACACAAGCAAAAGCACGGTAGACGCAATCTAAATATTGCCAATTACCAATGAAGAGTACGAGTTGGGGTTCCACAAACTGATGAACGGCGAAAACTGTCTAAGCAGTATAATCTAAGCAAAACCCGAGGAAGAAGAAGGGTAGCGGCGGCCATAAGTAGAGTGGTGGCCAGATGAGGGGCGCCGGCCATGATGGGACCCACACACACGCAACCCTAGGAATACATGGGCTTTCGGCCCAAAGAAGAGGTGACGCAGCACCTGGTAGTTTCTGTCCCATGGTGCCTTTCAGTGATTCCTGTCGTTCCTGACCAAATCTGGCAGTGGGAACAGAACCATTGGAAAGCTTAGGAGATAAGCTTTCCGTGGAGTGGTGGATCACCAAAAACGGACTTCGGACGCAAAAGTTACGGCCATTTGAAATTGGACTGCTCCTGGACAGCCGAACCGGGTTTTCCTGCGACTTGGGCCTCCACGGCGACTTGGGCTTCGAGTTGGACCTTCCTTGGGGCGTCGAGGCTTCTGGCATGAGGCTTTGGACTACTGATGAAGGCTTGAAAGGCATGGCTTGTGGATTGAGGCCTCCATGTATCGAAGAAGTAGTAGGGGAAGGAGCGGCGATTGCAACCGTGTCAGTGATGTCCTCATCAGCCACCGGGGGGCCGCCATTCCGGTGTTAAGCGCCTCAGTGGTGGGTGTCCCCGCGTCCCAGGAGCTGCCACTGTCCCAGTGATATGCACACCGATGACCCGCATCCGGAGCGCCGCCACCGTCCCTGCGAGAGACGTCCTGGTGATGGGTATCCCCATGCTCCGGATGCCGCCATCGTCCTGGTGAGAGGTGTCCCCGCATCTTGGGCGCCACCATGTGTGCCCCGGATGCCGCCACCGTCCCGGTGATGGGTGTCCCCATGTCCCGGGCGCCGCCACCAGGGGGGCCACCATCCCAGAGATAAGTGCCTCGGTGGTGGGTGTCCCCGCGTCCCGGTGAGAGGTGTCCCGGTGATGGGTATCCCCGTCCCCCAGACGCCGCCACCGTCCCGGCGAGAGGCGTCCCGGTGATGGGTATCCCCGTCCCCCAGACACCGCCAACGTCCCGGCGAGAGGCCTCCCGGTGATGGGTATCCCCGTCCCCCAGAAGCCGCCACAGTCCCGGTGACGGGTATCCCCGTGCCCCGGATGCCGCCACCATCCCAGTGATAAGTGCCCCGATGGCGGGTGTCCTCGCGTCCCGGACGCCGCCACCGTCCTGACAACACAGGGTCTTTCCCCGCGCCGGGGGTTCACTCCACGCCGGGGCCTTTCCCCGCATTGGGGGCTTACCCTGCGCTGGGGCCCCACCCTGCACTGTCGGGATGGTTCTCCCAGCGAGGATGCCCTTCCCGCGAGGATACCCTCCCCAGAGGATGCCCTTCATAGGATGCCTTGAATGAGGGTCATGGGCTCCTGCTTAGCCCAAGTGGCGAAGGCGGCAGCGCTGCTCCCCTAGGGCGGCTTACAATTCCCCTCGTGGACTGAAGGCATAAGCGGCATTCCGGTTCCCAGAAACCATGGTAACTAGTCACTTTGAGGGGTGAGTCCCCCCCAAACACTCCAAAAGTCCCGGCAATGGGAGCCTCGCTTCCCGGGCGGCTTATGATAACCCCTTGCGGACTGAGGGGGTAAGCGGCAACCCAGTTCTTAACTGTAGTAACGAGTTGAGGGAATAGTCCCCCCCCCCGGCAAATATTCCAGAGCCCATCATGGCGCTCACTGTGAGGACCACGAAGCTGGTCGACTAGTTGGAGGCCACGTGGCTAGCTAAGAGAGTGGTCACAATGCTGCCGCCTAAATCTACGTGTTCGATTTTTGTTCTGGAAAGATGACTGTCAGGCTGTGCAGTATCTGTTAGGGGTTCCTTGCAACCACCTCTCATCCGGAGCGAGTGCCATTGCTCACCCCTATATTTGCTTGTCATCATCCAGCATTCGAATTTGGGTCATTTCGGGTCGTTTCTGAGTCTCAAAGGCATTAAACAAAATAAGAGAGAAAAAGAAAAGAAAGGGAGATTTTCTTTTAGAAATCAGCCTAAACACACGAGGCCCAATAGACCACAGCTTTGCATTTTAGCCCTGAAGCTTTATCATATCACAGCCCAATTGAAACATTTTGCACAAAACCCCTCCAGCTTCTCTGATTTGGCAAATCAGTCCAAATTACACCAATCCAGCTTAGGGCAGCGCCACCTGTTTGCCAGAACAGTTATCGCAGCCATCTCAACCCTCTTTGAGTCGGTTGCATGCATAGCACACCAAATAAATCAGGCTTTACAGCACAATTCACACACAGCAACACAGATCACTAGGAGCTTAGGTAAACCAGTAAGAGCAGTAGAGATTAAGGCAAAACCACCAAACTCAGGGTAAGCCAGTAAAACTGTAGAGCAGAGAAAGAGAATAGCAAGCAATTTAGTCACCTATTTATTCCTTGTGCCTTGTGATCACAGGTGAAGTAGCAGAGGTTAACCAGGAGCAAGGAGGAAGAGTCCTAGAACAGCATCAAGGTGATAGTTGAACTCAAACTCCATCTTTATCATGTCCTAGTTACTAAGTTTTATAATTCAATTAGCTCTTAATTGCTTAGTTAGAGTTTAAGCAGCAGATAATAGCCGTTGCACCAGGATCACCCAAAACCACCAGAAAACCTATAGATCATTGCTACCACATGAGGTCTGTTCATTCACCAATCACCAGTCACAGCCATCAGAGCTTGTATATAGTCAATGCCTCAGTCACAGTCATCACAGTTCATAGCACCACACAGAACACTGCACCAGATTAAGCAAGCACCACGACCCAAAACCCCAGCACCCATCCCAAATCCAAGATGGTGGAAACTCACCTGAGGCGCCAACGGCAGGGACCTGGCAGCCAGCGAGCCGGCCGGCGGCGCGTCCAAGCGCACGGCGGGCTACCAATGCGGCCACGCCGCTAAGTCGTTGCCATGAGCCGCGAGAATGGAGGCGAGGCGGCACGGCCCGGGCTACGGCCGACCGCGACGCAAGCGCCACCGAGATCGCAATCGCCGGTGAGAAGTCAAACGGTGGCGGAGTAAGAGAACAGGATAGCTCAATCTAGGGTTTGGCCAGAGGTTCTCTCGGGTGCGAGTGATGGAAAAGAGCGGCACGTGAGGTAGGAGAGAGAGAGAGAGCTTCACGAGAGGAGCTGCGGCGGCCGGCGCCAGAGCCGAAGGAGGCAATGTTTGGGTTTCAGGAGGCCGCAACCGTGAGCGGGTGTGCTGTGTTGTGTGTGTTTGTGTGTGTATGTGTGGTGTATGTGTGTGCTGTGGTGAGTGCGGCCGAGAGAGGGAGAAGAGGGAAGGTTGGGCCTGGGTCGACCCAACCAGAGCCAACGGGAGTTGGGCCGGTTCAGGCCCAACCGAAATCTTTTCTATTTATTTCTTTTTCCAATTTAGATTCTGTTTTAAATTCGGATTTAAGTCTAATTGAACACTGTTTTATATCTAATTAAAAATCTATTTAATACAGATATTTAGATAACTAAATATTAAGACTAATTAGCATTTGCAATTTCTAAAATTGTACCTAGTTTAATAAGAGTTTAATCAAGTTAGATATTTGTATATGCATGCAAAATATATTTTCACTCCTTTAATACATCAATCTAAATTGTTTCCATTTCCCTCATACCATGCTTTATCCAGGCAAAAGAATTTTTAAATCTATAAATCACTTTTGTCTTATTTTATTATTTCAAATAGCAAATAATTAGTTATCAACTTAAATAGCATTAGCACTAAATTAGTATTTTGACCAAATTATTTTAGACCTATGTTTCAATCATCAAAAAACAAATATTATTTACTTTTTGAAAACTACCCAACTCAAAGTGATTATGTAATTCCATCATACAGTTCAATTAAACTAAATTAGACTTCTCAATTTTGTCGGGGAGGGTAGTCATTACGTTAGAAGCGGGATGCGATCAGCATATACGTGTTATATCTCTGCATAGTGATCACCAATGTTCTTCTAGGAATTTATATATGCCATTATTTTAATTCTAGGAGCGGAGCTGAGCGAAGAGCCCCAGAGCAATGTTCATATTCTAGATTCTGAATTTGCTATTTCAAGCAAGTTTTTATTCTTGACCATATTGATCATGTTTGATTGATTTTATTTTGTTATCCTCTATTTAATAATCTATGTAGCATTATCATCTTCCATCAAAAGAATATTTTATAAAAAGATAAAAGTTGGTCATGATGAAGTGTTGTGAATGGAAATGAGTAATCTTGAGGAGAGCCGATGGAGGGCTCGAATCTTGTATTAAAGTATGATTATAATGTTAAGGACACAACCAACTGTCATTTCTACCCAGCACCGTAATACCCATATCAACCATAGACCTGGTATGGGACGGACCTAGTCGAGTATCTTATCCAGAAACTAGTACACCTCCACAATGGGAACGTATATGTGTATGTATGTGGTGACATGAAGGGAGACTGCCCTGATGAGGGTTCTGGAGCTATAGGCTCAATCGGTGGGTGTAGCGGATGCATCCGACTACACAGGTATGGTGGTACCATACCAGTGGAGGGAACTAGTGCAAGGGTTTGAAAAAGGCTTTGTTCTCTTGATGATGTCACGCATTGTCAGAAATGCGGAGCACTGTTGACGAACACCAACAAGGAAGTCAAGAGATTCTGTGGGTAAAGTGATACCCCTCTGCAGAGTAAAATGTGGATATTCACTCCTTGTTCTCAGGTCGAGAACTGTGTCGCGGCAGGAAAGGAGACCTACAGCTGGTCTCACCCTGTGGTACAAGTGTTCAGTAGAGTTTACTTAATAACTGGAGTCATTTACAATCACAAATGAATTTCTCAATCAAAACTCATCCTTGCTAATATGATATAATATCCCTTTGACTAGTTAAGGTCTGCATGGTGCATTTATACATCCCAATTGCTTGCTAAGTGCCTCGGCACTCATTCTTGCTATTGTATGATCCTTGTTAGACTTTGAGTACTCTTTGGGTGACGCAATGCCGTCCGACACACCAGAAGAAGATGTTTACCCAGGAGAGGACATCTGAGAGTTTGACCCAACCTACTTCAGCACCGGCAATGAAGACTGACCACCATGATCAGGCCTAAACTATTTTCCCTTTTATTGTAATAATTATACTTATGACGGTATATGTAACTAAACTCTTTGTTATGTTAAGCCTTGTTTAATTAAGCCATGTTTCTGTTTCGCTACTCTGTGATGAACATCACCAGATAAGATGGATTTATTCGGAAATGCTACCATGTGGGTAGTATGTCAGGTCGCCGCACTCACCCTCCTCCGGGAGCGAATTTCCGGACCCAAAATTTCTTGACCGGTTCCCCGTTTTCACAGTGAGTGGGGGAATTTTCGACCGGGTCTCGAAACTTTTTGACTGGGAAATTCATCACCGGCTCCCCGTTCTCACAGCGACCGGGGCAATTTTCGGCCAGGTTTCCGAATTTTCGACCCGGATGCTACTATTTTCTCCCGTCTGGGGGCTCCACGCTGTCCGGATGCCGTGGGCTTTGTTCCGGGGGAAGGTTTTCTCTCCTGGGGGACTTTGTCCTGAGAGAAGGTTTTTGTCGTCCGGGGGCTCCGCGCCGCTGTACGTGGTAACATTCTTTCCCCGGTGGACTTTTTCCTGGTGGAAGGTGTCCTCTCCCAGGGGGGCTTTGTCCCAGGGGAAGGTTTTCTCTCCCGGGGGGACTTTGTCCCGGGAGAAGGTTTTTCCCGTCCGGGGGTTCCGTGCCGCCTGGACGTGGTAACATTCTTTCCCGGTGGACTTTGTCCCGGGAGAAGGTTTTCTCCGTCCACGTCGCCCGGACGCGGTAACGTTCTCTCCCAGGTGGAATTTGTCCTAGGGGAGGGTTTTCTCTCCTGGGTGGACTTTGTCCCGGGGAAGGTTTTCTCTCCCGGAGGACATTGTCCCGGGAGAAGGTTCTCTCCTGTCCGGGGGCTCCATGCCACCCGGATGCGGATACGTTCTCTCCCAGTGGACTTTGTCCCGGGGGAAGGTTTTTCTCTCAAGGGGGAGAAGGTTTTTCCCGTCCGGGGGCTCCGCACCGTCTGGACGCAGTAACATTCTTTCCACGGTGGACTTTGTCCCGGGGGAAGGTGTCCTCTCCCGAGGGTTCTTTGTCCTGGGCGAGGTTTCTCTGTCCACGCCTCCCGGACGTGGTAATTTTCTTGTCCCAGGGGAGGGTTTTTCTCTCCCGGAGGACTTTCTCCCAGGAGATGGTTTTCACCCGTCTGGGGGCTCCGTGCCATCCAGACGCGGCTAAGTTCTCTCCCTGGGGGGCTTTGTCCCGGGAGAAGGTTTTTCCCGTCCGGACGCGGTAACATTTTGTCCCCGGTGGAATTTGTCCCGAGAGAGGAATTTTCCCATTCTGGGGCTCCAAGCCCCCAGGGGCGGTTTTCTCTTCCTCACAGCAACTTTACATCCCAAGTCCAGATCCTTCCGCCCGGAGATCCCTTGTCCATCGGACTTGAAAGTGTTCTACCCTAGCATTGTGCGGAAAACTTACCCTGGAGCTGTCAGTGTCATCCGGGGAAGGGTTTGACACATACCCTCTGGGGCCATGGCGTGACCCCGAGGGCCTAGGGGGCTCGTTTTGGGGGAAACCCGTGTTTCCAAGCGATCTTCGGAGTGGGCACCTGAGCGCCCTGGGTCCTTCGTCCGGAGATGATTCCTGGCGGGTTCCGGCGCCTCTGGGCCCCGTGTCCCAGACCATCCCCGGAGAACCTGGGTCCTTCCTCCGGAGGCGGTTCCCTGTGGGCCCCTGGGCCTCTGGACGCTGGGCCCTGTTGGATCCCAGGAGCGCAAGGTCCTTTGTCCTGAGATGATTCCCAGTAGGTCCCAGGCCTCTGGGCCCTGGGTCCCGGGGGATGGTCTCACGGGATCCCTAGAGCACTGTGTCCTTCGTCCGGTGATGGTTCCCGGTGGGTCCCGGGGCCTCTGTGCCCCGGGTTCTGGGGATCCCTAGAGCACTTGCGCCCTTCGTCAGAAGACGGTTCCTAGTGGGTCCCTGGGCCTCTGGGCCCCATGTCCCGCAGGATCCCTGGAGCGCTGGGTCCTTTGGCGTTAGATGGTTCCCGATGGGTCCTGGGGATCCCCAGAGCATCTGCGCCCTTCGTCTGAAGGTGGCTCCCAGTGGCTCCCTCGGCCGTCGGGCCCCGGGTCCCATGGTGTCCCTAGAGTGCTGGGTCCTTCGTCTGGAGATGGTTCCCGACGGGTCCCGGGGCCTCCGATCCCTAAGTCCTGGGGGATCCCCAATGCACCTGCGCCCTTCGTTCGAAGACAGTTCCCGGTGGGTCGTCGAGCCTCTGGACCCTGGGTCCCGTGGGATCCCCGGAGCGCCTGGGTCCTATGTGACGGTTCCCGGTGGGTCCCTAAGCTTCTGGGCCCCGGGTCCTGGGGCACCCGCGGGGTATCTTGGGAACTAGCGAGGACACTTGTCAAGCATCTAGGCCCTTCGATCGATGAAATGACATCGACACCCCTCGATCCAGTGGCCGTAGCTAGCGCTTTTTGGTCTTTCGCATGTTTTGGGGCCTATATATACCCCCTTGTATCTCATTTGTAACGAACTCTCAATTTACCTTGGAGACCTCTCTCCCCGAGAGAGGACCTCCCCAGCGGACTTACGTACGGAGGGTGTCGACAAGACTAGGGCCCCCACTAGGACCTGAACCTGTATATAAACTACCATGTCAATTGCTGCGTTGCCCGGCGGGAGGTGACCGGTCACTCGGTCAGCTCGCGCCATTGTACGCGTGTCAAGTCTTTCTGTGAATTCTACCGGTGGTATATTTTATACCACATCATCATCACTATTATATGTATATACTCTTACCTATGACTTACTAAGTACATAAGTACTCACCTTTGCAATCTATAATCCAATGGATGGAGTGTTCCATGATCAAGATGAATGCTTGGAGAACTTCTTGGATCTAGAAAGAGGAGAGCCAGTTCCACCAGAGCCTTGACGTGTGTTGTTCTGCTGTCAACTTCTTGCTCTGGGGGTTCACCTAGTTTCCGTCGTGTGGTTGTTATTTTTCTTTAGCCAAGCTATTTATGCCGTGATGGCATTGTAACTCTTTATGTTGTACTAAGGCCAGTAGGCCACACTGCTTAAAATATTTTGTAAGTTACTCTACT
The DNA here is from genome assembly GCA_019359835.1 of Pharus latifolius. Taxonomy (NCBI): domain Eukaryota; kingdom Viridiplantae; phylum Streptophyta; class Magnoliopsida; order Poales; family Poaceae; genus Pharus; species Pharus latifolius. The sequence goes on along the minus strand of CM033330.1, from coordinate 27,851,837 downwards.
GTAATGTAAATGTACTCCTGTGCTTGACTTATCCTAGGAAGTCAATGGTATGCATGTACGGGACCAGTTGTAGCGAGCTGGCTCCCCACGGGAGTAGTCGTAGTCCCCTAGGTGGGGCGCGACAAATTAAATGGTATCAGAGCAGCATGAGAACTTGATTGTAGGATGACACCTTCAGGAATTGACTGCGCCAAGAAGGCGTAATTTATTTAAAAACTAATTCTTTGAAAACCCTATTTTGGTAAAAAAGGAGCTTTATAGCTTTTATAAATTTTGATTTCAAAGTCTTATTTGGTTTTTCTAAAAATTCGGCAAGGTAGCGAGAGCTCGTTTTTCTTGCAATAGAGTGCCTCAAGGGTTTAGTCGGGGATAGTGTAGATAGAGATGGTGAATGCTCATGGTAGCTTTTGTGCTTCGCCATTGCTTTTGCAATGGTTAACTTGTGATATTATGGCTAAAAGCCTAAGTATTTTATTCATTAATGTAGTTTGCATTAATTTCTGCACTGCTGTCTTAGTTGGTCTTAGTTAGTTTAGATCTGTCTGGATTCTCTTCAGAGCCATCATGGTCGACACGAGAAGGAGATCCCGAAGCAGTAGAGAGGACAGAGAGCAAACTCCGCAGGAGGAAGATCCTATGGCAAGAGGACCCTTGTTTTAGCAAGGAGCCGAGAGTTCCACTGAATGAGCAACCCAGTTTGCAGGAAATTCTTTTGTCTATGGAGAAGAACCAACAGGTAGCCCAGACAGCCCATACTCAATTGCTAGCCCAGATAGTTCAGAAATTGCCTATTGGAACCACAGAAGGAACTACTGTAGGAGCAAGATTAACAGACTTTCAGAAAACCCATCCACCAACTTTCTCTAGTGCGACCGACCCCATGGTTGCCGATGATTGGTTAAGGGATATAGAGAGGAAACAAGACACAGTTTGATGTGCCGACAGAGAAAAGGTCTTGTTTGGATCTCATCAATTAGCAGGAGCAGCAGCAGCATGGTGGATGAATTACCAAGAAGCCCAGCTGGACAGAGACAACATCTCTTGGAGGGAGTTTAAGGATCAATTTCGGAAGTTTCACTTACCTACCAGTGTCATGGCAGCAAAGCGCTAGGAATTCCACAATTTGATTCGGGGAAACAAGACAGTCACTGAGTATCTGCACCAATTCACCCACCTAGCTCGGTATGCACCCGGAGACGTCGATACCGAGGAGAAGAAGATAGAACACTTCGCAGAAGGACTTCAACATTACTTGCAGTACCAAATTGCCTCCCATGAGTTTACGGAATTTCAAACACTACTGAATAGAGCTTTGAAGATAGAAGAGAAGAGGAATATGGGGGAAGAGAGCTGGAAGCGAAGGATGCTCCAACAAGTGTGGCCATAGACAAACCTGACCAGAGGGAGAGCCCCTATCGCCTCCGGTTTTCGACCATCATACCAGACTCCCAGACTAGCAACAACATTGTGCCCTAACTGCAAAGGAAACTATCTTCAGAAAGATTATCCTCATCCCCGCAACCAATGCTTTCACTGTGGACAATGTGGATATTATCGAGATTGCTGCCCATGGATTCAACTCCCGATCTCCATAGCTAGATCTCAAGCAGGAACACAGCCAGTAGCACCCAGAGTATCGGCATCACCATCATATAATTTCAGAGGGACTCCATCAGGAAGAGAAGGAAGCATGGCCAACCGAGGAAGAGGAAGAGGTAGAGCACCAACTGCAGTTCAAGGAGGCAGACTAAACTACACCTCCATCCAAGAAGTGGGAAACGCCACTGACATTCTTCTAGGTAGATTTTTGATCTAGTTTGCATCTGCCTTAATATTGTTTGATCCTGGTGCTACAAACTCTTTCATGTCGAAAGCATTTGCATCCACTGATGTCGGTTATTTGGACGATGCAAGAGTATGATCCAGGAGGATCTTCAAGTCCTGATCCGAATATATATAACTAAGTCTATCTGTTTAGGATTAGTTAGTTATATGAGTCTAATATGTTTAGATTTCTGAGTCTGATACATACTCATATGATTGGACTATAAATACCTTGTAATAGGTTAAGTTTAGATCATCGAATATTATTACAGTCTTGGATCACATATCCAGCTTATAGTACCTTCGACGTAGGCAAGTGTGTCTAACGTTCGACGTGTAAAGCCCTCTTTGGAATAAAGAGCTGTGCAATTACTTTGATTTGTGTTTTTGATCATCCTTTGGGTCTCGCTAATTCTGAGTAAGATGCCGTTATTCCTCATATTAGAATATGGGTGAGCCAAGTGCGAAAACCAAGGCTAGGTCTCAAACGGATCAAGTTGGTATTATAGCAACTTTCCTATCCTGTGGATGGTGAAGACTCGCTAGGGTTACAAAACTTCCGGTGAAACTCCAGGCGATCAATCAACGGTACCTATAGCCGCATCTCCGACATTGTTTGACGATACCTCCGTTCAAGCTAACCTAGCTGAACAAGTGGCTAAGCTCTCCACTGACATGGAAACCGTGCTTGCTTGGATTAAGCAGCAGGCCATGATTGTACCTCCTGAAGTAGGGAAGGTTATTGGTGTAAAGAATGGTGAAGACGACCACAAGACCGACAACATCGCCAACACCTCCTTAGCTGTCGGATCTTTCAAGGTCGACGCTAAGATTGAAATACCCATATATGATGGGGAGATCGATGCTGAGAAGTTAGATTCATGGCTCGATCAACTTGAGACCTACTTTGACCTGAAAGGGTTCAGTAGCGCTCAAAAGGTGAAGTTTGTACCTTTGAAGATGAAGGACCACACCAAGACATGGTGGAAGGCCCTTGTCGCCAGTAGTGAAGCTGACGACCTTGCGTGGGGTCAATTCAAATAACTTCTGCGATAAAAATTCTATCCGACGGGTTACCTTGAGGAGAGATGGGAGCGTTGACACAGATTGTACCAACGGCGCGACCAGACCGTCCAAGACTATACTATGGAATTCCAGAGACAAGCAATGGTCATCGGCATCTCACTGTCTGATCCTCAGGTATTTTGAGAAATACACTTCTGGACTTCAGAAAATGATCAGTACTGAGCTAAGTCTGTTTGGTGTCCAAGACATCGTGACCACAAGCACAACCGCTATGGCGATCGAGAAGAAGAACAAATCCCACAGCAACAAAGGCATGAAGGACAGTGCGACCTCGACAAAAAGAAAAACTGAGTCCGATGAAAAACGCTTCGAAATCGGGCATGGGTACTTTTTGCGATCATTGTCAAGTCACGGGACATACGAACGACAAATGCTAGAAGCTTCATCCTAAACTTTGACTGAAGAAAAACAGACCAAGGAAAAGAACAGCCACAGCTACTGCGATTTCACCCGATGAATAAGTTGTTCGAGTGTATTTGATTAATGAGGTGGATACGACCTTGTCTCTGATGGCAATGCCAAAGGACAAGGGTTCAAATCCACCCAATGACCATCACCCAATGGAGGACTTGTTCACCATCAACATCCAGGTGAAGCACGAAGTGGTCGCAGCAATATTCGATGCTAGAAGTCAGAAGAATCTGGTCTGCATTGGACTGGTTCGGCCACTTGGTTTGAAGACAACCACACACCTGCGACCATATCCGCTGGGCTGGTTTACATCCGACGTGAACCAACAGATTACAAGTCAGTGTGTGTTGAAACTTACGATCTCTGCACGATATATCGATGAGGTGCAATGCGATGTTGTCCCTATCGATATCTGTCAGGTGATCTTTGGGAGTCCGTATCTGTATGATCGAGACACTCACTTCCATCAGCGAGCGCAAGAGTACGACCTCACCAAAGACGGATTTAAGTTCGTGATCAGTAGAGACATCCACGTCAACACTTCGAACTTGATTACCGCAAATCAAGCCAAACGAATTGTTAATTTATGTCACAAATATGTGCTTGTCATGATTCGACCCATTGGTCAAGGTGAGGGTACTCGACCAGTATTGTCGTTGGCGTGCCGAGAGGATTCGGGTCGTTTGTCGGGACTGCTGGAGAAATACAGTGATCTATTCAAGACTGCCTACGGTCGTCCGCTGAAACGTCCAGTCGAGCATGAAATTCAGCTTGTGTCCGATGCGACACTGCCCAATCTGAGTATGTATCGTAACTCAGTATTGGAGAATGAAGAGATCAAGAGACAACTTGGTGAGTTGCTGAACGATGGTGTCATTCAACCGAGTAGTTCACCTTGTGGATCTCCTGTGGTGTTAGTGCCAAAGAAAGATGGCACTTGGTGTATGTGCATCGACTACCGAGCACTGAACAAGATTACCATCAAGAAGCAATACCCCCTTCCTCGTATTGACGACTACTAGATCAATTGAAGCATGCTGTTGTCTTCTCCAAGTTGGATCTTAAGTCAGGATATCATCAAGTCAGCATCAGAGAGGTGGATACGTGGAAGACTGCGTTCAAAACACGATAAGGTCTGTTCGAATGTCTGGTCATGCTGTTTAGTCTCTGCAACACCCCGGCAACTTTCATGCATCTTATGAATGATGTATTGAGATAGTTCATCGATGACTTTGTGTTCCTTTACCTCGATGACATACTAGTTTATAGTCGTTCGTGGGATGAGCACCTCATTCATGTCGAAAAGGTGTTCGAACAGCTTTGGCAACATCGACTTCACCTCAACCTTAAGAAGTGCGAGTTCGGACAACAAACTCTACTTTACCTCAGATTCATGGTCGGCAACGATACGTTTCAAATTGACCCAGATAAGGTCAAAGTGATTCACGAATGGCCGCGACCGCGAACAGTTACGGATGTGCGTAGTTTGTGGGAGCATGGCAACATCTTCGGAAGTTCATCTGACACTTCTCGATTGTGGCTTCACCATTGCATGCATTAACCAGGATCGATCAACAGTTCGAGTGGACAGGGAAACATGAGGACACATTTCTCTTGCTGAAGAGGAAGATCAGCGAGGTGCTTGTGTTAGCTTTGTCGAATCTCCAGAAACCATTCGAGCTAGAAACTGATGCCTCAGGTTATGCGATGGGCGCAGTGCCCATGCAAGAAGGTCGACCAGTGGCATATTACTCTGAGTTATTCCAGGGAGCTTAGAAGAACTACCCTACTCATGAAAAGGAGTTATGCGCAATGCATCAGGCCGTGAAACATTGGCGGTGTTATCTCTTGGGTAAAGAGACTGTTGTCCACACCGACCATCAACCGTTGCAATATTTGCAAACTCAATCCAAGTTACAGCATGCTTGGCACATCAAGTGGATGTCGTATCTGCAGTAGTTTAATCTGGTGATTAAGTACAAGAAGGGCGTACACAACAAATTGGCGGACATGTTGTCACGACCACCAGTTACGACCCTCTGTTTATCAGCGTTCATGCAGATCGATCCCTCATGTCATGATGACTATGCCACTAGGTATAGTGAAGACCCTGATTTTCAAACAACACTGACTGAGCTCGAAACAGGGAAACCTACAGAGTTCATTCATCGAGAAGGACTCTTGTACAAGGGCAATTTACTTTGCATACCTCATGGAGCACCTCGAATTCAATGGATGCGAGAAGCGCACACATCGAAGGTAGCTGGTCACTTTGGGGTTACAAAGACGTTGTAAAATCTTCACCAACATGTGTTCTTGCTGCGTTTGCAGCAAGATGTGGCTAGTTTTGTTCGAGGTTGTGGTCTCTGCAGCATCACGAAATCGGCAAACTGAAAATTAGGTTTGTACACTCCTTTGCCAGTTCCATCGCGACCATGGGAGAGCATATCCATGGATTTCTAGGTAGGATTGCCTAAGACATGACATGGCAACGACTATCTATTCGTGGTCGTTGATCGGTTCTCCAAAATGATTATTCTCATACCTTGTCGAAAGACTATCACGGGAGAAGAAGCAGCTCGGGTATTCTTTCAAAATGTTTGGACACACTTCGGACTGCCGACTTCTATTGTGTCTGATCACGATACCCAGTTCCTTAGTCACTTTTGGTGATCGCTCTAGACAATGATGGACACCAAGCTAAAGAGGAGTACTGCTTTTCATCCGCAAACTGATGGTCAAACTGAGGTGGTAAATCGCATAGTCGTTCATCTTTTGAGAGGATATAAATCGAAGCACCCGAAGACCTGGGATGAAAGCATACCATACCTGCAATTTGCTTTGAATCGAACAGTGCATGGTTCGACTGGAAAGTCACCGTTTGAAGTCTGTTCAGGATTTCTACCACAGAGTCCATTCGACATGGAGTTTGTGATCCCTACCTCAGCATAGAACAGCAAGGAAGCATCTGATCAGGATCGAGCACAAAAGTTCCTGGAAGGTATTCAACTACTCCATCGTGAGGTTGAATAGAACTTGCTGAGAGCTCAACTCAAGTACAAGGCGTGACATGATCAGCACTGAGTTGATGCGTAATTTCAAGAAGGTGATATGGTATGGTTACATCTGAGTAAGGAGAGTCTTAAAGGTGAAAATAAGAAACTCAAACCCATTCGTTATGGTCCTTTTCAGATTTTGTGGAAAGTGGGTAATAATGCTTGTCAACTCTAGTTACCTCCATACATGGATATTTACTCAGTTGTTAATGTTGAGCACCTCAAACTCTTCGAGCCTTCAATGTTGGATGATGAGCCTGATACTATAGTACCATATGTTAAAGACTTGGTCTATCAACGAGACGAACCTCTACGAGAAGATGTGATTCTGGAGAAGAAGGTGACTACCACCCGCAGTGGCACAAAGGAGACTTTTTAAATCAGTCGGAAAGGTCAACGAGCACGTGCGGCAAAGTGGTACACCAGAGAAGATGGACAAGATCATTTTCCGCATCTCCAGTTTGATCGAGAGGTCACAACAGGGGTTGGCTCCTTGTCAACATGGGAGTCATGATCCGGGAGGATCTTCAAGTCCTGATCGCATACGGCTTCACGACCTTAACTATGTACGGAAAGGCTTCGCAACCATGCATTGGTTTGCGACCATGAAAAGGAATTCGTTCCTTGTTTAGAATTGTAATCCGATCCGAATATATAGCTAAGTCTATCTATTTAGGATTAGTTAGTTATATGAGTCTAATACGTTTAGGTTATTGAGTCCAATACGTACTCATACGATTGGACTATAAATACCTTGTAATAGGTCTAGTTTAGATCATCGAATATTATTACAGTCTTGGATCATATATCCAGCTTATAGTTCCTTCGACGTAGGCAAGTGTGTCTAACGTTCGACGTGTAAAGCCCTCTTTGAAATAAAGAGTTGTGCAATTACTTTGAGTTATGTTTTCGATCCTCCTTTGGGTTTCAGTAATTCCGAGTAAGATCCTGTTATTCCGCATATTAGAATCTGTGCGAGCCTAGTGCAAAAACCAAGGCTAGGTCTCAAATGGATCAGAGTAAGTTATCCTGAATTTGTTTCTTTTCCCTAATCAGGTCAGAGGGAAGCAATTCAAAAGTTGGTCGAGGAAAGGGATCAATTCAAAGAGAAGTTCATACAGCGGGGCCACGACCTCGACAAACTTCATGAGACCATTGGCTCTCTTTGGTCGAAACATGAGAAGGTCAAGGAAAATGCCAAGGAAATTCTCAACGAGAAGGTGCGTTTGGAAGGGGTCATCAGCAGCTACCTTCTCGTTGGGGAAAACACTTTGGGTGAGCTGAAGGGGGTCATAGACCCATTTGATGCAACGATCTTCGCATCTAAGGGAGCTGACTTATCACTAGTGGCAGCATAGGCTGATTCTCTTTTTGTCAACATCCCAGAGTTTGTGAGGAAGCGCGGGGAAGCGCTGAGGACTGATCTCAGCGAAGTGGCATCCGCTATGCTCTGCAAATTGAGGCAACAACATTGTCTTGAGTTGGGCCTGAGGCCTGCGGTGGGAGAGGTTGTTTTTGATAGCGAGGATGCACTAGACACGACCAGGGCCGAGGTCAAGATACTTGTGGAAAAGTTGTTGCATGATCTCGGCCTTCCCTGACGCTTGATTGTGTTGCTGTACTTTTTGAGCCTTTTTTGTTTGAGAAAATGAATATACAATAGACTTTCTTTAAGTATTGTACCTTGCAAATGCACATGGTTAGTATAATACTGAATGAGGAAATACCATAAACTATGTGAAATGCTTATAAGCTGATATTACACTTAAAACATATTTCTCCTATCCCCCTCCTGTGATCTGTGTTACTTGAATGTGGTACATTAATCGCAGGATGTAGCAACTTTACACTAGTAGATGATTGGCTTACGGACCACGTGAATACGAAGTCATAAGTTTATTTCTGATTGACAGCCACTCGAATGGTCAGGAACATGTAGGAAGTTTCTAAGGCGTTGAGAAACGGCTTACGAAGAAAGGCATAGCTAGATACGACCATGAGATCGGTCAGCGAATAAGCTTAATCATTGTAGGTGGGTGCGTTGTGGCGATCAGCCCCCAAGTAGGGCTTGAGGAGGGGTAAATTAATGAGAATGTAACCATTAATATTAAGCAGATGTATGAAAGAATTGAAAAGAGAAGAAAGGAAAAGAAAAACTTATAGGTAGAACTTGCGAGGATGGTCGATATTCCAAGTATTGGAGAGAACTCGGCCATCTTCCATAGCTAATCTTGTCGTGGTAGTGAAGTTACAGTGTAATGTCCTTCCCATTGGGAGGAAAACTTATGGTGATTGGACTGGTTTTGGATCTTTCTCAAAACCAGGTCGCCCACGGCTATGTGGTCACACCCTTTTGGAATGATATTTATTTAGGGCTTGTAAATATGCCACAGACCTGAATAACGCTTGATTTTTCCTTTCTTCGAGGAGAGCGACTTCATCTTCACAAGTGTTTGTTGGATCGGTTGCATTGAAGTTATTCACCTAAGGAGACCCAAGTTGTATTTTACTTGGTAACATGGCTTCAGCACCAAACACCAGTTGGAAAGTTGTGTGGCCTGTCACTCTACTAGGTGTAGTGCATATGGCCCAGAGAAGGGAGTAGAGCTCGTCTACCCAAGCCCCTGAACGAATCTTCAGGCGATCAAAGACGCGCTTCTTTACCCCTTGAATGATCTGCCCATTGGCTCATTCAATTGCTCTATTACTTTGTGGATGAGCAAAGGATGCAAAGAAGACTTTTGTACCAATATCATCACAATAGTCTAAGAAGAGACCACTGACGAATTGAGAACTGTTGTCTGTGATAAGGCGGTTTGGGACGCCAAATCGTGTTACAATGTTCTTATGTAAGATCTTTTGGGCTGCTAAAGCTGTGATGGTGCGGACTAGTTCAGCCTCGATCCATTTAGTGAATGTATCAATGACTACGAATAAGAACTTGTATCCATTAACTGCTTGGGGCATTGGTCCTAGAATATCTATCCCCCAAACGACGAATGGCCACGCGAGCGGGATAGTTTGTAATGCGTATGCTGGCTGGTGATATTGCCGAGCATGAAACAGACACTGGGGGCATGTCTTGACCAACTGGTTGGCATCATTGAGAGCCATAGCCTAGTAGTACCCTTGGCGAAAGGCTTTTTCGACCAATGTTCGAAAGGATGCATGTGCACCGCATATGGCTTCATTAATTTCTCTTAGAAGGGATTTGCCCTCTTCTTGAGGGATGCAACGCATGAGTACGCCTTGCGTACTTTTCTTGTATAGAGCGCCGTCGACCAGTCTATACATGCGTGCTTTTCTAACTAACTGATCAACTTTGATTTCGTCCTCAGGCAAGATCCCATGTGCAAGATGGATTCTCAATGGTGTGATCCAATCTGCTTCTTGCTTGAGGACAGCAACCTTAGGGATCACTTCATTTGTCTCAGTGATTGAGGGATGTGTTAAGTTCTCGACGAACACTCCTACCGGAGTGGATGCGTGTTTCGATAACTGGTCTGCGAGTGCATTGTCTCTTCTCGGCACGAACTGGACTTCAAAATTCATGAAGTATTTTTCAGTCTCCCCACCACACCCAGGTAATGAGCCATTGTCTCATCGGTGGTGTTGTACTCCTTGTTTACCTAGTTTACAACTAACTGTGAGTCTTTCCTCACCACTAGCCGATGGACTCCGAGGGATTTTGTTGCTCAGAGCCCAGCTAGAAGACCTTCATACTCTGCTGCATTGTTTGTCGCAACAAAGTGGAGTTGTATGACATACTGGAGGTGGTGACCCTGAGGTGTAATTAAGACCACACCAGCCCCTGAGTGTGAGAAATCATGAGAACCATCGAAGTACACCATCCAGAAGTCAGTAGTCGCTGATTCTCGTGACTATTGGGGTAGTGGTTCAGGATTAGTCTACTCGACTACGAAGTCAGCAAGAATTTTAGATTTAATTGCAATCCGGGCAGTGAAGTGGAGGTCGAAAGCCCCCAGTTCTACTGCCCATTTTGCAATTTGACCTGTTGCCTCGGTGTTACGGAGGATGTCTCCTAGAGGGAAGGACGATGGCACATAAATTTTGTGTGCTTGGAAGCAATGTCGCAGCTTTCGGGAAGCCATTAAGAGGGCATAAAGTAGTTTCTAGACCTCGAGGTAACGCTCCTTTGGTCTGTTCAGGACTTCACTGACATAATAGACTGGCCGTTGCACGCCATCCTATTCTATGACTAGTACAGCACTGACCGTGTATGGGATTGTAGCCAAATAAATGAGCAATGGTTCCTTTGTATTTGGGGAGATCAACATTGAGGCACTTGATAAGTACTTGTTGGCTTCCTGGAAGGCCGTCTTGGCTTCATCAGACCACTGAAAACCATTGTGCTTACGTAGTACCTTGAAGAAAGGTAAACCACGCTCACCTAACCGTGATATGAAATGACTTAGGGCCGCCATTCAACCAGTTACGCTTTGGAGTTCCTTCGTTGAGGAAGGAGATCGCACTTGCTCAATGGCCAGTATTTTGTTGGGATTAACCTCAATGCCTCGAGAACAAACAAGCAAACCCAAGAGTTTACCCAAAAAAACTCCAAAAGAACACTTTTTGGGATTTAATTTGATTCCATGATTTTTCAAATTGTAGAAAGTCTCAGTGAGACCATTTACATGATTAGAGCTTTGTAAGCTCTTTACAACTAGGTCATCTACATAAGCTTCTAAATTACTCCCTAACTGAGATAGAAAGGTCTTTTGCATCAAGCGCTGGTACGTGGAACCAGCGTTCTTGAGCCCAAACGGCATTCTGACGTAGCAGTAGGTGCCAAAGGGTGTGATGAAGGCAGTCTTCTCTTCATCTACTTCTACCATGCTAATTTGATGGTAGCCTCAGTACGCATCCAGGAAGCTCATCAATACGCAGCCCGCTATGAAATCCACCAACTGATCGATGTGGGGAAGGGGAAATACATCCTTTAGGCAGGCATTGTTGAGACTAGTGTAGTCGACGCACATGTGCCACTTACCGTTAGACTTGAGGACCATGATCGGGTTTGCGAGCCATTCGGGATGGTGAACCTTGCTGATGAAACCACCATGTTGGAGTTTAGGTAACTCCACACGGATGGCTTCTTGTCGATCAGGAGCAAAGCGTCGAAGCTTTTGCTGTATTGGTCGCTGTCTAGGCCGAATCGCTAGCCTGTACTCAATCCCTTCCCTTGCAACTCTGGGCGTGTCGGATGGTTTCCATGCAAACACATCTGTGTTGGCCTGGAGGAAAGTAATGAGTTGGAGTTCCAATTTGGCATCCAGAGATGACCCGATCTGGACAGTCTTAGATGAGTCATTTGGGAAAAGAAGAACATGTTTTAGTTTTTCATCTAGTCGTGGAGTTGTCTTGACCGCATCAGGCTCTTTGGTCGCCAACTTGACATCCCATAGGGGTAACTGATAGACCAATTCCATAGAGATGCAATCACAGGTTACGGCTGTATGCTGACTGCCTCGAACTGTGATGACGCCTTTTGGGTCTGGCAATTTGACACACTAGTAAGCGCAGTGTGTTGCCGCCATGCATTTGGCGAGTGATGGCCTACCAAAGATGGCGTTGTAAGTTGAATCAAAATCAATCACGTCAAAAGTAATTAATTCTGTTCGGAAGTTGTCCGACTCCCCGAGTGTTACGAGTAACACTGTTTGCATGAGGGGCATCATCGTGGAGCCAAGTATGATCCCGAAGAATGGGTGGGCCACCAGTTTGATCTTGGAACGAGGTATCTACATCTCGTCAAGAGCCTTGGCGAACAGCAGGTCGAGCGAGTTGCCCCATCAACCAGTACACATCCCACTTTAGCATTGCTAATAATGGGGGTGATCACCAAAGGGAGTCATCTCGGGTTGGACATTCATTTGGAATAATCTTCCCTGTTAAATGTCAGAGCAGTCTCTGACCAACGGGGAATTGAGGCTCTCCTAACAGAGCCTCCACGCTATTTACCTTGCGGTGAATAGCTTTGAACTGATGCTTAGAATAATAAGAGGAAGAACCACAAAACATGACATTAACATGATTGTTAGGTACCTGGTATGGCATTACCTTGTCTCCATCGACGTATTTCGTGTCTAAAGATCGCCTGTTTTCTGGTATAGTTGGCATGGGACCGGTTCCTTGATAGAAATCGTCCAAGCTCTCACTAGTACAGAAATGCAGTCTACTAACCCCTATCTTCTATCGGTTCTTAGCGAAACAGCAGAAAACCGATAGAAAATGTGCCTCGCGGTCATAAAAGCCCGACGGATGTATTTTCCCTATCGGTTTATAAGAAACTTACCGATAGAATAAATAGTATGATTTACTCTAGCGGTGATGAACATATTTGCCGTTAGAAGAGATGCATAAGTACTGACGGAAGAATGTTGTGCGCCGATAGGACTGGTCGACTTCAACAACTAGACTTATTCTATCGGTACTGTATGAATATACCGACAGAGTATATTAAAAATTCCTATCGGCAATATGTAGTGCGCCGATAGAATAGTTGGCCTTCTACAAATATTTTTATTCTATCGGTAATGGATTCTTTTACCGTTAGAATATATAGAAAATTGCTTAGAACTGTTCGTCTTCAAATAGTTTTATTCTATCGGTAATGAATGTTTATACCGGTAGAATATTGCAAAAACTATCTTAGAACTGTTGGCCTTCTACAACTAGTAATATTCTATCGGCAATGTACGTACACACCGATAGAATATGTACAAAAATTCCTATCGGTAATATTTATTGTGCCGATAGAACCGTTCGCCTTCCACAGATGTTTTTATTACTAAAGGTATTCTATTTTCGTACCGATAGAAAATATATATTTGTATAAATACACGGGTATGTCTCTTTCATTCTCACAGTTCATCTGGGGCTCGTAGTCCTAACCCATAAGCTCCATGGAAGGCCGGCGCACCTCTACAGGGGACCGCTGCACCTCCGCACCTCCATCGACGCCCTCTAGACGTCGGCATCCCAAGGAAGGTACGTAAAATTTCTACAATATTGTTAGATTATTCTAATCCGATTATGGCAATAATTCTGCTTTTTTTGTATCCTTCATTTTGATGTGTCTTCTTTTCAATATGATTATGATGTGTTCAGGTCCTTGGATGATGCTCGTGAGGGGCAACGTATTTCACGGTTCTTTATCGCAGTACGCTGCCTACGTTGGCTTGTTGGCGAAAGAAATGGTGAAGATCACCGTCGAGAGCTGGAAGGACGTGAAGGGCGAGATCTTGGTTGGCTCGGTCGAGAAGATGCTTAAGCCCGGCGTGTTTCTCAAATCAGGACCTATAGAAAGCATCTTACATTTTTTTGCATGCACCAGCTTGTGGCCAGATGCTTACCTGCTTGGAGAAGAAGAATTGTTGTTATTTGCACAGCCATTCTACACCATCACTACACAGAACAACATCTTGGAAGGTAGGTTCTTTTTGTTAATGGAGTTGAGTTGAGTTGAGTTGAGTTGATCGAGTTTGAGTCCGAGGAAATCACCAATACGTACAAATGTATGTCGACAGCAGTTCCAGCTCCTCGGGCGTCTTCGAACTGAACTCCTATGGTTAAGTCCAATGTGGTTCAGACATTTGCTGTTTTGGATGAATGGATTTGTGATGTATCAGGTCTAACTTGTAGTCGGTAGTTGCATTGTGGCAACTTGCAAAGGTTCCCTTTTATGTAAAATGCATGTATGGGCCACTGGGTCCTCGTCGTGATCTGTTGTTAATTTCAGACGTGGCTTTTCTAATATACATCGAATGTGTGAATTGTTGTATTTGTGTATTGTTGTATATTTGTGTATCATGTATTGCTAATTGGGACATGAACTTGAATGTGCAGGGAGTATTTGTGTATTTAATTGTATTGGTAGGTAGGTGTGTATTTGTACTGCTGTTTCAGACATGCACTTGAATTTGTGAACTGGCATGTGTATGTTTGTACCTGAATTTGTATTGGTGAACTGGCATGTGTATGTTTGTACCTGAATTTGTGAACTGGCATGTGTAATTTCTTTGGCAAGATGAAGTCCCAAGTACCTAAGAAAAGTATTTTTGTGTCTCCTAGTTAATCCAAAAATTAGCATTTCTTGAAATATATTGCTTTATCTTCTAGTTAAGATCCGTTTGATGTAAGATCTGTTTGATGTAAGATCTGTTTGATGTTACATTGATATGATTCCTTGAATGTGAGAAATGGCATGTGCATGTTTGTCCCAGTTTGGTACCAGTACCTCCTCTAACGGTAAGTACACATATTTACCGATAGTAAAACACATATATTTGCTCAGTCATGCATATTCTAACGGTAAATACACATATTTACCGATAGAAAAACTCTTGCTCGTGTGTCATGCATCATCTAACGGTAAATACACAAATTTACCGAAAGAAGAAGTCCTGTACTTGCTCGGTAATGCACATTCTCTAACGGTATGTGTGTGTTTTTACCGATAGAATATGTGAGCGGAAAATTACCTAAGTTAGTCTAACGGTTATTTCATGTATTTACCGTTAGAAAAATGTTCATTATAAGGAAAACCCCACTCGACCATTGCTGAGCTGCTCTTTAATTTGTTCTGTTGCACTCTGTGTCCCTCTGTTTGTGACGAAAGTTCCAGCTACACTGCTAGGGTGATCAGCGCAGGCTGGAGGGAAGTTGATTGCGCCCCTCTCTTTAAGGTACGCTTAATCGTCGACACTTATCTCTCTCTCCCTCTAGATCTCCCTCCCTCTCTACTTGCAAGCTAGCTGTATTGTGTAGTTCCAAGTTGGTAGCTCTAAGCTTGGGAGCTTGGTAGCTGGAAATGCGTCATGTTTTAGGAGCTAACTAGCTGTATTGTGTAGTTAGCTAGGTTAATTAGTGTTAATTTCGTCAGGCTAGGGTTCAACACATGTATCTATTGTAAGAGGCTGTACATGTACATATACATAACTTAATCGGGCAGGTTTCATGCATGGCTTACTCGTTAAATTTTGTTAATTGTAGATGGACAGGAAATATTGGATGTATGGAATAAAACGTACTACTCTTGAATATTTGGATGGTGTGAATGAGTTTATTAAATTTGCTGAGCAACAAAAGGAGAGGAAGGGGGAGGAAAATATGCTTTGTCCTTGTACAAATTGTATGAACTTGAAGAGGTTTAGCAACTCTGATCAAATTAAGAGTCATTTGATTCGTCGTGGTTTTAACGCGCGATACACCTGTTGGATATGGCATGGCGAAGATCTTGAGGAAACAAGCACCACTACTACCAATCAGCACGACTCGGATGTGGATTGCAATAATATCGATGATCATCCCAATTTTGGTAATGTTCATTCGGATGTGCATGTAGTTGATGATGATGACAATCTAGATGAGATGTTACGTGATGTAGAGGAAGATTACAACGAAAATGACTTCTGTGAATTTGAGAAACTGATTGCTGACTCTGAGAAGCCTCTGTTCCCTGGATGTGCAACATTTACAAAACTGTCTTCTGTGCTGAGATTATATAGCTTGAAGGCAGGAAACGGTTGGAGTAATAAGAGTTTCACGGCACTATTAGATCTTCTAGCGGACATGCTTCCAGAGGGAAATGAGTTGCCAAGATCTACTTACCAAGCCAAAAAACAGTTGTGTCCGTTGGGAATGGAAATCGAAAGAATACACGCATGCCCAAATGATTGTGTGTTGTACCGTAACGAGTACTCCAGTTTGCATGTTTGTCCAAGATGCGGCGCATCGAGGTATACGCGTAGGGACCGGATTAACAGTGAACGTCACAAGGTAAGGAAAGGGCCCCCGGCAAAAACTGTGTGGTACTTGCCTGTGATACCTAGATTGAAGCGGCTGTTTGCAAATCCAAAAGTCGCGAAGCACTTGCGTTGGCATGCTGAATCCCGGAAACAAGACGAAAAACTGAGACACCCAGCTGATTCTATTCAATGGAGAAACATCAACAGAACATTTGCTGAGTTCGGCGGCGAACTTAGGAATGTAAGGTTCAGGCTGAGTACAGATGGTATGAACCCACATGGTAATATGAGCAGCCGGCACAGCACTTGGCCAGTTCTTTTATGCATCTACAATCTTCCTCCTTGGTTATGCATGAAGCGCAAGTACATCATGATGGCGTTACTAATCTTAGGACCCAGACAACCCGGAAATGATATTGACGTGTTTCTAGCGCCTTTAATCGAGGACTTACAGAAATTGTGGAGCGAGGGTGTGCAGGTGTGGGATGCATACAAGAAAGAGAATTTCATCTTGCGGGCCCTGATATTTTGCACCATAAATGATTTTCCGGCCTACGGCAATTTGTCAGGGTATAGTACGAAAGGAGCCAAGGCTTGCCCTATTTGCCTAGATGAAACTGAGAGCATGTGGCTGCGAAACTGCCGGAAAACAGTGTACATGGGTCACCGCAGGTTTCTTCCGGTGCATCACACATACCGTAAGAAGAGGAAATCATTTAACGGGAAGCCTGAGAAGGGATCAGCTCCAGTGTTTCTGACCGGTAAGGAGATTTACTCGCGCGTGAACGACATCAAAGTTGAGTTCGGTAAGCATTCTAAACCTCGAGAAAAAAATGTTTGGAAGAAAAGATCAATTCTCTGGGATCTACCGTACTGGGAGCACTTACAAGTTCGACATTGCATTGACGTCATGCATGTAGAGAAAAATGTCTGTGACAGTTTGATTGGTTTGTTGTTGAACATTCCGGGAAAGACAAAGGATGGTGTGAAAGCTCGTCGTGACATGGTGGAAATGGGGATAAGGACTGAGCTTGCACCTTTAGAGAATGGAAAGCGTACATACCTCCCCCCGGCCTGCTATACGTTGTCCAAGAGCGAAAAAACAGAACTCTATCGGTGCCTGCACGGTGTTAAAGTTCCATGTGGGTACTCCGCGAACTTGAAAAAACTTGTGTCTATGAAGGACCTAAGACTGGTTGGCATGAGGTCCCACGACTGTCATGTCTTGATGTCACAGATGCTTCCCATTACTATCAGAGGCATTCTCCCAGTTAAAGTCAGAGAGACAATCACAAACCTATGTTATTTCTTCAACGCAATATCTTGCAAGGTAAGTACGTGCACTCGTACTATAAGTTCACTACCTCCATTTGTGGAGCTTAATTAGAAGATTTTTCTGATATGAATATTTGGCGCAACTGTGTCCTCGTAGGTAATTGATCCCGATGGACTGGACGCTTTGCAATGCGACGTGGTTACAACTCTTTGTCAGCTCGAGATGTATTTCCCTCCATCCTTTTTTGATGTTATAGTTCATCTGATTGTTCACCTTATCAGAGAAATTAAGTTTTGTGGACCCGTGTGCCTGCGCTACATGTATCCATTTGAGAGATTTATGGGTGTATTGAAGGGATACGTAAGGACTCGTCGTCGACCCGAGGGGAGTATCATGGAAGGTTATGCCGCCGAGGAGGTGCTTGAATTTTGCACAGATTATATTGCCGGGGTTGACCCAATTGGTGTTCCTTGGTCCCGACACGAGGGTAGGCTTGAGGGAATCGGAACGATTGGATTCAAAGCTATCGTCCCCGCTCGTGATGTGTACGCAAAATCACATTTTTGGGTCTTACAACACATGACGGAGGTCGAGCCATACATACACGAGCACAAGGTAATGTTACGGTCACAGAATCCTTCGAAGTCAGACGTTTGGGTCAGCAGAGAACATAACAGGAAATTTGCTGAGTGGATCCAAGAAAGAGTCACGCGAGCTGCCGAGGGCTCCGTAAGTGAAACTGTGACATGGTGGCTAGAGGCCCGAGATTCACTGTAGGAACTTGGCAGGGGTACGACATCAATGGGTATTCATTTTACACAAGAGCTCAAAACGCCAAGAGTAGCACGCAATGTAGCGGAGTGACACTGTTTGCTATTTCCGAGGATGCCAGGTCAGTAAGGGCGCTGAACTCATATTACGGTGTTATTGACGAAATATAGGAGCTCGATTACGGATTACTTAAGATTCCCCTGTTTCGATGCCAATGGGTCGAAATCCCTCGAGGTGTTCAAGTTGACAGTTACGGGTTTACTCTCATCGATCTTGGTAGAGTCGGACACCAAGACGATCCATTCATACTTGCAAACCAAGCCACACAGGTATTCTACATCGTTGACCCGGCCAATCCAAACTTGCATGTTGTCCTCCACAGCAAGACACGTATTGTTGGGGTCGAAGATGTTGTCGACGAAGAGGAGTATAACCAATTCGATGAAATACCTCCATTTTTAGAGGACATTCAATCTATCCGTACTGAAGATATCGACGAAACAACGTATCTGCGAGATGACCACGAAGAAGGATTATGGGTAGAGAACCATTGATGATTAATTTCTATTTCAGGGATAAATGCCAAGCAAACAACCCACAAGTTATGCAGCAAGGTGAGGAACTTATCATTAATACATCAGGCAGTACATTTTTCTTTAGAATTTAATGATAAGCTAGTTCACAGCATTAATACATCTCAATTTTACTCCACAGCATGAGTTCTAACATGTACAGTACCTTTATCCTGTAAATACTTAATTCTTCCCTTCAAATAGCACTTGCAAAAATCTCATCGCAGCCTCTTGCTTCTTCAAATTAAGTTTTGCAAAAATCCCTTTTTTCTGACGGTATTTTGTTATTTATACCGATAGAAAAGGACATCTGCTACTTTCACACTTCTCTCAGGCACTTCAAAACGGTTTTTTCCTGTTTTTACCGATAGAAGAATACTCTGCCGCTTTGAATTCTCAATCGTGTCGCCATGCGTCGCCTTGGAAACTCTATAAGTACCTCGCCATGCGTCGCGGTATTTTGTTGTTTTTCTAATTCTCGAACGGTTCGACTCCTCATCTTCTCTTTCACAATGGCAACCTCCATGGGATCGTCAGCCACGCCCTCCCCGGTAAGAACTCTAAATCTCCTCGGTTTACCCCTGTATTGTTAATCCATGTTCAGTTCATTCTTGACCTGTTGATTTGCACAGGGAATGGTAGCCGTGGAAGACACTGCCAAAGTGAAGGCCGACCTGAGGGCCCTCCAGGAGGAGCACAAGCTCCTTACAGACAAGCACACTCAGCTACGGCTTGACCTTGACGATCTCTTCCAGCGCATTAAGCGCATGAAGACGGATGGTGGCAATGCTAGGGCGAGGACGAGGCGTCTTCGCGAGGAGAAGAAAGCCACAGATATGACCATCGCTGGCTGCGGTTTGACTATGAAGGATACCATAGCGAAGCTGAGGGAGATCGCAGGCCTTGTCGACGAGGTAGTAGTTGATCCTAGGGACAACTTGTCGCTAGAGGAGTCCTGCGTCCTGGCTGCAAGTCTAACTGACTCTATTCTACATGCAGCTAGGGCTAAGACCACCCCTTGACCTAGCATTATGGGTTTTATTTTTTTTTGTAAGTGATAAAACAACAATGAATGAACAATTTCTTTTTATGTCAATTTTCCAATTTTCCGGCTATCTTCCCTCTTTCTTTATCATTCTGCAGCTTTCAACCACGGTCTGTTTGATGTTAAATTGTGTGTACCTTTTCATTACTCTGACGGTATTTTGTTGTTTTTACCGATAGAAAAAGGGCACCCAATACTATAATCTCAAGCACTTAATCAAAAAATTTTTCTGGTGAAAATTGGTCTCACGGGATTTTATTGTTTATACCAATAGAAAAAGGCACATTTTCATTACTCTGACGGTATTTTGTTGTTTTTACCGATAGAAACTATAATCTCAAGCACTTTAAAAAAATTTTCTGGGGAAAATTGGTCTCACGGGATTTTATTGTTTATACCGATAGAAAAAGGCACCTTTTCATTACTCTGACGGTATTTTGTTATTTTTACCGATAGAAAAATGGCAACCAATACTATAATCTCAAGCACTTTAAAAAAAATTTCTGGGGAAAATTGGTCTCACGGGATTTTATTGCTTATACCGATAGAAAAGGCCATCTACTTGTTCTAATATTTTTCCGGGAAATTTACTTGTTCTATCGGTATTATTTTGTTGTACCGATAGGAAAGTACATAAGTCTATCAGTATCATTTTGTTATACCGATAGAAAAGTGCCTCGACTACTTTATTACTCGTACACGGCCCTTTAGTTTCCCTCCACTCGAACAGTTCCACCTTAGAGCACTGCGTCTCTACGAGAGCGAAGAAAACCACAACCTCCGCCGTGACCACTCACTTCCTCTCTCCCACACGACGATCGCCGGCTGGACACTGGTTCGCCACTGCCACCGGTTCTTATTTTTGTCCTTCGCCGGCCGCCGCTGCGTTCTACACCGCCTCTCCATCACCAGAACTGATCGCCGCCGTAAATACCCTAATTCGTCGTTCTATTTCCAGCATCTTCTTTATTTGATCCTAGTGTTTTGCACGTACTAATTCTTTGAGTTTTGCAATTACACTAGGGTTCCCTATTGTGTTGGCTTATGTACATTCCGCAGGCAATGTTGATTTAAATTAGGGTTTACATAATATGTTCCAGTGCTGTAATGAACCTGTTTTGAGATTTTAACTTATCTATACTGCTGTATGTGTGATCAATTGTATCCAACTGCCATGTAATGCAGATTATATACACATATTCTATCGGCATCTCATGTGTTTACCGATAGAAAATATTTCTGCACAAGTAGTAAAACTTAATTTGGATCTGGAAGGACATGCGCCATGCAATGTACAAGTTTGGTTGGGAATTTTTACTCACTTCGTATGAATATATGGCAATGTGGATGGGTCTTCGATGTATATGTTTCAAATGCCTATACATGACTTTTCCCAACCTAATAGATGTGAAGTCCTGATGACTCACATACAGGCTAGGCTAAAGATTATGCACAGTGGCACTTAGATGCTTGTGTGCATATTTACGTGTGAAATAATAATGCTGGCCCATGAATATTAGTATAGAAAATCATCGAGAATGTTATGTGATGACAGTGAATGGTGGCTTGTCAACAAAATTCCATATGTAGAGAACATTGTTATGTTCTATCGGTATCTCACGGGTTTGCCGATAGAAAAATTGTCTTCTGTGGAGGTAATTGTTATGGTCTATCGGCAGCTCATGTGTTTACCGATAGAAAATATTTCTGAACAGTTCAGGAAGTAATTTATGCATGTCTTTCTTTTTGTATTATTTTCCCTTTTGCCGCCCTAGTTAGTCTCCAGTCCAGGGCTGAGTTATGGAACTCCAAGGCGAATTAATTGCCATATATATGGTTTGTTGAAGGTTTTGCAGGGGAAGACATGTCGTCGTCTTCATCGGATGGTACTAGTGGTTCGACTAGGGCCAACCCCATCGTAACTACTGAAGATGCAGCTGTTACATCCCAACGCAAGAGGGTGGGGCGAGGCGCGACGACGTTGGGGCGTTTGGCCAAACGCACGGATCTTTCTTGTGAGTTCAACCAATTTGGGAGGCCGATTGGAAAGAATGCTAGGAGGTACGTGGCCTACGTTGGGCTGTTGGCGAAAGAAAGGGTGAAGATCACCGTCCAGAGCTGGAAGGACGTGACGGCGGACGAGAGGGATAGGTTGTGGGCGGAAGTGAAAGTTAAATTAACTGAAATCGCTGAACTCTTTCGTAATCACGTTCTCTTGGCTTATACTAAAGTTTAACTAACTCGTGATTAATTGTATGCATTTTTCGGAAACTGGCTAAGTGGAACATCCCCGACGATACACCTAGGACTGCCTGCCTGAAGGACATGAACGGAACATGGAAAACCTTTGAGAGCTGGCTCGTCAGTAACTTCCTCGCTGCGGCGAAATCTCCTTGCGAGAAGTACCCCTTCATATCGGAGGAGGTATGGGAGGAATTCACCAAGCAGAAGGGGACTGAGGAGTTCAAGGCCCTTAGCGAGAAGAATAGGGCGATCCAGAAGAGGAATGACCACCCGCATCGGCTCGGATCCCGGGGCTATGCGGGGAAGGAGGAGCAGTGGAAGAAGGAAGACGAGCAAAATCCTGTCATCGACACCCCTGAGTTGCCGCTCTCCGAGATCCGGGATGAGAGGTGCAAGCGATGGTGGAGGGGGAGGGGGTCCGTGTCGTCCACGGGGTCTGTGCAGTTCGCAACCCCTGGGGACGCCGACGTTGTGAGGCGAATGGTAAGTTGGCTAACCTCGTAAACTGTGTGCGCACAAGTGTATATAAGGCAATTTGTCTCACAAGGTACCTTTAAATGTAACATATCTCTTTTGAGAAGGAGGCAGCGGAGGGATTGTTTACCCCACAGAGGGAGAACGACATCCTCACCCGGGCTCTAGGAAATAAGGAGCATCCCGGGCGGACACGGGCCGTGGGATCCATTGTGTCGTGGAAGGCCGGTTTCGTAGATCCGGCTCCACCGAGGAAGAAGGCCCGCTCCTGGAAGGAAAAGGAAGCTGACCTCTCCGATAAGATACGGGCTGAGGTACGGGAGGAGATACGGGTGGAGATGTGGGCTGAGATACGGGCTGAGGTACAGTCTGAGGTGCAAACCGAGGTCGCACAAATGAGGGAAGAGTTTGCACGGTTGAGAGAAGCATTGCTGGCCAAGAGTGCAAATGCGGATCCCCAGGACGACGGTACCCCGCGGGGTCGGATAAGCAGTTACGCTTCGAAGGTACTCGCGGATCCAGTGGATCTACTTGAGGTACTGTAAGCCTTCATCTGTGCACTAAAGTTGTTGCCACTCCCATTCTGTTAGAGTTGTTTCGCTAACCTATTTTAACTGTTACAAATTTGCAGGGGCCGGAGGGCTGCATCCTACAGAATCACGTAGGCGCCGGGCAGGAAGTGGTTGGACACGGCTTCGTATATCCGTCTGGGTCGGATGTCCGGGTCCACTGTGTACCTCTGCGGTTGGGTTTCGCAAAGGTACAGGTGGACATGGCCAACCCGGGCTACAACGATTCTCCGTTGCCAGTCCCAACAGAGGAACTGCAGACACTTGCTGAGGCAGTGGGCTCCTACGTACAGTGGCCCAAGAAGTGTCTTGTAATACAACCGGTAAATCCTACACATTTTAGATTACATCCTACTCAGTACACTCAACTTGCATAATCTAACATACGTGCTCATTAATTGAAGTGGCCTACCGCTGGGCTACCAGGGGACTGCGCCCCCAGCTCGGGGCATGAGGCCCGATCTCATGCGATCCTGGACACATCAAAGACGGCCTCGACCCCACCCAGCGCATCCACGCCTTCACCTCGGAAGAAAGCTGCCATCACCTCGCCCTTGCCTTCGAAGGTACGCGCTCAGTCCCCGGCAAAAGGCAAGGGCAAAGGCAAGGGAAAAGGGCGACAGGGACAGCCAGAGAGGTTCACGAACGGGTTCCCACTCATGTCGGAGGCAGCTTTGCGCAAATTGGATCGATCAACCAGAGACCTCCACGCGTGGTACCTACACCGAGCTCGGCGCAATCTGAACTTCTTAGTTCCCTACAGGCCTGGGCAGTTCCACCGTGAGCCCGGGAGTATATCCGTGGCACACGAGGATCTGTTCGACCTCTACAATTGGCGGGAGCTCGATATGTCCATCATACGGACTGGAGTCCTGTGAGTTTGCTGATGCTATGTATTGCTGTTTTCTAACTCTGTTTGCTAACTCTGCATTGTTGTAGTTCATTTGAAATGTAGTAACTTTCTGTGCAATACTAATGTCGTCCTTTGCATGCAGGTGCATGTACAGGCTAGCATCGGGGGCTGCGTGTGACAAGGTGGGTTTCCTCGACCCAGAGAAAATAAGCCTCACGATGCTAGAGCACGACGCCGCGCATGCTGAGCAGTACATATCCAAGGCGCTGATGGCGCAGCAGGACAGGGAGTTCATTCTGGTGCCGTACCACCAAAGGTTAGTGCATTTCGTACTAATTTAACTCGATCTTGTATGTTGCACCTGAGATATACTTTGAGCACGCGGTCCTCTTTTACGTACAATGCAGGGGCCACTGGATCCTCATCGTGATCTGTCCGCCGAGGAACGAGGTGTACTACCTCGATTCGATGCGTGACAAATTATCGATGGAATATGTGGTCAAGGGGAATATGGAGGGGTAAGTAACTTATATGTTTGATTTAAATTTTCACCTCACTAGCTCATGATAATACATTATTGGGCAATACTAACTGAAATGCAGGGCTTTTGATAAATATGCGTCCGCTGGAGGGAGGCATGCCGCACCGTAGGGCTCCCTACTAGCTTGGAAAGAATATGAGGTACTCACGAGACTTTTTATTTATTCTTAATTAGTTTATGGAAACAATAGCTAACATGTCTTCGCATATGCAATTATCTCAGTGCCATCAGCAGCCGCAATCGTGGGAATGCGGGTTTTATGTGTTGCGCTACATGTACGACCTAGTGCAGACAAACTTTGCCCAATTCCCCCAGGTAAGCATCGATAGCTAACTCAAATTTGAAAATTGGGTGTCACGTTCTAAATTAGGAAGTTAGTTACTAAGTATTCACACATACTTGCAGATCGCCATGTCGAAAGACTCATACGAAAATGCAAAGATTAGAGATCTTCGACAAATCTGGGCTCAATATGTCATGGGGGAAGTTGCGCCCAACCATCCGCCATGATAATTTTCTCTTTTTCGTGTACTCTGTGCATAGACTGTTTATATACATGTGAATAAATATATATGTCAATAAATGTCCACATTGGATTGCAATTTGTATTTGTCCATATATATGTGAATAAATGTGAATAACTGTGTAATGTGTCAATCTGTTCTGTGAATTTACCCTTCTTTGCATCTGTACTGTATTGCGTATCCAATCTATAATGTATTGCATCTGTACTGTATATGTGAATATACTGTATTGTGAATGCAAATAATGTACTGTATATGTGAATGTTCTATCGGCAAATTCATTCATAGCCGACAGATCACTACAAATTTTCTATCGGTAAACTCATCCACAACCGAGAGACTACTGTAGTTTTTTCAATCGGTAAACTTGAAATTAACCGTCAGACTACTGTGAATTTTCCTGCCGGTGAACTCATCCACAACCGAGAGACTACTGTGGTTTTTTCTATCGGTAAACTCATCCACAACCGAGAGACTACTACCCATTTTTCTATCGGTAAACTTAAAATTAACCGCCAGAATATAGTGACTTTTCCTGCCAGTGAACTCATCCACAACCGAGAGACTACTGTGATTTTTTCTATCGATAATGTCATTTCCAACCGAGAGAGTGCTACACTTTTTTCTATCGGTAAATTATAATTAACCGTTAGAATATGGGTATTTTTTCCAATGCTAAACGTCAGACGATGACGGGTTTTCTATCGGTACAATCATAAGGTGCCGATAGAATAGTAATATTTTCCTGTCGGTAATCATGTAATTAACCGTTAGAATAGTGGTACTTTTTCCAGCGTTAATCGTCAGACTACGACGGGTTTGCTATCGGTACACTCCTAAGATGCCGATAGAATTGTTAATTTCTTCTGTCGATTATTTACTGATAGAAAATGTTCTGTTTTGTTCTATCGTGTCTATCTCTATCGGTACAAAAACCGATAGTAGAAGGGTTTTTTTTACCGATAGAAGAAAGCTTTTCTGTACTAGTGTCTTTATCCAGGTGTAGCAATTCTTGAGATCGCGTCTAGAGGTGTTATGCAATGGGCACCATTTTTCGTTTCCTTGCAGGTTAGTTTGTTTTTCCGGGCGATCATGTGTATGACCTTTGGAGGGAGGCTTATTGGATTTTAATGGAAATTTTTTACCTTTCTCTTGTGGTTGCTTGTCCAAGACTGTGACCTCGCAGAATAGGCTTGCTCCACTCCTGTTTGGCTTCTTAGATCGTCCACCTGCAGAGAATTTGGGTTTCTTTGTGGAATCTTCTTTCTTTTTTGGGTTTTGGGCCTAGTTGAGGAGGTAAGTTTCCCTTGTCCAACATCCTATTTCATTCTGTAGCTTCCACCGCATTGGAATAGTGATTAGCCATGTCGAATAGATCTAACACAGAACGTAGAGGATGGAACTAAGGTCCTCTGTGAACCGTCGGTATCTCACACCATGTTTGAAAGCCCTGATAACTGAAGAATTAGAGTTGTTGGGAATAGTATTGCTTACTCCCACAAATCACTTAACGAATTGCCGAAGGGCCTCCGTTGAAGTCTGGCATAAGCGATGAAGATCATCCTCCTTTCCAGGCTTCTCATAGCAGTTCTGGAAATTGTTGAGGATATCATCACACAACATTTCCTAGTTGTAGATAGATCCTTCCGGTTAGTTGAACAACCAGGTCTGCGCCGAACCTTCTAGGACCATTGGCAAATAGCTTGCCATGACCCGTTCATGCCCTCCAGCTGCTTGGATGGCCGTGACGTAGATTTGAGAAACTCAGTTGGGTTCTGAGTTGCATCAAATCTGTCGATCGTACTGGGTTTAAACTTATCAGGCCAGACTACATTTCGCAATCTAGGTGAAAAGCCTTTGCAACCCACATACATGTCGCGGCACCCCTCCTTGGGGACCACGATTACCCCCGTGGGAACCCAACTCGCTGCAGCTGGTCCCATACCTTTTGAGTTCCCAGGATGATTCAAACACAAGAGTATATTGCAGTAGTTTAACTTACATTACTTTGAGCAGTATGGCCTGCTGGCCTTAATACAACATAATAAATTGCAAAGCCATCACGGCATAAATAAGTCTGGCTGTAGTAAAACATCTACTACTCGTCAGAAGCTAAGTGAACCCCCACAGCAAGAAGTTGAAAGCAGAGCAACACTCTTCAGGGCTCGGGCGGAACTATCTCTCTTCCTTCTAGATCCAAGATGTTCTCTAGGCATTCGTCTTGATCATGGAACACTCCATCTATTGGATAGTGGACTGCAAGTGTGAGCATTTATGTACTCAGCAAGTCATAGTATATATATAAGAGTATATACATATGATAGTGATGATATGAACTATGCTAGTAGGGAAGGAGGGAAGGTTGCAAAATACTTTTTCTCTTGACCACTTATTGCAGTGCTTATCATATTATCAATATCTTTTATAAACTCTTAGAAGTACTACCATAGCACGAAAACACATGTCTGCCCATGTCAGCACCTCATTTCATGACAACACATGTCAAGCACATATCAGCTAAGTTTAGCAAATTTTATTTGGAAAACATACTTGTGTCACATCGACGTGGATAGAATCCACCGCGCGCAGGATCCTATAGGCCCGGGAGCTCAGAGTATTCGAATACATTTTTAACTCTGCAGAGGGGTACCAATTTGCCTGCAAGATATCTCAACTTTAATGCCCATCCTATCAGCATGATTAGACCTTCCTCATAGCTATGTGTGAGTGACAAGGTTGAGATAACACAACAGTTTTGCAATCCTAGCATTAGCAATTCCCTGCCTGGTAAATAGATAGTTAAGTCTGAGATACCGTTGCGGTTCCTCCCCACTGCCAATTCTTGCTAGCCTTGGTCTATGGTCCCGCGAGATACATAGCCTGTGGATTCAGCCGCGCATGACTCAGAATCCAAGAGTAGGGTGCCTTCCTTCTTACACCTTATCCTCTCATTATTTTTCTGATCTCACACCACTCATGGCCCTTGTGGCCCACCAGTTTCCTATCAAGAAACCAGACCGACAACCATTGCAGGGAAAAGCTAATACAGAGAAAACTACTATGTTGCGCTCGTCCCATACCAGGTTTGTGGTTAGCATGTTTTTATGCCACATAGAAGTACAACACAAGGTTCTAGTGCTTATATGCCTGTGACCAGTTCATTTTACAACCCTGCACTCAACAGTGCATACCACCATTCCATACCAAACTCTGGTCACAGCTAGGTTTTATTTCATGAATATACATATATACATATATATTAGTAATGGTTCACAGTTTGATCATTTTATAAAGAATCTCCTCATATTTCATCGGCATACAGCCTAGTAGTACCACATCATACTTTTCTCATTTCATCACATGCAATACTATTTATAATCAAGGTAATATCTTAGCAATTCATAAAATATAGGTTCAAGATGTTCAAGAATATGACTTGCCTTCCGCGTCGTAAGTATCTGCAATCAGTGTCGGGTTGGCAGTGAAGTTCTCAAACTCTATCTCTGGATCTACTCAGCAACAAATCAAACACACAATGATTACTAGCAATATCAAGTGCTTTATGAACTACATGCATGCTTTCTTTAGAGAAGGGAAAAGATTGGCGATACAGGGACCGAAGGTGTTTATATGTCGAAGTTGGGTTGAAATGATGAGATCTCCAGGATTTGAGCTGAGATTGGATGTTAGAGGCTCTTAGGGTTTCAAGACATAAGTATTGACATTCGGTTCACGGCTGGTTTGCTCAAATACAGCGAATTTCAGTCGATTGACATTCGGCTCACGGCCTGACAATGTCAAAGAATGGCATAGGCATGGTTTAGAAGATTTGTAGTTTCCAAAACAAGTTTGGTTCAAAGCATTAGGTGCACAATGGAATGAGGCAACTATTTGACAAACTAGTTTTCTTACATAAAAGTCCAAAAGTTCAAAGATTTAGCAAAAGGACCCCTGTGCATAGTGAACTGAGTGTCTGTGCACTGTCAAGAACTAGGGCTTAACCATTTGATTGATTTAGGGCTTCGATTCCTTCGCCAACTATGTATAGGAGGTAGGCGAAAGCAACAGGAACACAACGAAGGTGGTTTCGATCACGGGGGTGGCCGGACGGCGGCGAATGGCGGCGAAGAAACACGGTGGCGACACGGCAAGGTACAGCCATTGGACAAGATCTTGGCACATCGATAACTTGAGATTTAGAACAGCATCGAAGGGCGATGCAGTGGAGTGATATACTCAGGAGGTCAAGGAGAATCTCCTCGATAAGGTGGATTGAACAATGGCGGCGAGACGACGGTGAATGGTGAGGTCGAACTCGTCGGTTTTCAAAAAGAAGGTGAGCTACGGTGATAGCGAGCTAGGGCTAAAGAATCACGAAATTGAATGAGGGCTTATGCTCCTGGGACTGCACAGATGGTGCTGGTGCGAGCGACTTGGCTACAATGGAGGTTTGGGGCTCACCGGCGCTGACGTCAGACGCGAAGAAGATGGTGATGTCGGCTCCACTGCTACGAAGCAGTACTGGTCAATTAAACTTGGCTACACTGTCTACGGGATACAAGGAATGATTTGGTGTAGTTAGTTTGGTTGGAGGTGCGGCGAGGTGTGCCGGCAACGTGCGACAGTCACGGCAACACGCGAAGAACAGGAAAACTCCAACTCGAGCTCCAATTCAAATTCTGGATAAACGGGTTTGTTCAAGAGGTTCGGGGGATCATTTGAATCTACTAAAAGGTGAGCTAATTCTCGTTGGAACGAGATCAATTGCCAGAATAGGGCAAATTAGAATCCCGGTGATCACCGGCGTTGAGGTCCACCGGAGCTCAATTAAAGGCTATAGCATGATGAGGTGAGAGAGAGACACTCACTGGTTGAAGCAATTTGATGTTTGGTGCAGTTAATTGATCTGGCGTCGTGCTCCTTCTCGACGGCTCGCCGGAGAAGAAGAAGAAACGAGGAAGATGATGACTTACGTGGCTAAGGAAGCTCTGGAGAGAAGTGTGAAGGCAACACTAGTCTTGGGCAGCTATTTATAGGCACAGAACGGAGATGCAAGCGTGGCAATCATGCAAGTTGTGCCATTGAAGTGACTGGATGGGGCAGTGACAATGGCGACGACGCGATGGTTCCTTCGGCTTTGTCAGCTGGCATGCACGCTAGCTCCTGGCTGGTGCAGATGAGGAGGTGAAGATTGGCCTCGGCATGGCAACGTCGTGGCGCAAAAGCTTCTGACACGGTTGCAGGCACACGCGAGCGAGACGAGACGGCGCTGGTGCTGCTGCTGCGCTGCCACAGTGGTTGCTCCAGCGCGGACACATGTCGGGCATGCATCCTCAAAGGATATGAGTGCTGGCGACGTGCTGTGCTTCACCGACGGCGAAGATCGTGGTGAAACGAGGTGCTAGTCGAAGGTCGTGGCGGCGGGCTGGTCGAATTAGGAATTTGGACCTGATCGTAAAATCTGGAAATTTGGCTGGCCTAATTTGTAAATTCTGGGATTTCGGTGGTTAGGGCTGATTTGACTTCACAATTGCGGCAAACTTTCTTCAACACATGTTTTGGCGAAGAAATTTGGCAAATCTGGAACATCTGGATAGTTTTTGGACAAAACGAAAACAGGGTAATTGACGGTATTAGAATCTGGG
The DNA here is from genome assembly GCA_019359835.1 of Pharus latifolius. NCBI lineage: Eukaryota > Viridiplantae > Streptophyta > Magnoliopsida > Poales > Poaceae > Pharus > Pharus latifolius. Next base: position 27,821,176 of record CM033330.1, on the reverse strand, counting down.
TTTTGGTCGAGGATGAAAATCTAAGATCTTGGATGAAATTTTGAGATCTTGAGATCTTCAGAGAAGGAGATTTTGTATTGAATAGCGTATGGGAGATATCCCCTGAATCAGATCAAGGTTTGCAGTTGATTTGTGGCTTTTAGCCTTTCCAGGCTTTTGGAAAATCTGAAAAGGATCAAATTGTGGTACTTGTAGACTAATTTGCGAAAATGACCTTGGTGTTGGAAATCTGGTGCCAACTTTTTGGATTAACGTATTGGCATACCCTAGATCATAATTCTAAAGTAATTTAGTCTGGATCATGTTAAGATTTGATCAAATTGGCTTTCGGAAATTCGGAGTAATTAGGGTAATTAGGATATTAAATAATTCCGTTTTCAAAAATAGAAAGAGGTCGACGAATCTGGGAGTTAGAGGTCAAATCTGATTTGGCTTCTGAAGGCTTTTCTACTCAAGGTGTTTAGTAGGACATATCTGAATAGTCTGAGCTTGATTTGGGCCTAATGCATTGATTTTGAGATTTTTGGGCTTCAGGATAGAATACATTTGAATTGATCTTGCTACTTCTAAAGAGACATATGCATGCATGATTTTCATGGAAAATGAAGTTTTCACCCCAAAACCAGGGTGTCACATTACATACTACACGATCGCTGATCATCGCAAGTAATGCCTTGGTCGCAAAAATAGTGGACCTAGGGAGGTTCATGACGTGGTCCCAAATGTGAGTGTACTGGTATGCGACCATGGTCGCGCGAAGTACTTGTTCGTCTGGTCTTGTCGTATCAGGACTGTGTAGGGTTACGTCTCTTATGCCCTTGGAGCGAACCAGCCTGTCCTCTAGTCGTTGAACGTGATGATACCTCTGGAGTAAACCTAAGGGCAACGTTATCAAGATAATCTACAAGCACTCTTGTGAATATAATCCTGCCATTGTTCGCGGGACTTGAGGGCGGATTACGGAGTGCATATGCAATCCTCCGGAGATGTGCCAGAACTCACATGAGGCATTTGGTCTATCTTCTCGGTCTCTTGGTCGATTGACATGACCTGAGTCAAAGAAGATGCATGCTCAGGATGTTCCTCATAAACATCCTCGCGATCAACCTCTTCCATCGGAACAAGATCGCTAGGTGAGGGCATCCGAACATGGGCATAGTCGTCGAGATCAAAAATTTTCTTGGAATCATACGCCCCAGACATGGCTTACCAAAACTCCTGATCAAAAGGAAACACCTTGAGAAAGGCCCCACAGTGGGCGCCAGCTGTCGATGATTTGGACTGGGGGTCCTTTGTCGATGTTACGCAGATTTGTCAGTTGTATGGAAGACCTTTGAAGGTGCTCTCAAGTAAGTTAAGATAAACAATGAGATGGAGATGTGAAGATTTATATAGTTTCGGGCCCTAGATGGTGGGAGTAATAGCCTTACGTCTTGTTGTGATTTCACTATGAGTAAAAAGAGTTTACAGGGAGGAGAGATTGTCACAGGCGATAATCTCTCTTTATACTTCTGTCTACGAATTATCTCTAAGTCCTTCTCTGATCAAGCCCTTCTACTGTACATTGGCCATCCTTTTATACTGGATGAAGGGATGCCAATGCAAGGTAGTTCTGGGTGGTTTCCATAAATCGGTTCGTATAACCGCACAAGTCTTCTTCGCTGGTTAACCATGTGCAATTATAGATAACCGCACTTGTTAACCTCCTGGTGGTTGTCTTCACATGTGAGAGAAGTTATCTTGATCCTGAGAATGTACCTGGTAAAGACTCGAACACTCCCAGGTTACCTTGGTCGAGCATATCCAGCGACCTTCTGATCGCGCATAACTTGCGATCTCATGACCGCACAAGTACTGCCATCATAGACTAACTCCATGTCCGCGACCTTCTGATCGTGCATGGGAAGCTATCCGTCTGCGACCATATGGCTGCTAGGACATAGGCTCATATATCATATCTGAACTAGACTTGAACATGATATATATTAAATGACCTAGCTCGGGTGACAATCCTCATCAGCTAGCCCCCAAATCTAAAGAGATAAAAGGATTATTACTTCAAATTTCATCTGCTTCAAATACGTAACCCGACGCTTCAACTTCTTCAGGTGCATTGTACAATGTGTGTCGGTTTATTTCCCGAGACAACCTTTGGGTTTTTCTTGGTGGGTAATCATGAAGTTATTGACCATTTAACCAAGGCAAAAGCCGTAAGTGCGTTTTAAAAACTCGAGGCACCCACGAAAGTGAACCGTCGCCTCCAGGCTCTATAAATAACGAAGCCTTTTAGTTCCTAAACTCACAAGCTCTCATCTCATTGTTTCTCCTTTCTTCTTCTACTCTCATCTTAATGGCAAATCCAGACTCCAAGAAGATTGTAGAGAGCGATGAGCAAGACATAGTAATAGGAGCTGAGATTGAACATGATCTTCAGAAGGTAGTTCTCTTCTGAACCATCTGTGCAAGTTTTTATCTCGCAAATTGTTCATTTCCAAAATAATGCATTTTGGAATTTTCAGGTTATTGAGGAAATGATCCCTCCAAAGAACAGATCCAGAAATGACGAAGGATCCTTCAGTGGAGCCTCACCGAAAATGCGAAAAGGTGCTGACATTTGGGCTACCACATTGCCCCTTTCCATGGCCCTTGCAACCCATCTAGTTGCATCTTCATCACCTTCTTTTGATCACCACAGCAATCCTTCTAACCATCACTCTTCTAGGGAAAGGCTCACTACACTTGCAGCACCTTTGGGACCAAGTCCCCTTCAAAGCTTGACTTTCTCCTCTCATCCTGTGACGAAGGTTAACATCTTTTTCCCTTCTAATCGTTATATGCTTTTTAGGAACTAACCCATGCATTTACAGGATGAGAAAGCTCTTTGGGTTCTTAGCCATCAGCTTGCTAAGACCCAAGCTCTTCTCAGAGAGAAATATGCCTTGTGCAAAACTCTCCAAAAAGAAAAAGAGTTGCTGGAGAAGCGTTCTGAGGATATCTCCTCAACTACTATGTGCCTGGCAAAATGCTGTGATGGATACCGTGAAAAGGCACACAAGTTCTGGTTGGAGAGAGATCATGCTCGAGAGCAGCGAGACCTCTCCGATACAATTAGGAATAGTTGCTCTCCTTTAATAAGGGATGATGTCGATAGACTAAGAAACATCCCCAGTTCTCTTGGGGCGACCAATGTTGATCCCACTGATGCCAACATGTCCCTAGGAGAACTTTGTAAATTACTTTCGGATCAGGTCGATGCTTTGGTCTCCTGCATCCCTTTTCTATGTAAAGAATGCAAGAAATAAAGAATTCCTTTTTCTTACATATTTGACTCTTTGATAAATTATGTATAAACTATAATCACCAATTAGAGTCTTTCTATTCTCTATGTGTAAAAATAGTTACAAGTAAATATCTCTACAACTAGAGCATACACAGGTAATGATTCCTCTATCTGAGATTAACTCAGGACAACACTGAGGTCATAGACAGGTATTGAGGCCATGAAGTATGGTGCAGTCACAGGATAGCATTGCGACAACGTAGAACTGCGGTTACATAATAGCATTGCGATCATACATACTACCGAGATCACAGAAATAGCCTTGCAATCAAACATAGTACTGCGATCAGCAAATTTCTACCTTTAAGACTGTAAAAGTGCTGAAAATATGAGATTACCTTGAAATCATAAGGTATTAATTCCTCCAAAAATTCTCATAAAATTATCTATACCGTAGCCCCTGAATGTGAAATAAAATGATCTATGAAGTCAAAACAGATGCATTTTGTTTCAGATTCAAACAGGGTTAAAGATACGTTACCGGGTTCTATTCGAGAAAATACCCGTTATGAGAAATTAGTAAAATAATGAACCTGGCGAGTAGTGGTTTCGGGCATATAAAAGGAAGAGATAGCATGCTTGAGAAGCTTCAGAAGAAAAAAATCTCTTTTGCCTTAGCCACATTCACCGCAAATACCCTCTCTTTCCACCTTGCTCTCATCGCCTCCAAAGCCATTGCCTTTCCATGAATCTCATTAGCGATGGGGTCCTAGAGCTGATCAATCCACCATACTGAGGAGAGCTTGATGGCGCTTGAGAAAGAAGAAATTCTTCCCCCGCGGCTGCTAATCAACTGGCAGCCGGCGGAGAAAAATGAGGAAACCCCAATCGTTCATGAGAACGAACTGGTATTCTTCAAAGAGTGTTGCGATGTGGGTTTCAATTCCCAGAAAGCAAGTTTCTTCAAGACGTCCTGGCACAGTATGGGCTAGAGTTGGTGAATCTTCATCCCAACACCATTCTCATTTTGGCAATCTTCCAGCACTTGTGGGAAGCCTTCATCGAAGTGCTACCAAGTGTAGATCTCTTCCAATGGTTCTACTTCTCGGCATGGTCAAAGAGTGCCAGTATATACTTCCTCGTGAGGGAGAAGAAAGACTATCCATTTCTTCCTCTACGGGATTCCATGCACGAGTGGCACCATAAAGGGTTCTACTGCACCCTGACGAGGATTGTTACCCGAGCTAGTTCAAAAATAATGCACATCTGGTTCAAGACGGATTCGAACCAGACAAGTGTCTGAAGGTCCGCTGTTATGGTCTCAGACGACCTGAGAAGCACGGACACAAGAATGACTTATGGTCGCAGGCTTTGCGCGATCATGAGATCGCAGACGTTACGCAGTCAGGAGGCCGCAAACAATGCGTGATCAGAAGGTCGTTGACTACCCTCGACCAGAATAACTCGGGATTGCTTAACTCTGCAATAGGCATATCCCTAGGATCATGATGATTCCTCCACGTATGAAGACAACTGCCAAGAGGTTAACTTGTGCAGTTATCCCTTAAATTGCACGTGTTAGGCCTGCATGGGAGTTAAGTACGATTACCAAAACTGCGCTTCTACAACCGTTCAAAACTGTTGTGCATTGGCGCCCTTTTGATCGGTATAAAAGAGTAAGCAAATGTACAAGGAGAAGAGACGACGACAGATCAAGCACAAGCTTTCGTAAGTTAGCTTAGTCAGGTTTAGACAGCAACACAAAAAAGATCTTCGCCTATAATGATCTTTTCTTCAACTTTGTAAACATTTTCCATACATAGTGAAATCACAATAGGATGTAGGGCTGTTACTCCCACCATCGAGGGCCCGAACCTGTATAAATCTCTTTGTGCGCCAACAGACATTGCTCATCATGCCTTTCCGGAGGGACACTTTGAAAGGCCTCACAACTCACAAAAATTTGCATAAGATCGACTAAGGACCCCGAGTCCGAATCGTCGACAGCTAGCGCCCACCGTGGGGCCTTTCTCAAGCGTTCGTTTTTCTATCTGGAGGTTCGGAGCGACATGTCGGGGGTGTATGATTCCGAGAATGACTTTGATCTCGAGGATTATGTCCATATACAGATGCCTTCACCTAGTGATCCTGTTCCAATGGAGGAAACTAGAGGCAAAGACATCCCAGAGGTTGATTCGACCACTCAGGTCATGTCTATCGGCCAGGAGACAATAGACGCAGAACCGGTACCCAATGTTGTTCCTACTGCGTTAGGGGTTGAATCCTGTCCATCGCACGACCCTGCTGAAGGCAAAGGCGATGTTGACCAGGAATTTAGTTCGGGGAGGTTCGATCCTAATAACCTCCACTGCCTTTTCGATTTCGAGTCTGACTCGGAACAAACAGAGATGTTCTCTCCATCGGCGACCTCGTTCCCTAGGCAATTCACTGCCTTATCGAAGAAATGCCCGATCAGCGTACTGCTAGGGAAGAACAAGAGCGGAGACAAAAGGAGGATCAAGATCGAGAGCAGCAAGATAATGAGCTCTGCAAAACAGCCCTAGAGGCTCTACAAAATGCGCAAGCTCGTTACAACGCCAGTCCAAGTTCCTCCCATCATCCACATGGTCGCAGACGCGACCGGACACCATCTTTACCCCCGGGACATTTACCGGCGGACGAAGAGATGGTGACACCTGGCGCACCTAGGAAGAGCACACATGGCCGGCTTCGATCCATCGCAGAGGTCCTACGTAATTTTCCTCCTACTGTCACAGATGCGCAGAAGCCAACTTTCGCCAGAATCTTGGCTGAAAGGTCAAATGAGGTCACCCATACAGCCTCTTCTCGGTCGATGATACGTTCCCATGAGAGAGAATATTCTAACTCTAGTTCTGGTAGACAGAATTGGCCACCACTAGTGCTGTCTCAGCATGACAAAGCCAGACGGGCGGGAAGTTCTCGTGATCGGGAATGAATTCCTGTCCACTCTCGCCTAGGGCCACGCATGGTGTCTCCTTCGCGTGGGGTCCCCCGAGATCAAGTCAAGAGTCGCAGATCCCTCCATGGTCCTTATGTTGGTTGTAAAGCATTCTCGCCCGGCCTTCGTGCGGTCGTTTAGCCAGATAAGTTTAAAACAGGGGCTATTGAAAGATTTGATAGAACCCAGAATCCATCGGAGTTCCTTCATATTTACATCATTGCTATTCAGGCAGCAGGTGGCGATGACCGGGTCATGGCCAACTATTTACCTACAGTCCTCGAGGGACCGGCAAGAACCTGGCTGTTCAATCAGCCCGAGGGTTTGATATATAACTGGGAAATGTTGTGCGATGCCATTCTCATCAATTTCCAGAATTGTTATCAGAAGCCGGGAAAAGAGGACGACCTCCATCGACTGCGACAAACATCGACTGAAACTCTTCGTCAGTTTGTCAAAAGGTTCATCGGGGTGAGAAATACCATCCCGAACATATTTGACAATTCTGTTATCAGGGCGTTTAAACACGCCGTTCGATATCAGAGGTTTACTGAGGATTTTCCCATCCACCCCCCTCGATCAGTTGGATGACTTCTACCAGGGGATCGGACCAATGCCGACCTTGCCACCAAAAGAACAGACTTGTGGGCTAAGAGACGCCAGTGGGGATGAAGAGATGTCCTACCAGGGACCTCGTAGTCATGTCAATATCATTTTTGGAGGTTCCTCCTCTTTTGTTTCTAAACGGCAATTTAAAGCTTTTTACCGAGAGGTGAACCAAGCGGAGACTCCCCTTGGTGAACCTCAGTACCCCCGTTGGTCAGATACACCTTTGATGTTTGATCGCTCTGATTTTCCCGTGGGGCTCACTCGACCATTGAGGCTACCTTTGGTCATTACCCCAATTATCAGCACTACGAGAGTCAAAAGGCTCCTGATCGACGGAGGTAGTTCCTTGGAAATTTTATTGGTCAAGGCACTAGACGAGATGCAAATTCCTCGTTCAAAAATCAAACCCATAATTCATCCATTTTATGGGATAATTCCTGGTCCCTCTATGATGCCATTGGGACAGGTGGTGCTCCCGGTCACGCTGGGTGAACCAGATATCTTCCGAACAGAATTAGTTACCTTCGATGTAATTGATTGTGATTCGGCTTATAACGCAATCTTTGGCAGGCCAACTCTCGCTAAATTCATGATGGCTACGCATTACGCTTATCAGTGCGGCAAGTTGCCTGGCCCCAAGGGCGTTATTTCGGTCCGAGGCAGTCGCAATGTAGCATTGACGTGTGATCAGTTATCCCTGGAGATGGTAGATTAGCTTCCCCTCCGAGAAGCCCAGATTGCCACAATGCCTACTGATATGATCAAAGCCGCTCCTTGACCAGATGAAGCATTAAAATTGGTTCCGTTGTACCCAGATGATCCATTCAGGATAATTCGAGTTGGATCAGACCTGGATGACAAATAGGAACTCGAGCTCATTACTTTCCTCCGAGCTAACACAGATTTGTTTGCGTGGAAACCATCCGACATGCCCGGTGTCCCATGGGAGGTAATTGAGCACAGGTTAGCAATTCGACCTGGACAGCGAGCAATAAAGCAGAAGCTCAGGTGTTTTGCTATTGATTGGTAGGAAGCCATCTGAGAGGAGTTAAATAAGCTCCCAAAGGCCGGATTTATTCGCAAAGTCGATCATCCGGAATGGCTTACAAATCCGGTCATGGTTCGTAAGTCAAATGGCAAGTGGCGCATGTGCGTCGACTACACCAGCCTAAATAGTGCCTGTCCAAGGATGATTTTTCCCTTCCCCGCATCGACCCGCTGGTCGATTCTACTATAGGTTACGAACCAATGAGTTTCCTGGATGCTTACTCATGATATCATCAAATTAGCATGGCAGAAGAAGATGAAGAGAAGACTGCCTTCATCACGCCATTCGGCACCTACTGCTATGTCAAAATGCCATTTGGTCTCACAAACGCTGGTTCCATGTACCAGCGCTTGATGCAAAAGACCTTTCTTTCCCAGATGGGGCGTAATCTTGAAGCTTATGTAGATGAATTTGTTGTAAAAAGCTTAAAAAGTTCGTCTCATTTAGACGATTTAGCTGAAACCTTCTGTAATTTGAATCGATTTGGAACAAAATTAAACCCGGAGAAATGTTCTTTCGGGGTTTCGTCTAGAAAACTTCTAGGTTTTCTCGTTTGTTCCAGAGGAATTGAGGTTAATCCTGAAAAAATTAGGGCTATCGAGAAAATGAGGTCTTCCTCGACCATCAAAGATGTTCAACGCTTAGCAGGTCGCATGGCGGCATTAAGCCGATTTATATCACGACTGGGTGAAAAGGGACTACCTTTCTTCAAAGCTCTGCGTAAACATAACAATTTTACTTGGTCCGATGAGGCCGAGAAAGCATTTCAGGAGGTCAAAGCATATTTGTCCAGTCCGCCGGTCTTGGTTTCTCCTAATAAAGAGGAACCATTACTCCTTTACTTGGTGGCCACACCTCACGCGGTCAGCGCTATATTAATTGCAGAAAGAGAAGGTGTGCATAAACCCGTTTACTTCCAACCACATAAGATTATAGTGCCCTCATCTTTTCCTTTGGTGGACATTTTTCGTAACCCAGAGAAATTTGGTCGGATCGTGAAATGGGCTGTGGAACTCGGAGCGTTCGACATCCATTTCATGCCACACACCGCAATCAAGTCTCAGATCCGGGCCGACTTTGTGGTCGAATGGACTAATCCTGAACCGCCCGTGCAGGAGTCTGAAGATTTGGCATGCCCCGATCACTGCACGATGTATTTTGATGGCTCTCGCAGTTTTCCACACTTAGGGGCTTGAGTGGTCTTAGTTACGCCTCAGGGTGACCAACTCAAGTATGTCATTCAATTACACTTTGTTGCAACCAACAACGCAGCGGAGTATGAAGGTCTTATTGCAGGGTTCCGGGCAGCAAAATTCCTCACAGTCCGTCGATTGGTGGTGAGGGGAGACTCACAGCTGGTCATAAACCAGGTAAACAAGGAGTACAGCACCTCCGATGAGACAATGGCTCATTACTTGGGGGAAGTGAGGAGATTGGAAAAACACTTCAGTCATTTTGAAGTCCAATACATCCCACGAAAGGACAACATTCTCACAGATCAATTATCCAAAATTGGGTCCTCACGTATGTCCGCCCCAGTAGGAGTGTTCGTCGAACACTTGGAACATCCTTCAATCATGACTACGACCGAGGATGATTCGGTAACAGTCTGCGTTACCAACCTTGGATATGAACGAGATTGGACCCATCCATTGAGGGCCTATCTCGAATACGGGACCTTGCCCAAGGATGAAACCGAGAGCATCGGTTAGTTCGAAAAGCGCGCCTGTACAAACTTATAGAAGGAGTTTTGTATAGAAAAGGTACTCAAGGAGTATTCATGCGCGGTGTGTCCCAAGAGGAGGGTAAATCCCTCTTGAAAGAGATTCATGACGGTGTATGTGCTGCACACATGTCATTCCGTACACTGGTCGAGAAGGTTTTCCGACAGGGATTTTACTGGCCTTCGGCACTTGATGATGCCAAAAATATGGTCAAGACATGTCCCCAGTGTCAATTTCATGCGAGACAGGTCCACTAGCCTACCTATGCTCTACAAACTATCCCTCTATCGTGGCCCTTCACGGTTTGGGGGATGGATATTGTTGGTCCTACGCCACAAGCAGTCAATGGATACAAGTTATTGTCCATAGCCATTGACACGTTTACAAAGTGGATTGAGGCCAAGTCAGTACGCAATGTCACTGCTGCCGCTGCACAAAAGTTCTTTCATAAGAACATTGTGACTCGATTTGGTGTTCCAAATCGTCTCATCGCTGATTATGATTCCCAATTCGCTAGTGGTCTCTTTCTGGACTATTGCGACAATATTGGAACCAAGGTGTGCTTTGCCTCTGTAGCTCATCCGTAGAGCAATGGTGCCGTTGAATGTGCCAACGGGAAAATATTACAGGGCATCAAAAAGTGCATTTTTGATCGCCTTAAGACACGCTCGGGGGCTTGGGTAGATGAGCTCTATACCGTTCTGTGGGCACTACGTACTACTTCTAGTCGAGCCACTCGTGAGACACCTTTCCATCTGGTATACGGTGCTGAGGCTGTGTTACCCATGGAAATTAGTATTGGTTCTGTCCAAACAGATCAATTCGAACAAGTTGATCGGAATGGACAACGATTACAAGATCTAATCCTCCAAGAAGAAACACGTGATCGAGCTCTGTTGAAATCCGCGGTGTATTTGCTAGTTTTGCGCAAGTACCATAACAAAAGGGTGCAGCCACGTAGCCTTCATGTGGGTGATCTGGTTTTATGGAAAATACAAAACCAATCTAATCGCAATAAATTCTCCCCTCAATAGGAAGGCACCTACATTGTTGTCTCGGTGCCGCGACTAGGATCGGCTCGGCTAGCGTTGGAGGACGGTAGGATCTTATGCAATACCTGGAACATCGACCAACTACGCAAGTTCTACGTGTAAGTTTTCAAAACCCTTTTCCTTTTCAATTAGCATGATTTAACAAAATCGGTACTTTTAGTTGTTTCATGTTAGAATCATTCCTTTTGCCCATATGTAATGAGTCTGGCTCGGGGGCTGGTCGCTGATAATTGTATCACTATAATACCTCGATCGGATTCGCTGGTCGATCTCGTGATCACTTCCAGACAAGACACCCCTCTCAACGGACACGAGGCTTGCTGGCATGTCCTTGGTCATTAGAGTGGCTGCAGGTTCGCAATAAGGTCGGGTGTTGTATTGAAAGTGGTTATCGGTCTAGTCGGATGATAATTCCTAAAGTCACAGTATTCCCTAGGTATTCCTGGTTGTCGTTACACCCATATTTTTCCTGCGCTTATAATACTAAGTCGTCAGTATACATAATCTCAGGAGGGGGCTAGGGGAATATGGTCGCAACATGAAACAAAAAGAAGTGCTCTTCTTTCAATGATTAAGGCATACATATGCATTGTATAGTTACATCTGTACAGGTTCAAAATTTACCATAAGCCAAGTTCTTTCAAGAGGTTATTGACTAGAGGCCTGACTTACTCCATTATAACTGCAAGCTGATCTTCACTCTCGATCTCTGCTTCTCCCACCACCGGATTTAAATCATGGTCCGTGCCGTGGTGAAAACAAAGTCTGTAGAGAGTGGCAGAGGCTGCGAATTGCACTTTTGTCCTCATTTCCTCTATTTGACGCCTTGTATCTTCAGGAAGATACTCGAGAAGTGATTCAGCTTGGGTTGCGACAAGTGTGTTCCAGTAGCTAAAGCTAAGGTCGTCCTTCTTGGTTTCGACCACATCGACTTTTAGCAAACTGGCCACCATCTTCAGCTTTTCGAAGATATCTTGTTGAACACTGCTGTAGGTTGAGAGCGTCGCGTTCAGGCCCTCGTTTTCCTTGCAAACAGAATCAACTTTCGAGTTTTGCAGCTCGACGGTCGCCTGGAGATCTTTCTTCTCTTGAGTGAGTTGGCTTATTTGGTCCTCTTGTGCTGTAATGGGAGACCATCACAAACAGTCCGCATAACAAGTTAATTCTTTCTGGTCGAAGGTGCACTTACAGGAGAGCTGCAATCGCAGCTGTTGGAGTTCTTTCTCCAGGCAAGAGATCTTGGTGACTGCCCTGATCTCCTGGTTTTCCCGGTCAATGAGGCTCTTGATCAGAAAGGCATTTTCTCTCTGACAAAGGAGACAATTGTTAAAATGGGACTAAACTTTAAGCAGACGAGGAAACATCTTCCTTACCACTGCGGGCGACTCATTTCCCATTGGGTGACCTCGATATGCTTCGCAACAGCTATTGACCTGGTCGCCACATGGGTTAAGTCCTATGACAGGGAAGGAGATCAATTTTAGAGCCTGGATATTCCTATGCAAGTGCGAACTTAAAAATAACAAGAGGTGTTATGCATACTCGATATATTCGCTGAATGAGCTGCTTTCAGATTCAGCCAAAGGCTGAGTCTCTAGACATTCCTTATCCCCAGCCGAAGTAGCAGATGATTTTTCCTGCTGAACCTCCTCCACAGCTGGGGTTTCAGATTCCAATCTCAGGGATTGGACCTCTGTGGCCATCCCCTCCACAATGGCATGAATCACTTCCTCGGCCGTGGGGATGGGACTTTGCTCGCCCGTGACCTCCGTGGCAGGAGGAGCATCAAGACTTGTGGAGGTCACTGGGGCGCTTAGCGCTGCATCTCTGCTCCTAGCATAAGCAAACAAGTGAATTTCAGTCGATCACTTCGATATGACCCTGTCCAAACAAGAGAGATTATTACCTTACTCGAAACCCTGTCCATTTTTGGGATTTCGAGGATGATTCCCCGAGAAAAAGAGGACAATCATCATCTGTCCTGGTCTTTCTTTTCCTGAACAGGACATTATCCTTTTCTCCCTGTGTGTATGCAAGTCTATGAGAATACACCTGAGGAACGATGAAAAGCAAGACTGTAAGGGTCCATACCGGAGTAAGTTCTTCTGTGGGTAAGGATGAAGCCATTGATCCTGGAGCTTCATGAACCACAGTCACTAGGACTTCATCCGCGACCCTGAGATCAGTAGTGGCCGCAAGACCCTGTTCAGCCGTTCTCGCTCCTGTCATCAAGAGTGGAGTACTCGCCGCCCCAGGACTGGTAGGAGTCCTTTTGTGGTAGATAAGAGGGACGTCATCTTCCTCGACTTCGCTCCCCTCACCCTGTACAACCAAGAAGTAATTTCCACTCGTGCTTGGAAAAACGGGGGGTACGGAATATCTTACCACCGTTTTCTTTGCAGTTGTGGGTTTCTTTTGCGAGGCCTCTCCCAAGATATTCTTGGTTTTCCGGGAGCGAGTTCCTTCGTCTTGGGCCTCGCGGGGGTTCTTTTCTCCTTGTTCTTGGTGACTTCCCCCGAAGATTCATCATCGCCTGGACGCTTTGTTCCAATCGTCCTTTCCAGCAGCTGTGTAATATGCCTTGGAATGACATAATCCCAAAAAGACAAATCATACCAAGTCTAGTTGGGAGAAAAATATACCTTTCGGCGCTATTGTTTAAGTTCATCGTTGGCATTTATCAAGCTCTGGGGGCGAATGGATCCTTTGGCTCCCTCCACTTCTGCGTTGTTTGGTCGCAGAAGGTATTTTGTCCACCTCTCAATCTCGGACAAAGATAGGACTGTGTCACATACAATTCAAATTACTTGACATGGCAATTTTTCGTCAGTAAGCATGTGCAGTTTGTGAACAAGAGGACACACCTGTATTGTAGTACAATGTGTTGTCCGCCATTGAGTCCACCTCCCAGGCCGGATGTGCCCTTTTGTGTAAAGGACTCATCCTGTTCTTCACAAAGTCGCGGATGATATCACGCGTTGTGAGTCCCTGCTGGACTAAATGAAGATTCGCCTTGGCCTGTTTCTTCAACTCCACATTGAGAACAGGGAGGGAGTCCATCTCACTATCCTTCTCTGGTCGGATGTTTGAAAACCAGAGCCTGCTCTCTGATGGAGGAGAGCAGTAGAACCACTTCTGGTGCCATCCGTGCACTGAGTCTCGCAGAGGGAGGGATGGATACTCTTTCTTCTCCCTTATGCGGAAGCAGATGCACCCAGTGGCATTGGTACTCTTTGACCATGCCGAGAAGTAAAAGCGCCGAAAAAGATCCACGCTTGGCAACACCCCAACAAATGCTTCACAGAGATGTTGAAAGATCATGAGAATCAACATAGCATTTGGGTGGAGATTGATGAGTTCTAACCCGTAGTGGTTGAGGATTTCTTTCAGAAACATGCTTTATGGGAATCGGAACCCGCAGCGCAAATACTCCTCAAAGATCACCAATTCGCCTTCACGAACTGTTGGGGTTTCCTCATCTTTCCCCGCTGGCTGCCAGTTGATCAACAACCACGTGGGGAGTATCTCTTCCTTCTCCAAAGCTATCAACTTCTCCTCGACATGGTAAACGGATCGGCTCCAGGATGCCATTTCGGAAGAGGATGTGAAAAAGTTGGTGTTTTTTGGGAAGACGAAGGAGAGGGGAGCAAAAGAGGGTTTTTGTGCGGTGAGAGATTCTAAGGCAGATGGAGGGTTTTTGGTTGTGAAGCTTCCCCAGGAAGCTACCTTCTCCTTTTATATGCCCGAGACAACTCTTCGCCGAATATTTTATTAATTTCCCATAATGGGTGCCTTCTCTCTGGAAACCCGTTATGCACTCCCTACAGTGAATCCGAAACAAAATATATTTTCATTATTTTTTGTTTCGAATTCGGGGGCTAGGGTGCACATAAAAACATGAAAATTTTGCGAAGATTATTGAGGAAATGATCCCTCATGACTTTTGTAAACTAATTTTTATGTATTGATCACAATGCAGTTCTGTGATCGTCTTGAGATTTTCATGTTGATCACAGTGCAATTCTGTGATCGCTGCGAGTGGGTAATCGCAACATATACAATTATCACTCGATCAAGGTATTATGTTCTGATCGCGGTTTCAGTTCTGATCGCAATGCCAGTATTGGTCGCGGTATAGCACATCAATGCATTTCTGATCGAAAAAGTTGTTGCGAAACCATACTTCAGATTTACCTGTATATGTTTGGTCGCAAAGGCATTTTTTGTGACCATGTTTTCGCACAAGAGATATGGAAGAGCTTTAACTCGGGATTATAAGTCTTGCATAATCCTTCTTGAGAAATCAAGTTGTGTAAGGTAAAGGAAGTTCTTATTTCTGGCTATCTTTACATACAAAAGGGATACAGGAGAACAGGACATCAACCTGATCTGAGAGAAGTTTACAAAGTTCTCCTAAGGACATATTGGCGTCAGTAGGATCTACATTGATGGCCCCATGAGAACTAGCAACAACTCTAAGCCTATCTACATCATCCCGGAGCAAAGAAGCACTACTACTCCTGATCGTATCAGAGAGTTCTCGTTGCTGCCGAGCAAGGTCTCTTTCTAGGCGAAGTTGGTGTAGATCCTCAGAATGCTTCTCCAGCGCCTCTTTTTCTTCTTGGAGAGTTCGCTCGAAGGCGGCACCTTGGCCAAGAACTTGAACATTAGTAGGCTGGTCGCTGGGGACTTGGGAAATTTTTGTCTCCTATATACACATATGTTAGCTTTGAGGACGGAACGACTCATCAATGCATTGACTCATAGGGAGAATATAGATAATTACCAATCCTCACATTGGATTCGAATGAGAAGATGCAGAACTTCCTCCAAAAAAACAGGTCACCCGACGAAAGTCGAGAACCACCTGGTCGCGAAAGTGCAACCTTCCCACGAGAAAGCTGATCATCTTGTGAGGTTTGATCAAGAGAAGCTGCACTGTCCACTCACGATAATGTATGGGTTCCTCTAGGATTATCATGGATCCCCAATGCTAGAAACGATGTTGCAACTTGTGGAGTAGCATGCACACGAGGAACTATAGGGGTCAAAGGAAGAGGGAGCAATGATGCATCCCTAACCTTTGCACCTACAGCTGCAACACCACTGGAGGATCCTTCATCAACTTTTGCTTTTTCTTCGGGGCGATTTGTTCCTCGTTAACCTGAAAAAGTTCCAAAGTACACTACTTTGAGAACGACCGAGACGAGAACTGGAACTAGATCTTTTGAAGGTACGAACCTTCTGGTCGAAGTCGAGTTCCAGTGATTCCTCATCACTTTCAATCTCAATGATGTTCTTGGAGTCCCGATCTGCCATTGAGATGAAAATAGAAGAGAAGAGGAGATAGCTCTGGAAAAGACTTAGCCGAAGAAAAAACTTGTGATGTTTTAGGATGAAGAGGCTTCGGTATTTATATCACCCAGGGGTGACGGTTCGTATTTGCGAACGCCTCGAGTTCTTAAAACATATTTACAGTTTTATCTCTGGTTAGAAAACAAGTCAGCTCGGGCCTGATTTTCATTTCAATCATGTCACGCCGCACATTGATGCCATCCTTTGTCTTCCCCGGAATGTTCAGCAATAGGCCGATTAAACTGTTGCAAAAATTCTTCTCTACATGCATGACATCAATGCAATACCGAATCTCTAAATGCTCCCAATACGATAAGTCCCAAAATATAGATCTCTTCTTCCAAGTGTTCTTTGTGCGGGGTTTCAATTTACGACCCTTTCCAAACACAACATCTATGTCCTTCATGTCGCGTCCCGAAACTGGGACTACGACTACTCCCGTGGAGACCTAGCTTGCTGTAGCTAGTCCCATATATGCATACCTTTGACTTCCCAGGATAAATCAAGCACAGGAGTATATTCACATTGCAGCAGAAAAACTTACAAAATATTTAAGAAGTGTGGCCTGCTGGCCTTAATATTGCATAAAGAGATTACAATACCTTCGCGGCATTCGAGGTTTAATTAAAGTAAAATAAAAATTTCTACACAGCGGATGATGGGTGTCCCTTCCACAGTAAGAAGTTGACGGCAGAACAACACATCAGGGATCTGGCAGAATTGGCTCTCCTTCATCTTGTTCCAAGAAGTTCTCCACGCCTTCTTCTTGATCATGGTACGCTCCATCTACTAGGTTGTAAGTTGCAAGGGTGAGTAATTACGTACTCAGCAAGTCATAGGTAAGAGTAGATACATATAGTAGTGTTGTTATGAACCTAGACTAGTCAAGAATTATGGATGTTTGTAAAATAATCTTTTCTTTCATATCTCATCTCATGGCAGCACTTTTCATAACATAGCATCGCTATTCATGTTCACTAAATTATAGCACTACGCGACACGTCGAGACACGACAGCCCACAGCAGCATCCCTTATCATGACAACACATGTCATTTGCGTAATCTTGACTTATCAAATTTTATTTAGAAAACATACTTGTGCCACACCCCGTGGATTTAATCCACCGCAGCAGACTCCTATAAATCCGGGGGCTCGGAGTATTTGAATACGTTTTTAACTCTGTAGAGAGGTACCAATTTACCTGCAAGATATTCCACTTTCATGCCCATCCTATCAATATGATTAGACCCTTCCTCACAACCATGTGTGAGTGGCAAGGTGGAGATAACAAGAACTTTTCTTATGTTTCACTCGCAATTCACCCCTGACCCTGTGGATTTCTCGCGAACCACAGTTGTGGCGGGCTAAACCCCCACCCCAAAGCCTCTTCCCATTACTGGGTCAGCGTGCATGATCACATTCAGTGATATGTGTAGGAGCCGCACTCCATGAAATTCGTGCATCACTTTCCATCTTATGCAGGGGTTTCATGTGCGATCCGCATAAGTACTTGTTCAGGCCTGTCCCATACCAGGCTTTCGGTTAGCACGTTTTTCATGCCACTAGACACACAACACAAGGTTCTAGTCCTTATATGCCAGTGACTAGATCATACCACACACCATGCAACTACAATGCTTGCACATCCAGTGTAGCCAAGCACATCCAGTGCTAGTACCACCATTCCATACCAAAACCCTAGTCACGGCTAAGGGTTCTATTTCATGAATATATATATAAGTACATTTATAATAGTTCATGGCTCACTATTTGATCAATTCACATTTCACAGGCATCCAGCCTAGTACTGCCAATTCACAATTCATCCATTCTCACATGCAATACTATTTATATTCAAAGTCATATCATAGCAATTCATAAAATATAGGTTCAAGATGATCAAGACTATGACTTGCCTTCCGCGTCGTAAGAAATAACAGTTGATGTTGGGTCAACAGTGAAGTCCTCGAACTCTGGCTCCGACTCTGAGCAAAGATCAAGCAAACAACCAAGAATCACAAGCTTTTCAATACATTATTATACTACATGCAATAATGCAAAGATGAAATGTCTCGATGATTCTGGAATAATTGGATTTAGAAGCTGATTAGGGCTAACTCACAAGATTAGGGCTAAAGATGGATGCTAGGGACTTTTAGGGTTCCAGGGTAAGGAAATGAGATTAAGTCCGTGGCTGATTTGCCCAAAATCGACGAACGTCTTCAGGTTGACATTCAGTTCAAAGCATTGACAAAGGATTAATAGTTGATAGAGAGCTCAATTCAAGTTGTGATAGAAGAAGGAATTGTAGATCACAACCTCAGGAGTCTAAAGGACAAAGTCATGCTCAAAATGCACATATGTAGAAGAAGGAATTGTAGATCACAACCTCAGGAGTCTAAGGGACAAAGTCATGCTCAAAATGTACATCTGGAAGGAAGTGAAAATGGCTAAGGCCACTAGCTGGCATAGACTGGCATTGGACTGACATCGCCAGAAGCTAGGGCTTGCCATAACTTTTGATCTAGGGCTCCAATTGATGCACCACTTTGTCTGGGAGGTAGGCCTTGCTAACAGGAACAATTTACTCAACAGGATCTAGGGCAGGAGATGGCCGAAAAGTGATGAAAACCGGCGAAGAACACGGTGGCTGAAGTTTCAAATCTTGGCACTGGAAAGAAATTAGGGCATAGCTATAACTTTTGATCTGTACCGATCTAGGTGTTGAGCTAGAAGAGAAAAGTACTCAGGAGATTGAGGCACATCTAGTGGACAAGGTTGCCAGAGCTGGATCGGCCGTAATCCTTTTTCGGTGAACGGCACCGGAGAAGATGACACGGGAATTGGGCATTTTTGATACAGGTCGATCAAACAAAATTCCTTGCTCAAGGACTAAGAGAGAAGCATAGGGAAGTTATTAGCACCGTCGATTTGGCCGGAGCATCACCGGAGAAGTCTGGCGACGAGCGCCGGCGACTGGTGAAACTCAAACTTGGGAAAAGCTTCGATTCAAGCTCAAATTCAACATCTTGATTCACTGGCTTGCTAAATGAAGCTCACTGATTAATTTAATCTATTGGATCGAAGGCTGATTTGGATTAAATCGAATTGCAAAGCTGGAACAGGGGCTTTAGCAATTTCGACGATCATCGGCGATGAGATGCACGGGGCTTCAATCAAAAGATCCAGAATGTTGAGGAGGATGAGAGATACTTACTGGTGGCTTCAATTTAGGGTTTGATGCAGTGGGTGAAGCTGGCGTCGTTGACCTCCTCGGCGGCTCGCCGGAGAAGAAGACAACAGTGAAGAGAATTTGGTTTAATTGCTGAGAAGCTCTGGTGATATGGAAGCTACTCAGGACTGCTATCTAAGGGCAAGGCAAAGTTTACTGCTTAGTGGTTATGTTGCCTTTGCCGGTGTATCTTCGGGCTGAAGCAACGGCGAGCAGATGAAGCTGTGCAAGCTGCTGGTGAGCTGGACAGGGATTGCCACGGTAGTAGCTAAGGTGCAAACACATGTGCGCATGCAAACACGGTTGCAAAAAATATGGGCAAGAGCAGTGCTCGATCGGCGGCGAAAACACGGCGACGAGGTGCTCCTGGTCGCGGTCGCATTCACAACGGCGCTGGTCGAAGCAAGCACTGCGCTGCGGTCGAGATCGCTATGCACTGCTAGCCGAGGTCGATGAATCTGCTGATTTGGTCGCAAATGGTTACTCTGGTCGTGAACAGCTGCTCCAGTCGTGAACAGTGGCTCTGGTCGAACGAGGGACCTGATTGCAAGATTCTTTGTTTGCAACTTGGACTGATTTGTGATTTGTAATTTAGAGATAGTTGATTTGCAATCTGATTTAATAGATGAGTGTAAACTTATACCTTATACTCATCCAGCAAGAGATTTGGTAAAATCTGGCATGATTTGATGATTTTCGATGTAAACCAAAAATAGGGTACTTTAGGGTAAATTAAGATCTGAGTTTTGATCGATTTCGAATTATGGCATCTAGGATGGATTTTGGAATCCGGACAGAAGGGAAAATTGTATCAAATAGCATTTGGAAGAGATTGCTGAAGAAATTCTGAATTTGGAGTTAATCTGAAGATTTTAGCCTTTTTGGGTTTCTAGATATCAGATAAAAGGATTGATTTGCGATATAACTTGGACTGATTTGTGAAAAAGGCTTAGATGATGAAATCTGGCTGCCAACTATCTGGATTAAGGTATTGGCATACCCATGATCATAATCCAAGAATAATCTGGTCTGGGTTACGTCAAGATTTGGCTAAATCTGAGTTCAGAGTATTTAGGGTAATTAGGATATTAAGTAAAATCCTGTTTTCGAAAACAGAAAAGGACTGATAGATCTAGGAGTTAGAGATGGAATTGAATCTGGCTTCTGAAGGCTTTTATGCTCAGAGTAACTGATAGATCATATCTGAGTAATCTTATCTTGATTTGGGTTAACAGGAAAGATTTTGATATTTTTGGGCTTAGGATAGATTAGGGTTGAACTGATCTTGCTACTACTACAGATACATGCATGCATGATGTTCATGAAAAAGAGAGTTTTTACCCCTAAACTCAGGGTGCTACACTGCCTATCTGGAGCAGCGGGACGATGCCCTCTGGGAGCTAGCCCGGGTCCGGGCCCAAATCCACGCCTCCGAGACTGCCAACGACCGACTTCGGTGGGAGGCGAAGGTGAAAGAGGACGCCCTTCGGGAGCTTGACAGCTCCAGCGTCCGGGTGGTGACGGATGTGGGCCGCTCCGTTCGCTTGGAGTGAGCCTGGGCTCAGGGAGCAGCTCCGAGGCTGCCCCGGCGACGCTCACGGAAGCTGTGCGTTTTCTCAACGCACAAGTCTCCGTGATCCCGGAGGCCGCTGATGCCTGGTCGCGAGGCCGGGCGATCCCGGTGGTGGCCGCCGCTGCTGGGCTTGTCGAGCACCAGGGAGTGGGGGCCCGGGCAATCGGGGGCCGAATCCCCTAGAGCTTCCCGGAATTCTTCAAGCCATCGCGGCGAGAAGTGGAGCACCTCACCGGTGGCTTCTACGACCGGATAATCCGGGTGCGATTACCGGTGCCGGCGCCTCCGGGAGCGGATACTGCAGCTCCAACAGGAGCACCCCGGGAGGAGGACGCCAACGAACAAGTATGAGCCTCCCCCCTGGGTCTTTAGATAGGACCCTTTTTGTTTTTAGGTGTTTCCCTCCCCGTAGATTCTTAGAGGAAGCCCCGGACACCTGTACAAAAAACATTTTGATGACCACCATGTTGATGTCGTCTTGGTCATAACCATGATGTACATGGTCTCATAGATGTCGTCTTGGTCATAACCATGATGTACATGGTCTCATCATTCTCCCTTTCTTGATGTGGAGTCATCCTCGACTCCATTGTGTTTTTCTGCAAAATGTGAGACCCCAACTCGTGAGCTTCATCCTCAATTGCAAATTCAGTTGCTTCTTTCTCGTTCTTGCTTGTGTTCTCGATTCGCATGCAGGGATAAGCCTTCTTGGCGAGGTCAATCGTGTTTGTGCATGGTTGATAACCAACGGAGCCGTGGTGTAGCGATTGATGGGTTCGGATCGGTTCTGATCGGAAGCCGGATCGTCAACGTCGAGTCTCCACCAATCGACTTACCTCTACCTGTCGGAAGATCGGGCCAACGTGCGCATCAGGAGGTTACTCCCGGGCAAAGGTCCCGGAGAAACTCTCCGGGGGTGGGGCCTTTGAGCCCCGGTGGGTGTAACCCGGGGGATGCCCAGGCCGCCTTTATTTTGGTAAGTCTCTTCTCCGGGGGACGCAACGGGGCGTTTCTCGGGAGCCAATTCGGTTGCGGTGGCATCCGGAGTGGCACCTGGACAACTTCGATAATCATCGCGCTAAACTATCCCCTCCGCAACCGGGGTCCCAGAGGGTTCCCCCACTTCGAATACTTCCATCGGCGGGCTACGAATATTGGCCCGAAGACCAGCTCCAGGAGGCCCAGCGTCGCATACGCGGCTTGTACCGGGACCTGGCCCAAGAGATATCGGAAGGTCTCCGGAATTATTAGACGTAGGAACTTTCCGGGTTATACCCCGGGTTGTATCGTATCTGATGTAATGATGCCCACCGGAGGGGGAAGATGTCCTCCGGTGAAATGATCTTCAATAAAGCTAAGTTTTCTTGTGTACTTTGATTTCTTTGATAGAGCTAGGTTTGCTCGTGTATTTATCTTAGATGGTCCAGAACGGGGTGATTCCCGGGTGCTCCTTATCCCCCCTCCATAGCGGGCCGGAGGGTAGCTCCACGCGCTGTGGGGGTCACAAAGCTCCCAGTGTAAAGACCCATCTCTTAAGAATTCTTTCAAGTTTTCCCAAGGTTATAAAAATTTCCGGGAACAATTTTTTGGGAAGCCCCGATGGGATCCTCCGGTCGCCATAGGAACGGGGAGCCGGGGGTGAGGTCTCCGGGGGAAGAACATCCAAGAAAATCCGTAAAATTCCCAGGGATAATTTTTTAGGGAGACAACCCTCCGGTCGCCGTGAAGACGGGGAGCTGGGAACGATGTCTCCGAGAAAAATATCTGAGAATTCTGAAATTCCAAGAAATTCTCTCCGGTGTAAAACCTTCCGGTCACCGTGAGAACGGGGAACCGGGTTAGTCCTCCGGGAGACCCAATATCTCCGGGAATTTTCCTGGGAGAGAACCCTCCGGTCACCGTAAAAATGGAGAGCCGGGAATGAGGTCTCTGGGAAAAAACATCCAAGAAAATCGAAGAAGGTGAAATTCCCGTGGATAATTTTTCCAGGAGACAACCCTCCAGTCGCCGTGGAAACGGGGAGCTGGGAACGAGATCTCCAAGAAAGAATATCCAAGAATTTCGTCTCACTGAGGAGACAATCAACTCCCGGAAGAGGATGCGCCCGATGACGTGTCTGAGTGTTTGGGTAGGGGGCTAGTCTCCCAAATTGACTCGTTAGCGCAGTCCTTGAGGACCGGGTTGCCGTTTACACCCTCAGTCCACGAGGGGTGATCTTAAGCCACCCTACGGGTGTGGGACTCCCGTTGTAGGGACTTGTTGGGTCGTGATATCCCAGTTCCTCACGGGGAGGGCATCCTCGTTGAGAGGGAATCCTCACGGGGAGGGCATCGTCGTGAGAGACTGTAATGTAAAAACCTGTATTGAGACAGAGCTGAAGAAAAAACCAGTTGTATTGATAATGAACTGAAGTACAATGCCTCCTCCCACAAAATCACGACAGGGGAGGGAACGGTGAGTACCATGTCCCCCCTCACCCTCCGGTGTAATCACTCCGGGGGAGGTGATGAGCCCATAGGCTAGACGTAGAACTTGTGAAGTAAACGCATGTTCCACGTGTGCTTCAGCTCCTGCTCTTGAAGGTTGGAGAGCTTGTAAGCCCCCGAGCCCAAGATTATCGAGATCTTGTAGGGGCCCTCCCACTTGGGGAAGAGCTTGCCCTGGGCTTGGGGGTCTGTGACGCGTTTGAGGACAAGGTCCCCGAGTCGAAAAGCCCTCTCGCGCACGCGCTGGCTGTATACGTGCGCCATTTCACGCTCGTAGATGGCGTGGTGGAGGAGCGCTCGATCGCGTTCCTCCTCCACGAGATCGACCTCCAGTTGTTGATTTGCCTCGTTGGCTTGGTACGCCGTGGTCGTAGCTCCGTCTAGGGGAGGCTCTCTCCGGGGGGAGAGGCTTCCGGAGCACGTCTGTGAGTTTAGCTATTCCAATAAAAGTGTTCTGATCCTTTACAACAGAGGGGTACAAGGGCTATTTATATCCACAAAAAGAAGCAAAAAACCTAAACTACACCGGAAACCACCGTCGGATTGAAGGGTAGGACCGTCCTTCTCCCGGTCAAACGCCTTGGATGCGTGACAGGTGGTCGCTAGTTCCCGAGGCGCTCCTCGCGTGACCTGCACGTGACAAACAATTCGAGACTTTACCTTTAGGAGGGCGATGAGGCCCGGGACGGCGCCGGAGGTCAGGTCCCGGGGGCCAAACGGCGGCGCCCGGGGAGGGGCCGCAGGCCAGGTCCCCGGGGCAATGGCGGCGCCAGGGACGGCGTCGGAGGCCATGTCCCGAAGGCCAAAAGGTGGCGCCCGGGTAGGGGCCGGAGGCCACGTCCCCGGGCGAATGGCGGCGCCCAGGACGGCGCCGGAGGCCAGGTCCCGGAGGCCAAATGGCGGCGCCCGGGGAGGGGCCGGAGGCCACGTCCCCGGGCAAATGGCGGCGCCCGGGACGGCGCCGGAGGCCAGGTGCTGGGGGCCAAATGGCGGCGCCCGGGGAGGGGCCGGAGGCCACGTCCCCGGGCAAATGGCGGCGCCCGGGACGGCGCCGGAGGCCAGGTCCCGGGGGCCAAAAGGCGGCGCCAGGGGAGGGGCCAGAGGCCACGTCCCCTGGCAAATGGCGGCGCCCGGGGAGGCCCCGGAGGCCAGGTGCCCGGGCAATCGTGACGCAACTTACCTGGACTTAGTCCCGCGGAGATTTCCCCCGACAGCAGCCCCCAATGCACGCCGGGGACGATGCTCGAGTCCCCGGTGGGTATGGTACATGTCACCGGGAAGATCTCCGGGCCAAGTCACCGGAGCCGCGGCGCTTCGGTTTCTGTGCCCCGCTCTTAAGGCCGCGCCATTTTGCCATAAATGCGCGCGCGGTTCGAACCGGTGCCTCAATTTACGCGCCCGTCCCTTCGTTTCCCACGCATGGTTTGAACTTCTACGGTCCAGATTGCTCCGCGGGTGCCACGTGGCACGCATCTAGACCACGTCTCGCCCCTATAAATAGGGTCTTGGGGGGCCCGGGAGTTCATTCCAAACTTTCAGCCTTAGCGATTTTTGCTCTCCCAGTAGCCCTCTCCCGGTAGCTCTTTCCGGTAGTTAGCTCCCGGTAGCAGACGTCTGGAAGTTTTAGTAGTAGCCTCCTGCAAGGTTAGCCACCGAAAAAAAGAAGACTAACCTCATGGCACCCAAGGGTCGAGCGAAGACCACAGAAGTGCCCCCGGAGGAAATCCCTCCGGATTTCCTCTGGGCGTCGGAGTTCACGGCCGAGGACGCCGAGTCCTTGGTCGAACGCTGCGTCGTCGTGGACGGGGACATCCGAGTCCCCATGAAGAAAGACGGAGCCCCCCGCCCCAGGCCTGGAGAGGTCGTGGCCTTCGAGGCCTTCCTGGAGGCGGGGCTCCGGCTCCCGGTGCATCCCATGCTCCGGGAATTTCTGAAGGAGTACGGGGTGGCACTCAACCACCTCACCCCGAACGCGCTCGTCCGGATGGGCCTCTTCATCTGGCTCTACGAGACGGCGACCGGGCGGGAGCCCACCCTTCGCGCGTTCTCGTACTTCTACGAACCGGCGGCGCCGAGTTCCCACCTGGTGAAGGGGGGCCCCAAGTCCCCCTTCGGTTCGGTGATGGTGCAAATGCTGCCGTCCTGGGTGGCCGACTACCCGGCGGCGGCCTCCCGGGACCACTGGGGCGACTGGGTCCGGAGGTGGTTTTACCTCTGGGTCCGGGACGAGGCGGTGGTGTGCGCCCCGGAGCCCCCCACCTACAACCGATCATCCGCGCTGAAGCCGCCGGTACTTCCCCGACGAGCACGAGCGCGTCGTGCGCCTCGTGGGGGAGGGCCCTCCCCGGAACTTGGTAGCGGCGGCCTACGGGCTCAAGCTGCCGGAGAGGAAGCCTCTCCCCACCCCCGGGTCGCACAAACGGGGGAAGGAAGCGGCCGGGGGCTCAGAGCCCAAGAAGGCTAGGTGTCCAAAAGACCCCCGACCCGTCGACGACGCCGGCGGCGATACCGGCGAAGCCCCGGGGCGAGACCCTCGGGACCGAGCGTGTCCGGGCGCCGGCCCGAAAGGGAGCAGCAACTCCTCCCCCGAAGAGCCCCGTCGAGGCTTGGGGGAAGGAGGCGGTCGCGGGCGGGCCGGCGTCCGACTCGGCGAATTACGCCCCGTCGCCACTCTTGGTGGAGCCCCTCCTACCCCTTCCGGCTTCTTTGGAGCCGGGGATGCTGGAGGTGAGATTCGCGGAGGCCCCTCCTCCGCGGGTTTGGCCGGTGGACGAGGGGGGGAGCCCCTCGGTCTACGATGTTCCTCCGGAGGAGGAGGCCCCGAGGACCTTTCGGCCCAGGGCGGGGAAAGGTCTGATGATCCCCCCTCGGGCAGGGACCCCCGCCCAAAGCTCCTCGGCCACGTCTTCGGAGGAGACCTCGGCCACGAAGACGCCGGTGACGTCGGCCGTGTTACCGGACTCACAGGTCCGGGGACCCCCCACCGGCAGCGACGCCGGCGCCGGGCGAGAGCCCCCTCTGCTTCCCGCGGGGGAAGTCGCCCGCTACGCGGAGGGCCTGCACACCCGGAAGGTGCAGGCCTTCGTCGCGGAGGGAACGCTCCATGAGCGTTTCGAGGGGCTTCAGTCCCTCGTGGCCCAGGTAACCTGAGTCGATGACGCCCTCATTCATCTCCTGCACTTTGAGATTTTTCTAACTCTATATATTTTGTAGGTGGCAGCTGTTACCTGGGGCCTTGAGCAGCGGGTCGCCCGGCTGCTGAAGGAAGCGGAGGGCCGGGCCGCGGCCTCCGTAGGGCAGCGCGAGGAGGCCCTCCGGGAACGCGACGAAGCCCTCACAGAATTGACCAGGGTCCGGGCCCAGGTTCATATTTCTGAGGCTGTCAACGGCCGCCTCCGGGAGGAGGCCAAGGCGAGGGAGGAGGCGCTCCGGGAGCTCGAGGTCTCGAGCGTCCGGGCGGTGGCGGACGCGGGCCGCTCCGTCCGTTTGCCCCTCGAGAGCCTCGGCGTAAGCCTGGGCTCCGGGAGCAAGGAGGTGCCGCCGGTGACCCTCGCGGAGGCTGTGCGTTTTCTTAACGCACAGGTCTCCGCCATCCCGGAGGCTGCCAACGTTCGGGCGCGGGGCCGGGCGATCCCCGTTGTCGAGTTCCGGGGGATCGGCGCCCGGGCGATTGGGGGCCACATCCCCCGAAGCTTCCCAGTCTACTTCGAGCCGTCGCGCCGGGAGATTGAGCAGCTCACCGGAGGATTCTACGACCGGCTCATCCGGGTGAGATTCCCGGCTCCGGCGCCTCCTGCGGGGGACGTCCCAGCCCCGATCTTGGAAGAAGCCCCCCGAGGGGAGGACGCCAACGAACATGTATGAGCCTCCCCCCGGGTCTTAGCTAGGGCCCTTTTTTGTTTTCTTACGATTTTGATCCCGGTAGCTTCTGAGAAGAAGCCCCGGACACTTGTACAAAAACATTTTGAATGCAATGAAGTTAGAATTTTTTCTAAGTCTTTGAATTGAATGTTGTTAGCAGGGTTCCCGGGAGGTTGCTCCTGAGTGAAGGTCCGGGAGGGGCTCCCCGGGGGACGACCAAGCGGCTTTAACCTTGCTAAGCCTTGTCTCCGGGAATCGCGGCGGGGACAGCGTCCAGGAGCCGATCCGGTTGAGGTGGCGTCCGTAGTGGCACTTGGACAACTTTGACAATCATCGCGCCGAATTGTCCCCTCCGCGACCGGGGTTCCGGATGATACCTCCCCTCCGGATACTTCCACCGGCGGGATACGAGTTCTGGCCAGAAGATGTGCTCTGGGACGCTCGGCGCCGCGTACGGGCATTGTACCGGGACTTGACCCGGGAGCTAGCGGAGAGCCTCCGGGAGTATTAGGCGTAGGAGCCTTAGGGCGTAGAGAATCCCCCGGGTTAGAACCCGGGTTGTATCGTTTCCGAAGCCCACCGGAGGGGGAAGATGTCCTCCGGGTTTGACAATCAATAAAGCTGTATTGTTGCTTCTTCTTTCATTGTCTCTTTATTTTCTTCTTCTTGGATGGTCCGGATGACTCATCTTAACAAGGATGAGCTAAGTTTGCTCGTGGGTGGTGCGGTCGACACCCGAGGGTTCCTTATCCCCCCCGCCCACAGCGGGCCGGAGAATAGCTCCGCGCGCTGTGGGGGTAACAAGGCCCCCGGGATGGAAGTCACCTGTAGCATAGGAATTTTTCTAAGTTAGAAAATTTGAAAACGAGGTTTTCAAGGAGAAGACCTTCCGGGAGACAATCGTCCTGTCGCCGTGAGAACGGGGAGCCGGGAATAAGGCCTCATGTGGAAGAAACATCCAAGAAAACCCGATGAGATTTCTGGAGGTGAGCTTCCTAGGAGACAATCGTCCGGTCGCCGTGAGAACGGGGAGCCGGGAATATGGTCTTCGGGGAAGAAAATGCCCGAGAAATCTGTGACTTCTCCGGGAGACAATCGTCCGATCACCGTGAGAACGGGGAGCCGGAAATAGGGTCTCCGGGAGGCATTCATCCGGTCGCCGTGAGAACAGGGAGCCAGGAATAAGGTCGCCGGGGACCAATCGTCCGGTCACCGTGAAAACGGGGAGCCGGGAATAACGTCGACTCCCGGAGGAGGAAGATAGATCCAATCAGGCCGCAAGGGGCCGATCATCCGGTCACCGTGAAAACGGGGAGCCGGGAATAACGTCGACTCCCGTAGGAGGAAGATAGATCCAATCAGGCTGCAAGGGGCCGATCATTCGGTCGTCGTGAAAACGGGGAGCCGGGAATAACGTCGACTCCCGTAGGAGGAAGATAGATCCATGAAGGCCATTAGACGTCCCACTGGGGAGAGCGTCTACTCCCGGAGGAGGAAGTGCCCGGGGACGGGTCTTGAGTGTTTGAGCAGGGGACTAGTCTCCCAAAGTGACTCGTTACCGCGGCCACTATGACCGGGTTGCCAGTTACACCCTCAGTCCACGAGGGCTGATCGTAAGCCACCCTACAGGAGGGACTTACTGGGCCTGGCCCACTTCCTCGCGTAGAGGGCGTCCTCACAGGGAGGGCATCCTCGCGGGGAGGGCTTCCTCGGGGGGAGGGCATCGCCGCTAGGGGCGGTAATGAGAAAGACCTGCAATGAGACAGTTTGAAAAGCAAGACCTATGTATTGCTAATAAAATGAAGTACAGGGCCTCCCCCTGCGAAGTCACGAAGGGGAGGAAAATACAGTGTCCCTCCTCCCCCTCCGGCGTGAACGCTCCGGGGGAGGGGACAGGCCCGTAAGGCTAAACATAGAACTTGCGAATTAAACGCAAGTTCCACGTGTGCTTCAGCTCCTGCTCTTGAAGGTTGGAGAGCTTGTAGGCCCCCGAGCCCAGGACCGCGGAGATCCTGTAGGGGCCCTCCCACTTGGGGGAGAGCTTACCCTGGGCCTGGGGGTCCGTCACACGCTTGAGGACAAGGTCCCCAAGGCGGAAAGCCCTCTCGCGCACGCGCTGATTGTACGCGCGCGCCATCTCTTGCTCATAGATGGCGTGGCAGAGGAGCGCTCGGTCGCGTTCCTCCTCCACGAGGTCGATCTCCAGGCGCTGATTGGCCTCGTTGGCCTGGTACGCTGCGGGCGTGGCTCCCTCCAGGAGCTTGACCCGCAGTGACCGGAAGCCGATCTCCGGGGGGAGGACTGCCTCCGCCCCGTAGACCAGAGAAGGGAGTACGCCCCGTCGCCCGGAGGCGTTTAGCCTCGGTCTCACTAGGAGGGTCCCCCTCCCCCTTGATGAAGGAAATGAGGAGGTCCACCCACGACGGAGTCCAGATGATCTCGGCACCTCCGGGACATGAGGCTCGTCGCCCGTGTCCGGGGAGGCCACCGAGGGCTTCGTGATGATTTCCAGGAAAACCCCCTTGGGGAGCGATTCCCGGGCGCTTGCCGCCCGGGCCAGGGCGTCGGCCCGGTCATTGTCCCTCCGCGGGATATGCCAGGCCTCGAGGCCGTCGAAATGCCTCTCCATCTTTCGCACTTCCTGCAAATAAAGACTTAAGTTTGCGTCATGGCACAGGTAAGACTTGTCCATTTGGCAAACTACGAGCTGAGAATCTCCCTTGACTAGGAGGCGCCGGATCCCCAGGGAGCGCGCGAGGCGCATCCCGAGGAGCAAAGCCTCGTATTCGGCGACGTTGTTGGTTGCGGGGAACTCGAGCCGCGCGGCGTACTCGAGTTCCTTCCCCTCGGGGCTCCGGAGGACTACTCCCGCACCAGCCCCGGCGAGACACAGCGACCCATCGAACATGAGGGTCCAATGATCACTGCGTCGGGGCGGCACAGGGAGATCTTCGTCCCCGGACCCAAAGGCGAGAGTCCACTCTACGACGAAGTCGGCGAGGACCTGCGACTTGATGGCGGAGCGGCCGGTAAGGGACAGGGAGAAGGGGGCGAGCTCGGCCCCCCACTTCCCGATCCGGCCGGTGGCTTCCTTGTTCCGCAGTACCTCCCCGAGGGGGAGGGACGACGGGACGGTGATGGGGTGCCCCAGGAAGTAATGCCGAAGCTTCCGGGACGCCCTGAGGAGGGCGTAGCAGATTTTCTCCATCTCCGTGTACCGAGTTTTGGCCCCTTGGAGGGCCTCACTCACGTAGTACACGGGACGCTGCTGCCCCCCTTGCTCCTTCACCAAGACCGCGCTGACGGCGACGGGGGTCGCGGCGAGGTAGAGGAGCAAGGGCTCTTCCGGAGATGGACTCACGAGCATTGGAGGGCTTGTGAGGTACTTCTTGATGTCGTCGAACGTCTCCTGGGCCTCGGGGGTCCAGCGGAACCCCTCGAGTCCTCGGAGGATCTTGAAGAACTAGAGGCCCCACTCCCCAGACCGGGAGACGAAGCGGCTTAGCGCGGCTAGGCGGCCGGAGAGCCGCTGGACATCCTTGACGGAGCGCGGTGGGGGCATATCTAGGAAAGCCCGGATCTTCTTGGGGTTCGCCTCAATGCCCCGCTGGGACACGAGGAAACATAGAAGCTTCCCCCTGCGCACCCCGAAGGCGCACTTCTCCGGGTTGAGTTTGAGCCCGAACGCACGGAGGTTGCGGAAGGTTTCAGCCAGGTCGTCGATGTGGGAGGCTGCGCGGTGACTCTTGACGACCGCGTCGTCTACGTAGACTTCGACGTTGCGGCCAACTTGATCTTTGAAAACCAGCGTCATGAGGCGCTGGAAGGTCGCCCCCACATTCTTGAGCCCGAAGGGCATATGGACGTAGCAGAAGGTTCCGAGGGGAGTTATGAAACTCGTCTTTTCCTCGTCCCCCTCCGCCATCCGGACTTGATGGTAGCCCGAGTAGGCGTCGAGGAAGCTCATGAGCTCGCACCCCGCAGTGGAGTCGACGAGCAGATCAATCCGTGGGAGTGGGGAGTTGTCTTTGGGGCAGGCGCGGTTAAGGTCGGTGAAGTCCACGCACATCTGCCACCTGCCGGTTGATTTCTTGACGAGGACGGGGTTTGCGAGCCACTCGGGGTGCAGGACCTCCCGAATGAACCCCGCCTCTTGGAGCCGGGTGATCTCCGTCTTGATTGCCTCTTGGCGCTCGAGGGAGAGTTTCCACAGCTTCTGTTTGACCGGGGGGTGACCAGGGGCCACTGCGAGCTTGTGCTCAATAACCTCCCGGGCGACGCCCCGCATGTCCGAAGGTTTCCACGCAAAAACATCGGAGTTTTCACGCGGAAAAGCCGCAAGTTACGCAGCGTGCTCCTCAGGGAGCTCCACCCCGATCCGGACGGTTTTGTCTTCATTGCCCGGGGACAGCAGGACCTTCCGGAGGCCCCCTTCCAGATGCGGCTTGAGGAGGGGCCTCCCGGGCGGTGGCGCAGCGGCGTGTAGTTCCGGGAGAGAAGCCTCCCCCCCAGACGTCTTTATGAGGTTGACGCTTCCGATTGTGGCCGCAGTGCGCACGTATAGAGCACGGGCCATGTCTTGGTCTCCCCGGACGTTGATCACACCATGCGGCCCGGGGATCTTCATGCAGAGATAGTTTTGATGGGTAGCAGCCCCCAGCCAGTTGATTGTGGTCCTCCCCATGATCGCATTGTAGGAGGAGGGGAGGTCCACTACGTCGAAGCGGACCAGCTCAGTCCGGTAGTTCTCCGGTGTGCCGAAGGTCATCGGGAGATCTACCTTGCCCACGGGGTGGATCGCCTTCCCCGGGACAAACCCTTGCAGGGGCCCTGCCGCAGGCTGCAGGAGCCTTTCCTCCACCTGCATCTCTTTGAAGGCCTTCAGGAATAGGACATCGGCGGAGCTCCCGCCGTCCACCAGGATACGGGCCAGATGGTAGTTGCAGATGGTCGCGGAGACAATGAGCGCGTCGTCGTGGGGGAAGCGAACCCCCCGCGCGTCTTCCGCCGTGAAGGTGAGGGGGACATCAGACCACTTAGGTGGCGGGGACGCGTGTAGCACCCCCACAACCTAGACCTCGCGCGCGTATTCCTTACGCTGGCGCTTAGAGTCCCGCCCGGAGGCGGATCCTCCCACGATGACGTTGATGTGCCGCTGCGAAGTTTGAAAGGGGAGAGCTTCTGAAGGCTCCCCCTCCTGCGTCTGCTGACCCCCCGCGGGAGCGGGAAGGGCCGGAACAGCTGGCCGAGGGGGCAAGGAGGCCGGAGTCCCCCCCCTGCCCGCGCTGGTCGAGGAAGTCCACGAAGTGCTGCAGCAGCTGGCTACAATCTCAGGTAGTGTGGGTACTGGACCTGTGGAAGCTGCACCACGGTCCTTCCCGTCTTCTCCCCGCGGGGCCTTCCCGGCCGCGCGAAGACTGTCCTCCCCCATGGCTGTTTGGTTTGGGGAAGGGGCGGTTGCCCCTCGGGGGGTCGCGCGAGCCACCTCCGCCCTCGAGGACAAAGGTGTCCCGAGGCCGTGGCTCGCTACGCCCCCCCTGCCTGGGGCGTTTGGGGGGATCCTTGGCCCCCCGGTCGACGGGGGCGAGAGCCCCCTGGGTCTTCTTCCAGATATCGTCTTCCTCCGCCCGAGCGTACTTTTCAAGCACGTTGAAGAGCTCGTCGGCGGAAGAGGGGCAGCTCCGGGAGAGCCTTCGGTGGAGCTCCCCTGGAGGATGCCGTTTTTGCAAGCTTCGATGACGGTAGAGTCAGGGACGTGGGCCACTTTGCTCTTCACCTGAGCAAAGCGCTTGAAGAAGCTTCTGATGGTTCCCCAGTCCTCTGTCGGACAGTGTACAGCCGCGAGGAGTCCAGGGGACGCACGTAGTTCCCCTGGAAGTTGGCACAGAACTCCCGCTTGAGCTGCGAGAAAGACTTGATAGAGCCCGCCTTCAGGTTGTAGAACCAGGAGCGGGCAATGCCGGAGAGGTAGAGGGGGAAGACGTTGTACTGTACCGTCTCGTCCCCCCCGGCCGCTGAGATGGCTGTGGAGTAGACCTGCACAAACTCGTAAGGGTCTGCCTCACCGTTATAGTGCTCGATGTGCGGAGGGCGGTAGGGCCGCGGCCACCGGATGCTACGAAGTCTTCGGCACAGGGGCTGGTTAGCCCCCTGCACTTCCCGGGGGGAGCCCCGGTCACTGTCTTCTTTCACGGGACCTTCGTTGTCTGAGTCTGGAAGCGGTCCGAGAGGTCCGCCAGAATGGCGGTGGCGACGCTTTTCCTCCGAACCGGGACTGAGTTCCCGGACGTCCGGGCTCTCCGCCGGAGAGGTTGGCTCTTCAGCGGGTCTCTTCCCCCGGCCGGTGCGAGAGCGAGGCTCCGCGCGCTCTGGTCGGGGGGAAGTTCTTCCCCGCGCTCTGGTGAACGCATTCGGTCGACCTCCCCCAGGGCGAAACGGACCTGTCCCGCCGAGGGAGGGAGCTCATGCGCTGTAGCTGCTGGCCCGGAGGCTTCCGGAGCCGGTTGGGGGAGCCCCCTGCGACGACCCCTGGGACCGGAAAGGGGGAAGCCCCTGCATTATCCGGAAACGGGGAGGGGGCGCCGACGGCGATGCTTGGAATCGAAGTGGAGGGGGCCCCAGTGGCCACGACCGGAACCGGGAAGGGGGGAGCCCCTGTAACATCCGGAACCGGCGAGGGGGGAGCCCCCGCGGCGACGTCCGGAACCGGGGAGCCCATGCGGGGGGAAGTCCGCTGCGGCATGGGAGCTGCTCTGTCAACCGCCCCCGGTGTGGTAAACGCAACGCGGGGGGCGGGACTGGCTCCCGGCGTAGGGTAAACCCCCGGCATGAAGTGGGCTCCCGGCCACGGGAATAGGCTAGAGACGGGGTACCCCCCTGGTGCCACGAAGGGCCACGGCATGAAGTAACCTCCCGGCACCGGGACGGGCCCGCGTGCCGGGAAGGGTCCGGACGTATATCCCGCAGGTGGAGGGAACCCCCCGGCAGGATCATACGGGGCGGACAAATCCCCGGAGACCGGAGGGGCCGCCGGGTAACCCATAAACGGGGGCATGTTCCCCGGATACGGGTGTGACGCAAATGTGGGGGCCGGAGGCCGCGCCAACACGCTGAGCAGCTCATCCATAAAGCGCTGGGCGCGGAGCTGGCCCTCCACGAGAGCCTCAAGCAGGGCGTCCCGGGGAGCCGAGGGAGCCGTCGGGGGGAGACTGGTCCCGGCCAAGGTCCCCGCGGTCACCGGGAACGACCTGGAGGTGGAACCACCAAAGTTAAGAGGGAAGGAGGGAGGCGGTACCTGGGCCAGGTCGCCTTCGGAAGGCACCGCCGAGACAGCAGTGTCCTGGGCGGACGGCGCCGGGTCTCCGAGACCCGGGTCACCGGGAAGGGTGCGAGCCCTTGTTCTCGGGGGAGCCATGGCGTCTTGTCACGAGTTCCCAACGTCGGCGCCAACTGTCGTGGTATTGCGAATACCCCGGCAGGTTTTGAGAATGATCCTAGCGAAGATTACGTGGCGCGGGTTGACCGGATGACCGGTCCTCCCGCGCCGGACAAGCACAAGAGATGACACACGGATTTATACAGGTTCGGGTCCCGGTGGGGGCCCTAGTCCTGTCGACGCGCTCCCGACCGGAGTCAGCTGGGGAGGCTCTCTTCGGGGGGAGAGGCTTCCGGAGAATGTCTGTGAGTTTAGCTATTCCAATAAAAGTGTTCCGATCCTTTACAACAGAGGGGTACAAGGGCTATTTATAGCCTCAAAAAGAAGCAAAAAACCTAAACTACCCCGGAAGCCACCGTCGGATTGAAGGGTAGGACCGTCCTTCTCCTGGTCAAACGCCTTGGATGCTTGACAGGTGGTCGCTAGTTCCCGAGACGCTCCTCGCGTGACCTGCACGTGACAAACAATTCGAGACTTTACCTTTAGGAGGGCGATGAGGCCCGGGACGACGCCAGAGGCCAGGTCCCGGGGGCCAAAAGGCGGCGCCCGGGGTGGGGCCGGAGGCCAGGTCGCCGAGCCAATGGTAGCGCCCGGGACGGCGTTGGAGGCCAGTTCCTGGAGGCCAAAAGGCGGCGCCCGGGGAGGGGCCGGAGGCCACGTCCCCGGGCCAATGACGGCGCCCGGGCAGGCGCCGGAGGCCAGGTCCCCGGGCAAATGGCGGCGACCGGGGAGGCCCCGGAGGCCAGGTCCCCGGGCAATCGTGACGCAACTTACCTGGATTTAGTCCCGCGGAGATTTCCCCCGACACTGCTCTTGCACGCCTCAATGACCTTGGAGTCAGGGACGTGAGTGATACCACCTAAAACGGGGCCTCGCAAGCAGACGAGGTCGCGGTAGAAGGTGAGTATGTCGTTCTCTCCCAAGGGACTAGATGAGAGAAAATTGTGATGAACTAAAGTCGAATCAGAGAATCAAACAGAACTGCAAAGAGGGAAGCGGGTTGGCTCGCCTTGACTCGTTTCACCGACTGAAACACGATTAACAAAAAAAACGTTCCGCAATCGTGTCCCAGGCGAGCAGTGTACAATTGCATAAAGTAAGGAAACTGCTGCCTTATAAATCTATTTCTCTCAATAGTTGGACAAAAGATTGATTCAAAATTTCTCAGCTACAGAGACTAAGAAACAGGATTGCAATTCCATTCATATGATCCAATCAATGCCCAAATCAAACATGTATCATGAATTATCAGTATGGCAACAACTTTGAAAAATTCTGGATGGTGGAGCTCAGTTCACAACAATTAACAACACTAAGCTGCACTGGAATCAAGCATGAGATGACAAAACAGAAACAGCATCTGAACAGCAGCAGGAATCAAACACCAGAGAAGTTAACACACAAATAGATAGAGTTTACTCAAGATTTAAACTGATCATCCAAAATTGAACTCTGTTTATATACAAGCATCACAGGAAACAGTTTAGGGGGAGAAGAGAAGGGGATCTGAGAGGAGGAATCGATCACTGAAGGTGTGTTGATGGAGCTGTTGATTAAGAGTTCGTGGCTGTAGACTACAGAGAAGTCGAGGAAGTCGCCGGTCGATGAGGTCGCCGACGTAGTGAAGAAGACGGCTGGGGACGATGAAGACGTGGTCGTCGTCCAAGCTGCAGCAGCTCGGAATGAAGAAGAGGACGCCGGCTCGGTGAAGCACGGCGGTGGCGGCGCCGGATCAGATCGGCGCAGGATGGAGATCGGGGACGGCTCCGGGTGCGGGAGCTATGGAAGGAAGAAGGTGGATCGGGCGGCACCGTAGAGATTCGATCTAGGCGGCGGGATGCGCGGCTAGGGCGGCGCTGTGGAGTAGCGAGCTCGCCGAGGAAGATGGCGGCGCGGCGCAAGCGGGAGGTGCGGCGCCGGTGGAGGCGGCGATGGCCGAGGAAGGTGGCGGCGCGGGATCGGCCAGATCCGGCCGAATCTGGCGGCGATGGCGCGAAATCCGGTGAGATTGGGCGGCGGAGCTGTGGCGGCGGCGCTGTGGAGGTGCGGCTCGGGACGGAGGTGCGGCGCGGGAGCGGCGGTCGTGTAGGGAAGCGGCGAGCTGTGGCGGCGAAGCTAAAAGGGGTGAATCTAGCCGGAGGTGCGGTGGAGAAAAGGCGGAGCACCGCCGGCGTGCGGCCCGGCCGCCGGCGGCGAGGTGGAGGGAGGTGTGGAGGGGAGTTTTGGGGAAGAAGAAGAAGGGAAGAAAAAAATAAAAGCCAGGCTCAAATGCCTCAGATGG
Source organism: Pharus latifolius (assembly GCA_019359835.1). Lineage (NCBI taxonomy): Eukaryota > Viridiplantae > Streptophyta > Magnoliopsida > Poales > Poaceae > Pharus > Pharus latifolius. The sequence goes on along the minus strand of CM033330.1, from coordinate 27,784,259 downwards.
CCGGCGGCGGTGTAAGAAGGGCAATTTGGCACTTTTGCAGAAAAGCCCTCGAGGTTTTGGAAATTTAGAAATGTGACCTCGTGGCTAGCGTTTGGGATTCCGGGCCCCCAGAGACTCCGATTTCAGTGCGGTCAGTTCCTACGCGACCGCGGGAACGCGCACTTCCATCAAGAATTGTCCGATGGCCAGATTAAGTCGAGGACGCACGTCCGCTAGCTAAAAATCCATCCAATCCTCGCCGACCTGCGATAAAAATTGGAAAAAAAGTAATCCGGTCGATTTGGCAATTAATCTGGAATAATCTAGGTATATATGCCGAAGAAAATGACTAATATGTGTGAAAGCATGAGGAGAGTATATAGAATAATAAGGCAAATCGAGTAAATATCAGTGAGCTACTTTGCTCTTGACTTGAGCAAAGCGCTTGAAAAAGCTGCAGATGGTCTCCCCCGTCCTCTACCGGACGGTATACAGCTGCGAGGAATCTAGGGGACGCACGTAGTTCCGCTAGAAATTCGCGCAGAATTCGCGTTTGAGCTGCGCGAAGGACTTGATGGAGACAACCTTCAAGATGTACAACCACGAGCGGGTGATCCCGGTGAGGTAGAGGGGGAAGACGTTGCATTGCGCCGTCTCATCCCCCCCCCAGCCGCTGAGATGGCTCTGCAATAAACCTGCACAAACTCATAAGGGTCGGCCTCACCGTTGTAGTGTTCGATGTGCGGCTGGCAGTAAGGCCGCGGCCATCGAATGCACCATAGTCTTCGGCACAGCGGCTAGTTAGCTCCTTCCACCTCTCGAGGAGAATACCGATCGCTGGCCCCTTTGACAGGGAACACGTGCTCGTTGTCAGAGTAGGGAAGGGGACCAAGGGGTCCGCCGGCATGGCGATAACGGTGCTTTGCTTTCGGGTTGGTGGAGATGACCTCCAAGACGTCCGGGCGCTCCCTCGGAGAGGTTGGTGCTTTGGCGGGTCTCTTCCCCTGGCCGAAGCGGGAGCGAAGCACTCCCCGTCCGCGACCCGGGGGGAAGTTCCTCCCCAGACTTAGTCGTACGCATTCGCTCAACCTCCTCCCGGGTGAAGCGGACTTGATCCGCCGGAGGCACCCTTGGGGGCGGCCCTTGGGGAGGAGGGATCTCATGCGCTGTAGCTACCGGCCCAGGCGCTACCGGGGTCGGCGAGGGGGAGACCCCTATGGCGGTGTCCGAAACTGGAAAGGGGGAAACCCCTGTATTATCCAGAACCGAAGAGGGGGTAACCCCCACGGCGACGTCCGGAACCGGAAAGGGGGAACCCCTGTATTATCCGGAACCGAAGAGGGGGGAACCCTAGCGGCGATGTCCGGAACCGGGGCGCCGTTGCAGTGGGAGGCCCGTTGCGACTCGGGAGCCGCTTTGTCAACCACCCCTGGTGCAGTAAACGCGACCTGCGGGGCGGGACTGGCTCCCACCGCATGGAAAATCCCCTGCATGTAGTGGGCCCCTGGCCCCAGGAATGGGCCCAAAATAGGGTGTCCTCCTGGTACCGCGAAGGCCCCGGGCATGAGGTAACCCCCCAGCATCAGGAAGGCTCCCAGCGCTGGGAAGGCTCCGGACAGATGGCCCGCCGGGGGAGGATACCCTCGGCGGGGTCGTAAGGAGCGGCCAGGCCTCCGAGGGCCAGGGGGGCAATCGGGTGACCCATTAATGGGGGCATAGGCCCCAGGAACGGGTACGGTGGGTAAGTGGGGGCCGGTGGCCGCGCCAAGACACGGACCAGCTCATCCATAGAGCACTGGGCGCAGAGCTGGCCCTCCACTGAGGCCTCGAGCAAGGCGTCCCCAGGGGCCGGGGAAGCCGTCGGGGGGAGACTGGTCCTGGCCGAGGTGACCGTGGTCACCGGGACTGACCAGGAGGTCAAACCACCGAAATTAATAGGGAAGGTGGGAGGTGGTACCTGGGTCTGGCCGCCTCCGGGCGGAAGCGCTGGGACGGTCGTGTCCCGGACGGGCGGTGTCGGGTCATCGGGACCGGTGTCACCGGGAAGGGTGCGGGCCCTCGTTCTTGGGTCAGCCATGGCATCTCATCAAGAGTCCCCACGGATGGCGCCAGCTGTCGTGGTATCGAGAATACCCCGGCAGGTTTTGTGGAAGATCCTAGCGAAGAAAATACGATGCGAGCTGACCGAGTGACCGGTCCTCTCCCGTCGGGAAAACACTGCGAATGACACGAAGATTTATACAGATTCGGGCCTCAGTGGAGACCCTAGTCCTATCGGCGTGCTCGCAACCGGAGGTGGCTAGGGGAGCTCTCTCGGGGGAGAGATGGCCCAAAGCACAGTTGTGAGATTGTTTATTCCAAGTAATAATGAAATGTCCCCTTTACATGAGGTGGTACAAGGGCTTATATAGCCGCAAAAGATGCAAAAAGTCTAGACTACCCCGCCTGCCACCGTTGGATTGAGGGGTAGCGGCGTCTTCTCTCGGCCAGGAACCTCGGATGCTTGACACGTGTCCGCCGATTCTCGAGGCTCTTCTCACGTGACCCTCATGTGACTCAGGACCGGAGACCCCTGTCTTCGGAAGGACGGCAACACCAGGGACAAGCCACCGGGGGCCTTGTCCCCGGGCAAAAGGCGGCGCCCGGGACAAGCCACCGTGGTGCCTTGTCCCCAACAAATTTCCAACAGATGGGTGTCGACGATCTGGACTCGGGGTCCTGAGCCGATCTTATTCAAATTTGTGAGTTGCAGGACCTTCGGGGCGCTCCTCCGGAAAGGTATGAAGAATCAAGTCTGTAGCGGCACAAGAGATTTTATACAGGTTCGTACGTGCAAATATCTCCGTGATTCTTCGGGATATGCCTGTCCCAAGAGTTAAGCCTTCCCGAATTGTTCTGGTTGTAGATAATCAACGATCCTCTGACCGCATACCGCCCGCAGTCTCTTGATCGCACACTGGTTGCGACCTCATGATCACGCGGGGGCTACGATCATGCAACATTCCTGTGTCCGCGCCCTTTAGGTCGTCTTAGACCATAGAGACGGAGTTACAGATATACGACCAATCTGAGATGTGTATTACTTTGAACTAGCTCGGGTGATAATCCTCGTCAATGGGCTCTTTGGTTTATAGATAAGGATAGAATAGATTTTCACTCTAAAGTTTTGAGGAAAGGTTTTGCTTTCAAAAACCAAGACTTCAAAATCCTAGACTAGATTTTTGGAGGATGTTATGTGTGGCGGTCTTCGATGACTCACCACTTTCATCAATATTACAAAAAACTTTCATCAATATTACAAAAGTCTTTGAAAAGCTACTTGTGCTGCATTGACGTGGATAGAATCCACCGTGCACAGACTCCATAACCTGGGAGCTCAGAGTATTAGATACTTTTTGAAACATTGCATAGGTGTAACACTTTCATCCAGCGATCACTCAACTTTCAAGTCGGTAAATCTCCATGTGACTCTTACGCATGTGACAAGACCGAGATCACACAACAGTTTGTAATCCTAGCATTAACAATTCCCTGCCTGGTAAATAGATAATTAAGTCCTTATTACCGTTGTGGGTACTCCCCACAGCCAATTCTACCTAGCCTCGGTCTTTGATCCCGCGAGACACATAGCCTATGGATTCAGCCGCGCACAACTCAGAATCCAGGCATAGGGGGCCTTCCTTCTTAACCCTGATCCTCTCATTAACTCACACCACTCGTGGCCCTCTGTGGCCCACCAGTTTCCTCTCAAGAAAATAGACCGACAACCAAAGCAGGGAAAAGCTAATACCGGGAAAACTACTATGTTGCGCCTGTCCCATACCGGGCAAGTGGTTAGTACATTTTTCATGCCGCATAGAAGTACAACAGAAGGTTCCTGTCCTTATGATTCTTTAGTGAGGAGCCATTCACATTCGTGATGCGCACACAGCACCAACCATACAAACCATCCTCACTGTTGGGGCAAATCCCGTACCTCCGGGCAGTCTTTGAAGTGAGCTCTCCGGAGCGCCTCGGTCCTTCGTGCAGAGATCCCTGGCGGGTCCTTGGGGCTCTCTGCCCCGGGTCCCGTGGGGTCAATGGAGAGGCTCGAGCCTTCGTCCGGAGAAGGTCCCCGGGGGGTCCATGGGCCTCCGGGCCCCGAGTCCCGGTGAACTTCCAGAGCCCCTCGGTCCTTCGTGCGGAGATGGTCCTCGACGGGTCTCGGGCCTTCCGGGCGCCTGGTCCCGGGGAACTTCTGGAGGCGCTCGGCCCGTCGTGTGGAGAAGGTCCCTGGCGGGTCCAGAGTCCTCCGGGCCCCGAGTCCCGGGGAAGTTCCGAAGCCCCTCGACTCTTCGTGCGGAGAAGGTCACTGGTGGGTCCCTGGGCCTCCGGGTTCCGAGTCCCGGGGGACTTTTGGAGCCCCTCGGCCCTTCGTGCGGAGATGTTCCCCGGCGGGTCCCAGGTCCTCCGGGCCTGGGTCCCTGGGAACTTTTAGAGCCCCTCGGTCCTTCGTGTCCTTTGGGCCCCGCATCCCAGGGAACTTTCATAGCCCGCTCGGCCCTTCTGAGAAGGTCCCCAGCGGATTTCCGGGCCCTCCAGGCCCCAATCCCGGGGATGTTCCGGAGCCCCTCGGCCCTTCCTACAGAGAAGATCCCTGGTGGGTCCCTAGGCCTCCGGGCCACGGGTCCCGGGGAACTTCCAAAGCCGCTCGGCACTACGTGCGGAGAAGGTCCCCGGTGGGTCCGGGCACTCCGGGCCATGCGTCCCGGGGAAGTTCTAGAGCCCCTCGGCCCTTCGTGCGGGGAAGGTCCCTGGTGGGTCTATGGGCCCCGGAGAACTTTCGGAGCCCTTTGGCCCTTCGTCTGGAGAAGGTCCCCTGTGGGTCCCGGGACCTTTGGGCCCCGGGTCCCGGGGAACTTCTGGAGCCCCTTAGCCCATCGTGCGGAGATGGTCCCCGGTGGGTTCCGGGTCCTCCAGGCCCCGGGTCCCGGGGACTTACGAAGCGCCTTGGGCCTTCGTGCGGAGAAGGTCCCGGGGATCCCTGGGCCGCCGGGCTCTGGGTCCCTCGGGGTTTCTGTAGAGTCTCGGCCTTTCGTGTGGAGAAGGTCCCCGGCGGGTCCCTGGGCCTCCGGGCCCTGGGTCCCTCAGGAACCATCGAGGACACATGTCAAGCATCCAAGCCCTTCGGCCGGCGAAACGGCGCCCGCGCCCCTAGATCCAACGGCCATAACTAGGGCTTTTTGGTCTTTTGCGTGTTTTAGGGCCTATAAATACCCCCTTGTACGTCATTTGTAAGGAGACTTCAATTCATTTTCAACACACTCAAACAATAGGCTCCCTTGCAGACCTCTCTCCCCGAGAGAGCTCCTCCCCAGCGGACTCGTGTCCGGAGGGTGCCCTGGGACGATGTAGATGGTGTGGGAGTGAGGAATTTAGTTTTGGTGGCGGCTAGAGGCTCGCCGGCGTCACGCCGGACTCAAGGACGACAGTCGTGGTGGTGCTGCCAATTCAAGACAATGCCGGGCAATTGGCCTCGGCTACACGATCCACTGGACACAAGGAAGGTGTAGGTAAGGTTAGTTTGATTGGGGGTACAGCGAGGTGTGCCGGCGATGTGAGCCGTCCACGGCGGCGAGGGAGGAACGAAAAACTTCAATTACGGGCTAATTTCAAAATGTAGGTGAACATGCTTGCTCAACTGGCTCTGGGGATCAATTAACTCTACTGGAGGGAAGGGTAATTTGGTCGGGAATGGTATCAATTGTAGAAACAGGGCAATCTAGGTTTTTCGGCTATTGCCGGTGGTGAGGTCCACCGGAGATCAATAGTCTGCTACTAAATAGAAAGATAGATGCTAGTAGTATACCGGTGCAGTTGGATGAAGAAATGGAGCAGTGGTGAGCTCTGGCGCCGTGCTCCTCCTCGACGACTCGCCAGGGAAGAAGAAGAAAATGAGAGAAGCTGGGACTCAGGTGATTTCTGGAGGGTGTGAAGAAGCTCTGGGTGGGGGGTGGGAGGGGGGTGGTTTAAATAGGCAACGGGCTGGAGCCCTCGAGACTTGAAGCAAATCAGGAGGATATCGAATTGACTGGCGACGGTGGTGACGATCGAGATAGCGTCCAGCGGCAACGGGACGGCTGCAGCGGCTCCCATGGCTTTGTCAGCAAGGAGGTGGGAATCATGCAAGCTCCTGGTTGGCACAGAGGCGAAGAGATGGCCAGCCTAGGCATGTCGACGGTGTGGCAAAAAAGGTCTAATAGTTGCAGACATGCGCACAGGATGAGACGGCGTTGCTGCTGCTGGTCGTCGTGGTCGCTGCCACGGTGGCGTTTCTGGTGTGACATGCGGACACGTCGGACACGAGCACCGGTGAAGTCGGACGCTGGCCGGCGGCGAAGATCGCGGCGGTGCTACTGGTCAAAGGCGGTGCTGGCCGGGGCCCGATCGAAACAGCTGTGGCTCTGGTTGAAATGGGGCTGAAAAATAGATTAGAGCTGAATTGCAATTTCTGAAACTTGGTTTTAGAACTGAATTGTAAATCTGGCAAAATACTTGGATTTGGCTGAAATTGATTTCACCAGGTAGGCTTACTAAATTCAACAAGCAGGTTTACAAGGATAGATGACATAATCTGGTGTTTTTTATCAGGTTTTAAGCAAAATGAAAACAGGGTAGTTAGGGTAAGTAGAGTCTGGATTTTGTTGAGGCTAAAATCTGAGATCTAGGGTGAGATTTTGAGATTCTCTCAGAAGAAGATTTTGTTCAAAATAGCAATTGGGAGATATTCCCTGAATTAGATCAAGATTTGGAGCTGATTTGTGGCTTTTAGCCTTTTCAGGCTTCTGGAAAACCTGAGAAGGATCAATCTGTAATACTTTTGGAATGAAATGTGAAAATGATATGAATGGTGGAGTTTTGCTGCTAACTTTTTAAATTAAGGTAGTGGCACACCCTGGATCACAATTCTGAGATAAATGATCTAGAACAGCCCAAGATTTGGGGATTCTTCTTTGGTTTAATCTGAGATGGGGTCGAGACTTTTGAGGAACTCAATGGAGATGCACTGACTGGCCTGCTAAAGAGGTAGCAAAATCTGGGGTGTTGCAACCTACCCTCCTTAAGAATAATCTCATCCTCGAGATTCTGATTGGTCTGAGGATAGGTAGGGGAAATTTTGATGCAGCTCTTCTTCTCTTTCCCATGTTGATTCTTCCTCTGTGTGATTATTCCATTGAACTCTGCAAAATCTGATGGTCCTTGACTTCAATTTCCTTTCTCTGACCTCTAATACTTTAACAGGGTACTCTCGATATGTTAAGTCTGGTTGAACTTCAGCTTCTGTAGGAGACACTTGCTCTGTTGGTTTCTTCAGGCATCTCCTTAGTTGAGATACGTGAAAAACATCATGAACTCCTACTAGTTTAGGTGGTAGCTCCAATTTGTACACTACTTCTCCTCATTTTTCCAAAATTTTATATAGTCCAATATATCTTGGGCTTAACTTTCCTTTCATCTGAAATCGACAGACTCCTTTATATGGTGTCACTTTGACGTATACATAGTGTTGACGATTCGAACTCGGCGTCCTTAGTCGAACTTATGCGGCATTTGTGAGTTGTGACGCCTTTCAGGGTGTCCCTCTGGGAAGAGATGATGAACCAAAGTCGGTTGGAACACAGAAGAATTTGTACAGGTTCGGGCCCTCGATGGTGGGAGTAATAGCCCTACGTCCTATTGTGATTTCACTATGTGTAGGAAAAAGGGTTACAAAGTTGTGGAAAAGATCAACACAGGCGAAGATCTTTTCCGTGTGATTATCTCGAAAATAACTAAACTAGCCTATAAAAGCTTGTTGTTGTCGATCTCTGGGATCTGTTGAATCTCTTTCCGTTCGAGACGTCTCGTCCTTTCGTCTGGTGCATTTGCTCACCCTTTTATACTGGTCGAAAGGGCGCCAACGCACAACGGCTTTGAACGGTTGCTCGGGTGCAGTTTTGGAAACTGCACATAACTTCCACGCAGGATTAACACATGCAATTAAGGGATAACCGCACATATTAACCTCTTGGTACACATGTGGAAGAATATCTGGGGTACTCGGGATATGCTTGTTGTAAAGCCTAAGCAACCCTGAGTCGTCCTGGTCGAGAGCAGTCCATGACCTCCAGACCGCCTATTGTATGCAATCTCCCGACCGCGCACTATCTGCGACCTTCTGTCCGCGCATTGCCTACGGGCTCCTGACCGCGCACTGTCTGCAGCCTGATCGCACAAAGCCTGCGACCATGTGTCCGCGCTTTCTCAGGCCATCTGAGATCACACCAACGGACACTTACCTGGTTCGAATCTGTCTTGAACCAGACATGCATTTATTCTAAACTAGCTCGGGTAACAATCCTCGTCAGCTAGCCCCCAAATTTGAAGGAAACGAAGGGACATATTTGCTTCAAATTCAAACCTTACATCGGATAAGTGACCCGACGCTTCAACTCTTCCACTTAGTGGCGCACTATGTGCGGCGGTTTATTTCCCGAGATAGACTCTGGGCTGTATTTGATAGGTAATGATGGCGCCGTGGAATTTTCTTTTAACCCGAGATAAAACTGTAAATGTTTTAAGAACTCAAGGCACTCGAAAAATGAACTGTCACCCCTGGGGGCCTATAAATACCGAAGCCTATTAGCCTTAAAACTTCACAAGTCTTCTTCCCGGATTTTCCAAAGCCATCTTTTCTTCTCTTCTATTTCCACCTCAATGGCAGATTAAAACATCATTGAAATTGAAAGTGATGAAGTGGTAGTGGTGCTTGAACCCGACCAGGACTTCCAGAAGGTAAGCCTTCTCCAGATGCCCTGGTTCAAGTTGCCATCTTATGTTCTGATCATTTCCTGAATGCTGTTGGAAACTCATAGACGACCGAAGATCTGGTTCCTCCAAGGAAGAAACCCAAGGTTGACGAGGGATCTTCCAGTGGCACAAGGGTTAGGGATGCATCATTGCTCTCTCTTCCTTTGGCCCCTGTAGTACTCCCTGTCCATGCAACTCGACAGGTAGAACCTTCGTCTCCACCATTGGAGGTTCATAATAATCCTTCAAAGCCTTCTTCTCAGCTTTCTCCATTGTGATCAAGCAATCCCCGTCTTTTGACCGGTTATCAATTTTTTTGTTAGAAGGTTGCACTCCTGTGACCAGATGATCCTCAACTTGCTTTGGGGGAACAATCTTCTCGTGGGAAAATTGCACTTCCACGATTTGATAGTTCCCAACTTTTGTCGGGTGATCTACTTACTGGGGGAAATACTTCATCCTCTCACTTGCGAGGATTGGTAATTATTTTCATCTCTTCTGTTGGTCTTTTTAACTTGTAAAACTAACACATTTATGTATAGGAGATGAAAATTGTTGGAGCCCCCAGCAACCAGCCTGCTGAGGTCCAACCTCCTTCCTTCGAACACTCTTCAGAAGGAGAAAGAGGTCCTGGAGAAGAAGACCGAAGAGATGTCTTCGGTCATTCTGCACCTGGCAGAATGTTTTGATAGATCCCGCGAAGAGGGACACCAATTCTGATTGGAGAGGGACTATGCTCGACAGTAGCGAGAACTCTCCGATTCGATTAGGAATGGTAGTGCTTCTCTGATTGGGTACGATGTAGATAGACTTAGAGTAGTTGCCAGTTCTCTTGGGGCAGTCAGTGTAGATCCTACTGACACCAATATGTCCCTAGGAGAACTTTGTAAACTCCTCTCGGATCAGGTCGATGCTCTGGTCGCCTGTATCCCTTTTGTATGCAAGGATTGTCAGAAATAAAGATCTCTTTTTTCTTACATAACTTGCCTTCTTGAGAAGAATTACACAAAAGTTAATTTGAATTAAGACTCTTCATAATCTCTGTGTGAAAATATGGTCATAAGTAATGTCTTCACGACCACTCATACACAGGTAAATCTGAGATAACAAGTCTTTCGATCAGAAACACATTAATGTGTCATACCGCGACCAGTATTGGTACTGCGATCAGAACCAAAGCCGCGATCAGAACTGTAATCCGATCAAAACTGTCATAGTGATCAGAACTAAAGTTGTGATAACATAATGCTTTGACCGGATGATAACCGTCTATATTGCGATTTTCCATTTGCAACGATCACAGAATATCATTGTGATCAAAATGCAAACTTTAAAATGATCACAGGAACGCATTGTGATCAATACATGAAAATTTAACTTACAAAAAACATGAAGGATAACTTCCTCTGAAAATTTTTGCAACATTTTCACGTTCTTATGTACACCCTAGCCCCCGAATTCGAAACAAAGGTTATAAAAATACATTTTGTTTCGGATTCACTGTGGGGAGTGCATAACAGGTTTCCCAAGAGAAGGCATCCATTATGAGAAATGAATAAAGTATTCACTGGAACGTTTCCTCGGCCATATAAAAGGAGCAGGTAGCTTCCTAAGGAAGCTACACAACCAAAAACTTGCCTTAGAACCTCCACCGCACAAAACCATCATTCCTCATTCTCCATCGCCTCCAAAGTCACCAACTTTCCTTGCGATCCTTTGCAAGAAATGGCGTCCTGGAGCCGATCTGTTCACCACATAGAGGAGAGTCTGGTGGTGCTAGAGAAAGAAGAGATCCTTCGTCCGCGGCTGCTAATCAACTGGCGACCTGCGGAGAAGGATCAAGAAACCCTAATCGTCCAAGAGGGCAAGTTGGTGGTTTTTGGGGAGTACCTGCATTGCGGGTTCTGATTCCCTGAGAGCCGATTCTTGAAGGGAATCTTGGAGCATTACGGGTTGGAGTTGGTGAATCTCCACCCGAATGTTGTCCTCATCCTGGCGATTTTTCAGCATTGGTGTGAAGCCTTCGTCGGAGTGCTACCAAGTGTGGAGCTCTTCTGTCGCTTCTACCATTCGGCATGGTCGAAGAGTGCCAATGCCACTGGATGTATCTACTTCTGGATAAGGGAGAAGAAAGAGTATCCCTGCCCACCCCTCCGAGATTCTGTTCATGGGTGGTACCAGAAGTGGTTCTACTGCACCCCTCCGTCGGAGAGCGGGTTGTGGTTTGAGAACTCCCGGACGGAGAAGTCCAGTGAGTTGGACTCTCTTCCTGCTCTAAGCGCAGAGCAGAAGAAGCAGGCCCAAGTGATTCTTTAGTTAGTCCAGCAAGGACTAACTGCTCGCGACATCATTCGCGACTTTGTGAAGAACCGGGTGAGCCCCCTGCGCGAAAGGGCTCATACGGCTTGGGAAATCCAGTCCATGGCGGATAGCACCTTGGACTATAATAACGGTACGTCTTCCAGTCAACAAAACATACATTTCCTCTAAAAAAATGTCGTATTTGCTAACCTGCTTGCTTGTAACGCAGCTCTGCCTTTGTCTGAAATCAAAAAGTGGGCAAATTACGTCCTCAAGGCGTATAGCGCCGATGTGGAGGGAACTAGGGGATCGCCTCACCCCCAGAGCTTAATCAATGCCAGCGATGATCTCAAACAGGAGCACCGAAAGGTATGGACTTTATCAACATACTCTATTTGCAGATCATTCACTCATCTTGTATTAACAAGAACATTTGAAATGACATAGCTCCTGGGGAAGTTCGCTGAGGCGACGCGTCCAAGTGAGGACGTCGGTCTCCTGGGGAAACCGGCTATGAAGAGGGTGAAGAAGATCTCTTCGAAGCACGGGGCGAAGGAACCTGCTCCCAAGAAGTCCAAGAAGATTCTGGGAGAGGCCTCCACGCAAAAGACTCCTCTTACCGCGAAGAGAGCTATGGTAAGATACTCAATGCCACCTGTTACCCCAGGTACAAACTGGAATTACTTCTTTGTCTTACAGGGTGAAGGGAGCAAGGATGAAGAGGATGACGTCCCTCTGATTCATCGCAAGAAGACGATTGCTCCCTCGTCCAGCCAGGTCTTGACTCTTCCCGTAGGGACAGAGACGACTACAGCGGGCCCCGCGACCACTGATAACCCTGTGGTTGCAGGTGAAACCCCAGTACCTGAAGCCTAGGAAGCTTCAGGATTTGCAACACCTCCCCTCCTGACAGAAGGGGTGACTGCGGTAAGATTTCTCACAGTCCTAAATGTTGTTATTCGTCTATGTACATCCACTAAGTTATGCTCGTACAGGAAGAAGAAGACATCCTCCTTGTCCGCCGCGAAGTGACTCCTGCTAGTCCTGGGACAACGAGCACTCCACTCCTGCCGACAGGAGTTGGAATAACCTAGCAGGACACCACGACCACTACCAATCTCATGGTCGTGGACGAAGTCCCAGCGCCGGTGGTCCAGTAGACGTCTGGACCAATGACCGCATCCCTACTGACTGAGAAGGTCACCCTGATAAGGATTCTTACAACTTTGGTCTTCACCATTCCTCATGTATGTGCTTATAGGCTTGTACATATAGGGAGAAAAAGACAAGGTCTTATTTACGAAGAGGAAGACTAGGTTAGATGACGATTGTCCTCTTTTCCTCAGGGAACCATCTTCGAAATCCCAAAATTTGGTGGGATTTCGAGTAATGTAAGAATCTTTCCTGTTTGGATAGGGTCGGAATACAGTGATCGACTGAAAAGATTCTACCCGATGGTCTTTCCGTTTGCTTAGGCACAGAGATACAGCGCCAAGCCCTCCAGTGGCCTCGACTAGTGTTGAAGCTTCCCCCACTACCGAGGTCTCTGGGGAGCAAAGTTCCATCCCTTCGGCCAGGGAAGTTTTTCAGGCCGTTATAGATGGGTTGGCCACAGAAGTCCAATCAGAGTTATTGGAATCTGCAACCCTAGCAAAAAATAAGGCTTAGCAGGAAACTCATCCGCTGCTCCTGCTGGGATAAGGCAAGTTCAGCAACTCAGCCTTCAGTCGAACTGGAGAGTGGCTCATTCCGGGAGTATGTTGAGGTATGTCGAACTCCCCCTGCAATTTTTTTAAGTTCGCATTTCGATAAGAATACCCGGGCTTTGAAACTGATCCCCTTCCGTATCATAGGAATTGACTCGTATGGCGACCAGGTCCATGGCTATGGCAAATAGCATCGAGGTCGCGCAAGAGGAAACAGGTCGCCTGCAGCAGTAAGGAAGACATTTCTTCATTTACCCAAGTGTAAACCCTATCATGACAATTGTGTCTTTTTTCACATAGAAAATGCTTATTTAATGAAGAGCCTCGCTGATCAGGAAGACCAGGAGTTCCGAGCAGCTTTCAAGATTTCATTCCTGGAGACCGAACTCTCCTATAAGCGTACTCCTGACCAGAGTAAATTAGTTTTGTCATACGAACTATTTGTTGTCATACGAACTGTTTGTAATGGCCTCTTGTCGCAGCGCAAGACGACCAAATAAGCCAGCTTGGTCAAGAGAACAAAGATCTCCAAGAGACCATTGATTCTGTCTGCAGGGAGAATAAAGACTTGAGCACGTCACTCTCGACCTGCAGCAGTGCTCAACAAAACATCTTCAAAAAATTGAAGATGGTGGCCGGTCTGATGAGGGCTGATGCGGTTGAAACCGCGATGGACGACCTTAGCCTTAGCGGCTGGACCACACTGGTCGCAACCCATGCAGAGTCACTTCTCGAGTATCTTCCTGAAGATACTAGGTGGAAAAACAGGCGATCAAGTCGAGAGTTCGATCAGTAGCCTCCGCCATCTTCTGCCGGCTTCGTCTTCACCATGGCCCAGATCTTGATCTGAATCTAGTGGTGGCAGAGGCAAAGGTCGAGAGTGAAGACCAACTTGAGGTTATCATGGAGGAGGTCAAACCCCTTGTAGAAAAACTCTTGAACGAGCTCGGTATAATGTAAATCTTTATACCTGTATAGATACAATTTATACAATGCGAATGTATGCATTTTTTTTTGAAAAGAAGCACTTTTTTTTGTTTCATGTTGCGACCATATTCCCCTAGCCCCCGCTTGTGATTATGTATACTGAAGACTTAGTATTATCAGCATAGGAAAAATATGGGTGTAATGACGACTAGGGATACCCTACCAGGCCGACAATTATATTCGATACAATACCCAACCTTGTTGCAAACCGGCAGCCACTCTGATGACCAAGGACATGCCAACAAGCCCCGTGTGTGTTGAGAAACAGCTTATTGAGGGGTGTCTTGTCTGGAAGTGATCACGAGATCAGCCAGCGAATCCGATCAAGGTATTGTAGTGATACAACCATCGGCGACCAGCCCCCGAGCCAGACTCATAACATACGGCCAGAAAGGAATAATGAACATATGAAACAACTAAAAGTACTGGTTTTTGTTAAATCATGCTAATTGAAAAGGAAAAGGGATTGGAAACTTACACATAGAACTTGCGTAGTTGATCGATGTTCCATGTATTGGATAAGATTCGACCATCCTCCATCGCTAACTGAGCTGATCTTGGTCGCGGCACCGAGACAACAGTGTAGGGGCCTTCCCACTGTGGGGGGAACTTGTTGCGACTAGATTGGCTTTGTATTTTACGTAAAACCAGATCGCCCATGTGAAGACGCGGTCGCACCCTTTTGTTATGGTACTTGCACAAAGCTTGCAAGTATACCACGGACTTGACCAGAGCTCGATCACATTTTTCTTCTAGGAGGATGAGAACTTGTAATCGTCGCCCGTTCTAATCAACTTGTTTGAATTGATCTGTTCGGATAGAACCGATACTAATTTCCATAGGTAACACAGCCTCAGCCCCGTATACCAGATGGAAAGGTGTCTCACCGGTGGCTCGACTAGAAGTGGTGCATAGTGACCTCAGAACAATATAAAGCTCATCTACCCAAGTCCCCTAGCGTGTCTTAAGGCAATCAAAAACATGTTTTCTGATGCCCTGCAATATTTTCCTGTTGGCACGTTCGACAGCACCATTGCTATGTGGATGAGCCACAAAAGCAAAGCACACCTTGGTTCCAACCTGATCGCAATAGCCCTGGAAGAGACCACTAGCGAACTGGGAACCGTTATCAGTGATGAGACGATTTGGAACACTGAATCGAGTCACAATGTTCTTATGAAAGAACTTTTGTGCGGCAGCAGCAGTAATGTTGCGTACTGGTTCAGCCTCAATCCACTTTGTAAACGTGTCAATGGCTACGAACAAGAACTTGTATCCATTGACTGCTTGAGGCATAGGACCCACAATGTCCATCCCCCAGACCACAGAGGGCCATGATAGAGGAATGGTTTGTAGAGTATAGGCAGGTTGATCAACCTGTCTCGCATGGAATTGACACTGAGGACATGTCTTGACCATATTCTTGGCATCATCAAGTGCCAAAGGCCAGTAAAATCCTTCTCAGAAAGCCTTTCTGACCAATGTATGATATGACGCGTGTGCACTGCATACACCATCATGAATTTCTTTCAAGAGGGATTTACCTTCCTCTTGGGACACTCAACGCATGAATACTCTTTGAGTACCTTTTCTATAAAAACTCCTTCAATAAGCTTGTATAGACGCACCTTTCGAACTAATCGATCGCTTTCGGTTTCATCCTCAGGCAAGGTCCCGTGTTCGAGATAGACCCTCAATGGATGGGTCCAATCTCGTTCCTATCCGAGGTTGGTAACGCAGACTGTTACCAGATCATCCTCGACCATAGTCTTGATCGAGGGATGTTCCAAGTGTTCGACGAACACTCCTACCAGAGTGGATGTGCGTGAGGACCCAATTTTGGATAATTGGTCTGCGAGAATGTTGTCCTTTTGCAGGATTTATTGGACTTCAAAATGACTGAAGTGTTTTTCCAATCTCCTCACTTCCCCCAGGTAATGAGCCATTGTCTCATCGGAGGTGCTATACTCCTTGTTTACCTGGTTTACGACCAGCTGTGAGTCTCCCCTCACACTAATCGACGGACTCCGAGGAATTTTGCTGCCCGGAGCCCTGCAATAAGACCTTCATACTCTGCTGCGTTGTTAGTCGCAACAAAGTGTAGTTGAATGACAAACTTCAGCTGTTCACCCTGAGGCGTGACTAAGACCACTCCAGCCCCCGAGTGTTGAAAACTACGAGGGCCGTCAAAGTACATTGTCCAGTGATCGGGGCATTCCAAATCATCGGACGCCTGCACAAGTGGCTCAGGGTTAGTCCACTCGACCACGAAGTCAGCCAGGACCTGAGACATGATCGCGGTGTGGGGCGTGAAATGGTTGTCGAACGCTCTGAGTTCGACGGCCTTTTTGGCGATTCGACCAGATTTTTCCAGATTACGGACAATGTCCCCCAATGGAAAAGATGAGGGCACTGTGATCTTATGTGCTTGAAAGTAATGTCGTAGCTTACGGGAAGCCATCAGTAGCACGTAAAATATCTTCTGAACCTCAGGGTATCTCTCCTTAGGACCATGAAGTACCTCGCTCACGTAGTAGACGGGTTTTTGCACACCCTCCCTTTCTGCGATCAGGACAGCGCTGACCGCGTGAGGTGTGGCCGCCAAGTAGAGGAGTAATGGTTCCTCTTTGTCGGGGCAAACCAAGACCGGCGGACTGGATAAATATGCTTTTACCTCCTGAAATGCATTTTCAGCCTCGTCGGACCATGTAAAATTGTGATGTTTGCGTAGGGCTTTGAAGAAAGGTAGTCTCCTTTCGCCTAGTCGCGATATGAACTAGCTTAATGCCGCCATGCGACCTGCTAGGCGCTGAACATCCTTGATGGTCGAGGGAGACCTCATCTGTTCGATAGCCCTGATTTTTTCAGGGTTGACTTTGATTCCTCTGGAACAAACAAGAAAACCAAGCAGTTTTCCAGACGAAACCCCGAAAGAACCGTTCTCCGTGTTTAACTTTATTCCATATCGATTTAAATTACAGAGGGTTTCAGCAAGATCGTCTAAATGAGATGAACTTTTTAACCTTTTTACAACTAGGTCGTCTACGTAAGCTTCAAGATTATGCCACATCTGGGAAAGAAAGGTCTTTTGTATCAAGCACTGGTACGTGGAACCTACGTTCTTGAGACCAAACGCATTCTGACGTAGCAGTAGGTGCCAAATGGTGTGATGAAGGCAGTCTTCTCTTCAATTTTTTCTGCCATGCTAATTTGATGATATCCCGAGTAAGCGTCAAGGAAACTCATCAGTTCGCAACCCGCAGTAGAATCGACCAGCTGGTCCATGCTGGGAAGGGGAAGTCATCCTTCGGACAGGCACTATTTAGGTTGGTGTAGTCGACACACATGCGCCACTTGCCATTTGACTTGCGGACAATGACCTGGTTTGTGAATCATTCCGGATGGTCGACTTCGCGAATGAATCCGGCCTTTTGGAGCTTATCCAACTCCTGTCAGATGGCTTGCTGTCGATCAACAGCAAAACGCCTGAGCTTCTGCTTTATTGGTCGCTGTCCAGGTCGAATTGCTAACCTATGCTCGATTACTTCCCTTGGGACACCAGGTATGTTGGATGGTTTCCACGCAAACACATCTGCATTAGCCCGGAGGAAAGCAATGAGCTCGAGTTCCTATTTGTCGTCCAGGCTTGATCCAACCCGAATTTTCTTGGATGGATCATCAGGGTACAATGGAACCAGTTTTAGTGTTTCATCTGGTCGACGAGCTGCCTTGATCGTATCAGTGGACACTGTGGCGATCTGGGCTTCTCGGAGGGGAAGTTGGTCCACCATCTCCAGGGATAACTGATCACACGTCATTGCCACATTGCGACTACCTTGGATCGAGGTAACACCCTTGGGGCCAGGTAACTTGTCGCACTGGTAAGCATAGTGCGTAGCCATCATGAACTTAGTAAGAGTTGGCCTACCAAAGATTGCGTTATAAGCCGAATCACAATCAATTACATCAAAAGTAACTAATTCTATTCGGAAGTTATCTGGTTCTCCCAGCGTGGCTGGGAGGATCACCTGTCCCAATGGCATCATAGAGGGACCAGGAATTATCCCATAAAATGGATGAATTATAGGCTTGATTTTTGAACGAGGAATTTGCATCTCGTCGAGTGGCTTAACCAATAAAATGTCCAAGGAACTACCTCCGTCGATCAAGACCCTTTCGACTTTCGCATTGCTGGTAATCGTGGTAATGACCAGAGGCCGCCTCAATGGTCGAGTAAGCCTCGCAGGACAATCAGAGCGATCAAACGTCAAAGGTGTATCCGACCAACGGGGGTACTGAGGTTCACCAAGGGGAGTCTCGGTTTGGTTAACCTCTCGATAAAAGGCTTTAAATTGCCGCTTAGAAACAAAAGAGGAGGAACCTCCGAAAATAACATTGACATGATTACGAGGTACCTGGTAAGACATCTCTCCGTCCCCGTTGGCGTCCCTTAGCCCGCAGGTTTGTTCCTTCGGTGGCAAGGTCGGCATAGGTCCGATCCCCTGGTAGAAGCCATCCAACTGCTTCAACCAACTCCTGCAATTCTTGAGGTTGTGGCCTGCGGAATAGTGGAGTGGACACCATTTCTTACCTTCCTGCGGGTTAGTCGACTTTTCTGGCTGGTCGGCAGTGCGACCACCAGAAGCAGTTTTATTCTTAATCGAAGGTTTGTTACCTTTGGTCGGTGGAGGTTTATCTGCGACCGCGACTTCTCGGTATTGTCCAGATCGACTCCTTTTTGATTTCTTCGACTTCCCGCCTGATGAATATTCTGACTTCTTGCTCGAATCCTCCCTCTTCACGTCCTTGAGACCTGGTTGAGGCGGTAAGCTACCCTTATCAACCATCCGATTCCATTCAACGGCCTCGACCGCGTCGGAATATAGATCAGCATATCAAAGAGATCGGCTACTAATCGAGGAGGATGGATGAGCAAATCTTCGGTGAATCTTTGATATCGAACGGCGTGCTTAAACGCCCTGATAACATAGTATTCAGATATGTTCAGGATGGTATTTCTCACCCCGACAAATCTCTTGACAAACTGACGAAGAGTTTCGGTCGAAGTTTGTCGTAGTCGATGGAGGTCGTCCTCTTTACCCGGCTTCTGATAACAATTTTGGAAATTGTTGAGGATGGCATCGCACAACATTTCCCAGTTATAGATTGAACCCTCAGGTTGATTGAACAACTAGGTTCTTGCCGGTCCTTCGAGGACTGTAGGCAGATAGTTGGCCATGACCCGGTCATCGCCACCTACTGCATGAATTGCAGTGATGTAGATTTGAAGGAACTCGGACAGATTCTGAGTTCCATCAAATCTCTCTATGGCTCCTAGTTTAAACTTGTCTGACCAAATGACCACATGAAGGCCGGGCGAGAAAGCTTTACAACCAACATAAGGACCATGAATAGACCTGCGACCCTCGACCTGATCTCGGGCGACCTCACGCAAGGGAGAGGTCACTCGTGGTCCCAGGCGAGAGTGGACAGGAATTCGTTCCCGATCATGAGAACTCCCCACCCGTCTGGCTTTGTCATGCTGAGACGGCACTGGTCGTGGACGATTCCGTCTACTAGAACCAGAGTTAGAGTAGTCCCGATCATGGGAATGTGTTGCTGACCGGGAAAAGGCCGTTGGGGTCGCCTCAGATGAGACCTTGATATTTACTCGATTTGCCTTATTATTCTATACATTCTCCTCATGCTTTCGCGCATATTAGTCATTTTCTTCGGCACATATACCTAGATTATTCCAGATTAATTGCCAAATCGACCGGATTACTCGTTTTTCCAATTTTTACCGCAGGTCAACGAGGATTGGATGGATTTTCGACTAGTGGACGCGCGTCCTCGACTTAATCTGGCCATCGAACGATTCCTGATGGAAGTGTGCGTTCTCGCGAACGCGTAGGATTTGACCGCACCGAAATCGGAGTCTCCGGAGCCCAGAATCCCAAACCCTAGCCACGAGGCCACATTTCAAAACTTCCAAAACCTCGAGGGCTTTTCTGCAAAAGTGCCAAATTGCCCTTTTTACTTGCCGCTGGCCATCTGAGGCATTGGAGCCCGGCTTTTATTTTTTTTCTTCCCTTCTTCTTCTTCCGCAAACCACTCTTCCACACCTCCCTCCACCTCGCCGCCGGCGGCCGGGCCATATGCCGGCGGTGCTCCATTCCCTCGCCGCTCCACCATACACCACAAAACCCCAATTCCACCAACTCCTGCTTCTACCCAAAATCCCCAAACACCCAATTTCCTCTCCTGCCCTCTTCTTCCTCTCCCCTTTCTCCACCCTCTCTCCGGCACCGCCCATACATCCCGCGCCGCCGAGCCGCTCCTCTCCTCCTCCATTTCCAGCGTCGCGCCGTCCCCGCGCTCATTGCCGCCTCTACAGCGCCGCCACGCCTCCACAGATCTGGCCGATCCGGCCGATCTCCACACCGCATTCTCGGATCCGGTGCTCCACGCGCCTCCCGTGCGCCTTCGCCCCCTCGTGCTCCCGCAGCGTCGCCGGCGCACCACCACAAGACCATCACGCGCTGGAGCCTCCTCTCCCTCGGCCACCGCCGCCTGCTGCACAGCCGGCGCAGCCTGTTCCTCGCGCCATACCCGCCGTCTTCAGCACGCCTCCGGAGCCGCCGCCGCCTCACCACCTCGCGTCGACCCTCTACGGCGCTGCCTTCTTCACCAACTCCGGCACCTCCTTCTTCTCGGGCAAACGGCCAAGTTCCTCTTCCACGACCTCCTTTCCAGCTACTTCGACACGGCGATTAGCTCCTCCACCACGGCAAGCTTCCAAGACCGCAGCTCCGGCATCGAGCAACTATGGTTCAATTCTCCTCTCCTATTTCTCAATTCTTGAATCGAGATGAACTGGAATCACTGTATGAGATAATAGATGAAATTGCTTGAGTTCCAACATTTGTCTGATGAACAGTTGGAGAAATGAGAGAATAGAAGTTTCTGTGATATGATTGTTGGATGGAAACTCCAATTGACTTCTCATTTTGTTGTGGATTGTTGAATGTTCAGTTTTTGTGATGCTTGTGTGATCTGTTATAGCATTGGGATGTATTGAAATATGTCAAATCAAATCGAAACTAGCTTCTGAAATTAGTTTCTTTCATCCTAGTTGATTGCTTGAATTCGTTTGTGCTTTATGCTCATATAAATTTAGATTATTCTTGTAATTCTTGTCTGGATTAAATTGGATATTTCAGTGGCTGAGCTTTATGTTGTGCTTCAATTTCTATATTTTGTGTTGCTTCTGTGTGAATGGACAGGACTGGGCTGATTGAAGCTTTGTATTAAATTATTATTCTGTCATGAATTGTTTTGTCTTGCTCTTGTTGTCTTGAGTTGGTGTGGTTGTTCTCCGGATTTGCCGTGTAGGTTGTAGCTGAGAGGCTGTTGGAGAATGGTCTTTGTTAATCCCTTGCGTGTTAAATTCGTTGATACCGTCGATAGGGTTATGCGTTTCAGCATTTCGCTTCTTTATTGTGAGATTGCTGAACGATACCGCTTTATCGCTTGTACTCACGACTACACGTATGGATTTAACAGTGACCAAACGTCGCAAGCCTACCACCTCTTTCTCTTTATTTCTTCTGACGTCTTCTCTCTTCTCTTTCATCTATTTTAGTTTTATTTTCCATTGATTTAGTCTAGTTCTCCATGATTTGTTTTCTCTAGTCCCTGTGGAAAGAACGATAGAATACTCGCCTGTATTGCACCGATCTCGTTCTATTGCGAGACGGTCTAGGCCGGTATCAGACCTCGTCCAACCTCTCCGCCAGGATTCTGGCGAAAGCCGATTTTTGCGCATCTGTGACCGTAGGAGGAAAATTACGCAGGACCTTTGCGATGGATCGAAGACGGCCATGCGTACTTCTCCTGGTTGCGCCAGGTGTCACCATCTCTTCGTCTGCCGGCAAACACTCCGGGAGTAAAGATGGTGTCTGGTCGTTTCTACGACCACGTGGTCGACGGGAAGAACTCGGAGCAACGTCCTAACGAGCTTGCGCATTTTGAAGAGCCTCTAGAACTGTTCTGCGAAGTTCGTTATCTTGTTGCTCATGATCATGATCCTCCTTTTGTTTAAGTTCCTGTTCCTCCCTAGAAACCTGTTGATCGGGAGTTTCTTCCGACAAGGCAGCGTACTGTCTAGGGAGCAAGGTCGCCGATGGAGAAAACATCTCCGTTTGTTCCAAGTCAGACTCGAAATCAAAGAGACGATGGAGATTATCTGGATCAAACCTCCTCAGGCTAAATTCCTGGTTGACATCGTGCTTACCCTTAGTAGGGCCGTGCGATGGACCGGATTCAACCTCTAACGCAGAAAGAACCGCAGTGGGTTTTGGTTCTGCGTCGGTCGCCTCCTGGTCGATAGACATGACCTGGGTGGTCGAATCGACCTCTGGGACGTCTTCGCCTCTGGTTTCCTCCATCGGAACAGGATCAATAGGTGAAGGCATCTGGATGTGGGCATAATCCTCGAGATCGAAGTCGTTCTCGGAATCATATGCTCCAGACATGGCTCACCGAACCTCCAGATAGAAATAAGAACGCCTTGAGAAAGGCCCCACGGTGGGCACCAGCTGTCGACGATTCGGACTCGGGGTCCTCAGTCGAACTTATGCAGAATTTTTGAGTTGTGAGGGCTTTCAGGGTGTCTCTCCGGGAAGGGATGATGAACCAAAGTCAATTGGAACACAGAAGAATTTATATAGGTTCGGGCCCTCGATGGTGGGAGTAATATCCCTACGTCCTGCTGTGATTTCACTATGTGTAGGAAAAAGGGTAACAAAGTTGTGGAAAAGATCATCACAGGAGAAGATCTTTGTCGTGCCCCGCACAGGGTACCACGACTACTCCCGTGGAGACCTAGCTCGCTGCAGCTGGCCTCATACATACATACCACTGACTTCCCAGGATAAGTCAAGCACAGGAGTTCATTGCAGCAGAGTAACTTACAAAATATCATTCATAAACAGTATGGCCTGCTGGCCTGAACAACAAGAGTAATACAATGCCTTCACGGCACAAATGGTCTAATTGAAACAAAAAGACAACTACTCGGCGGAAGCTAGGTGAAACCCCCACAGTCGTAAGAAGTTGACAGCAGAACAGCACACATCAAGGCTCTGGCAGAATTGGCTCTCCTTCTGGATCCATGAAATCTTCCAAGCCTTCGTCTTGGTATTGTAGCACTCCATCTATTGTTGATAAGTTGCAAGGGTGAGCACTTACGTACTCAGCAAGTCATAGGTAAGAGTAGAGATACGTATAGTAGAGATGTCATGATCCTATGCTATTGAGGGAAAAGAGGTGAGAGGGTTTTTCCATAAATACTTTTCTTCCAAGCATTTCAAATCTCATGCTCATGGCAGCATTTCATATACTTAGGGCACAATCCACATGCCTCTTAGATATCATATGATCACTAAATTATGGTACTACCGCGACACGTCAACACATGACAGCCCACGGCAGCACCCCTTATCATGACAACACATGTCATTTGGGTAATCTTGACTTAACAAATTTTAATTTATAAAACAATACTTGTGTCACACCCCGTAGATTCAATCCACCGCGGCATACTCCTAAAACTCAGGAGCACGAAGTATTTGAATACATTTTTAACTCTGCAGAGGGGTACCAATTTACCCGCAAGATATATCCACTTTCATGCCCTTCCTATCACAAGGATTGGACCACTGACTCACTTCATACTGTGAGCGGCAAGGTGGAGATAACAAGAACTTTTGCCATGTTTCACACACAATTCACCCTAGACCCCGTGGTTTTCTTCATGCAAACCACAGTTGTGGCAGGGTTTCACAACCCCCACTAATTGGTGTCTTCCCCTCAGGGTCAGCGTGCATGATCACATGCAGTGATTTGTGTTGGAGCGCACCCCGTGTTAATCGTGAGTTTGTCATATAGGGGTTTCATGTGTGATCCACATACTACTTGTTCAGGCCTGTCCCATACCAGGCTTGCGGTCGGCACGTTAATCATGCCACTAGACGCACAACACAAGGTTCTAGTCCTTATATGCCAGTGACCAGATCATACCACAATCCATGCAACTTCAGTGCCTGCACATCCTGTGCGGCCAAGCACCTCCAGTGCTTTCACCATTCTATACCAAAATACTGGTCACGGCTAGGGGTTTTATGTAACACCCTGAGTTAGGGGTGAAAACTTCCTTTTTCATCAATAGCATGCATACTTGTATCTGTAGTAATAGCCAGATCAGTATCTATCCCAAGCCCTAAAATCTCCAAAATCTATCCTGTGATCTCAAATCAAGATCAGATTGTTCAGATGTGATCTATTAGTTATCCTGAATCTAAAAGCCTTCAGAACCTAGATCCAATTCTATCTCTAACTCCCAGAATTATCAACTCCATTCTGTTTTCGAAAACAGAAATACCTTATATTACCTAAATACCATAAGTTTCAGAAATACAGATTTAACCTAAATCTTGACCAAGTTTAGACTAGATTATTTCTGGAATATGATCATGGGTACGTCAATACCTTAATCTAAAAAGTTGACAGCCAGATTCTATCATCTAGACTCTTTTCACAAATCAGTCCAAGAGTTATCGCAAATTAGTCCTTATCTGTTATTTGAAAACCCAGAAAGGCTAAAATCTCCAGATTAACTTCAAATTCAGAATTTTTCAGCAAATCTTCTCA
Source organism: Pharus latifolius (assembly GCA_019359835.1). NCBI lineage: Eukaryota > Viridiplantae > Streptophyta > Magnoliopsida > Poales > Poaceae > Pharus > Pharus latifolius. The sequence continues at coordinate 27,759,744 of CM033330.1, read as the reverse complement.
AAATGCTATTTGCCACAAGTTTCTCTTCTGTGCAGATATCAAAATGGAACCCTAAATGCCAGAACTCGAGATCGACAAAACTTAAATCTTATTTTACCCAAAATTACCCTATTTTCAGTTTGTATCGAAAACTATTCAAATGTATCAAATTTTATCATTTACCTTTGCCAAATATCCTGTTGAATATAATCTACCAGATTAGTGAAATCAATTTCAGTTTAAACCTTCCAGAATTCTAGATTTGCATTTCAGTCCAAAACTCAAAGATTTGAAACTGCAGTTCAGTCCATTTTCGACCAGGCTAGCTACTGTGCGCACGACCAGAGATCGCCGTGTTTTGCTTCCTTGCGCCGTGCACGCTCGCCGCCGGCCAAGCTTCGCCGCACTGTGACCGTGCATGCCAGTACGCACGTGTCCTCGCTCCAGCTTGTGCCGTGGCAAGGCCGCTGCTACGTCGACGACCAGTGCTTGCTCCCGCGCGCGACCAGCAGCGACTTTGTCAGCAATCCATCGCGACGTAGCCTCGCCGCGCCAGTACTTGTCGCCACCGCTTGCTACAAGCTTTGCCAGGTCCCGATGAGGCGACATTGTGATCAGCTGAAAGCTTGTCGCCGTCGCATCACCGTTCTTGCTGTTTCTTCGCCGCTACTGCTCCTGCACGCAACCAGTCAAGTCACAGCAGCCAATCTCTTCATTGTTTCCTCTTCGCAAGCTTCGCCTGCCTATTTAAGCATCCCTGTACTCAGCAGCTCCCTCAAACCTCACTGGAATTCATCCACGTCTCAGATCTTCTGTCTTAGTCTTCTTCTCCGGCGAGACCAGCTCGAGGCCTCACGGTGACAGCCTCAACCGCAGCCTCAACCACCAAATTGACAGCACTAGTAAGTTTCTCTCGCCACTCTCATCGTGCTGTACCATCTAATTGGTTTACCTTGCACCTTATCGCCGGTGATCGCCAGAATTGCTAAATGCCCTGTTCCGGCAATGCAGCCCGATTCAATTCGAATTAGCTTTCGTTTCTGTAAACAAAATTGATCAGTGAGCTAAATCAAGCAAGCCTGTGAAGTTGGATTTCGAATTTAAGCAAGAATCGAACCTTTTCCCTAAACCGAGCTTCACCAGAAAACCGGCGATCGTCGCCAGGCTTCTCCAGTGATCCTCCGGCCATTACAACTGTACCAGAAGCTTCCCTATACCTCCTAGATGCTCTCCAAGCAAGGAATTAAGTTCTTGTTGCCTGTAGCAGGAATCCCCAATCAGCAGTGTTTCTTCTCCGGCGCCGATGACCGAAAAGTTTGTTCCAGCCATTTCAGCCCTCGAAACTTTGTCTAGTGTGTGTGCTTTGATCTCCTGAACACTTTTGTCTTCTAGCCCGACACCTAGATCGGCCTAGATTGGAAGTGATAGCTTTGCCAAGTTTTTTGTCCAGAACTGCTCCAGTGCAGCCAGTTCATCTCTGTTCATCATCAAATTTCTTGCTTTCCAGCCATTTCTTGCCCAAGATCCTGTTGACTTAATTGTTCCAGTTACTCAAGCCTACCTCCCAGACAAAGTGGTGCATCATTTGGAGCTCCAGATCAAAAGTTATGCTAAGCCCTAGTTTTTGGCATTGTCAGCTCTATGCCAGAGCTTGTCAGCCAGTGGCATTGACCTTGTTTACCCACTTCTGGTTGTGTAATTTGAAATCCACTTTGTCCACTGAATTTGTAGAGTTGTGATCTACATTTTCTTCTACTACCACAACTTGAGATAAGCATCCTAGCTTTTCTTAAAGCTATGTCCAAGCTTTGATCCGAATGTCGATCTGTTGACATTCACTGTTTTGATTAAACCAGCCACAAAATTGTTATCCCTATTGTAATCCTGAAACCCTAAGATTATCTAATCACCATCCTTAGCCCAAATTCCTTGAAACCCTAGAATCTCAGTTCAGTTGCAGTTCAAATTATCTGCAGTATAGTTCAATCATTCTTGTTGAGCATTTCTGCATATAAGTCTTAAAACATTTTAATATTATAAGTAATTATTGTGTGTTTGTTTGTCGTCGAGCAGATTCAGAAGCTGACTTTGAAGATTTTGCTGTTGATCCGTCATCGACTGCTGTATTTTACGACGCGGAAGGCAAGTCATATCCTTGGTCATCTTGAACCTATAATTTAAATGTTGCTAAAACATAACCTTGAATATAGGCAATATTGCATGTGAAAGATTGAGAATGGTTGATTTATCAATTGGCAGTACTAGACTGGTTATCTGTGAAATAAACAAGTTTTGAGCCATGAACTATTATATGTATTTATATACTTATATTCATGAAATAAAACCCTAGCCGTGACCAGAAAAATGGTGTGGATGGCTGTAGCACTGGAGGTGCTAGACTGCAAAGGATATGCAGGCACTGAAGGTGCAGGGTTGTGGATGGTCTGGTCACTGGCATATAAGGACTAGAACCTTGTGTTGTGTGTCTAGTGGCATGAACAACGTGCTAACCGCAATCCTGGTATGGGACAGGCCTGAACAAGTAATTATGTGGATCGCACATGAAACCCCTGCATGAGATGTGTAGTGATGCACGATAAACACGGAGCGCGGCTCCCACACATATCACTGAAGGTGATCAAGCACGCTGACCCAGTAATGGGAATAAGCAAAGGGGTGGAGGTTTGGACACAACCTGCCACAACTGTGTCTCGCTGAGAGCCACAGGGTCGGGGGTGAATTGTGAGTAAAACATAACAAAAGTTCTTGTTATTTCCACCTTGCCGCTCACACTATGAAGTGAGTCAGGGGTCCAATCATTTTTTTATGATAGGAAAGGTTTGAAAGTGGAATATCTTGCGGGTAAATTGGTACCTCTCTGCAGAGTTAAAACGTATTCGAATACTCCGAGCTCCCGGGTTTTATAGGAGTCTGCTGCGGTGGATTAAATCCACGGGGTGTGACACAAGTACTATTTTCTAAATAAATTATGTTTAATCAAGATTACCCAAATGACATGTGTTGTCATGATAAGGAGTGCTGCCGTGGGCTGTCGTGTGTCGACGTGTCGCGGTAGTGCTATAATCTAGTGAACATGATTGATGATGTTATATTATAAAAAGTGCTGCCATAAGATGAGATGAGGAAGGAAAAGATTATTTTACAAATATCCATAATTCTTGACTAGTCTAGGTTCATATCATCACTACTATATGTATCTACTCTTACCTATGACTTGCTGAGTACGTAATTGCTCACCCTTGCAACATTCAACTCAATAGATGGAGCCTACCTTGATCAAGATGATGGCACGGAGTACTACGTGGATCCAGAAGGAGGAGAATCAGTTCCGCCAGAACCCTGAAGTGTGTTGTTCTGCTGTCAACTTCTTTTGTGGGAGGGTCACCTATCTTCTGCTGCGTAGTTAAATATTTTGCTAAACCTTGAATGCCTTGTAGGCATTGTAATCCTCTAATGTAATATTAAGGCCAGCAGGCCACACTGCTTAATATTTTGTGAGTACTCTGTTGCAATGTAATATACTCCTGTGTTTGACTTATCCTGGGAAGTCAAAGGTTTGTGAGAATGGGACTAGCTGCAGCGAGCTAGGTCTCTACAGGAGTAGTCGTTGTCCCAGTCTCGGGGCGCGACAAGAAAAGTTGGTATCAGAGCAACATGAGAACTTGACTGTAGGACAACACCTTTAGGAAATTGGCCGTGCCAGGAAGACGTAATTTATTTAGAAACTATTTGTTGAAAACTTTATTTTGGTAAAAATAATGAGCTTTGTAGCTCTTGAAAAACCTTCATTTCAAAATTTTATTTGGATTTTCTAAAATTCGGTAAGATTGTGAGAGTGCGTTCTGTTGTTTCAGAGTGTCTTAGAGGTTGGTGTAGACAGAGCTAGTGGATGCTCTTGAAAGCTTTGTGATTCGCTGTTGCTTTTGCAATGGTTAATTTGTGTATTACGGCTAATAGCCTAAGTAATTTTATGCATTAAAGTAGTTGCATTAATTTCTGCATTGCTGTCTTAGTTGGCCTTAGTTAGTTAGATCCGTCTAAACTTTTTCAGAGCCACCATGGTTGACACCAGAAGGAGATCTCAAAGTGGAAGAGAAGATATAGGTCAGACTCCGTAGGAAGAAGAAACTATGACAAGAGACCCTTTGTTTCAGCAAGGATCTCAGAGTTCCAATCCACTTCAAAATGAACAATCCAGTCTTCAGGAAATTCTGTTGTCAATGGAGAAAAGTCGACAGGAAGCTCAGATAGCTCATACCCAGTTGTTAGCTCAGATAGTTCAGAAACTGCCTACTGGAACAACAGAAGGAACTACTTCTGCTGTAGGAGCGAGATTAATAGATTTCCAAAAGACCCGTCCACCAACATTCTCTAGTGCGACCGATCCCATGGTTGCCGATGATTGGTTACGGGATATCGAGAGAAAACTGGACACGGTCCGATGCAGCGAACGAGAGAAAGTTATGTTCAGTTTGCATACCCAGAAGGGGTCAAACTGGCCCAATGCCATTGGCTGACATAGGCTGACAAGGGCTGACAATGCCGAAGAATGGCATTGACATGGTTTGAATAGTTCCCAGTGGCCAAAATGGGTTTTGATTCAAGCATATGGTGCACAAGGTAGTGAGGCAACTATTTTACAAAGTATTTTCTGTTTTTCATGACCAGAGGTGGGTGAACAGGGCTAATGCCACTGACTGGCATAGTTTGACATAGAGTTGACATGGCCAGAAACTAGGGTTTGCCATAACTTTTGGTCTAGAGCTCCAAATGATGCACCACTTTGTCTGGTAGTTAGACATTTGTAATAGGAACAAATGTCTCAACAGATCTAGGGCAGGAGATGGCCGGAAAGTGATGAAAACCGGCAAAGAAGTTGACTGGCCTGGAGCACATGCAACATAAACAGTGCAGTAACTAGGGCATAGCTATATCTCACAATCTAGGCCGAATTGGAAGTCGTGATAGAAGACAAAGTTGCTCAGAATGGTCCAAAACATCTAAATGGCAAAGTGGTTTGAGCTGGAGTGGCTGGATTTGGGAGATACTGGCTGGAGAAAAGATGAACTCAAATCTGTTTTGGGCATTTCTGATTTAAAGTGATTGAACTCAATTCCTTGCTTGTACATGATCTCTAGGGCATTAGAAACATACTGGTGAAGTTAGATTGGCTAGAGGTGCACCAGGAAAGCTTAAACAGTAAGTTCAGTGAACATGCAAGGTTCCAATTTGGGGATTTTCACATATCAGGAAATCTATCGATTTTGGTTGCTTAGGGATGTTAAGCAAGGTCTACTGAGCATATTTGATTACTGGCTCGAAGGTCGAATCGATCTGGTTGAGGATTAATTGCTCGCCGGAGCTACTGGAGAGAAAAGGAAATCACCGGCGACTTAAGGTGTTTAAACTAAATTCCAAGCTCGAGAAGCATGAGGGGGACGAGGGAAACTCACTGGGGGTGTTGGATTGAAGAAGGAAGCAGTGGTTGAAGCTAGCACCGAAGCTCCCTCTGCTGCTCACCGAGGAAGAAGAAGACACAGTGCTGCAGCTGGTTTTCTGGTGTTTTGTAGTGTAAGGAGTAAAGCTAAGCTCTGGTGGGTTTATATAGGCGTGGCTGGAGGCTCTCAACGGTTGGAACATGCTCGGGGAGTTGTAGCCGGCAAGGAAAAGACGGGATGCGACTTCACGGCGAAGACAGCGGCGAAACGACTCGGTTCAGCGGCCGTGAGGGCTTTTGCAGCTGGAGCTGCTGCGATGTGAAGGCGAACTGATGGCTGGCCGCGGTGTGTTCCCCACGTGGCTATGCTTTCCTGCTGTAGCCGTTGCCGATGGCATGCAAACGGGAGAAACCAGCTGGTCGCGATCCTCGCTGGAGAAGATCCACAGTGGCAAATGGCGAGCACACACGAGGCGGCAGGCGAAGCAACCAGCAGTGGCGTGCTCGAGGTCGAAGGCTCCCGTGCTCGTGCGCTGTTCCAGGTCGTGGTCGAAGTCCCAGGCGCTGGTCGAAGACAGCAGCTGGTCGGTTGCACTGTTCTGGTCGATCAGGGGCATAATTGTGATGATTTCGGTTGAAGAGTGGACTGATTTGTAAATCTGGTTTTAAAGAGGTTTAATTTGGAATTTGATTTCATGGATGAGTATAATATTTCTATTAATACTCATTTAGCTCAAATCCGGAGAAAATTTGATAAGGTTTGAGGGATTTCACCTATTTTCGAAAATAGGGTAAAATTAGGGTAAAATAGATCTGGATTTTGTCGATCTCGAATTCTGGTAATTGGAATGAGATTTTGAAGTCTAAACAGAAGGGAAATCTGCATCAAATAGTATTTGGGAGGTGTTCCCTGAAGAAATTCTGAGGTTGGAGTTGATTTGTGGATTTTAGCCTTTTCAGGCTTCGAGGTAAACAGAGAAAGGACTTATTCGCAGTAAATTTGGACTAAACCGCGAAAAGTGCTTAGATGAAACAATCTGGTTTCCAACTTTTTGAAGTAAGTTGAGGATATACTTAGGAACATATTCCAAAAGATACTTGAGTCTGGATAGGGTTAGATCATGATAACTCAGTTATCTGGAATCTGGGGTACTTAGGGTAAATCTGAATTTCCTGTTTTCGAAAACAGAAAGAGACTTAGATACTGGGAGTTAGGGTTAGAATTCAATCTGGCTCCTGAAGACTTTTATCTTCAGAATAACTGGTGGGTTAAATCTGAATGGTCAGATCTTGATCTGGATCTAGAGAATAGATTTGAAGATTTTTAGGGTTTGAGAGAGATTAGGGTTCAGCTAATCTGGCTACTGCTACAGAGATACATGCATGCAGGATTTTATGCAAAAACTTTTCACCCCCAAAACCAGGGTGTTATAATCTTTTCCGTGTGATTATCTAGAAAATGACTAAACTAGCCTATAAAAGCTTGTTGTTGTCGATCTCTGGGATCTGTTGAATCTCTTTCCGTTCGAGACGTCTTGTCCTTTTGTCTGGTGCATTTGCTCACCCTTTTATATTGGTCGAAAGGGCGCCAACACACAACGTCTTTGAACGGTTGCTCGGGTGTAGTTTTGGCAACTGCACTTTACTTCCACGCAGGCTTAACACGTGCAATTAAGGGATAACCACACATATTAACCTCCTGGTAGTTGTCTTCACACGTGCAAGAATCTCCGGGGTACTCGGGATATGGTTGTTGTAGAGCCTTAGCATCCCCAAGTCGTCCTGGTCAAGAGCAGTCCATGACCTCCTGACCGCGTATTGTCGACGATTCAGACTCGGGGTCCTTAGCCCAACTTATGCAGAATTTGTAGGTTATGAGACCTTTCAGGGTGTCCCTCCGGGAAGGTATGATGAACCAATGGTAATTAGAACACAGAGAGATTTATACAAGTTCGGGCCCACGATGGTGGGAGTAATAGCCCTACGTCCTGTTGGGATTTCACTATGTATGGTAAAAAGAGTTACAGAGTTATGGAAAAGATCTTCACAGGCGAAGATTTTTCCTATGTGTTTGTACAAGACAATGCCTGGAAAGCTTGTGAAAGCTATCTAACTTAGAATGCTATCTTCTGATTGTTTTGATTCGATGCGATTGCCATCGAGCCACCCTGTTTGATGCATTGGGCTACCCCTTTATACTAGTCGAAAGGGTGCCAAGTCATAACGGCATCAAACAGTTGCTTGGATGCAGGTTTTAGGGAACTGCCTCTAACCTCCACGTAGGTTTAACATGTGTTATTCATGGATAACCGCACGTATTAACCTCCTGACGGTTGTCCTCATATGTGGAAGAATCTTCGGGGTACTCGGGATATCCCTGTCGTAGGGACAGAATAATCCCGCGTTCCCTGGTCAAAGATGTTCTGACCACGCGTTGTTTGCTGACCGCGCACCATCTGCAGTCTTCTGTTCGCGCATGGCATATGAACTCCTGACCGCGCACTAGCTACGGTCTGATCGCATAAAGCCTGTGACCTCATGCCTGTGCTCCTCGGAGTAACTTGAGTTCGCATCACCAGGTGCTTGTCTAGTTTGAATCTGTCTTTGAACCAGTCGTGCATTTATTTGCACTAGCTCGGGTATCAATCCTCGTCAGCTAGCCCCCAAATTTGAAGAGAACGAAGGGACGTGTTTGCTTCAAATTTCAAGACTTACATTGGATATTTAACCCGACGCTTCAACTCCTCTACTTAGTGGCGCACTAAGTGTGGCGATTGGTTCCCCGAGACGAACTCTGGGTAATACGTGATGGGTAATGATGGCGCCGTTGAAACATTTTTTAACCCGAGGTAAAATTGTGAATTCTTTAAAAACTCAAGGCGTTCGGAAACTGAACCGTCACCCCGGCGACTATAAATACCGAAGCCTTTAGACTTCAAAGCTCCACAATTCATCTTCCCGGCTAAGTCTCTTCCAAAGCCATCTTCCCTTCATTTCATACACTTTCTCGATGGCAGACCACAACATCATCGAGATTGAGAGTGATGAAGAAGTTTTCGAGCAGGATTCGCAGATGTCCAAAGATCTGTCTCTTTCAAGGAAGAAACTCAAGGTTGACGAGGGATCCTCCAGCAGAACAAAGGTGAAAGATGCACCATTGCTCTTTCTTCCTTCAGTTCCTCTAGTTCTTCCAATACATGCACCTCGGCAGGTCGAGCTTTCATCTCCACCTTTGGAGGGACGTCCTTCCCAACTTTCTCCAGTTCATCCCAATGATCCCCGTTTTTGTTCGGGTGATCAATCTTCTGGTTAGAAAGCTATTCCTCCTCGACCAGATGGTCCTCAACTTGTGTTGGGGAAGCAATCTTATGGTGGGAAGGTTGCAGTTCCACCATATGATGATCCCCGAACTTTATCGAGTGATCTACTTTCTGGGGGAACTATATCAACCTGTCACTTTTTCTCATTGTTAAAATTAGTGCAACTAACATTTGCAAATGTAGGAGATCGGAGCCTCCAGCGAACAGCCAGCTGAGATCCCGCCTCCCCCCCTCGGACAGACTCTCCAAGGGGAAAAAGAGGCTCTGGAGAAGAAGACCAAAGAGATGTCTTCGGCGATTCTGCATCTGGTAGAATGTTTTAAAAGATCCCGTGAAGAGGCGCGCCAATTCCGTCGGGAGAGGGACCACTCTCGACAACAGCGAGAACTCTCTGATTTGATTAGGAATAATAGCGCATCTCTTGTTAGGGATGATGTAGATAGACTTAGAGTAGTTGCTAGTTCCCTGGGGTTCGTCAGTGTAGATCCTACTGATGACAACATGTCCCTAGGAGAACTCTACAAACTCCTCTCAGATCAGGTCGACGCTCTGGTCGCCGGCATCCCTTTTGTATGTAAAGATTGTCAGAAATAAAAATTCTTTTACCTTACATAACATGGAAACTCTTCATTACTTCTGTGCGAAAACATGGTCATAAATAGTGTCCTTACGACCACTCGTACACAGATAAGTCCCAGCATTACGACCAGAAATGCATTTAAAATGTCATACCGCGAGTAGCGTTAATACTGCGATCAGACTCAAAGCCGCGGTTAGAACCGAAGTTCGATCTGGAAGATTAGCGCGGTTAGAATCAAAATTCGATCAGACTATCACTTCGACTAGAATCGGAGCCCAGTCAGAGACATAGTTCTGATAACACAGCAATCTGATAAAAAAACATCCGTACGTCCAACAATTGGGCCATAGAATATTTTTATGATCAATTCGTGAAGGTTTACAAGAAACATGAAGGAAAATGTCCGCTGGAAACCTTTGTAGAACTCTTCATGTTTTTATACCCATTTTTAATCCTCAAATCCGAGACAAAGAAGACCTTTTGTTTCGGATTCGGTGCAGGGAACACCTAACGGGTTTACCAAAGAAAAAATCCATTATGGGAAATGAATAGAATATTCAATGGAACGTTACCCTCAGTGGTGCGTCTCCTCGGGCCTATAAATGGAGCAGGTAGCTTCTTGAGGAAGCCACACACCCAGCCCCTAACTTTAGAACTTCCGCCGCACAAAAACCCTCGCTCCTCGCCTTCCATCGTCCCCAAAGCCGCCAGCTTTTTCCTCCAATCTCTTCCAAAAATGACATCTTGGAGCCGATCAGTTCATCATTCAGAGGAGAGGCTGATGGCACTGGAGAAAGAAGAGATTCTTCCCCCAAAATTGCTGATCAACTGGCGACCCGCGGGGAAGGATCAAGAAACCCCAATCGTCCAAGAGGGCGAGTTGGTGGTTTTCAAAGAATACTTGAGGTGCGGGTTCCGATTTCCTGAGAGTCGGTTTCTGAAGGGGATCTTGGAGCATTACGGGTTGGAGTTAGTGAATCTCCACCCAAATGCGGTCTTGATCTTGGCGGTCTTCCAACACCTGTGCGAAGCCTTCGTCGGAGTGTATCCCAGCGTGGATCTCTTCTGACGTTTCTACTACTCGGCGTGGTCAAAGAGCGCCAACGCCGCCGGATGTATTTACTTTTGGATAAGGGAGAAGAAAGAGTATCCCTTCCCACCCCTGCGAGATTCCGTGCACGGGTGGTACTAGAAATGGTTTTACTACACCCGTCCATCCGAGAGCGGGTTGTGGTTCATGAACTCGCGGCCAGAGAAGCCTAGCGAGTTGGATTCCCTCCCTGCTCTGAATGCAGAGCAGAAGAAGCAAGCCAAAGTGATTCTTCAATTAGTCCAGTAGGGACTAACAGCTCGCGATATCATTCGTGATTTCGTGAAGAATCGAGTGAGTCCCCTGCGCGAAAGGGCTCATCCGACTTGGGAGATACAGTCCATGGCGGATAGCATCTTGGACTATAACAATGGTATGTGACTTAGCCAATAAAGTCTTACTCGCTTCTGTCATAACTTGTTAAGTAGTCTGCTGGTGACGCAGTTTTGCCTTCGTTCGAAGTCGAGAAGCAGACGAACTACCTCCTCAGGGCATATAGTGCCGAAGTGGAGGGAACCAAGGGATCGCCTCGCCCCCAAAGCTTGATCCATGCCGGCGACGACCTTAGACAGGAACGTCGAAAGGTATGTCATCTCTCGTTATGTTCTGTCTATTAGTCATATGTGTGTTTTATGCTAACAAGAACACCGGGACGGCGTAGCTTTTGGGGAAATTCGCCGAGGCAACATGTCCAAGTGAAAGCGTTGATTTCCTGGGAAAACCGACCATGAAGAGAGTAAAGAAAATCTCTTCAAGGCCTGGAGCGAGGAATCCTGCCCCGAAGAAATCCAAAAAACTTCTGGGGGTAGGTTCCTCACATAGGACACCCTCTACCGCGAAGAAGACTGCGATAAGATATCATGTGCCTCCTGTTAGCCCAGGTGCGAACTGGAATTACTCCTTCGTCGTACAGGGTGAAGGAAGCGAGGAGGAGGAAGACGACATTCCTCTAGTTCGCTAGAAGAGGACGACGATCACTCCTCAAGCTAGCGAAGAGCTACCTCGACCTGTAGAGGCGGCTACTGCAGACCCCGCGGCCACTGAGAATCTAGTGGTCCCCGGTGAGACTTCTGCTCCTGAAGCCCGAGAAGCTTCAGGGTCTGTAACTTCTCCCTCCTTGGTCGAAGGGAGGACCGTGGTAAAATTCCTCGCGATCTTTGATTTACAGGTTCATCTATATGCGTGTTTACCGAGCCACGTTTGCATAGGGAGAAGAGCTTCCTCCTACGATTCTTGTGAGTCCTAGGGGGGTGAGTACTCCGCTCCTGGCGACAGGGGCGGAAATAACAGAGCAAGATCCCGCGACCACTTCCAACCTCAGGGTCGCGGATGAAGTGCCAGCACTGGTGGTTCAGGAGACACCCAGACCATCGGGCATATCCCTGCCAACCGAGCAGGTTACCCCGGTAAGGGTTCTTACCTTTCAGATCTTCATCATTCCTCATGTATATGCTTACAGGGTGATATACATAGAGAGAAAAAGAGAAGGTCTTGTTCACAAAGAGAAAGACCAGAACGGACAATGATTGTCGTCTTTCTCTTGGGGAACCATCTTTGAAGTCCCAGAAGCTAATGGGATTTCAGTTAAGGTAAGAATTCCCCTCAGTTTATATTGGGTCGAGTTGTGGAAAACATCCGAGAAACTGACGGTTTCTTTTCTTGCTTAGGCATAGAGATTCAGCGCCAAACCCACCAACAGCCTCGGCGAGGGTTGAAGTTCCTTCTGGTGTTGAGGTCTCTGGCGAAGAAAGCTCTGTCCCTCCGGTCCAGGAAGTCATCCAAGCCGTTAGAGACGAGTTGGATGCGGAGGCCCAATCGCAGGCATTGAGACCTGCGACCGAGGCACAGCACGGACATTCATCTGCTGCTCCCATCGGGGATGAGGTGAGTCCATCGACTCGGCTTCCAACTGTCCCGAAGGACAAGTTGCTTCAGGAATAAACTGAGGTATATCAAACACTCCTCACAGTATCTGAGTTTTGGATAGAGCATTCAGATTTTGCGACTAACTTCCCGCCATACCATAGGAATTGACCCGTATGGCGACCAGATCGATGGCTATGGCAAATAGCATTGAGGCCATACAGGAGGAAAAGAATCGCTTGCAGGAGTAAGCAAAAAGTGCTTTAGTTTGCTTGAATACAAACTTGTTATGACAATCGTCTTTTTTGTCGCAGGGAAAATGCCTTCCTGAAGAAGAGCCTTGTCGATCGGGAAAATGACGAGCTCAGGGCAGCCACCACGATTTCACATCTAGAGGCCGAGCTCAAAGAACTGCGATCACAGCTCTTATGTAAGTCAACTTCCGACCAGAACGACTTAACTTTGTCATTTGGACTGTTTATAATGATCTTCTTACTGCAGCGCAAGCAGGTCAAATAAAACAGCTTGGTCGAGAGAAGGTAGACCTCCAGATGACCATCGACTCTGTCCGCAGGGCGGACAAAGACTTGAGCATGTCCATCTTCAAAAAGTTGAAGATGGTAGCCGGTCTTCTAAGGACTAATGTGGCCGAAACCACAACAGACGACCTTAGCCCCAGTGACTGGTCTAAACTGGTCGTAGCCCAAGCGGTATCACCCCTCGAGTATTTTCCTGAAGATACCAGGCGACAACAAGAGGCGATCAGAACTAGAGTCCAATCAGTAGCCTCCGCCATTCTCTACCGGTTTCGTCTCCACCATGGCCCAGATCTGGATCTGAATCCACTGGTAGGAGAGGCAGAGATCGAGAGTGAAGACCAACTTGAGGCTATCATGGAGGAAGTTAGACCTCTTGTAGATAAACTCTTGACCGAGCTCGATATTATGTAAACCTTGTACCTGTACAGATACAATTTATAGAATTCGATGCATGCATTTTTTGATTTTGTTTCAAAAAAGAAAACACTTCTTTTTGTTTCATATTGCAACCATATTCCCCTAGCCCCCGCCTGTGATTATATATACTGAAGACTTAGTATTATAAGCATAGGAAAAATATGGGTGTAGCGACCCGGGATATGCGATCAGGCCAGCAATTATACTCGATGCAATGCTTAACCTTGTTGCAAACCGGCAGCCACTCTGATGACCAAGGACTTGCCAGCAAGCCCCGTGTGCGTTGAGAAACGGCTTATTGAGGAGTGTCTTGTCTGGAAGTGGTCATGAGATCGGCCAACGAATCCGATTAGGGCATTGTGCCGATATAACCACCGGTGACCAGCCCCCGAGCCAAATTCATAACACATGGGCATAAAAGGAAATATTCGTCGTATGAAACAAAAAGGCTCTCGTTTTATTAAACCATGCTAATTGAAAAGGAAAAGAAATTGGATACTTACACGTAAAACTTGTGTAGTTGATCGATGTTCCAGGTATTGGACAAGATTGACCATCCTCCATTGCTAACCGAGCTGATCCTAGTCGCGGCACCGAAACAACAGTATAAGGGCCTTCCCACTTCGGGGAGAACTTGTTGCAATTGGATTGGTCTTGTATTTTTCATAAAACCAGATCGCCCACGTGAAGACTACGTGGTCGCACCCTTTTGTTATGGTACTTGCGTAAAGCTTGCAAGTATACCGCGGACTTGATCAAAGCGCGATCACACTTTTCCTCCAGGAGGATGAGGTCTTCTGATCGCTGTTCGGCCTGATCTACTCATTCAAATTGATCTGTCCGAACAGATCCAATACTAACTTCCATAGGTAATACGGCCTCAGCCCCATACACCAGATGGAAGGGTGTCTCACCATTGGCTCGACTAGAACTAGCTCGTAGTTCCCATAGAATGGTGTAGAGCTCGTCTGCCCAAACCCCCGAGCGAGTCTTAAGGCAATCGAAAACACGTTTCTTGATGCCTTTCAATATCTGCCCGTTGGCACGTTCCACGGCACCATTGCTCTGTGGATGAGCCACAAAAGTAAAACACACCTTAGTTCCGATCTGATCGCAGTAATCCAGAAAAAGACCACTGGCAAACTGAGAACCATTATCTGTAATGTGATGGTTTGGAACACCAAATCGAGCAACAATGTTCTTATGGAAGAACTTTTGTGCTGTTGCAGCGGTAATATTTCGTACCGGCTCGTCCTCAATGCACTTTGTAAACGTGTCAATAGCTATGAACAGAAACTTGTATCCATTGACCGCTTGTGGCATAGGACCGAAAATATCCATCCCCAGACCGCAAAGGGCCATGCAAGGGGAATGGTTTGCAACGCATAGGCAGGTTGATGAACCTGTCTCACATGAAACTGACACTGAGGACACATCCTGACCATATTCTTGGCATCATCGAGTGCTGAAGGCCAGTAGAATCCTTGTCGAAACACTTTTTCGACCAGTGTATGACATGATGCGTGCGCACCGCATACACCATCATGTATTTCTCTCAAGAGGGATTTACCTTCCTCCTAAGATATGCAGCGCATGAATACTCCCTAAGTACCCTTTCTATACAAAACTCCTTCTATGAGTTTGTATAAACGCGCTTTTCAAATCAATCGATCACTTTCAATTTCATCCTCAGGCAAGGTCCCATGTTCAAGATAGACTCTCAATGGATGAGTCCAATCCTGTTCCTGACCGAGGTTGGTAACGCAGACTGTTACCGGATCATCCTCGACCGAAGTCATAATCGAAGGATGTTCCAAGTGTTCGACGAACACTCCTGCGAGAGCGGATGTGCGTGAGGACCCAATTTTGGATAATTGGTCTACGAGAATGTTGTCCTTTCGTGTGATGTATTAGACTTCGAAATGACTGAAGTGTTTTTCCAATCTCCTCACTTCCCCCAGGTAATGAGCCATTGTCTCGTTGGAGGTGCTGTACTCCTTGTTTACCTGGTTTACGACCAGCTGTGAGTCTCCCCTCACCACTAATCGACGGACTCCGAGGAATTTTGCTGCCCGGAGCCCTGCAAGAAGACCTTCATACTCTACTGCGTTATTGGTCGCAACAAAGTGTAGTTGAAAGACAAAGTTATTGGTCGCCATGAAGTACCTCGCTTACATAGTAGACGGGTCTGTGTATTCCTTCTCTATCCGCGATCAGGACAGTGCTGACCGCGTGCGGTGTGGCCGCCAAATAGAGAAGTAATGGTTCTCCTTTGTTGGGAGACACCAAGACTGGTGGACTGGATAAATATGTCTTCACCTCCTAAAACGCTTTTTTGGCCTCATTGAACGATGCGAAATTGTGGTGTTTCCGCAGGGCTTTGAAGAAAGGTAGTCCCCTCTCTCCTAGTCGCGATATGAACCGACTTAAGGCCGCCATGTGACCTGCCAGGCGTTGAACATCTTTCATGATCGAGGGAGACCTCATCTGTTCGATAGCGCTGATTTTTCCGGATTGACTTCAATGCCTCTGGAACAGACAAGAAAACCCAGAAGTTTTCCTGAAGAAACCCCGAAAGAACATTTCTCTGGGTTCAACTTTATTCCAAAGAGATTCAAATTACATAAGGTTTCAGCGAGATCGTCCAAATGAGACAATCTGTTAGTGCTTTTTACAACCAAGTCGTCTACATATGCTTCGAGATTACATCCTATCTGAGAAAGAAAGGTCTTTTGCATCAAGTGCTGGTACGTGTGTAGCTTATAGGCCCCTAAAGAGTGTTTTGGTAATTAATGACAATTAAAAATGTTGAACTAACGTTACTTGTTAAGTTGTGTCAAGATCAAACTCAAAAAGATAGGATAATGAAAGGCAAAGAAAGAGCTACATGATGGAGAAAGGACATTGAGCAAAGAGGCAAAGGTATGGAATAGGGTCTCTTTCATTTTACCGGTCTAAGGTGTTTAAAGAAGAATTTTGACCGGATTATAGGATAGTTGCCGTACTATTAAGAGGAGCATGTGGTGTATCACGAGATAGTTCATCTATGTGCCACAAGTCATAAAAACAACTTGCATTGCATACTAGAAGGTCATATTCTTTGAAATGCAGGTTTCAATTCATTTCAGCCAAATTTAGTCTTAGTCGGTCTGACCGATTGTTAGCTGGTCTGACAGAATAGACGGTCTGACTGAATGTTGTTTCAGACTGACCGACGTTATGTCAAAGTGTGTTTTCTCTATTAAAAAGGTCGGTCTGTCCGTAGTTAAAACTTAAGTCAGACTCCTGTAGCTTCTTGACCTAACTTTCTACAACTTGATGTGTTAAGACGGTCTGACCGATTGTTGGACCGGTCTGACCGCAAAAATAGTTTGACTGAGTTTTCGAACTACGATCTGACCGTGTGGCCGGTCTGTCCGTAATTATCTGCCTGACCGTAAAACGTGTCCAGAAAGCATGTCGTCTCTGGACGGTTTCACGGTTTGACAGCCACTGGCTCCGGTCTGACCGTGAGTGTGCCTGACAAGGGTAGGTGAGCATTAATTGCACCGGTTTAATATCGTTGCAATTGCGGCGGTCTGACCGGGCTTATACCTGCGGTTTGACCGCCAAGTGATCTTTTTCTCCCAACGGCCTGTAACGGCTATATTTATTGTGGGGGGTATAAATACTCCCATGCACGGGGTCCTGTTCATAACTTTTGGCATATTTATGAACATTGTCATCATCTTTGAGGGCTAACATAAGATTCATACTCTCTAGGGTTCTAATTCTTGAATTTGAGAGAGTGTGCATTTGAGATCTTCTAGTGCATTGCATTTAGATCACTAAATCAACCTTGTGGCACTAGAAGAGCGATAAGTGATCGTCATCGGCTTGTTACTCTTGGAGTTTGCCAGCTCCTAGACGTCTAGGAGGAAAGTTTTGGAGAGCTCTTCAAGAAAGATTGTGAAGAAGCCTCAAAACACCTTGTGAAAGGGTTGAGAACGCCTTGCCGGAGCGGTAAAGTGCATCATTAGTGAAATCCAGGTTTGGATAACTCATCACAGTAATCCGGCTCGAGATCTAGGTCACTTCTTGAGAGAAGGTTGACTAGATAGAGGAGCGGTTAGAGATTTGAGTTTGCCTCAACTTGGATTAGGGGTGATCGGCAAATCACCGAGACCACGAGATATATCCTTGTGTTAAATTGATTATTGTTCATCTTGTTTTAGCTATTTGCTCTCATTTGTTGTTAATTGTTTAATTAGGTGTTAAATTGTCAAAATCGCCTATTCACCCCCCTCTAGTCGATATCCTAGATCCCTTTCAATTGGTATCAGAGCAAGGACTCCATATTTAGAGGATTTAACCATCCCGGAGTAGGATAAAGATGGCTAGTGAGGGTCGGATTAATATTGGCAAACCACCACTCTTTGATGGATCAAACTATACTTATTGGAAAACTAGAATGATGGTCTATCTTAAAGCCATGTGTGGAAAAATTTGAAAAGTGGTGGATGAGGGCTTCACTATTCTAGATGATGATGACATGACTAACCTAGATAGAGAAAATGCCTTAGCTAATGCTCAAGCCATGAATGTTCTTTATAGTGCTCTAAATCTAGGTGAATTTAATAGAATTTGTAAACTTGAAACGGCTCATGACATTTGGAGAAATCTTATGGATATTCATGAAGGAACTTCAATGGTCAAGGATGCTAAATTATTTATCCATAAGGGCCAATTTGAAAAGTTTGCTATGTTGCCCAATGAAGATGTCTCGGAGATGTTCAACCGATTAAATAACATAGTAAATGAGTTAAAAGGGCTTGGTATGGATGTCACAAATGTGGAATTTTGTCATAAATTTCTTAGATCTTTACCTTCGAAATATGATACAATTGTAACCTTACTTGTGCGCTCAAACTTGAAGAGTATGACTCCTTTGGAAGTCTTGAGTGAGATTCTCACTCATGACATATTTAAGAAATCCCAAGAAGAGGTGAAAGATGAGGCTTCCGACTCCAAGAAGAAGAACATAGCACTCAAAGTTCAAGCCTCCAAAAGGGAAGACAATGAAGAAGAAAGCGATGAGAGAGACACCGATGAGGAAATGGCTCTCTTCGTGAGAAGGTTCAAGCGGTTCATGAAGAAGAGATATCAAGGAAAGTCCTTCAAGAAAGGACAATCATCCAAAAGGAATCTATTTGAAGAAAGAAGATGCTTTGATTGCGGTGAAAAGGGCCATATCTCCGCACAATGCAAAAACAAGGAAGAAGAAAAATCGGTGAAAAAGAAGAAGTATGAAAAGGAAGGAGAAAGCAAGAAGAATGTTTTCAAAAAATATTACAAGAAAAAGAAGGACGGACAAGCTTGCTTCATTGAATGGGATTCGGATGCTTGAAGTTCTGATTCCGAAGATGAAGATGAAGCATCACCTAAAGGACTCGCCGGAGTAGCTATCAAGGAAGCTCCATCTCTATTCTGCACTCCTCATTGCCTCATGGCTAAAGGAGAATCTAAGGTATCATGTGACGAAGATGAATACACTTATGATGACCTAGTTGAGATGATCACCGGCTTTGATGACTATATGAGTAAAGAAAAAGAAAAATTCAAGGAATTGAAGAAGAGATACAAAACTCTTCAGAATTCCTGTGAGGAGCTACAAACATCTCATGAGAGTCTCAAAGAAACTCATGAGATGCTTAAGGAAGCTCATGACTCATTGATTACTCATAAAGCCAACAAAACGGGGTAATGACATAGGCATCACTTGCAATATTTTGAATGACTTGCCTATGATGTCCACTTCTAGCATATCTACATCTTGTGAAGATTTGATTGAATTACCATCTAGACCTAAAATTGATGACCATGTGCTTAGTCTTGAAAACAATGAACTTAAGGACAAAATTGAAAAACTAACAAATTATCTAGCTAAATGCTATGTAGGAGAATCAAAATTAAAACATCTACTAGATAGTCAAAGGTTCTCCTTAAGAAAACAAGGACTAGGCTACATTCCTAAAAAGGAGAAATATGCATTTGTTCCATCTAAAACCATATTTGTAAAAGAAAAGGGATATTGAAACAAATGCAAAAGTTTAGGTCATATTGAGAAAAATTGCCATGCTAGCAAAAGTAACTCATCTCTTATATTCAACTCTTGTTATGTTTTAAAGAAAATGAACAATGGTGATGTTAAAGCCAAATTTATTGGAACCCCTATAATTGGTGCCAAAAAGAAAGCCATTTGGGTCCCAAAATCCTTGGTAACTAACCTTCAAGGACCCAAAAAGATTTGGGTACCTAAAAGGACCTAACTTTGTTTTGTAGGTAAATTACATGGCCAGAGGAAAACATTGGGTGCTTGATAGTGGATGCACTCAACATATGACTGGTAATCACAATATGTTCTCCTCTTTAAATAACGAAGGTGCGGAATATGACAAGATCACATTTGGAGACAATAGCAAACGAAAGGTAAAAGGGTTAGGTAAAATTGCCATCTCAAACGACCTCTCCATTTCTAATGTGTTGCTTGTCGAATCTCTCAACTTCAATCTCCTATCCGTAGCTCAACTTTGTGATCTTGGTTTTATATGTGTTTTTTGATCCAAAAGAAGTGATTATCACTAGTATTGATGATAATAGGTTGATCTTCAAAGGTTTTAGACATGGCAACCTCTATTTAGTTGATTTCAATTCAAATGATGCAAATCTCGGTACATGCTTGTTCACTAAATCATCTAAAGGTTGGCTATGGCATAGAAACCTTGGACATGTTGGAATGAAACAACTAAATAGATTACTTAAACATGATTTAGTTGTTGGTTTAAAAGATGTAAAGTTTGAAAAAGATAAATTATGTAGTGCTTGCCAAGCCGGAAAACAAGTTGTAAACTCACATCCAACTAAAAGCACAATGTCAACTTCTAGTCCACTTGAATTATTGCATATGGATTTATTTGGCCCAACTACTTTTGTGAGTATTGGTGGCAATAGTTATTGTCTTGTCATTGTAGATGATTTTTTGAGATATACATGGATATTCTTTTTACATGATAAGTCAATTGTGTTTAACACTTTCAAAAGTTTTGCTCCAAGGGCCGAAAATGAATTTAGTTTCAAGATCAAGAAAGTGAGAAGTGACAATGGCTCCGAATTCAAGAATACTAAGGTTGAAAACTGGTGTGATGATAAGGGCATCAAATATGAGTTTTCCGCCAAGTATACACCGGAGCAAAATGGAGTAGTCGAACGAAAGAACCGGACATTGATAGACATGGCAAGATCCATGCTTTCGGAGTACAATGTTTCGGACACCTTTTGGGCCGAAGTAATCAACACCACATGCCATGCATCAAATCGTCTTTACTGTCATCGGCTACTAAAGAAAACTCCTTATGAGCTTCTCATCGGAAGGAAACCAAACATTTCCTACTTCTGAGTGTTTGGATGTAAGTGCTATATCTTGCGAAAAGGTACACACTTATCTAAATTTCAAAGTAAATGTGATGTAGGATTTCTATTAGGATACTCATCAAATAGCAAAGTATATCGTGTCTACAACCAAAACTCCGGTTTGGTTGAAGAGACACATGACGTTGAATTTGATGAGACTAACGGCTCTCAAGAGGAGCAAGACAACTTGGATGATGTAGGTAATGAAGGGTTGAGGGTGGTGATGAAGAACATGACCATTGGGGATATCAAGCCGAAAGAAGATAGTGATCAAGATGAAGATCCATCCACTCAAGCTATCCCCTCTTCATCAAGACCTCAACATGGAGATCAAATAGTTGAAGTGGTTAATGTGGAAGATTCGCCTCAACAACAACCGGAAGTACCATCTACCTCTACTTCACAAAACCCGGTTGATCATCCAAGAATTCATCACTCAATTTCCAAGGATCACCCCATTGATCAAATTGTTGGTGATTTGCGTAAGGGTGTTCAAACTCGTTCTCGTCTTGCTTCATTTTGTGAAAATTACTCTTTTGTTTCTTCTTTTGAGCCCACACTTGTAGATGAAGCTTTAAAAGATCCGGATTCGGTGAATGCTATGCATGAAGAATTAAACAACTTCACCCACAACAATGTTTGGGAATTGGTCGAAGAACCAAATCCGGATGAACACAATGTCATCGGAACCAAATGGATTTTCAAGAACAAACAAGATGCAAACGGAGTGGTAGTAAAAAACAAAGAAAGATTGGTGGCTCAAGGATACACTCAAGTTGAAGGTTTGGACTTCGGTGAAACCTTTGCTCCCGTAGATAGACTTGTGGCTATTAGAATCTTGCTGCCTTTGCTTCATCTCATAATATTAGACTTTATCAAATGGATGTCAAAAGTGCATTTTTAAATGGAAAAATTAATGAATTAGTGTTTGTTAAACAACCTCCAGGATTTGAAGATCCTACAAAGCCGAATCATGTGTATAAACTCTCCAAGGCTCTTTATGGTCTTAGACAAGCACCTCGCGCTTGGTATGAAAGACATAGAGACTTCTTAATTTCAAAAGGCTTTAAAATTGGGAAAGTTGATAGTACCTTATTTACTAAGAAAATTGGAAATGATTTCTTTGTATGTCAAATTTATGTTGATGACATCATATTTGGATCTACTAACCAAGATTTTTGCAAGGAATTTGGTAATATGATGTCCAGGGAATTTGAGATGTCCTTAATAGGTGAACTAAGTTTCTTCCTCGGACTACAAGTTAAACAACTCAAGGAAGGAACTTTTGTCTGTCAAAGCAAATATGTGAAGGACCTACTCAAGAAGTTCGGACTTGAAGAAGCAAAATCAATCAAGACACCAATGGCCACAAACGGTCACCTTGTCTCTGACGAAGGAGGTAAACCGGTAGACTCAAAGCTTTATAGGTCTATGATTAATAGTTTACTGTACCTTACTGCTTCTAGGCCCGATATTATATTTAGTGTTTGTATGTGTGCAAGATTTCTAGCCTCTCCTAAAGAAAGTCATTTAATGGCCGTTAAGCGCATTTTGAGGTATCTAAAATATTCATCTAGTATAGGGTTGTGGTATCCAAAAGGTGCTAAATTTTAATTAATTGGATATTCTGATTCCGACTATGCGGGATGTAAAGTGGATAGAAAGAGCACCTCTGGGAGTTGTCAACTATTAGGAAGATCTTTAGTCTCTTGGTCCTCCAAGAAACAAAACTCAATAGCTCTATCAACCGCCGAAGCGGAATATGTTTCCGTGTGTAGTTGTTGTGCACAATTGCTTTGGATGAGGCAAACCTTGTTGGATTATGGAATAAAATTTGAAAAAGTGCCTCTTTTGTGTGATAATGAGAGTGCAGTGAAGATAGCCACAAATCTAGTTCAACACTCTCGGACCAAGCATATAGATATCCGACACCACTTCCTTAGAGATCATGTTAGTCAAGGTGATGTGGTGGTGATAATGTGAGAACCGAAGATCAATTAGCGAATATATTCACTAAGGCCTTAGATGATAGTCATTTTTGTAAACTCCAAAATGAGCTTAACGTCATTGATATATCAAATGTGGCTTGAAATGTTGAACTCATATTGGTTGTGCTTGAATTGTTACTTCATTGCATGAACTTCTCATTTTAAGAGTATTTTAGGCTCTTTATCGGCAATTGAGTAAAATTAACCAAAAATATGTTAATTTGTAATATAAATACTTCCCCTTTGGTGATATTGCTATATCTTACTTGTAGTTATCTTATATATATATATATATATATCTTACCTTATCTGAATCTCTTATGAGCATCAAATCAAACAAATTTCTCCATGTTTTTCAGTCCTTCCAGCGGTCTGACCGAACAAATTGCGGTCTGACCGAATGCATCTCCAGAGAGCATCTCAAAATTCCTTCTTCCAGCGGTCTGACCGGTCTCTTGCCCACGGTCTGACCGAATTTACACGACCAGAGACCTTTTTATCCTGAATCTCTGTCCTTTTCACCCTCTCACCCACCTTTGTCTCTTTCAGGTGCGCCTCAAACCTTTGGAATCTTCTTCTCCAGTCAAACCCTAGCGACGCTCGGACAAACCGTTGATCAAGATCTCCTCCAATCATGTCTTCTAGGTATTCTTCTTGGATTCATCTCCGTGGATTCAAATTTTTTCCTCTGTATTTCGGGATTCCGGTAAATCTTGATAATCCTAGTGTTGAATCTGTGAATAACCTTAAATTGATGCATTCTCTTGATAATCTAAATGATTATCCTTGAGTAGCAACTCTTTTTATGATCTAAAATCAAGTAAATCTCAAGAATCGTGTCAAACCCTAACTCTACGGTTGCACCGGTCTGACCGCCCCTGTTACGGTCTGACCGACAGCAACAGCAGAGCCAGAGTTTGCTGATCTATTGAATCTTGATTCTCTCCGTTCATTCTTGTTTCTTAGTATCTTACCTGCTGTATATCTTTCAAATATTCTAGTGGTCGAGGTCCTCAAGGAAATGTCTCCATCCGGACAAACAAGAAGAAATTGGCAAAGCGGCCAAAACGAGCTCAACTGTCAAGCAGTAGTGACAATCAGGATGATGATTGGGTGCCCTCGCCCGAAGACTCCGCAACAGAATAGTCCTCTCACCGTGGTGGATCCACGCATATGGGCATGGACATCGAGAGTGAGGACGATGAAATAAACGTCCACGCTTATCAAGGCCCGAAGAAAAATTGGACGTCAAGTGACCATACGAAGGCTAGGACCTCCTACGCCTACAATCATGCAAATGATGCCACGACTCCTCATTTCCACTTGATGACCCAGCAGGATGCTTTCTATGGTCATCTGATCCACAAGAACATCTTCGAACACAAGTGGATCGAATGGGCTTATGTGGTGAATCAGCCCATCATGGCTCCTTTGGTGCAGATCTTCAAGGATATAGGGCTGTATGACTTTGTAGAGCACAAATGCCCATGGAACACCACTGCCATCCGACAGTTCTATGCCACTATCGAGATCATATGGGCGGAACAGAAGATCATGTCGATGACAGGCTCTAGGCAGTATGAGGCTTCTTTTGAGGAGTTTTCTGCGGCGAATAAAATCAACTATGTGGAAATGAAGGAGGGCATAAATATGGAGGATGAGGATTACCTCCATGAGGATGACTGGCTCTAGTTTTATGAGCAGCCGAGAGGTGGACAGAGGATAGTACCTGGCACTGTTACAGGTCTTAAAGTCCTCCCTGTTGTGGTCAACAAAATCATACGAGCCACGATCCATCCAAAGAGTGGAAATCAAGAAGCGGTCCGAGATTACTATTGGTACTTCATCGACCACATCCTCAAGAGTCATCGGATCAACATTGTCACATTCATCTTGAAGACAATTGAGGATGTCTCGGTAACCACTCTTCCGAACCTATACTTTGCTCCTTATATCATGTCTTTGCTGCTCCAGAAGACGAAGTTTCCTCGCGGATCCTGTGATATCAGACATCTCGGCTATAAGCCGTTTAGTGTCAATCCGCGTGTCTTAGCTCGAGGCCATGGAGCCCAGCCCCATCAGCAGCAGTAGCAGCCAGCTCAGCCTATGCCTCCTCCTCCTCAGCCTCAGGCTCAGCAGCCAGCACAGTCTAGCCAAGCCCCCGCCTGGTTTACACAATTCCAGCAGCAGTTCCATCAGCCGATAATGGATCAGTTTGCTACACTTCTCCAGGGGCTTGAGCTCGCATGCTCGGACTTGGCGGCATTGAATGATCAATTCCAGACCTTCTCGTCACGCCAAGATCAGTTCGAGCAGCGCTTCGACGCCTTCTCGGCTCACTTCTATACCAGATTCCCTCAGACTCCTTTCCACCCTCCAGATGATGATGCTCCCGCCGATGCCTAGCTTTTATGGCAATTGATGCCAAAGGGGGAGAAGAACTTTAGATGAAAGAACTTTTGATGTAAAGCTTAGAACTTTAGATGAAAGAACTTTTGATGTAAAGCTTTAATGACTTTTGATAACTTCTCTGTGATGTTTTGATAACCTATGTGGATGACACTTTGTGAGATTGTTACTTCATGTTATATGTGGATGACACTTATGTTGGATGTTATATAAGATGTGTTTTATGAGATGTGTTTTGTGTTATTTTCATATGACATTTGTGTTGTTGATATCGTTTGTTGAAAGAATTAAGATATCCTCTTATACACATGCCTGATTGCTTGAACTCCACCAAAAGGCCAAAATTCTCATATTCATATATTTAGGGGGAGTGTGTCTTTCTCTACTATGCTTTTCAAAAAATCCTTTTAATGCTCAAAATTCAATCATCTACTCTTTATGTTGTCATCAATTACCAAAAAGGGGGAGATTGTAGCTTCTAGGCCCCTAAAGAGTGTTTTGGTAATTAATGACAATTACAAATGTTGAACTAACTTTACCTGTTAAGTTGTGTCAAGATCAAACTCAAAAAGTTAGGATAATGAAAGGCAAAGAAAGAGCTACATGATGGAGAAAGGACATTGAGCAAAGAGGCAAAGGTACGGAATATGGTCTTTTTCATTTTACCGGTCTAAGGTGATTAGAGAAGAATTTTGACAGGATTATAGGATAGTTGCCGTACTATTATGAGGAGCATGTGGTGTATCACGAGATAGTTCATCTATGTGCCACAAGTCCTAAAACAACTTGCATTGCATACTAGAAGGTCATATTCTTTGAAAATGCCGGTTTCAATTAATTTCAGCCAAATTCAGTCTTAGCCGGTCTGACCGATTGTTAGCCGGTCTGACTGAATAGACGGTCTGACTGAATGTTGTTTTGGACTGACCGACGTTATGTCAAAGTGTGTTTTCTCTATTAAAAAGGTCAGTCTGTCCGTAGTTAAAACATAAGTCAGACTCCTGTAGCTTCTTGACCTAACTTTCTGCAACTTGATGTGTTAAGACGGTCTGACCGATTGTCGGATCGGTCTGATTGTGAAAACGGTCTGACCGAGCTTTTGAACTACGGTCTGACCGTGTGGCCGATCTGTCTGTAATTATCGGCCTGACCGTAAAACGTGTCCAGAAAGAATGTCGTCTCTTGACGGTTTCACGGTCTGACCGCCATTGGCTCCGGTCAGACCGTGAGTGTGCCTGACAAGGGCAGGTGAGCATTAATTGCGCTTGTTTAATACCGTTACAATTGCGGCGGTCTGACCAGGCTTATAGCTGCGGTCTGATCGCCAAGTGATCTTTTTCTCCCAACGGCCTGTAACGGCTATATTTATTGTGGGGGGTATAAATACTCCCATGCACGGTCCTGTTCATAACTTTTGGCATATTTGTGAACATTGTCATCATCTTTGAGAGCTAACATAAGAGTCATACTCTCTAGGGTTCTAATTCTTGAATTTGAGAGAGTGTGCATTTGAGATCTTCTAGTGCATTGCATTTAGATCACTAAATCAACCTTGTGGAACTAGAAGAGCGATAAGTGATCATCACCGGCTTGTTACTCTTGGAGTTTGCCGGCTCCTAGATGGCTAGGAGGAAGGATTAGGAGAGCTCTTCAAGGAAGATTGTGAAGAAGCCTCAAAACAACTTGTGAAAGGGTCAAGCATGCCTTGCCGGAGCGGTAAAGTGCATCATTAGTGAAATCGAGGTTTGGATAACTCATCACACTAATCCGGCTCGAGATCTAGGTCACTTCTTGAGAGAAGGTTGACTAGATAGAGGTGCGGTTGGAGATTTCAGTTTGCCTCAACGTGGATTAGGGTGATCAGCAAATCACCGAGACCACGGGATATATCCTTGTGTTAAATTGATTGTTGTTCATCTTGTTTTAGCTATTTGCTCTCATTTGTTGTTAATTGTTTGATTAGGTGTTAAATTGTCAAAATCGCCTATTCACCCCCCTCTAGTTGATATCCTAGATCCCTTTCCATGTGGAACCTGCGTTCTTGAGACCGAACGGCATTCTGATGTAGAAGTAGGTGCCGAACGGGGTGATGAAGGAAGTCTTCTCTTCATCTTCTTCTGCCATGCTAATTTGATGATATCCTCAGTAAGTGTCCCGGAAACTCATCAGTTCGCAGCCCGCGGTTGAGTCGACCAGTTGGTTGATGCGGGGAAGGGGAAAGTCGTCCTTCGGACAGGAACTGTTGAGGCTGGTGTAGTCGACGCACATGCGCCACTTACCATTTGACTTGCGGACCATGACCGGATTTGCAAGCCATTCCGGGTGATCGACCTCGCGAATAAACTCGGCCTTTAGGAGCTTGTCCAACTCCTCTCGGATGGCCTCGTACCAGTCAACAGCAAAACACCTGAGCTTTTGCTTTATTGGTCGCTATCCAGGTCGAATTCCTAACCTGTGCTCGATTACCTCCCTTGGGACACCGGGCATGTCGGATGGTTTCCACGCAAACACATCGGTGTTAGCCCGGAGGAAAGTAATGAGCTCGAGTTCCTATTTGTCATCCAGGCCTGATCCGACCCGAATTGTCTTGGATGGATCATCTGGGTACAATGGAACTATTTTGAGTTTCTCATCTGGTCGAGGAGCAGCCTTGATCGCGTCAACGGTCACTGTGGCGACCTGAGCGTCTCGGAGGGGAAGTTTGTCCACCATCTACAAAGATAGCCGGTCACACGTTAGTGCTACGTTGCGATTGCCTCGGATCTAGATTACACCTTTGGGGCCAGGCAACTTGCCGCACTAATAAGCATAGTGCGTTGCCATCATGAACTTAGCAAGAGTTGGCCTGCCAAAGATTGCATTGTAAGCGGATTCACAATCAATTACATCAAAAGTAACCAATTCTGTTCGGAAGTTATCTGGTTCTCCCAGTGTGACCGGGAGGACCACCTGTCCCAATGGCATCATGGAGGGACTAGGAATTATCCCATAAAACGGATGCATTATGGGCTTAATTTTCGAACGAAGAATTTGCATCTCGTCGAGTGCCTTGACCAATAGAATGTCCAGGGAGCTTCCTCCGTCGATCAGGACCTTTTCGACTTTCGCATTACTGATGATTGGGGTAATGACCAGAGGAAGCCTCAATGGTCGAGTAAGCCCCGCAGGACAATCAGAGTGATCAAATGTCAAAGGTGTATCTGACTAACGGGGGTATTGAGGTTCACCAAGGAATGTCTCCGTTTGGTTAACCTCTCGATAAAAGACCTTAAATTGCCTTTTGGAAACAAAAGAGGAGGAACCTTTGAAAATAACATTAACATGATTATGAGGTACCTGGTAAGACATCTCTTTGTCCCCGTCGGCGTCTCTTAGCCCGCATGCTTGTTCCTTAGTCGGTAAGGTCGGCATCGGTCCAACCCCCTGGTAGAAGTCATCTAACTGCTTCAACCAACTCCTGCAGTTCTTGAGGTCATGGCCTGCGGAGTTGTGGAGCAGACACCATTTCTTGCCTTCCTGCGGGTTAGTCAACTTCTCTGGCTGGTTGGCACTACGACCACTAGAAGCAGTTTTATTTTTAAACGAAGGCTTGTTACCTTTGGTCGAAGGAGGCTTCTCTGCAACTGCGACCTCGCGGTACTGTCCAAAGCGATTCCTTTTCGACTTCATTGACTTCCCGCCTGATGAAGATTCCGGCTTTTTGCTTGAATCTTCCTTCCTAGCGTCCTTGAGACCTGGTTGAGGCGGCAGGCTACCTTTATCAACCATCCGGTTCCATTCGACAGCCTCGGCTGCGTCGGAGTATCGATCAGCCATATCAAAGAGATCGGCTACTGATCGAGGAGGATGGATGAGCAAGTCTTCGGTGAATCTTCGATATCGAACGACATGTTTAAATGCCCTAATAACGGAGCTATCAGATATGTTCGGGATGGCATTCCTCACCCCGACAAATCTCTTGACAAAATGACGAAGGATTTCGGTCGAAGTTTGCCATAGTTGATGGAGATCGTCCTCTTTACCCGGCGTCTGATAACAATTTTGGAAATTGCTGAGGATAGCATCACACAGCATTTCCCAGTTATAGATCGAACATTCGAGTTGGTTAAACAACCAAGTTCTTGCCGGTCCTTCGAGGACTGTTGGCAGGTAGTTGGCCATGACCCTGCCATCGCCTCCTGCCGCTTGGATGGCAGTAATGTAGATTTGAAGGAACTTGGATGGATTCTGGGTTCCATTGAACCTCCCAATGGCCCCTGGTCTAAACTTGTCTGGCCAAACGACCGCACGAAGGCTGGGAGAGAAAGCTTTACAACCAACGTAGGGACCGTGAACTGTCCTATGGCTTTCGATCGGTTCGCGGGCGGCCTCACGCAATGGAGAAGCCACTCGTGGTCCTAAACAAGAGTGGACAGGGACTCGATCCCTATCACAAGAATCCTGCACCCGCCTGGACTTGTCCTGGTGGGATGGTACAGGTGGCGGGTGACTCCGTCGACCAGAACCAGAGTGAGAATGCTCTCGGTTGTGGGAACGTGTCACCGACCGGGTAGAAGCCGTAGGGGTCGCGTCGGATGCGACCTCATCCAGCCTCTTCGCCAGGATTCTGGTGAAGGCTGGTTTCTGCACATCCGTGATTATAGGAGGAAAATTACGCATGACCTCCGCGATAGATCGAAGTCGGCCATGCGTACTTCTCCTAGGGGCACCAGGTGTCACCGTTTCTTCGTCCACCGGTAAACGCTCCGGAGACAAAGAAGGTGTCTGGTCGCATTTGCGACCACGTGATCGTCGGGAAGAACTCGGAACAGCATCGTAACAAGCCTGCACATCTTGAAGAGCCTCTAGGGCAGTTCTGCGTAGTTCGTTGTCTTGTTGCTCGAGGTCTTGATCCTCCTTTTGTTTGCATTCCTGTTCTTCCCTAGCAACCTGTTGATCAGGAGTTTCCTCCGATAAGGCAGCGAACTGTCTAGGGAGAGAGGTCACTGAGGGAGAAAACATCTCGGTCTATTCTGAGTCAGACTCAAAATCAAAGAGGCGATGGAGGTTATCAGGATCAAACCTCATCGGGCTGATTTCCTGGTCGACATCATCCTTCCCCTCAGCAGGGTCGTATGACGTATCGGATTCACCCTCCAACGCATTAAGAACATCGATGGGTTCTGACCTTGCGTTAGTCGCCTCCTGGTCAATGGACATGACCTGGAGAGTTGATTCAACCTCTGGGAGATTCTCGCCTCCGGTTTCCTCTATCGGGATAGGATCGCTCGGAGAAGGCATCAGAATGTGAGTATAATCCTCGAGATTGAAATTGTTCTCGGAATCATATGCTTCAGCCATAATTCAGCAAACCTCCAGATGAAAATTAGGATGTCTTGAGAAAGGCCCCACGGTGGGCGCCAGCTGTCGACGATTCGGACTCAGGGTCCTTAGCCAAACTTATGCAGAATTTGTAGGTTGTGAGACCTTTCAGGGTATCCCTCCGGAAAGGTATGATGAATCAATGGTAATTAGAACACAGAGAGATTTATACAGGTTCGAGCCCTCGATAGTGGGAGTAATAGCCTTACGTCCTGTTGGGATTTCACTATGTATGGTAAAAAGAGTTACAGAGTTATGGAAAAGATATTTATATGCGAAGATTTTTCCTATGTGTTTGTACAAGACAATGCCTGGAAGGCTTGTGAAAGCTATCTAACTTAGAATGTTGTCTTCTGATTGTTTTGATTCGATGCGATTTCCATCGAGCCACCCTGTTTGATGCATTGGGCTACCCCTTTATACTGGTCAAAAGGGTGCCAAGTCATAACGGCATCGAACAATTGCTTGGATGCAGTTTTTAGGGAACTGCCTCTAACCTCCACGCAGGTTTAACACGTCTTATTCATGGATAAACGCAAGTATTAACTTCCTGACGGTTGTCCTCATACGTGGAAGAATTTTCGGGGTACTTGGGATATCCCTGTCGTAGGGATAGAATAATCCCGCGTTCCCTGGTCGAAGATGTTCTGACCCCGCGTTGTTTGCTGACCGCGCACCATCTGTAGTCTTCTGTTCACGCATGGCGTACGAACTCCTGACCGCGCACTAGCTATGGTTTGATCCCGTAAAGCCTGCGACCTCATGCCTGTGCTCCTTGGAGTAACTTGAGTTCGCATCACCAGGCGCTTGTCTGGTTCAAAATAAATGCACGTCAGGAGGTTGCAGACAATATGTGATGAGGATTGATACCCGAGCCAGTTCAAATAAATGCACGACTGGTTCAAAGACAGATTCAGATTCGAACCAGGTAAGTGTCCATTGTGTGATCTCAGATGGCCTGAGAAAGTGCGGACACATGGTCGCAGGCTTTGCACGATCAAGCCGCAGACAATGCGCATTTATTCTAAACTAGCTCGGGTAACAATCCTCGTCAAATATCCACCTTCCTCAAATGATAACTCTCTCCTTCTGCTGTTGCCATAGCTCTTTTGTCAAGACTGGGCTGTCTTCAATCTTTCTTGTATGATCTTTACATGAGCAGTGGCATCCTCCACTAGTTGTGGTCCCAAAAATTGTTTCTGACCCACTTCGGTCCAATACAATGGTGTGCGGCATTTCCTTCCATAAAGCGCTTCATAAGGAGTCATCTACAGACTTGCTTGATAACTATTCTTGTAAGCAAACTCTGCGTATGGTAGGAACTATTCCCAAGAACTTCCATAGTCTAAGGCACACGCTCTCAACATGTCCTCTAGGATTTGACTCACTCTCTCTGTTTGGCCTCCAATCTGTGGGTGGTAAGCGGTACTAAACTTCAGTTTTGTACCCAAGGCCTTCTGCAACCATTGCCCTCTTCTATTTGAAACAATTGCCTTTGGCACTCCATGTAGAACGACAATCTTGCTAAGATACAGCTCTGCTAGCTTACTGGTTGTGTACTGAGTCTTCACTGGTAGAAAGTGAGCTACTTTGATCAATCTGTCGACTATAACCCATATAGAATCATCACCTTTTTGGGTTCTTGGCAAACCAATTATAAAATCCATTCCAATTTCATCCCATTTCCATTCAGGGGTTGGCAGGGGTTGCAGCGGTCCTGCTGAATTTTGATGCTCTGCTTTCACCCTCTTCGGTCCAATATAGTGGCGTGCGGCACTTTCTTCCATAAAGCGCTTCATAAGGAGCCATTTGTAGACTCACTTGATAACTATTGTTGTAGGTAAATTCTGCGTATGGTAGAAATTGTTCCCAAGAATTTCCATAATCCAAAGCACACGCTCTCAACATGTCTTCTAAAATCTGGTTCACTCTTTCTGTTTGACCTCCAGTTTGCGGGTGGTAAGCTGTACTGAACTTCAACTTCGTTCCCAGGGACTTTTGTAATTCTCCCCAAAATATTGATACAAATTGTGCTCCTCTGTCTGAGACGATTGTTTTTGGCACTCCATGTAGCGTGACAATTCTGGCAAGATATATTCTGCCAGCTTTTTCGTTGTGTATTGCGTTTTTACAGGTAGAAAATGAGCCACTTTCGTCAATCTATAGACTATAACCCATATAGAATCATATCCTTGCTGGGTTCTCGGTAAACCAACTACGAAATCCATTCCAATCTCGTCCAATTTCCACTCCGGGGTTGGTAGGGGTTGCAGCGGTCCTGTAGGTTTCTGGTGTTCTGCTTTCACTCTTTGACAGGTGTCACAAGAAGCTATAAACTCGGCAATTTCCTTTTTCATTCCTTTCCACCAAAACCGATCCTTTAGATCTTGGTACATCTTTGTACTGCCCGGGTGAATAGAGTACGGGGTACAATGGGCTTCTTGCAGTATCATGTTCTTGATTTCCTTGTCTTCTGGGATACAGATTCGGTTATGATTCCACAAAATTCCTTCCTCGTCTTCACGAAGGTCAATGGCATCTTCGTATTTCATGTCCTCTTTCATCTTTTGAATACTCTGATCTACTTCCTGAGCCCTCCGGATTTGGTCCTTCAGCTCGCAATTCATTGTTAACGCGGCGACGGTTCCTTGTTCAACAAACTCTAAATTAAACTTCTCGAAATCTCTAAGCAATTAGGGTGGTATTCCTAATGTCTTCTCTTGATTGCAGTAGGATTTTCTGCTCAAGGCATCTGCTACTACATTTGCTTTTCCAGGGTGGTAGTGTATTCCAAGGTCATAATCTTTAATCAGCTCTAGCCATCTTCGCTGTCTCATGTTCAAGTCTTGTTGGGTGAAGATGTATTTCAAACTCTTGTGGTCTGTGTAGATTTCACATCTATTTCCAACTAGATAGTGTCGCCAAATTTTTAACGCATGAACAACGGCAGCTAATTCCAAATCATGAGTTGGATAATTCTCCTCATGTGGTCGCAATTGTCTCGATGCGTAAGCTACGACTCTCCCTTCTTGCATAAGGATGCAACCTAGTCCTTGCTTCGACGCATCACAGTAAACTACAAAGTCCTTTTTATTATCTGGTAACGTAAGGACAGGTGCGGTTGTCAATATCTTCTTCAACTCCTCAAAGCTCTTTTCACATCCTTCTGTCCAATCGAATGGAACATCTTTCTTTAGTAGCTTGGTGAGTGGCTTTGTGATCTTGGAGAATCCTTTGACAAATCTCCGGTAATATCCGGCTAATCCTATTAAACTTCTTACTTCAGTCACTGTCTCCGGTTGTTTCTGTCGGGGGAAATCTCCGCGGGACTAAGTCCAGGTAAGTTGTGTCACGGTTGCCCGGGGACGTGGCCTCCGGGGCCTCCCCGGGCGCCGCCTTTTGGCTTCCGGGACGTGGCCTCCGGTGCCCTCCCGGGCGCCGCCTTTTGGCTCCCGGGACGTGGCCTCCGGTGCCCTCCCGGGCGCCGCCTTTTGCCCGGGGACGTGGCCTCCGGGGCCTCCCCGGGCGCCGCCTTTTGGCTCCCGGGACGTGGCCTCCGGTGCCCTCCCGGGCGCCGCCTTTTGCCCGGGGACTTGGCCTCCGGGGCCTCCCCGGGTGCCGCCTTTTGGCTCCCGGGATGTGGCCTCCGGTGCCCTCCCGGGCGCCGCCTTTTGCCCGGGGATGTGGCCTCCGGGGCCTCCCCGGGCGCCGCCTTTTGGCTCCCGGGACGTGGCCTCCGGTGCCCTCCCGGGCGCCGCCTTTTGCCTGGGGACTTGGCCTCCGGGGCCTCCCCGGGCGCCGCCTTTTGGCTCCCGGGACGTGGCCTCCGGTGCCCTCCCGGGCGCCGCCTTTTGCCCGGGGAGTTGGCCTCCGGGGCCTCCCCAGGCGCCGCCTTTTGGCTCCCGGGATGTGGCCTCCGGTGCCCTCCCGGGCGCCGCCTTTTGCCCGGGGATTTGGCCGCCGGGGCCTCCCCGGACGCCGCCTTTTGTCTCCGGGGACATGGCCTCTGGCGCCGTCCCGGGCCTCATCACCCTCCTGAAGGTAAAGTCTCGAACTGTTTGTCACGTGCAGGTCACGCGAGGGGCGCCTCGGGAACTAGCGACCACCTGTCAAGCATCCAAGGCGTTTGACCGGGAGAAGGACGGTCCTGCCCTTCAATCCGACGGTGGCTTCCGGGGTAGTTTAGGTTTTTTGCTGCTTTTTGGGGCTATAAATAGCCCTTGTACCCCTCTGTTGTAAGGGATCGGTTCATTTATTGGAATTGCTAAATTCACAGGCGTGCTCCAGAAGCCTCTCCCCCGGAGAGAGCCTCCCCAGCCGACTCCGGTCGGGAGCGCGTCGACAGGACTAGGGCCCCCACCGGGACCCGAACCTGTATAAACCCGTGTGTCATTCTTTGTGCTTGTCCCGCGGGGGAGGACCGGTCATCCGGTCAACCCGCGCCGCGTAATCTTCGCTAGGATTACTCTCAAAACCTGCCGGGGTATTCGCAATATCACGACAGTTGGCGCCGACCGTGGGGACCCGTGACAAGACGCCATGGCTCCCCCAAGAACAAGGGCTCGCACCATTCCCGGTGATCCGGGTCTCGGAGACCCGGCGCCGTCCACCCGGGACACTGCTGTCCCGGCGGTCCCTTCCGGAGGCGACCTGGCCCAGGTACCGCCTCCCTCCTTTCCTCTTAACTTAGGTGCTTCCACCTCCAAGTCGTTCCCGGTGACCGCGGGGACCTCGGCCGGGACAAGTGTCCCCCCCGGCGGCTCCCCTGGCTCCCCGGGACGCCCTGCTTGAAGCTCTCGTGGAAGGCCAGCTCTGCGCTCAGCGCTCTATGGACGAGCTCCTTAGCGTGCTGGCGCGGCCTCCGGCCCCCACATTCGCGTCACACCCGTATCCGGGGAACATGCCCCCGTTTATGGGTTACCCGGCGGCCCCTCCGGCTTCCGGGGGATTGTCCGCCCCATATGATCCTGCCGGGGTGCTCCCTCGACCTGTGGGAATACGTCCGGACCCTTCCCGGCACCCGGGCCAGTCCCGGTACCGGGAGGTTACTTCATGTCGGGGCCCTTCGTGGCACCAGGGGGGTACCCCGTCCCCGGCCTATTCCCGGGGCCGGGAGCCCACTTCTTGCCGGGGGTTTACCCTACGCAGGGAGCCAGTCCCGCCCCCCGCGTCGCGTTTTCCACACCGGGGGCGGTTGACAGAGCAGCCCCCGTGACGCAGTGGACTTCCCCCCGCATGGGCTCCCCGGTTCCGGACGCCGCCGCGGGGCCTCCCCCCTCGCCGGTTCCGGGTGTTACAGGGCATGCCCCCTTCCCGGTTCCGGTCGTGGCCGCTGGGGCCCCCTCCACTTCGATTCCAGGCGTCGCCGCGGGCGCCCCCTCCCCGGTTCCGGATGATACAGGGGCCTCCCCCTTTCTGGTCCCGGGGGTCGTCGCAGGGGGCTCGCCTCAACCTGCTCCGGAAGCTACAGCGCACGAGCTCCCTCCCCCGGCGGGACAAGTCCGTTCCGCCCCGGGGGAGGTCGAGCGAATGCGTTCATCAGAGCGCGGGGAAGAACTTCCCCCCGGCCGCGGGCGCAGGGAGCCTCGCTCTCGCATCGGCCGGGGGAAGAGACCCGCTGAAGAACCAACCTCTCCGGCGGAGAGACCGGACGTCCGGGAATTCAGCCCCGGTCCGGAGGAAAAGTGTCACCACCGCCATTCTGGCGGACCTCTCGGACCGCTTCCAGACTCAGACAACGAAGGTCCCGTGAAAGGAGATAGCGACCGGGGCTCTCCCCGGGAAGTGCAGGGGCTAACCAGCCTCTGTGCCGAAGGCTTCGCAGCATCCGGTGGCCGCGGCCCTACCGCCCGCCACACATCGAACACTATAACGGCGAGGCAGACCCTTACGAGTTTGTGTAGGTCTACTCCACTGCTATTTCCGCGGCCGGGGGGGACGAGTCAGTACAATGCAACGTCTTCCCCCTTTACCTCTCTGGCATCGCCCGCTCCTGGTTCTACAACCTGAAGGCCGGCTCCATCAAGTCTTTCTCGCAGCTCCAGCGGGAGTTCTGTGCCAACTTGCAGGGGAACTACGTGCGTCCCCTGGACTCCTCGCAGCTGTATACTGTCCGGCAGAGGACTGGGGAGACCATCAGAAGCTTCTTCAAGCGCTTTGACTAGGTGAAGAGCAAAGTGGCCCACGTCCCCGAATCTACGGTCATCGAAGCCTGCAAAAGCGGCATCCTCACGGGGGAGCTCCACCGAAGGCTCTCCCGGAGCTGCCCCTCTTCCGCCGACGAGCTCTTCAACGTGCTCGAAAAGCACGCTCGGGCGGAGGAAGACGATATCTAGAGAAAGACCCAGGGGGCTCCCGCCCCTGTCGACCGGGGGGCCAGGGATTCCCCAAACGCTCTAGGCAGGGGGGGCGTAGCGAGCCACGGCCTCGGGACACCTTTGTCCTCGAGGGCGGAGGCGGCTTGCGCGACCCCCCGAGGGCCAACCGCCCCTTCCCCAAACCGAAGGGCCATGGGGGAGGGCAGTCTTCGCGCGGCCGGGAAGGCCCCGCGGGGAGAAGGCGGGAAGGACCGTGGTGCAGCCTCCACAGGTCCAATACCCACGCTACCCGAGATTGTAGCCAGCTGCTGCAGTACTTCGCGGACTTCCTTGACCAGCGCGGGCAGGGGGGGGGACTCCGGCCTCCTCGCTCCCTCGGCCAGCTGTTCTGGCTCTTCCCGCTCCCACGGGGGGCCAGCTGACGCAAGAGGGGGAGCCTTCAGAAGCTCTCCCCTTTCAAACTTCGCAGCGGCACATCAACGTCATCGTGGGAGGATCTGCCTCTGGGCGGGACTCTAAGCGCCAGCGTAAGGAGTACGCGCGCGAGGTCAAGGTTGTGGGGGTGCTACACGCGTCCCCGCCACCGAAGTGGTCGGACGTCCCCCTCACCTTCACGGCAGAAGACGCGCGGGGGGTTCGCTTCCCCCACGACGACGAGCTCATTGTCTCCGCGACCATCTACAACTACCATCTGGCCCGGATCCTGGTGGACGGCGGGAGCTCCGCCGATGTCTTATTCCTGAAGGCCTTCAAAGAAATGCAGGTGGATGAGAAGCTCCTGCAGCCCGTTGCCGGGCCCCTACAAGGCTTTGTCCCGGGGAAGGTGATCCACCCCGTGGGCAAGGTAGATCTTCCAATGACCTTCGGCACCCCGGAGAACTACCGGACCGAGCTGGTCCGCTTCGACGTGGTAGACCTCCCCTCCTCCTACAACGCAATTATGGGGAGGACGACAATCAACCGGCTGGGGGCTGCCACCCATCAAAATTATCTCTGCATGAAGATCCCCGGGCCGCATGGTGTGATCAACGTCCGGGGAGACCAAGACATGGCCCGTGCTCTATACGAGTGCGCTGCGGCCACGATCGGAAGCGTCAACCTCATAAAGACGCCCGGGGGGGAGGCTTCTCCCCTGGAACTAGATGCTGCTGCGCCACCGCCCGAGAGGCCCCTCCTCAAGCCGCGTCCGGAAGGGGGCCTCCGGAAGGTCCTGCTGTCCCCGAGCAACGAAGACAGAACCGTCCGGATCGGGGCGGAGCTCCCCGAGGAGCACGCAGCGCAACTTGAGGCTTTTCTGCGCGAAAACTCCGATGTTTTTGCGTGGAAGCCGTCAGACGTGCGGGGCGTCGCCCGGGGGCTCATTGAGCACAAGCTTGCAGTGGCCCCCGGTCACCCCCCGGTCAAACAGAAGCTGCGGAAACTCTCCCTTGAGCGCCAAGAGGAAATCAAGGCGGAGATCACCCGGCTCCGAGAGGCGGGGTTCATTCAGGAGGTCCAACACCCCGAGTGGCTCGCGAACCCCGTCCTCGTCAAGAAATCAACCGGCAGGTGGCGGATGTGCGTGGACTTCACCGACCTTAACCGCGCCTGCCCAAAAGACAACTTGCCGCTCCCGCGGATTGATCAGCTCGTCGACTCCACTGCGGGGTGCGAGGTCATGAGCTTCCTAGACGCCTACTCGGGCTACCATCAAGTCCGGATGGCGGAAGGGGACGAGGAAAAGACGAGTTTTATTACTCCCCTCGGAAGCTTCTGCTACGTCCATATGCCCTTCGGGCTCAAGAACGCGGGGGCGACCTTCCAGCGCCTCATGACACTAGTTTTCAAAGAGCAAGTCGGCCGCAACGTTGAAGTCTACGTAGACGACGCGGTTGTCAAGAGTCTCCGCGCAGACTCCTACATCGACGACCTGGCTGAAACCTTCCGGAACCTCCGCGCATTCGGGCTCAAGCTGAACCCGGAGAAGTGCGCCTTCGGGGTGCGCGGGGGGAAGCTCCTAGGTTTCCTCGTGTCCCAGCGGGGCATTGAGGCAAACCCCGAGAAGATCCGGGCATTCCTAGCCATGCCCCCGCCGCGCTCCGTCAAGGATGTCCAACGGCTCTCCGGCCGCCTAGCCGCACTCAGCCGCTTTGTCTCCCGGTCGGGGGAGCGGGGCCTCCAGTTCTTCAAGATCCTCCGAGGGCTCGAGGGGTTCCGCTGGACCCCCGAGGCCCAGGAGGCGTTCGACGACCTCAAGAAGTACCTCACGAGCCCTCCAATGCTCGTGAGCCCGTCCCCGGAAGAGCCGTTGCTCCTCTACCTCGCCGCGACCCCTGTCGCCGTCAGTGCAGTCTTGGTGAAGGAGCAAGGGGGGCAGCAGCGTCCGGTGTACTATGTGAGTGAGGCCCTCCAAGGGGCCAAAACTCGGTACACGGAAATGGAGAAAATCTACTACGCCCTCCACATGGCGTCCCAGAAGCTTCGCTATTACTTCCTGGGGCACCCCATCACTGTCCCATCGTCCCTCCCCCTTGGGGAGGTACTGCGGAACAAAGAAGCCACCGGCCGGATCGGGAAGTGGGGGGCTGAGCTCGCCCCCTTCTCCCTGTCCCTTACCGGCTGCTCCGCCATCAAGTCGCAGGTCCTCGCCGACTTCGTCGCAGAGTGGACTCCCGCCTCTGGGTCCAGGAACGAAGATCTCCCTGTGCCACCCCGACGCAGTGATCATTGGACCCTTATGTTCGATGGGTCGCTGTGTCTCGACGGGGCTGGCGCGGGAGTAGTCCTCCGGAGCCCCGAGGGGAAGGAACTCGAGTACGCCGCGCGTGTCAAGCATCCAAGGCGTTTGACCGGGAGAAGGACGGTCCTGCCCTTCAATCCGACGGTGGCTTCCGGGGTAGTTTAGGTTTTTTGTTGCTTTTTGGGGCTATAAATAGCCCTTGTACCCCTCTGTTGTAAGGGATCGGTTCATTTATTGGAATAGCTAAATTCACAGGCGTGCTCCGGAAGCCTCTCCCCCGGAGAGAGCCTCCCCAGCCGACTCCGGTAGGGAGTGCGTTGACAGGACTAGGGCCCCCACCAGGACCCGAACCTGTATAAACCCGTGTGTCATTCTTTGTGCTTGTCCGGCGGGGGAGGATCGGTCATCCGGTCAACCCGCGCCGCGTAATCTTCGCTAGGATCACTCTCAAAACCTGCCGGGGTATTCGCAATACCACGACAGTTTCCATTCCATGATAGCCTGAATTTTGGATGGATCCATTGAGATTCCTTTGCCAGAGATAATGTGGCCTAAGAATTTGATTTCTTTTAACCAAAAGGCACACTTATCGAATTTGGCATACAGTCGATGTTCTACTAACTTTTCTAGCACCATCGTAAGATGTTGTGCGTGCTTTTCCTCTGACTCCGAAAAAATGAGAATGTCGTCGACAAACACAATCACAAACTTGTCCAGAAATTCCATGAGAACCTTGTTCATTAAATTCATGAACACTGCTGGTGCATTCGTTAAACTAAATGGCACCACGGTAAACTCATGCAATCCATATCTTGTTATGAATGCAGTTTTTGGAATATCTTGTTCTCGAATCTTCAGTTGGTGGTATCCGGACCTCAGGTCGATCCTTGAAAATATCTTTGCTCCTCTTAGTTGATCAAAGAGATCATCGATCCTTGGCAAAGGGTACTTGTTCTTGATCGTCATATCATTCAGTTTTCGGTAGTCGACACAAAGTCGTAGACTGCCGACTTTCTTTTTAGCGAAAAGTACAGGGGCTCCCCAAGATGAGGAACTTGTTCTAACAAATCCCTTTCTTTCCAATTCTTCTACTTGCTTTCTTAATTCTTCTTGTTCTTCACTTGTCATACGTGCAAGCTTCCTTGCATAAGGGGCAGATCCGGGTTTTAATTCGATTGAGAACTCAATGTCCCGATCTGGTGGCATTCTAGGAAGCTCTTCAGGAAAAACTTCTGGATATTCATTTTCCATCGGAACTCCTTCAAACTCAACTCCTTCTAAACTGTTCAAACTACACACTCGGTTGTTCACCAT
This sequence comes from Pharus latifolius, assembly GCA_019359835.1. Classification (NCBI taxonomy): domain Eukaryota; kingdom Viridiplantae; phylum Streptophyta; class Magnoliopsida; order Poales; family Poaceae; genus Pharus; species Pharus latifolius. The sequence goes on along the minus strand of CM033330.1, from coordinate 27,718,941 downwards.
TGATCTCTCTGCGTGGAATGTGACTTGTTTTCTTTCATCATTCATCAGGGTTATTGCTTTCTTTTCATAGTCCATCTGACCTTTGTGCTTGGCTAACCAATCCATTCCGAGGATGACGTCTAATCCTTGAAGGTCCAAAACTAGCAGGTTTGCTAGGAATCCTAGATTGCCAATACTAAAGGTGATATTTCTACAGATAGAGTTGACAGGCATCCGAGCTCCAGGGGATTGAATTAAAATAGGGAACTCTAATGCGGATACTGGCAACTTATTTCTGAGCACAAAAGGTCTTGACACAAATGAATGAGTAGCACCAGGGTCAAATAATGCAACTGAAAGTTCAGAGTGAATAAAGATCCTACCGATCACGACGTCTGATGCTTCTCCTGCTTCAATGGCAGATGCATAGTTGAGTCTTCCGCGACCTGCAGCAGGCATTCCCCTTCCTCGGCCATTCTGGAATCTTCCTCCTCTGGAGGGTGGAGCATTTCTGGCGAAGCCTTGGGTTGGAACAGGGGGTCTTGCAGCTTGCATTCGAGCGACATTGGACGGTAGGTGTTGTAGCGGACAAGTGTTCCTGCGATGTCCCTTCCTTCCACAGTGAAAGCATTCTTCATTCTTCAGGGGACAATCCTTTAAGAAGTGGTTTCCCCTACATCCGGTACATTGTGCTATTGCAGTTGGAGCATGCCTTTGGGGTCTTTGAGGCGGTCTGAAGGCTGGTCGGTAAGTAGGCATTGGTCTCCCTCGACTAGCACTTCCTTGGTAAGAGTTGGGCAAAGCCTTCCTCTTTCGGTCTTCTTCAATTATTCCCCTTTTCTCCTCCATCTTAAGCAGCCGGTTTATCAGGACGTGGAAGTCCGTAAATTCATGAGATGATAGCTGGTATTGCAAGGAGTTTTGTAGTCCTTCGCAAAACCTGTCGATCTTCCTTTCCTCTGTCGCAATATCTTCGGGGGCGTACCTTGCCAGCTGAATGAATTCATGCAGGTACTGTTTGACGGTCTTGTTCCCTTGTTGTAGATTCACGAACTCTCGGCGTTTTTCTTGAACAACGCCTTTTGGGACGTGGTATCTACGGAATTCCTCCTTGAACTCGTTCCAGGTGATCGAATCTCTGTTGGAATGTACGGTCTGGTAATTCTCCCACCAAGCAGCAGCGGGTCCAGCTAGTTGATTTGATCCATACAGAAGCTTCTCTTCGTCGCTGCACCTAACAGTATTCAATTTCCTCTCCACGTCTGTTAACCAATCGTCTGCTACTATAGGGTCTTCCGTACTCGAAAAGGTCGGGGGGCGTGTTTTCTGAAAGTCAGTTAACTTCGCGCCCGTTGCGGATCCTTCAGCTTGTCCAGATGCGATATGTTGCATTAACTGTCCCAAAATTTGGTTCTGTACAGTTGCTGATTCCTGTCGGTTTCGCTCCATCCATAGCAGTACATCATTGATGTCACCTCTTTGTGGCATCGTCGAAGATCCTGGTCTTTCTGGGTTGGTGCGGCTTCTCGCTCCGGGTGTAGCCCTTGCATTGCTAGGGTTTCCCTCTAGCTCTCCTTCTTGGGGTCTTGCTCGCGTGTTAACCATCCTACTCAAACAGGAGGTTAAGAATAGAGACATTGATTCGGAAAGAATCATACACAGAGGTGCTAGCAGAATGCTGGCATTAACTCAAGAAGTAAGAATAAGGATATGCAAAATGACTTTTTCATAAATCAGCTTTTCGAGAGATACAAAGCTTCTAGCCTCATTGGCTTACAGAGCTCATCTAACATCCAGCATACATCAACCATACTAAAACAACTACTACAACAAAAGGAAATCTAGCATCTGCTGGGTTAGGCACAAAAGGTCGAATCGAAGGAAGTCTGCAGTCACTCCTCAGCATCATCAGAAGAATCACAAGGCTCTACCTCCTCGGGATCCTCCTCCTCATCGTCATCTGCATCCATCGGATCATCTTCCTTGTCGTCGTCGATGTTGACAATCTCCTTCCCTTTTCCCTCAGGGGTCTTCTCCTTCTTTGCAGTGCAGGCAAGCTCAATCGTCTGACCGTTGATGACTATGCCACGCGACGCAGGCATGAAACCGCTGAGATACTCCTTCAAGTTTCCTACCCTTTTGCGAGCGGTGATCTTCAACTTTGGGCGACTCTTCTTGACTACTGACTCTACAGCTTCGAGGTCCTTCTCTCCACTTGATTCAGCCAATTCTTGAATTTGTCTTTCCTTTTCTTGGAGACTCGCACGAGCCCTAATAAGCATACCCACAAGGTAGTGGCGATCATCGCGAACACGCTCGTAGTCTCGAAGTAGGCGGGTGTATCCGATCTCCGAAGCACGAACGACGTCTCGAGTCTTCGTCAGAATATCGTCCTCCCGGTCACTGGATGGAAGAACAACTCGGTGCTCTGATCCGGGGACCTGGTAAGGCACAAAGTGATAGGGGGAATCTGAAAGGTGGTCCTTGTACAACTGCCGGACGGTACCTACGGCACGACGGGCAGCGTCTAAGATAGCATCTTCTTCTTCTTCTCTGCGGGCTTGATGTCTTACTGAGCCTCTCCCGTGCTCGGGTATCTCATAGACAATCACTGAAGCCCGACAACCAATGGGTCGTCCGTTGATCTCATCCTGCCAGACACAATACACTGGCCTCTGACTGTCCTGTGCTCCAAGAAATTGCAGCATCATCCACAGCAACAGTGCCCACGATCCGAGCTCGTCTCCGTGAAGGTATCTCCTGTCGGAAGCCATCTGAAGACAGAACGAAAGGCATCTATGAGTTTAAGGAGAAGTCTAAAGCCTTTTTCCAAAAATCGAAAATAACATTTTTCTTAAGGAAAATAGGTTTTCGTAAACAAATTTTTGACAAAGAACTAGCAAACTTTTCTTCTAGGGACGCCAAGGTCAATCTAAGGGTTACGACCTACAGTCGAGCCTTTTTCTCTGATACCAGATTCTGTGGGACCCTCATTTGAGAAATCCGGTGGCAACCGCCCAGGTGGGTTGTACTCAGAAAAGGTACATTCCAGCTCACAACAACAAGATGCATTATATAAAAATGCGAGTAATTAAAAACAAGTGCTGATCACAAGGACCAACATTACAATAACTTAGCGGCAAAATGACGCATTTAAATGTTGATACAAATTAAGGAGTTTTCGACACAAAGGTCGGCACAAAATGAAACAACAATAATAGGCAAAAGGACTTCATCAGTCTTCTTCTTCTGCAGCAGCGGTGTACGGGCCTTCTCCACATCTGACTCCACCTTGGTACATAACCCTCTATCAAGCTTGGTCTTCAGTTTCTTCTTCTTGTTCCACATTGGGTTCAAGACCGTAAGATTCAGGGTCGACGAATCCCTCTTCTAAATTTGTTTGTAAAAGAAAGGGTGAGCACATTGTCCACATGGTGCTCAACAAGTCCCAAATAAGAATGCAAGTATATATAGATGAGGGGGAAATTTCTCAAAGAATAGCTCTTTGGCTTTGTATATGTATATAGGATAGATTTTCACACTTGGTTTTGAAGAAAAGATCTTTATTTTCGAAAGCGGTGCTTTTGAAACCCTAAAGCTAAATTCTCAGAAAATGTTGTGTGTGGCGGTCTTTCATGAGTCACCACTTTATTCAGATTTTGTGAAAACTTTCCAAAAGCTACTTGTGCTGCATCGACGTGAATAGAATCAACAGTGCGCAGACTCCATAACCTGGGAGCTCAGAGTATCCGATACTTTTTAAACTTTGCAAAGGTGTACCACCTTAATCCACCGATCATTCGGCTTTCAAGTCGGTACCTCTCCATGTGACTCTTACGCATGTGACAAGGCCGAGATGACACAACAGTCTGCAGTCCTAGCATTAACTATTCCCTGCCTGGTAAATAGACAGTCAAGTCTCAAGTACCATTGTGGGTCCTCCCCACTGCCTTACTTCCTAGCCTGGGTCTATGTTCTCGCAAGACACGTAGCCTCTCTTGATTACAGTCGCGCACGACTTAATCTGGCATAGGGCGTCTTCCTTCTTTCCACCTTTTCCTCTCATGATTTTTCTGAACTCACATCACTCATGGCTTTCTGCGGCCCACCAGTTCTCGCAAGACACTGGATCGACAACCATTGCAGGGAAGAGCTAATACTAAAGAAAGCTACTAAGTTGCGCCCGTCCCATAACCGGGCAAGTGGTTGGTACGTTTTTCATGCCGCATAGAAGCACAACACAAGGTTCTAGTCCTTATGAATCTCTAGTGAGGAGTCTTTCACATTCCCAGTGCGCACACAGCACCATCCACTCAAACCATCCTCACTATCGATTCCAATCACATTTTCTTTCACAAAAAGGGTTTTGAATATACTTTTCTCACATGTGACCATTCAACATTTAACATATAATCTTGAGCATAGTATAGCCTAAGCATGATATTCTAGGGTGACAAGGGTGCAGGGATATTCAATGTCAAAAGGGGCTTTACAATCTTTTAGGTCATATCTAATCACTTTATTGAAACATAGTTCTTATTTGAATTTAAGGCATGCATATACTTGAAAACAGTTAACATACTTCATTTCAAAATAGTAGGCTAGACATGATCAAGGGTCTGAGACTTGCCTTGCAGGGATGGGTCTAGCTGCTCAGATGAATCCTCGAAGATCTCCTCTGTTCCTTCAACGTCTGGTTCCACGGCGGATACAAACAACACATACACACTATATAAGCATACAAGCACTAGAAAATATCATGTAAACATATCATGCATGCAGGGAAAGGGTTTGGACAAGGTCAGTTGACATTGGTCGAAGAGATGGGCTCAAAAGGACTTGAATGTCGAAAGGCTGACATTCGGCTCATGGCTTGACATAGCCCTAAATTGGTTCTAGGTCTGTTTTCTGGAGATGCGATAGTAGGGAATGTTGTAGAACATGGTTCAAATGGCTTAGTGGACAAAGTGGCATTTCAATTGCTCAAAAGTAACAAGTCTAAATCATTCAATGCCACTGGTGGACATGCACTGACATAGTGCTAGACATGGCCAGAAACTAGGGCATTGGATAACTTTTGACTCAGGACTCCAATTGATGCACAACTTTGTCTGGGGTTTAGACATTGATAACAGCTATGAAACTCTCAACAGGTTCAAGGCAGAAAGTGGCTGGAGGGTGGCCAAATCCGGTGAGCAAACACGGTGGTCTGGACATGAACTGAACCACTGGACAGTAATCTTGGCATGATCATAACTTTTGATCTAGGTCGATTCAGGGTTTGAGCCAGTGGAGTAAATTTCTCAGGGGGTTGAGGCCTAGCTAGATGACAAGGTTTAATCAGCTGGTTTGGCCGAAAAATGAACTCCGGCGATCGGGGCCGAAGACGAAGGCACCGATTTGGGCGTTTTCGTTCCAGGGTGCTTGAACTTAATTCCACGCTCGGGAAGCATCTAGGGGCTGTCACGAAGCTATTGGCGCACTCAATTTTGCCAGAGAATGGCTGGAGAAGTACGGCGGCATTCTCCGGCGAACTGCCGAGGCTTGAACATGGAAATTCAACGCTCGGGGCAAAATTGGCGATTCTAAGCTTGCAGGCTCGTTCCTCCTAGCTCACTGGTCATTATTCTCTACTGGAACGAGGATCAATTTGGCTTGAATCACTCGGCATTACGGGAACAGGGGATTACAGCTTTTCCGGTGATTGCCGGCGTTGAGGTTCGCCGGGGATCAATTAACGGCTATGAAACACACAGGGGGATAAGGGGGCCTTACTGGTGGTGTCGGTTTGGAGGGGGAAGCTGCGGGCGAAGCTGGCGCCGTGAGCTTCAGGGATTGCTCGCCGGGGAAGAAGGTCTTCGTGGCGGCGCTGAGTAACTTGGTTACTCTCTGGTGGTGGAGGCTAGGGCTTACAACTGCGGGTGGTGTGAAGAGATGCTGGGCAAGGGGGGGGGGGCTTTATATAGCCGCGGGATTGAGCTCTCGGGAGTTGCAGCAATCGCCGATGAGATTTCTTCTGGCACTGGAGCGGTCAACGAGGCACGTCGGGACATGGCGGGGCTCTGCCAGAGACGGTGAATCGTGTGGAATCGGGATTTTGTCAGGACGGCAAGATGACGATCTCCGGGATGGCAACCATGTGGCATGAAGCTCCTGACAACAGCAGGCACGCGCGCGTGGGGAAGAACACGGCACAGCGCTGGTGAACTGCTTCCACGGTGGCGATACAGTTGTGCGCAGATGGAGGCTACGTGGCTGTGAAGGTGGCAGCTCGGGGAGCTTCGCCGGCGGCGAGTTCAACGGCGAGGCAAAACGGCGGGGCGCTGGTCGAACGAACGCTGGTCGTGATCGAAAATGGTACAGGGACATGGTTGCAAGCTTTGGACTGATTTGCGAAGATTTGGACTAAACTGCGAGGGTTTTGGCTCGGGAATTTGGGCCTATTCGCAATTCTGATGATCTGAAGGGTTGATTTGGATTTCGACTTTGCAGATGAGTGTTACTAAATGTCTTAGACTCATCCAGCAGGAAAAATGGTAAAATTCGATAAGATCTGGTGGTTTTGACAAAAATCGAAAACAGGGTAATTAGGGTCTGAAACTTTTCTCGAGACTGAAACTGGGGTTTCAGTTGAGATTCTGGAATCCTTCCAGAAGGGAAAAATGTTCAGAAAAATGAAAGAAAGGTAATCACTTGATCAGATTTGGATTTGGAGATGATCTGGGACTTTTAGCCTTTTTGGGCTTTCTGAAACTTCTAAAAAGGACTAAATTGAAACACTTTTGGACTGGAATGTGAAAACGATCTGGGAGATGAAGTTTAGCTGCCAACTTTTTAGGTTAAGGTAGTGGCATACCTAAGATCAAGATAGGGTTGAGACATCAGGGATTCCAAAGAATATATGCTGACTCGCAAGCAGAAAAGATAGCGAAAACAGGGATGTTACACCATAGAATTCCTTGCTCATCTTCACGGAAGTCGATTGTATCTCCACACTTCATATCCTCTTTCAGTTTATGAACACTCTGATCTATTTCTTGATCTTTTCGAATTTGATCCTTCAACTTGCAATCTATCTTCAAGGCGGCGATGGTTCCTTGCTCAACAAATTCCAAGCTCAGCTTTTCAAAATCCTTGAGTAATTGGGGTGGCACTTTCAAAGTCTTTACTTGATTGTAGTAGGACTTTCTGCTTAAGGCATCTGCTACTATGTTTTCTTTTCTGAGGTGGTAATGTATTCCAAGGTCATAATCCTTAATCAATTCTAACCACTTTCGCTGCCTCAGATTCAAATCTTGCTGGGTGAAGATATACTTCAGACTCTTGTGGTCAATATAGATCTCACATCTATTTCCTAATAGATAGTGTTGCCAAATCTTCAGTGCATGAACAATAGCGGCTAATTCCAAATCATGTGTTGTGTAGTTCTCTTCTTGTGGTCGCAACTGTCTTGATGCATATGACACAACCCTTCCTTCTTGCATAAGAACGCAACCTAGTCCTTGCTTTGATGCATCACAATATACTTCAAAGTCCTTCTTATTGTCTGGCAACGCAAGAACAGGAGCAGTTGTCATTATTTACTTTAGCTCCCCAAAACTCTTTTCACACTCCTCAGTCCAGTCGAATGGAACATCCTTCTTCAGTAGTTTGGTGACCAACTTAGTGATCATGGAAAATCCTTCAACAAATCTTCGGTAATAACCATCTAGTCCTAGGAAACTTCTCACTTCAATCACAGTTTCCGGTTGCTTCCACTCCATGATAGCTTGAGTGTTTGACAGATCCATAGATATTCCTTTGTCATAAATGATGTGGCCTAGAAAAAAGAATTCATTCAACAAAAAGGCACACTTATCAACACTAGTACATAAATGCAGTCTACTAACCCCTATCTTCTATCGGTTATTAGCGATACAGCAGAAAACCGATAGAAAATGTGCCTCGCGGTCATAAAAGCCCGACGGATGTATTTTCCCTATCGGTTTATAAGAAACTTACCGATATAATAAATAGTATGATTTACTCTAGCGGTGATGAACATATTTGCCGTTAGAAGAGATGCATAAGTACTGACGGAAGAATGTTGTGCGCCGATAGGACTGATCGACTTCAACAACTAGACTTATTCTATCGGTACTGTATGAATATACCGACAGAGTATATTAAAAATTCCTATCGGCAATATGTAGTGCGCCGATAGAATAGTTGGCCTTCTACAAATATTTTTATTCTATCGGTAATGGATTCTTTTACCGTTAGAATATATAGAACATTGCTTAGAACTGTTCGTCTTCAAATAGTTTTATTCTATCGGTAATGAATGTTTATACCGGTAGAATATTGCAAAAAATATCTTAGAACTGTTGGCCTTCTACAACTAGTAATATTCTATCAGTAATGTACGTACACACCGATAGAGTATGTACAAAAATTCCTATCGGTAATATTTATTGTGCCGATAGAACCATTCGCCTCCTAAAGATGTTTTTATTACTAACGGTATTCTGTTTTCGTACCGATAGAAAATATATATTTGTATAAATACACGGGTATGTCTCTTTCATTCTCACAGTTCATCTGGGGCTCGTAGTCCTAACCCGTAAGCTCCATGGACGGCCGGCGCACCTCTACAGGGGACCGCTGCACCTCCGCACTTCCATCAATGCCCTCTAGACGTCGGCATCCCAAGGAAGGTACGTAAAATTTCTGCAATATTGTTAGATTATTCTAATCCGACTATGGCAATAATTCTGCTTTTTTGTATCCTTCATTTTGATGTGTCTTCTTTTCAATATGATTATGATCTGTTCAGGTCCTTGGATGATGCTCGTGAGGGGCAACGTATTTCACGGTTCTTCATCGCAGTACGCTGCCTACGTTGGCTTGTTGGCGAAAGAAATGGTGAAGATCACCGTCGAGAGCTGGAAGGACGTGAAGGGCGAGATCTTGGTTGGCTCGGTCGAGAAGATGCTTAAGCCCGGCGTGTTTCTCAAATCAGGACCTATAGAAAGCATCTTACATTTTTTTGCATGCACCAGCTTGTGGCCAGATGCTTACCTGCTTGGAGAAGAAGAATTGTTGTTATTTGCACAGCCATTCTACACCATCACTACACAGAACAACATCTTGGAAGGTAGGTTCTTTTTGTTAATGGAGTTGAGTTGAGTTGATCGAGTTTGAGTCCGAGGAAATCACCAATACGTACAAATGTATGTCGACGGCAGTTCCAGCTCCTCGGGCGTCTTCGAACTGAACTCCTATGGTTAAGTCCAATGTGGCTCAGACATTTGCTGTTTTGGATGAATGGATTTGTGATGTATCAGGTCTAACTTGTAGTCGGTAGTTGCATTGTGGCAACCTGCAAAGGTTGCCTTTTATGTAAATTGCATGTATGGGCCACTGGGTCCTCGTCGTGATCTGTTGTTAATTTCGGACGTGGCTTTTCTAATATACATCGAATGTGTGAATTGTTGTATTTGTATATTGTTGTATATTTGTGTATCATGTATTGCTAATTGGGACATGAACTTGAATGTGCAGGGAGTATTTGTGTATTTAATTGTATTGGTAGGTAGGAGTGTATTTGTACTGCTGTTTCAGACATGCACTTCAATTTGTGAACTGGCATGTGTATGTTTGTACCTGAATTTGTATTGGTGAACTGGCATGTGTATGTTTGTACCTGAATTTGTGAACTTGCATGTGTATGTTTGTACCTGAATTTGTGAACTGGCATGTGTATGTTTGTACCTGAATTTGTGAACTGGCATGTGTAATTTCTTTGGCAAGATGAAGTCCCAAGTACCTAAGAAAAGTATTTTTGTGTCTCCTAGTTAATCCACAAATTAGCATTTCTTGAAATATATTGCTTTATCTTCTAGTTAAGATCCATTTGATGTAAGATCTGTTTGATGTTACATTGATATGATTCCTTGAATGTGAGAAATGGCATGTGCATGTTTGTCCCAGTTTGGTACCAGTACCTCCTCTAACGGTAAGTACACATATTTACCGATAGGAAAACACATATATTTGCTCAGTCATGCATATTCTAACGGTAAATACACATATTTACCGATAGAAAAACTCTTGCTCGTGTGTTATGCATAATCTCTAACGGTATGTGTGTGTTTTTACCGATAGAATATGTGAGCGGCAAATTACCTAAGTTAGTCTAACGGTTATTTCATATATTTACCGTTAGAAAAATGTCCATTATAAGTAAAACCCCACTCGACCATTGCTGAGCAGCTCTTTAATTTGTTCTGTTGCACTCTATGTCCCTCTGTTTGTGACGAAAGTTCCAGCTACACTGCTAGGGTGATCAGCGCAGGCTGGAGGGAAGTTGATTGCGCCCCTCTCTTTAAGGTACGCTTAATCGTCGACACTTATCTCTCTCTCCCTCTAGATCTCCCTTCCTCTCTACTTGCAAGCTAGCTGTATTGTGTAGTTCCAAGTTTGTAGCTCTAAGCTTGGGAGCTTGGTAGCTGGAAATGCGTCATGTTTTAGGAGCTCACTAGCTTGTATTGTGTAGTTAGCTAGGTTAATTAGTGTTAATTTTGTCAGGCTAGGGTTCAACACATGTATCTGTTGTAAGAGGCTGTACATGTCCATATACATAACTTAATCGGGCAGGTTTCATGCATGGCTTACTCGTTAAATTTTGTTAATTGTAGATGGACAGGAAATATTGGATGTATGGAATAAAACGTACTACTCTTGAATATTTGGATGGTGTGAATGAGTTTATTAAATTTGCTGAGCAACAAAAGGAGAGGAAGGGAGAGAAAAATATGCTCTGTCCTTGTACAGATTGTATGAACTTGAAGAGGTTTAGCAACTCTGATCAAATTAAGAGTCATTTGATTCGTCGTGGTTTTAACGCGCGATACACCCGTTGGATATGGCATGGCGAAGATCTTGAGGAAACAAGCACCACTACTACCAATCAGCACGACTCGGATGTGGATTGCAATAATATCGATGATCATCCCAATTTTGGTAATGTTCATTCTGATGTGCACGTAGATGATGATGATGACAATCTAGATGAGATGTTACGTGTTGTAGAGGAAGATTACAACGAAAATGAGTTCTGTGAATTTGAGAAACTGATTGCTGACTCTGAGAAGCCTCTGTTCCCTGGATGTGCAACATTTACAAAACTGTCTTCTGTGCTGAGATTATATAACTTGAAGGCAGGAAACGGTTGGAGTGATAAGAGTTTCACGGCACTATTAGATCTTCTAGCGGACATGCTTTCAGAGGGAAATGAGTTGCCAAGATATACTTACCAAGCCAAAAAACTGTTGTGTCCGTTGGGAATGGAAATCGAAAGAAATACACGCATGCCCAAATGATTGTGTGTTGTACCGTAACGAGTACTCTAGTTTGCATGTTTGTCCAAGATGCGGCGCATCGAGGTATACGCGTAGGGACCGGATTGACAGTGAACGTCATGAGGTAAGGAAAGGACCCCCGGCAAAAACTGTGTGGTACTTGCCTGTGATACCTAGATTGAAGCGGCTGTTTGCAAATCCGAAAGTCGCGAAGCACTTGCGTTGGCATGCTGAAGCCCAGAAACAAGACGGAAAACTGAGACACCCAGCTGATTCTATTCAATGGAGAAACATCAACAGAACATTTGCTGAGTTCGGCGGTGAACTTAGGAATGTAAGGTTCGGGCTGAGTACAGATGGTATGAACCCACATGGTAATATGAGCAGCCGGCACAGCACTTGGCCGGTTCTTTTATGCATCTACAATCTTCCTCCTTGGTTATGCATGAAGCGCAAGTACATCATGATGGCGTTACTAATCTCAGGACCCAGACAACCGAGAAATGATATTGACGTGTTTCTAGCGCCTTTAATCGAGGACTTACAGAAATTGTGGAGCGAGGGTGTGCAGGTGTGGGATGCATACAAGAAAGAGAATTTCATCTTGCGGGCCCTGATATTTTGCACCATAAATGATTTTTCGGCCTACGACAATTTGTCGGGGTATAGTACGAAAGGAGCCAAGGCTTGCCCTATTTGCCTAGATGAAACTGAGAGCATGTGGCTGCGAAACTGCCGGAAAACAGTGTACATGGGTCACCGCAAGTTTCTTCCGGTGCATCACACGTACCGTAAGAAGAGGAAATCATTTAACGGGAAGCCTGAGAAGGGATCAGCTCCAGTGTTTCTGACCGGTAAGGAGATTTACTCGCGCGTGAACGACATCAAAGTTGAGTTCGGTAAGCATTCTAAACCTCGAGAAAAAAATGTTTGGAAGAAGGGATCGATTCTCTGGGATCTACCGTACTGGGAGCACTTACAAGTTCGACATTCCATTGACGTCATGCATGTAGAGAAAAATGTCTATGACAGTTTGATTGGTTTGTTGTTGAACATTCCGAGAAAGACAAAGGATGGTGTGAAAGCTCGTCGTGACATGGTGGAAATGGGGATAAGGACTGAGCTTGCACCTTTAGAGAATGGAAAGCGTACATACCTCCTCCCGGCCTGCTATACGTTGTCCAAGAGCGAAAAAACAGAACTCTGTCGGTGCCTGCACGGTGTTAAAGTTCCATGTGGGTACTCCGCGAACTTGAAAAAACTTGTGTCTATGAAGGACCTAAGACTGGTTGGCATGAAGTCCCACGACTGTCATGTCTTGATGTCACAGCTGCTTCCCATTGCTATCAGAGGCATTCTCCCAGTTAAAGTCAGAGAGACAATCACAAACCAATGTTATTTGTTCAACGCAATATCTTGCAAGGTAAGTACGTGCACTCATACTATAGGTTCATTACCTCCATTTGTGGAGCTTAATTAGAAGATTTTTCTGATATGAATATTTGGCGCAACTGTGTCCTCGTAGGTAATTGATCCCGATGGACTGGACGCTTTGCAACGCGACGTGGTTACAACTCTTTGTCAGCTCGAGATGTATTTCCCTCCATCCTTTTTTGATGTTATGGTCCATCTGATTGTTCACCTTATCAGAGAAATTAAGTTTTGTGGACCCGTGTGCCTGCGCTACATGTATCCATTTGAGAGATTTATGGGTGTATTGAAGGGATACGTAAGGACTCGTCGTCGACCCGAGGGGAGTATCATGGAAGGTTATGCCGCCGAGGAGGTGATTGAATTTTGCATAGATTATATGGCCGGGGTTGACCCAATTGGCGTTCCTAGGTCCCGACACGAGGGTAGGCTTCAGGGAATCGGAACGATTGGATTCAAAGCTATCATCCCCGCTCGTGATGTGTACGCAAAATCACATTTTTGGGTCTTACAACACCTAACGGAGGTCGAGCCATACATACACGAGCACAAGGTAATGTTACGGTCACAGAATCCTTCGAAGTCAGACGTTTGGGTCAGCAGAGAACATAACAGGAAATTTGCTGAGTGGATCCAAGAAAGAGTCACACGAGCTGCCGAGGGCTCCGTAAGTGAAACTGTGACATGGTTGGCTAGAGGCCCAAGATTCACTGTAGGGACTTGGCAGGGGTACGACATCAATGGGTATTCATTTTACACAAGAGCTCAAGACGCCAAGAGTAGCACGCAATGTAGCGGACTGACACTGTTTGCTGTTTCCGAGGATGCCAAGACAGTAAGGGCGCTGAACTCATATTACGGTGTTATTGACGAAATATGGGAGCTCGATTACGGATTACTTAAGATTCCCCTGTTTCAATGCCAATGGGTCGAAATCCCTCGAGGTGTTCAAGTTAACAGTTACGGGTTTACTCTCGTCGATCTTGGTAGAGTCGGACACCAAGACGTCCATTCATACTTGCAAAGCAAGCCACACAGGTATTCTACATCATTGACCCGGCCAATCCAAACTTGCATGTTGTCCTCCACAGCAAGAGACGTATTGTTGGGGTCGAAGATGTTGTCGACGAAGAGGAGTATAACCAATTCGATGAAATACCTCCATTTTTAGAGGACATTCAATCTATCTGTACTGAAGATATCGACGAAACAACGTATCTGCGAGATGACCACGAAGAAGGATTATGGGTTGAGAACCATTGATGATTAATTTCTATTTCAGGGATAAATGCCAAGCAAACAGCCCACAAGTTCTGCAGCAAGGTGAGGAACTTATCATTAATACATCAGGCAGTACATTTTTCTTTAGAACTTAATGATAAGCTAGTTCACAGCATTAATACATCTCAATTTTACTCCACAGCATGAGTTCTAACATGTACAGTACCTTTATCCTGTAAATACTTAATTCTTCCCTTCAAATAGCACTTGCAAAAATCTCATCGCAGCCTCTTGCTTCTTCAAATTAAGTTCTCCAAAAATCCCTTTTTCTGACGGTATTTTGTTATTTATACTGATAGAAAAGGACATCCGCTACTTTCATGTCTCAGGCACTTCTCTCAGGCACTTCAAAATGTTTTCTATCGGTATTGTTCTATTTTACCGTTAGAACAAATTCGTTAGTCTCACGGTATTTGTTGTCTGACGGTTTTTTCCTGTTTTTACCGATAGAAGAATACTCTGCCGCTTTGAATTCTCAACCGTGTCGCCTTGCGTCGCCTTGGAAACTCTATAAGTACCTCGCCATGCGTCGCGGTATTTGTTGTTTTTCTAATTCTCGAACGGTTCGACTCCTCATCTTCTCTTTCACAATGGCAACCTCCATTGGATCGTCAGCCACGCCCTCCCCAGTAAGAACTCTAAATCTCCTCGGTTTACCCCTGTATTGTTAATCCATGTTCACTACATTCGTGACCTGTTGCTTTGCACAGGGAATGGGAGCCGTGGAAGACACTGGCAAAGTGAAGGCCGAACTGAGGGCTCTCCAGGAGGAGCACAAGCTCCTTACGGACAAGCACACTCAGCTACGGCTTGACCTTGTTGATCTCTTCCAGTGTATTCAGTGCATGAAGACGGATGGTGACAATGCTAGGGCGAGGACGAGGCGTCTTCGGGAGGAGAAGAAAGCCGCGGATATGACCATCGCTGGCTGCGGTTTGACTATGAAGGATACCAAAGCGAAGCTGAGGGAGGTCGCTGGCCTTCTCGACGCGGTAGTAGTTGATCCTAGGGACAACTTGTTGCTAGAGGAGTCCTGCGTCCTGGCTGCAAGTCTAACTGACTCTATTCTACATGCAGCCAGGACTAAGACCACCCCTTGACCTAGCATTTTGGGTTTTATTTTTTTTTTGTAAGTGATAAAACAACAATGAATGAACAATTTCTTTTTATGTCAATTTTCCAATTTTCTGGCTATCTTCCCTCTTTCTTTATCATCCTGCAGCTTTCAACCACGGTCTGTTTGATGTTAAAATGTGTGTACCTTTTTCATTACTCTGACGGTATTTTGTTGTTTTTACCGATAGAAAAAGGGCACCCAATACTATAATGTCAAGCACTTAATTAAAAAAATTTTCTGGGGAAAATTGGTCTCACGGGATTAAATTGTTTATACCGATAGAAAAAGGCGCCTTTTCATTACTCTCACGGTATTTTGTTGTTTTTACCGATAGAAAAAGGGCACCCAATACTATAATCTCAAGCACTTAATTAAAAAAATTTTCTGGGGAAAATTGGTCTCACGGGATTTTATTGTTTATACCGATAGAAAAAAGCATCCACTGCTTCAAATATTTTTCCGGGAAATTTACTTTTTCTATCGGTACTATTTTTTGTACCGATAGAAACGGACATAATTCTATCGGTATCATTTTGTTGTACCGATAGAAAAGTTCCTCCACTACTTTATTACTCGTACACGGCCCTTTAGTTTCCCTCCACTCGAACAGTTCCACCTTAGAGCACTGCGTCTCTTCGAGAGCGAAGAAAACCACAACCTCCGCCGTGACCACTCACTTCCTCTCTCCCACACGACGATCGCCGGCTGGACACTGGTTCACCACTGCCACCGGTTCTTATTTTCGTCCTTCGCCGGCCGCCGCTGCGTTCTACACCGCCTCTCCATCACCAGAACTGATCGCCGCCATAAATACCATAATTCGTCGTTCTATTTCCAGCATCTTCTTTATTTGATCATAGTGTTTTGCACGTACTAATTCTTCGAGTTTTGCAATTACACTAGGGTTCCCTATTGTGTTGGCTTATGTACATTCCGCAGGCAATGTTGATTTAAATTAGGGTTTACATAATATGTTCTAGTGCTGTAATGAACCTGTTTTGAGATTTTAACTTATCTATACTGCTGTATGTTGATCAATTGTATCCAACTGCCATGTAATGCAGATTATATGTTGGAGGTGTTCTTACACATATTCTATCGGCAGCTCATGTGTTTACCGATAGAAAATATTTCTGCACAAGTAGTAAAACTTAATTTGGATCTGGAAGGACATGAGCCATGCAATGTACTAGTTTGGTTGGGAATTTTTACTCACTTCAGATGAATATATGGCAATGTGGATGGGTCTTCGATGTATATGTTTCAAATGCCTATACATGACTTTTCCCAACCTAATACATGTGAAGTCCGATGACTCACATACAGGCTAGGCTAAAGATTATGCACAGTGGCACTTAGATGCTTGTGTGCATATTTACGTGTGAAATAATAATGCTGGCCCATGAATATTAGTATAGAAAATCATCGAGAATGTTATGTGATGACAGTGAATGGTGGCTTGTCAACAAAATTTCATATGTAGAGAACATTGTTATGTTCTATCGGTATCTCACGGTTTTGCCGATAGAAAAATTGTCTTCTGTGGAGGTAATTGTTATGGTCTATCGGCAGCTCATGTGTTTACCGATAGAAAATATTTCTGAAGAGTTCAGGAAGTAATATATGCATGTCTTTCTTTTTGTATTATTTTCCCTTTTGCCGCCCTAGTTAGTCTCCAGTCCTGGGCTGAGTTATGGAACTCCAAGGCGAATTAATTGCCATATATATGGTTTGTTGAAGGTTTTGTAGGGGAAGACATGTCGTCGTCTTCATCGGATGGTACTAGTGGTTCGACTAGGGACAACCCCATCGTAACTACTGAAGATGCAGCTGTTACATCCCAGCGCAAGAGGGTGGGGCGAGGCGCGACGACGTTGGGGCGTTTGGCCAAACGCACGGATCTTTCTTGTGAGTTCAACCAATTTGGGAGGCCGATTGGAAAGAATGCTGGGAGGTACGCGGCCTACGTTGGGCTGTTGGCGAAAGAAAGGGTGAAGATCACCGTCCAGAGCTGGAAGGATGTGACGGCGGACGAGAGGGATAGGTTGTGGGCGGAAGTGAAGGTTAAATGAACTGAAATCGCTGAACTCTTTCGTAATCACGTTCTCTTGGCTTATACTAAAGTTTAACTAACTCGTGATTAATTGTATGCATTTTTTGGAAACAGGCTAAGTGGAACATCCCCGACGATACACCTAGGACTGCCCGCTTGAAGGACATGAATGGAACATGGAAAACCTTTAAGAGCTGGCTCGTCAGTAACTTCCTCGCTGCGGGGAAATCTCCTTACGAGAAGTACCCCTTCATATCGGAGGAGGTATGGGAGGAATTCACCAAGCAAAAGGGGACTGAGGAGTTCAAGGCCCTTAGCGAGAAGAATAGGGCGATCCAGAAGAGGAACGACCACCCGCATCGGCTCGGATCCCGGGGCTATGCGGGGAAGGAGGAGCAGTGGAAGAAGGAAGACGAGCAAAATCCTGTCATCGACACCCCTGAGTTGCCGCTCTCCGAGATCCGGGATGAGAGGTGCAAGCGATGGTGGAGGGGGAGGGGGTCCGTGTCGTCCACGGGGTCTGTGCAGTTCGCAACCCCTGGGGACGCCGACGTTGTGAGGCGAATGGTAAGTTGGCTAACCTCGTAAACTGTGTGCGCACAAGTGTATATAAGGTAATTTGTCTCACAAGGTACCTTTAAATGTAACATATCTCTTTTGAGAAGGAGGCAGCGGAGGGATTGTTTACCTCGTAGAGGGAGAATGACATCCTCACCCGGGCTCTAGGAAATAAGGAGCATCCCGGGCGGACACGGGCCGTGGGATCCATTGTGTCGTGGAAGGCCGGTTTCGTAGATCCGGCTCCACCGAGGAAGAAGGCCCGCTCTTGGAAGGAAAAGGAAGCTGACCTCTCCGATAAGATATGGGCTGAGGTACGGGAGGAGATACGGGCGGAGATGCGGGCTGAGATACAGGCTGAGGTACAGTCTGAGGTGCAGACCGAGGTCACACAAATGAGGGAAGAGTTTGCACGGTTGAGAGAAGCATTGCTGGCCAAGAGTGCAGATGCGGATCCCCAGGACGACGGTACCCTGCGGGGTCGGATAAGCAGTTGCGCTTCGAAGGTACTCGCGGATCCAGTGGATCTACTTGAGGTACTGCAAGCCTTCATCTGTGCACTTAAGTTGATGCCACTCCCAATCTGTTAGAGTTGTTTCGCTAACCTATTTTAATTGTTACAAATTTGCAGGGGCCGAAGGGCTGCATCCTACAGAATCACATAGGTGCCGGGCAGGAAGTGGTTGGACACGGCTTCGTATATCCGTCTGGGCCGGATGTCCGGGTCCACTGTGTACCTCTGCGGTTGGGTTTCGCAAAGGTACAGGTGGACATGGCCATGCCGGGCTACAACGATTCTCCGTTGCCAGTCCCAACAGAGGAACTGCAGACACTTGCTGAGGCAGTGGGCTCCTACGTACAGTGGCCCAAGAAGTGTCTTGTAATACAACCGGTAAATCCTACACATTTTAGATTACATCCTACTCAGTACACTCAACTTGCATAATCTAACATACGTGCTCATTAATTGAAGTGGCCTGCCGCTAGGCTACCAGGGGACTGCGCCCCCAGCTCGGGGCATGAGGCCCGATCTCGTGCGACCCTGGACACATCAAAGACAGCCTCGACCCCACCCAGCGCATCCATGCCTTCACCTCGGAAGAAAGCTGCCATCACCTCACCCTTGCCTTCAAAGGTACGCGCTCAGTCCCCGGAAAAAGGCAAGGGCAAAGGCAAGGGAAAAGGTCGACAGGGACAGCCGGAGAGGTTCACGAACGGGTTCCCACTCATGTCGGAGGCAGCTTTGCGCAAATTGGATCGATCAACCAGAGACCTCCACGCGTGGTACCTACACCGAGCTCGGCGCAATCTGAACTACTTAGTTCCCTACAGGCCTGGGCAGTTCCACCGTGAGCCCGGGAGTATATCCGTGGCACACGAGGATCTGTTCGACCTCTACAACTGGCGGGAGCTCGATATGTCCATCATACGGACTGGAGTCCTGTGAGTTTGCTGATGCTATGTATTGCTGTTTTTTAACTCTGTTTGCTAACTCTGCATTGTTGTAGTTCATTTGAAATGTAGTAACTTTTTGTGCAATACTAATGTCGTCCTTTGCATGCAGGTGCATGTACAGGCTAGCATCGGAGGCTGCGTGTGACAAGGTGGGTTTCCTCAACCCAGAGAAAATAAGCCTCACGATGCTAGAGCACGACGCCGCGCACGCTGAGCTGTACATATCCAAGGCACTGATGGCGCAGCAGGACAGGGAGTTCATTCTGGTGCCGTACCACCAAAGGTTAGTGCATTTCATACTAATTTAACTCAATCTTGTATGTTACACCTGAGATATACTTTGAGCTAGCGGTCCTCTTTTACGTACAATGCAGGGGCCACTGGATCCTCATCGTGATCTGTCCGCCGAGGAACGAGGTGTACTACCTCGATTCGATGCGTGACAGATTATCGATCGAATATGTGGTCAAGGGGAATATGGAGGCGTAAGTAACTTATATGTTTGATTTAAATTTTCACCTCACTAGCTAATGATAATACATTAACCGGCAATACTAACTGAAATGCAGGGCTTTTGATAAATATGTGTCCGCTGGAGGGAGGCATGCCGGACCGCAGGGCTCCCTACTAGCTTGGAAAGAATATGAGGTACTCACTAGACTTTTTGTTTATGCTTAATTAGTTTATGGAAACAATAGCTAACATGTCTTCGCATATGCAATTATCTCAGTGCCATCAGCAGCCGCAATCGTGGGAATGCGGGTTTTATGTGTTGCGCTACATGTACGACCTAGTGCAGACAAACTTTGCCCAATTCCCCCAGGTAAGCATCGATAGCTAACTCAAATTTGAAAATTGGGTGTCACGTTCTAAATTAGGAAGTTAGTTACTAAGTATTCACACATGCCTGCAGCTCGCCATGTCGAAAGACTCATACGAAAATGCAAAGATTAGAGATCTTTGACAAATCTGGGCTCAATATGTCATGGAGGAAGTTGCGTCCAACCATCCGCCATGATAATTTTCTCTTTTTCGTGTACTCTGTGCAGACTGTTTATATACATGTGAATAAATATATATGTCAATAAATGTCCACATTGGATTGCAATTTGTATTTGTCCATATATATGTGAATAAATGTGAATAACTGTCTAATGTGTCAATCTGTTCTGTGAATTTACCCTTCTTTGCATCTGTACTGTATTGTGTATCCAATCTATAATGTATTGCATCTGTATTGTATATGTGAATGTACTGTATTGTGAATGTAAATAACGTACTGTATATGTGAATGTTCTATCGGTAAATTCATTCACAGCCGACAGACTACTACAAATTTTCTATCGGTAAACTCATCCACAACCGAGAGACTACTACCCATTTTTCTATCAGTAAACTTGAAATTAACCGTCAGAATAGTGTGACTTTTCCTGCCGGTGAACTCATCCACAACTGAGAGACTACTGTGGTTTCTTCTATCGGTAAACTTGAAATTAACCGTCAGAATAGTGTGACTTTTCCTGCCGGTGAACTCATCCACAACCGAGAGACTACTGTAGTTTTTTCTATCGGTAAACTTATAATTAACCGTTAGAACAGTGTGATTTTTCCCGCCGGTGAACTCATACACAACCGAGAGAGTACTAAGATTTTTTCTGTCGATAATCTCATTTCCAACCGAGAGAGTGCTACACTTTTTTCTGTCGGTAAACTTGTAATTAACCGTTAGAATATGGGTATTTTTCCCAATGCTAGACGTCAGACGACGACGGGTTTTCTATCGATACAATCATAAGGTGCCGATAGAATAGTAATATTTTCCTGTCGGTAATCATGTAATTAACCGTTAGAATAGTGGCACTTTTCCCACCATTAATCGTCAGACTACGACGAATTTGCTATCGGTACACTCCTAATATGCCGATAGAATTGTTAATTTCTTCTGTCGGTTATTTACCGATAGAAAATATTCTGTCTTGTTCTATCGTGTCTATCTCTATCGGTACTAAAACCGATAGTAGAAGGGTTTTTTTTACCGATAGAAGAAAGCTTTTCTGTACTAGTGCAAATTTGGCGTACAATTGATGATCTGCAAGCTTCTGTAGCACTATTATGAGATGTTGTGCATGCTTTCCCTCTAATTCGGAAAAGATAAGAATGTCATCAACAAATATGATGACAAACTTTTCTACGAATTCCATAAGGACTTTGTTCATCAAGTTCATAAACACTGCTGGTGCATTTGTTAAACCGAATGGCACCACAGTAAACTCATGCAGTCCATATCTCGTTATAAATGTAGTTTTTGGGATGTCCTCTTCTCGAATCTTTAACTGATGATATCCTGACCTCAAGTCAATTCTTGGTAGAGGGTACTTATTCTTGATCGTCATGTCATTCAGCCTTCGGTAGTCAACACAGAGTCGTAGATTGCCACCTTTCTTCTTGGTGAAGAGCATAGGGGCTCCCCAAGGTGAGGAACTCATCCTGATAAATCCTTTTCTTTCCAACTCTTCCACTTGTTTCCTCAATTCCTCTTGCTCTTCACTCGTCATGCGTGCAAGTTTCCTTGCATATGGGGCAGATCTAGGTTTCAACTTAATTGTGAACTCTATATCCCGGTCTGGTAGCATTCTGAGGAGTTGTTCGGGAAAAACTTCTGAGTATTCATTCACTATCGAGACCATTTCAAACTCAACCCTCTCCATACTGTTCAAACTACACACTTGGTCACTTACTAGAGATCTTTCTGCGTAGAACGTGACTTGCACTCCTTCAGTGTTTGTCAAAGTGATTGCCTTCTTCTTGCAGTCCATCTGGCCTTTTGTTTCGCTAGCCAGTCCATTCCAAGGATAGCATCTAGCCCTTGAAGATTCAAAACTAGCAAATTCGCTAGGAATACTATGTTTCCAATACTAAAGGTGATATTTCTATAGATAGATTCAATAGACATTCTAGCCCCGGGGGATTGGATTAAGATAGGATACTCTAATGCAGATACGGGTAACTCATTTCTGAGCACTAAAGATCTTGACACAAAAGAATGAGTAGCACCAGGATCAGACAATGTAACTGAAAGCTCAGAATGGATCAAGATCCTACCAATCACGAGATCAGATGCTTCTCCGGCTTCAATAGCGGATGCATAGTTGAGTCGACCATGACCTGCGGTAGGCGCTCCTCTTCCTCTACTATTCTGGATTCTTCCTCCTCTGGATGGTGGAACACCTCTAATGAAGCTTTGAGTTGGGATGGGAGGTCTTGCGGCCTAGGCTCAAGCAACATTGAACGGCAAATGTTGAAGTGGACAGGTGTCCTTGCGATGTCCTTTCCTTCCGTAATGAAATCTCTCCACATTCTTCATGGGACGATCCTTGAAGAAATCGTTTCCTTTACATCCGGTACATTGCAGTGTTATAGTTGGTGCAGGCCTCTGGGGTCTCTATGGTGGTCTGAAGACTGGTCGATAAGCGGGCATCGGTCTTCCTCGACTGACATTCCCTTGATAAGAGTTAGGTGAGGCCTTTCTCTTCCGGTCTTCTTTGATTACTCCTCTCTTTTCCTCCATTTTGATTAAACGATTGACTAGAATATGAAAATCCATAAACTCATGGGATGACAACTGGTATTGCAGAGAGTTTTGCAGACCTTCGTAGAATTTATCGATCTTTCTCTCCTCTGTCGCAATATCTTCTGGGGCATATCTTGCTAATTGAATGAATTCGTGTAAATACTGCTTGACAAACTTGCTTCCTTTTTTCAAGTTCACGAACTCTCGAAGCTTTGCTTGAACGACGCCTCCTAGAAAATGGTACTTGCGAAATCGTTCCTTGAATTCATTCCATGTGATTGAATCTCAGTTGGGGTGCACAGTCTGATAATTTTCCCACCAAGCGGCTGCAGGTCCAGCTAATTGATGTGGTCCATACAAGAGTTTCTTTTCGTCATTGCACCTAACCATATTCAGTTCCTTTCCATGTCTCTTAACCAATCGTCTGCCACAATAGGGTCTTCGATACTTGAGAAAGTTGGAGGACGTGTCTTCTGGAAATCAGTCAATCTTGCAATTATCGCTGATTCTTCGGCTTGTCTGGATGGTAAATGTTGCATTAACTGTCCTAAGATCTGATTTTGCACAGCCATTTCTTCCTGTCGGTTTCGCTCCATCCACATTAGCACCTCGCCAATGTTGCCTCCTTGTGGCATAGTCAATGATGATCCTGGTTAGTCTCGGTTAGCACGGTCACTTATTCTTGGCGTGGTTCTCATATTGCTGGGGTTTTCTTCAAGTCCTCCTTCTTAAGGTCTTCCACGCGTATGAACCATCCTATTTAAACAGGAGGTCAAGGATATAGATGCTGATTCGGAAAGAATCACATACAAGGATGCAAGTAGAACACTAACATTGACTCAAGAGATAAGGATACGATCATGCAAAATACCTTTTCATAAATTAGCTTTTGTAGAGTACATAGCTTTTTGCCTCATCAGGCTTACAGATTTCTTCAAACAACCAGCATACATGCATACATCAACAACAACTGAGAACAACTACTACACCAAAAGATCTAACGTCTACTGGGTCAGGAACAAAAAGGCTAAGCCAAAGGGAGGTCTGGGATCACTCGTCGGCATTGGAAGAACCACAAGGCTCTACCTCCTTGGGATCCTCCTCCTGGTCATCATCCGCATCCACCGGATCCATCTCCAAGTCATCGTCATCATTAACATCACTGTCGACATCAGCAATCTCCTTCCCTTTTCCTTTGGGGATCTCCTTCTTTTATGTGGTGCTGGGAAGCTCGGGTGCACGATAGTTTATAACAATGCAGTGTGACGAAGGTGTGAAACCACTAAGGTACTCCTTCAAGTTTCCCACTCTCTTGTGAGCGGTAATCCTTAGTCTTGGATGACTTCTCTTGATAGCAAACTCTGAAACATCATGGTCCTGCTCTCCACATGGTCCAACCAATTCTTGAATTTGTTTTTCCTTTTCTTGGAGTTTGTATGGGTCTTCGCAAGCATGCCCTCAAGATAATGCTGGTCATCACGAGCACGCTCATACTCACGAAGCAAGCGGGTATATCCGGTCTCCAAAGCATGAACAACGTCTCGGGTCTTTGTCAAAAAGGCATCGTCTCGGTCGTTGGATGGAAGAACGACTCAGTGCTCCGATCTGGGAACCTGATAGGGCACGAAGCGATAGGGGGAATCCGAAAGGTAATCACTGTATAACTACCGGATGGTACCTATGGCTCGATGAGCAGCATCTAGGATGGCATCATCCTCTCCAGCTCTGCGGACCTCGTGTCTCACTGAACCTCTCCCATGCTTAGGGATCTCGTAGACTATCAGTGAAGCATGGTAACCGTACGGTCGTCCATCGACCTCATCCTGTCGAACGCAGTATACTGGCCTCTGGCTATCTCGCGCACCAAGCCACTGTAGCATCATCCAAAGAAGTAGCGCCCATGATCCAAGCTCATCACCGTGAATGAATCTCCTACCGGAAGCCATCTGGGGAGACAAAATGCAAAAGCACCTAAAAGATAAAACGAAATCCAAACCTTTTTCAAATAATCGACAAATAACTTCATAATATATTTTTCTTAGACAAATTAGATTTTCACAATTAAACTTAGTCAAATAACTAGCGATCTTTCAGCTTCTAGGGATGCCAAGGTCTATCTAAGGGTCACGACCTACAGTCGAGCCTTTGCTCTAATACCAAGTTCTTTGGGACTCTCATTTGAGGAATCCGGTGGCAACCGCTCAGGTAGGTTGCACTCAGAATGATACATCGCAAGCTGACAACAACAAGATGCATTATATTACAATGCAAATAATTAAAACAAGTACCAATCACAAGGACCAATATTACAATATCATCGCACCAAAATGACGCAATTTAAAGTTGATACAAAATTAAGGAGTTTTCTTCAACACAAAGGTCAGTACAAAATAGAACAACAACAAGCGATATGACTATGACGATCTTCATCTTCATTGGCAGCGGTGTTTCATGGACTTCCTCCACATCGGACTCCACTTGGTGAGTGACCCTCTAGTAAGCTGAATCTTCGGGGATGGTTCCTTCCTCCTCATTGGGTTCAAGACCGTAGGAGTCAGGATCAACGAATCCTTACTCTAAATTTGTTTGCAAAAGCAAGGGTGAGCACGTTATCCACATGGTGCTCAACAAGTCTCAATTTAAGAATGCAGGTATATAGATGAGAAGAATTTTCAAGAGATGGGCTCTTTGGTTTATAGATAAGGATAGAATAGATTTTTACTGTAAAGTTTTGAGGAAAGGTTTTGCTTTCAAAAAGCAAGACTTTAAAATCCTAGACTAGATTTTATGAAGATGTTATGCGTGGTAGTCTTCCATGACTCACCACTTTCATCAATATTACAAAAATCTTTCAAAAGCTACTTGTGCTGCATCGACGTGGATAGAATCCACTGCGCGCAGACTCCATAACCTGAGAGCTCAGAGTATCAGATACTTTTTGAAACATTGCAAAGGTGTATCACTTTAATCCACCGATCACTCAGCTTTCAAGTCGGTACCTCTCCATGCGACTTTTACGCATGTGACAAGGCCGAGATCCCACAACAATTTGCAATCCTAGCATTAACAATTCCCTGCCCGGTAAATAGACAATTCAGTCCTTATTACCATTGTGGGTACTCCCCATAGCCAATTCTACCTAGCCTCAGTCCATGGTCCCGCGAGACACATAGCCTGTGGATTCAGCCGCCCATGACTCAGAATCCAGGCGTAGGGCGCCTTGCTTCTTAACCCTAATCCTCTCATTAACTCACATCGCTCGTGGCCCTCTGTGGCCCACCAGTTTCCTCTCGAGAAACCGGACCGACAACCATTGCAAGGAAAAGCTAATATCGGGAAATCTACTATGTTGCGCCCGTCCCATACTGGGCAAGTGGTCACTACGTTTTTCATGCCGCATAGAAGTACAACACAAGATTCTTGTACTGATGAATCTTTAGTGAGGAGCCATTCATATTCCCAATGCACACACAACACCAACCATACAAACCATCCTCACTATCAATTCCAATCACATTTTCTTGCACAAAAGAGGTTTTAAGTACATTTTTCATACACATGACCATTTAGCACTTAACGCATACATTTAAGCATAAGCATAACCTAAGCATGATATCCTAGGGTGACAAGGGTGCATGAGATATACGATCATGAAGGGCTTCAAAGAGATTAGGTCATATCTACTCATATTTTCCTAACGTAGCATTTGAAAATACAGCATGCGTATACTTAAAATAGTAAATAGGCTAATTTGCTCAATTACTGGGAGAGGCATGTTCAAGGGGAAAAGAGATTTTCCTTGCAACACGGGGTCTGACTGCTCTAAGGGATCTTCGAAGACTCCTACTTCTTCCGCTTCTTGCTATATTCTCGCACGCAAAACAAAGTACGACACATAAGCATACAGAAATTATATGTATACAATATATAAACATGCAAGCGAGGTGATCTGATTGGGAGTGATCTTGAGAGGGAGAAGACACTCAGGGTTAGCTAAGAGCACAAGGGCCTGGCAATGTCAGTGAGTGGCATTGGGTTAATCTGGGGCTCTCGAAAAGTGAAAACAAGATTAAACTAGGACATTAGGTGCCAAACACAGTGAGGGGGCTGATTAACAAATTGGTTTTTACAGAAAAGTCCATGGAATTAGTGAAATTATAGAAAGAATGCTGGCACAGAGAGAATTGTATGCCAGTGCACTATTGAGTCTAGGGCATGCGCGTCTGGGCGATCCACGCATGCGCTGCTTCACCAACTTTGTCATTCATGTAGGCGAGGTAGAATGGGTGCTGCTGACAAGATTGATTGGAAGATGGAGGCTTGACGGCGGCAAACGGCAGGGTTTAAGTCATCTCCCACTGGAACTGAAGATGGGCTATGGTGACAGGGTATAGGGGTTGATGATTCTCAAAATTGGTTGAGGGGTTTCGATCCTAGGACGATGTAGATGGTGTGGGAGAGAGGAATTTTGTTTTGGTGGCGGCAAGAGGCTCGCCGGCGTCACACCGGACTCAAGGACGACAGTCGTAGTGGTGCTTCCAATTCACGGCAATGTCGGGCAGTTGGACTCGGTACATGATCCACGGGACAGAAGGAATGCTCAAGCTTACCTATCAGATCTCATTGTGTTTCAGGATCTAACCCGCGTAGCGACCAAATAAAAAACTTTAGCGAAGCACATTGCGGTCGCGCAGCGGGAGATCAACCAGCTACAATAGTACGTACCAGAACCTTTGTTTATACCAACTTGAACTTCATCTAAGTATAACAATTGTCTTTCTTGTCACAGGGAAAATGCCTCCTTGACAAAAAAGCATGGCTCATCGGCAGAACCAGGAAGAAGCTGCGACTACGAGGTTTTCTTCTATGGAGAAGAAACTTCGCGAGGCGCAGTCAAAGCTTTCCTATAAGTTTTACTTCCGACCAGAGAAAATTATTTCTTTGCATGAACTATTGTAAATTCAATTACTTTGTTCATGCAAACAAGAGGATCAAATAAGCAGTCTTTCAAAGGAGAAGGAGGACCTTCATGCGACCATCGAGCTCCAAAGCTCAAAAATTGACGTTGTCTGCGAGGAGAACAAGACCTTAAAAGTGCCTATCTCATCCTGCAGCAATGTTCAATCAAGAGTGTTCAAAAAATTGAAGACGGTTGCGAAATTGCTGAAGGCAGATATAATCGAGCCTCAAAAGGACAATTTAAGCTTCAGCGATTCATGCAAACTGGTCGTGGCTCAAGCTGAATCACTCGTCGTGTATCTTCTTGAAAATACAAAATGACAAGAAGAGGCGATGAAGACCAATGCAAGATCAATAGCCTCTGCCATTCTTCGCAAGTTAAGACTTCACCATGCCCCAAGTTTGAACTTGAACCCAGTGGTGGGGGATGCAGAGATCGAGAGTGAAGATCAGCTTGAAGCCATCATGGAAGAGGTCAAGCCCCTTATTGAAGATCTTTTGAAAGAGCAAGGCTTACTTTGATTCATTGTAATGGACAACAATCTGCTTATGTTAATTGTACCTGTACACATACAGTTATAATATGCAAAAGCATGCCTTCGGTTTTGAGAAAAAATGTACTTAATTTCGTTTTACATGATGGCCATCTTCTTCTAGCCCCCTCCTGAGATCATACATACTGAAGACATGGTATTATAATCTCAGGAGTAATATGAGTTACTGACGATCAGGAAATATCTGGTGACTTCCTTCTATGTTTGGAAACGGTTTATAAAGGAATGCCTCGACCTAGATACGATCATCTGGTCACAACAATACTGATCTTAATACAATACCAAGGTTTATTGCGAACTGATAGCCCCTCGAATGATCAGAGACATGCTAGTAAGTCCCGTGTGCATTTAGAAATGGCTTATTTAGAGATGTCATATCTAGATGCGACCATGAGATCGGCCAGCAAATCCGACTTGGTTACCATAGTAAGATGATCATCGGCAATTAGACCCCGAGCATAGCTCGGTTAGGGTGGAGCAAAAAGGAAATCAAACCATAACGTAACGCGAAGAAAAAGTACACATAATTTTTAATGAAATCATGCTAATTGAAAAGGATAAAATAAATGGAAAACTTACACATAGAACTTGCGTAATTGATCTATGTTCCAAGTATTGGACAGGATCCTTCCATCCTCCATCGCTAATCGAGCTGATCCTGGTCACGGTATTGAGACCACATTATAAGGGCCTTCCTAGTGAGGAGAGAATTTATTACGGTTAGACTGGTTTTGTATTTTCCGTAAAACTAAGTTACCCACGTGAAGACTACAAGGCCGCACCTGGTTACTGTGGTATTTACGCAAAGCTTGTAAATATACTACAAACTTGATTAATGCCCGATCGTGTTTTTCCTCAAGGAGGGTAATATCTTGGGCACGTTGTTCATGTTGATCAGAATGAATTGATTCACACGAATAGACCCAATACAAATTTTCGTGGGTAAGACAACCTCCGCACCATACACTAGTTGAAAAAGTGTCTCACCCGTAGCTCGACTACAAGTAGTGTATAGTGCCCACGGAACGGAGTAGAGTTCACCTACCTAAGCCCCCGTGGGCATTTTAAGGCGATCGAAAACACGCTTCTTGATGCCTTGTAAGATCTGCCCGTTGGCATGTTCAACGGCACCATTGCTCTGTGGATGAGCTATAGAAGCAAAGCACACTTTAGTCCCGATGTCATTGCAATAGTCCAAGAAGAAACCGCTAACAAACTCGGAACCATTGTCGGTAATATGATGACTTGGAACACCAAATCTTGTGACTATATTCTTATGAAAGAACTTCTTCGCCGCAGTGGTGGTAACATTGCGGACTGGTTCAGCTTGCATCCACTTTGTAAACATGTCAATGGCTACGAATAAGAACTTGTACCTGTTGACCGCTTAGGCATATGACCCACGATGTCTATTCCCCAGACCGTAAAAGGCCATGTTAGAGGAATAGTTTGTAAAGCATATGCTGGCTAATGAAGTTGCCTTGCATGAAATTGACACTATGGGCATATTTTGACCAAATGCTTCGCATCAACGAGTGTCGAAGGCCAATAAAATCTCTGTTAGACTGCTTTTCTGACCAGTGTCCGATGCGACGCGTGTGCACCACATTTACCGTCATGAATTTCTTTCATGAGGGATTTACCTTCCTCTTGCGATATGCAATGCATGAATACTCCTTGAGTACCCTTTCTATATAAAACCCCATTGATGAGTTTATACAGGCACCCTTTTCGAATTAACCGATCACTTTCAATTTCATCCTTCGACAAGGTCCAATGTCCAAGATAGATCTGCAATGGACGGGTCCAATCTCCTTCATGTCCAAGGTCGGTGATGCAAACTGTCACCGGGTCATCTTCGATCGAAGCCATGATCCAGGGATATTTTAAGTGTTCAACGAACACTCCTGCCGGAGCGGATGTATGTGAGGACCCAATTTTTGATAATTGGCCTGCGAGTATATTGTCCTTTCACGGGATGTATTGGACTTCAAAATGATTGAAGTGTTTTTCCAATTTCCTCACATCCCCCAGGTAATAAGCCATTGTCTCATCAAAGATGTTGTACTCCTTGTTTACCGGGTTTACGACTAGCTGTGAGTCTCCCCTCACTACTAATTGACGGACTTTGAGGAATCTAACTACCCAGAGCCCTGCAATAAGACCTTCATACTCTGCTGTGTTGTTAGTCGCAACAAAGTGTAATTGAATGACATACTTGAGTTGGTCGCCTTGAGGTGTGATTAAGACCACTCCAGCCCCCGAGTATTGAAAACTGCGAGAATTGTTAAAATACATCGTCCAGTGGTTGGTACACTGTAAATCTTTATATTCTTGCGCAGGGGGTCGGGATTAGTCCATTTAACAACAAAGTCTGCAAGAATTTGAGATTTTACTGGTACGTGAGGGGTGAAATGGAAGTCAAAGGCTCCAAGTTCCACTATCCACTTCACGATGCGACCAGATTTTTTCGGGTTCTGGATTATATCTCCCAATGGGAAAGACGAAAGCACAGTAATCTTGTGCGCTTGAAAGTAATGTTGTAGCTTGCGAAAAGCCATTAGAAGTGCGTAAAGTATCTTCTGGACCTTAGGGTAATGCTCCTTTGGACCATGAAGTACTTCGCCCACATAGTAGATTGCTTGTTGTACACCCTCTCTCTCTACGACTAGAATTGCATTGACAGCATAAGGGGTGGCCACCAAGTAAAGAAGTAGTGGCTCCCCTAAATTCGGAGAAACCAGTACTGGCGGACTAGACAAATATGCTTTAACCTCTTGAAAAGCTTTTTCAGCTTCATCCGATCAGGTAAAACCATTGTGTTTGTGAAGAGCCTTAAAGAAAGGCAGTCCTCATTCGCCTAGGCACGATATGAAATGGCTTAGAGCCGCCATGTGACCTGTTAAACTCTGGGTGTCCTTCATGGTCGAAGGAGATCTCATTTGCTCAATGGCTCTGATTTTTTCAGGATTGACCTCAATTCCTCTAGAACAAACAAGGAAACCCAAAGGTTTGCCAAAAGAAACCCCAAAGGAACACTTTTCTGGGTTCAATTTTATTCCATGCTTGTTTAGATTACAAAAGGTTCCAGCCAAATAATCTAAGTGACTAGAGCTTTTTAAGCTTTTTACAAAAAAAATCATGAACGTAAGTTTCTAGATTACGCCCCAACTGGGAAAAAAAGTCCTTTGCATCAAGCGCTGGTACGTGGAACTGGAGTTTTTGAGACCAAATGGCATTCTGACGTAGTAGGTGCCAAATGGTGTGATGAAAGCGGTTTTCTCTTCATCTTCTTCTGCCATGCTAATTTGATGGTACCCTGAGTAAGCATCCAGGAAGCTCATCAGTTCGCAACCCGCTGTAGAATCGACCAACTGATAGGCACTATTTAGACTGGTGTAATCGACAGACATGCACCACTTACCATTTGACTTTAGGACCATGACCGGGTTTGCAAGCAACTCAGGATGATCGACTTTGCGAATAAATTCTACCTTCTGGAGATTATCCAACTCCGAACGGATGGCTTCTTGCTGGTCAACAGCAAAGCATCCGAGCTTTTGCTTTATTGGTCATGGTCCAGGCCGAATCACTAACCTGTGCTCAATTACCTCCCTTGGGACTCCAGGCATGTTGGATGGTTTCCACGCAAACACATCTGCGTTAGCCCAGAGGAAAGTAACAAGCCCGAGTTCCTATTTGTTGCCCAGGCTTGATCCAATCCAAATGGTTCTGGATGGATCATTTTAACAGCCCCAAAATTCCATTCTTAAACCCTCCCCTTCTCAGATTTTTCTTTCCGATCTAAATCTTCTGAAATTCTGATTAATTATCTTCTTATTCTGATCAGCGAAATTCTTTTACCTGTTCAACCCTAAATCACCCCCCTAATATTTTATCATGCACACATTTTTAAATTTATGGCATCATAATTTTATGCATTAAACGAATGTCTATTTGAAAATTGCATAAAGGAGTTGAATTAAATTAAAATATTACAAAGAAGTTTCTGGAAAAAAAAAAGAAAGAGTATTTATTTAGATATTTCATTAGGAAGACACCGCTTTTTGATAAAACAGAAAAAAAACAAGAAAATCCACACGAAACAGAAGACGGTGAATCTGGTCGTCGTGCTGCTGATTTGGCCGCGCGTCGCCGGTTGTCTCCCTCCGGCCGTCGTTTGCTTGTCCGAGCATTGTTATTCAAGTGTGCATCTTAGCCCTCTCCATTTTTCTCTTCTAGAGTTTTTCGTTTTGACCACCGTAACTCCCGCTATCGGCGTGTTACCTTCTTCCCGTCGCCGGCGTTGATCTCTTTCTTCAACCTCGAGCCGCCGTGATTTTCTTCCGATTCCGGCCGCCTCTTGCCGCCATTGTTGCCCCCAGCATTCCCCCTTGTACCCTCCACCACCTCCCAAACTCCCCGGCCTTCTCTCCTCTCCGGCGAGTCCCACCGGAGCTCAAACCGTGGCTAGCCGTGCTGAAATTCTGCTGCTACAGTGCTCGGATTGTTACAGTGCTTGACTGCTACAGTATTTCAGAGTGATTCTTTTAATTGTTAAATGCTCTAGAGATCTCCGATCGAAGATCCGTCTGCGCCATCAGATTTGTCTCGGTCCAAAACTTCCAGATCTGAAATTTTTCTTTAGATCCGAGTCCTGGATCTTGTTTTCCCTTTTTCCAGATCCGGTTTTACATAAAATCTCGCAAAAAGTGGTTTTTCTCCGTCCGATCTCCAAATCCAGATCTGTATAAACCACCTCGCCACAAATTCTTCCTGCCATATATTTTCCTTCAGCCTTCTCTTCAGATTTCGATCCTAAAACACTGTTCCGTCGTTTTCGCCTATTTTCGAAAAAAGATATTTTCGGTTTTACCCTAAAATACCACTGTTTTCAAAAACTTCCATTTTCCAGTATTTTTCAAATCCGACTCTGAGGCTGTTATACCTGGACCTACTAGGATTTAGATTTGCATTTATTAGTCCCATACTTATGCATTTTGGTTGATCGGTGCTCTCTTCGTTTTTAGAACCCGCTCCTCCGGAAGCCGAGGAGCAGCCGATCGAGGACGTCACCGAAGATCTTATCGCGGGAAATCAAGGCAAGTCACCACCACCTTGATCATATTGAACCTATGTTTTCAAGTTAGCTAAGTATTTTGTTTCACAAATATTGTGCATATTAATTGAGTAGACTAAGTATGTTTGAATATGCTTGTTTAGTTATTATCCCAAATTGAAAGACCATTCTTGATTCTCAAGCCTGTATAATGTTCTTGATGCCCTAGGTTAATGTTAAGGCATAGTAGCAGTGATACAAATTATCTGTATAAGTAAGAAAAATGGTTTTCCAACGTCAAAGATACTTTTAAAGTGTCTATCCTAGGGAGGAGAGGTATGTCAGTCTGACTATTAAAATTATGATGATGCTAGAAACATGATAATGTTGTTAACTGGTAAAATTGTTAACATGGAAATTGTTAACTGGTAAGATTGTTAACAAGCTAATGTTGAAACCTGTGCATAAAGTCGAATAGGAAAACTCCTCTCTGGAATAGTTAAGGACTAACAATCTTGTGTTGAACATCTAGTAACATGTTATCGTACCTCCACAAACCTGGTATGGGACGGGCACGACCAAGTATCCTTGCCGAACTATTGCCCTAGGTCTGCATAGAATAATAAAGATGCACCAAATTGTCACTGGTCAGGGAGGGAAGATCCCTCTTGGCCCACTTACACGGGCGGATATGGGTGAGCCCAGCCGCATAGTTTGAGAGAAAGAACGTGCAACTGATGTGATTCCAGGGCATGAGTGTTGGATGGCGTGGTCCCCAACACAAAACCCCTCGTGTGTCCGCTCACTATTGGAGGAGAGGGTCTCCATCGCGGTCCAATATTGGGTGAGGGGTAGGGTGAAGGTATGAGAGGGAAGATCCCTACAATGCTTCACAACTGTATTAGGAACCCCACCCGGAGGTGGAATTCCTGGGCCACTGACCGGTGGTGAACCTTTTACGGGGCAAAGCTAGTATAATGGCAAGGCAGGGTGAAAAGCGTGTTATTCTCAACTCAGTGGCTCCTTAAAGCTGCGTGATCGAACCTGGCATAGGAGACTCATATGCTTAAAGTAGAGTGTTGGCCAAAAAGCCTATGCTCGTGGTCAACAGTGGTAGTTGAGAAGTCTTGTGGGTAAAGCGGTACCCCTCTGCAGAGTTTAAAATGTATTTAAATACTCCGTGCTCCCGGAATTGGAGTGTGTTATGGTCATTGGATTTATCCATGCTGCAAGGCACAAGTAGTTTTCATGAATCGTTTTATCAATTGCTTTAAACTCTTTACTCTTGAACTACATATGTATATAGTGTCAACTTTCAAAGAAGGTTTTAAATGCTTTTTATGGTTACCAACTGCTAGGTTGTGAAACATTTTTGGAAAAGAACCTCGAATACTTCTCTTGAATTCCATGACATGTGATATACATAATTGCATTTGTTATGTGGGGATTTGCTAAGTACCCTGTACTCACCCATAACTGAATTACTCCGTCAGAAGCTGAAGAGCCAAGCGACTTGGGTTCATACGAGTGTGAGCCTGAGCCTTTCGAAGATTTCTCCGAGTTTGACCCAGACTTCTAGGCGTCGCGTACCCCGGTCGAGCGACTGTGGGCGAAGATTAGTGTTCCGCACCTTCCGCGTTTTGGTAAAAACTGAAATGTTATTTTGGTACCCTGTTGTACTATTATTGTAAGGCCTAGTGCCATCAACTGTGGACCCTGTAATATTTTGTGGATTATTTATGTATAATGTTGGTTGTTGTGATACTCATTTCTTGTTCGCAACTGACTCCTGGGAAGTTGCGACAGGGGAGTGCTGCTCCATACCGTGGTGTTCGGTACGGGACAGGGTTCCCCACAATCATCTGGGTACAATTGAAGTTGCTTCAGCTTTTCATCTGGTCACAGGGCAACCTTGATCATATCTGAAGCCATGGTTGCAATCTTAACATCCCGAAGGGGAAGCTGATCCACCAACTCCAGAGATAGCTGATCACAAGTAAGTGTCATGTTCCCACTGTCTCGGACTGAAATAACGCCTTTGGGGCCTGGCAATTTCGCGCAATGATAGGCATAGTGCGTTGCAGCCATGAATTTAGCAAGAGTTGGCTTGCAAAAAATAGCATTATACGCCGAATCACAATCAATTACATCGAAAGTAAACAATTATGTTCAAGAATTGTGTGGTTCTCCCAATTTTACCGGTAACACAACTTGTCCCATTAGCATCATTGAGGGACCAGGGATTATCCCATAAAACGGATGAATTATGGGTTTAATCTTTGAACGAGGAATTTGCATCTCGTCCAGTGCCTTAACCAATAAAATGTCTAAGGAACTACCCCCATCGATCAAAACTCTTTCAACTCGAGCATTGCTAATGATTGGGGTAATGACCAGAGAAAGTCCCAATGGTCACGTGAGCCCAACGGGACACGGCCTGATCAAAAGTTAAGGGAGTTTCCGACCAGCGAGGATACTGAGGCTCACCGAGGGGGGCCTTAGCTTGATTTACCTCATGGTAAAAAGTCTTAAATTGACACTTTGAGGCAAAACAAGAGGAACCACCAAAAATAATAATGACATGGTTTTGGGGTACCTGATAAGACATTTCTTCATCTCCATCAGTATCTCTAATCCCACAGGCCTAATCCTTTTTTCGATATGGTCAGCATAGGTCCGATTCCTTTGTAGAAGTCATCCAATTGGTTCAACCAATTACGACAATTATGGAGATCATGTCCCACTGAATTGTGGAACGGACACTACTTCTTGTTTCCCTGTGGGTTAGTTTGTTTTCCCGACTTGTCACTATCGTGGCCACTAGAAGAAGTTTTATTTTTGTACGGAAACTTGTTACCTTCCCTTGTGGTGGTTTTTCAGTGACGGTGACCTCTCGGTACTGTCCAGTCCAATTTTCTTGGACTTCTTTGATTTTTCACCTGATGATTCAGGTTTTTTGCTAGAATCATCCTTCTTGTCGTCCTTGAGACCAGGTTGAGGAGGCAAGTTTCCTTTATCCACTATCCTATTCCATTCCACAGCCTTGGCCGCATCGGAATAGCAGTCAGCCATGTTGAAGAGATCGGCTACTAACCGAGGTGGATGGATAAGCAAATCTTCGGTGAACCTCTGATATCGAACGGTATGTTTGAATGCCCTAATAACGAAGTTGTCAGATATATTCGGAATGGTATTCGTCCCTCCAACAAATCTCTTGACAAACTACCGAAGAGTTTCCGTAGAAGTCTGGCATAGGCGATGAAGGTCATCCTCTTTGCCAGGCTTCTCGAAACAATTCTAGAAATTGTTGAGTATTGCGTCACACAACATTTCCCAACTGTAAATTGATCCCTCTAGTTAGTTAAACAACCAGGTCCTCACTGGTCCTTCGAGGACCGTTGGCCAATAATTTGCCGTGACACGGTCATCCCCGCCTACCGCTTGAATGGCAGTGATGTAGATCTGAAGGAATTCGGATGGGTTCTGAGTTTCATCGAATCTCTCAATAGTTCCTGATTTAAACAAGTCCGGCTAGACCACCACGCGGAGGCCAACCAACATTGGAACTACAGATGAATTCACGACTTTGAACTTGGTCACGGGCAACCTCACCTTGGGGAG
Organism: Pharus latifolius; assembly: GCA_019359835.1. Classification (NCBI taxonomy): domain Eukaryota; kingdom Viridiplantae; phylum Streptophyta; class Magnoliopsida; order Poales; family Poaceae; genus Pharus; species Pharus latifolius. The sequence goes on along the minus strand of CM033330.1, from coordinate 27,681,961 downwards.
ATACACCTTGTGGTCCCATACGACAATGGATAGGCACACAATCTCGAACACGAGAGTTTCCAACTCGTCTGGCCTTGTCGTGCTGAACAGATCCTGGTGGTAATCGATTATGCCTACTATGACTAGAGTGAGAGTAGTCTCTCTCATGGGAGCAAATCGTAGACCGGAATGACGCCGTTGGAGTTAAATTGGATGCAACTTCATCAAGAGTATCTGCCAGGATTCTGGCAAAAGCAGGTCTGTTCGCGTCTTCCACGTTAGGAGGAGGATTACACAGGGCATCTGAAATAATATGAAGTCGATCTTGTGTACTCCTCCAAGGTGCACCAGGTGTAACCATTTCCTCAACCGCCGGTGGATAGCTAGGGCCTAAAGGCGTTTGGTTGCGCCTGCGACCATGCGAACGACAGGAGGAACTAGGAGCGGCATCATAACAAGATTGTGCAAGTTGCAAAGCTTCCTTCGCATTCCTGCGAATCTGTTTTCTCGTTGCTCGCGATCTTGATCCTCCTTTTGCTTACGTTCCTATTCCTCCTTTTGCCTACGTTCCTGTTCCTCCCTAGCAACCCACTGTTCAAGAGTTTCCTCCGACAAAGCAGCGAATTCTCAGGTGAGCGAGGTCGCAGAAGGAGAAAACATCTCTGTTTGTTCCGAATCGGACTCAAAATGAAAGAGAGACTGGATGTTACCAGGGTCAAACATCCCAGGACTAAGCTCTATGTTACCATCATCCACAACCTCAAAAGCGATGTGTTGTAGTACATATTTAGCCTCCGATGTGGCAAAACTCAAATGAGGCATTTGGTCTATCTTCTTGGTCGATTGACATGACCTGAGTCGAAGAAGATGCATCCTCAGGATGTTCCTTATGAACATCCTCGCGATCAACCTCTTCCATATGAACAAGATTGCTAGGTGAGGGCATCCAAACATGGGCGTTGTCATCGAGATCGAAATCATTCTCGGAATCATACGCCCCAGACATGGCTTACTAGAACTCCTGATGAAAAGGAAACACCTTGAGATAGGCCCCACGGTGGGCGTCAGCTATCGACAATTTGGACTCGGGGTCCTCTGTCAATCTTACACAGATTTGTGAGTTGTATGTGAGACCTTTCAAGGTGCTATCAGGTAAGTTAAGATAAGCAATGAGATGGAGACGCAAATGGGTTGGAGCATTAATTCGGATGGGATGAGAAATGGGTTCCCTATTGCTACTGGGTTTACCATTTGGATTGGGTTTCGCATTTTAGTATGCCTTAACTGCAAGGCATTGTAAAAGGAGATGAGGTGGGCATGCAAAGTATCTAATCTATTCTAGCTGCCACCACCATCCACGAGATAGATCTCGTGAAACCCTAGCCGTGTGCGCTGGTGCTAGTACACGAACACGCGGTGCTCCTTCCCTGGACGCGTGGACTTCCGTAGAGGTGCGGCTGTTATTGCTGCACTAATGGTCATGATCCGGTTGCGTCATCAACTCTTCTTCCACTGCTGCGTTGTCGCATCCGCACATCTAGTTGTAAATCTCTTGATCTATGATCTATTACTTGCATGCTTCTTGGGATTTCAGGTAAAATATTTGAAATTGCGCTAGAGTAGCGAGCCCCTTCCCCAACAGTGGTATTAGAGCCTTCTTGTATAGCATAGATCTAGATTGTTATCATATATGTGATATATGTTGAATCTTGAGCCCTAATAAGGGTTTTTGTAATTAATGACATCCGTGAGATTTGCGACTAACCTCTGTATGTGAGACTCAGGTAAATCAGAGGACAAAGCATCAAGGAAGAGCAAAGCAAGGCTATCAAGACTCCATGAAGCGAAAACGACGAAAATCTCAACAAGAGTATAAATATCTAAACCTAGCACCTTCTTGTCTTGAAAATTTCTAGCTTAGACGGTCGTACTATTAAGAGGGGTCTTAGCACAAGTCTCCTGATCAACCTTGAAGTTTTGAGAAGCATATTTGCATTTGCATTTACCCTCAAATCTAAATTGAGTAAAATTTCAGAATTCTGTTTTCGTTTTGTACTGGCCGGACAGTGTCTGAAGTGACCGGACAATGTCCGACCAATACAAACAAATTCTGAACATTGCAAAACTTGCAACAGAGACATATACATTTGTCCGGTGCATCTGTCTGATGAAGGCCGGACATTGTCCGAAGTGACCGGACAATGTCCAGTCAATACAAATGTTTATGACACGTTAAGTTAAGACAAATGTATTTGTCCGGAGGCTTTTCTCGGAAGTGACCGGACATTGTCCGAAGTGACCGGACAATGTCCGGGCAATACAACTCCTGGGCAATTGAGAATACATGTGTTAACAGAGACATATGTATTTGCCCGGAAAAATCCCATATGTCCGGCCTATATAAATAGTTGGAGTGTTTTAATTCGAGTGTAAACAGAGACAAATACATCTGTCCGGACAAATAGATTTGTCCGGTGTGTACAAGTATTTTTGAACAGGGGTGTTAACAGAGACAAATGCATCTGTCCGGACAGATCCATTTGTCCGGCCTTCACAATTTGGTTCAAACGGCTACTGACACTCGAATTACACGTGAGTAATGGTCAAGTTTTTTCTACTGACCGGACAATGTCCGGCCAGTACAACTTTCGCCCAATTTTCTTGAAAACGACCATTTTCTTGAGAGTATAAATAGACCACTGTTTGTAGATGTTAGACACACACGAAATACATCTCTAAACTCTTGTGCTATAGTGTGCAAACTCTCTCTCACTCATTCTCTAGCATTTGAAGTCAAAATTGAGTAAATCTTCAGTGCTAGTTGAGTGAAGTTGATTTCAAGCCTTATGCATTTGCATTGTGTTCATCAAGTTTTGAGGTTGATCAAGCAAGGTGCCAGGCTTGTTACTCTTGGTGATTGTCGTCACCTAAATGACTCGGGAGGTCCGGCGATCTATCCATCGACGGTGTGTCGGAGAGGCCCGGCGATTGGTTGTAAAGTCTCGGAGCTCGCCTAACCGGAGAGGAGAAGGGCTACCCATAGTGAAATCGAAGCATAAGCTCTAGTGAACAGCGCTTCAACGAGGATTAGTAGAAATCGGTAAATTTCCGATACCTTGGGAAAAATTCGATCTCTTCGGTTATTTCTATTACTTGCTTTATTTTCTTAGAGATTGAATTGCTTCTCTTAATCTGTTAGAAATTGCAACAGTCATCTTGAATTGTCATTCATATCTTTAGAAGTTTGGTATTGCAATTTTAGATTGTGAAACACTAGTTTAAAAGTAAAATTTTAAAAACCGCCTATTCACCCCCCTCTAGTCGGCATCCTTCGATCAACACGTGGTATCAGAGCACTAGGTCTCTCATTTTAGGCTTAACTGTCTAGAGAGAGGATGTCGTCGATCAAAGAAAACTATAATGGAAAGGTCCCCTTCTTCAAGGGTGATAACTATTTCTATTGGAAAATTAGGATAGCGGTTTACCTTGAATCCATTAGTCTTGACGTTTGGAGGGTCACTAGAGATGGTTTTAGAGCTCCAATTGATTTAGAAAATCTCACACCCCTAGAAGCGAAAAACTTCCAAGCAAATGCTCAAGAAAAAAATGCCATATTTAATGGCCTTGACTTAAGTGAGTTCAACCGCATTAGTAATCTTGATACATCTTACGAAATGTGGAAAACTTTAGAAGTAATTCATGAAGGCACATCCAAGGTCAAAGAAGCTAAACTAATTAAATTAACTAGAGAATACAACTCCTTCTTTATGCTTGAATCTGAAAATGTTAGTGACATGTACACTCGACTCAATCTATTAATTAATGACCTCAAAGGTTTAGGTACAAAATTTGAAGATATTGACATTGTACGTAAAATGCTTATGATTTTACCATCGAGCTTTGATACAGTTGTGACAGTGCTTATCAATGGTGATCTCACATCCACAACTCCTACCGAGCTCTTGGGTACTCTTATTACACATGAAATGCAAAAAGAAGGGAAGAAAGGGATTGTGGAAGCATCCGGATCAAAGAAGAAAAACTTGGCGTTTAAGGCAAATGTCGGGGAGGCCAAGGAGGATAGTTCGGATGAAAGCTCTGATGGTGATCTAGCTCTTCTTGTGAGAAAAACCCGCAAGCTCCTAAACAAGATCAACAAAAGGGGGTTTGAGTTTGACAAAAGGCGGGGACCGAACAAGAAGACTGGATTCAAGAACATTACATGCTACAAATGTAATGAGAAGGGACACTTTGCCTCAAGATGTCCAAATAAGAAGGGTGATTACCAAAGATCACATGAGAGGAAAGAAGACGGTGAAGGGACAAAAGGTAAAAAGAAGCTCTTCAAAAAGTTCTATAACAATAGAAGCAAGGGCCAAGCCTATATTGGTGAATGGTACTCCGGATCGGAGGAATCCGAATCGGAGGATGAAGTACCATCAACTTCTAAGAAGATGGCGGGAATTGCTATCGGAGAGGCCACTTCGTTTGAAGACAAGTCATCATTGTGTCTTATGGCAAGTGATGATGCTAAGGTATCGGATCTCGAACCTTCTTATGAGGACCTTGTTGATATGGTTATGGAATTAAATGAGGCATTAGCTAGAGTAACTAAGGAGAACAAAATGCTTAAGAAAGAATATTCAACACTTAGTGAGTTATATGCAGAACTAAATGACTCGCATAAGGCACTTCTAGTTAATGAAATTATCGATTCTAAACAAACTAGTGAAATAGGAATTACATGTGATATTCTAGATGAATCATCTCATATTGTCTCTTGTACAAAATCAATCAATTGTAATGCTTTAGAAATTAATCATGAAAATGCTTGTGATGAAATTGATGGAAACAACTCAAACTTGATTTTGGAAAATTTGGAACTTAAGGCACAAGTGGAGAAACTAAATCTAGGATTAGCAAAATGCTTTAAAGGAAAAGAAATCTTAGACAAACTTCTTAGTGAGCAGCGATGTTCATTTAGAAAGGAAGGTTTAGGATATGAACCGAACAAAAAAAAGAAGTTGAGTACTAAAGTTACTTTTGTTAAGGCCACTAATATGTTTTGTCACAAATGTCATAATGTAGACCATATGCCGGAAAATTGCCCCTCAACTTCTAGAGCTAAAGAAAATAAGTATCACTCCCATTACATGCTAAAGAAAACAAAGTACGGAAAAGTAATTGCAAAATTCATTGGCTTACCTTATCAAAATAAACATAAAAAGAGAATTTGGGTTCCAAAAACCCTTGTTGCTAACTTTCAAGGACCCAAACAAGTTTGGGTACCTAAAAGTGTCTGACTCTTCTTTTAGGTAAACTACAAAACCAGTGGAAGGCATTGGGTGCTTGATAGCGGATGCACCCAACACATGACCGGTGATGGAAGTTGGTTCTCCTCATTTGAGAATGGTTGCAATGACATTGATAAAATCACGTTTGGTGATAATAGCAAAGGAAAGGTAATTGGGTTAGGTAAAGTTGCAATCACAAACAACCTTTCTATCTCAAATGTATTACTTGTTGAATCTTTGAATTTCAATTTGCTCTCGGTTGCAAAAATTTGTGATTTGGGTCTTAGATGCATTTTCGAACCAAATGGCGTTATCATTGAAAGTTTAGAAGACAAATCTTTAATTTTCAAAGGTTTTCAATATGGAGATTTGTATTTGGTGGATTTTGGTTCAAAAGATTCTTGCATTTCAACTTGTTTGGTTGCCAAAAATTCTTTGGGATGGCTTTGGCATCGTCGCTTGGCTCATGTTGGGATGCATCAATTAAATAAACTTTTTAAAAAAGATATGATCTTAGGTATGAAAAATATAAAGTTTGAAAAGAATAAACTTTGTATTGCTTGTCAAGCGGGAAAACAAGTTGCTAGTACTCATCCCGCTAAAAACGTTTTGTCAACATCTAGACCACTTGAGCTTTTGCATATGGATTTGTTTGGTCCATCGGAAACTCAAAGTATTGGTGGTAGTAACTATTGCCTTATCATTGTTGATGATTTCTCTCGATTTACTTGGATTTTCTTCTTAACTCATAAGTCCGATGCTCCAAGTGTGTTTAAAAGATTTGCAAAACGTGTTGAAAATGAATTTGAATTCTCCATCAAGAAACTTCGAAGTGATCATGGTGGAGAGTTTCAAAATTCGGATTTTATTGAGCTTTGTGATGAATCTGGAATTAAACACGAATTTTCCGTACCATATACTCCTCAACAAAACGGTGTTGTGGAAAGGAAAAATCGAACATTAATCGAAAAGGCTCGAACTTTGTTGGATGAATATAAAACCCCCACTAGGTTTTGGGCCGAGGCCGTTAATACTGCTTGTTATGCCATAAACTGGCTTTATACTCATCCATTGTTAAACAAAACTCCCTACGAGCTAATTGTTGGAAGAAAACTGAATATTTCATATTTTCGAGTTTTTGGTTGCAAATGTTACATCCTTAAAAAACGCATGCATCTTGGAAAATTTCAAAGACGTGTTGATGAGGGTTTTCTTGTTGGATATTCATCAATTAGTAAAGCTTACCGTGTGTTTAACATCATAACCGAATGCATTGAAGAAACGTGCAATGTTGAGTTTGATGAATCTAATGGCTCTCAAGAAGAGTATGAAGATTTTGAGAATGTAGGAAACGAGGAATTACGAGAAGCTATGAAGAATATGACAATTGGGGACATCATGCCCAAAGATGAAGATTCAAACTCACTCGATCAAGAAAATGAAATAGCTTCTATGGTTCCTAAGGCTACTACTCAAGTTGATCTTGATCCAGAGATAAAGGAAAATGAAGATCAAGCACTGGAAAATCCAAGACTTTATCAAACCATCACTAAGGATCATCCCGTCAACCAAATAATAGGTGATGTTGGTAAAGGTGTTCAAACTCGCTCTAGAATCGCATCTTTTTGTGAACATGCATCCTTTGTTTCTAGTATTGAGCCTAAATGCATCGATGAAGCATTAGCGGACCCGGATTGGGTAAATGCAATGCATGATGAGTTGAACAACTTTACTTGAAATAATGTTTGGGAACTTGTAGAACAACCCCTTGATCACAATATAATTGGTACAAAATGGGTCTTTCGAAATAAGCAAGATGAGAATGGCATAGTTGTAAGAAATAAAGCTAGATTGGTAGCACAAGGTTATTCTCAAATTGAGGGATTAGATTTTGATGAAACTTTTGCTCCCGTAGCTAGACTAGAGGCCATTCGTATCTTACATGCATTTGCATCATGTTTTGAAATCAAACTATTCCAAATGGATGTTAAAAGTGCTTTCTTAAATGGTGAGATTTCGGAACTTGTTTTTGTAAAGCAACCACCGGGTTTTGAAGATCTAAAATATCCAAATCATGTCTATAAACTCTCAAAAGCCCTTTATGGTCTTAAGCAAGCCCCCAGAGCTTGGTATGAACGATTGCGAGATTTCCTAATTTCACAAGGTTTTAAAGTTGGAAAAATTGATACAACTCTCTTTACCAAAATCATAGATGATGATTTCTTTGTTTGCCAAATCTATGTCGATGATATAATTTTTGGTTCCACTAACGAATCTCTTTGTCAGGCTTTTGGTGAAACCATGTCCAAGGAATTTGAGATGTCTATGATAGGAGAATTGAGCTTTTTCCTCAGACTCCAAATTAAGTAAATCAAAGAAGGTATATTTGTGAGTCAAAGCAAATACGTGAAGGATTTGCTCAAAAGATTCAGCTTGGATGATGCAAAGCCAATCAAGACTCCCATGGCTACAAATGGGCATTTGGACTTGGACGAGGGAGGTAAACCGGTAGAACTCAAATTATATCATTCTATGATTGGTAGTTTATTATATCTTACTGCTTCTAGACCAGATATCATGTTTAGTGTATGCATGTGTGCTAGGTTTCAAGCTGCTCCTAGAGAGTGTCACCTAACTGCAGTAAAAAGAATCTTTAGATATCTAAAACATACACCAAACATAGGCCTTTGGTATCCTAAGAATGCTAGCTTTGATCTCCTAGGATATTCGGATTTTGATTATGCCGGGTGTAAAATTGATAGAAAAAGTACTTCCGGTGGATGTCAACTTCTAGGAAGATCATTAGTCTCTTGGACTTCAAAGAAACAAAATTCAGTTGCACTCTCAACCGCCGAGGCGGAATATGTTTCAGCCGGTAGTTGTTGTGCACAACTTCTTTGGATGAAGCAAACTTTGTTAGATTATGGCATAAGAGTCAATTGTGTCCCACTTTTATGTGATAATGAGAGTGCCGTTAAAATTGCTAACAATCCCGTTCAACACTCTCGAACAAAGCACATTGATATTAGACATCACTTTCTAAGAGATCATGTATCAAAAAGGGATATAGTGATTAGTCATGTTTCAACCGAAAATCAATTGGCGGACCTATTCACTAAACTCTTTGATGAGTCAAGATTTAGCAAGTTAAGAAATGAATTGAATGTTATTGACATTTCAAATGTTATTTGATCTCTTACTTGACTTGAATTGGTTCTTAGTTAGATTATATCTAGCATATATACTATTGCCTATATGTATATAAATATATACATATATATTTAATCAATGTAGGCATCTATGCCAATCACTTCCTACTTTGAAGAAAATGACCAAAAGTTCACCATTTTGTTGTTTCTCAACGAAACTTGGATAATACATTAAGGGGGAGCAACTTCAAGCTCATTGAATGCTTGTATACCCAAAATTGTGTACAAAAAGGAAAAATATGCACATTGTTTATTAAAAAGGGCCATTTTTAAATCAAAAAGGGCGAAAAATACCAAAATGTTCAAAATATGTTAAAATAACACAAAATCTTCAAAAATATCTTTCAAATATGTTCTCAAAGGTTTTGAAAGTGAAAAGAAAGGATTTCGAGCTAAAATGTTGAATTTTGACAAAATTGAACATCTAGGGATCTTGTTTTGGCCTAAAATGACTTATTTCCATAAATTAAAATCGGTTGAATTTTGACAAAAATTTTCTATATGAAACACTTAGAGATCAATCATTCGAAGATAGTTCATGTTGAATTTTTTCTCAAAAGACCTATAGTTTGCAAGTTATCACATTTTTCAAGTCGTCCGAAAATGAGCTCTGACACGAAAATACCCAAAACGTGCATTTTGTGAATTCCGTTGTTTGAGCCAAGATCTCTTTCTTGTTTTGGCTTGAAATAGTATTTCAAATTCATACAAGTCCAAATATCTCATAAAAATCCAAGTTTCATTGAGATTTGACGATTTGGTAAAATCCCGTTCCATTTTTACTCGTTTTACCCGAAAACCTGTTGTGAAGGCTCTTTTTGAGATTTTCCTCTCCCATATCAATCTCAAGGCTATTTGGCTATATTCCAAATATGATATCTGAGTTTAACCTGAAATCAATACCCTGGTTGAGTCATATCTGCGAAAAATCAAAAAATTCAGAATCTTCAGGATTTTATCTGAACTGACCGGACATTGTCCGCCCAGTTCAGACTCTGTCCGGCCATATCGGACAATGTCCGGTCAGATCAGACACTGTCCGGTATGTGCACATCTGATCAGTTATTAAATCTTCCCGTTTTCTTTTTCTTCCCCAAATCGACCAAAGAGTCTTGTTGCTACTGCTCTCCTCCACTTTCCATTGTTCATCCCTTCTCCTCTGGACACATGATCTCGTCCGATCTTCTCCCGTCCGGCCTCAGATTTGATCTCCTGTGCATCCTCTCCTCCTATGGTTTGGGTGAGTTTTCCCCCTTTTCTTCACAGGTTCATGCATTGCATCTCATAGTGATTCTAGGGTTTGAAATTAACAAAATAATTTTGCATGTCAAATCTGGTTATAGATTTATGAAATTGACATCTAGGAGTGGTCACATTTAAGCTGATTTGTGCAAAATTGGAGTTTTTCATAGACATGCATGATATGAGTAACAATATGCCTTCTAGGGTTAGGTTTTGTGATTAAATCAAATTTGTTTCATTTGGATGAGAAATAATCTAGTTGAATCTACTGCTAAAACTTAGATACACATCAAACTTGTACAAGATTAAACATGCACAAGATAAGTGATTAGATGAGTATATCGTAGATGATTTCCTATGATTGCATTAGATCCTTAACTATGATCAAAGCAAATTGAGTAGAGCAAAGCTGAATCAAAAGAGCAAAAAGAATGATATGAAGTACAAGCCAGCCTCTATTAGTAAATGCATGAGTAAAATTGAATCATATAAGGACTAGGTCATGCATCCATATCCATATGTATATCAGTTCATGCATCTCTTGTCACCTTCTTCGAGTCATAATCTTGATTCAATTATCTATCTCTCCTTTTACCAGAGTCATTATGTCTGGAAGAATGAAGAAAACCAGCCGTCGTCATGGGCCTGGATCTTCTCAACAGGCACAACCCATTGATTGGGATTCCCTGGCAGTTGATGAGGATGATGCAGCTCCAGCATCTCCCATTGGATCTCCCGTTGCTGATTCTGACTCGGATGACAGCAGTAGTAGTAGTGGTGATGAGCAACCTAGAGGCCATCAGACTTTCACCGCTAGGGCTATTCGGCGTCTTCGTCGAAAGAACCCGTACGAGCATCCGAGGACATCTACCGAGAGGAACTTCTGGAATGCTTTTCAGATGTCTCAGTATCACACCAGAGTCTCCTCCGCCAAAGTCTTTGAGCATCAGGCCATTGATTGGAACTTGATCGAAAGCAAAGTTAACTATCCATTAAGGGGCAAGTTCATGGCAGTCAGTTTGCTCTCCTTCACCGAGATGAAGGAAGACTGGAAGTGGAACGTGGATGTCATCCGTTCGTTCTTCGCATCTCTTCATGTTGCCTCGGATCGATCCCATGTCATTTTCATGAATAACAACTCGAAGAGGACTCTCACAAAGGCACAGTTTGAAGAGGCTCTACAGATCGAGCATGTCGACAACAGCCTTTTCGCCTTTTGTGAAGTTTGAGTTGAAGACGTTGTTCACCTCTTCGACAATCCAGATCCAAATATCGGTAAGGCCTCTCAACTGATCCCTCCGTTGGCAATTCTTGAAAAGCTGAACCGCATGACCATCTTGCCAAAAACTGGAGATCGCGGGGCTGTCACATCTACCATGCTACGACTTTTGAGAGCCCAAGTTGACGAGACTCCGTTTGACATTGTGGAGTTCATGTTCCATGAGATGCAGGAGGTTCAAATGGACTCGAAGAGCCTCTTGCCCTTCGCACCTTTCATCGCTCATACTCTGACCTACTTTGGACTGCATCGAGCATCCCGCCCCACCTCTATGCAGTATTACCGAATGAAGAGCCTGGGGATCCTTATTCGCTACGAGAACCAAGTTGGATCACCAGCTCATGAAGATGAGCACATGTCTCCGGTTGCGGGAGTTCCTTCTCCACTTCAGTCTTACTCCATTTCTCAGAGTCCTGACGTCTCGGCTCCGTACATGATGATCATGGAGCGGCTAGATCAAATGTCCATGCGATTCGAGACTCGTTTCGATGAGGTTGACTCCCGACTGAGCTCCATCGACCATCGCCTCAACGTCATCGAGCCTCGCATCGACTCTATGACTCAGGATATCTCTGAGCTGCAGGGCGATTCGACGCAGGCCAGTATCAGCGTCGTCGTTGCGGCGATTCTTCTTCTGATCAACCTCCGCAGTTGTAGATTGTCTTCCTCATGTATCTATGTTACTTGTATATATATCCTCTCCTTTTGTGGATGTTTGATGACAAAGGGGGAGAGTTATGTTTATGTTGTGGATATATGTTATGACTGTGTTATATCGTTGGTTATGTCTTACTATGGATATATATATTGCCTGGGATTGGTGTATGAATGTATGAACATGGATATGATATGATATAGTTTTGTCATAAAAATGTTGCTTAGCTATCTCCCTTATGGATGTGTATGTGTTGATACGTATGGATATCTTGTTATACCTTGTTATGGGTATGTCTATGAACTTGAATGTAAGATTCAGGGGGAGCATTTCTTGTTCATACTCATTTTTGATATCCATATATGTTATGCATAACGGTTGTCATCAATCACCAAAAAGGGGGAGATTGTTGAATCTTGAGCCCTAATTAGGGTTTTGGTGATTAATGACATCCGTGAGATTTGCGACTAACCTCTGTATGTGAGACTCAGGTAAATCAGAGGACAAAGCATCAAGGAAGAGCAAAGCAAGGCTATCAAGACTCCATGAAGCGAAAACGACGAAAATCTCGACAAGAGTATAAATATCTAAACCTAGCGCCTTCTTGTTTTGAAAATTTCTAAGTTAGATGGTCGTACTATTAAGAGGGGGTCTTAGCACAAGTCTCCTGATCAACCTTGAAGTTTTGAGAAGCATATTTGCATTTGCATTTACCCTCAAATCTAAATTGAGTAAAAATTCATAATTCCGTTTTCGTTTTGTACTGGCCGGACAGTGTCTGAAGTGACCGGACAATGTCCGGCCAATACAAACAAATTCTGAACATTGCAAAACTTGCAACAGAGACATATACATTTGTCCCGTGCATCTGTCCGATGAAGGCCGGACATTGTCCGAAGTGATCGGACAATGTCCGGTCAATACAAATGTTCACGACACGTTAAGTTAAGACAAATATATTTGTCCGGAGGCTTTGTCTGAAGTGACCGGACATTGTCCGAAGTGACCGGACAATGTCCGGCCAATACAACTCCTGGGCAATTGAGAATACATGTGTTAACAGAGACATATGTATTTGTCCGGACATTTTGTCCAGACAAATCCCATATGTCCGGCCTATACAAATAGTTGGAGTGTTTTAATTCGAGTGTAAACAGAGACAAATACATCTGTCCGGACATTTTGTCCGGACAAATAGATTTGTTCGGTGTGTACAAGTATTTTTGAACAGGGGTGTTAACAGAGACAAATGCATCTGTCCGGACATTTTGTCCGGACAAATCCATTTGTCCGGCCTTCACAATTTGGTTCAAACGGCTACTGACACTCGAATTACAGGTAACGGTCAAGTTTTTTGTACTGACCGGACAATGTTCGGCCAGTACAACTTTCACCCAATTTTCTTGAAAACGACCGTTTTGCTGAGAGTATAAATAGACCACTGTTTGTAGATGTTAGACACACACGAAATACATCTCTAAACTCTTGTGCAATAGTGTGCAAACTCTCTCTCACTCATTCTCTAGCATTTGAAGTCAAAATTGAATAAATCTTGAGTGCTAGTTGAGTGAAGTTGATTTCAAGCCTTTTGCATTTGCATTGTGTTCATCAAGCTTTGAGGTTGATCAAGCAAGGTGCTAGGCTTGTTACTCTTGGTGATTGCCGTCACCTAGACGACTCGGGAGGTCCGGCGATCTCTCCATCGACGGTGTGTCGGAGAGGCCCGGCGATTGGTTGTAAAGGCTCGGAGCTCGCCTATCCGGAGAGGAGAAGGGCTACCCATAGTGAAATCGAAGCATAAGCTCTAGTGAAGAGCGCTTCAATGAGGATTAGTGGAAATCGGCAAATTTCCAATACCTCAGGAAAAATTCGATCTCTTTGGTTATTTCTATTACTTGATTTATTTTCTTAGAGATTGAATTGCTTCTCTTAATCTGTTAGAAATTGCAACACTCATCTTGAATTATCATTCATATCTTTAGAAGTTTGTTATTGCAATTTTAGATTGTTAAACACTAGTTTAAAAGTAAAATTTTAAAAACCGCCTATTCACCCCCCTCTAGTCGGCATCCTTCGATCAACAATATATGCATGTGAATTAGTAGAATTAGATCTGTTGGTGTTTCATGTGACGAAACCCATCCTGACCTATGATAGATGTGATCTATCACTTTCAGCAATAACATGGTAGATCTCAATTAGTAGAATTAGATCGGTTGGTATTTCATGTGATGAAATCCATCCTGACCTATGATAGATATGATATATAACTCTCGGCAGAATGGTACAAGATGATATCTCGTGACATGGACTTGTTTAATTGATATGATCAATTTTACATGAGTCCATGTCTAATACGATTACTATTGTGAATCCTTGCACGGGCCAGTGCGAGGTGGTGTAAAGGCTAATATGGTAGTGATAAGATCGTAGACTAGGATCTTTGTTAGATTGGATCTAAAAGATTTGGTAGATATTTAAAATCAAGATCTTTGTTAGATTGGTTCTGACATATTTGGTAAATCTTTAAAAATATCACCACGAGGATAAATAGAAATCTCAACTGATTAGATTGGTTCGGAAGTTGGGCTAATATGATCAATCCGACGAGATTTTGTATGGATGGAAATGTCGTCGCCCCTTTTTACTGTTTAAGACTAATAAGGTGCATGGCGGGATGGGATTCTTTACCTAACTTATTTTTGCAGGACTTTGTATGAGAAGTACTTTATGCATGTTAATGTGATGTGATCATGTAATTGTCGTGATCTGCGAATCATTTATTTAGACCATGGTTGATATGGTCGTCTCTTTTTTGTACAATGGCCTGCGTGCCGACTTGTGTGATGATTGGCACTCTTATGTAAATTCATATCTTGCTATTAGTAGAGTAGTCTATAACACACTCTAGGATTTTTCAAGCATGTTGGACTGGTCCCATGAAGATGGAGATGGAGATCACCATATTAAAGGGCCATACTATATCATAGATTGATTAGATCATCTTACTGATTGTTATTTTCGTGCATATGGATGATTTGCCATGTTTTCACCCCTCATAAAACATAAAGATTATACTTGACAACCAGAAGCTGTTAACTGTGGAGTCTAAGGCAAGAACACATCATTAGGCTTTTCTTAATAAGCCCCGCTTAGCGGAACGCTTTCCTTCATGGTGTGAGTGAAAACAGTCGTGGTCTTTCCTGGCTAAGGTTACTGCCAACAGAAGTTAAATATAGTCGCAGTTGTGTCTGTTAGATCATCTAGCTGATGATTATTTTGATTGTTGCTTGAAAGTTCTGAACATTGTTGTCCCTAAAATTGAGTTGTTTTGATGCCCTTTCGAATTGCTGCAACTGTCAAAGCCTCGATCATTATTTGGTAGGCTTGACAAATCAAGGTGCCATTAACTATCAAGGCTCGATCAACAAGGCAGGATAAGTGTTGGACACTTATACGCATAGAATTGGTTTCACTTAACAAGGGTATCAATTTGGGCCTTGGGGCATGGTGTTGGGAGCTGGGACATATTGATGTCACCCAACAAACAAGTGTCATATATGATATGATTAGCAAAAGTTGCTTACCTAAATAACTAGGTTTCTAGCAGTGATGCCAAAACTCACTAGGACTTTGTGAAATATGGATCTTGACGCACTATATGTCATTCGAGGGACAAAGTTTTTAAGACATATAGTGGAAATTTCTTTTACTAAGTGTTCATAGAAGAATGTTCATAAACATGATATCTTTTTGCATATTTCTGTTGTAGATAATGGCCAATAACTCCTCAACCAGCTTTAACTTGCGATCTGCACTCAATAAAGAAAAACAGAATGGAACAAATTTCATTGATTGGTTTCGTAACTTGAGAATCGTTCTCAAGAAAGAAAGAAAGGACTATGTTCTAGATACCCTAATCTACTCTAATTTCAATTTATATCAAAAATCATTCAAACATCTCAAATTTTATCTTCAATCTGTGCCAAATCATCTGTTGAATCAAGTTTGCCAAATCAGCAGAATCAAATTCAACTCTAATCTTCTAAATCTCCAGAATTATAGATCAGTCCAAAGTCAAGAATCAGATATTGCAATTAAGTCCAGATTCGACCAGGACAGCAGCTAGTTCACGACCAGAGCTCGCCGTCATCCTTGCGCCGTGCTCGCTCGCCGCCGGCCAAACCTCGCCTGCGCCTGAGCTCGTGCTCACTTGTGTTTGCATGTGCACATGCGTTTGTGTCTTAACCATCGTCGTGGCAACGCCGTTGGACAGCACTTGCTCCTGTGCGCGACCAGCAGCAGCAACCGCGACCGTTGTCAGCAACTCCTCGCCACGTTGCTTGCTTTGCCAGCCATTGTCGCCACAGTTTTGCACCGCCCGACAGCATTGCGTCCCAATGAAGCAACAGTTTGATCAACCGTTCCATCGCCTGTGCGCCATCGCTTCACCATCACTGCTGTCGCGCCTGCGCCCGGCCAGTCAAGTCACCGGCGCCAAATTCATTGCTGCTACTTCCTTGGAAGCTCCGTCCTCTGGTCTATATAAGCAGCGAATATCTTGTGCAATATCGACTTCACCAGAATAAAGCTAAATCTCAGACCTTCTCGCTGTCGTCTTCTTCTCCGGCGAGACCAACTCAAGGCCTCACGGTGCCATCACGCTCCACTGAATCCCTTGCCAAATTGAAGCCAGCAGTGAGTATCTCTCTTTCCCCTGATTGTATTGTTGCATTGAATTGCTCTCCGGTGGACCCTAACGCCGGTGATCACCGGAATTGCCAAATGCCCTGTTCCGGCAATGCAGCCCGATTTACCCCAAATCAGCCCTCGATTCTGTAGAAGAAGATGATCAGTGAGCTATTTGAAGCAAGCCTGTGCATCCAGATTTCCAGATGGAGCTCGAATCAGAGGTTTTCCCAAATTTGAACTCCACTAGTCGCCGGCGATCGTCGCCAGGCCACACCGGCCATCCTCCGGCCAAATTGATCGTGCAGATAGCTTACTCATACCGCTCTTTCCCTCTCCAAGCTTGGAATTGAGTTCAAACTTCCTGTATCGAAAAACCCCAATTCCAGTGTCTTCTTCTCCGGCGCCTGCCACCAGAAATCTATTCCCGGCCGATCCAGCTTCAATCACCTGGTCCAACAGATGTGCCTCAACCTCTTGAGAATTTTTGTCTTCTAGCCCGATCTCTGAAACTGTCCAGATTTCAAGTTATAGCCATGCCAAGATTTTGTCCAGTGGCTTCACTGTGCCGTGTCGCCACCACATTTCTTCACCGATTTTCATCACCTTCCAGCGATCTTCAGCTCTGGAGCCTATTGAATCATTTGTTCCTGTTATCAATGCCTACCTCCCAGACAAAGTGGTGCATCAATTGCAGTCCTAGATCAAAAGTTATGGCAAGCCCTAGTTTCTGGCCATGTCAGATTCAATGCCAGGCTATGTCAGTCAGTGGCATTAGCTCTTTTCACCTCTTTCCAGTTGTGCAAACTGAAAATAACCTTGTCCCTTAGACTTGTGGAGTTGTGCTCTACATTTTATTCTACTGCCACAAGTTGAGATAATTCATCTGTCATCTATCGACCCTATGTCGATGCCTTGAACCGAATGTCGACCTAAAGACGTTCGCTGTTTTCGAGCGAACCAGTCGCAACCTTGATATCATTATGATATTTTGAGACATTTGGAACCTTGTAAACATTTGACAGCTAATCTTAACCTTGGTTTCCATAACCTAACCCTAATCAGCTTCTAAATCCAATCATTCCAGAATCATCAAGACTTCATCTTTGCATTATTGCATATAGTATAATAATGTCTTGAAAAGATTGTGATTATTGGTTGTTTATTTGATTGGAGAGCAGATCAAGAGCCCGAGTTCGAGGACTCCACTGCTGATCCAACATCAACTGCTGTATTTTACGACGTGGAAGGCAAGTCATATTCTTGGTCATCTCGAACCTATATTTTAAGAGTTGCTACAACATAACCTTGAATATAGATAATATTGCATGTGAAAGATTGGGAATGGTTGACTTATGAATTGGCAGTACTAGACTGGTTATTTGTGAAATGTGAAATAAACAAGTTTTGAGCCATGAACTATTATATATTTATATGTCTATATTCATGAAATAAAACCCCTAGCTGTGACCAGAAAATGGTATGGAATGGTGGTAGCACTGGAGGTGCTAAACTGCAAAGGATAACAGGCACTGAAGGTGCAGGGTTGTGGCTGGTCTGGTCACTGGCATATAAGGACTAGAACCTTGTATTGTACGTCTAGTGGCATGAACAAACGTGCTAACCGCAAGCCTGGTATGGGACAGGCCTGAACAAGTACTTATGTGAATCACACATGAAACCCCTGGATGAGATGGAAAATAATACACTAAACTCACGGGGTTCAGCTCCTCCACGTATTATGATCAAGCACGTTGACCCAGTAATGGGAAGAGGCTTAGGGGTGGGGTTATAACCCGCCACAACTGCGGTTTGTGTGAAGAAAACTGCAGGGTCAGGGGTGAATTGTAAGTGAAACATAACAAAAGTTCTTGTTATATCCACCTTGCCGCTCACAGTATGAAGTGAGTCAGGGGTCCAATCCTTCCGATAGGAAGGGCATGAAAGTGGATATATCTTGCGGGTAAATTGGTACCTCTCTACAGAGTTAAAAATGTATTCGAATACTTCGTGCTCCCGAGTTTTAGGAGTCTGCTGCGGTGGATTAAATCCACAGGGTGTGACACAAGTATATTTTCTAAATAAAATGTCTTAAATCAAGATTACCCAAATGACATGTGTTGTCATGATAAGGAGTGCTGCCGTGGGCTGTCGTGTGTCAACGTGTCGCAGTAGTGCGATAATCTAGTGAACATGAATTGCAATGCTATATTATGAAAAGTGCTGCCATGAGATAAGATAAGATGAGGTATGAAAGAAAAAGTTATTTTATAAACTGCCATATTTCTTTACTAGTCTAGGTTCATGTCATCACTACTATATGTATCTACTCTTACCTATGACTTGCTGAGTACGTAAGTGCTCACTCTTGCAATCTATCAATCAGTAGATGGAGCTTTCAATAATCAAGACGAAGGCATGGAGAATTTCTTGGATCCAGAAGGAGGAGTGTCAGTTCCGCCAGAGCCCTGATGTGTGTTGTTCTGCTGTCCACTTCTCTTTGTGGGTGGGTCACCTATCTTCTGCTGTGTAGATGTTATTTTGCTAAGCCATGTATGCCGCGAAGGCATTGTAATCTTTTTATGTAATATTAAGGCCAGCAGGCCACACTGCTTAACTATTTTGTAAGTTACTCTGTTGCAATGTGAATATACTCCTGTGCTTGACTTATCCTGGGAAGTCAAGGGTATGTGTATGCTATGCATATATGGGACTAGCTGCAGCGAGCTAGGTCTCTACAGGAGTAGTCGTAGTCCCAGTTTCGGGGCACGACAAAAAGTTGGTATCAGAGTAACATGAGAACTTGACTGTAGGACGACACCTTTAGGGATTGGCTGTGCCAGGAAGACGTAATTTATTTAGAAACTATTTGATTGAAAGCTTTATTTTGATAAAAATAATGAGCTTTGTAGCTCCTAAAAACTTTTATTTCAAAATCTTATTTGGATTTCTAAAAATCGGTAAGCTTGTGAGAGTGCGTTCTGTTGTTTCAGAGTGTCTTAGGGGTTGGTGTAGATAGAGCTAGTGATGCTCTTGGTAGTCTTGTGATTCGCTGTCGCTTTTGCAATGGTTAACTTGTGTATTATGGCTAATAGCCCAAATACTTTATGCATTAAAGTAGTCTGCATTATTTTCTGCACTGCTGTCTTAGTTGGCCCTAGTTAGTTAGATCAGTCTAAACCTTTTCAGAGCCACCATGGTTGATACAAGAAGAAGATCCCGAAGCAGTGGAGAAAACAGGGAACAGACTCCACAGGAAGAAGATACTAGGACAAGAGACCCTTTGTTTCAGCAAGAATCTCAGAGTTCCAATCCTCCACAGATGGAAAATATAGAGGGAGAGGGTCAGAAGTGAAGAATGCCTCAACAAGTACAACCACAACCAAACTCAACTAAAAGGAGAATTCCTACTGCCTCTAGTTTTCAACCATCATACCAGAACCAGACTCCCAGACCAATAAGAATGATGTGCCCCAATTGCAAAGGAAACCACCTTCAGAAGAGCTGTCCTCACGCGAGTGTCCAATGTTTTCATTGCGGACAGCGTGGGCATCGCAAAGAATTCTGTCCTTGGATTCAATTCCCTAGTTCCATAGCCAGATCTCAGGCAGAAAAGCCGTCAATAGCATCCAGAACATCACCACTGCAGAACCCCAAAGGAAACATACAAAGAAGAGGAGCCATGGCTACCAAAAGCAGAGGAAACCCTTACATAAACATTCAATGTTATCACTGTTGGCAGCGTGGACATCGTAGAAAATTTTGCCCTTGGATTCGACTTCCATCATCCATTGCCAGGTCACAGGCAAGAACACAACTAGAAGCACCCAGAGTACCAGTGTCACAACCACAGAATTTTAGAGGAACTCCACTAGGAAGAGGAGGAAGCATGGCCACCCAGGAGGAGGAAGAGATGGAACACAAACAACAATTCCAGGAGGAAAATTAAACTACATCTGAGAAGCTGGAAACACCACCGACATCCTTCAAGGTAGATTTTTGACTCAGTTGCATCTACCTTAATACTATTTGGTCCTGGTACTGCAAGTTCATGTTAAAAGCAATTACATCTGAAGTTGAAATGCATATAAAGCAAGTACCTTTAGAATACTCCATATCAGATTATATAAGTTCAGTGGGAAATCATTCAGAACAAGAAGCTACTTGGAAGAAGGAAGAGAATCTTCAGTGAACCTATCTCTATTCTTATCTTTCCTTGCCTTAGGTAAATCTCGGGGCGAGATTTCTTTAAGGAGGGTAGACCTATAACACCCTGAGTTTACGGGTGAAAACTTTCTTCATAAACAGCATGCATGTATCTATAGTAGTAGCCAGATCAGTATCTATCTCAAACCCTAAATCCCCAAATCATGATCAGATTGTTCAGATTTGATCTATCAGTTACCTTGAACCTAAAAGTCTTCAGAAGCCAGATTCAGTTCTATCTCTAACTTCCAGAATTATCAACTCCTTCGGTTTTCGAAAACAGAAATTAAGTTAATTACTCTAAGTTTCAGAAATTCAGATTTAATCAAAATCTTGACCAAGTTCAGACCAGATTATTCTTGGATTATGATCAAGGGTATGCCAATACCTTAAACCAAAAAGTTGGCAGTCAGATTTTATCATCTAAACTTTTTTCGCAAATCAGTCCAAAAGTATCGCAGATCAGACCTTTTCCAGATTTTCCAGAAGCCTGAAAAGGCAAAATGTTCCAAATCATCTCCAAATGTAAATTTGATTCAGCGAACACCTCCCAAATGCATTTCAACACAAATATCCCTTCTGTTCAGATTTCAAAATCTCATTTTAAATGCCAGAATTCGAAATCAATTGAAATACAGATTTCGAATACCCTAATCTACTCTAATTTCAATTTATATCAAAAATCATTCAAACATCTCAAACTTTATCTTCAATTTGTGCCAAATCATCTGTTGAATCAAGTTTGCCAAATCATCAGAATCAAATTCAACTCTAATCTTCTAAATCTCCAGAATTACAGATCAGTCCAATGTCAAGAATCAGATATTTCAATTAAGTCCATATTCGACCAGGATAGCAGCTAGTTCACGACCAGAGCTCGCCGTGATCCATGCGCCGTGCTCGCTCGCCGCCGGCCAAGCCTCGCCTGCGCCTGAGCTCGTGCTCACTTGTGTTTGCATGTGCACACGCGTCTGTGTCTTAACCATCGTCATGGCAACGCCGTTGGACAGCACTTGCTCCTGTGCGTGACCAGCAGCAGCAACCGCGACCGTTGTCAGCAACTCCTCGCCACGTTGCTTGCTTTGCCAGCCATTGTCGCCACTGTTTTGCACCGCCCGACAGCATTGCGTCCCGATGAAGCAACAGTTTGATCAACCGTTCCATCGCCTGTGCGCCATCGCTTCACCGTCACTGCTGTCGCGCCTGCGCCCGGCCAGTCAAGTCACCGACGCCAAATTCATTGCTGCTACTTCCTTGCAAGCTCTGTCCTCTGGTCTATATAAGCAGCCAATATCTTGTGCAATCTCCACTTCACCAGAATAAAGCTAAATGTCAGACCTTCTCGCTGTCGTCTTCTTCTCCGGTGAAACCAACTCGAGGCCTCACGGTGCCATCACGCTCCACTGAATCCCTTGCCAAATTGAAGCCAGCAGTGAGTATCTCTCTTTCCCCTGATTGTACTGTTGCATTGAATTGCTCTCCGGTGGACCCTAACGCTGGTGATCGCCGGAATTGCCAAATGCCCTGTTCCGGCAATGCAGCCCGATTTACCCCAAATCAGCCCTCGATTCTATAGAAGAAGATGATCAGTGAGCTATTTGAAGCAAGTCTGTGCATCCAGATTTCCAGGCTGAGCTCGAATCAGAGGTTTTCCCAAATTTGAACTCCACTAGTCGCCGGCGATCGTCGCCAGGCCACATCGGCCATCCTCCGGCCAAATTGATCATGCAGATAGCTTACTCATACCTCTCTTTCCCTCTCCAAGCTTGGAATTGAGTTCAAACCTCCTGTATCGAAAAACCCCAATTACAGTGTCTTCTTCTCCGGCGCCTGCCACCGGAAATCTATTCCCGGCCGATCCAGCTTCAATCACCTTGTCCAACAGATGTGCCTCAACCTCTTGAGAATTTTTGTCTTCTAGCCCGATCTCTGAAACTGTCCAGATTTCAAGTTATAGCCATGCCAAGATTTTGTCCAGTGGCTACACTGTGCCGTGTCGCCACCACATTTCTTCACCGATTTTCATCACCTTCCAGCCATCTTCAGCTCTGGAGCCTATTGAATCATTTGTTCCTGTTATCAATGCCTACCTCCCAGACAAAGTGGTGCATCAATTGCAGCCCTAGCTCAAAAGTTATGGCAAGCCCTAGTTTCTGGCCATGTCAGATTCAATGCCAGGCTATGTCAGTCAGTGCATTAGCCCTTTTCACCTCTTTCCAATTGTGCAAACTGAAAATAACCTTGTCCCTTAGACTTGTGGAGTTGTGCTCTACATTTTATTCTACTGCCACAAGTTGAGATAATCCCTCTATCATCCATCGACCCTATGTCGATGCCTTGAACCAAATGTCGACCTAAAGACGTTCACTATTTTTGAGCGAATCAGTCGCAACCTTGATATCCTTCTGATATTTTGAGACATTTGGAACCTTGTAAACATTTGACAGCTAATCTTAACCTTGGTTTCCATAACCTAACCCTAATCAGCTTCTAAATCCAATCATTCCAGAATCATCAAGACTTCATCTTTGCATTATTGCATATAGTATAATAATGTCTTGAAAAGATTGTGATTATTGGTTGTTTATTTGATTGGAGAGCAGCAGATCAAGAGCCCGAGTTCGAGGACTTCACTGTTGATCCAACATCAACTGCTGTATTTTACGACGCGGAAGGCAAGTCATATTCTTGGTCATCTCGAACCTATATTTTAAGAGTTGCTACAACACAACCTTGAATGTAGATAATATTGCATGTGAAAGATTGGGAATGGTTGACTTATGAATTGGCAGTACTAGACTGGTTATTATTGAAATGTGAAATAAACAAGTTTTGAGCCATAAACTATTATATATTTATATGTAACACCCTGAGTTTAGGGGTAAAAATTTCCTTTTTCGTAAATAGCATGCATGCATGTATCAGTAGCAATAGCCAGATCAGTATCTATCTTTAACCCTAAAATCTCCAAATCTAACCTGTGACCTCAAATCAAGATCAGATTGTTCAGATGTGATCTATCAGTTACTCTGAACTTAGAAGTCTTCAGAAGCCAGATTCAATTCCATCTCTAAATCCCAGATTTATCAACTCCATTCTGTTTTCGAAAATAGAATATCTTATATTACCCAAATACCCTAAGTTTCAGAAATCCAGATTTAATTAAAATCTTGACCAAGTTCAGACCAAATTATTCTTGGATTATGATCAAGGGTATGCCAATACCTTAATCCAAAAAGTTGACAGCCAGATTTCATCATCTAGACCTTTTTCGCAAATTAGTCCAAGAGTTATCGCAAATTAGTCCTTATCTGATATCTGAAAACCCAAAAAGGCTAAAATCTCCAGATTAACTCCAAATTCAGAATTTCTTCGGCAAATCCTTTCTAGATGCTATTTGAAACAAGTTCTTCTTCTGTGCAGATTTCAAGATCTCATCCTAATTACCATAATTCGAAATCGACAAAACTCAAATCTTACTTTACCCTAATTTACCCTATTTTTAGTCTGTATCAAAGAATATTCAAATGTGCCAAATTCTATCAAATGTTCTTGCCAAATATTTTGTTAAATATAATCTGCCATATCAGTGAAATCAAATTCAGTTTAAACCTTCCAAAACTCCAGATTCGCTGATCAGTCCTTTTTCCAGATTTCTAAAAGCGAGAAAAGGCAAAATGTTGCAAATCATCTTCAAATTCAAATCTGATTCAGGGAACACCTCCCAAATGCTTTTCAACACAAATTCTTCTTATATGAGTATCTCAAAATCAAACCCTAAATCCCAGAATTCGAGATCAATAAGATTCAGACTTATTTTACCCTAATCTACTCTGTTTTCAGTTCATATCAAAAGTCATCCAAATGTCTCAAACTTTATCTCCTAGCTGTGCCAAATCATCTATTGAATTAAGTATACCAAAACAGCAGAATCAATTCCAAATCAAATCATCCAAATCTTCAGATTTACAATTCAGTCCAAATCAAGAAAATCAAATATTGTAAATCAGCCCTATTCGACCAGGACAGCAGCTGCTGTGCACGACCAGAGATCGCCGTGGTTCCTTGCGCCGTGTTTGCTCGCCGCCGGTGAAGCTTCGCCGCACTCGTGACCGTGCATGCTTGTGTGTACGTGTCCTTGCTTCAGCCGTGCCGTGGCAACGCCGTGGCAGCGCCGTTGAACAGCATTTGCTCCTGCGCGCGACCAGCAACAGGCTTTTGTCAGCAACACTGTGCCACGTTGCCAGCCCTTGTCGCCACCGCTTGCTACAGCCTTGCAAAGTCCCGATGAACTGACACTGTGATCAGCTGCAAACTTGTCGCCGTCGCATCACCTTTCTTCGCTGTGTCTTCGCCGCTGATGTTCAGCACGCAACCAGTCTCCTTCCCAGCTGCCAAATCACTTCGTTGTCCCCTCTTCGTAGCATTGCCTGGCCTATTTAAGTGCTCCTGTGCTCAGCAGCTCCCTCAAACCTCACTGGAAATCATCCAAGTCCCAGAATTGCTGTTTTAGCCTTCTTCTCCGGTGAGCCGTCGAGGAGGCTTCACGGTGCCAGCTTCACCCGCTGCATCTCTCACCAAATTAACAGCACCAGAAGGTATAACTCATCTCCCTCATCGTGCTGTACCAACTAATTTAACACTCTTACACCTTATCGCCGATGATCGCCGGAAATGGCTGAAATTCGAAGAATGCCCTGTTCCGGCAATGCAGGCCAAATTACCTCGAATTAGCTCTCGATTCTGTAGAAGAAGTTGATCAGTGAGCCGTTTCCAGCAAGCCTGTGCATCAAGATCTCCAGATTGAGCTTCAATCGAAGCTTTCCCCAATTTTGAGCTCTCCAGAAACCGGCGATCGTCGCCAGGCTTCTCCAGCCATCCTCTAACAAAATTGATCATCCTAGTAGCTCCCTTATACTCCACAGATACTCCCTGAGCTTGGAATTAAGTTCAAACCCCCTACAGCAAAAACCCCCAAATCCTATGTCTTCTTCTCCGGCACAGTTCACCGGAAAAGTTTTCCCGGCCGTTTCAGCTCAAATCACTTTGTCCACCGTGTGTGCCTTAACCCCCTGAGTATTTTTGTCTTCTAGCCCGACACCTAAATCAGCCTAGATCAAAAGATATAGCCATGCCAAGATCTTGTCCAGAACTGCTCTAGTGCAACCAGTTCACCTCAGTTCATCACTGAATTTCATCACTTTCCAGCCATTTCTTGCCCTAGATTCTGCTGACTTAATTGTTCCTGTTATCCTTGCCTACCTCCCAGACAAAGTGGTGCATCATTTAGAGCTCTAGATCAAAAGTTATGCCAAGCCCTAGTTTCTGGCCATGTCAAGATCAATGCCACACTATGTCAGTCAGTGGCATTAGCCTTTTCACTCCCTTCCAGATGTGCATTTTGGGCATAACTTTGTCTCTTAGATTCCTGAGGTTGTGATCAGCATTTTCTTCTTCTATCACAACTTGATTTGAGCCCTTGAATTATATTTGCCGCTAAACCCTAACTTTTGACACTGTCTCAGTGCATGCCAGCCAATGGCATTGGCCTTGTTTACCCACTTCTGATTGTGCATTTTGAAAGCCACTTTGTCCACTGAATTTGTAGAGTTATGATCTACACTTTCTTCTACTGTCATAACTTGAGATAAGCTCTCTAGTTTTCCTTGAAGTTATGTCAGAACCTTGATCCGAATGTCAATCTGCTGACATTCATTGTTTTTGATCCAACCAACCGCAAAAATGATGTTCTTATTGCAACCTTGAGATCCTAAGAGCATCTAACACCCATCCTTAGCCAATTCTTTGAAACCATAGACTCTCGACTCAGTTCAACTTGCATTCTCAATTATCTCCAGTATCGTTCAGTTATCCTTGTTAAGCATATCTGCATATAGATCCTAAATCATTTTAATATATAAGTAATATTTGTGTGTATTGTTTGTTTGTCGCCAAGCAGACCCAGAAATCAAGTTCGAGGACTTCGCCGTTGATCCGTTATCAACTGTTGTTTCTTACGACGCAGAAGGCAAGTCATATCCTTGGTCATCTTGAACCTATATTTTAAATGTTGCTAAAACATAACCTTGAATATAGATAATATTGCATGAGAAAGATTGAGAATGGTTGATTTATGAATTGGCAGTACTAAACTGGTTATCTGTGAAATGTGAAATAAACAAGTTTTGAGCCATGAACTATTATATGTATTTATATATTTATATTCATGAAATAAAACCCCTAGCCGTGACCAGAAAAATGGTATGGATGGCTGTAGCACTGGAGGTGCTAGACTGCAAAGGATATGCAGGCACTGAAGGTGCAGGGTTGTGGATGGTTTGGTCACTAGCATATAAGGACTAGAACCTTGTGTTGTGCGTCTAGTGGCATCAACAATGTGCTAACCGCAAGCCTGGTATGGGACAGGCCTGAACAAGTACTTATGTGGATCGCACATGACACCCCTACTGGAATTGTGTAGTGATGCACGATAAACACGGAGTACGGCTCCCACACATATCACTGAAGGTGATCTCGCACGTTGATCCAGTAATGGAAATATATGTAGGGGTGGAGGTTAGGATACAGCCTACCACAACTGTGTTTCGCGGAGAGCCACAGGGTCAGGGGTGAATTGTAAGTCATACATAACAAAAGTTCTTGTTATCTCCACCTTGCCACTCACACATGGTTGTGAGGAGGGGTCTAATCATTTTGATAGGATGGGCTTGAAAGTGGAATATCTTGCGGGTAAATTGGTACCTCTCTGTAGAGTTAAAAACGTATTCGAATACTCCGAGCTCCCGAGTTTATAGGAGTCTGCTGCGGTGGATTAAATCCACGGGGTGTGACACAAGTACTATTTTTCTAAATAAAATATGTTTAATCAAGATTACCCAAATGACATGTGTTGTCATGATAAGGAGTGCTGCCGTGGGCTGTCGTGTGTCGACGTGTCGCGGTAGTGCTATAATCTAGTGAACATGAATGATGATGTTATATTATGAAAAGTGCTGCCATGAGTTGAAATAAGATGAGATGAGAAAGAAAAAGATTATTTTACAAATATCCATAATTCTTGACTAGTCTAGGTTCATATCATCTCTACTATATGTATCTACTCTTACCTATGACTTGCTGAGTACGTAAGTACTCACTCTTGCAACCTACAATTCAGTAGATGGAGCGTTCTACAACCAAGACGAAGACATGGAGGACTTCTTTGATCCAGAAGGAGGAGCGTCAGTTCCGCCAGAGCCCTGATGTGTGTTGTTCTGCCGTCCACTTCTCTTTGTGGGTGGGTCACCTATCTTCTGCTGTGTAGATGTTATTTTGCTAAACCATGCATGCCGTGAAGGCATTGTAATCTTCTTATGTAATATCAAGGCCAGCAGGCCACACTGCTTAACTATTTTGTAAGTTACTCTGCTGCAATGTGAATATACTCCTGTGCTTGACTTATCCTGGGAAGTCAAGGGAATGTGTATGCTATGCATATATGGGACTAGCTGCAGCGAGCTAGGTCTCTACAGGAGTAGTCGTAGTCCCAGTTTTGGGGCGCGACATTATATGTCTATATTCATGAAATAAAACCCCTAGCCGTGACCAGAAAATGGTGTGGAATGGTGGTAGCACTGGAGGTGCTAAACTGCAAAGGATAGCAGGCACTGAAGGTGCATGGTTGTGGCTGGTCTGGTCACTGGCATATAAGGACTAGAACCTTGTGTTGTACGTCTAGTGGCATGAACAAACGTGCTAACCGCAAGCCTGGTATGGGACAGGCCTGGACAAGTACTTATGTGAATCGCACATGAAACCCCTGCATGAGATGGAAAATAATACACTAAACTCAAGTCGTTCAGCTCCTCCACGTATTATGATCAAGCACGTTGACCCAGTAATGGGAAGAGGCTTAGGGGTGGGGTTATAACCCGCCACAACTGCGGTTTGTGTGAAGAAAACTGCATGGTCAGGGGTGAATTGTAAGTGAAACATAACAAAAGTTCTTGTTCTATCCACCTTGCCGCTCACAGTATGAAGTGAGTCAGGGGTCCAATCCTTGTGATAGGAAGGGCATGAAAGTGGATATATCTTGCGGGTAAATTGGTACCTCTCTGCAGAGTTAAAAATGTATTCAAATACTTCGTGCTCCCGAGTTTTAGGAGTCTGCTGCGGTGGATTAAATCCACAGGGTGTGACACAAGTATATTTTCTAAATAAAATGTGTTAAATCAAGATTACCCAAATGACATGTGTTGTCATGATAAGGAGTGCTGCCGTGGGCCGTCGTGTGTCGACGTGTCGCGGTAGTGCTATAATCTAGTGAACATGAATAGCAATGCTATATTATGAAAAGTGCTGCCATGAGATAAGATAAGATGAGGTATGAAAGAAAAAGTTATTTTATAAACTGCCATAATTCTTTACTAGTCGAGGTTCATGCCATCACTACTATATGTATCTACTCTTACCTATGAATTGCTGAGTACGTAAGTGCTCGCTCTTGCAATCTAGAAATCAGTAGATGGAGCTTTCAATAATCAAGACGAAGGCATGGAGAATTTCTTGGATCCAGAAGGAGGAGTGTCAGTTCCGCCAGAGCCCTGATGTGTGTTGTTTTGCCGTCCACTTCTCTTTGTGGGTGGGTCACCTATCTTCTACTGTGTAGATGTTATTTTGCTAAGCCATGTATGCCGCGAAGGCATTGTAATCTTTTTATGTAATATTAAGGCCAGCAGGCCACACTGCTTAACTATTTTGTAAGTTACTCTGTTGCAATGTGAATATACTCATGTGCTTGACTTATCCTAGGAAGTCAAGGGTATGTGTATGCTATGCATATATGGGACTAGCTGCAGCGAGCTAGGTTTCTACAGGAGTAGTCGTAGTCCCAGTTTCGGGGCGCGACATGGTAGCAACAATGGGTTCTGAGTTGCAAAAGCAATTCAAGAACGCTAATGCTTTTGACATGACTGTGGCTCTTTGAAAATTGTTCGAAAACTAGGCAAGGGTGGAAAGATATGAAACCACCAAGAAACTGTATGCCTGTAGACTGGCAGATAGTAGTGCAGTTAGCCCTCATGTAATGAATATGATTAGTTACTTTGAGAGCTTGGGTAAACTTGGTTACCCTCTTAGCCAAGAGTTGGCTACTGATATAATCCTCCAATCGCTCCCTTCGAGCTACGATCCTTTCATATTGAACTTCAATATGAATAATCTAGAGAAGCCTTTGCCTGAATTGCATGGGATGTTAAAGACAGTAGAGCAGAACATCAAAAAGAATCCTGATCATGGAATGATGTTTCAAAAGGGAAAGGCTTTCAAGACTTCCGCTTCAGATATTTATGTTATAGAAGTCAATATGGCTTCTTCTCCTTCTGATTCTTGGGTATTTGATACCTGTTCAGGAGCTCATATTTGCACTTCGTTGCAAGGTCTTAACAGGAGTAGAAGTTTGGCAAAGGCTGAAGTTCAACTTTGTGTTGGCAATGGAGCAAGAGTTGCTGCATTAGCCATTGAAACCTTTATATTGGCTTTACCTTCAGGATTGATTTTGGAGCTTAATAATTGCTATTATGTTCCTGCCATAAGCAAAAACATTATTTCTGTTTCTCGTTTGGAGAAGAAAGGTTTTGAATTCAGAATAAAGAACAATTGTTGTTCATTTTATTTGAATGATATGTTTTATGGATCAGCCCAATTGGAATATGGGCTCTATGTTTTAAATCTTGAAGTTCCTGTATACAATATAAATACCAAAAGGCTCAAAACAAATGATTTGAATCCAACATTCCTATGGCATTGTCGTTTAGGTCATATAAATGAGAAATGCATCATGAAGCTCTATAAAGATGGACTTCTAGACTCATTTGATTTTGAATCATATGACACATGCGAATCTTGTTTACTTGGCAAAATGACAAAGACATCTTTTACCGGTTCAAGTGAAAGAGCAAGTGATTTATTGGCCCTTGTACATTCTGGCCATGTCTGTTTTCTGGAGATGTGGTAGTAGGGAATGTTGTAGATCATGGCTCAAAGGACTTACTGGACAAAGTGGCATTTCAAGTGCTCAAATGAAACAAGTCTAAATCATCCAATGCCACTGGTGGACATGCACTGACATAGTGCTAGACATGGCCAGAAACTAGGGCATTGCATAACTTTTGACTCAGGACTCCAATTGATGCAAAACTTTGTCTGGGATTTAGGCATTGATAACAGCTACAAAACTCTCAACAGGCTCAAAGGCTGAAAGTGGCCGGAGTGTGGCCAAATCCGGTGAGCAAACACGGTGGCCTGAACATGAACTGAACCACTGGACAGCAACCTTGGCATGACCATAAGTTTTGATTCAGGTCGATTCAGAAGTCGAGCTCGTAGACAATATTGCTCAGGGTATTGAGATCTATCTAAGGGACAAAGTGTGCGGAGCTAGATCGGCCGGGGGAAAATTCCGGCGACCGGCGCTGGAGAAGATGACTCCTAAATTGGGCGTTTTCGGTTTAAAGGGTTTGAAGTCGATTGATTGCTTAGGGAGTGAGAGGGTGAGGTGAGGGCGCTATTTGCAAGGTTAATTCGGCCGGAGAGTGGCCGGAGAAGCTTGGCGACGAGGACCAGTTCACTGGTGGCACGCAAACTTCGGAAAGGCTATGATCGTTGCTCGATTTTGAAATCTAAGTTTGTAGGCTTGCTCAAAGGGGTGTACTGAACAATTCTCATCACTGGCACGAGGATTAATTCGGATAGAATCGGCCAGCATTGAGGAAACAGGGTATTTGGGGTTTTCCGACGATCGCCGGCGCTAGGGTTCGCCGGGGGCCAATTAGATGCCATGGTACGAAGAGAGGGATGAAGGAAGCTTACTGGTGGCGTTGGTTTGGAGAAAGAAGCTTCGGGCGAAGCTGGCACCGGTGGCCTCAGAAGCAACTCGCCGGAGAAGAAAGTCTTCACGGCGGCGCTGGAGAACTCGGTTGCTCTCTGGTGGTGGAGGCTAAGGTGCTCAACTACGGTGGTGTGTGAAGAAACGCTGGGCAAGGGGGGGCTTTATATAGCCACGGGGTGAAGCTCTCGGGAGCAGCAGCAATCACCGGGGGGGATTTTTCTTCTGGCGCTGGGGCGGTCATCGAGGTACTCCGGGACATGGCGGGGCTCTGCCAGAGGCGGAGCATCGCACGAAATCAAGATTCCGTCAGGAAGGCGAGGTGCTGATCTCCGGGATGGCAGCCATGTGGCGTGGGGCTTCTGGCAGCAGCAGGCACGCGCGCGCGCGCGGGGAAGAACACGGCACGGTGTGGTTGAAGCGTTCCACGGTGGCGGTACAGCTGTGCGCGGTTGATAGCTACGTGGCCAAGAAGGTGGCAGCGCGAGGAACTTCGCCGGCGGCGAGCTCAACGGCGCGGCAAATGGCGGGGCGCTGGTCGAACGAACACTGGTCGAATTGCTCTGGTCGAAAACGGCACAGGGACCTGGTTGCAAACTTTGGACTGATTTGTGACGGTTTGGACTAAACTGTGAAGGTTTTGGCTCGGGAATTTGGGCCTATGTGTAATTTCAGAGATCTGAAGGGCTGATTTAAACTTTGACTCTGCAGCTAAGTGCTACAAAATGTCTTAGACTCATCCAGAAGGAAAAATAGTAAAATCCGATAAGATCTGGTCGTTTTGGCAAAAATCAAAAACAGGGTAATTAGGGTAAACAGGGTAATTAGGGTTTGAAACTTTCGTCGAGGCTGAAACTAGGGTTTCGGTTGAGATTCTGGAATTCTCCCAGAAGGGGAAAATGTTCAGAAAAATGAAAGAGAGGTAATCACGTGATCCAATCTGGATTTGGAGATGATCTGAGACTTTTAGCCTTTTTGGGTTTTCTGAAACTTTTGAAAAGGACTAAATTGAAACACTTTTGGGCTGAAATGTGAAAATGATCTGGGGAAAGAAGTTTAGCAGCCAACTTTTTAGGTTAAGGTAGTGGCATACCTAAGATCAAGATAGGGTTGAGACAACAGGGATTTCAAAGAATATATGCTGACTCGTAAGAAGAAAAGATAGTCAAAAATAGGGATGTCACACCCCCTCCCTGGTTCCGGATAATACAGGGACTTCCCCCCGGCCGCGGGCGCGGGGAGCCTCGCTCTCGCACCGGTCGGGGGAAGAGACCCGCTGAAGAACCAGCCTCTCCGGAGGAGAGCCCGGACGTCCGGGAACTCAGCCCCAGTCGAGAAGAGAAGCGTCGCCACCGCCACTCCGGCGGACCTCTTGGGCCGCTCCCCGACTCCGATTATGAGGGTGTGTCCCCCGTCAAAGAAGACAGCGACCGGGGCTCTCCCTGGGAAGTGCAGGGTGCTAATCAGCCCTTGTGCCGAAGACTTCGTAGCATCCGGTGGCCGCGGCCCTACCGCCCCCCGCACATCGAGCACTATAACGGTGAGGCAGACCCTTACGAATTCGTGCAGGTTTACTCCACAGCCATCTCCGCGGCCGGGGGGGACGAGACGGTACAATGCAACGTCTTCCCCCTCTACCTCACCGGCATCGCCCGCTCCTGGCTCTACAACCTGAAGGCCGGCTCCATCAAGTCTTTCACGTAGTTCAAGCGGGAGTTCTGCGCGAACTTCCAGGGGAACTACGTGCGTCCCCTGGACTCCTCGCAGCTGTACACTGTCCGACAGAGGACTGGGGAAACCATCAGAAGCTTCTTCAAGCGCTTTGCTCAGGTGAAGAGCAAAGTGGCCCACGTCCTCGACTCTACGGTCATCGAAGCCTGCAAAAGCGGCATCCTCCCGGGGGAGCTCCACCGAAGGCTCTCCCGGAGCTGCCCCTCTTCGCCCAACGAGATCTTCAACGTACTCAAAAAGTACACTCAGGCGGAGGAAGACGACATCTGGAAGAAGACCCAGGGGGCTCCCGCCCCTGCAGACCGGGGGGCCAGGGATCCCCATAAGCGCCCCAGACATGGGGGGTGTAACGAGCCACGGCCTCGGGACACCTTTGTCCTCGAGGGCGGAGGCGGCTCGCGCGACCCCCCGAGGGGCAACCGCCCCTTCCCCAAGCCGAAAGGCCATGGGGGAGGACAGTCTTCGCGCGGCCATCAAGGCCCCGTGGGGAGAAGGCGGGAAGGACCGTGGTGCAGCTTCCACGGGTCCAGTACCCACGCTACCCGAGACTGCAGCCAGCTGCTGCAGCACTTCGCAGTGTTTCTCGACCAGCGCGGGCAGGGGGGGACACTGGCCTCCTTGCTCCCTCGGCCAGCTGTTCCGGCCCTTCCCGCTCCTGCGGGGGGTCAGCAGACACAGATGCAGGAGGGGGAGCCTTCAGAAGCTCTCCCCTTTCAAACTTCTCAGCGCCACATCAACGTCATCGTGGGAGGGCCCGCCTCCGGGCGGGACTCTAAGCGCCAGCATAAGGAGTACACGCGCGAGGTCAAGGTTGTGGGGGTGCTACACACATCCCCACCACCCAAGTGGTCGGACGTCCCCCTCACCTTCACGGTGGAAGACGCGCGAGGGGTTCGCTTCCCCCACGATGAAGCGCTCATTGTCTCCGCGACCATCTACAACTGCCACCTGGCCCGCATCCTCGTGGACGGCGGGAGCTCTGCCGACGTCCTATTCCTGAAGGCCTTCAAAGAGATGCAGGTGGATGAGAAGCTCCTGCAGCCTGCGTCCAGGCCCCTGCAAGGTTTTGTCCCGGGGAAGGCGATCCACCCCGTGGGCAAGGTAGATCTCCCAATAACATTCGGCACCCCGGAGAACTACCGGTCCGAGCTGGTCCGCTTCGACGTAGTGGACCTCCCCTCCTCCTACAACGCGATTATGGGGGGGACCACAATCAACCTGCTGGGGGCTGCCACCCATCAAAACTACCTCTACATGAAGATCCCCAGGCCGCATGGCGTGATCAATGTCCGGGGAGACCAAGACATGGCCCGTGCTCTATACGAGCGTGCTGCGGCCACAATCGGAAGCGTCAACCTCATAAAGACGCCCGGGGGGGAGGCTTCTCCCCCGGAACTAGACGTCGCTGCGCCACCACCCGGGAGGCCCCTCCTCAAGCCGCGTCCGGAAGGGGGCCTCCAGAAGGTCCTGCTGTCCCCGGGCGACGAAGACAAAACCGTCCGGATCGAGGCGGAGCTCCCCGAGGAGCATGCAGCGCAACTTGCGGCTTTTCTGGGCGAAAACTCTGATGTTTTTGCGTGGAAGCCTTCGGATATGTGGGGCGTCGCCCGGGAGGTCATTGAGCACAAGCTCACAGTGGCCCCCGATCATCCCCCGATCAAACAGAAGCTGCGGAAACTCTCCCTCGAGCGCCAAGAGGCAATCAAGGTGGAGATCACCCGGCTCCGAGTGGCGGGGTTCATTCCGGAGGTCCTGCACCCCGAGTGGCTCGCGAACCCCGTCCTCGTGAAGAAGTCAACCGGCAGGTAGCGGATGTGCGTGGACTTCACCGACCTTAACTGCGCCTGCCCCAAAGATAACTTCCCGCTCCCGCGGATTGACCAGCTCGTCGACTCTACCGCGGGGTGCGAGCTCATGAGCTTCCGAGACGCCTACTCGGGCTACCATCAAGTCCAGATGGCGGAAGAGGACAAGGAAAAGCCGAGTTTCATAACTCCCCTCGGAACCTTCTACTACCTCCATATGCCCTTCGGGCTCAAGAACGCGGGTGCGACCTTCCAGCGCCTCATGACGCTAGTCTTCAAAGATCAAGTCGGCCGCAACGTCGAAGTCTACGTAGACGACACGGTCGTCAAAAGTCCCCGCGCAGCCTCCCACATCGACGACCTGGCTGAAACCTTCCGCAACCTCCGCGCGTTTGGGCTGAAGCTCTACCCGGAGAAGTACGCCTTCGTGGTGCGCGGGGGGAAGCTCCTGGGTTTCCTCGTGTCGCAGCGGGGCATTGAGGCAAACCCCGAGAAGATCCGGGCATTCCTAGACATGCCCCCGCCGCGCTCCGTCAAGGACGTCCAGCAGCTCTTCGGCCACCTAGCCGCGCTAAGCCGCTTTGTCTCCCGGTTGGGGGAGCGAGGCCACCAGTTCTTCAAGATCCTCTGAGGGCTCAAGGGGTTCCGCTGGACCCCCGAGGCCCAGGAAGCCTTCAACGACCTCAAGAAGTACCTCACGAGCCCTCCAATGCTCGTGAGCCCGCCTCCAGAAGAGCCCTTACTCCTCTATCTCGCCGTGACCCCCGTCGCCGTCAGCACGGTCTTGGTGAAGGAGCAAGGGGGGCAGCAGCGTCCCATGTACTACGTGAGTGAGGCCCTCCTGATGGCGTCCCGGAAGCTTCGCCATTACTTCCTGGGTCACCCCATTACCGTCCCGTCGTCCCTCCCCCTGGGGGAGGTATTGCGGAACAAAGAAGCCACCGGCCGGATCAGGAAGTGGGGGGCCGAGCTCGCCCCCTTCTCCCTATCCCTTACTGGCCGCTCCGCCATCAAGTTGCAGGTCCTCGCCGACTTCATCGCAAAGTGCTCCCACCGCTGGGTCCGGGGACGAAGACCTCCCTGTGCCGCCCCGACGCAGTGATCATTGGACTCTCATGTTCGATGGGTCGCTGTGTCTCGCCGGGCTGGTGCCGGAGTATTCCTCCGGAGCCCCGAGGGGAAGGAGCTCGAGTATGCCGCGCGGCTCGAGTTCCCCGCAACCAACAACGTTGCCAAATACGAGGCTTTGCTCCTCGGGATGAGCCTTGCGCGCTCCCTGGGGATCCGGCGCCTCCTTGTCAAGGGAGATTCTCAGCTCGTAGTTTGCCAAATGGACAAGTCTTACCTATGCCATGACGCAAACTTAAGTCTTTATTTGCAGGAGGTGCGAAAGATGGAGAGGCATTTCGACGGCCTCGAGGCCCGGCCTATCCCGCGAAGGGACAATCCCTGGGCTGACACCTTGGCCCGGGCAGCAAGCGCCCGGGAATCGCTCCCCAAGGGGGCTTTCTTGGAAATCATCACGAAGCCCTCGGTGGCCTCCCCGGACACGGGCGACGAGCCTTACGTCCTGGAGGTCGCCGAGATCACCCGGGCTCCATCATGGATGGACCCCCTCATCTCCTTCATCAAGGGGGAGGGGGACCCTCCTAGTGAGACCAAGGCTAAGCGCCTCCGACCAAAGCCCGGGCATATCTCCTGCTGGACGGGAGGCTCTACAAGCGGGGGACTTCCACCCTCCTGCGCTGCCTCCCCCGGCTGGAGGGACTTCGACTTCTCGAAGACATCCACGCGGGGAGCTGTGGTTCTCACCTAGCCCCGCGTGCCATCGCGGCCAAGGCCCTCCGGCAGGGCTTCTACTGGCCCACGGTCATGCGCGACGCGCGAGACCTTGTCTCCGCGTGCGAAGCATGCCAGAAGATGGCCAAGGGCTCGAACCTCCCCCCTATAGCGCTGCAGACAATCCCCATCACATGGCCCTTCGTGCGCTGGGGGATGGACCTCTTAGGGCCCTTCGCCCCAGCGCCCGGAGGATACAAGTATGCGGTAGTCGCGGTCGACTATTTTACAAAGTGGGTTGAGGCGTAGCCTTTGGCCAGCATCACGTCCTGGGTCGTCCAGCGGTTTTTCTGGAAAAACGTCGTATGTCATTTTGGTGTCCCCCGGGAAATCACCGTGGACAATGGGACCCAATTCGACTCGGCTTATTTCCGGGAATTTTGC
Source organism: Pharus latifolius (assembly GCA_019359835.1). Classification (NCBI taxonomy): domain Eukaryota; kingdom Viridiplantae; phylum Streptophyta; class Magnoliopsida; order Poales; family Poaceae; genus Pharus; species Pharus latifolius. Next base: position 27,644,764 of record CM033330.1, on the reverse strand, counting down.
GAAGGCCTGGGGCTCGTCATCCACTTCGCCTCAGTGGCACATCCCCGGAGCAATGGGGCCGTCGAGAGAGTCAACGGCGTGATCCTACAGGGATTGCGCCGGAGACTTGAGCAAACCGCTTCTAAGCAGGGTGCATGGGCAGAGGAGCTCCCTAGCATCCTCTGCCCCATGCGCACGACCCCGTCCCGGGCGACGGGGCATACTCCCTTCTCCCTGGTCTACGGGGCGGAGGCAGTCCTCCCCCCGGAGATCGACTTCCGGTCACTGCGGGTCGAGCTCCTGGAGGGAGCCACGCCCGCAGCGTACCAGGGCAACGAGGCCAACCAGCGCCTAGAGATCGACCTCGTGGAGGAGGAACGCGACCGAGCGCTCCTCCGCCACGCCATCTACGAGCAAGAGATGGCGCGCGCGTACAACCAGCGCGTGCGCGAGGGAGCTTTCCGCCTTGGGGACCTTGTCCTCAAGCGCGTCACAGACCCCCAAGCCCAGGGGAAGCTCTCCCCCAAGTGGAAGGGCCTCTACAGGATGTCCGCGGTCCTGGGCTCGGGGGCTTACAAGCTCTCCAACCTTCAAGAGCAGGAGCTGAAGCACACGTGGAACTTGCATTTACTTCGCAAGTTCTATGTTTAGCCTTACGGGCCTGTCCCCTCCCCCGGAGCGATCACGCCGGAGGGGGAGGAGGGACACTGTACTTACCTTTTCCTCCCCTTTCGCGACTTCGCAGGGGGAGGCGCTGTACTTCATTTTGTTAGCAATGCATAGGTCTTGCTGTTCAACTTTCTCATTGCAGGTTCTTCTCATTACCGCCCCTAGCGGCGATGCCCTCCCCGTGAGGATGCCCTCCTCGTGAGGAAGTGGGCCCAGACCCAGCAAGTCCCTCCTGTAGGGCGGCTTACGATCAGCCCTCGTGGACTGAGGGTGTAAGCGGCAACCCGGTCCCCAGCGGCCGCGGTAACGAGTCACTTTGGGAGACTAGTCCCTGCCCAAACACTCAAGACCCGTCATCGGGCACTTCCTCCTCCGGAGTAGACGCTCTCCCCAGTGGGATGTCTACTGGCTTTCTTGGATATCTCTTCCTCTTCCGGGAGTAGACGCTCTCCCCAGTGGGACGTCTAATGGCTTTCTTGGATATCTCTTCCTCCTCCGGGAGTAGACGCTCTCCCCAGTGGGACGTCTAATGGCTTTCTTGGGTATCAGGTCTCCGGAGACTTTATTCCCGGCTCCCCGTTCTCACGGCGACCGGATGATTGCCTCCTGGCGACTTTACTCCCGGCTCCCTATTCTCATGGCTACCGGATGATTGCCCCCCGGCGACTTTATTCCCGGCTCCCCGTTCTCACGGCGACCAGATGATTGCCTCCCGGAGACCCTATTCCTGGCTCCCCGTCCTCACGGCGACCGGATGATTGTCTCTCGGAGAAGTTACGAATTTCTCGAACATTTCTTCCCCGGAGACCTTATTCCCGGCTCCCGGTTCTCACGGCGACCGGACGATCATCTCCCAGGAAGCTCACCTCCGGAAATCTCATCCGGTTTTTCTTGGGTTTCCTACACACGAGGCCTTATTCCCGGCTCCCCATTCTCACGGCGACCGGACGATTGTCTCCCGGAAGGTCTTTCCCTTGGAAACCTCGTTCTAAAATTTTCTAACTTAGAAAAATTCCTATGCTACAGGTTGTCTTCACCCCGGGGGCCTCGCTACCCCCACAACGCGCGGAGCTACCCCCCGGCCCGCTGTGGGCGGGGGGAATAAGGAACCCCCGGGTCTCGACCGCACCGCCCACGAGCAAACTTAGCTCACTCTTGTGTAAAGGAGTCGTCCAGACCATCCAAGAAGAAAAAAATAAAAAGACAACGAAAGAAGAAGCAAGTAAACAGCTTTATTGATTGTCAAACCCGGAGGACATCTTCCCCCTCCGGTGGGCTTCGAAAACGGTACAACCCGGGCTCTAACCCGGGGGATCCTCTACATCCTGAGGTTCCTACGCCTAATACTCCCGGAGGCTCTCCGCTAGCTCCCGGGCCAAGTCCCGGTACAAGGCGCGCACGCTGCGCCGAGCGTCCCGGAGCACATCTTCGTGCCAGAACTCGTATTCTGCCGGTGAAAGTATCCGGAGAGCAGGTATCATCCGGAACCCCAGACACGGAGGGGACAATTCGGCGCGATGATTGTCAAAATTGTCCAAGTGCCACTCCGGATGCCACCTTAACCGGACGGGCTCCCGGATGGCGTCCCCGCTGCGCTCCCCGGAGATGAGGCTTAGCAATATTAAAGCCGCTTGGGCGTCCCCCGGAGAGCCCCTCCCGGACCTTCGCCCGGGAGCAACCTCCCGGGAACCCTGGTAACATTGCATTCAATTCAAAGACTTAGAAAAATTTCTAACTCTATTGCATTCAAAATATCTTTTTACAAGTGTCCGGGGCTTCTTCTAAGAAGCTACCGGGATCAAAAGTCCTAAGAAAACAAAAGGGTCCTATCTAAAGACCCGGGGGGAGGCTCATACTCTTTCATTGGCGTCCTCCCCCTGGGGGGCCTCCCCCGAGGCCGGGGCTGGGGCGTCCACTGCCGGAGGCGCCGGTGCCGGGAATCTGTCGCGCCCCGAAACTGGGACTACGACTACTCCTGTAGAGACCTAGCTCGCTGCAGCTAGTCCCATGTATGCATAGCATACACATACCCTTGACTTCCCAGGATAAGTCAAGCACAGGGGTATATTCACATTGCAACAGAGTAACTTACAACATAGTTAAGCAGTGTGGCCTGCTAGCCTTAATATTACATAAGAAGATTACAATGCCTTCATCGCATACATGGTTTAGCAAAATAACAACTACACAGTAGAAGATAGGTGACCCACCCACAAAGAGAAGTGGATGGCAGAACAACACATCAGGGCAATGAAGGGACCGACACTCCTCCTTCTGGATTCAAGAAGTTCTCCACGCCTTTATCTTGATCATTGAACGCTCCGTCTATTGATTTGTAGGTTGCAAGGGTGAGCACTTACGTACTCAGCAAGTCATAGGTAAGAGTTGATACATATAGTAGTGATGATATGAACCTAGACTAGTCAAGAATTATGGATGTTTGTAAAATAATCTTTTTCTTTCATACCTCATCTCATCTTATCTCATGGCAGCACTTTTCATAACATAACATCATCATTCATGTTCACTAGATAATAGCACTACCGCGACACGTCGACACACGACAGCCCACGGCAGCACTCCTTATCATGACAACACATGCCATTTGGGTAATCTTGATTTAACACATTTTATTTAGAAAATAGTACTTGTGTCACACCCCGTGGATTTAATCCACCGCAGCAGACTCCTATGAACCCAGGAGCTCAGAGTATTCGAATACGTTTTTAACTCTGCAGAGAGGTACCAATTTACCCGCAAGATATTCCACTTTCAAGCCCATCCTATCAATATGATTAGACCCCTCCTCACAACCATGTGTGAGTGGCAAGGTGGAGATAACAAGAACTTTTGTTATGTATCACTCACATTTCACCCCTGACCCTGTGGATCTCTCGCGAAACACAGTTGTGGCGGGCTATACCCCCACCCTTTTCTCATTTCCCCATTGCTAGGTCAAATATCAGATCACCTTCAGTGATAGTGTGGGAACCGTCCCTTATGTCAATCATCACAACACAACTCATGCAGGGGTTTCATGTGCGATCCACATAAGTACTTGTTCAGGCCTATCCCATACCAGGCTTGCGGTTAGCACGTTGTTCATGCCACTAGACACACAACACAAGGTTCTAGTCCTTATATGCCAGTGACCAGACCATCCACAACCCTGCACCTTCAGTGCCTGCATTCCTTCGCAGTTTAGCACCTCCAGTGCTACCACCATCCATACCATTTTCTGGTCACGGCTAGGGGTTTTATTTCATGAATATAAATATATACATATATAATAGTTCATGGCTCAAAACTTGTTTATTTCTCATTTCACAGATAACCAGTCTAGTACTGCGAATTCATAAATCAACCATTCTGAATCTTTCTCATGCAATATTATCTATATTCAAGGTTATGTTTTAGCAACATTTAAAATATAGGTTCAAGATGACCAAGGATATGGCTTGCCTTCCGCGTCGTAAGAAACAACAGTTGATGACGCATCAACAGCGAAGTCCTCAAATTCAGCTTCTGGATCTGCTCGACGACAAACCAAATAATACACACAATGATTACTTATATATTAAAATGATTTAGGATCTATATGCAGATATGCTTAACAAGGATGATTGAACGATACTAGAGATAATTTAGATTGCAAGCTGAACTGAGTTGAGATATAGGGTTTCAAGGAATTGGCTAAGGATGGTGTTAGATGCTCTTAGGATCTCAAGGTTGCAATAAGAACATCAGTTTTGTGGTTGGTTTGATCGAAAACAGCGAATGTCAGCAGATTGACATTCGGATACAGGCTCTGACATAACTTTCAAGAAAACTAGAGAGCTTATCTCAAGTTATGACAGTAGAAGAAAGTGTAGATCATAACTCTACAAATTCAGTGGACAAAGTGGCTTTCAAATTGCACAATCAGAAGTGGGTAAACAAGGCCAATGCGATTGGCTGGCATGCACTGGAACAGTGTCAAAAATTAGGGTTTAGCAACAAATATAATTCAAGGGCTCAAATCAAGTTGTGATAGAAGAAGAAATTGCTGATCACAACTTCAGGAATCTAAGGGACAAAGTTATGCTCAAAATGCACATCTGGAAGGGAGTGAAAAGGGCTAATGCCACTGACTGACATAGTCTGGCATTGATCTTGACATGGCCAGAAACTAGGGCTTGGCATAACTTTTTATCTAGAGCTCCAAATGATGCACCACTTTGTCTGGGAGGTAGGCAATGATAACAGGAGCAAATCATTCAACAGGATCCAAAGCTGAAAATGGCTGGAAGGTGATGAAATTCAATGAAGAAAAGTGGTGGCGACACGGCACAGTGAAGCCACTGGACAAAATCTTGGCATGGCTATAACTTGAAATCTGGGCAGTTTCAGGGATTGGGCTAAAGACAAATATTCTCAGGAGGTTGAAGCACACTTGAATGACAAAGTTTAAGAAGCTGAAACGGCCGGGAATAGGTTTCCGGTGAACTATGCCGGAGAAGAAGCACTGCCATTTGGGGGTTTTCGATTTTGGCCGAATGAACTCGATTCCAAGCTTGAGGAGTCATAGAAGGGTAAGAGAAAGTCACCTGCACAATCAATTTGGCCGGATGATGGCCGGTGTGGCCTGGCGACGATCGCCGGCAACGGGTGAAGTTCAAAATTGGGGAAAGCTTCGATTGAAGCTCAATCTGGAGATCTGGATGCACAGGCTTGTTGGAAATGGCTCACTGATCATCTTTCTTCACAAGATCGAGAGCTGATTCGAAGTAATTTGGCCTGCATTGCCGGAACAGGGCAATCGGGAATTTTTGGTGATCGCCGGCGTTAGAGGTCACCGGTGAGCAATTCAATGTAACAGCACAATCAGGTGGATGAGAGGTACTCACTACTGGCTTCAATTTGGCAGGAGGTGCAGTGTAGCGTGCTGTCACCGTGAGGCCTCGAGCTGGTCTCGCGCGGAGAAGACGACTGCAGCGGAGGTGATTTGGAATTTGGGTTAAGTCCTGGTGAAGAGGAGATGATACAAGGTATGGCTGCTTAAATAGAGCAGTGGGCGAAGCTTGCAATGAAATGGCAGCAATGAATTTGGCGTCAGTGATTTGATTTGCCGGGTGCAGATGCAACAACGGCGAGCGGTGACGAGACGGTGCACAGGCGGTGCAAAGCTGTTCATTGTTGCTTCATCGGGACTCAACAATGTCGGGCGGTAAAAGGCGGTGGCGACAAGGACTGGCAAAATAAGCAACGTGGCGCAGTGTTGCTGACAAAAGCCTGTTGCTGGTCACGCGCAGGAGCAAATGCTGTTCAATCGGCGATGCCACGGCATTGCCACGGCAAAGGCTAGGACACGGACACGTGCGCACAAGCATGCACGGTCAAAATTTCAGGCGAGGCTTGGCCGGCGGCGAGCAAACACGGCGCAAACGTACGGCGAGGCTCTGGTCGTGCACAGCAGCTGCTGGTCGAATCTGGATTCATTTGCAATTTTCAATTCTCGATTTGGACTGAATTGTAAATCTGATGATTTGGAAGGTTACATCTGAGATTGATTGCACTGATCTGGTAGACTTGATTCAACAGATGATTTGGCACAGATAGAAGATAAAATTTGAGATGTTTGAATGATTTTTGATATGAACTGAAAACAGAGTAAGTTTGTGTAAAATAAGTCTGAATCTTATTGATCTCGAATTCTGGGATTTAGGGTTTGATTTTGAGATACTCATAAAAGAAGAATTTGTGTTGAAAAGCATTTGGGAGGTGTTCCCTGAATCAGATTTGAATTTGGAAATGATTTGCAACATTTTGCCTTTTTAGGCTTCTGGAAAATCTGGGAAAGGACTGATCTGCGATAGTCTTGGACTGATTTGCGAAAAGAGTCTAGATGATGAAATCTGGCTGCCAACTTTCTGGTTTAAGGTATTGGCATACCCATGATCATGTTCCAGGAATAATCTGATCTGAACTTGGTCAAGATTTTGATTAAATCTGTATTTTTGAAACTTAGGGTATTTAGGTAATATAAGATATTTCTGTTTTCGAAAACAGAAAAGAGTTGAAAAATCTGGAAGTTAGAGATAGAATTGAATCTGGGTTCTGAAGGCTTTTTGATTTAGGATAACTGATAGATCAAATCTGGAAAGTCAGATCTTGACTTGGGGTCACATGATAGATTTTGGAGATTTTAGGGCTAGAACAGAATAAAACTAAGGCTGATTTGGTTCATCTAGAAGAGACATATGCCTGCATGATTTTTAAGAAAGAAACTTTTCACCCCAAAACTCAGGATGTTACAGAATCTCAGCCGGATGATCCGGTCGTAGAAATCTAGGGCGAACTGCTCCACCTCCCGGTGCGAGGGATTGAAGAACTCGGGGAAGCTCCGCGGGATGCGGCCCCCGATCGCCCGGGCGCCCACTCCCCGGTGCTCGACGAGCCCGGCCGCGGCCGCAATGATGGGGATCACAGAGACTTGTGCGTTAAGAAAACACACAGCCTCCGCGAGCATGGCCGGGGGCACCTCCGAGCCACCCCCGGAGCCTAGGCTTACGCCAAGGCTCTCGAGGGCCGAGCGGACGGAGTGGCCCGCGTCCACCACCACCCGGATGCTCGATCCCTCGAGCTCCTGGAAGGCCTCCTCCCTCGCCTTCGCCTCCTCTCAGAGGCGGCCGTTCACAGTCTCCGAGATGTGAACCTGGGCTCGGACCCGGGCCAGCTCCCGGAGAGCTTCGTCCCGCTGGCCCAGGTAGGCGGCGGCCTTGTCCTCCTCGTCCTTGAGCAGCCGGATGACGCGCTGCTCAACGCCCCAGGTAATCGCCGCCCCCTATAAATTCCAGAGTTAGAAAAATTTTGGATGCAGAGGACCAAGAGAAAGCGACAACCGCTTCGGGTGAATACCTGGGCTTGAAGGGACCGGAGCTCCGAGAAATGCTCGTGGAGCGTCCCCCCCGCGACGAAGGCCTGGACCTTTGGGGTCTGCAGGCCTTCCGCATAACGTTCGAACTCCCCTGCGGAAAGCAGGGGGGTCTCCCGCCCAGCGCTTGTCCCGCCACGGCCAGTAACGGGCTCCCGGACTTGGGCGCCCGGTATGACCTCGGTCGGGGTGACGGTCGTCGTCATCTTCATCGCCGAAGTGCCCCCCGGGGAAGTGGTCGAGGACTCTTCGGAGGGGTCCCTCGCCGGGGGGGATCATCAGCCCTTTCCCCTTCTCGGGTGGGAGGGCCCCCGGGGCCCCCGCTTCCGGCGGGACCTCACAGAGCGAGGGGCTCCCCCCCTCGTCCACGGGCCACTCCACCCTCGGAGGTGAAGTCTCCGCGAACCTCTCCTCCGGTTTCTACGGCTCCAAGGGTGCCGGGGGCACCGGGAGGACTGCTACTGAAGGTGGCGACAGGGCGTAGTCCGCCGAATCGGACAACGCCCCACCCGCAGCCGGCTCCTTCCCCCGGGCCTCGACGGGGCTCTTCGGGGGAGGGGGTGTTGCTTCTTTTCGGGCCGGTGCCCGGGCGCGCTCGGTCCCGGAGGTCTCGTCCCGGGGCTTCGCCGGTGTCGTTGCCGGCGTTGTCGACGGGCCGGGGGCTTTCTGGACTCTGGCCTTCTTAGGCTCAGAGCCCCCGGCCGCATCCTTCCCCCGCTTGTGCGACCCGGGGGTGGGGAGGGGCTTCCTCTCCGGCAGCATCAGCCCGTATGCCTCAGCCACCAAGTTCCGGGGAGGACCCTCCCCCACGAGGCGCACGACGCGCTCGTGCTCGTCGGTGAAGTACCTCCCCAGGAGGTTTTCCGCCTTCTCCTGCGTCGCCGGGTACGGCCGGACTACAAGAGGTAACGAGTTAGTCAAATTTTCAAAAATTTGTAAATGCAATAAAGCAGGTTACCGGGACTTACGTCGGGTCACCAGCTTGACCGGGGGCCACTGCTCCGGGCCCATGCCGATCCCCCTTCTCCCGCGTGAGAAGGGGGAGATCCTCAGGAGCATCATCTCCTCGGTGGCGTCCCGCATAGAGCGGGTCTTCCGGGAGATGATCACCTTGCCGAGGAGCTCGAGCTCCTCGTCCGTCCGCACCGGAGGCTTCGGCGTGGACGACCGACTGTAGGAGGTGGGCTCAGGGGCGTACGTCACCTCGACGTCCCAGACCCGGAGGTAGAACCACCTCAGGATCCAATCGCCCCAATGGTCCCGGCAGGCTGCCGCCTGGTAATCGGCCACCCGGGACGGCAGCATCTACACCATCACCGAGCCGAAGGGGGCCTTGGGTGCCCCCTTCACCAGGTGGGAGCTCTGCGCCGCCGGTTCGTAGAAGTATCAGAAGACGCGTAGGGTGGGCTCTCTCCCGGTCGCCGTCTCGAAGAGCCAGATGAAGAGGCCCATCCAGACGATCGCGTTCGGGGTGAGATGGTTTAGGGCCACCCGGTACTCCTTCAAAAACTCCCGGAGCATGGGATGCACCGAGAGCCGGAGCACCGCCTCCAGGAAGGCCTCAAAGGCCACGATCTCTCCGGGCCTGGGGCAGGGGGCTCCGACCTTCTTCACGGGGACCCGGATGTCCCCGTCCCCCATGACTCCCCGTTCGACCATGGACTCCGCATCCTCGGCCGTAAACTCGGACACCCAGAGGGAGTCCGGGGCGACCTCCTCCGGGGGCACCTCGGTCGTCTTCGCTCAACCCTTCGGTGCCATCAGGTTAGTTTTTCCGGAGGCTAACTTTTCAGGAGGCTACGTGTAAAGGTTCCGGACGCTTGGTACCGGGCGCTAGCTACCGGGAAAGAGCTACCGGAGGAGAGCTACTGGGAGAGCTAAACTCGCTAATGATGAGAAGTTTGGAATGAAGTTCTCGGGCCCCCTAAGGCCCTATTTATAGGGGCGAGCCGTGGTCCAGATGGGCACCACGTGGCACCCCGCGGAGCAATCTGGACCGTTGAAGTTCAAACCGCGCGTGGGAAATGAAGGGACTGGCGCGCGAATTGAGGCGCCGGTTCGAACCGCGAGCGCATTTATGGCGAAACGTCGCGGCCTTAAGCGCGAGGCACGGAAGCCGAAGTGTCACGGCTCCGGTGGCTTGGTCCCGAGATTTTCCCGGTGACATGTACCAAACCCACCAGGGACTCGAGCATTGTCCCCGAGGGGCATGGGTGGCAGCTGCCGGGGGAAATCTCCGCGAGCCTAAGTTCAGGAAAGTTGCGTCACATGCGCCCGGGGATATGGCCTCAGGTGCCTCCCCGGGCGCCGCCTTTTGGCCCCCGGGACCTGGCCTCCGGTGCCGTCCCGGGCGCCGCCATTTGCCCGGGGACTAGGCCTCCGGTGCCTCCCCGCGTGCCGCCTTTTTGGCCCCCGGGACCTGGCCTCCGGAGCCGCCATTTGCCCGGGGACCTGGCCTCCAGTGTGTCCCCGGGCGCCGCCATTTTGGACCCCGGGACCTGGCCTCCGGCGTCGTCGCGGGCGCCGCCATTTGCCCAGGGACCTGGCCTCCGGTGCTTCCCCGGGCGACACCTTTTTGGCCCACGGGGACCTGGCCTCCGGTGCCTCCCCGGGCGCCACCTTTCAGGCCCCCGGGACCTGGCCTCCGGTGCTGATCCCGGGAGTCACTTTGTTGGCCCCCGGGAGCTGGCCTCCGGCGCCGTCCTAGGCGCCGCCATTTGCCCAGGGACCTGGCCTCCGGTGCCTCCCCGGGCACCACCTTTTTGGACCCCGGGACCTGGCCTCCGACGCCGTCCCAGGCGCCGCCATTTGCCCGGGTACCTAGCCATTGGTGCCTCCCCGGCCGCCGCCTTTATGGCCCTTCGGACCTAGCCTCCGGCGCCGTCCCGGGCGCCGCCATATGCCCAGGGACCTGGCCTCCGGTGCCTCCCCGGGCGCCGCCTTTTTGGCCCCCGGGCACCTCGCCTCCGGCGCCGTCCCGGGCGCCGCCATTTGCCCGGGGACTAGGCCTCCGGTGCCTCCTCGGGTGCCACCTTTTTGGCCCCCGGAACCTAGCCTCCGGAGCCGGCATTTGCCCGGGGACTTGGCCTCCGGTGCCTCCCCGGGCGCCCCCTTCTATGGCTCCCGGGACCTGGCCTCAAGTGCTGGTCCCGGGAGTCACCTTTTTGGCCCCCGGGACCTGCCCTCCGGTGCCGTCCCAGGCGCCACCATTTGCCTGGGGACCTGCCCTCCGGTGCCTTCCCGGGCACCGCCTTTTTGGCCCCCGGGAACTGGCCTCCGGCGCCGTCCCAGGCGCCGACATTTGCCCGGGGACCTGGCCTCCGGTGCCTCCCTGGGAGCCGCCTTTTTTGCCCCGGGGACCTGGCCTCCGGCGCCGTCCCGGGTGCCGCCATTTGCCCGGGGACCTGGCCTCCGGTGCCTCCCCGGGCGCCGCCTTTTTGGCCCCCGGGCACCTCGCCTCCGGCGCCGTCACGGGCGCCGCCATTTGCCCGGGGACTAGGCCTCCGGTGCCTCCCCGGGTGCCGCCTTTTTGGCCCGCAGAACCTGGCCTCCAGAGCCGCCATTTGCCCGGGGACCTGGCCTCCAGTGTCTCCCCGGGCTCGGCCTTTGTGGCCCCTGGGACCTGGGCTCCGGCGCCGTCCCGGGCACCGCCATTTGCCGGGGAACCTGGCCTTCACTGCCTCCACGGGCGCCGCATTTTTGGCCCCCGGGACCTGGCCTCCAGCGCCGTTCCGGGCGCCGCCATCTGCCCGGGGACCTGGCCTCCGGTGACTCCCCGGGCGCCGCCTTTTTGGCCACCGCGAACCTCGCCTCCGGCGCAGTCCCGGGCGCCGCCATTTGCTCGGGGACTATGCCTCCGGTGCCTCCCCGGGTGCCGCCTTTTTGGCCCCCGGGACCTGGCCTCCGGAGCCGCCATTTGCCCGGGGACTGGCCTCCAGTGTCTCCCCGGGCGCTGCCTTTTTGGCCCCCGGGACCTGGCCTCCGGCGCAGTCCCGGACGCCGCCATTTCCCCGGGGACTAGGCGTCCGGTGCCTCCCCGAGTGCCGCCTTTTTGGCCCCCGGGACCTGGCCTCCGGAGCCGCCATTTGCCCGGGGACCTGGCCTCCGGTGCCTCCCAGGGCGCCGCCTTTTTGGCCCCCCGGGACCTCACCTCTGGCGCCGTCCCGGGCGCCGCCATTTGCCCGGGGACCAGGCCTCCGGTGCTTCCCCGGGCGACACCTTTTTGGCCCCCGGGACCTGGCCTCCGGCGCCGTCCCGGGCGCCGCCATTTGCCTGGGGACCTGGCCTCCGGTGCCTCCAAGGGCGCCACCTTTTTGGCCCCCGGGACCTGGCCTCCGGCGCCGTGCCGGGCGCCGCCATTTGCCGGGGAACTTGGCCTCCACTGCCTCCCCGGGCACCGCCATTTGCCCGGGGACTAGGCCTCCGGTGCCTCCCCGGGTGCCGCCTTTTTGGCCCCCGGGACCTCGCCTCCGGAGCCGCCATTTGCCCGGGGACCTGGCCTCCGGTGCCTCCCAGGGCGCCGCCTTTTTGGCCCCCCGGGACCTCGCCTCTGGCGCCGTCCCGGGCGCCGCCATTTCCCCGGGGACCAGGCCTCCGGTGCTTCCCCGGGCGACACCTATTTGGCCCCCGGGACCTGGCCTCCGGCGCCGTCCCGGGCGCCGCCATTTGCCTGGGGACCTGGCCTCCGGTGCGTCCAGGGGCGCGACCTTTTTGGCACCCGGGACCTGGCCTCCGGTGCCGTCCCGGGCGCCGCCATTTGCCCGGGGACTATGCCTCCGGTGCCACCCCGGGCGCTGCCTTTTTGGCCACCGGGAACCTCGCCTCCGGCGCCGTCCCGTGCGCTGCCATTTGCCCGGGGACTACGCCTCCGGTGCCTCCCCGGGTGCCGCCTTTTTGGCCCCCGGGACCTGGCCTCCAGTGTCTCCCCGGGCGCCGCCTTTTCGGCCCCTGGAACCTGGCCTCCGGCGCCGTCCTGGGCGCCGCCATTTGCCTGGGGACCTGGCCTCCGGTTCCTCCCCGGGCGCCGCCTTTTTGGCCCCCGGGAACCTCACCTCCGGCGCCATCCCGGGCGCCGCCATTTGCTTGGGAACTAGGCCTCCGGTGCCTCGCCGGGTGCCGCCTTTTTGGCCCCCGGGACCTGGCCTCCGGAGCCGCCATTTGCCCGGGGACCTGGCCTCCAGTGTCTCCCCGGGCGCCGACTTTTTGGCCCTCGGGACCAGGCCTCCGGCGCCGTCCCGGGCGCCGCCATTTGCCTGGGGACCTGGCCTCCAGTGCCTCCCCGGGCGCCGCCACTTGCCCGGGGACCTGGCCTCCGGTGCCTCCCCGGGCGACACCTTTTCGGCCCTCGGGAGCTGGCCTCCGGCGCCGTCCCGGGCGCCGCCATTTGCCCGGGGACTTGGCCTCCGGTGCCTCCCCAGGCGCCGCCTTTTGGGCCCCCGGGACCTGGCCTTCGGCGCCGTCGCGGGCGCCGCCATTTGCCCGGGGACCTGGCCTCCGGTGCCTCGCGGGCGCTGCCTTTGGGCCCCCAGGACCTAGCCTCTGGCGCCGTCGCGGGCGCCGCCATTTGCCTGGGGACCTGGCCTCCAATTCCTCCCCGGGCGCCACCTTTTGGCCGCTGGGACCTGGCCTCCGGAGCCGCCATTTGCCCGGGAACCTGGCCTCCGGCGCCGTCCGGGGCGCCGCCATTTGCTCGGGGACCAGGCCTCCGGTGCTTCCCCGGGCGACACCTTTTTGGCCCACGGGACCTGTCCTCTGGCGCCGTCCCGGGCGCCGCCATTTGCCCGGAGACCTGGCCTCCGGTGCCTCCTGGGGTGCCGCCTTTTTGGCCCCCGGGACCTGGCCTCCGGCGCCGTCCCGGGCACCGCCATTTGCCCGGGGACCAGGCCTCCGGTGCCTCCCCGGGCGCCGCCTTTTTGGCCCCCGGGACCTGGCCTCCGGCGCCGTCGCGGCCGCCGCCATTTGCCCGGGCTCCTGGCCTCTGGTGCCTCCCCGGGCGCCGCCTTTTGGCCCCCGGGACCTGGCCTCTGGCACCGTCCCGGGCGCAGCCATTTGCCCGGGGACCTGCCCTCCGGTGCCTCCCCGGGCGCCGCCTTTTTGGCCCCCGGGACCTGGCCTCCGGGACCTGGCCTCCGGGACCGTCGCGGGCGCCGCCATTTGCCCAAGGACCAGGCCTCCGGTGCCTCCCCGGGTGCCACCTTTTGGCCCCCTGGACCTGGCTTCCGGCACCGTCGCGGGCGCCGCCATTTGCCCAAGGACCTGGCCTCCGGTGCTTCCCCGGGTGCCGCCTTTTTGGCCCCCAGGACCTGGCCTCCGGCGCTGTCCCAGGCGCCGCCATTTGCCCGGGGACCTGGCCTCCGGTGCCTCCCCGGGCGCCGCCTTCTTTGGTTCCCGGGACCTGGCCTCCGGTGCTGGTCCCGGGAGTCACCTTTTTGGCCCCCGGGACCTGGCCTCCGGTGCTGGTCCCGGTCGCCGCCTTTTTGGCCCCCGGGACCTGGCCTCCGGTGCCTCCCCGGGCACCGCCTTTTTGGCCCCCGGGACCTAGCCTCCGGCGCCGTCTCGGGCGCCGCCATTTGCCCGAGGACCTGGCCTCCGGTGCCTCCCTGGGCGCCGCCTTTTTGGCCCCCGGGACCTCGCCTCCGGCGCCGTCCCGGGCGCGGCCATTTGCCTGGGGACCTGGCCTCCGGCGCTTGCCCGGCCGACACCTTTTTGGCCCCGGGGACCTGGCCTCCGGCGCCGTCCCGGGCGCCGCCATTTGCCCGGGGACCTGGCCTCCGGTGCCTCCCCGTGCGCCGCCTTCTTTGGCTCCCGGGACCTGGCCTCCGCTGCTGGTCCCGGGAGTCACCTTTGGCCGGGGGACCTGGCCTCCGGTGCGTGTCCCGGGCCTCATGGCCCTTCTAAAGGTAAAGTCTCTGGTTGTTGATCACGTGCAGGTCACGCGAGGAGCGCCTCGGGAATCAGCGACCACCTGTCAAGCATCTAAGACGTTTGACCGGGAGAAGGACGTTCCTACCCCTCAATCCGACGGTGGCTTCCGGGGTAGTTTAGGCTTTTTGCGTCTTTTTGGGGCTATAAATAGCCCTTGTACCCCTCAGTTGTAACCTGGTGATTCATATTGATTGGAATAGCTAAACTCACAGGCGTGCTCCGGAAGCCTCTCCCCCGGAGAGAGCCTCCCTAGCCGACTCCGGTCGGGAGCGCGCCGACAGGACTAGGGCCCCGACCGGGACCCAAACCTATATAAATCCTTGTGTCAATTCTTGTGTTTGTCCGGCGGGGGAGGACCGGTCACCCGGTCAGCCCGCGCCGCGTAATCTTCGCTAGGTTCATTCACAAAACCTGCCGGGGTATTCGCCATACCATGACAGACAATGATAAATCCAAGACTTATGAGGAAGCAATGATGAGCCCAAACTCTAAAAAATTGCTTGACGCCATGAAATACTCAGCAAGTTTGGAACTTGATTGATTTACCCGATGGTGTAAAACCCATCGAGTGTAAATGGGTCGTTAAGAAAAAGGTTGAAATGAATGGGAATGTTCACATTCATAAAGCATGATTGGTTGCGAAACGTTTCAAACAAATTCAAGGAATTGATTATGATGAAACTTTCTCACCTATCACCATTCTAAAGTCAATTCAGATCATCCTAGCAATTGCTGCCTATCATGATTATGAGATATCGCAAATGGATGTTGAAACAGCTTTCCTAAATGGAAATCTGAGTGAGGATGTGTACATGACACAGCCCGAAGGTTTTACTCATCCCCAAAATGCTGGGAAAGTATGCAAGTTTCAAAAATTCATTTATGAATTGAAGAAAGCATCTCAGAGTTGGAATATTCGTTTTGATGAGACAGTTGAACAATTTGGCTTCATAAAAAAAGAAGATGAACCTTGTGTTTCCAAGAAGGTTAGTGGGAGCGCACATGCGTTTCCGGTTTTGTATGTGTTGCGGAAAATCACCACGGGATCAAGTCCAGGTAAGAGGTGAGGCCCCCGGTGACCCTCATCCCGGGCGCCGCCATTTGCCCCGGAGGTAAGGCCCCCGGTGACCACCGTCCCGGGCGCCGCCATTGGCCCGAAGGCAAGGCTCCTAGTGACCCTCGTCTCGGACGTTGCCGTTTGCCCGGGGAGAAGGCCCCCGGTGACCTCTGTCCGGGGCGCCGCCATTTAGACGGGGAGAAGGCCCCCGGTGACCTCGTCCGGGGTACCGCTATTTGCCTGGGGACAAGGCCCCCAGTGACCCCTACCCCGGGCGCCGCCATTCGGCCGAGGACAAGGCCCCCGGTGACCCCTGCCCCGGACGCCGCCATTCACCTGGGGACAAGGCCCCCGGTGACCTCGTCCCGGGCGCCGCCATTTCCCCAGAGACAAGGTCCCCGGTGACGAGTCACGTGAGAATCACGCGAGGAGCGCATCGGGATTGGCAAAAACACTTGTCAAGCATCCAGCACCCTTGGCCGGAAGAAGGACACCAATGCCCTTCGATCCGATGACTACAGTCAAGGTAGTTTAGTCTTTTTGCATCTTTTGGGCCTATATAAGCCCTTGTAATCCCTCTTGTAAGGGGACAACTCATGATTTTGACATCAATACACAAACAAACAGGCGTGCTTAGGAGCACTCTTTCCCCGAGAGAACTCCCCCAGCCAACTCTTGTTGGGAGCACGTCGACAGGACTAGCGTCTCCATTGAGACCTGAAACTGTATAAACCCTCGTGTCATTCTTCGTGCTTGCCCGACGAGAGAGGACCGGTCACGCGGTCAGCTCGCGTCGTCTTTTCTTTGCTAGGAACAACCAAAAAACCTATTGGGGTATTCGTAATACCACGATAGTTGGTGCCGTCCGTGGGGATTCCGCGACAAATCGATATGGCTCCTGCTAGAACGAGGGCTCGCGCCCTACCCGGTGACGCCGGTCCTATTGACCCGGCGCCACCCCTCCAAAGCACAGCCGTCCCGGCACTCCTGCCCAGACAAGGCCAAACCCAGGTATCGCCTCTAACCTTCTGGTAGTCTCCGGTGGCTAGGCCTCCGGGTCCGACCCGGTGACCGCGGACGCCCCGGGGGGGCTGGCCTTCCCCCAGTGGCTCCTCCGGCCTCCCGGGATGCCCTACTCGAAGCTCTTGTGGAGAGCCAACTCCGCGCCCAACGCTCGATGGATGAACTCCTCCACGTCCTGGCGTGGCCGCCGCCCCCATCTACCCACTGCAGTTCCCGTTCATGGGGGCAATGAAACCTTTTATGGGACACCCGGTGGCCCCTGTGACTCTCGAGGTCAGGTCGCTCCCGGGACCTATGATTCCACTGGGGGTTACATTCCGGTGGGCCCGTCATCTGGAGTCTTCCCGACCTCGGGAGCGTTCCCGATGCCGTGGACTTACCCCATCCTCGGGGCCTTCCCCATGCCGATGGTTCACTCCGCAGCCGGGATCTTCCCGAGAATGGGAGCCGGCTTCGCGCAGCCGGTCCTGCCCGTCATTCCAGAAGCGGCCTGCTGGACAGCTCCCGCGCCGCCGCTGGATCTCCCCCGTCAGGGCTCCCATTCTCAGGTTTTGGGCGGCACTCCCGGGGACCGCCCGGCGGTGGATTCCGCCCGTGCCCCAATTGCACCACCCGAGCTCACGATTGAAACGCATGAGCTCCCTCCTCCCCCGGGGCCGCCCCCGAGGGCTCCCCCGGAGGATCAAATCCGCTTTACCCGAGAGGAGGTCGAGCAAATGCTTACCACTTGGTCTGGGGAGGCTCCCTCGCACGATCGGCCGGAGCCTCCCCCAGGTCGTGGACGTGGTGAACCACGTTCCCGTTCTGGTCGAGGAAAGAGGCCCACTGAAGAACCAATCGCCACCACTGGGTGGTGCTCAAACATCCTGGAGGATAGCTCGACTAACCTGGAGGAGAAGCGGCGCTACCACCATGTCGGCGGACCCCTTTGGCCCCTTCCTGACTCTGACAACAAACGCGCGTCCCCCGTCAAAGGGGACAGTGACTGGGACTCTCCCCGAGGGGTGGAGGGGGCTAACCAACTATTGTGTCACCGACTTCGGTGCATTCGATGGCCGCGGCCTTACCGCATGGCGCACATCGAACACTACAATAGTGAGGCCAACCCGTACGAGTTTGTGCAGGTGTATTCCACAGCCATTTCAGCGGCTGGGGGGACGAGATAGTGCAGTGCAATGTCTTCGCCCTCTACTTAACAGGGATCGCCCGCTCATGGTTTTACAACCTGAAGGCCGGCTCCATCAAGTCTTTTGGGCAGCTCAAACGCGAGTTTTGCACGAACTTCCAGGGGAACTACTTGCGTCCCGTGGATTCATCGCAGCTATACACTGTCCGACAAAGGACGGGGGAGACCATCGAAGGTCAAGAGCAAAGTAGCTCACGTCCTTGACTCCACAGTCATTGAGGCGTGCAAGAGCATGATCCTCCCCAGGGAGCTCCATCGAAGCCTCTCCCGAAGCTGCCCCTCCTCCGCCGATGAGCTCTTCACCATACCCGAGAAGTAGGCTCGGGCAGAGGAGGATGACCCCTGGAAGAAAAACCAGGGAGTTCCCGCCCCCGTCGACTGGGAGGCTAGGGACCCCCTCAAGCGCCCCAAGAGGGGATATCGTAGTGAGCCACGGCCTCGGGAACCTTTGTCCTCGAGGGCGGAGACGGCTCGCGCGATGCCTTTAAGGGCAACCGCCCCTTCCCCAAGCCGAAAGGTCATCGGGGGGGGGGGGGGGGGGGGGGCAGTTGTCCCGCGGAAATGAAGGCCCCATGGCAGGAGGCAGGGAATGCCTGTGGTGTACCTTCCACAAGTCCAATACCCACGCTACCCGGGAATGCCACCAGCTGCTCCAACACTTCACCGCATTCTTGGACCAGCATGGGCAGGGGGGGACTCCTTCCTCCTTGCCCCCTCAGCCAGCCTTACCGGCCCTTCTTGCCCCCGTGGGGGGATAACAAGGACAAGCGTAGGAAGGGGACCCATCAAAAACGCTCCCCTTCCAAACCTCCCAAAGGCGTGTCAACGTCATCACGGGAGGGTCCGCCTCTGGGCGGGACTCCAAGCACAAGCGCAAAGAGTACGCGCGTAAAGTAAAGATAGTGGGGGTGCTGCATACGTCTCGGCCACTATCGACGATTCGGACTCGGGGTCCCTAGTCCATCTTATGCAGATTTCTGTGAGTTGTGAGGCCTTTCAAAGTGTCCCTCCAGAAAGGGATGACGAGCAATGTCTGTTGGCGCACAAAGAGATTTATACAGGTTTGGGCCCTCGATGGTGGGCGTAACATCCCAATGTCCTGTTGTGATTTCACTATTTATGCAAAATGTTTGCAAAGTTTAAGAAAAGACCATCAGAGGCGAAGATCTTTTCTGTGTTGCTGTCTAAAATCGACTAAACTAACTTATGAAAGCTTGTGTTTGATCTGTCGTCGTCTCTTCTCCTT
This sequence comes from Pharus latifolius, assembly GCA_019359835.1. Classification (NCBI taxonomy): domain Eukaryota; kingdom Viridiplantae; phylum Streptophyta; class Magnoliopsida; order Poales; family Poaceae; genus Pharus; species Pharus latifolius. The sequence goes on along the minus strand of CM033330.1, from coordinate 27,625,767 downwards.
GTACATTTGTGTTGGGGGAAATCTCCGCGAAACTAAGTCCAGGTAAGTTGCGTCACATTTGCCCGGGGACATCGCCTCCGGGGCCTCCCCGGGCGCCGCCTTCTGGCCCCCGGGACATGGCCTCCGGCGCCGTCCTGGGCGCCGCCATTTGCCCGGGGACATGGCCTTTGGGGCCTCCCCGGGCGCCGCCTTCTGGCCCCCGGGAAATGGCCTCCGGCGCCGTCCCGGGCGCCGCCATTTGCCCGGGGACATGGCCTCCGAGGCCTCCCCGGGCGCCGCCTTTTGGCCCCCGGGACATGGCCTCCGGTGCCGTCCAGGGCGCCGCCATTTGCCTGGGGACATGGCCTCCGGGGCCTCCCTGGGCGCCGCCTTCTGGCCCCTGGGACATGGCCTTCGGGGCCTCCCCGGGCGCCGCCTTTTGGCCCCCGGGACATGGCCTCCAGCGCCGTCCCGGATGCCGCCATTTGCCCGGGGACAAGGCCTCTAGGGCCTCCCCGGGCGCCGCCTTTTGGCCCCCGGGACATGGCCTCCGGCGCCGTCCCGGGCCTCATCGCCCTCCTCAAGGTAAAGTCTCGAGTTGTTTATCACGTGCAGGTCACGCGAGGACCGCCTCGGGAATTAGCGACCACCTGTCAAGCATCCAGGACGTTTGACCGGGAGAAGGATGTTCCTACCCCTCAATCCGACGGTGGCTTCCGGGGTAGTTTAGGCTTTTTGCTTCTTTTTGGGGCTATAAACAGCACTTGTACCCCTCAGTTGTAAGCAGGTGATTCATTTGTTGGAATAGCTAAAAAACTAACATGTGTGCTCCGGAAGCCTCTCCCCCGGAGAGAGCCTCCCAGTCGACTCCGGTCGGGAGCGCACCGACAGGACTAGGGCCCCCACCGGACCCGAACCTGTATAAATCCTCGTGTCATTTCTTGTGCTTGTCTGGCGGGGGAAGACCGGTCATCCGGTCAGCCCGTGCCGCGTAACCTTCGCTAGGATCGTTCACAAAACCTGCCGGGGTATTCGCAATACCACGATAGTTGGCGCCGACCGTGGGGACTCGTGACAAGACGCCATGGCTCCCCCAAGAACAAGGGCTCGCACCCTTCCAGGTAACACTGGTCTCGGAGACCCGGCGCAGCCCGTCCGGGACACTGTTGTCCCGGTGCTTCCGCCCGGAGGCGGCCTGGCCCAGGTACCGCCTCCCTCCTTCCCTCTTAACTTAGGTGCTTCCACCTCCAGGTCGTTCCTGGTGACCGCGGGGACCACGACCGGGACCAGTCTCCCCCCGACGGCTCCCCCGGCTCCCCGAGACGCCCTGCTTGAGGCTCTACTGGAGGGCCAGCTCCGCGCCCAGCGCTCAATGGATGAGCTGCTCAGCATGTTGGCGCGGCCACCGGCCCCCACATTTGTGTCACACCTGTACTCGGGGACTATGCCCCCGTTTATGGGTTACCCGGTGGCCCCTCCGACCTCCGGGGGTTTGGCCGCCCCGTATGATCCGGCTGGGGGGTTCCCTCCCCCGGCGGGGTATACATCCGGACCCTTCCCGGCGCCCGGGCCCGTCCAGGTGCCAGGGGGCTACTTCATTCCAGGGCCCTACGTGGCACCAGGGGGTACCCCTTCTCAGGCCCATTCCCGGGGCCGGGAGCCCATTTCATGCTGGGGGTTCTCCCTACGCCGGGAGCCAGTCCCGCCCCTCGCATCGCGTTTACCGCACCGGGGGCGGTCGATAGAGCAGCTCCCGTGCCTCAACAGACTTCCCCCCGCATCGGCTCCCCGGTCCCGGACGTCGCCGCGGGGGCTACCCCCTCGCCGGTTCCGGATAATACAGGGGCTTCCGCCTTTCCGGTTCCGGTCGTTGCCACGGGGGCTCCCTCCACTTCGGTTCCAAACGTCGCCGTGGGCGCCCCCTCCCCGGTCCCAGATAATACAGGGGCTTCCCCCTTTTCGGTCCCGGGAGTCTTCGCAGGGGGCTCCCCCCAGCCGGCCCCGGAAGCCTCCGGGTCGGTAGCTACAGTGCAAAAGCTCCCTCCCCCGGCGGAACATGTCTGTTTCGCCCGAGGGGAGGTCAAGAGAATGCATTCACCTGAGCGCGGGGAAGAACTTCCCCCCGGCCGTGGGCGCGGGGAGTCTCGCTCTCGCACCGGTCGGGGGAAGAGACCCGTGGAAGACCCAGCCTCCCCGGGGGAGAGCCCGGACGTCTGGGAACTCAGCCCCGGTCCAGAGGAAAAGCGTTGCCGCCGCCACTCCGGCGGACCTCTTGGACCGCTCCCTGACTCCGACAACGAGGGTCCCGTCAAAGAAGACAGTGACCCGGACTCTTCCCGGGAAGTGCAGGGGGCTAACCAGCCCCTGTGCCGAAGACTTCACAGCATCCGGTGGCCGCGGCCCTACCGCCCTCCACACATTGAGCACTATAACGGTGAGGCAGACCCTTACGAATTTGTGCAGGTTTACTCCACAGCCATCTCCACGGCCGGGGGGGACGAGACGGTGCAATGCAACGTCTTCCCCCTCTACCTCACCGACATCGCCCGCTCTTGGTTCTACAACCTGAAGGCCGGCTCCATTAAGTCTTTCACGCAGCTTAAGCGGGAGTTTTGCGCGAACTTCCAAGGGAACTATGTGCGCCCCCTTGACTCCTCGCAGCTGTACACTGTCCGGCAGAGGACTGGGGAAACCATCAGAAGCTTCTTCAAGCGCTTTGCTCAGGTGCAGAGCAAAGTGGCCCACGTCCCCGACTCTACGGTCATCGAAGCCTGCAAAAGCGGCATCCTCCCGGGGGAGCTCCACCGAAGGCTCTCCCGGAGCTGCCCCTCTTCCGCCGACGAGCTCTTCAACGTACTCGAAAAGTACGCTCGGGCGGAGGAAGACGACATCTGGAAGAAGACCCAGGGGGCTCCCGCCCCCGCCGACCGGGGGGCCAGGGATCCCCTCAAGTGCCCTAGGCGGGGGGTAACGAGCCACGGCCTCGAGACACCTTTGTCCTCGAGGGCGGAGGCGGCTTGCGCGACCCTCCGAGGGGCAACCGCCCCTTCCCCAAGCCGAAAGGCCATGGGGGAGGACAGTCTTCTCCCGGCCGGGAAGGCCCCGCGGGGAGAAGGCGGGAAGGACCGTGGTGCAGCTTCCACGGGTCCAGTACCCACGCTACCCGAGACTGCAGCCAGCTATTGCAGCACTTCACGGCGTTCCTCAACCAGCGCGGGAAGGGGGAGGGGAGTCCGGCCTCCTTGCTCCCTCGGCCAGCTGTTTCGCCCCTTCCCGCTCCCGCGGGGGGTCAGCAGACGCAGGAGGGGGAGCCTTCAGAAGCTCTCCCCTTTCAAACTTCTTAGCGCCGCATCAACGTCATCGTGGGAGGGTCCGCCTCCGAGCGAGACTCTAAGCGCCAGCGTAAGGAGTACGCGCGCGAGGTCAAGGTTGTGGGGGTGCTACACCCGTCCCCGCCACCTAAGTGGTCGGACGTCCCCCTCACCTTCACGGCGGAAGACGCGCGAGGGGTTCGCTTCCCCCACGACGACGCGCTCATTATCTCCGCGACCATCTACAACTACCACCTGGCCCGCATCCTTGTGGACGGCGGGAGCTCCGCCGACGTCCTATTCCTGAAGGCCTTCAAAGAGATGCAGGTGGATGAGAAGCTCCTGCAGCCCGCAGCCGGGCCCCTGCAAGGTTTTATCCCGGGGAAGGCGATCCACCCCTTGGGCAAGGCTCTACCGGAAGTGGATTGCAGTAATGATGATCATGATCAAAACATTGGTAATGTTCATTCAGAAGTCCATGTAGATGACGACAATTCTACTGCCTTTCCGATCTTCATTTCTTCTTTGATCTTCTGAATTCCTTCATCACTTTCTTGTGATTTTCGAATCTCTTCTTCCAAGGTAGGTGTAACTGACAACGTACATGGTCACAGAACCTTGATCTACTGATTTAATCATTTGCCGATGCAATCTTCCATTAACTCTGGTACAACAATGGTGCGGCAGTAAACCTTTCTGCTCAAGGCGTCTGCAATGACTTTAACTTTACCAGGATGGTAATGCATGTCTAGGCCATAGTTCTTTATTAACTCTAGCCATTGATGTTGCCTCATGCTCAAGTTCTTGTGGTCAGAGTAGATTGCACATTGATTCCTTAGTAGATAATGTCTCCAAATCTTGAGTGCGTGAATCACTGCTTCTAACTTCGTGTCACGGGTCAAGTAATTCTTCTTATGCGACTGCAGTTACCTCGATGCAAATGCGACTGTTCTTCCTCCTTGTATTAAGACACAACTCAGTTCGTGCCTAGATGCATCACGCTACATCTCAAAATTCTTCCTATTATCAGGGAGTATTAGAATTGGTGTGGTTGTTAGCCTTCGTTTCAACTCTTCGAAGCTCTTTTGACAATCTTCTGTCCACTCAGATTGGACATCCTTTTTCAACAAACTAGCACTACTACAGAAGTGCATTCCACTAACCCATATCTTCTAACGGTTATAAGCAATCTGGGAAAAATCTGATAGAATAGGACGACAGCAGCGGAAAAGAGGCATTTTACTATCGGTTACACACTACTCCAACGTTAGTGAAATGCAAACATTTTTTACTATCGATCATTACTGTACAAACCGATATAATATATTAAATAGTACTATCGGTTTTCCATCTTTAACTGATAGTAAAGTTACTCACTTTATACTATCGGTTATTACTGTACCAACCGATATAATATATTAAAATAGTACTATCGGTTTTCCATTCGTAACTGATAGTAAAATTACACACTTTATACTATCGGTTCATACTGTACCAACCGATATAATATATTAAATAGTACTATCAGTTTTTCTCGCGTAACTGATAGTGAAATTACTGACTTTTTACTATCGGTTCTTACTATACTAACCGATATAATAGAGTACAGTTTACTATCGGTTATATAAAACAAACCGATAGTAAAATGACTTCATATAAACTAATGGTTATGACAGTGGGGACCTTATTTTACTATCGGTTTGTGTTTTTGAACCGATAGTAAAATTGTACAACTTAATTAGGTCGACCCCAGCTCTGCGCTCTGCATGTTGGAATCATTTCAGCCGCGCAAGACTCCAAGCTAGAGTGATCTGGAGAAGCTAGCTGAGAGGTTGATCATATTTCCATCCCCCTCGGTATTGTCATCTTCTCATCACCTCTCTCTCTCTCGAGATCACTCTTTCACACTCTCCCTCTCTCTCTCTACTTGCAATTCATTAAACTAGATACATGTAGTTCCAAACTAGCTAGAAGGCTAGGTTGGCTAGGTAGCTATAGCTTGCTAAATTTAAGTAGCTAGCTAGCTGGCTCTTCCAATTAATGCATGCATCAAGTTAATTAGGGTTTCATATATACAAATCCATTTAATGTAATTAAGCAGCTCATGTACACACATATGGCCTAGCTAATTATGTTTCATGCATATATGCATGCCCTGAGTCATTAATTATTTATTTGAATTTGTCAATTTTGTGAAATAATTGTAGATGGACCGAGAATATTGGATGTATGGAATAAAACGTACTACTGTTGAGTATTTGGAGGGTGTGAATGGGTTTATTAAATTTGCTGAGCAAGAAAAGGCGAAGAAGGGAGAGAAAGATATGCATTGTCCTTGTGTAGATTGTATGAACTTAAAAAGGTTCAGCAACGCTGATCAGATTAGGAGTCATTTGATTCGTCGTGGTTTTAACTCATGCTATACCCGTTGGATATGGCATGGTGAAGATCTTGAGGAAACGAGCACCGCTACCACTCAGCAGCACCCGGAAGTGGATTGCAGTAATGATGATCATGATCAGAACATTGGTAATGTTCATTCGGAAGTCCATGTAGATGACAACAATTTAGATGAAATGTTACGTGATGTAGAAGAAGACTACAGCGAAAACGATTTAGCTAAATTTGAGAAATTAATTGTTGATTCTGAGAAGCCTTTGTTCCCCGGATGTGCAAAATTTACAAAGTTGTCTTCTGTGTTGAGATTATATAACTTGAAGGCAAGCAACGGTTGGAGCGATAAGAGTTTCACGGTGCTATTGGATCTGTTAGCGGACACGCTTCCAGAGGGAAATGAGTTGCCAAGATCGGTTTACCAGGCCAAAAGACTATTGTGTCTGTTGGGAATGGAAATCGAAAGAATACATGCATGCCCAAATGATTGTGTTCTGTACCGTAACGAGTATGAGGATTTGCATGTTTGTCCAAGATGCGGTGCATCGCGGTATAAGCATGGGGACAGAATTTATCACAATGGATGTGATGAGGTAAAGAAAGGGCCTCCGGCCAAAACTGTGTGGTATTTGCCTGTGATTCCCAGATTGAAACGGCTGTTTGCAAATCCGAAAGATGCGAAGTACTTGCGTTGGCATGTTGAAGGTCGGAAACAAGACAGAAAACTAAGACATCCAACTGATTCCATTCAATGGAGAAACATTAACAGAACATTCGGTGAGTTTGGCGGCGAAGTGAGGAATATAAGGTTTGGGCTGAGTACGGATGGTATGAATCCACACGGAAATATAAGCAGTCGACATAGCACTTGGCCGGTTTTTTTATACATCTACAATCTTCCTCCTTGGTTATGTATGAAGCGCAAGTACATCATGATGTCGTTACTAATTTCAGGACCCAGACAACCCGGGAATGATATTGACGTGTTTCTATCACCGTTAGTCGAGGACTTACATAAATTGTGGAGCGAAGGGGTGCGGGTGTGGGATGCACATAAGCGAGAGAATTTCATGTTGCGGGCCATGATATTTTGCACCATAAATGATTTCCCGGCCTATGGAAATTTTTCGGGGTATAGTACGATAGAAGGCAAGGCTTGTCCTATTTGCCTGGATGAAACTGAAAGCATGTGGTTATCGAACTGCAGAAAAATAGTGTACATGGGTCACCGCAGATTCCTTCCGATGCATCACGCCTACCGTAAGAAGAGGAAGTCATTCAATGGGAAGCCTAAGAAAGGATCAGCCCCAGTGTTTGTGACTGGTAAGGAGCTTTACTTGCGCGTGAAGGACATCAAAGTTGAGTTCGGTAAATGTTCTAAACCTCCAGGAAAAAATGTTTGGAAGAAGAGATCGATTCTTTGGGATCTGCCATATTGGGAGCACTTACAAGTTCGACATTGCATTGATGTCATGCATGTAGAGAAAAATGTTTGTGATAGTTTGACTGGTTTGTTGTTGAACAATCCAGGAAAGACGAAAGATGGCATCAACGTTCACCGTGACATGCTCGACATGGGCATAAGGACTGAGCTTGCACCATTGGAGACGGGAAAGCGGACATACCTCCCCCCAGCCTGCTATACTTTGTCAAAAAGAGAAAAAACAGAACTCTGTCAGTGCCTACATGGTGTCAAAGTTCCATGCGGGTATTCTGCGAACTTGAAAAAACTTGTGTCCATGAAAGACTTGAAACTGGTTGGTATGAAGTCCCATGATTGTCATGTACTGATGTCACAAATGCTTCCCATTGCTATTAGAGGCATTCTTCCAGTCAAAGTCAGAGAGACAATTACAAAGCTATGTTATTTCTTCAACACAATATCTGGCAAGGTACGTAAGCGTGTACTCCTAGCAAGTTAATTAGCTCCATTCGTGGACTTGTCAGATTTTTTGGATCTGAATATTTGCTGCAACTGTGTCCTTGCAGGTAATTGATCTGGATGGACTGGACGATTTGCAACGTGATGTGACTACAACTCTTTGTCAGCTGGAGATGTATTTCCCTCCATCTTTTTTTGATGTTATGGTCCATCTAATTGTTCACCTTGTCAGAGAAATTAAGTTTTGTGGACCCGTGTTCCTGCGCTACATGTATCCATTTGAGAGATTTATGGGTATCTTGAAGGGATATGTAAGGATTCGACATCGGCCTGAGGGTAGTATCATTGAAGGTTATGCCGCCGAGGAGGTGATCGAATTTTGCACCAACTATATGGCCGGGGTTGACCCAATTTGCGTTCCTACGTCCCGGCATGAGGGCAGGCTTCAGGGCATTGGAACGATTGGATTTAAAGCAGTCGTCCCCTCTAGTGATCTGTATGCAAAAGCCCATTTTTGGGTCTTACAGCACATGACGGGGGTGGAGCCATACATACACGAGCACAAGGAAATGTTACGGAAACAGAATCCCTCGAAGCCAGAGATTTGGGTCACCAGAGAACATAATAGGAAGTTTGCTGGGTGGATCGAAAATAGTGTCCTGCAAGCTTCTGAGAGCGACGTAGATGAAGTTGTTACATGGTTGGCCAGAGGGCCTAGATTTACTGTAGGGACTTGGCAGGGGTATGACATCAACGGCTATTCATTTTACACAAGAACTCAGGACGAGAAGAGTACTATGCAATGTAGTGGAGTGACACTACTTGCTATTTCGGAGGATGCCAGGGCAGTAAGGGCACTCGACTCATATTACGGTGTTATTGAGGAAATATGGGAGCTCGATTATGTATTACTTAAGATTGCTCTGTTTCGATGCCAATGGGTCGAAATTCCTCGAGGTGTTAAAGTCGACAATTATGGGTTTACTCTCGTCGATCTTAGTAGAATCGCACACAAAGATGATCCATTTATACTTGCTGAGTAAGCCACATAGGTGTTCTACATCGTTGACCCGGCCAACCCAAAGTTGCACGTTGTCCTTCACAGTAAGAGACGTATTGTTGGGGTCGAAGACGTTCTGGATGAAGAAGAGTACGATCAGTTCGACGAACTACCTCCATTTTCAGATGGAATTCTTCAATCTGTCCCTACCGAAGATATTGATGAAACAAGTTACCTGCGAGACGACCACGAAGAAGGATTATGGGTGGACAACCATTATTGACTAATTTGCAATATGTAAGTGACGTATATTACTTGGATCTTTAATCGAAGAATTCTTCAAATCATTTTTCAAAAATTCTTTGGGAAAACATACGTGATGCATTGAGAATCATTTATGCAAATTTTCATTTCAATTGGAGTATATACTTGATTTGAGCAATAATTGATTCTTTTCACAAATCAATATGAAAACTGCAAATTTTCATTCCATGATTGGTCTTTACTGTTAATTTATTTCAAAATTATTGGAAGTCATTTGCATGGGGTTTCAGGTGTCTTTACAAGTGCAAAATGATGTATTGAGACCCATCTGTAATTGTTCTCAGGAAATCCCTTTAGATAAATTTAATAGTATTCTACTATCGGTTTCAACTTCCAAACCGATATGAAATTAACATATACTATCGGTTTATTGTCATAACACCGATAGTAAAATACAATGCAAAATGATGTACTGAGATAATCTATAATTCTTCTAAGGGAAGGGTCAATAACATTGTATTTTACTATCGGTTTGAACTGAGAAACTGATATGAAATTAAACTATACTATCGGTTTATTGTTCATAACCGATAGTGATTTATACTGTGTTATGAGCCCCTGTTCTTAGTTTACTATCGGTTTGGTATAATAAAACCGATAGTGAACAGTGCCAACACTGTAAACCCTAACTTACATGTTTTTACTATCGGTTGGTGGTTATGAACCGATAGTAAATATTCATACATTAGGTTATAACCTTGCACGATTTTCCCTCCAGTGCAACTGATCACATTCCAATTTCCAAATACTCGCGCGGAAAACCCTAGATTACCCGATGTTCGCTTCTTCGCTCCTCTGCACCACCATTGCTGATCAGAATCTGGTTCTCCACCGCCTCCGGCACTGCATTGCGCCACCGCCTCCGGCCACTCCACGATCGACTGTAAGTGTTCTTGACCAAATCGCTCGCGTGTATGCTTAAGTTTGTATGCAATGGTTCATATCCCGTTCAATGGATTACAAATATAAAACTAGAGTAAAATTCATGAACTACAAACTTGATAGCTATGAGAATGACAGAATTGATGAAAATCACTTGCAATTTGTCATACAGTGTAGTCCACTATCGGTTTCTTATTTAGAACCGATAGTAAATACCTTAAACTGAATTTTCTGTTAGTTATTTCCCATTTTCTAATTTTCATCTGAAATTTTGGTTCATTTACATTTTAACATACTTTATGTTCCTGCTGAGAGACTAGCATAATTTGCACTGCTAATCTTATAGATTTTCCTGAATACAAACTTGATTACTATTGGTTTGACTTGGAAAACCGATAGGAAATAGACTAATCTGAATTTTCTGTTAATTACTTCCCATTTTCTAATTTTCATATGAAATTTTAGTTCATTTAAATTTTAACAGACTTTATGTTCCTGCAGAGAGACTAGCATAGTTTGCACTGCTAATCTTATAAGTTTTCCTGAATATAAAGTTGAGTACTATCGGTTTTACTTGGAAAACCGATAGGAAATAGTGTATGTCATAGTTTGCACTGCTAATATGAATTTTCTGTTAATTACTTCCCATTTTCTAATTTTCTTCTGAAATTTTAGTTCATTTAAATTTTAACATACTTTATGTTCCTGCAGAGAGACTAGCATAGTTTGCACTGCTAATCTTATAAGTTTTCCTGAATATAAAGTTGAGTACTATCGGTTTTACTTGGAGAACCGATAGGAAATAGTGTATGTCATAGTTTGCACTGCTAATCTGAATTTTCTGTTAATTACTTCCCATTTTCTAATTTTCTTCTGAAATTTTAGTTCATTTAAATTTTAACATATTTTATGTTCCTGCAGAGAGACTAGTATAGTTTGCACTACTAATCTTCATATCAATTGATGGTCTGTTCATGGAATTTTAGGTAAAGCCATGTCGGAATCTTCCTCGGCTGATAGTAGTGATTCGTGGAGGGCGAACGTAGATGGAACTGCCTCGTCCCAGCGCAAGAGGAAGGCGCGAGGCGCGACGATGTTGGGACGTTTGGCCAAACGCGCGGATCTTTCATGTGAGTTCAACCAGTTCGGGAGACCGATCGGGAAGAACGCCGACCACTATGCTGCCTATGTTGCCTTGTTGGCGAAGGAAAGGGTGAAGATCCCTGTCCAGAGCTGGAAGGACGTCAAGGCCGACGAGAGGGATAGGCTGTGGGCGGAAGTGAAGGTAAAATTAATCAAAATCACTGAACTCTTGAGTAATCACATTCCCTTGGTTTATTCCAGAGATTAGGTAAGTCCTGCTTATATGCACCATTTGAAACAGGCCAAGTGGAACATCCCCGACGATGGTCCCAAGATAGCTTGCTTGAAGGACATGAACAACACGTGGAAAACCTTCAAGAGCGTCCTCGTCAGTACCTTCCTTGCTAAAGGCAAATCTCCATGCGAGAAGTACCCCTCCATAGCGGAGGAGGTATGGGAGCAATTCGCCCAACAGAAGGGGACTCCTGAGTTCAAGGTATGTATGGTTCCTTTGCTTGGTTACACCATTGTATGCAGTAAGCAGCGGTGCATTAATTTTCTTGTTTCTGGTATGAAGGTCCTCAGTGAGAAGAACAAGGCAATCCAGAGGAGGAACGACCACCCACACCGGCTCGGCTCTCGCGGCTATGCGGGGAAGGAGGAGCAGTGGAAGAAGGCTGAAGACGAGGCGTCGAATTTCGTCGACTCCCCTGACCTACCACTCTCCGAGATCCGCGATCAGCGATGCAAGCGCTGGTGGCTGGCCAGAGGGACCGTTTCGGCCACGGGGACTGTGGCTTTCCCAAACCCCAGGGACGTCGAGGTCGTGCAGCGACTCGTAAGTTGGCTAACTTCCTGGTTGGAATCATAGAGTGTGGTAGAAAAAACTATGATCACTAGTGTGCGCACAAGTTTGTATATATTTCTTCCTCACAATGGAGAGCTTTCAATGTAACAGATCTCTTGCTCGAAGGAGGCGACCGAGGGATTGTTCACTCCCCAAAGGGAGAACGACATCCTTACCCGGGCTCTAGGGAACAAGGAGCATCCAGGGCGGACGCGAACCGTGGGGGCTGTGGTGCCATGGAAGGAAGGCTTCTTGGAGCCCAGGCAAAAGGCGAAGAAGGCTGGCAGCTGGAAGAAAAGGGAAGTGGAGCTATCTCAGAAGATACGGGCAGATGTGACTGCACAATTTGCGGACATGTTCGCTCAAATGAACGAGAAGTATGAACGCCTCAGCCGAGTTGTGCAGTCCAAGGGTTTAGATCTAGCTGCCGAGGTCGACGCTACCAGGCCGAGTAGTTGCGGCTCGAAGGTTCACGTGGATCCGGTGGACCTGATCGAGGTATTGCAACTCTTGAGCTATATATGCAGTTCGGTTGATGCCACTCCTGTTACGTTAGAATTGTTTCGCTAACCTGTTATAATTGTTGCAAATTGCAGAAGCCGGAGAGCTGTAGCCTATTGATCAACATAGGCCACAAACCTGTTGCGGTTGCAAATGGGGTCGTATACCAGTCTTGGGAGGATGTCCGGATCCACTGCGTACCTCTGGAGCCTGGATTCGCAAAGGTACAGGTGGACATGGCCCTCCCGGGCTACAGCTCTTTTCTGTTGCCCGTCCCAACGGACGAAATGCGGACAATTGGCGAGGCATTGGGCTCGTACATACAGTGGCGCAAGAAGGGTGTTAGACTACAGGAGGTAAACCCTAGCCATTCTAGCTTACAACTGAGTTAATATACTCAATTTGCAAAATCTAACTTATGCGTTTGTACTTAAAGTGGACGATGGATACCAGCTCACTTCCTGAGGACACCACCCCCGCCACAACGCATGAGTGAACTCCTTCGGCCCCCATGCCTCCTCCGACGGCCTCAAACCCTTTGCCATCAAATGAGGCCGGCGGCACCACACCCCAACCTTTGAAGGTATACACTCGCTCCCCGCCCAAAGGCAAGGGCAAGGCCAAAGGCAAGGCCAAACAAAGCCAGCTGGGTACGTTCAAGAACGGGTCCCCACTCGTGTCGGAGTACCTTCTGCGCAATATGGATCAAATAACCAGAAGTCTCCACGAGTGGTACCTGACCCGGTCTAGGCGCCACATCAACTTCTTGGTTCACTTCAGGCCAGCCCATTTTCACCGTGAGCCCAGGAGCATATCGGTGGCCCACGAGGATTTGTTCGACCTCCTCAACTGGCGGGAGCTTGATATGTCCATCATACGGACTGGAGTCCTGTGAGTTTGCTGTTGTCTGAAGTTATCACAGCTCGTTTCATAAATCTAATCACTTTGTATGCACTACTTACTAATGTCTACTTTGCATCCAGGTGCATGTATAGGCTGGCGTCGATGAGGGCATGTGACAAGGTGGGTTTCCTCGACCGAGAGAAAATAAGCCTCACGATGCTAGAGCACGACCAAGCACATGCGGAGGAATACATATTGTAACACCCTAGTTTTGGGGGTGAAAAGTTTTGCATAAAAACCCTGCATGCATGTATCTTTGTAGTAGTAGCCAGATCAGCTGAACTCTAATCTCTCCCAAACCCTAAAAATCTCCAAATCTATTCTCTAGATCCAGATCAAGATCTGACCATCCAGATTTAACCTACCAATTACCCTGAGGATAAAAGTCTTCAGGAGCCAGATCAAATTCTGACCCTAACTCTCAGTACCTAAGTCTCTCGCTGTTTTCGAAAACAGGAAAATTCAGATTTACCCTAAGTACCCCAGTTTCCAGATGATTGAGTTATCTTGATTTAACCCTATTCAGACTCAAGTAACCCCTGGAATATGTTCCTAGGTTCATCCTCAACTCACTCCAAAAAGTTGGGAGCCAGATTAATTCATCTAAACACTTTTCGCAGTTTAGTCCAAATTTTACTGCGAATAAGTCCTTTTCTGTTTACCTGGAAGCCTGAAAAGGCTAAAATTTGCAAATCAATTCCAACTCCAGAATTTCTTCAGGAAACACCTTCCAAATACTATTTGATACAGATCTCCCTTTTGATCAGACTTCAAAATCTCTCTCCAATCACCAGAATTCGAAATCGACAAAATCTAGATTTAGTTTACCCTAATTTTACCCTATTTTCGAAAATAGGTGAAATCCCTCAAATCTTATCAAACTTTCTCCAAATTTGAGCTAAATGAGTACTAATAGAAATGTTATACTCAGCCATGAAATCAATCCTCAAATTAACCATCTCTAAGACAGAAATTGCAAATCAGTCCAGATTTCAAATAAGAATCCTTGCAAATTGGTCCCTGGTTCGACCAGAGACACTGTGCACGACCGCGACCACCGCGCTGCCACGCCAGGAGCTTCGTCGCCGGTGAAGCCCCGTGGTCGCCACCCCTGCCACCGCGTTCCTGCCACGTGTGCGCACGTCGTTCGCCACCGTGGAGCCACCGCGGCCGCACCAGCATCTCCAATTTTGCCCGCGCGCGCACGCCATCGCTGCAGCCACTGCAGAAGCTCGGTGCCACGTTGCAAGCATGCCGGAGGAGCCCGTCAGTTCGCCGTTGCATCACCCGGGACAGCGCACGCCAGCCTGCAAAGCCGGCACGGCCGCTGGAGCACGTCGCTTCGCTGCTGTCCCGCCCGGCCAGTCAATTCGCCATCGATTCGAGCTTCACTTCCCCGTGCAATTCCAGCCGTTGCAAGCCCCTTACTGTGCCTATAAAAGACGCCCCAGCCCAGCACGAAGGCACTCACACCAGAACCACCCAAAGTCCCTAACCTCGCCGTCGTCTTCGTCTTCTTCGGCGAGCTCGAAAAGAGGCTCACGGTGCCAAGCCTCTACACTGCTTCCTCCTCGATTCCAGCTACTTCAGTAAGCTCCTCTTACCTCCCTCATCATACTCGAGCATGTAATTGACTTCAAACCTCTCCAGTCGCCGGCAATTTCCATTTCTCTCCAGCAGCTCCGACGAGCAATTAAACTCTAACCAGAGTGAATTAGCTCCCGAGCCTGTAATCAAACATGATCAGTGGACCATTTAGAACACATCTAAGCAACCAGAATCGAAGAATTTGCTAAAATATGGAAATCCCCAACTTTGCACTTTGCATGTGAACTGGAGCTCGCTGTTAAGCTTCTCTGGCGTTTCCCCAGCCAATCTAGCTTTACACCTAGCTTACTTATGCCCCAGAGACCATCCTCAAGCAAGGAATTAAGTTTATTTGCCCTAGAACAGAAATGCCTAATTTTGGTGTCTTCTTCCCTAGCTCCGGTCGCCGAATTTCGTTCCCGGCCGTTTCAACCCCAGCCACCTTGTCTAGTAGTTGTGCCTCGACCCCAGGAGTATTTTTGCCTTCTAGCTCGACACCTGGATCGGCCCAGATGAAGAAATATCGCCATGCCAAAGTTTTGTCCAGAAACTGCTGAGAACAGCTCGGCCACCGTGTTCTTCGCCGGTTTTCATCGCTTTCCGGCCACCTCCTGCCCTAGGTCCTGTTGAGACATCTGTTCCTGTTACAAATGCCTAACCACCAGACAAAGTGGTGCATCATTTGGAGCCCTGAATCAAAAGATATGACTAACCCTAGTTTCTGGCCATGTCAAGACTATGCCAGGCTATGTCAGCCAGTGGCATTAGCCCTTTTCACCCACCTCTGGTCATGTAAAACAGAAATTACTTTGTGAAATAGCTGCCTCACTACCTTGTGCACCATATGCTTGAATCAAAACCTACTTTGGCCACTGGAAATTGCTCAAACCATGCCAATGCCAATCTAGAGCACTGTCAGCCTATGTCAGCCAGTGGCATTGAGCCTTTTCACCCACTTCCAGCCATGCACTTTGAAAATAACTTTGTCCCTTAGAATCCTGATGTTGTGATCTACACTTTTCTCTACTGTCACAACTTGAGTTGAGCCCTCTATCACCCATCGACCTTATGTCGATGCCTTGAACCGAATGCCAACCTAAAGACATTCGCTGTTTTTGGACGAACCAGTCGCCACCTTGATATCACCTTGATATTTTGGAACCTTGTAAACCTTAACAGCAAATTTTAACCCTGGTTTCCATAGTTAAACTCAAATCGCTTTCAAACCTTGTATCACCAGAGTATTTTCTCCTTGCATCTTTGCATGTAGTGGATTAGTAAGAATAGGATTGATTGTAATGCCTGTTTGCTTGTTTGATCTTGTTCAGAGCAAGAGACCGGGGTTGAAGATCTTGTCGCTGAACCGTCATCGACTGCTGATACTTACGACGCGGAAGGCAAGTCATACTTTGATCATATTGAAACCCATATTTTATGAATTGCTATGCTATTCCATGAATAGATATCTCATTAATATTGCATGTGTTGAGATCAATGATATTATGGCAGTGATAGATTGAATACTTGAGAAATGTGAACTTGATAAGATAGCAGGCCACGAACTAATAAAAGTATAAACATGTACATTTATATTCATGAAATAGAACCCCTAGCTGTGACCAGTATTTGGGTGTGGAATGGTGGAAGCACTGGAGGTGCTTGGCTGCACTGAATGTGTAGGCACTGAAGGTGCATGGTTTGTGGTATGATCTGGTCACTGGCACGTAAGGACTAGAACCTTGTGTTATGCGTCTAGTGGCATGAAAAACGTACCAACCACTTACCTGGTATGGGACAGGCGCAACCTAGTAGCTTTCTTAGTATTATCAGTTCCCTGCATGGCTTGTCGATCCGGTTTCTCGCGTGGAAACTGGTGGGACGCAGTTCGTCCATGAGTGATGTGAGATCAGAAAAATTATGAGAGGATAAAGTGTAAAGAAGGAAGACGCCCTACGCCAGATTAAGTCGTGCGCGACTGTAATCAAAAGAGGTTATGTGTCCTGCGGGAACATAGACCCAGGCTAGGAAGTAAGGCAGTGGGGAGGACCCACAACGGTACTTGGGACGGTATTGTCCATTTACCGGGCAGGGATACTGTTAATACTAGACTGCAAAAACGTTGTGTGATCTCGACCTTGTCACATGCGTATAAGTCGCATGGAGTTGGCCCGACTTGGAAGTCGAGTGAAAAAGTGGATTTAAAAAGAGGTACATCTCTGCAGAGTTTAAAAAGGTATTCGAATACTTCGTGCTCCCGAGTTTTAGGAGTATGCCGCGGTGGATTAAATCCATGGGGTGTGACACAAGTATTGTTTTATAAACTAAAATTTGTTAGTTCAAGATTACCCAAGTGGCATGTGTTGTCATGATAAGGGGCGTTGCCGTGGGCTGTCATCTGTTGACGTGTCGCGGTAATACCATAATATAGAGATCATATGATAATTAAGAGGCATGTGGTTTATGCCCTAAGTTATGAAATACTGTTATGAGTATAAGATTGAAAGGCTTGAATAAAAATAATGTGATATGAGGATATATCACCTTGGATATGGGATATATGTATCACCATCAATATGATTTATTTACTGCCATGAGTATGATCGGAATTGGAATAAGAGAAGAGAAAGAAATGTATTTTGAAAAACCTCTCACTCCTTCCCCAATAGCATAGGTTCATGTCATATATATATATGTATCTCTACCTTCCCTATGACTTGCTGAGTACGTAAGTACTCACCCTTGCAACAACTCATCAATAGATGGAGCGTTCTACGACCTTGGAGGATACCCTGAAGATGCTGCGGACCCAGGAGATGATGAGCAGTTTTCTTCGGAGCCCTGATGTGGTGCTATCTTGCTGTCAACCTCTGTTTCCTGTGGATTGCTTTTGGGCCTAGCTTCCGCCGACTAGATGTGTTATTTTGTTAGACCCTTGTGCCTTGTAAGGCACTGTACCTCGTTTTGTACTAAGGCCTGATGGCCATACAATTATGACTATTGTACTATTTTGCTGCTGCAATGTAATCCTGTGATTGACTCATCCTGGGAAGTCAAGTGGTTTATGGGACCAGCTGCACCGAGCTGGGCCCCTCACAGGTGATGTCACAGTCGTGGCAGACGCGACACATATCAAGGGCACTACTAGCGCAGCAGGACCGAGAGTTCATCCTTGCGCCGTACCATCAAAGGTTAGTGCATTTCCTACTAATTTAACTCATTCTTGTATGTTACGCCTAACATATGTATGAAACGGTTCGCTTATATATGCAATGTAGGGGCCACTGGGTCCTCTCCGTCATTTTCCCATGGATGAATGAGGTCTATTACCTCGATTCGATGAGCGACAAGGTGGCGCATGTTTTCACCCTCACATGGCACATAGACGCGTAAGTAACATAGTTGTTTTAAATTTTTCTCTAACTAACTAATTAATGATAACATATTAACCAGCAATGCTAAATTAAATACAGGGCTTTCAAAAATTATGCTAGTGCGGGAGGGAGGCATGACGCGTCGAAGGGCACAGCAATTTCTTGGAAAGAATATGAGGTAATTAATACGGATGGAAGTACTCATGATGAGTCTTTTAATTTAAGCTTAATTAGTTCTTTCGAGTTAATGTGGGTTTATGTCTTTGCATATGCAATTTTTCCAGTGCCATCAGCAGCCACAATCGTGGGAATGTGGCTTCTATGTCATGAGATTCATGTATGACCTGATCAGGAGAAACTTTGCCCAATTCCCTAAGGTAACTATTTTTCCTGACTCAAAGTCGAACTTTAATTGAATGTGACGTACGATCCTAACTTCATACACGCATATATGCAGAGCGCCATGTTGAAAGAGCAATATGAGTTGCCTCAATTGAAGGAGCTGCGAACAATTTGGGCTCAATATGTCATGGAAGAAGTGGCTATCAACGATCAATAGTAACTGACTTGTGTAATATATATTGAATGTGTTGATTGCTGTATTTGTGAATAAACTCAATATGTGAATAGATTCATTGATGTATTTGTGAATAAACTCGATTAATATGTGAATAAATTCAATCTGTCCAATGCATGTGTATATTACTGTATTAGTGTATTTGTGAACAAATTCAATATGTGAATATTGGTGTATATTTGTAAATATTGGTGTATTTGTGAATGATCCAATGTATCTCTGTATTGTTGTATGTATATGTGCAAGATTCCAGTACTAACCGTGTCCAGTACATAACCGATAGGAAAAACTACATAGTACTATCGGTTATACTTCAACCGATAGAATAAATATTCCATTACTATTGGTTCATATACAACAACCGATAGAATAAAGTTTCCAGTACTAACTGTGTCCATACAATACTATCGGGTTCATATACAACAACCGGTAGAATAAAGTTTCCAGTACTAACTGTGTCTACAGAATACTATCGGTTTAGATCTCAGCCGATAGAAAAAACATACACATTACTATCGGTTTAGATCCTAGCCGATAGAAAAAAAATACACATTACTATCGGTTTATATACAAGCCGATAGAAAAAACGTAAACAATATTATCGGTTTAAATCTGAGCCGATAGAAAAAATAGTCGATAGCGATTAGTGAACGTTGGGAATGTATATGTTTTACTAACGATTTTTGAACCGATAGAAGTGTGCTGCGTTTCTACTATCGTGTCGATCACTATCGGTAAGAGAACCGATAGTAGAGTGGATTTTTAACCAATAGTGAAAAGCATTTCTGTAGTAGTGTAGTGGGCGGCTTGGCTAGCTTGAAAAAAAATCCTTCAATGAATCGGTGATAGTGTTTAGCTAATCCAAGAAAACTTTTGACCTCTGTCACTAATTCTGGTTGTTACCACTCTTTCACGGCCTCGACTTTTAACTCGATCCACTTGTATCCCTCCGGCTGTCGTTAGGTGAACTAAAAATGAAATTTCCTGTGTTCAAATTTACACTTATCTGGCTTAGCATAAAATTGTTGCTCCTTTAGTTTATCCAAGACTTTTCGTAGGTGGTCAGGATGCTCCTCTTGGTGCTTGACTGATGTCTGATATGGCATTTTTGATACGGGTGCCGTCCCAGGTTTCAATTCAACATTGAGTTCAAAACCTTAATCAGGGCACTTCTGGTAACTCTTTTGGAAACACGCTCGGGTATCCTCCAACTTTGGGGATCTGGTTCACTTCTTTCTTTGAACTGTGCAGATTTTGGGCTGGGTGTTCTATGAACATCCTCTCAAGATTGGAACAAAATTTCATTTCCATTAGGACTAGTATGGGCAACGGCCTTACGCTCACAATCCATTTGTCCTTTATGTTCCGACAACCAGTCCATTCCAGGTATAACATCTCAACCTTGTAGTTCTAGTGCCAGTAGTTTAGCAGAGAACTCCTTTTCACTTATATTAAATCTTACTCCTTCGCGCACTGATTTTACTGGCATCCTAGAGTCGGGAAACTGAATAGCGATAGGATACTCTTGACACATCATATTTAGTCCACTTTAAATAGCAAAAAAATTTTTTCTGATGATCCTCCTTCTTCTTCTGATGTGACATAGTTGAGTCTGCCTTGAGTTGGTACCGGGTTTCCTCAACTTCTTCTATGGTTAGTTGGAAATCTTTCTCTTGCAGCTGGAGCTTCTTATCCATACTGTTGTATTGGGGCAGGCATTGGGATTGGTGTCTGAACTGCAGGCTGTTGTTGACCTTCACTTCTTCTCTTGGCTATTGGATCTGGCAGATTCCTCTAGGGGATTTCTCTTGACAATGACCGAATTGTCCACAATGGTAGCAGTGTGGGGACAATCACGCTGATAGTGGCTTCTGTGACAAGCCGGGCACTTGGCTGTCATAGGTCTTGGGTACTGTAGATTTGGCTGATATTGTGGTGCAGCTTGGGTCTTTGATGAATGCATGAATATTCCTTCACCTGATATGATGTGGTCTAGGAAAGAATCTCTTTCAACCAGAGAGCACACTTATCAATCTCGGTGTACAATTGATGATCTGCTAACCTCCTTAGCACTAAACTTAGATGCCGATTATGCTCTTCTTTGTTCTTAGAGAAAATGAGAATATCATCCACAAACACGATAATGAACTTGTCTAGGTATTCCATGAGAATTTTTCCATTAAGTTTTTAAGTTCATGAACATTGCCGGTGCATTCGTTGTCCGGATGACATCACTGTAAACTCATATAATCCATATGTTGTCATGAATACAGTCTTTGGGATATTCCCTTCTTTGATCTCTTCAACACTATTCAAGCTGTCCATACGGTCGATTAGTGGAGATCTTTCTTTTCTTTTCTTCTTATCTTCTTTTCTTCTCTGTTCTGTTCTGTTTTGTTTTGTTCTTTTCTTTTCTATTCTGTGCAAAATGTGACTTGTTACCCTTTGGTGTTGGTTAGAGTGACGGTCTTCTTCTTACAATATATCTGACCTTTGTGCTTCACTGGCTGGCTGGTCCATTCCAAGAATGATGTCTAACTCTTGAAGATTCAGAACTAGCAAATTTGCTAGGAATCCTAGGTTGCCGATACAAAGGCAATATTTTTACAAATAGATTTGATTGGGATTCTCACTGCATCCATATCAACATATCATTGATTTTTTTTCCTCCTAGTGACATGGAAGTTGGTGCTCCGGGTTGATCTTAGTTAATACAGACTCTTCTTCCAGATGTGTTTCTCATGTCACTGGTATCTTCCTCAGGTTCTATTCGATGAGATCTTCCTCTAGTGCAAACCAATCTGCTCTAACAGGCGGTCAAAGAAAAGATTGCTAGTTCAGAGGGAAACACAGATAGTGTACAAGCGGAAAGCTGGGATCAATCCGTGAGACAGGGATTGGAAGTGCAAGATGTTTTTCATAAATTAATTTTTTATAAAATACATAGTTTTGCCTCTACGGCTTACAGGAATATTTAGCAACCAACACACATCAAGACAAGCAACTACTACTCAAAAGATCTAACATCTGTTGTGGTTAGGCACAAAAGGTTAAACCAAGGAAAGTCTGGGATCACACGTCGGTATTGGAAGAACCGTAAGGCTCTACCTCTTCTAAGTCCTCCTCCTGATCTTCATCTGCGTCCATTAGGTTCAATTCCATGTTCTGGGATCTTGTAGACTATCACTGAGGCACGAAAGCTGTCTAAGGGGACCTAACGCAAAAACACCTAAAAGTTAAAATAATGTTTAAAGATTTTTCAAATAATCAAAAAGGATAACTACATAATATATTTTGTTTAGACAAATTAGATTTTCGTAATTAGATTTTAGTCAAATAAACTAACGATTTTCTCTTCTAGGGACGCCAATGTCTATAGAAGGGTCACGACCTACAGTCGAGCCTTTGCTCTGATACCATTTCCTATGGGACCCGCCTTTGAGGAATCCCGTGGCAACCACCTAGGTGGATTGCGCACAGAAAGGTACATCACAAGCTCACAACAACAGGATTCACTTTAAACAGTAAAGCAGGTAGATAAAACAAGTACAAGGTCACGAGGACCACTATTACAATATCATAATGCCAAGGATGGCATTAATTAAAGTTGATACAAAAGTAGAGAGTTTTTCAAAATCAAGAATCGGTATCGAAGTACCGAACACAGAAAAACAACACAAAAAGCAACCACAAAGGTCTTCACTTCCTCCTGCAGCGGCTCTAGAAGGGCTTCCTCCACATCGGACTCAACTTGGCTCATGACCCTCCTTAGAAGCTCAAATCGTCTGCAAAGGCTCCTTCCTATTCTTGGTGCTCAAGGCCAGGGGAATCGGGATCCTCGAATCCTTTCTTCTGGATTTGTTTGTAAAGGCAAGGGTGAGCATGTTTTTACGCAATGCTCAGCAAGTCTCATTACAAGAATGCAGGTATATAGATGAGGAGTGATCAAGAAAAGGGTTTAAGTCTTATAATTATAAATAGTATAGATTTCAATTCTTTGATCTCTCAAATAAGGGTTTTATTTTCAACAGCGGGGTTTTGTAAATCTTATAATAGACTTTAAGAAATTGTTATGTGATGGTCTCCCATGAGTCATCACTTTTATCAACCCATATTATGAAAACATTCAAAATATTTACTTGTGCTGAACCACATGGATAAATCCACCGCGAACATACTCCATGAACTGGGAGTACAGAGTATCCGATACTTTTCTTGCACTTTGCAAAGGTGTACCTCTTTTTAAATCAACTTCTTCACTCGGCTTTCAAGTCGGATCAGCTCCATGCGACTTATACGCATGTGACAAGGCCGAGATCACACAACGCTTTTGCAGTCTAGTATTAACAGTATCCCTGCCCGGTAAATAGACAATTAAGTCTCAAGTACCGTTGTGGGTCCTCCCCACTGCCTTACTTCCTAGCCTTTGGCCTATGCTCCCGCAGGACACATAGCCTTGGTCTGTCCACGCGAGACATCTGACCGTCATGATTACAACAGCGCACGGCTTAATCAGAGGCATAGGGCGTCTTCCTTCTTTCCACCTTTTCCTCTCATACTTTTTCTAAACTCACATCACTCACGGATGAACTACGTCCAACCAGTTTCTCCACACGAGAAACCAGACCAACAAACCATGCAGGGAACTGCTAATACCAAAAAGCTACTAAGTCGTGTCTGTCCCATACCAGGCAAGTGGTTGGTATGTCTTTCATGCCGCATAGAGGCACAACACAAGGTTCTTGCCTTATGAATTAATAGTGAGGAGCCATCCACATTCCCATGTGCGCACCGCACCCTCTCTATACAAACCAATCCTCACTATCAATTCTAATTTGTATTTTCTTTCACAAAAAGGGGTTTTCAAACATGTTTTTCATATAAGCGACCATTCGATATTTAGCATAAGTTTTCAAGCATAAGCATAATTCTAAGCATATATCCTAGGGTGACAAGGATGCATGGGTATTCAATCACAAGAGGGGTGTCACAATCATTTAGGTTATATCTAACCACATTATTTGAACATACTCTCATTTGAATATAAGGCATGCATATACTTTGAAGACAACTAATATACTTCATTTGAAAATATTAGGCGAGACATGATCAAGGGGTTGAGACTTGCCTTGCACTGCTGGGTCTAATTACTCAGACGAATCTTCAAAGACTTCTTCCGCTCCTTCAACTTCGAGCACTGCGGCGGACACAAGCAATACAACACATACGCTACATAAGCATACATAAAATAGTTGCAATAGAAAATAATAAGAAAAAATATTATGCATGCAAGGGAAAGATTTGGACAGAGTCACTTGAGTGCTGGTCGAAGAGATGGGCTCAAAAGAAGTTGAATGTCAAAGGCCGACATTCAGTCCACGGCTAGACATAGCCTTAAGTTGGTCTTAGGTAGGTTTTCTGGAGAAGTGGCAGAAGGGAAAGATGTAGAACACAACTCCAGGAATCTAGCGGACAAAGTGAAATTTCCATTGCTCAACCAGAAGGGGTCAAACAAGGCTAATGCCAGTGGCTGACATGCACTGACATAGTGCAGACATTGCCAAAAACTAGGGCAAAGCTTAACTTTTGATCCAGGGCTCCAATTGATGCACAACTTTGTCTAGGAGTTAGGCCTTGATAACAGGAACAAGATATTCAACAGGATTAAGGGCTGAAAGTGGCCGGAGGGCGGCCAAATCCGGTGATGAACTGCGGTGGCGACACGGCACAGACACAGCTCTGGACAAAATCTTGACAAGGGCATATCTCACGATCTGGGCAGATCCAGATGTCGAGCTAGTGGAAGGAAATGCTCAGGGAGGTGAGGCAAAGCTAAGGGACAAAGTGGTGTCGGCTGAAGCGGCCGGGAAGCAAACTCCGGTGAACTGTGCCGGAGAAGAAGACGCCGAATTGGGTATTTTTGATACAAGGCGAATGAGCTCAATTCCAAGCTTGAGAACGATCTCTGGGGTATGACAAGGCTACTGGAGGGGTTAATTTTGCTGGGAGATGGCCGGAGAAGCACGGCGACGAGGTCCAGCGAACAGATGAACTTCCATATCGGGATTTCTTCGATTTGGCCACAATTGAAGATTTTGATCTCACTGGCTTGCTAAGGAATGGCTAAGGATCAATTTATGCTACTGGAACGAGAGCTGATTTGGATTGAATCGGGCAGCATTGGGGAAACAGGGCAAATCGGGAATCCGGTGATCACCGACGATGGGGTTCGATCTGGTACAATTAACTGGTATGACACAGAGAGGGAGAAGAGGGGAACTCACCGGTGGCTTTGGATGGGAGATTGGGCGAGTGGAGAGCTCTGGCGACGGTGGCCTCAAAAACAGCTCGCCGGAGAAGAAGGCATTCACAGCGGTGCTGGGGAGTTTGGTGGATTTCTGGTGCTGGAACTGAAGCAAAGCACTTAGGAGTATTTATGGGCGCTGAAGCAATCCTCTGGTCGACAAATTGGGGAACAGTGGCGACAAATTCGACCTCGAAGCGACTGGACACAGCGGGGACTTGTGCCGGCGATGATGGCGAGGCACTGGCGTGCAGCGGTGCAAGCTTTTGGCAGTGGATGGCACAGGCGCAGGCGGCGAGGGAACGGTGAAGTGAAAGCTCCATCGACGCGTGGCCGAGACGTGTCGAACGGGTGAAGCTGAAGCTGCTGGTTCACGGGCACAAGCATGGAGAAGAAATTGGTTGTGCTGGCGCGGCCGAGGTGGCGTCCACGGTGGTGCCACGAGTGTGCACGGGTGTCAGGTATGTGGCTGAGGTGTTGGCACGGCAGAAGGTTCACCGGCGGCGAAGAACACGGCGACGCAAGGTGGCGGGGCACTGGTCGAACGGGGCCTGGTCGAACAGGGACCGAAAAAGAATAGCTCGGGCTGAAATGCAATTTTGAAACTTGCTCCAGGGACTGATCTGCGAGGAAAAGTTGAATAGGAATTGGGTCTGATTGCAAATCTGGAGATCTAAGGGTCTGATCTGAAATCTGATTTTAGGAGTGAGTTGCATAAGATTAATGGAACTCATCTAGCCAAAGTTTGACAAGATCGGGCAAGATCTGAAGGGTTTCGACAAAAACGACTTAGGGTAAAATTAGGGTATTAAGGGTTTCAAAGCGGCAAGGGCCGAAACTCAGGTTTAGAGTAAGATTTGGAAATTCTTCCAGAAGGGAAAATTGTTCAGAATAGTGAATAGGAGACTGAATCAGATCAAAGTTTGGGGATGGTCTGAGACTTTTAGTCTTTTTGGGCTTCTGACAAATCTGAAAAAGATCTGAACGAAAGAATTTGACTGCTAACTTTTTGGGGTAAGCTGCTGGCACAACAGGGATCTCCTTTGAAATAGAGAGGGACGAGGCAGGCCAGGATTTGGAAAAATCGGGGTGTTATACTACCAATACAATTAAATACACAAATACTCCCTACACATTCAAGTTCATGTCCCAATTAGCAATACATGATACACAAATATACAACAATATACAAATACAACAATTCACACATTCGATGTATATTAGAAAAGCCACGTCTGAAATTAACAACAGATCACGATGAGGACCCAGTGGCCCGTACATTTTACGTAAAAGAGAACCTTTGCAGGTTGCGACAATGCAACTACCGACTACAAGTTAGACCTGATACATCACAAATCCATTCATCCAAAACAGCAAATGTCTGAACCACATTGGACTTAACCATAGGAGTTTAGTTCGAAGACACCCGAGGAGCTGGAGCTGCCTTCGACTTACATTTGTACGTATTGGTGATTTCCTCGGAGTCAAACTCGATCAACTCAACTCCATTAACAAAAAGAACCTACCTTCCAAGATGTTGTTCTGTGTAGTGATGGTGTAGAATGGCTGTGCAAATAATAACAATTCTTCTTCTCCAAGCAGGTAAGCATCTGGCCACAAGCTGGTGCATGCAAAAAAAATATAAGATGCTTTCTATAGGTCCTGATTTGAGAAACACGCCGGGCTCGACCGAGCCAACCAAGATCTCGCCCTTCACGTCCTTCCAGCTCTCGACGGTGATCTTCACCGTTTCTTTCACCAACAAGCCAACGTATGTAGCGTACTGCGATGAAGAAACGTGAAATACGTTGCCCCTCATGAGCATCATCCAAGGACCTGCACAGATCATAATCATATTGAAAAGAAGACACATCAAAATGAAGGATACAAAAAAAGCAGAATAATTGCCATAATCAGATTAGAATCATCTAACAATATTGCTGAAATTTTACGTACCTTGCATGGGATGCCGAAGTCTAGAGGGCGTCGATGGAGGTGCGGAGGTGCAGCAGTCGCCTGTAGAGGTGCGCCGGCCATCCATGGAGCTTACGGGTTAGGACTACGAGCCCCAGATGAACTGTGAGAATGAAAGAGACATACCCGTGTATTTATAGTACTAGATAAGTTCTATCGGTACAAAAACCGCATACCGTTAGTCATTTTTTATATATTCTAACGGTATACAAATAAATTACCGATAGAATAAAAACATCTGTAGAAGGCGAATGGTTCTATCGGCACAATACATATTACCGATAGGAATTTTGTACATACTCTGTCGGTATATACGTACATTGCCGATAGAATAAAAATATTTATAGAAGGCGAACAGTTCTAAAATATTTTTGCTATATTCTAACGGTATAAACATTTATTACCGGTAGAATAAAACTATTTGAAGACGAGCAGTTCTAAGCAATTTTCGATATATTCTAACGGTACAAGAATACATTACCGATAGAATAAAAAATATTTGTAGAAGGCGAATGGTTCTATCGGCACACTACATATTGCCGATAGGAATTTTTGCGATATTCTGTCGGTAGACTCATACAGTACCGATAGAATAAGTCTAGTTGTAGAAGTCGACCAGTCCTATCGGGGCACAACATTCTCCCGTCAGTACTTATGCATCTGTTCTAACGGCAAATATGTTCATCACCGCTAGAGTAAATCATAGTGCTTATTCTATCGGTAAGTTTCTTACAAACCGATAGGAAAAATACACCCGTTGGCCTTTTATGACCGCGAGGCACATTTTCTATCGGTTTTCTACTAAATCGCTAATAACCGATAGAATATAGGGGTTAGTAGACTGCATTTCTGTACTAGTGTAAGCCTATCTACATCATCCCTAACAAGAGGTGCACTATTATTCCTAATCAAATCGGAGAGTTCTCGCTGTTGCTGAGCGTGATCCCTCTCCCGACGGAATTGGCGCGCCTCTTCACGGGATCATTCAAAACATTCTGCCAGATGCAGAATCACTGAAGACATCTCTTCAGTCTTCTTCTCCAGAGCCTCTTTTTCCCCTTGGAGAGTCTGTCCGAGGGGGGGGGCAGGATCTCAGCAGGCTGATCGCTGGGGGCTCCAATCTCCTACATTTGCAAATGTTAGTTGCACTAATTGTAACAACGAGCAAAAGGAGTAGAGATAATCACCTGTCCTCGCGAGTGACAGGTTGATATAGGCATCCCAGAAAGTAGATCACCCAATAAAGATCGAGGATCATCATATGGTGGAAGTGCGGCCTTCGCACTATAAGATTGCTTCCCCAACACAAGTTGAGGATCATCTGGTCGAGGAGGAACAGTCTTCCAACCAGAAAATTGATCACCCGAACAAAAATGGGAGTCATTGGGAAGAAATGGAGAAAGCTGTGAAGAATGTCCCTCCAAAGGTGGAGATGAAAGTTCGACCTGCCGAGGTGCATGGATAGGAAGAACTAGAGGAACTGAAGGAAGAAAGAACAATGATGCGTCTTTCACCTTTGTTCTGCTGGAGGATCCCTCGTCAATCTTGGGTTTCTTCTTTGAAGGAGAGATCTTTCGACATCTGTAAATCCTGCTCGAAAACTTCTTCTTCATCACTCTCAATCTCGATGATGTTTTGGTCTGCCATCGAGAAGTGTATGAAAGGGAAGGGAAGATGGTTTTGGAAGAAACTTAGCCGAGAAGTGGAATTGTGAAGCTTTGAAATCCGAAGGCTTGGGTATTTATAGCCGCCAGGGTGATGGTTCAGTTTCTGAACACCTCGAGTTTTTAAAGCATTTACAATTTTACCTCGGGTTAAAAAATGTTTCAACAGCGCCATCATTACCCGTCATGTTTTAACCAGAGC
The DNA here is from genome assembly GCA_019359835.1 of Pharus latifolius. NCBI lineage: Eukaryota > Viridiplantae > Streptophyta > Magnoliopsida > Poales > Poaceae > Pharus > Pharus latifolius. The sequence continues at coordinate 27,596,982 of CM033330.1, read as the reverse complement.
CCGTCTCAGGGAACCAACCGCCGCACTTTGTGCGCCACTAAGTGAAGAATTTGAAGCGTCGGATTAAATGTCCGATGTAAGTCTTGAAATTTGAAGTAAACACGTCCCTTCGTTCTCTTCAAATTTGGAGGCTAGCTGACGAGGATTGATACCCGAGTCAGTTCAAATAAATACACAGCTGGTTCAGGACATACTCGAACCAGACAAGCGCCTGGTGGTGCGAACTCAAGTCATTCCGAGGAGCACAGGCATGAGGTCGCAGGCTTTACGCGATCAGACCGTAGCTAGTGCGCGGTCAGAAGTTCGTATGCCATACGCGAACAGAAGACTGCAGATGGAGCATGGTCAGCGAACAACGCGCGGTCAGAACACCTTCGTACAGGGGACGCGGGATTGATCTTCCCTTATAACGGGGATATCCCGTGTATCTCGAATATTCTTCCACATACGGAGACAACCGTCAGGAGGTTAATACGTGCGGTTATCTATAAATAACACGTGTTAAACCTGTGTGGGAGTTAGGAGCGGTTGCCGAAACTGCATCCAAGCAACTGTTTGATGTCATTGCGACTTGGCACCCTTTCGACTAGTATAAAGGATAGCCCAATGCATCAAACATGGGGATCGAACGATCGAACAACTAGATGATCAGATCATCAAACCAAAGCAACCAGAAGACAGTAGTCTAAGTTAGAGAGCTTTCACAAGCCCTCCAGGCATTGTCTTGTACAAACACATAGGAAAAATCTTCGCCTGTGAAGATCTTTTTCATAATTCTGTAATTCTTTTTATCACTCATAGTGAAATCCCAACAGGACGTAGGGCTATTACTCCCACCGTCAAGGGCCCGAACCTGTATAAACCTCTCTGTGCTCCAGTTCTCTTTAATTCAACATACCTTCCCCGAGGGACACCCTGAAAGGTCTTACAACCTACAAATTCTGCATAAGTTCGGCTAAGGACCCCGAGTCCGAATCATCGACAGGTAATGTCTCCAATTCTTGAGTGTATGAATCGCTGTTGCTAACTCCATGTCATGGGTCAGATAATTCTCCTCGTGTGATAGCAGTTGCTTGGATGCAATTGCGACTGTTCTTCCTCTTTGTATTAAGACACACCCTAGTCCATGCTTAGATGCATCTCAATATATGTCAAAGTTCTTATTATCAGGGGGCACTAGAATTGGTGTAGTTGTTTAGCCTTTGTTTCAATTCTTCGAAGCTCTTCTGACAATCTTCTGTCCATTCAAATTGGACATCCTTTTTCAACAAACTAGTGGGCGTCTTGGCTAGCTTGGAACAATCCTTCAATGAATCAGTGATAGTGTTCAGCTAATCCAAGAAAACTTCTGACCTCCGTCACTGATTCTGGTTGTTTTCACTCTTTCACGGCCTCGACTTGTAACTCGGTCTACTTGTATCCCTTCGGCTGTCATCAGGTGACCTAAAAATGAAATTTCTTGTTTCTAAATTCACACTTATCCAGTTTTGCATAAAATTGTTGCTCCCTTAGTTCATCCAAAACGTTTCGTAGGTGGTCAGCATGCTCCTCTTAGTCCTTGACTGACGCCTGATATGACTGATATTTACTCGATCTGCCTCATTTTTCTATACATTTTTCCCCATGCTTTTGCACATATTAGTCATATACCTTGGCATATATACCTAGATTATTCCAGATTATTAGCCAAATTGACCGGATTACTCGTTTTTCCAATTTTTATCACAGGTCGGCGAGGATTGCATGGATTTTCAGCTAGCGGACGCGCGTCCTCGACTTAATCTGGCCATCGGACGATTCCTGATGGAAGTGCGTGCTCTCATGAATGTGTAGGATCTGACCGCACCGAAATCGGAGTCTCCTGGGGCCCGGAATCCCAAACCCTAGCCACGAGGTCCCATTTCTAAATTTCCAACAAGTAGAGGGCTTTTCTGCAAAATGTCCTTCTTCCTTTTTCTTTCGGGCCATTTTCTTTCGATGATCCATCGGCAGCAGGACCAGAGATGGAGAAAGTCAGTTTTGACGTTGCAGACCTTTTGGACTACTCCTTGAGCCACATGATCGAGAGGGAGACGTTCATATTTGCTGACGAGGGACTTCCTTCTGACATAGGGGTGCCGGTTCATCCTGATGTACCAGACACAACCCCTGTGGAGGTCCTTCCTACCCCAAACTTCACACCATCCACTATTCAGGTAGACTCAAAACCCCTCTCGTATCATTATGAGTTGTCTAGTTCTGACGAGGTTATTCATATTCCTTTGAGTTGTCATTCATCCTACATCGATAAATGCCATCCTCATGATATGTATAGTCAGTCGATCTACGGGAAAAGATTTTCGTCAGCTGACCTTCTGGAGGGCTTTGTCCCTACCATACACACGTGCTTGTTTGTTCTTGATCTTATTTGCAGGTTAGCACGTGTGGCTTCTCGATCGCGAGCAGACTTGCTCCGATTAGACATTCCCTGGGACCCTGGTGGATTCCCATGATGCTGCTTCTGACAGGAGGGTGGACCTGGAGCTTCTACTACGTCCCATACTTGCCTCTCCTTCCACACTCGCGCTTCAACGCTATATCCTTTGAGGGTCGAGCTTCCGACCTAAAAGAAGCGCTTTTCGGGAGGCAACCCGAGTGTTTTCTCTCTTTCTTTCTTTTCGTTATTTATTTTCCTTTTTTTGTAGGATTGTTCTTAGTTTCTTCTTTGGTTGTTCTTTCAGGGCATCATCCTCATATGGCTGCTTGGCACATTTGGGATACTTTGGATGGCTCATCGCAGTGTCATCGTCTCCATTCTTCACCTAGTAAGCTATTGCAGACCTCTCATATGACCCTTGTGCATGAAATTTATTTTGTGTTCTCATCTCCATGTGTGATCCATCTCATATTGTTGCATTGTGGAACATGCAACCATTTAAGCTTGGGGGGAATGCATTTCTTGCTGTGCTGTAATTCTGAAAATCTGAAAATTTGCTGTAATTCTGAAAATCTGAAAATCTGGGTCAAATTTTTTAAAATTGAGTTTCTTTGTGCAAGTTTGTGCTCTGTATGAGATCTGTTGTATGTACTTGCTTATCCTACCTTGCTTATGTTGTGAATGATCTTTATCCAGCCTTGTGGGCTTGTTTATGTTGTGATATGACCTGTTGTATACTTGTGTTATTTCGATTGCAAGAAAAATCTAGAAAGGTCATGTCGAAATTTTCTGGAAATTCTAGACTTGTGTGGATTTGTATCTATATGTGAGTGTTGTGGTTATGACTACATGTGCTTTCATTTTGCGTTTCACTATCCTCATTTGGCTTTCGGAGCCCTTTGCATGTCATGTTGAGTTTTTATTGCATGGTTTAGTAGCTCGACAATCTATTATAGGTTGAATTATGATTAATGATCTTCTAATGGTACTAAAACTGCTTGTACTTAGTTTCGTTGTGGATATTGTGGAAATTCGAATGCTTACTGATATCTTTATTACCACATTCTATCTTGTATACTGAAATGTCAATTGTGAACCTAATCTCTACACACATGTTTAGAACACGAGTCTCCTAAACAATCATATAACTTGTGTAAACCAGATTTGAAAAAAAATCTTGCTAATAAGGTCGCATTTGTTTGTTTTCTACCTTGTAGACACTACCAAATTCTCTTTTCTTTTGAATAAAAGCTCTTCTGCTTCGTTGCTCCCTAAGTCTTCAGTATGTAAGCACGGTTTGCACATTTTCAAATCAAATAAGTACACAAGCCTTCCCGCTACATCTTTTGACTCATGAGCATGTTTATAAAACACTCAAGTGGACTACCTACCCTAGAGCGAAGTACGGAGAGATCCGCCTAAATAAGTCGAAGGGTAGAGACATACATGAGCACCAGATTTCGTTTTTCAAATAAACAGAGCTCAAAAATTAATAAGGTTGAAACTGCTTATTTGATGTTTATGGAGACCGTAATTCCTCGATGCCTGTGTATTGTTTATGTTCACTTTGAATTTCTATATACACGTATGGATGTAGGTGGTATGAGTAGAATCAAGCATTCTTATTTCCTCCATATCTAGAACTAAGCTACTTACTTGCAATTTTAGTGCAATTATTAGATGGTTGAGCGCTTGATACATATCTTAGTTTGCTAAGCTTACTATACGCTGCATTTTACTCTTTCATGACATCTGTTTGCTTGCTTGACTCCTTGGATTTATTTCATGTCACATTGCTTGAGGACAAGCAAAGAATTAAGTTTGGGGGGATGATATTTACTCGATTTGCCTCATTTTTTGTACATTTTTCCCCATGTTTTTGCACATATTAGTCATATACCTCGGCATATATACCTAGATTATTCTAGATTAATCGCCAAATCGACCCGATCACTCGTTTTCCAATTTTTATCGCAAGTTGGCGAGGATTGGACGGATTTTCGTCTAGCGGACGCGTGTCCTCGACTTAATCTGGCCATCGGACGATTCCTGATGGAGGTGCGTGCTCTCATGAATGTGTAGGATCTGACCGCACCGAAATCGGAGTCTCCTGGGGCCCGGAATCCCAAACCCTAGCCACGAGGTCCCATTTCTAAATTTCCAAAAAGTCGAGGGCTTTTCTGCAAAAGGTCCTTCTTCCTTTTTCTCCTACCGTCGGCCACCAGTGGAAGCTGAGCCTGGTTTTTCCTTTCTTTTACATTCTTCTTCTGCCTCCCTCCTTGCGATCCACACCTCTGTCCACCACGCCGGCGACGACCAGGCCGTATGCCGCCGGCGGAGCTTCTTTTCTTCTTCTTCCCTATTCTCCTCCACTTCTCTCTCTCCCCTCTTCTAGATCTGCACCACCCTCATAACCTCCAGCCACGCCTCCCATCTCCAGTGCCGTGCCATCCCCGCGCTCATCGCCGCCTCTACAGCTCCGCCGCGTTCCTTGCGTCGCGCTCTCCCGCGCCGCTGTGCCCCTTCGTGCTCTGGCGCCAGCCCGCTCCTCCACCAACCCGATCCCGTGCCGCCGAGCCACTCCACCGCTCGACCTGCCGCCTCCGCAGCGCCGCCGGTGAGATCCACTCCGGTGCTGCGCCACGCCTCCTTCCGCATCGCCGATCTGCTCCAACGTTGCCTCTCCATCGGCCGGCGCCGCCTCCCTTGCGCTCCCTTCGTGCTCCGGCCGCGCCGCCTCCACAGCGTCCACAGCGCCGCCGTCGCCGGAGTCGGCCTCGCCGCTCCGGATCTAGCTCCTTCTCCATTGAGCCGCCGCAGATCTGCCATTGTGCCTCCCATCTCCACGGCGCTGCCTTCTTCACCAACTCCAGCACCTTCTTCGTTCTCGGCCTCCTCTGCCCCAAGCTGGCTGTTTCTTCAACCACGGCCACGTAGGACGACGGCCACGCTCTTCTTCCACGACCTCGACCAGTTCTCGTTGGCTGCCCGACGACCTCGGCCATCAACTCCAGAAGCTGCCAGTTTTTCCAAAAGCACAAATGGTGACCAATTTCTTCTTCCTCTCCCTCTCAATTGCTCTGTGATGACTGGACAAGCTGTTCTGAATGTAATATTGCCAAGATTCTAGTAACTATGATGAATTTGATTGAATCAAGCAATACAGTTCCTAGAATTGCAATCTAGAATCTGGCTTTGTTGGATGCTGAGATGAATTGAATCTGAGTTGGCTTAATTGGTGTTTCTGCTTGACAGCTTCCAATTTTGAATTGCTAAATTCTGTGATCTGTGGGTATAACTTATGATTTGACTTCTAGCTGTAAAAGTGTTTTTGATGCATCTCTCTCTGACCTGGTTGGAAGGTTTTATTTTAGATCTTTATCTGGAGGTATAAGCTATTCCTGTCTTTTCTGTATTGCTGTCCAGACTAGTGATGATGCAATTATGATTTCTGGGTAAATGTTGTGAATCTCTGAGTTCATTGTTAATCTAATCACAGTTGTGAGTAACATTGACTTATTGCCTGCTAAATTCTTTGTAAAGATTTGTGTGGTTGCGAGCCAGTAGTGCTGGAGGAAGAAGTTTCAATATTCAGGAATATTTGTTTGTCTTCTGCTTGTTGTTTGGTTGAGGTTGAGAGGCTGTTGGGGAATGGTTTGTGCTATCTCTGTGTGCCTATTCGTTGATACCGTCGAGAGACGTATTCGCTTTAGTCGCTTTCGCTGCCCTTTTTGTGGAACAACTGAACGATACGACTATCGCATGTATTCACGATGACGCATACAGATCTAGCACTAACTAATGGTCGTGAGTTTTTACCTCTCTTTCTCTTTATTTCTTCCGACATCTTCTCTCTTTTCTTTTGTCTGATTTATTTTCATTTGCCATTGATTTAGTTAGTTTTACATGATTCATTTTCTCTAGTCCCTATGGAAAGAACGATAGAATACTTGCCTACTGCATCGTCCTCGTTCTATTGCGAGACAGTCTAGGCCGGTATCAATAACGTTTTTGATACGGGTGCCGTCCTAGGTTTCAATTCATCATTGAGTTAAAAACCTTGATCACGGGCACTTCTGGTAACTCTTTTGGAGACACGTTCGGGTATCCTCCAACTTCGGGGATCTGGTTCACCTCTTTCTTCGAGCTGTGCAGATTTTGGGATGGGTGTTCTACTAACATTCTATCAGGATTGGAACAAAACTTCTTTTCCAGTGGGACTAGTAAGGGCAACGGCCTTAGGATCACAATCTACTTGTCCTTTATGTTCCGACAACCAGTCCATTCCAGATATAACATCTCAACTTTGTAGTTTTAATGCCAGTAGCTTAACAAAGAACTCCTTTCTGCTCATATTAAACTTTACTCCTTCGTACACTGACTTTACTGGCATCCTAGAGTCGGGAAACTGAATGGTGATAGGATACTCAGTCCACTTCAAATAGCAAAAATTTATGTCTGAAGGGCCTCCTTCTTCTTCTGATGTGACATAGTTGAGTCTACCTTGAGTTGGTGTTGGGTTTCCTCGATCTCTTCTATGGTTAGTTGGAAATCTTTCTCTTGCAGCTGGAGCTTTTCGTCCATACTATTGTATTGGGGCAGGCATTAGGTTTCGCGTCTGAACCGCAGGCTGTTGTTGACCTTCACTTCTCTTGGCTATTGGATCTGGCAAATTCCTCTAGGGAATTTCTCTCGACGGTGACCGAATCGTCCACAATGATAGCAGTGTGGGGACAATCACGCTGATAGTGGCTTCTGTGACAAGCCGGGTACCTAGCTTTCATGGGTCTTGGGTACTGTAGATTTGGCTGATATTGCGATGTAGCTTGGGACTTTGATGGATGCATGAATATTCCTTCACCTAAAATGATGTGGCCCAAGAAAGGAATATCCTTCAACCATAAGGCACACTTATCAAACTTGGCGTACAACTGATGGTCTGCTAACTTCCTTAACACTAATCTTAGATGCTGAACATGCTCTTCTTCGTTCTCAAAAAAATGAGAATATCATCCACAACCACAATAAGGAACTTGCCGAGGTATTTCACCAGGTTCATGAATTCTACTGGTGCATTCCTTAGTCCAAATGGCATCACTGTGAACTCATACAATCCATATCTCATTATGAATGCAGTCTTTGGGATATCCTCTTCTCAAATTTTCAGTTGATTATAACCAGATCTCAAGTTGATCCTTGAAATATTTTTGCTCCTCTGAGTTGATCAAAGAGATCATCGATTCTTGGCAAGGGTACTTGTTTTTGATTGTCATATCATTCAACTTTCGGTAGTCGACACACAGTCGTAGACTGCAATCTTTCTTCTTGGCGCAGAGCATTAGGGTTCCCCAAGGTAAAAAACTTGTTCTGATGAATCCTTTTTCTTCCAATTCTTCCACTTGCTTTCTCAGTTCTTCTTGTTCTTGGTTCGTCATACATGCAAGTTTTCTTGTGTATGGGGCTGATTGAGGTTCCAGCTTGATAGCAAACTCTATACTTCAGTCTGGTGGCATTCCAGGGGATTCTTTCAGGAAAAACTTACGGGTACTCGTTGACTACTAGGACATCCTCTACTTTGACCTCTTCAACACTGTTCAAGCTATCCATACAGCTATTTCTACACAAAAAGTGACTTGTTCTCCTTCGGCGTTGGTTAGAGTGACGGTCTTCTTCTCACAATCTATCTGGCGTTTGTGTTTTGCTAGCCAACCTATTCCAAGAATGATGTCTAGCCCTTAGAGATTCAGAACTAGCAAATCTGCCAGGAATTCTAGGTTGCCGATACAAAAGGCAATATTTCTACAGATGGATTTGATTGGCATTCTAGCTCTAGGGGATTGGATTAGAATAGAGTGCCCTAAGATCTGGCTCTGCACCGACATTTCCTGCTGTCCATTTTGCTCCACTCAAATCGGTACACCATTGACATTTCCTCCTTGCGGCATAACAGGTGATGATCCGGGTTGATTTTGGATGGTACAGTTTCCAGGTGTAGCCCTCATATTACTGATATCTTCCTCGGGTTTTCTTCCATGAGATCTTCCTCTAGTGTTAACCAAACTGCTCAAACAGGCGGTCAAAGAAATGATTGCTGACTCAGAAGGAAACACAGATAGGGTACAAGCGGAGACCTGAGATCAATCCATGAGACAGGGATTGGAAAGTGCAAGATGTTTTTCATAAATTAAATTTTCATAAAATACATAGTTTTGCCTCTACGGCTTACAGGAATATTTAGCAACCAACACACATCAAGACAAGCAACTACTACCCAAAAGATCTGACGTCTATTGTGGTTAGGAACAAAAGGTTAAACAAGGGATCACACGTCGGCATTGGAAGAACCATAAGGCTCTACCTCTTCTGAGTCCTCCTGATTTTCATCTGCGTCCATCAGGTCCAACTCCATGTTCTGGGATCTCGTAGACTACTACTGAGGCACGAAAACTATCTAAGGAGACATAACGCAAAAACACCTAAAAGTCAGAAATAATTTTTAAAGAATTTTCAAATAATCAAAAAGAATAACCACATAACATACTTTTCTTAGACAAATTAGGTTTTCGCAAATAGATTTTAGTCAAATACTCTAACGATTTTCTGTTCTAGGGACGCCAATGTCTATAGAAGGGTCACGTCCTACAGTCGAGCCTTTGCTCTGATACCAGCTTCTGTGGGACCCTCATTTGAGGAATCCGGTGGCAACCGCCTAGGTGGGTTGCACTCAGAAAGGTACATCACAAGCTCACAACAACAGGATTTACTTTAAACAATAAAGCAAATAGATAAAACAAGTACAAGGTCACGAGGACCACTATTACATTATCATAATGCCAAGAATGGCATTAATTAAAGTTGATACAAAAGTAGAGAGTTTTTCAAAATCAAGAATCAAAAGAATCGGAATCAAAGTAAAGAACACGGAAATATAACACAAAAACAACAACAAAGGTCTTCATTTCCTTCAGCAACGGTTCGGCTCGGGCCTTCACCACATCGGACTCAACTTGGCTCATTGCCCTCCTAGAAGCTCAAATCTTCTAGAAAGGTTCCTTCCTCTTCTTGGTGCTCAAGGCTAAAGGAATCAGGACCCTCAAATCCGTTCTTTGGAATTTGTGTGCAAAGGCAAGGGTGAGCATGTGTTTACACGATGCTCAGCAAGTCTCGTTATGAGAATGCAGGTATATAGATGAGGGGTTTTCAAGGAAAGATGTCTTGGCTTTATATATAGGAATAGAATAGATTTTCACTCCAAAGATATTGAGAAAAGCTTTTAGTTTCAAAAGCAATACTTTGAAAACTTAAGTTATACTTTTAGAAATCATTGTGTGTGATGGTCTTCCATGAGTCATCACTTTTATCAACCCATTTTATGAAAACATTCCAAATATTACTTGTGCTGAACCATATGGATAAATCCACCGCGAACATACTCCATGGCCTGGGAGTACAGAGTATCTGATACTTTTCTTACACTTTGCAAAGGTGTACCTCTTTTTAAATCCACTTCTTCACTCGGCTTTCAAGTCGGATCAGCTCCATGCGACTTTTCCGCATGTGATGAGGCCGAGATCGGACAACGCTTTTGCAGTCTAGTATTAACAATATCCCCGCCCGGTAAATAGACAGTCAAGTCTCAAGTACCGTTGTGGGTCCTCCCCACTGCCTTACTTCCTAGCCTTGGCCTATGTTCTCGCAAGACACATACTACCTCTTGATTACAGCCGCGCACGACTTAATCAGGCGTAGGGCGACTTCCTTCTTTCCACCTTTTCCCCTCATAATTTTTCTGAACTCACATCACTCATGGCCCTCAGTGGCCCACCAGTTTCTCCCGAGAAACCGGACCGACAAACCATGCAGGGAACTGATAATACCAAAAAAGCTACTAAGTTGTGCCTGTCCCATACCAGGCAAGTGGTTTGTACGATTTTCATGTCGTATAGAGGCACAACACAAGGTTCTTGTCCTTATGATTCTTTAGTGAGGAGTCTTTCACATTCCCAGTGCGCACACAACACCAACCAATCAAACCATCCTCACTATCGATTCCAATCACATTTTCTTTCACAAACGGGTTTTGAACATACTTTTCACACATGTGACCATTTAGCATTTAGCATATAATCTTGAGCATAAGCATAGCCTAAGCATAATATTCTAAGGTGACAAGGGTGCATGGATATTCAATTACAAAAGGTGCTTTACAATTATTTAGGTCATATCTAATCACTTTATTTGAATATAACTCTTATTTGAATATAAGGCGTGCATATATTTGAAAACAGCTAACATACTTCATTTCAAAATATTAGGCTAGACATGATCAAGGGATTGAGACTTGCCTTGCAGTGAGGGGTCTAGTTGCTCAGACAATTCTTCGAAGATCTTTTCCGCTCCTTCAACCTCTGGTTCCACGGCTGATACAAATAATACACACACACACACACACACACACACTATATATAAGCATACAGAAGATAGTCTTTATGGGAAATGATACGTAAAATATATCATGCATGCAGGGGAAAGGTTTGGACAAAGCCACTTGGGTGCTGATTGAAGAGATGGGCTAAAAAGGACTTGAACGTCGAAAGGCTGACATTCGGTCCACGGCTAGACATAGCCCTAAATTGGTCTTAGGTAGGTTTTCTGGAGAAGTGGAAGAAGAGAAAGATGTAGAGAACAACTCCAGGAATCTAATGGACAAAGTGGCATTTCAATTTCTCAAGTGTAATAGGTCTAAATCATCCAATGCCACTGGTGGACATGCACTGACATAGTGCTGGACATGGCCAGAAACTAGGGCATGGCATAACTTTTGATCCAGGGCTCCAACTGATGCACCACTTTGTCTGGGAGTTAGGCCCTGATAACAGGAACAAAATACTCAACAGGCTCAAGGGCAGAAAGTGGCCGAAGGGCGGCCAAATCCGGAGAGCAAACACGGTGGCCTGGACATGAACTGAGTTACTGGACAGTGATCTTGGCATTGGAATATCTCTTGATTCAGGTCGATTCAGAGGTCGAGCTAGTGGACAATATTGCTCAGGGTACTGGAAGCTATCTAAGGGACAAGGTGTCCGGAGGTAGATCGGCCGGAGAAGAATTCCGGCGACTGGCGCTGGAGAAGATGACACTGGACATTGGGGGTTTTCGATACAAAGGGTTTGAACTTGATTCCCTGCTCAGGGAGTGAGAGGGTGAAGTTTGGAACTACTGGTGAAGTTAATTTGGCCGGAGGATCGACGGCGTGGCCTGGCGACGAGAGCCGACTCACTGGTGGCGCGCAAACTGGGGAAAGCTATGATCTTAGTTCAATTTCGAAATCCAGATTAGTAGGCATGCTAAATGGAGTGTGCTGATCAATTTCTAGTACTGGCACGAGGGCTGATTCGGATTGAATCGGGCAGCACTGGGGAAACAGGGGTTCTGGGCTTCTCCGGTGATCGCCGGCGCTAGAGTTCGCCGGGATCCAATTAAATGCTATGATACGGAGAGGGGGATGAGGGAAGCTCACTGGTGAACTTGGATTGGAGAGGGAGGCAGTGGCTTGAGCTGGCGACGAGAGCTCCTCACGTAGCTCGTCGGGGAAGAAGATGAACACGATGGAGGTGGCTAAGACTTGGCCGGTTTGGGTGTGGAGGCAAGCAGTGAATCAGAGCGGTTTAAATAGGCAATGGGCTGGGGCTCTCGAGAGTTGAAGTGGATCAAAATGGGATACGCGTGACTGGCGCCGGAGGCAGGATCGAGACGGCATGCACGGCGTTGGCACGCGGCAGCGACTCTGCCAGAGGAGGGGATCGCACTAAATCCGGCTGGAGCAGGGTGACGGGGTCGCTGGCCTCAGCATGGCCGCAACGTGGTGCTGTTTTGTTGCTGCTGGAGTGCGCGCGCGGGGAAATTGCGGTACAGGCGCGGCTGAGCTGGCTCTACGGTGGCAGCACGGGTGCGCACGTGTGGTGGCTACGTGGCGGTGGTGGTGGCAGCGTGGGAGCTTCGCCGGCGGCAAGTTCTGCGGCGAGGCGAAGTGGCGAGGCCCAGTTGAACGGACCTGGTCGTGGTCGAAAATGGCGCAGGGGCCTGGTTGCAAGATTTGGGCTGATTCGCGAAGGTTTTGGACTGATCTGCAAGAATTTAGTTCAGGAACTTGGGGCCTATTTGCAAATCTGGGGATCTGGAGGGCTGATCTGAGATTTGGTTTTGCAGATGAGTGTTACTAAATCACTTAGACTCATCTAGCAAGAAAAATGGTAAGATCTGATAAGATTTGGTGGTTTTTACAAAAATCGAGAATAGGGTAATTAGGGTAAACAGGGTAATTAGGGTTTGAAACTTTTGGCAAGGCTGAAACTAGGGTTTCGGTTGAGCTTTTGTAATTCTTCCAGAAGGGAAAAATGCTTAGAAAACTAAAGGGGAGATATTCACTGAATCATATCAGAATTTGGAGGTGGTCTGAGGCTTTTGGTCTTTTTGGGCTTCTGACAAATCTAAAAAGAACTGATCTGTGATACTTTTGGACTAAAAGCGAAAATGGTTTGAAAGGTGGAGTTTAGTTGCCAACGTTTTAATTAAGGTAGTGGCACACCTACGATCATAATTTTGAGATAAGCGATCAAAAATGGGGTTGAGACATCCGAGAATCCAATGAAGATATGCTGACTGGCAAGCTCAAGAGGTGGCAAAATTTGGGATGTTATAGCCAGTTCCGCCAGAACCCTGATGTGTGTTGTTTTGCCGTCAACTTCTTGCTGTGGGTGGGTCACACATCATCCACTGCGTAGATGTTTTTATTTTGCTCTAGCTAGACCATGTATGCCGCAAAGGCATTGTAATCTCTTTATGTAATATTGAGGCCAACAGGCCACACTCCTTAATATTTTGTAAGTTTTGCTGCTGCAATGTGAATATACTCCTGTGCTAGACTTATCCTGGGAAGTCAATGGTATGCATATATGGGACCACCTGCAGAGGGCTGGGTCTCCACGGGAGTAGTCGTAGTCCCAGATTCGGGGCACGACAAAAACTTAGTATCAGAGCAACATGAGAACTTGATTGTAGGACGACACCTTTAGGAGTTGGTTCGCCTGGAAGGCGTAATTTATTTAAAAACTATTACTTTGAAAACTCTATTTTGGTAAAAATGAGCTTGAAGCTTCTAAAAATTTTGATTTCAAAGTCTTGATGTTTCTAAAAATTCGGTAAGGTTGCAAGAGCGCGTTTTATTTTCTCTGAGTGTCTTAGGTGTTTAAGGTTTAGCTGGGATTAGTGTAGAAAGAGCTGGTGATGCTCTTGATAGCTTTGTGATTCGCTGTTGCTTATGCAATGGTTAACTTGTGTACTATGGCTAGTAGCCTAAGTATTTTATGCATTAAGTAGTCTACATTAATTTCTGCACTGCTATCTTAGTTGGCCATAGTTAGTTAGATCGGTTTGAACCCTTTCAAAGCCACATGGTTGATACAAGAAGGAGATTCTGAAGTGGTAGAGAAGACAGAGATCAGACTCCGCATGAGGAAGATCCTGTGACAAGAAGACCTTTATTTCAGCACGGATCTCAGAGTTCCAATCCTCCCCAGAATGAGCAACCCAGTCTGCAGGAAATTCTTCTTTCAATGGAGAAGAATCGACAGGAAGCTCAGATGGCCCATACCCAGTTGTTAGCTTAGATAGCTCAGAAATTGCCTACTGGAACAATAGAAGGAACTACTGTAGGAACAAGATTAACTGATTTCTAGAAAACTCATCCACCAACTTTCTATAGTGCGAACGATCCCATGCTTGCCGATGATTGGTTGAGGGACATAGAGAGGAAATCAGACATGGTTCGATGTTGATCCGGGAGGATCTTCAAGTCCTGATCGCATACGGCTTCGCGATCTTAACTATGTTCAGAAAGGTTTCGCGATCTTAACTATGTTTAGGATTAGTTAGTTATATGAGTCTAATACGTTTAGGTCATTGAGTCTGATACGTACTCATACTATTGGACTATAAATACCTTGTAATAGGTCTAGTTTAGATCATCGAATATTATTACATCCTTGGATCATATATCCAGCTTATAGTTCGTTCGATGTAGGCGAGTGCGAGCTAACGTTCGACGTGTAAAGCCCTCTTTGAAATAAAGAGTTGTGCAATTACTTTGAACTGTGTTTTTGATCAACTTTTGGGTTTCGGTATTTCCGAGTAAGATCCCGTTATTCCGCATATTAGTATCTGGGCAAGCCTAGTGCGAAAACCAAGGCTATGTCTCGAACGGATCAGGTTGGTATCAAAGCAACTTTCCTATCCTGTGGATGGTGAAGACTCGCCAGGATTACAAAACTTTCGGCGAAACTCCAAGCGATCAATTGACGGTTCCTACAGCCGCATCTCTGACAATGTCTGACGATACCTCCGTTCAAGCTAACCTAGTCGAACAAGTGGCTAAGCTCTCCATCGACATGGAAACCGTGCTTTCTTGGATTAAGCAGCAGGCCATGATTGTACCTCCTGAAGTAGGGAAGGTTATGGGTGAGAAGACTGGTGAAGACTTGCGCAGGGTAGACGAAGATGAAGACGAAGGCGACCACAACACCGACGACCTCGCCAACACCTCCTTAGCTGTCCGATATTTTAAGGTCGATGATAAGATTGATATACCCATATATGATGGGGTGATCGATGCCGAGAAGCTCGATTTTTGGATCCACCAGCTTGAGACCTATTTTGACCTGAAAGGGTTCAGTAGCGCTCAAAAGGTGAAGTTCTCACATTTGAAAATGAAGGACCACGCCAAGACTTGGTGGAAGGCCCTTGTCACCAGTGGTGAAGCTGACGACCTTGCGTGGGATCAATTCAAACGAGTTCTGCGACAAGAATTCTATCCGATGGGTTACCTTGAGGAGAGATGGGAGCGTTTGCATAGATTGTATCAACGGCGCGACCAGACCATCCGAGACTATACGACGGACTTCCGGAGACAAGCAATGGTCATTGGCATCTCACTATCCGACCCTCAGGTATTTCAGAAATACACATCTGGACTTTAGAAATCCATCAGTACTGAGCTAAGTCTGTTCGGCGTCCAAGACATCGCGACTGCGAGCACAACTGTTATGGCGATCAAGAAGAAGAACAAATCCCACAGTGACAAAAGCACTAAGGAAAGTGCGACCTCAACAAAGAAAAAGGCGAGTCTGAAGGAGAACACTTCAAAATCAGGCACGGGTGCCTTTTGTGAACATTGTCAAGTCACAGGACATACCAAGGACAAATGCTACAAGCTTTATCCTGAACTTCGACCAAAGAAAAACGGACCAGGGAAAAGAACAGCCACGGCTACTGCGACTCAGACGAAGAAGTTGTCCGAGTGAATTCAGTTAATGAGGTGTATACGACCTTGTCTCCGATGGCAATGCCAAAGGAGAAGGGTTCGGATCCACCAAACGACCATCACCCAACGGAGGACTTGTTTACCATCAACATCTAGGTGAAGCACGAAGTGGTCGCAGCGATATTCGATCCTGGAAGTCAAAAGAATCTAGTCTCTGCTGGACTGGTTTGGCGACTTGGTTTGAAGACAACCACAAACCCACGACCAGATCCGCTAGGTTGGTTTACTTAAGACGTGAACCAATCGATTACGAGTCAATGTGTGTTGAAGTTTGCGATCTCTGCACGATATATTGATGAGGTGCAATGTGATGTTGTCCCTATCGATATCTGTCATGTGATCTTTGGGAGTCCGTATCTGTATGATCGAGACGCTCACTTCCATCGGCGAGCGCAAGAGTACGACCTCACCGAAGACGGAGTTAAGTTCGTGATCAGTAGAGACATCCACGTCAACACTTCGAACATGATTACCGCAAATCAAGTCAAACGAATTGTTAATGCATGTCACAAGTATGTGCTTGTCATGATTCGACCCATTGGTCAAGGTGAGGGTACTCGAGCAGCATTGTCGTTGGCGTGCCAAGAGGATTCTAGTCGTTTGTCGGGACTGCTGGGGAAATATAGTGATCTGTTCAAAACTACCCATGATTGTCCGTCGAAATGTTCCGTTGAGCACGAAATTCAGCTTGTGTCTGATGCGACATTGCCCAATCTGAGTATGTATCGCAACTCAGTATTGGAGAATGAAGAGATCAAGAAACAACTTGCTGAGTTGTTGAACGATGGTGTCATTCAATGGAGTAGTTCACCTTGTGGATCTCCTGTAGTGTTAGTGCCAAAGAAAGATGGGACTTGGTGTATGTGCATCGACTATCGAGCACTGAACAAGATCACCATCAAGATCCGGTACCCCCGTCCTCGTATTGATGACCTGCTAGACCAATTG
This sequence comes from Pharus latifolius, assembly GCA_019359835.1. Classification (NCBI taxonomy): domain Eukaryota; kingdom Viridiplantae; phylum Streptophyta; class Magnoliopsida; order Poales; family Poaceae; genus Pharus; species Pharus latifolius. Next base: position 27,580,240 of record CM033330.1, on the reverse strand, counting down.
AAATATGTTGTTGTCTTCTCCAAATTGGATCTTAAGGTAGGATATCATCAAGTCAGGATCCGAGAGGAGGATACATGGAAGACCACGTTCAAAAAATGTCATGGTATTGCGAAGAAAAGACGACGCGAGCTGACCACGTGACCGGTCCTCTCCCGTCGGGCAAACACAGCAAATGACACGAAGGTTTATACAGGTTCGGGCCTCAGTAGAGACCCTAGTCCTGTCGACGTGCTCCCAACTAGAGTTGGCTAGGGGAGCTCTCTCGGGGAGAGATGGCTCCAAAGCACGCCCGTTTTGTTGTGTATTAGAGTAAGAATGAGTTATCCTCTTTACATGAGGGGTTACAAGGACTTATATAGGCCCAAAAGATGCAAAAAGACTAAACTACCCCATTTGCAACCGTTGGATCGAGGGGCACCAGCGTCCTTCTCCCGGCCAAAGGGCTCAGATGCTTCACAGGGGTCCCCGCTAGTTCCCGAGGTGCTTCACGTGATCCTCAAATCACCTGGCACCGGGGGTCCTTGTCTTCGGGAAAATGACGGCGCCAGGAACAAGCCATCGGGGGGCCTTGTCCCAGGGAAAATGGCGGCTCTCGGGACAAGCCACCGGGGGGCCTTGTCCCTGGGCAAATGGCGGCGCCCGGGACATGCCACTAGGGGGCCTTGTCCCTAGGAAAATGACGGCTCCCAGGACAAAGCCACCAGGGCGCCTTGTCCCTGGGCAAATGGCGGCGCCCGGGACAAGCCACAGGGGGGCCTTGTCCCCAGGCAAATGGCAGTGCCCGGGACAAGCCACCGGGGGGCCTTGTCCCCGGGCAAAAGGCGGCGCCCGGGACATGCCACCGAGAGTCTTGCCTCTTACCTGGACTTGCTCCCGCGGAGATTTCCCCCAATAGCAGCCCCGCAAGCCCTTCGGGGACGCTGTTCGAGTCCCCGGAGGGGATGGTTCATGTTATCGGGAATATCTCCTCTGGGGTGAACTTTTGGCGCCTTGACGCTTCGATCTTGGTGTCAAGCATTTATGGCGGTGCCGTTGTTCATTAAGGCCCCGACTCGATTAGAGCGCGCCATTCGACCATAGTGGCCGCTAGCAGTTCGAACCGGCGACGCGTCATTTCGCGCACCCATCCCTTCAATTCCCACGCACTGTTTGAATTGAGCGACGCGGATGCGCTGCGAGGAGCCACGTGGCGCCCATCGGGGCCATGCTCGAGCCCTATAAATAGGGCCTCGAGGGACCCAGAGGAGTCACTCGAACCCTCAATCCTCAAACACCACCGGAGAAGTCGATGGGTCCCAAGGGTCGCGCTAAGGCCACTGAGGTGCCTCTGGAGGAAGGCACCCCGGACTTCCTCTGGGCCTCCGAGTTCACGTCAGGGGACTTAGAGTCCCTCGTGGACGGGGGGGTTGTCGCGGACGGGGATGTCCGGATCCTCTCCAAGAAGGATGGTGCCCCCCGCCCTAGGCCCAGGGAAGTGGTGGTCTTCGAGGCTTTTCATGAGGCCAGGCTCCGGCTCACGGTGCACCTGTTGCTCTGGGAGTTCCTCCAACAGTATGGGGTGGCGCTCAACTACCTGACGCCGAACGCCTTCGTTCGGATGGGCATTTTCATCTGGCTGTTCGAGATAGCCATCAGACGGGAGCCGATGCTCCGGCTGTTCCGGTACTTCTACTAGGCGGCGGCGAGGAGCTCCCATCAGGTGAAGTTGGGGCTGAAGTCCCCGTTCGGCTCCGTCATGATCCAGTTCCTGCTATCCCGGGTGGCGGAGTACCTGGTGGCAGCTTCCCGGGACCACTAGGGGGACTGGGTCCGGAGGTGGTTCTACCTCCGGGTCCAGGACGCCGAGGTGACCTACTCACCGGAACCCCCCTCCTACATCCAATTGTCCACCCCCAAGCCCCCGGTATGGACCGAGGAGGAGCTGAAGCTCCTCAGCAAAGTAGTTGGCTCCCGGGGCGTCTGTTCCGTGAGGGACGCCGCCGAGGAGCTGACACTATGGAAGATCTCCTCCTTCTCAGAGGGGACGAGGGGGATCGGGATGTCCCCGGCACAGTGGCCCCCGCAAAAGCCAGTGACTCGACGTAACTCTCCAGCTACTCCGTTCGCTTTTTTGTTGATTTTTCTAACTGTTTGCTTTTGCAGTCCGGCCGTATCCGGCCGCTCGGGAGAAGGCGGAGAACCTCCACGGGAGGTACTACGCTGATGATCACGAGCGTATCGTGCACGTTGTCAGGGAGGGTCCGCCCTGGAACTTGGTAGCTGCGGCCGTTAGGCTGAGGCTACCAGAGAGGACACCTCTGCCCACCCCCGGCTCTCACAAGCGCGGGAAGGAGGTCGCCGGGGGTTCTGAGCCAAAGCGGGCCAAGGATCAGAAGGCCCCCGGTCCGGCAACGATGCCGGGTTCTACCCCCGTGAAGGCCCAGGAAACCGCCCCCAGGTCTGGGAGCGTGCGAGCACCTTTTCAGCGCGAGGTGACGCCGCCCCTCCGAGAGAACTGGGGGGGGGGGGCGGTGGAGGCGCGGGAGCTTGCGCGCCTTCCCGAGGCCTCTGTAGAGGCCCGGGGAAAAGAGCCGGCCGATGACGGGGGGCATCTGACTCGGCGAATTACGCCCCTTGCCGCCTTCGGCGATCGCTCTCCCAGCGGCCCCGGCACCACCAGAGCCAGAGGGACCAGAGGTTCGATTCGCGGAGGCTTCCCCTCCGCGTGTCGAATGGCCGGTAGACGAGGGGGGAGCCCCTCTGTCTACGAGGTCCCCACGGCGACAGAGGTGCCGGGGCCCCACGGCCCGAAAAGGGGAAAGGGCTCCTCATCCCCCCCGGGGGGACCCCCTCGGAGAGCTCGTCGGCCTCTTCCTCTGACACCTCCTCCGCAGCAAGGACTCCGGCCACCGCCACTCTGGTCCACATCACCCCCGCGACCTTCGTGAGGGGGCCCGCCGGTGCTGATGTGTCCGTAGTTGCTTGGAGGGAGACCCCCTTGCTGTCCGCGGGGGAGGTCTTTCGATTCATTGAGGAGCTCCAAACCCAGAAGGTCCAGGATTACGTCTCGCAAGGGACGCTCCGCGAATGCTGTGGTGAGCTGCAGTTCCTCCACATCCAGGTTCATTCTTGAACCGGTAGTTGGTTTTTTCCAGGATTCCGCCTCTCGTGTTTTGACTAACTCATGTTCGTAAGGGGCGGCCATCGCCTGGGGCATTGAGGCGCACTTTGACAAAGCGCTGAAGGAGTTGGAGGGGAAGGCCGCTGCCTTTTTGGAGGAGTGAGACGGTGCGCTCCGGCAGTTGGCCTGAGTCCGGGCCCAACTCCACGGCTCCGATAACGCGAACGACCGGCTCCGGAGGGAGGCGAAGGCCAAGGAGGATGACCTCCGGGAGCTTGAGGGCTCCAGCGTTCTGGCGGTGACGGACACGGGCCGCTCCGTTCGCTTGGCCCTCAAAGGGCTCGGGGTGAACCTTGGCCCGGGGGGCAGCTCCGAGGTGGCGTCGACGACGCTCGCGGAGGCTGTGTGCTTTCTTAACGCACAAGTCTCCGTGATCCCGGAGGCCGCCGATGCGCGGGCAAGGGGCCGGGCGATCCCGTTGGTGGCTGCCGCGGTGGGCCTGTGGAGCACCGGGGGGTCGGCGCCCGGGCGATCGGGGGCCGTATCCCCCAGAGCTTTCCCGAGTTTTTCGAGTCGTCCCGGCGAGAAGTGGACCAGCTCGCCGGTGGCTTCTACAACCGGATTGTTCGGGTGCGATTCCCTGCTTCGGTGCCTCCGAGGGCGGACGCAATGGCTCCGGCGGAGGCCTCTCGGTGGGAGGAGTTCAGAAGAAGTATGAGCCTCCCCCCGGGCCTTTAGATAGGTGCCCCTTTTTTGTTTTAGGGTTTTTGCTCCCGGTAACTTCTTAGAAGAAGCCCCAGACATTTGTACAAAAATATTTTGATGCAATAAAGTGAATTTTTGCTAAGTCTTTTGAATTGCATTACCAGTTCCCCCGGGAGGTTACTCTTGGGCAAAGACATTCGAGGTTTGAGCACAACCTCAGGGGGACCCCAATGTTGCGGGTTGCCTCTCCGGAGGTGGAGCCCCAGGGCTCCGGCGGGTGTCACCAGCGGAATGCCCAAGCCGCCTTCAGCTTGTTAAGTCTCTTCTCCGGGGGACATGGTAGGGGTGTTTCCCGGGAGCCAATCCGGTTGCGGTGGCTTCCATAGTGGCAACTGGACAACTTTGACAACCACCACACTGAACTATCCCCTCCGCGACCGGGGTCCCAGAGGGTTCCTCCGCTTCGAATACTTCCACCGGCGGGCTATGAATATTGGCCTGAAGACTTGCTCCGGGAGGCCCAGCATCGTATACGAAGCTTGTATCGAGAGTTGGCCCGGGAGCTATCAGAGGGCCTCCGGGATTATTAGGTGTAGGAGCTTTCCGGGTTGTATCTTGCTGTCGCGCCCCGAGACTGGGACTACGACTACTCCTGTAGAGACCTAGCTCGCTGCAGCTAGTCCCATATATGCATAGCATACACATACCCTTGACGTCCCAGGATAAGTCAAGCACAGGAGTATATCACATTGCAACAGAGTAACTTACAAAATAGTTAAGCAGTGTGGCCTGCTGGCCTTGGTATTACATAAGGAGATTACAATGCCTTCACGGCATACATGGTTTAGCAAAATAACTTCTACACAACAGAAGATAGGTGACCCACCCACAAAAGAGAAGTGGACAGTAGAACAACACACATCAGGGAAATGACGGGACTGACGCTCCTCCTTCTGGATCCAATAAGTTCTCCACGCCTTCATCTTGATTGTTGATCGCTCCGTCTATTTATTTGTAGGTTGCAAGAGTGAGCACTTACGTACTCAGCAAGTCATAGGTAAGAGTAGATACATATAGTAGTGATGACGTGAACCTAGACTAGTCAAGAATTATGGATGTTTATAAAATAATCTTTTTCTTTCATACCTCATCTCATGGCAGCACTTTTCATAATATAACATCATCATTCATGTTCACTAGATTATAGTACTACAGCGACACGTCGACACACGACAGCCCACGGCAGCACTCCTTATCATGACAACACATGTCATTTGGGTAATCTTGATTAAACATATTTTATTTAGAAAATAATACTTGTGTCACACCCCGTGGATTTAATCCACCGCAGCAGACTCCTATAAACCCGGGAGCTCAGAGTATTCGAATACGTTTTTAACTCTGCAGAGAAGTACCAATTTACCCACAAGATATTCCACTTTTAAGCCCATCCTATCATAACAAAATGATTAGACCCCTCCTCACAACCATGTGTGAGTGGCAAGGTGGAGATAACAAGAACTTTTGTTATGTCTCACTCACAATTCACCCCTGACCCTGTGGCTCTCCGCGAAACACAGTTGTGGTAGGCTGTATCATAACCTCCACCCCACCTCATTTTCCCATTACTGGGTCAAATATCAGATCACCTTCAGTGATAGTGGGAGTCAGCCTCCAAGTCAATCATCACAACACAACTCATGCAGGGGTTTCATGTACGATACACATAAGTACTTGTTCAGGCCTGTCCCATACCAGGCTTGCGGTTAGCACGTTGTTCATGCCACTAGACGCACAACACAAGGTTCTAGTCCTTATATGCCAATGACCAGACCATCCACAACCCTGCACCTTCAGTGCCTGCATATCCTTTGCAGTCTAGCACCTCCAGTGCTACAGCCATCCATACCATTTTTCTGGTCACGGCTAGGGGTTTTATTTCATGAATATAAGTATATAGATACATATAATAGTTCATGGCTCAAAACTTGTTTATTTCACATTTCACAGATAACCAGTCTAGTACTGCCAATTTATAAATCAACCATTCTCAATCTTTCACATGCAATATTGCCTATATTCAAGGTTATGTTTTAGCAACATTTAAAATATAGGTTCAAGATGACCAAGGATATGACTTGCCTTCCGCGTCGTAAGAAACAGCAGTTGATGACAGGTCAACAGCGAAGTCCTCGATCTCAGCTTCTAGATCTGCTCGACGACAAACCAAACAATACACACAAATATTACTTATATATTAAGATGTTTTAGGATCTATATGCAGATATGCTTTACAAGAGTGACTGAACGATACTGGAGATAATTGAGATTGCAAGCTGAACTGAGTGGAGATCTAGGGTTTCAAGGATTTGGCTAAGGATGGTGTTAGATGCTCTTAGGATCTCATGGTTACAATAAGAACATCAGTTTGTGGCTGGTTTGATCAAGAACAGCGAATGTCGGCAGATTGACATTCGGATCAAGAATCTGACATAACTTCAAGGAAAAATAGAGAACTTATCTCAAGTTATGACAGTAGAAGAAAATGTAGATCATAACTCTACAAATTCAGTGGACAAAGTGGCTTTCAAAATGCACAATCAGAAGTGGGTAAACAAGGCCAATGCCATTGGCTGGCATGCACTCGAATAGTGTCAAAAACTAGGGTTTAGCATAACATGCATTTCAAGGGCTCAAATCAAGTTGTGATAGAAGAAGAAAATGTAGATCACAACCTCAGAAATCTAAGAGACAAAGTTATGCCCAAAATGCACATCTGGAAGGGAGTGAAAAGGGCTAATGCCACTGACTGACATAGTCTGGCATTGATCTTGACATGGTCAGAAACGAGGGCTTGGCATAACTTTTGATCTAGAGCTCCAAATGATGCACCACTTTGTCTGGGAGGTAGGCAATGATAACAGGAACAAATCATTCAACAGGATTCAAAGCTGAAGATGGCTGGAAGGTGATGAATTTCGAAGGAGAAGTGTGGTGGCGACACGGCACAGTGAAGCCACTGGACCAAAATCTTGGCATAGCTGTAACTTGAATTCTGGGCAGTTTTAGAGATCGAGCTAGAAGACAAATATGCTCAGGAAGTTGGGGCACACCTGAATGACAAAGTAGATGGAGCTGAAACGGCCGGGAAAGGATTTCCGGTGAACTGCGCCGGAGAAGATGACATGAGATTTGGGGCTTTTTGATACAGGCCGAAAGAACTCGATTCCAAGCTTGAGGAGTGATAGAAGGGTAAGAGAAAGCTATCTGCACAATCAATTTGGTCGGAGGATGGCCGGTGTGGCCTGGCGACGATCGCCGGTTTCTGGAGAAGCTCGAAACTGGGGAAAACTTCAATTCGAGCTCAATCTGGAGATATTGATGCATAGGCTTGCTTCAAAAGGTTCACTGATCATTTTTCTTCACAAGTTCGAGAGCTAATTCGAAGTGATTTGGTCTGCATTGCAAGAACAGGGCAATCGGGAATTCCGGCGATCACCGGCGACTGGATGCAATATAACTCAATTAGATGGTACAGCATGATGAGGGAGATGAGCTATACCTTCTGGTGCTGTTAATTCGGTGAGAGGTGCAGCAGGGCGTGCTGGCACTGTGAGACCTCAATCTGGACTCGCCGGAGAAGAAGACGACGGCGAGGAGACTTGGAAATTTGGCTAAGTCCTGGTGAAGGGGAGATGACACAGGGTACTGGTGGCTTAAATAGAGCAAAGGGCGAAGCTTGCAAGGATTAAGCAGCATTGAATTGGTGTCAGTTGACATGAGTTGCCGGACGCAGATGCAACAACGGCGAGCGGTGACGCGACGGCGCACAGGCGAGGTGACTGCTGATCAAACTATTGCTTCATCGGGACGCAATGCTGTTGGGCCGTGCAAGGCAGTGGCGACAAGGGCTGGCAAACCACAGCAACGTGGCGAAGAGTTGCTGACAACGGTCGCGCACGGGAGCAAGCTGTTCAACGGCGTTGCCACGGCGATAGCTGGGGCGTGGACGCGTGTGCACATGCAAATTCAAGTGAGCATGAGCTCAGGCGAAGCGAGGCATGGCCGGCGGCGGGCAAGCGCGGCGCAAATGCACAGCAGCTGCTGGTCGAATCTTGTCGCGCCCCGAGACTGGGACAGCGACTACTCTTGTAGAGACCTAGCTCGCTGCAGCTAGTCCCATTCTCACAAACCTTTGACTTCCCAGGATAAGTCAAACACAGGAGTATATTACATTGCAACAGAGTACTCACAAAATATTAAGCAGTGTGGCCTGCTGGCCTTAATATTACATAAGAGGATTACAATGCCTACAAGGCATTCAAGGTTTAGCAAAATATTTAACTACGCAGCAGAAGATAGGTGACCCTCCCACAAAAGAAGTTGACAGCAGAACAACACACTTCAGGGTTCTGGCGGAACTGATTCTCCTCCTTCTGGATCCACGTAGTACTCCGTGCCATCATCTTGATCAAGGTAGGCTCCATCTATTGAGTTGAATGTTGCAAGGGTGAGCACTTACGTACTCAGCAAGTCATAGGTAAGAGTAGATACATATAGTAGTGATGATATGAACCTAGACTAGTCAAGAATTATGGATTTTTGTAAAATAATCTTTTCCTTCCTCATCTCATCTTATGGCAGCACTTTTTATAATATAACATCATCAATCATGTTCACTAGATTATAGCACTACCGCGACACATCGACACACGACAGCCCACGGCAGCACTCCTTATCATGACAAGACATGTCATTTGGGTAATCTTGATTAAACATATTTTATTTAGAAAATAGTACTTGTGGCAAATAGCATTTTGAGAAGATTTGCTGAAGAAATTCTGAATTTGAAGTTAATCTGGAGATTTTAGCCTTTCTGGGTTTTCAAATAACAGATAAGGACTCATTTGCGATAACTCTTGGACTGATTTGTGAAAAGAGTCTACATGATAGAATCTGGCTGTCAACTTTTTAGATTAAGGTATTGACGTACCCATGATCATATTCCAGAAATAATCTAGTCTGAACTTGGTCAAGATTTAGGTTAAATCTGTATTTCTGAAACTTATGGTATTTAGGTAATATAAGGTATTTCTGTTTTCGAAAACAGAATGGAGTTGATAATTCTGGGAGTTAGAGATAGAATTGGATCTAGGTTCTGAAGGCTTCTAGATTCAGGATAACTAATAGATCACATCTGAACAATCTGATCTTGATTTGAGATCACAGGATAGATTTTGGAGATTTTAGGGCTTGAGATAGATACTGATCTGGCTATTACTACAGATACAAGTATGCATGCTATTGATGAAAAAGGAAGTTTTCACCCCTAACTCAGGGTGTTACAGATCTACCCTCCTTAAAGAAATCTCGCCCCGAGATTTACCTAAGACAGGGAAAGATAAGGATAGGTTTGCTTAAGATCTTCTTCCTTCTCCCAAGTAGCCTCTTGCTCTGAATGATTCTTCCATTGAACTTTACACAATCTGATTTTCTTCCTTCGGAGCTGACGTTCATCAGTGGCTAGGATTCTGATTGGGTGCTCAAGATAAGTGAGATTCTTCTGTAATGGCACATCTTGAACATCTATCTGATCAGTAGGTTCCTTCAAACATTTCCGGAGCTGAGAGACATGAAACACATCATGCACTCCTGCTAATCCCTCAGGTAATTCCAATTTATATGATACTTCTCCCTTTCTCTTGATTATCTTAAATGGTCCAATGTATCTTGGAGATAACTTTCCTTTCACTTGGAATCTTTGTAATCCTTTGAATGGTGTGACCTTGAGATACACAAAATCTCCTGGTTCAAATGATAATTCTCTCCGTCGTTTATCTGCATAACTCTTTTGTCGTGATTGTGCTGTTTTCAACCTTTCTCTGATGAGTCTGACATGAGCTTCTGCTTTTTCTACTATCTCTGGTCCTATGACCTTTCGTTCTCCTGGCTCATTCCAATGCAATGGAGTTCTGCACTTACGTCCATATAAAGCTTCAAATGGTGCCATCTGTATACTAGCTTGATAACTGTTATTATATGTAAATTCTGCAAATGGTAAACATTTGTCCCATGATGTTCCATAATCTAGTATACAAGCTCTTAGAAGATCCTCTAGGATTTGGTTGACTCTTTCTGTCTGTCCTCCCGTCTGTGGATGATATGCAGTACTGAAGTCCAACTGGGTTCCTAGGGTTTCATGCAGTCTATTCCAAAATTTGGAGGTAAACTGTGTTCCACGATCTGAGACTATCTTCTTAGGAATACCATGCAATGCCACTATTCTTTGCATGTATAACTCTGCTAATTTACTGCCATCATAAATCTTTTTGACTGGTATGAAATGAGCTACTTTAGTAAGTCTGTCCACAATAACCCATATGGAATCATATCCTCCTTGAGTTTTAGGTAATCCTGTAATGAAATCCATACCAATTTCTTCCCATTTCCATAATGGTATTGGTAGAGGTTGTAGCTTTCCTGCTATTTTCTGGTGTTCTGCTTTAACTCGTCGACATGTATCACAGTTTGCAATATACTCTGCAATCTCTCTCTTCATATTATCCCACCAGAATCTGGTCTTCAAATCTTGATACATTTTTGTGTTACCAGGGTGTATTGAGTATGGAGTTTTATGTGCTTCATGGAGAATTATTTCCTTAAGATCTGCGTTTTGAGGTACGCAGATTCTTTCTCGATACCATACAATCCCTTGGTTATCTTCAGTAAAGCCTTGAGCCTTTCCTAACTTGATTCGACTCTTGATCTTAAAAATTTCTTCATCTTTCTTCTGGGCATTTCCTATCTGTTCTTCAAGTTGAGATCTTATTGTTAAAGTAGCTACCGTTCCCTGCGGTACTATTTCCACCTGATGATTCTGCAACTCTTGTTGTAGGTAAGGGTTCTTCAACGTAACCATTCCTTGTAGGTTGTAAACTTTTCTGCTTAGGGCATCAGCCACTACATTAGCTTTCCCTGGATGGTACTGAATACTAAGATCATAATCTTTGATCAATTCCAGCCATCGGCGTTGACGCATGTTGAGCTCTGTCTGTGTGAAAATATACTTGAGGCTCTTATGATCTGTAAAGATCTCACACTTATGTCCAATGAGATAATGCCGCCATATCTTTAAAGCATGTACTACTGCTGCTAACTCCAAATCATGGGTTGGATAATTTTCCTCATGTGGTCTCCATTGGCGTGAAGCATAAGCTACTACTCGACCTTGCTGCATTAACACACAGCCTATTCCTTGCTTTGAAGCATCACAGTAAACTACAAAATCTTCTTTGCTGTCTGGTAAGGTGAGGACTGGTGTTGTTGTCAATTTCTGCTTCAGCTTCTGAAAACTCTCCTCACACTTGGTGGTCCATTCAAATGCAACATCCTTCTTTAGCAGATTTGTAAGAGGTTTGGCAATTTGGGAAAATCCTTCGATGAATCTCCTATAATAACCTGCTAATCCCAAGAAACTTCTAATCTCTGAAACTGAGGTAGGTTGCTTCCACTCCTTGATTGCAGAGATTTTACCTGAATCCACTGAAATTCCTTCTGCTGTCAACACATGTCCAAGAAATGAAATTCTTGACATCCAAAATTCACATTTGTCAAACTTGGCATAAAATTGCCTCTCTTGTAGCCTTTCCAAGACTAGGTGTAAATGTTGCTCATGTTCTTCCGTACTCTTGGAATATATCAGAATGTCATCTATGAATACTATGACAAATTTGTCAAGAAAATCCATAAATGTACTGTTCATGACATTCATGAATGCTGCCGGAGCATTGGTCAAGCCAAAAGGTACTACTGTAAACTCATATAAACCATATCTGGTAGTGAAAGCAGTCTTCGGTATATCTTCCTTCTTGATCTTCAGTTGATGATATCCAGATTTCAAATCTATCTTGGAAAATACTTTGGCTCCTCGAAGTTGATCGAACAAGTCATCAATTCTTGGTAATGGATACTTGTTTTTAATAGTGACTTCATTTAAAGCTCGGTAATCTACACACATTCGTAGAGTTCCGTCTTTCTTTCTCACAAACAAAACTGGGGCTCCCCATGGTGAAGCACTGGGTTTGATAAATCCTTTGTTTTCCAAATCTTCGAGTTGATTCTTGAGTTCCTCCAAATCTGTAACTGGCATCCTATAGGGACGTTTTGCTATAGGTGCTGCTCCTGGTTTAAGTTCAATACTGAATTCTATTTCTCTGTCAGGTGGCATTCCCGGAAGTTCTTCTGGAAACACATCAGAATATCGTTGCACTACAGGCACTTGTTCGAGGCATAACTTTTGTAATGCTTGAACAGATCTTAGCGGTCTCTTGACTGCTGATCTTTCTGCATAGAATAGAACTCTCTCTCCTTGGCTACTGACAAGACTAAGGGTTTTCTCTTCACAGTCTATTAGACCTTTATGTTGGGACAACCAATCCATTCCCAAAATAATGTCTAGACCTTGTAGTTCTAGAACTAGTAGATTTGCCTCAAATTCTACCCCTTCTATATTGAAAGTTACATTTGGGCAGATCGAGTAGACAGATAATCTAGCCCCTGGAGTTTGTATAACCATAGAGTACTCTAGTGGTACTTGGTCTATATGCATTTCAACTTCAGATGCAAATGCTTTTGACATGAATGAATTTGTAGCACCAGGATCAAACAATATTAAGGCAGATGCAGATTGAATCAGAAATCTACCTAGAAGAATGTCGGTGGCGTTGCCTGCTTCTTGAATTGAAGTATAGTTTAATCTTCCTCCTTGGGTTGCAGCTGGTGCTCTACCTCTTCCTCTTCCTCGATTAGCCATGTTTCCTCCTCTTCCTGCTAAATTTCCTCTAAAATTCTGCGATGGTGATGCCCTGGTTACTACTGGCTGTGTTCCTGCTTGAGATCTGGCAATGGACATCGGAAGTTGTATCCAAGGACAGAATTCTTTACGGTGCCCACGCTGTCCACAATGATAACACTCAACACGAGGATGAGGGCAATCCTTCTGAGGATGATTTCCTCTGCAGTTGGGGCACAATGTTGTTGCTGGTCTGGGATTCTGATAGAATGGTCGAAAATTGGGAGTGATAGGAACTCTTCCTCGGATTGGATTTGGCTGTGGTCGTGTTTGCTGGAACATCGTCCTCTTTCGGCTTTCTTCACACATATTCTTCTTTTCTTCCACCTTTAAAGCTCTGTTTACTAGGGTTTGAAATTCCGTAAGTTCATGAGAAGCAATTTGATACTGTAAATAGTGTTGAAGTCCTTCTGTGAAGCGCTCTATCTTCTTCTCTTCAGTATCCACATCTCCAGGTGCGTATCGAGCCAAATGAGTAAATTGGTGTAGATACTCAGTAACTGACTTACTTCCTTGAGTTAAATTCCGAAATTCCCGACGCTTGGCTGCCATAACACCAGTAGGTATATGAAATTTCTGAAATTGATCCTTAAATTCCCTCCAAGAAATATTATCTTTATCATGGTGAGCTTCCTGGTAGTTCATCCACCATGCAGCTGCAGCTCCTGATAACTGATGAGATCCAAACAAAACTTTCTCTCGTTCGCTGCATCGGACCGTGTCCAGTTTTCTCTCGATATCCCGTAACCAATCATCGGCAACCATGGGATCGGTCGCACTAGAGAATGTTGGTGGACGGGTCTTTTGGAAATCTGTTAATCTCGCTCCTACAGCAGAAGTAGTTTCTTCTGTTGTTCCAGTAGGCAGTTTCTGAACTATCTGAGCTAACAACTGGGTATGAGCTATCTGAGCTTCCTGTCGACTTTTCTCCATTGACAACAGAATTTCCTGAAGACTGGATTGTCATTCTGAAGTGGATTGGAACTCTGAGATCCTTGCTGAAACAAAGGGTCTCTTGTCATAGTTTCTTCTTCCTGCGGAGTCTGACCTATATCTTCTCTTCCACTTTGAGATCTCCTTCTGGTGTCAACCATGGTGGCTCTGAAAAAGTTTAGACGGATCTAACTAACTAAGGCCAACTAAGACAACAATGCAGAAATTAATGCAACTACTTTAATGCATAAAATTACTTAGGCTATTAGCCGTAATACACAAATTAACCATTGCAAAAGCAACAGCGAATCACAAAGCTTTCAAGAGCATCCACTAGCTCTGTCTACACCAACCTCTAAGACACTCTGAAACAACAGAACGCACTCTCACAATTTTACCGAATTTTAGAAAATCCAAATAAAATTTTGAAATGAAGGTTTTTCAAGAGCTACTAAGCTCATTATTTTTACCAAAATAAAGTTTTCAACAAATAGTTTCTAAATAAATTACGTCTTCCTGGCACGGCCAATTTCCTAAAGGTGTCGTCCTACAGTCAAGTTCTCATGTTGCTCTGATACCAACTTTTCTAGTCGCGCCCCGAGACTGGGACAACGACTACTCCTGTAGAGACCTAGCTCGCTGCAGCTAGTCCCATTCTCACAAACCTTTGACTTCCCAGGATAAGTCAAACACAGGAGTATATTACATTGCAACAGAGTACTCACAAAATATTAAGCAGTGTGGCCTGTTGGCCTTAATATTACATAAGAGGATTACAATGCCTACAAGGCATTCAAGGTTTAGCAAAATATTTAACTACGCAGCAGAAGATAGGTGACCCTCCCACAAAAGAAGTTGACAGCAGAACAACACACTTCAGGGTTCTGGCGGAACTGATTCTCCTCCTTCTGGATCCACGTAGTACTCCGTGCCATCATCTTGATCAAGGTAGGCTCCATCTATTGAGTTGAATGTTGCAAGGGTGAGCACTTACGTACTCAGCAAGTCATAGGTAAGAGTAGATACATATAGTAGTGATGATATGAACCTAGACTAGTCAAGAATTATGGATATTTGTAAAATAATCTTTTCCTTCCTCATCTCATCTTATGGCAGCACTTTTTATAATATAACATCATCAATCATGTTCACTAGATTATAGCACTACCGCGACACGTCGACACACGACAGCCCACGGCAGCACTCCTTATCATGACAACACATGTCATTTGGGTAATCTTGATTAAACATATTTTATTTAGAAAATAGTACTTGTGTCACACCCCGTGGATTTAATCCACCGCAGCAGACTCCTATAAAACCCGGGAGCTCGGAGTATTCGAATACGTTTTAACTCTGCAGAGAGGTACCAATTTACCCGCAAGATATTCCACTTTCAAACCTTTCCTATCATAACAAAATGATTGGACCCCTGACTCACTTCATACTGTGAGCGGCAAGGTGGAAATAACAAGAACTTTTGTTATGTTTTACTCACAATTCACCCCCGACCCTGTGGCTCTCAGCGAGACACAGTTGTGGCAGGTTGTATCCAAACCTCCACCCCTTTGCTTATTCCCATTACTGGGTCAGCGTGCTTGATCACCTTCAGTGATATGTGTGGGAGCCGCGCTCCGTGTTTATCGTGCATCACTACACATCTCATGCAGGGGTTTCATGTGCGATCCACATAATTACTTGTTCAGGCCTGTCCCATACCAGGCTTGCGGTTAGCACGTTGTTCATGCCACTAGACGCACAACACAAGGTTCTAGTCCTTATATGCCAGTGACCAGACCATCCACAACCCTGCACCTTCAGTGCCTGCATATCCTTTGCAGTCTAGCACCTCCAGTGCTACAGCCATCCACACCATTTTTCTGGTCACGGCTAGGGTTTTATTTCATGAATATAAGTATATAAATACATATAATAGTTCATGGCTCAAAACTTGTTTATTTCACAGATAACCAGTCTAGTACTGCCAATTGATAAATCAACCATTCTCAATCTTTCACATGCAATATTGCCTATATTCAAGGTTATGTTTTAGCAACATTTAAATTATAGGTTCAAGATGACCAAGGATATGACTTGCCTTCCGCGTCGTAAAATATAGCAGTCGATGACGGATCAACAGCAAAATCTTCAAAGTCAGCTTCTGAATCTGCTCGACGACAAACAAACACACAATAATTACTTATAATATTAAAATGTTTTAAGACTTTATGCAGAAATGCTCAACAAGAATGATTGAACTATACTGGAGATAATTTGAACTGCAACTGAACTGAGATTCTAGGGTTTCAAGGAATTTGGGCTAAGGATGGTGATTAGATAATCTTAGGGTTTCAGGATTACAATAGGGATAACAATTTTGTGGCTGGTTTAATCAAAACAGCGAATGTCAACAGATCGACATTCGGATCAAAGCTTGGACATAGCTTTAAGAAAAGCTAGGATACTTATCTCAAGTTGTGGTAGTAGAAGAAAATGTAGATCACAACTCTACAAATTCAGTGGACAAAGTAGATTTCAAATTACACAACCAGAAGTGGGTAAACAAGGTCAATGCCACTGGCTGACAAGCTCTGGCATAGAGCTGACAATGCCAAAAACTAGGGCTTAGTATAACTTTTGATCTGGAGCTCCAAATGATGCACCACTTTGTCTGGGAGGTAGGCTTGAGTAACAGGAACAATTAAGTCAACAGGATCTCGGGCAAGAAATGGCTGGAAAGCAAGAAATTTGATGATGAACAGAGATGAACTGGCTGCACTGGAGCAGTTCTGGACAAAAAACTTGGCAAAGCTATAACTTCCAATCTAGGCCGATCTAGGTGTCGGGCTAGAAGACAAAAGTATTCAGGAGATCAAAGCACACACACTAGACAAAGTTTCGAGGGCTGAAATGGCTGGTACAAACTTTCCGGTCATCGGCGCCGGAGAAGAAACACTGCTGATTGGGGATTCCTGCTACAGGCAACAAGAACTTAATTCCTTGCTTGGAGAGCATCTAGGAGGTATAGGGAAGCTTCTGGTACAGTTGTAATGGCCGGAGGATCACTGGAGAAGCCTGGCGACGATCGCCGGTTTTCTGGTGAAGCTCGGTTTAGGGAAAAGGTTCGATTCTTGCTTAAATTCGAAATCCAACTTCACAGGCTTGCTTGATTTAGCTCACTGATCAATTTTTTTTACGGAAACGAAAGCTAATTCGAATTGAATCGGGCTGCATTGCCGGAACAGGGCATTTAGCAATTCCGGCGATCACCGGCGATAAGGTGCAAGGTAAACCAATTAGATGGTACAGCACGATGAGAGTGGCGAGAGAAACTTACTAGTGTTGTCAATTTGGTGGTTGAGGCTGCAGTTGAGGCTGTCACCGGGAGGCCTCGAGCTGGTCTCGCCGGAGAAGAAGACTAAGACAGAAGATCTGAGCCGTGGATGATTTCCAGTGAGGTTTGAGGGAGCTGCTGAGTACAGGGATGCTTAAATAGGCAGGCGAAGCTTGCGAAGAGGAAACAATGAAGAGATTGGCTGCTGTGACTTGACTGGTTGCGTGCAGGAGCAGTAGCGGCGAAGAAACAGCAAGAACGGTGATGCGACGGTGACAAGCTTTCAGCTGATCACAATGTCGCCTCATCGGGACCTGGCAAAGCTTGTAGCAAGCGGTGGCGACAAGTACTGGCGCGGCGAGGCTACGTGGCGATGGATTGCTGACAAAGTCGCTGCTGGTCGCGCGCGGGAGCAAGCACTGGTCGTCGACGTAGCAGCGGCCTTGCCACGGCACCAGCTGGAGCGAGGACACGTGCGTACTGGCATGCACGGTCACAGTGCGGCGAAGCTTGGCCGGCGGCGAGCGTGCACGGCGCAAGGAAGCAAAACACGGCGATCTCTGGTCGTGCGCACAGTAGCTAGCCTGGTCGAAAATGGACTGAACTACAGTTTCAAATCTTTGAGTTTTGGACTGAAATGCAAATCTAGAATTCTGGAAGGTTTAAACTGAAATTGATTTCACTAATCTGGTAGATTATATTCAACAGGATATTTGGCAAAGGTAAATGATAAAATTTGATACATTTGAATAGTTTTCGTTACAAACTGAAAATAGGGTAATTTTGGGTAAAATAAGATTTAAGTTTTGTCGATCTCGAGTTCTGGCATTTAGGGTTCCATTTTGATATCTGCACAGAAGAGAAACTTGTGGCAAATAGCATTTTGAGAAGATTTACTGAAGAAATTCTGAATTTGAAGTTAATCTGGAGATTTTAGCCTTTCTGGGTTTTCAAATAACAGATAAGGACTAATTTGCGATAACTCTTGGACTGATTTGTGAAAAGAGTCTAGATGATAGAATCTGGCTGTCAACTTTTTAGATTAATGTATTGACGTACCCATGATCATATTCCAGAAATAATCTAGTCTGAACTTGGCCAAGATTTAGGTTAAATCTGTATTTCTGAAACTTATGGTATTTAGGTAATATAAGGTATTTCTGTTTTCGAAAACAGAATGGAGTTGATAATTCTGGGAGTTAGAGATAGAATTGGATCTAGGTTCTGAAGGCTTTTAGATTCAGGATAACTAATAGATCACATCTGAACAATCTGATCTTGATTTGAGATCACAGGATAGATTTTGGAGATTTTAGGGCTTGAGATAGATACTGATCTGGCTATTACTACAGATACAAGTATGCATGCTATTGATGAAAAAGGAAGTTTTCACCCCTAACTCAGGGTGTTACAAATCTGGATTCATTTGCAATTTCCAATTCTTAATTTGGACTGATCTGTAAATCTGATGATTTGGAAGGTTTGATCTGATTTTGATTTTGCTAATTTGGCCAACTTGATTCAACAAATGATTTGGCACAGATTGAAGATAAAATTTGAAATGTTTGAATGATTTTTGATATGAACTGAAAATAGGGTAGATTAGGGTAAAATAAGTCTAAAACTTATTGATCTCGAATTCTGGAATTTAGGGTTTGATTTTGAGATACTCATAAAAGAAGAATTTGTATTGAAAAGCATTTGGGAGGTGTTCCCTGAATCAGATTTGAATTTGGAGATGATTTGCAACATTTTGCCTTTTCTGGCTTTTAGAAAATCTGGAAAAAGGACTGATCTGCGATACTCTTGGACTGATTTGCGAAAAAGGTTCAGATGGTGAAATCTGGCTGCCAACTTTTTGGATTAAGGTATTGGCATACCCTTGATCATAATCCAAGAATAATCTGGTGTGATCTTGGCTAAGATTTTGATTAAATCTGAATTTCTGAAACTTAGGGTAAAAGGTAATAACAGATATTCTGTTTTCGAAATCAGAAAAGAGTTGATAATTCTGGAAGTTAGGGATAGAATTGAATCCAGGTTCTGAAGGCTTTTAGATTTAGGATAACTGATAGATCAAATCTGGCAAGTCAGATCTTGACTTGGGGTCACAGGATAAATTTGGAGATTTTAGGCTAGAACAGAATAAAGCTGAGGCTGATTTGGTTGATCTAGAAGAGACATATGCATGCATGATTTTTAAGAAAGAAACTTTTCACCCCAAAACTCAGGATGTTACACTTGCGTTTAATGTATCGACGCCCACCAGAGGGTAAGATGTCCTCCGGTCAAATATTTGAATAAAGCTAAGTTTTCTTGTGTACAAGTTACCCCCCCCCCTCCACAGCGGCCGGAGGGTGGCTCCGCGTGCTGTGGAGGTGACAAAGCCCGGGGTAAGAATTGCCCAAAAATTTTCCAAAGGTTCTGGTGAGAAATTTCCCCGTCGCCGTGAGGATGGGGGGCTGGGTAAAACTTTCAGGAATGATTTTTTGAAAATTCCAGTAAGAAATCCTCCGGTCACCGTGAGAACGGGGAGTGCTGTGGAGGTGACAGTCTTTGAGATTTCTGGGAATTTTTCTGGGAGAAACCTCTAAAATTCCCGAGGATAATTTTTCCGGGAGAAAACCCTCCGGTCGCCGTGAAAACGGGGAGCCGAGAATGAGATCTCCGAGAAAGAATATCTGAGAATTCTGTCTCGCTAAGGAGAAAATTGACTCCCGGAGGAGGATGTGCCCGATGACAGGTCTGAGTGTTTGAGGGGGGACTAGTCTCTCAAATTGACTCGTTACCATGGTCCTTGAGGACCAGGTTGCCGCTTACACCCTCAGTCCATGAGGGGTGATCGTAAGCCACCCTACGGGAGTGGGGCTCCCGTTGTAGGGACTTCTTGGGCCGTGATAGCCCACTTCCTCACAGAGAGGGCACCCTCACTAAGAGGGCATCGCCGTGAGTGAC
This sequence comes from Pharus latifolius, assembly GCA_019359835.1. NCBI lineage: Eukaryota > Viridiplantae > Streptophyta > Magnoliopsida > Poales > Poaceae > Pharus > Pharus latifolius. Next base: position 27,560,362 of record CM033330.1, on the reverse strand, counting down.
GATATTGTAAGGACCTGCAGTGGGCCAAAGCAGAGGAAAAACCAGTTGTATTAATAAGGAGTTAAGATACAACGCCTCCCCCCGAGATTTACCTAAAGCAAGGAAAGATAAGAATAGAGATAGGTTTGCTGAAAATTCTCTTCCTTCTTCCAAGTAGTTTCTTGTTCTGAAAGATTTCCCATTGAACTTTTATAATCTGATATGGGGTATTCTAAGATATTTGCTCCATATGCATTTCAACTTCAGATGAATTTGCAGTACTGAGATCAAATAGTATTAGGGTAGATGCAAACTGAGTCAAAAATCTACCTCGAAGGGTGTTAGTGGTGTTTCTTGCTTCTTGGGTGGAAGTGTAGTTTAGCTTTCCTCCTGGCATTGCTGTTGGTGTTCCATCTCTTTCTCTTCCTTGGTTGGGTATGCTTCCTCCTCTACCTGGTGGAGTTCCTCTAAACTTCTGTCGTTGTGATACTGGTACTCTAGGTGCTTCTGGTGGTGTTCCAGCCTGTATCCTGGCAATAGATGATGGAAGTCGAATCAAAGGACAAAATTCCCTATGATGTCCACGCTGCCAACAGTGATAACATTGAATGTTCATGTAAGGGTTTCCTTTGCTTCTGGTAAACATGGCTCCTCTTCTTTGTAAATTTCTCTTGGGTTTCTGCAGTGGTGATGATCTAGGTTCTACTGACTGCATCTTTGCTTGAGATATGGCTATGGGTCTAGGGAATTGAATCCAGGGACAGAATTCTTTGCGATGCCCATGCTATTTGCAATGAAAACATTTGACACTCGCGTGAGGACAGTTATTTTGAAGATGATTTCCTTTGCAATTGGGGCACGTCATCCTTATTGGTCTGGGAGTTTGGTATGATGGTTGAAAACTAGAGGCAGTAGGAATTCTCCTTTTAGTTGAGTTTAGTTGTGGTTGCACTTGTTGAGGCATTCTTCTGTTCCTATCCTCTCCCTCTATATTTTCCTTCTGTGGAGGATTGGAACTCTGAGATTCTTGCTGAAACAAAGGGTTTCTTGTCATAATATCTTCTTCCTGAGGAGTCTGTTCCCTGTCTTCTCCACTGCTTCGAGATCTTCCTCTTGTATCAACCATGGTAGCTCTGAAAAAGAAGTTTGGTCTGATCTAACTATCTAGGGCCAACTAAGACAACAATGCAGAAAATAATGCAAACTACTTTAGTGCATGAAATACTTAGGCTACTAGCCATAATACACAAGTTAACCATTGCAAAGCAACAGCGAATCACAAACTATCAAGAGCATCCACTAGCTCTATCTACACCAACCTCTAAACACTCTGAAACAACAGAACGCACTCTCACAATCTTACCGAATTTTAGAAAATCCAAATAAAATTTTGAAATAAAAGTTTTCAAGAGCTACAAAGCTCATTGTTTTTATCAAAATACAATTTTCCACAAACAGTTTTCTAAATAAATTACGTTTTCCTGGCACGGCCAATCCCTAAAGGTGTCGTCCTACAGTCAAGTTCTCATGTTGCTCTGATACCAACTTTTCTTGTCGCGCCCCGAGACTGGGACTACGACTACTCCTGTAGAGACCTAGCTTGCTGCAGCTAGTCCCATATATGCATAGCATACACATACCCTTGACCTCCCAGGATAAGTCAAGCACAGGAGTATATCACATTGCAACAGAGTAACTTACAAAATAGTTAAGCAGTGTGGCCTGCTGGCCTTGATATTACATAAGGAGATTACAATGCCTTCACGGCATACATGGTTTAGCAAAATAACTTCTACACAGCAGAAGATAGGTGACCCACCCACAAAAGAGAAGTGGACAGTAGAACAACACACATCAGGGAAATGACGGGACTGACGCTCCTCCTTCTGGATCCAATAAGTTCTCCACGCCTTCATCTTGATTGTTGATCGCTCCGTCTATTGATTTGTAGGTTGCAAGAGTGAGCACTTACGTACTCAGCAAGTCATAGGTAAGAGTAGATACATATAGTAGTGATGACGTGAACCTAGACTAGTCAAGAATTATGGATGTTTATAAAATAATCTTTTTCTTTCATACCTCATCTCATGGCAGCACTTTTCATAATATAACATCATCATTCATGTTCACTAGATTATAGTACTACCGCGACACGTCGACACACGACAGCCCACAGCAGCACTCCTTATCATGACAACACATGTCATTTGGGTAATCTTGATTAAACATATTTTATTTAGAAAATAATACTTGTGTCACACCCCGTGGATTTAATCCACCGCAGTAGACTCCTATAAACCCGGGAGCTCGGAGTATTCGAATACGATTTTAACTCTGCAGAGAAGTACCAATTTACCCGCAAGATATTCCACTTTCAAGCCCATCCTATCATAACAAAATGATTAGACCCCTCCTCACAACCATGTGTGAGTGGCAAGGTGGAGATAACAAGAACTTTTGTTATGTCTCACTCACAATTCACCCCTGACCCTGTGGCTCTCCGCGAAACACAGTTGTGGTAGGCTGTATCGTAACCTCCACCCCACCTCATTTTCCCATTACTGGGTCAAATATCAGATCACCTTCAGTGATAGTGGGAGTCAGCCTCCAAGTCAATCATCACAACACAACTCATGCAGGGGTTTCATGTACGATCCACATAAGTACTTGTTCAGGCCTGTCCCATACCAGGCTTGCGGTTAGCACGTTGTTCATGCCACTAGACGCACAACACAAGGTTCTAGTCCTTATATGCCAATGACCAGACCATCCACAACCCTGCACCTTCAGTGCCTGCATATCCTTTGCAGTCTAGCACCTCCAGTGCTACAGCCATCCATACCATTTTTCTGGTCACGGCTAGGGGTTTTATTTCATGAATATAAGTATATAGATACATATAATAGTTCATGGCTCAAAACTTGTTTATTTCACATTTCACAGATAACCAGTCTAGTACTGCCAATTTATAAATCAACCATTCTCACTCTTTCACATGCAATATTGCCTATATTCAAGGTTATGTTTTAGCAACATTTAAAATATAGGTTCAAGATGACCAAGGATATGACTTGCCTTCCGCGTCGTAAGAAACAGCAGTTGATGACAAGTCAACAGCGAAGTCCTCGATCTCAGCTTCTAGATCTGCTCGACGACAAACCAAACAATACACACAAATATTACTTATATATTAAGATGTTTTAGGATCTATATGCAGATATGCTTTACAAGAGTGACTGAACGATACTGGAGATAATTGATATTGCAAGCTGAACTGAGTTGAGATCTAGGGTTTCAAGGATTTGGCTAAGGATGGTGTTAGATGCTCTTAGGATCTCAAGGTTACAATAAGAACATCAGTTTGTGGCTGGTTTGATCAAGAACAGCGAATGTCGGCAGATTGACATTCGGATCAAGAATCTGACATTACTTCAAGGAAAACTAGAGAACTTATCTCAAGTTATGACAGTAGAAGAAAATGTAGATCATAACTCTACAAATTCAGTGGACAAAGTGGCTTTCAAAATGCACAATTAGAAGTGGGTAAACAAGGCCAATGCCATTGGCTGGCATGCACTGGAATAGTGTCAAAAACTAGGGTTTAGCATAACATGCATTTCAAGGGCTCAAATCAAGTTGTGATAGAAGAAGAAAATGTAGATCACAACCTCAGAAATCTAAGAGACAAAGTTATGCCCAAAATGCACATCTGGAAGGGAGTGAAAAGGGCTAATGCCACTGACTGACATAGTCTGGCATTGATCTTGACATGGTCAGAAACGAGGGCTTGGCATAACTTTTGATCTAGAGCTCCAAATGATGCACCACTTTGTCTGGGAGGTAGGCAATGATAACAGGAACAAATCATTCAACAGGATTCAAAGCTGAAGATGGCTGGAAGGTGATGAATTTCGAAGGAGAAGTGTGGTGGCGACACGGCACAGTGAAGCCACTGGACAGAAATCTTAGCATAGCTGTAACTTGAATTCTGGGCAGTTTTAGAGATCGAGCTAGAAGACAAATATGCTCAGGAAGTTGGGGCACACCTGAATGACAAAGTAGATGGAGCTGAAACGGCCGGGAAAGGATTTCCGGTGAACTGCGCCGGAGAAGATGATGTGAGATTTGGGGCTTTTTGATACAGGCCGAAAGAACTCGATTCCAAGCTTGAGGAGTGATAGAAGGGTAAGAGAAAGCTATCTGCACAATCAATTTGGTCGGAGGATGGCCGGTGTGGCCTGGCGACGATCGCCGGTTTCTGGAGAAGCTCAAAACTGGGGAAAACTTCAATTCGAGCTCAATCTGGAGATATTGATGCATAGGCTTGCTTCAAAAGGTTCACTGATCATTTTTCTTCACAAGTTCGAGAGCTAATTCGAAGTGATTTGGTCTGCATTGCCAGAACAGGGCAATCGGGAATTCCGGCGATCACCGGCGACTGGATGCAATATAACTCAATTAGATGGTACAGCATGATGAGGGAGATGAGCTATACCTTCTGGTGCTGTTAATTCGGTGAGAGGTGTAGCAGGGCGTGCTGGCACCGTGAGACCTCAATCTGGACTCGCCGGAGAAGAAGACGACGGCGAGGAGATTTGGAAATTTGGCTAAGTCCTGGTGAAGGGGAGATGACACAGGGTACTGGTGGCTTAAATAGAGCAGAGGGCGAAGCTTGCAAGGATTAAGCAGCATTGAATTGGTGTCAGTTGACATGAGTTGCCGGACGCAGATGCAACAACGGCGAGCGGTGACGCGATGGCGCACAGGCGAGGTGACTGCTGATCAAACTATTGCTTCATCGGGACGCAATGCTGTTGGGCGGTGCAAGGCAGTGGCGACAAGGGCTGGCAAAGCACAGCAACGTGGCGAAGAGTTGCTGACAACGGTCGCGCACGGGAGCAAGCTGTTCAACGGCGTTGCCACGGCGATAGCTGGGGCGTGGACGCGTGTGCACATGCAAATTCAAGTGAGCACGAGCTCAGGCGAAGCGAGGCGTGGCCGGCGGCGGGCAAGCGCGGCGCAAATGCACGGCGAGGTTCTGGTCGTGCACAGCAGCTGCTGGTCGAATCTGGATTCATTTGCAATTTCCAATTCTTAATTTGGACTGATCTGTAAATCTGATGATTTGGAAGGTTTGATCTGATTTTGATTTTGCTAATTTGGCAAACTTGATTCAACAGATGATTTGGCACAGATTGAAGATAAAATTTGAAATGTTTGAATGATTTTTGATATGAACTGAAAATAGGGTAGATTAGGGTAAAATAAGTCTAAAACTTATTGATCTCGAATTCTGGAATTTAGGGTTTGATTTTGAGATACTCATAAAAGAAGAATTTGTATTGAAAAGCATTTGGGAGGTGTTCCCTGAATCAGATTTGAATTTGGAGATGATTTGCAACATTTTGCCTTTTCTGGCTTTTAGAAAATCTGGAAAAAGGACTGATCTGCGATACTCTTGGACTGATTTGCGAAAAAGGTTCAGATGGTGAAATCTGGCTGCCAACTTTTTGGATTAAGGTATTGGCATACCCTTGATCATAATCCAAGAATAATCTGGTGTGATCTTGGCTAAGATTTTGATTAAATCTGAATTTCTGAAACTTAGGGTAAAAGGTAATAACAGATATTCTGTTTTCGAAATCAGAAAAGAGTTGATAATTCTGGAAGTTAGGGATAGAATTGAATCCAGGTTCTGAAGGCTTTTAGATTTAGGATAACTGATAGATCAAATCTGGCAAGTCAGATCTTGACTTGGGGTCACAGGATAAATTTGGAGATTTTAGGCTAGAACAGAATAAAGCTGAGGCTGATTTGGTTGATCTAGAAGAGACATATGCATGCATGATTTTTAAGAAAGAAACTTTTCACCCCAAAACTCAGGATGTTACACTTGCGTTTAATGTATCGACGCCCACCAGAGGGGGAAGATGTCCTCCGGTCAAATATTTGAATAAAGCTAAGTTTTCTTGTGTACAAGTTACCCCCCCCCCCTCCACAGCGGCCGGAGGGTGGCTCCGCGTGCTGTGGAGGTGACAAAGCCCGGGGTAAGAATTGCCCAAAAATTTTCCAAAGGTTCTGGTGAGAAATTTCCCCGTCGCCGTGAGGATGGGGGGCCGGGTAAAACTTTCAGGAATGATTTTTTGAAAATTCCAGTAAGAAATCCTCCGGTCACCGTGAGAACGGGGAGTGCTGTGGAGGTGACAGTCTTTGAGATTTCTGGGAATTTTTCTGGGAGAAACCTCTAAAATTCCCGAGGATAATTTTTCCGGGAGAAAACCCTCCGGTCGCCGTGAAAACGGGGAGCCGAGAATGAGATCTCCGAGAAAGAATATCTGAGAATTCTGTCTCGCTAAGGAGAAAATTGACTCCCGGAGGAGGATGTGCCCGATGACAGGTCTGAGTGTTTGAGGGGGGACTAGTCTCTCAAATTGACTCGTTACCATGGTCCTTGAGGACCAGGTTGCCGCTTACACCCTCAGTCCATGAGGGGTGATCGTAAGCCGCCCTACGGGAGTGGGGCTCCCGTTGTAGGGACTTCTTGGGCCGTGATAGCCCACTTCCTCACAGAGAGGGCACCCTCACTAAGAGGGCATCGCCGTGAGTGACGATATTGTAAGGACCTGCAGTGGGCCAAAGCAGAGGAAAAACCAGTTGTATTAATAAGGAGTTAAGATACAACGCCTCCCCCCGCAAGACCGCGATGGGGGAGGGAATGGTGAGTACAATGTCCCCTTCCCCTTCGGCGTAACCGCTCCAGGGGAGAGGATGAGCCTTTAGGCTAGACGTAGAACTTGCGAACTAAGCGTACGTTCCACGTGTGCTTCAGTTACTGCTCTTGAAGGTTGGAGAGCTTGTAAGCCCCCGAGCCCAGGACTGCTGAGATCCTGTAGGGGCCCTCCCACTTGGGGGAGAGCTTGCCTTGGGCTTGGGGCTCGGTTACGCGCTTGAGGATGAGGTCCCTGAGGCGATAAGCTTTCTCGCGGACGCGCTGGTTGTATGCTCGCGCCATTTCGTGCTCGTAGATGGCGTGGAAGAGGAGCGCTCGGTCGCGTTCCTCTTCCACGAGGCCGTCCTCCAGTCGCTGATTTGCTTCATTGGATTGGTATGTTGCGGTCGTAGCTCCGTCTAGGAGCTCGACCTGCAGTGATCGAAAGCCAATCTCCGGGGGAAGAACCTCGTCCGCCCCGTATACAAAGGAGAGGGGGGTGCGTCCCGTCGCCCGGCTCGGGGTTGTACGCATGGAACAGAGGATGCTAGGGAGCTCCTCCGCCCATGTACCCCCTTTGGAGGCGGCTTTTTTGAGCCGTTGGTGTAACTACTGTAGGATTACGCTGTTGACCCTTTCGACGGCTCCGTTGCTCTGGGGGTGAGCTACCGAGGCAAAGTGGATGGTGAGACCCAAGCCTTCGCAGAATTCCTGAAAATATATTGAGTCGAATTGGGTGCAGTTATCGACATTGATTTCTCATGGGACCCCGAAACGGCATATGATATTCTTCCAGAAAAACCACTATACCGCTCGGGACGTGATGCTGGCCAGAGGTTCGGCCTCCACCCACTTTCTAAAGTAATCGACGGCGACCACCGCATACTTATGGCCCCCGGGCGCTAGGGGGAAGGGACCTAGGAGGTCCATCCCCCAGCGAGGAAAGGGCCAAGTGATGGGAATAGTCTGCAGCGTTACAGAGGAGGTTAGAACCCTTGGCCATCTTTTGGCAGGCCTCGCATGCGGAGACAAGGTCTCGCTCGTCATGAATCAACGTGGGCCAATAGAAACCCTGGCGAAAGGCCTTGGCCGCGATGGTGCGCTGGGCCAGATGAGACGCACAACTTCCTGAGTGAATGTCCTCGAGAAGCCGGAGCCCTTCCAGCCTTGGAAGTCAGCGGAGCAAGGTGGAAGCCCCCCGCTTGTAAAGCTTACCCTCCACCAGGAGGTATGCCCGAGCCTTGCCTCGGAGGCGCTTGGCCTCGATCTCATTGAGAGGGTCTCCCTCCCCCTTCATGAAGGAGATGAGGGGATCCATCCAAGATGAAGCCCGGGTGATCTCGGCGACTTCCAGGATGCAGGGCCCATTGTCCGCGTCCGGGGAGGCCACCGAGGCCTTCGCGATGATCTCCAAGAAAGCCCCTTTGGAGAGCGGTTCCTGGACGCTGGCTGCCCGAGCCAGGGCGTCGGCCCGGTCGTTGTCCCATCGCAGGATGTGCCGGGCATCTAGGCCGTCGAAGTGCTTCTCCATCTTGCACACTTCCTACAAGTAGAGGCTCAAGTTTGCGTCATGGCACAAGTAGGACTTGTCCATTTGGTAAACTACGAGCTGGGAGTCTCCTTTTACTAGGTGGCGTCGAATCCCGAGGGAGCGCGCGAGGGTCAACCCAAGGAGCAAGGCCTCGTATTCGGCGACGTTATTCGTGGCGGGGAACTCGAGCCATGCCGCGTACTCCAGTTCCCTCCCCTCTAGTCTCCGGAGGACTACTCCCGCGCCGGCGCCGGCGTGACACAGGGAGCCATCAAATGTGAGCGTCCAATGGTTGATCGTCGGGGCAATGTCGGGAGGTTTTCGTCCCTGGGCCCGGAGGCACGAGTCCACTCCGCCACAAAGTCGGCGAGGACTTGTGACTTGATGGCGGAGCGCCTGTCGCGCCCCGAGACTGGGACAACGACTACTCCTGTAGAAACCTAGCTCGCTGCAGCTAGTTCCATACCACAAACCTTTGACTTCCCAGGATGAGTCAAACACAGGAGTATATTATATTGCAACAGAGTACTCACAAAATATTAAGCAGTGTGGCCTGCTGGCCTTAATATTACATAAAGAGGATTACAATGCCTACAAGGCATTCAGGGTTTAGCAAAATATTTAACTACACAGCAGAAGATAGGTGACCCTCCCACAAAAGAAGTTGACGACAGAACAACACACTTCAGGGTTCTGGCGGAACTGATTCTCCTCCTTCTGGATCCACATAGTACTCCGTGCCATCATCTTGATCAAAGTAGGCTCCATCTATTGAGTTGAATGTTGCAAGGGTGAGCACTTACGTACTCAGCAAGTCATAGGTAAAAGTAAGTACATATAGTATTGATGATATGAACCTAGACTAGTCAAGAATTATGGATATTTGTAAAATAGTCTTTTTCTTTCTCATCTCATCTTATGGCAGCACTTTTCATAATATAACATCATCAATCATGTTCACTAGATTATAGCACTACCGCGACACGTCGACACACGACAGCCCACGGCAGCACTCCTTATCATGACAACACATGTCATTTGGGTAATCTTGATTTAAACATATTTTATTTAGAAAATAGTACTTGTGTCACACCCCGTGGATTTAATCCACCGCAGCAGACTCCTATAAACCCGGGAGCTCGGAGTATTCGAATACATTTTTAACTCTGCAGAGAGGTACCAATTTACCCGCAAGATATTCCACTTTCAAACCTTTCCTATCATATCAAAATGATTGGACCCCTGACTCACTTCATACTGTGAGCGGCAAGGTGGAAATAACAAGAACTTTTGTTATGTTTTACTCACAATTCACCCCCGACCCTGTGGCTCTCAGCGAGGCACAGTTGTGGCAGGTTGTATCCAAACCTCCACCCCTTTGCTTATTCCCATTACTGGGTCAGCGTGCTTGATCACCTTCAGTGATATGTGTGGGAGCCGCGCTCCGTGTTTATCGTGCATCACTACACATCTCATGCAGGGGTTTCATGTGCGATCCACATAATTACTTGTTCAGGCCTGTCCCATACCAGGCTTGTGGTTAGCACGTTGTTCCTGCCACTAGACGCACAACACAAGGTTCTAGTCCTTATATGCCAGTGACCAGACCATCCACAACCCTGCACCTTCAGTGCCTGCATTCCTTTGCAGTCTAGCACCTCCAGTGCTACAGCCATCCATACCATTTTTCTGGTCACGGCTAGGGGTTTTATTTCATGAATATAAATATATAAATACATATAATAGTTCATGGCTCAAAACTTGTTTATTTCACATTTCACAGATAACCAGTTTAGTACTGCCAATTCATAAATCAACCATTCTCAATCTTTCACATGCAATATTGCCTATATTCAAGGTTCTATTATAGCAACATTTAAAATATAGGTTCAAGATGACCAAGGATATGACTTGCCTTCCGCGTCGTAAAATACAGCAGTCGATGACGGTTCTGCAGTGAAGTCCTCGAACTCGGGCTCTTGATCTGCTCTCCAATCAAACAAACAACCAATAATCATAACCTTTTCAATACATTATTATACTATATGCAAAGATGCAAAGACGAAGTCTTGATGATTCTGAAATGATTGGGTTTAGAGGCTGATTAGAGTTAAGTTAAGGAAACCAATGTTAAGATTAGCTGTCAAAGGTTTACAAGGTTCCAAATGTCCCAAAATATCAGAATGATATCAAGGTTGCGACTGGTTCGCTCAAAAACAGCGAACGTCTTTAGGTCGACATTCGGTTCAAAGCATCGACAAAGGGTCGATGAATGATAGAGGGGTTATCTCAACTTGTGGTAGAAGAATAAAATGTAGATCACAACTCTACAAATTTAGTGGACAAAGTGGTTTTCAAATTACACAACCAGAAGTGGGTAAACAAGGTCAATGCCACTGGTTGACAAGCTCTGGCATAGAGCTGACAATGCCAAAAACTAGGGCTTAGCATAACTTTTGATCTGGAGCTCCAAATGATGCACCACTTTGTCTGGGAGGTAGGCATTGATAACAGGAACAATTAAGTCAACAGGATCTAGGGCAAGAAATGACTGGAAAGCAAGAAATTTGATGATGAACAGAGATGAACTGGCTGCACTAGCTCAGTTCTAGACAAGATCTTGGCATGGCTGTAACTTCCAATCTAGGCCGATCTAGGTGTCGGGCTAGAAGACAAAAATACTCAGGAGACTAGGGCACATCTAAATGACAAGGTTTCGAGGGCTGAAATGGCCGGAATCACTTTTCCGATCATCGACGCCGGAGAAGAGACACTGCTGATTGGGGGTTTCTGCTACAGGACAAGAGAACTTAATTCCTTGCTTGGAGAGCATCTAGGAGATGAAAGAAAACTTCTGGTAACCTCAAATTGACCGGAGGATCACTGGAGAAGCCTGGCGACGATCGCCGGCGACTGGTGAAGCTCGATTTAGGGAAAAACTTTGATTCTTGTTTAAATTCGAAATCCAACTTCACAGGCTTGCTTGATTTAGCTCACTGATCAATTTTGTTTACAGAAACGAAAGCTAATTCGAATTAAATCGGGCTGCATTGCCGGAACAGGGCAATCGGGAATTCCGGCGATCACCGGCGACTGGATGCAATATAACTCAATTAAATGGTACAGCACGATGAGGGAGATGAGGGGAACTCACTGATGCGGTTAATTTGACAGGAGATGTTGCGGATTGTGCTGGCACCGTGAGGCTCCTCGACGGCTCGCCGGAGAAGAAGACGAAAACAGGAAAGTTTCGAGACTTAGTTGATTTCCAGTGAAACAAGAAGTTGCTGGGGTACAGTGGTGTATAAATAGGCCAGGCGAAGCAAGCAAGAAAGAGACAACGGTGTAATTGGCAGCCGGTGACTTGACTGGTTGCGTGCTGGAGCAACAGCGGCGAAGACACAGCGAAGAACGGTGATGCGACGGCGACAAGCTTGCAGTTGATCACAGTGTCGCATCATCGGGACCTGGCAAAGTTGTAGCAAGCGGTGGCGACAACACTGGCGCGGCAAAGCGATGTGGTGAGGAGTTGCTGACAAAAAGCCGTTGATCGCGCGCGGGAGCAGCGCTGGTCGTCGACGTAGCAGCGGCCTTGCCACAGCACTAGCTGGAGTGGGGACACGTGTGCACCGGCATGTACGGTCACGAGCGCAGGCGAAGCCTCACCGGCGATGAGCAACCACGGCGCACAAGCACGGCGGTCCCTGGTCGAATGCTGCTGTTGACCTGGTCGAAAACAGCTAAGTCCTCTGGTCGAATTTGGACTGAACTGCAGTTTCAAATCTTGAATTTTGGACTGAATTGTAAATCTGGAATTCTGGAAGGTTTAAACTGAATTTGTTTTCACTAATCTGGCAGATTATATTCAACAGGTTAATTGGCAATGATAATTGATAAAATCTGGTACATTTGAATAGTTTTTGATACAAACTGAAAATAGGATAATTTAGGGTAAATTAGATTTGAGTTTTGTCGATTTCGAATTCTGGCATTTAGGGTTCGATTTTGATATCTGCACAGAAGAGAAACTTGTGGCAAATAGCAATTAGGAAAGATCTGCTGAAGAAATTCTGAATTTAGAGTTAATCTGGAGATTTTAGTCTTTTTAGGTTTTCAGATATCAGATAAGGACTAATTTGCGATAAGTCTTAGACTGATTTGTGAAAAAGGTTTAGATGATAAAATCTGGCTGTCAACTTTTTAGATTAAGGTATTGACATACCCATGATCATATTCCAGAAATAATCTGGTCTGAACTTGGTCAAGATTTAGGTTAAATCTGGATTCTGAAACTTAGGGTATTTAAGTAATATAAGGTATTTCTGTTTTCGAAAACAGAAGAAGTTAATAAATCTGGGAGTTAGAGATAGAATTGGATCTAGGTTCTGAAGACTTTTAAATTTAGAGTAACTGATAGATCACATCTGAACAATCTGATCTTGATTTGAGGTCACAGGATAGATTTTGGAGATTTTAGGGCTTGAGATAGAAACTGATCTGGCTATTACTACTGATACATGCATGCATGCTATTGATGAAAAAGGAAATTTTCACCCCTAACTCAGGGTGTTACAGCGCCCTATGAGGAAAAGGGAAAAGGGAGCAAGCTCGGCCCCCCACTTTCCTATCCGGCCGGTGGCTTCCTTTTTCCGAACCACCTCCCCCAAAGGGAGGGATGACAGGACAGTAATCGGGTGTCCCAAGAAGTAATGACGAAGCTTCCGGGACGCCATTAGAAGGGTGTAGCAGATCTTCTCCATCTCCGTGTACCGAGTTTTGGCCCCTTGGAGGGACACCCCCCTGCTGTCCGCGGGGGAGGTCTTCCAGTTCGCGGAGGAGCTCCAGACCCAGAAGGTCCAGGATTACGTCTCGCAGGGGTGGGAAGGGATATCTTTCTTCTCCCCTATCCGGAAATAGATACATCCGGCGGCGTTGGCGCTCTTTGACCACGCCGAGTAGTAGAAACGTCGGAAGAGATCCACGTTGGGATGCACTCCGACGAAGGCCTCACACAAGTGTTGGAAGACCGCCAAGATCAAGACCGCATTCCGGTGGAGATTCACTAACTCCAACCCGTAATGCTCCAAGATCCCCTTCAGGAACTGGCTCTCAGGAAACCGGAACCCGCACCTCAAGTATTCCTCGAAAACCACCAGTTCGCCCTCTTGGACGATTGGGGTTTCTTGTTCCTTCTCCACGGGCCGCCAATTGATTAGCAGCCGCAGAGGAAGGATCTCTTCCTTCTCCAGTGCCATAAGGCTCTCCTCGGTGTGATGAACTGATCGGCTCCAGGACACCATTTCTTGCGAGAGATCGTGAGGAAGGGTGGCGACTTTGGAGAAGATGGAGGTGGTAAACAATGACGGTTTTGTGCGGCGGAAGTTCTAAGGCAGGTTTCTGGCTGTGTGGCTTCCTCAGAAAGCTACCTGCTCCTTTTATAGGACCGAGGAGGCGCACTACTGTGAGTAACATTCCATTTAATATTCTATTCATTTCCCATAATGGATATTCTCTCTGGCGGACCCGTTAGGCGTTCCCTGTCTTGGATCTGAAACAAAAGGACTTCTTTGTTTCAGATTAGAGGGTACAAAAATGTGAAGAGTTCTACAAAGGCTTTCGGAGGACATTTTCCTTCATGATTTTTGCAGACCTTCACGAATTGATCATGAAAATATTCTATGACCCAATTGTTGGACGTACAGATGTTTTTTGATCAGGTTACGGTGTTATCCGAACCATGTCTCTGACTGATCTCCGATTCTAGTCGAAAGTGATAGTCTGATCGAATTTCGGTTCTGACCGCGGTAATCTTCCAGATTGGACTTCGATTCTAACCATGGTTTTAAGTCTGATCGCAGTATTAGTACTGGTCGTGGTATAACATTTAAATACGATTCTGGTCGCAGAACTGGAATTTACCTGTGTATGAGTGGTCATAAAGACATTTCTTGTGGCTATATTTTCGTACAGAAGTTGTAAAGAATATTCAAGTGATATAAAGAGAAAGAAATCTTTATTTCTGGCATTCTTTACATACAAAAGGGATACCGGCGACCAGAGCGTTGACCTGATCCGAGAGCAGTTTGCAAAGTTCTCCTAGGGACATGTTGTCATCCGTAGGATCTACGTTGGTGACCCCCAGGGAACTAGCAACTACTCTAAGCCTATCTACATCATCCCTAACAAGAGATGCGCTATTATTCCTAATCAGATCAGAGAGTTCTCGCTGTTCCTGAGCGTGATCCCTCTCCCGACAGAATTGACGCACCTCTTCATGGGATCTTTCAAATCATTCTGCCAGATGCAGAATCGCCGAAGACATCTCTTCAGTCTTCTTCTTCAGAGCCTTTTTTCCCCTTGGAGGGTTTGTCCGAGGGGGGAAGGCAGGATCTCAGTAGGCTGATCGCTGGGGGCTCCGATCTCCTACATTCACAATAGAGATAATCACCTGTCTTCGCAAGTGACAGGTTGATATAGGCATCCCAGAAAGTAGATCACCCGATAAAGTTCGAGGATCATCATATGGTGGAAGTGCGGCCTCCCACCAAAAGATTGCTTCCCCAACCCAAGTTGAGGATCATCTGGTCGAGGAGGAACAGCCTTCCAACTGGAAGATTGATCACCCGAACAAAAACGGGGAGCATTGGGATGAAATGGAGAAAGGTGAGAAGATCGTCCCTCCAAAGGTGGAGATGAAAGTTCGACCTGCCGAGGTGCATGGATAGGAAGAACTAGAGGAACTGAAGGAAGAAAGAACAATGATGCGTCTTTCACCTTTGTTCTACTGGAGGATCCCTCATCAACCTTGGGTTTCTTCCTTGAAGGAGACAGATCTTTGGACGTCTGTAAGTCCTGCTCGAAAACTTCTTCTTCATCACTCTCAATCTTGATGATGTTGTGGTCCGCCATCGAGAAGTGTATGAGAAGAAAAGTGAAGATGTCTTTGAAAGAGACTTAGCCGGGAAGAGGAATTGTGAAGCTTTGAAATCCGAAGGCTTCGGTATTTATAGCCGCCAGGGTGACAGTTCAGTTTCCGAATGCTTCGAGTTTTGAAAGCATTTACAATTTTACCTCGGGTTAAAAAACGTTTCAACAGCGCCATCATTACCCTTCACGTATTACCCAGAGCCCGTCTAGGGGAACCAACCGCCGCACTTAGTGTGCCACTAAGTGGAAGATTTGAGGCGTCGGGTCAAATGTCTGATGTAAGTCTTAAAATTTGAAGTTAACACGTCCCTTCGTTCTCTTCAAATTTGGGGGCTAGCTGCCGAAGATTGATACTCGAGCCAGTTCAAATAAATACACGGCTGATTCAGGACAGACTCGAACCAAACAAGCACCTGGTGGTGCGAACTCAAGTCATTCTGAGAAGCACAGGCATGAGGTCGCAGGCTTTACGCGATCAGATCGTAGCTAGTGCGCGGTCAGGATTTCGTGTGCCATACGCAAACAGAAGACCGCAGATGGTGCGCGGTCAGCGAACGGCGCGCGGTCAGAACATCTTCGACCTGGGGACACCGGATTGATCTGCCCTTATAACGGGGATATCCCGTGTATCTCGAATATTCTTCCACGTGCGGAGACAATCGTCAGGAGGTTAATACGTGCAGTTATCTATAAATAACACGTGTTAAACCTGTGTGGGAGTTAGGAGCAGTTGCCAAAACTGCACCCAAGCAACTGTTTGATGCCATTATTACTTGGCGCCCTTTCGACCAGTATAAAGGAATAGCCCAATGCATCAAACAGGGGCATCGGAGATCGATTGATCGAATCGGATCGAACAATCGAACAACTAGAAGACAGTAGTCTAAGTTAGATAGCTTTCATAAGCCTTCCAGGCATTGTCTTGTACAAACACATAGAAAAAATCTTCGCCTGTGAAGATCATTTCCGCAACTCTGTAACTCTTTTTACCGTACATAGTGAAATCCCAACAGGACGTAGGGTTAGTACTCCAACCATCGAGAGCCCGAACCTGTATAAACCTCTTTGTGCTCCAGTTCTCTTTACTTCATCATACCTTCCGGGAGGGACACCCTGAAAGGTCTCACAACCTACAAATTTTGCATAAGTTCGGCTAAGGACCCCGAGTCCGATTCGTCGACAGAGACGGTGCAGTGCAACATCTTCCCCCTCTACCTCACCAGGATCGCCCGTTCGTGGTTCTACAACTTGAAGGCCGGCTCCATCAAGTCCTTCGCACAGCTCAAGCGTGAGTTCTGCGCAAACTTCCAAGGGAACTACGTGCGTCCCCTGGATTCTTCGCAGCTATACACCGTCCGGCAAAGGACGGGGGAGACCATCCGCAACTTCTTCAAGTGCTTCGCTCAAGTCAAGAGCAAAGTGGCTCACGTCCCCAACTCTACGGTCATCGAGGCGGGCAAGAGCGGGATCCTCCCAGGAGAGCTCCACCAGAGCCTCTCCCAAAGTTGCCCCTCCTCCGCCGACGAGCTCTTCAACGTACTTGAAAAGTACTCTCGGGAGGAGGAGGACGACCTCTGGAAGAAAAATCAGGGGGCTCCCGCCCCCACTTATCGGGGGGCCAGGGACCTCCTCAAACGCCCCAAGCAGGGGGGTCGTAACGAGCTACAACCACGGGACACCTTTGTCCTCGAGGGCGGAGGCGGCTCGTGCGACGCCCCGAGGGGCAACCGCCCCTTCCCCAAGCCGCAAGGCCGCGGAGGAGGACAGTCGTCCCACGGTCGAGATGTCCCCACGGGGGGAAGCAAGGAAGGACCAAGGTGCACCTTCCACAGGTCTAGTACCCGTGCCACCCGGGAATGCCATCAGCTGTTGCAACAGTTCACGGCGTTCCTCGACCAGCATGGGTAGGGCGGGGGACTCCGGCCTCCTTGCCCCCTCACCTGGCTTTACCGGCCCTTCCTGCTCCCGTGGGGGGACAGCAGGGACGAACGCAGGAGGGGGTGCCGTCAGAAACTCTCCCCTTCCAAACATCCCAGAGGCGTGTCAACGTCATCATGGGAGGGTCCGCCTCTGGGCGGGACTCCAAGTGCCAATGCAAGGAGTACGCACGCGAAGTAAAGGTAGTGGGGGAGCTACATACTTCTCCGCCACCTAAGTGGTCGGACGTCCCCCTCACCTTCAAGGCGGAAGACGCACGTGGGGTTCGCTTCCCCCACGACTACGCGATCATCGTCTCTGCCACCATCCACAACTGCCACCTGGCCCGCATCCTCGTGGATGGCGGGAGCTCCACTGACGTCCTCTACCTGAAAGCCTTCAGGGAGATGCAGGTGGATGAGAAGCCCTTGCAGCCCGCAGCGGGGCCCTTGCAAGGATTCGTCCCGGGAAAGGCGATCCACCCCATGGGGAAGGTGGATCTCCCCATGCCGTTCGGCACCCCGGATAACTACTGGACTGAGATGGTGGATCTCCCCTCCTATAACGCGATCATGGGGAGGACCACAATCAACCGCCTGGGAGCCGCGATCCACCAAAACTACCTCTGCGTGAAGATCCCCGGGCCTCACGGCGTGATCACTGCCCGGGGAGACCAAGACGTGGCCCGCGGTCTATACGAGCGCGCCGCCGCGGCGATCGGGAGCGTCAACATCATCAAGGCCCCCGGGGGGGGGGAGACCTCTCCCCAGGAGCCCGACGTCGCCGTGATACCTTCCTGGAGGCCCCTCCCCAAGCCGCGTGAAGGGAGACTCCCAGCTCGTAGTAAAGGGAGACTCCCAGCTCGTAGTTTGCCAAATGGACAAGTCTTACTTGTGCCATGACGCAAACTTGAGCCTTTACTTCCAGGAGGTGCGCAAGATGGAGAGGCACTTCGAGGGCCTCGAAGCCCGCCATATCCCACGAAGGGACAATGACCGGGTCGACGCCCTAACCCGGGGGGCTAGCGCCCGGGAACCACTCCCCAAAGGGGCCTTCCTGGAGATTATCGCGAAACCCTCGGTGACCTTCCCGGACGCGGGCAACGAGCCCCGCGTCCCAGAAATAGCTGAAATCACCCAGACTTCGTCCTGGATGGACCCCCTTATCTCCTTCATCAAGGGGGAGGCGGACCCTCCCAACGAGACCGAGGCTAAGCGTCTCCGGGCCAAAGCCTGGGCATACCTCCTATTGGAGCGGAAGCTCTACAAGCATGGGCTTCCGCCCTACTCTGTTGCCTCCCACGGCCGGAGGGACTCCGGCTACTCGAAGAAATCCATGCGGGGAGCTACGGCTCTCATCTAGCCCCGCGCGCCTGTAACATCCCAGTTTTTGCTATCTTTTCTGCTTGCTAGTCAGCATATCTTCTTTGGAATCCCAGATGTCTCAACCCTATTTTGATCTCTTATCTCAAAATCATGATCTCAGGTGTTCCACTACCTTAACCTAAAAAGTTGGCAGCTAAACTTCATCTCCCTGATCATTTTCACTTTTCAGTCGAAAAGTATTTCAGTTTAGTCCTTTTCAGAATTTTCAAAAAGCCCAAAAAGGCTAAAAGTCTCAGATCACCTCCACATTCAAATCTGATCCAATGGTTGTCTTCCTTTCACTTTTCTGAATGTTTTTTCCTTCTGGCAGAACTCAAAAATCTCAACCGAAACCCTAGTTTCAGCCCCGACAAAAATGTCAAAGCCTAATTACCCTATTTTTGATTTTTGTCAAAACCATCAGATCTTATCTGATTTTGCAATTTTTCTGCTAGATGAGTTCAAGTATTTTAATAACACTCATCTGCAAAGTCAGATTGCAAATCAGCCCTTTAGAATCCCAAATTTGCAATCAGGTCCTAAATCCCGAGAAGAATTCTCACAAATTAGTCCAAAGCCTCGCAAACTAGTCCCTGGCGCCTGTTCGACTTCGACCAGAGCTGAGCCCCGCGTGCACAACCACAACCAGAGGTCGTTTCGACCGCAGCCGCTGTTCGCCGTGAACCGCCACCGTAACCTTCACCGCCGACCAGTTGTGCCTCCACCAACGGCCAAATCCTACGTGTCCGCACGTGCTCACGTCACGCCAAGGAACGCCACCGTGGCGATGATCGGAGATCGCCAGCATCACTGTTCGCGCGCGCGTGCCTGCTGCTGTTAGAGCTTTACTGCCACTTTGCTGCCATGCCCAGCCTTACCATCCCGTCGTTCTACCAAATCCAGATATCACGTGATTCCTTCACCTCTGGCAAAGCTTCCGCCGTGTCCCAACACACCTCGTTGACTGCTCCGGCGCCAGAAGAGCATCCCTGTTCGATTCTCAGCAACTACCGAGGTCCCAGCCCCCTGGCTATATAAAGCTCCCCTCGGCCAGAGCTTCACTCCACACCACAGTTCACCAGCAACCCATAGCATTAGCTCTAGAGCTTGACATCGTCTTCTTCCCCGACGAGCTACTGGAGGAGCTCACGCCGCCAGCCAAAGTCCCTTCTTCCCCTTCAACCTAAGTTCATCGGTGAGTTCCCCTCACCTTCCTCTCTGTTCCATATGATTTAATTGAACCCCGGCGAGACCTAACGCCAGCGATCGCCGAAATTGTCTATCTGCCCTATTTCCCCAATGCTGAGTGATTCAAGCCAAATTGAACCTCGTGCCAGTAGAGAGAAGTGTCCAGTGAGCTAGGACAAGTAAGCCCGCATGATTGAAATCCTCAATTTTTCCCTCAGCATCGAATCCCCAATTTCGGATTTTGACAGTTCGCCGGAGATCGCCACCGAGCTTCTCCAGTGACCCCCAAGCAAAATTAAACACCCCAGTAGCTTCGTGTTGACCCCTAGATGCTTCACAAGCATGGAATTGTGCTCAAATGCTTTCAATAAAAAACGCCCAAATCTGTGCCTTCGTTTTCAGCTCCGATCACCAGAGTTTGTTTTCCGGCCGATCTAGCTGATGCAACCTTGTCATCTAGCTAGGCCTCAACCCCCTGAGTATTTTACTCCACTAGCTTGAACCCTGAATCGGCCTAGATCAAAAGTTATGATCTTGCCAAGTTTTGTCCAGAACCTTGTCTGTGCTGTCTCACCACCGTAGTTCATCGCCGTCTGGCCATCTTTTGCCCTAAAACCACTGCCATTATGTTCCTGGCATCCACGTCTATCTCCTAGACATAGTTGGCGAAGAGTTTGAAGCCTAGAACAAGAATTAATCCTCTGCCCTAGTTTTTGACAATGTTAGTGCAGTGTCAATGTATGTCAGTCACTAACATTGGCCCTGTTTAACCATTTCCTTTTGAGCAATTGAAATGCCACTTTGTCCACTAAGCCTTTGGAGCCATGTTCTACAATATTCCCTACGGTCACATCTCCAGAAAACATACCTAGGACCAACTTAGGGCTATGTCTAGCCATGAACCGAATGTCAGCCCTTCGACATTCAAGTCCTTTTGAGCCTATCTCTTCAAGCAACACCAAGTGACCTTGTCCAAACCTTTTCCCCTGCATACATGATATAATTAATTATTATTTTCTAGTACTTGTGTGCTTATATGGTGTGTATGTATTGTTTGTGTCCGCCGTGGAACCAGAAGTTGAAGGAGCGGAAGAGATCTTCGAGGAATCATCTCAGCAGCTAGACCCATCAGTGCAAGGCAAGTCTCAAACCCTTGATCATGTCTAGCCTAATATTTTGAAATGAAGTATGTTAGCTGTTTTCAAGTATATGCATGCCTTATATTCAAATAAGAGTTATATTCAAATAAAGTGATTAGATATGACGTCCTAACTAATTGTAAAGCCCCTTTTGTGATTGATTATCCCTGCACCCTTGTCACCCTAGAATATCATTCTTAGGCTATGCTATGCTCAAGATTATATGTTAAATGTTGAATGGTCACATGTGAGAAAAGCATATTCAAAACCCCTTTTTGTGAAAGAAAATATGATTGGAATCGATAGTGAGGATGGTTTGATTGGATGGTGCTGTGTGCGCACTGGGAATGTGAAAGACTCCTCACTAAAGATTCATAAGGACTAGAACCTTGTGTTGTACTTCTATGTGGCATGAAAAACGTACCAACCATTTGCCCTGTTATGGGACGGGCCCAACTTAGTAGCTTTATCAGTATTAGCTTTTCCCTGCAATGGTTGTCGGTCCAGTTTCTTGGGAGGAACTGGTGGGCCAGTAAGGGCCGTGAGTGATGTGAGTTCAGAAAAATTATGAGAGGAAAAGGTGGAAAGAAGGAAGACGCCCTATGCCAGATTAAGTCATGTGCGGCTGTAATCAAAAGAGGCTATGTGTCTTGCGGGAACATAGACCCAGGCTAGGAAGTAAGGCAGTGGGGAGGACCTACAACGGTACTTGAGACTTAACCGTCTATTTACCAGGCAAGGAATTATTAATGCTAGGATTGTAAACTGTTGTGTTATCTCGGCCTTGTCAAATGCGTAAAAGTCGCATGGAGAGGTACCGACTTGAAAGCTGAGTGATCGGTGGATTAAGGTGGTACACCTTTGCAAAGTTATAAAAACTATTGGATACTCTGAGCTCCCAGGTTATGGAGTCTGCGCGCGGTGGATTCTATCCACGTCGATGCAGCACAAGTAGCTTTTGGAAAGTTTTTCACAAAATCTGAGTAAAGTGGTGACTCATGAAAGACCGCCACACATAACATTTCTGAAAATCTAGCTTAGGGTTTTAAAAGCCTCGCTTTCAAAAATAAAGAACTTTTCTTCAAAACTAAGTGTGAAAATCTATTCTATCTATATATATAAAGCCAAAGAGCCATTCTTTGAGAATTCCCCCTCATCTATATATACCTGCATTCTTATTTGGGACCTGTTGAGCACCATGTGGACAATGTGCTCACCCTTCTTTTGCAAACAAAATTTAGAAGAAGGATTCATTGACCCTGAGTCCTACGGTCTTGAACCTGATATGGAACAAGAAGAAGAAACTGAAGACCCAGCTTGTTAGAGGGTTACGCACCAAGTGGAGTCCGATGTGGAGAAGGCCTGTGCAACACCGCTGCAGTTGAAGATCAAGACTGATGAAGTCCTTTTGCTTACTATTGCTGTTTCATTTTGTGCCGACCTTTGTCTCGAAAACTCCTTAATTTTGTATCAACATTTAAGTGCGTCATTTTGGCGCTAAGTTATTGTAATGTTGGTCCCTGTGATCAGCACTTGTTTTTAATTACTCGCATTTTTATATAATGCACCTTGTTGTTGTAAGCTGCAATGTACCATTTCTGAGTGCAACCCACCTGGGCGGTTGCCATCGGATTCCTCAAATGAGGGTCCCACAGCGCCATCTCGGCCAAGGCTCTTCGCCAAGGCTTTTACTGGCCCACGATGATGTGCGACGCATGAGACCTTGTCTCCGCGTGCGAGGCTTGCCAAAAGATGGCCAAGGGTTCGAACCTCCCCCCCGTGAGGATGCCCTCTCAACGAGGATGCCCTCCCCGTGAGGAAGTGGGCTATCACGACCCAACAAGTCCCTACAACGGGAGTCCCACTCCCGTAGGGCGGCTTACGATCACCCCTAGTGGACTGAGGGTGTAAGCAGGCAACCCAGTCCTCAAGGACCGCGGTAAAGTGTCAATTTGGGAGACTAGTCCACTACCCAAACACTCAGACCCGTCATCGGGCACATCCTCCTCCGTGAGTCGATTGTCTCCTCAGAGATGGAATTCTTGGATATTTTTTTCTCGGAGACATTACTCCCGGCTCCCAGTTTTCACCGCGACCGGACGGTTGTTTCCCAGAAAAATTACCTTCAGAAATTTCGTCTCAGATTTTCTTGGATGTTCTTCCCCGGAGACCTTACTCTCGGCTCCGTTTTCACGGTGGCCGAGGGGGTGGGGGGTTCACTCCTGGGAAACTTCCCAGAAACACGGTTCCCCAGAGACCTCATGCCCAACTCCCCATTTTCACGGCGACTGGAGAGTTCTCCCGGAAAAATCTATTTTTCCAGAGACCTAAATTTCTAACTTGGAAAAATTCTTAAGCAACGGGTCTTCTTCCCGGGAGCTTTGCTACCCCCACAACGCGTGGAGGTACCCCCCGGCAAGCTGTGGGGGGGGGGGGGATAAGGAGCACCCTGGAATCACACCATCCTGGACTTCAAAAATAAACGGGCTAACTTAGCTCTATCGAAGAAATCTCAAAGCAAACCCAACTTTATTGATCATTCAACCGGAGGACAACTTCCCCCTCCGGTGGACCTCACTACATCGGATACGATACAACCCGGATTATAGCCGGGAAAGTCTACGTCCTAAAGCACCTACGTCTAATAATCCCGGAGACCTTCCGATAGCTCCCGGGCCAGGTCCCGGTACAAGCCGCATATGCGACGCTGGGCTTCCCGGAGCAGGTCCTCGGGCCAATACTCGTAGCCCGCCGGTGGAAGTATCCGAAGAGGGGGAATCATCCGGGACCCCGGACGCGGAGGGGGTAGTTCAGCGCGATGATTATCGAAGTTGTCCAGGTGCCACTCCGGATGCCATCGCAACCGGATTGGCTCTCGGACAATGCCCCAGCTGCGTTCCCCGAAGATGAGACTTAACAAGATTAAAGCGGCTTGGGCGTCCCCCGGGTGGCACCCGCCGGGGCTCAAAGGCCTCGCCCCTGGGGAACCTCTTCCAGACCTTTGCCCGGGAGTAGCCTCCCGGGAAGCCTGGTACAATGCACTCATAGACTTAGAAAAATTTCAATTTCTATTGCATTCAAAATATTTTTGTACAAGTATCCGAGGCTTCCTCTAAGAAGCAACCGGGAACAAAAAAACTAAAAAATAAAAAGCGGTCCTATCTAGACCCGGGGGGAGGCTCATATTTGATCATTGGCGTCCTCCCCCGGGGGATGTCCCGCTGGAGCCGATGCATCCTCTCCCGGAGGCGCCGGTGCCAGAAACCTCGCCCGGATGATCCGATCGTAGAAGCCCCCGGCAAGCGCCCCCACCTCCCGGCGCGAGGGCTCGAAAAACTCCGGGAAGCTCTGGGAATGCGGCCCCCGATTGCTCGGGCGCCCACCCCCCGGTGCTCCACGAGCCCGGCCACGGCCGCCACCACGGGGATTGCCCGGCCTCGCGCCTGGGCATCAGCGGCCTCCGGGATCACCGAGACTTGTGTGTTGAGAAAACGCACAGCCTCCGTCAAAGTCGCCGGGAGCGCCTCGGCGCCGCTCCCGGAGCCTAGGCTCACGCCAAGGCCCTCAAGGGCTGAGCGGATGGAGTGGCACGCGTCCGTCACCGCCCGGACACTCGAGCCCTCGAGCTCCCGGAGGGCGTCCTCCTTCGCCTTGGCCTCCTGCCGAAGACGGTCGTTGGCGGTCTCGGAGGCGTGGATTTGAGCCCGGGCCCGGGCCAGCTCCCGGAGGGCATCGTCCCACTGCTCCTAGTAAGCGGCGGCCCTCTCCTCCGCTTCCTTTAGCACCTGGCCGAAGCGCCTCTCGGGCCCCCAGGTAATGGCCGCCCCCTACAAGTCCAAGAGTTAGAAAAAATTCCAATGGGGGGGGCGCCGATGGAACACCCACCAGCTCAGGGAGGTACCTGGATTTGGAGAGATTGAAACTCCCCAAAACACTCGCGGAGCGTCCCTTCCAAGATGTAGGCCTGGACCTTCTGGGTCTGCAGGCCCTCCGCATAACGATCGACCTCCCATGCGGAAAGCAGGAGGGTCTCCCTCCCGGCGTCAGACCTGTCGCGGCCGATGACGGGCCCCCGGACATTAGTCACCGGGGTAATGTGGAACGGGGTAGCGGTGGCCGGCGTCTTCGTCGCCGAGGATGTGGCCTCCGAAGAGGTGGCCGAGGATCTCTCAGAGGGAGCCCCTCCCCGGGGGGGGGGGGGATCAGGAACCCCTTTCCCTTCCCAGGCCGCGGGGCTCCCGGGACCTCCATCTCTAGAGGGACCTCATAGACCGAGGGGCTCCCCCCCTCATCTACAGCCACTCTACACGCGGGGGCGAGGCCTCCGTGAACCGGACCTCCGGCCTCTCCGTCTCCAGTGGAGCCGGGGCCGCCGAGAGGGCTATCGCCGAAGGTGGCGAGGGGGCGTAGTACGCCTAATCGGACGCCCCCCGTCTACGGCTAGTCCCTTCCCCCGAGCCTCGGCAGGGCTCTCCGGGGGAGGGGGTGTTGTTTCCTTCCGGGCCGACGCCCTCGCGCGCCCGGTCCCGGGTGTCTCTTCCCGGGACTTCACCGGCGTGGAGCCCGGTGTCATCGACGGATTGCGGGCTTTCCGATCCCTGGCCTTCTTCAGCTCAGAGCCCTCGGTAGCCTCCCTTCCGCTCTGGTGGGAACCGGGGGTAGGGAGGGGCTTCCTTTCCGGTAGCCTTAGCCCGAAGGCCTCGACTACCAGGTTCCGGGCAGGGCCCTCCCCCACGACGAGCACAATGCGCTCGTGCTCGTCAGTGTAGTACCTCCCGAGGAGGTTCTCCGCCTTCTCCCGGGCCGCCGGGTACGGCCGGATAGTGAAAGGTAAGAGTTAGAAAAATTTAAGCGAAATGGACCAAGCCATCAGTAGCTTACGTCGGGTCACCGGCTTCTGCGGGGGCCATTGGGCCAGGCACATTCCGATCCCCCTCCTACCGTGCGAGAAGGGGAGATCTTCAGGAGCGTCAGCTCCTCGGCGCCATCCCGCATAGAGCGGATGCCCCGGGAAGCGACGACCTTGCCGAGGTGCCTTAGCTCCTCCTCCATCCAAACTGAGGGCTTTGGGGCAGACGACCGGCTGTAGGTGGGGGCCTCCGGAGAGTACACCACCTCATCATCCCGGACCCAGAGGTAGAACTACCTCTGGATCCAGTACACCAGTGGTCCCGGGAGGCTGCCACCGGGTACTCAGCTATGCGGGATGGTAGCTGCTGGATCATCACCGAGCCAAAGGGGGACTTTGGCCCTCCCTTGACCAGGTGGGAGCTCCTCGCCACCAGCTCGTAGAAGTAGCGGAACGCCCAGAGCGTGGGCTCCCGTCCGGTAGCCGTCTCGAAGAGCCATATGAAAAGGCCCATCCGGACGATGGCATTCGGAGTGAGGTGGTTCAGCGCCACCCCTTACTCCTTTAGAAACTCCCATAGCAAGGGATGCACCGGGAGCCGGAGCCCCGCCTCGAGGAAGGCCTCGAAGGCCACGACCTCTCTGGGCCTGGGGCGGGGGGCTCCGTCTTTCTTCGCGGGGATTCAAACGTCCCCGTCCGCGATGATCCCCCAGTCAACCAGGGACTCCAAGTCCCCGGTCGTGAACTCGGAGGCCCAGAGGAAGTCCGCGGTGACTTCCTCCAGGGGCACCTCCATGGCCTTGGCTCAGCCCTTGGGTCCCACCAGATTTTATTGGTGGCTTAGGCTTCGAAAACTGGGGGGAACCCAAGGGTTCTAGAGGCTAAGCTTCCGGGAACTAGCTTCCGGGAGAGGGCTACCGGGAGAGCTAAGAGCGCTAAGGGCTTGAAGGTTTGAAAGTTTGGAATGAGCTCTCCGGGTCCCCCCGAGGTCCTATTTATAGAGGCCGAGCGCGGCCCCAACGGGCGCCACGTGGCCCTTTGTGGTACATCGCGCCGTTGGAATTCAAACAGCGCGCGGGAAATGAAGGGATGGGTGCGCAAAATGAGACGTCTGTTCGAACCGCGAGCAGCCATTATGGCCAAACGGCGCGGTCATAAGCGCGCGGCACGGGAATCGAAGCGTCACGGCTTCGGTAGCTTGTCTCAGAGATTTTCCCGGTAGCATGAACCATTCCCTCCTAGAACTCGAGTATCGTCCCCGGAGGGCATGGGGGGCTGCTGTTGGGGGAAATCTTCGCGAGACTAAGTCCAGGTAAGAAGCTGCGCCATTTCCCCGGGGTCAAGGCCCCTGTTGCCTGTCCCGGGCGCCGCCTTTTGCCCGGGTACAAGGCCCCGGTGCCTGTCCTGGGCGCCGCCTTTTGTCCGGGGATAAGGCCCCCGGTGGCTGTCCCGGGCGCCGCCATTAGCCCGCTGACAAGGCCCCCGGTGCCTGTGCAGGGTGCCGCCATTAGCCCGGGGAAAAGGCCCCCGGTGCCCGTACCGGGCGCCGCCTTTAGCCCGGGAACAAGACCCCGGTGCCGGTCCCGGGCGCCGCCTTTAGCCAGGGGACAAGGCCCCCGGTGACTGTCCCGGGCGCCGCCTTTTTGCCGGGGACAAGGCCCCCAGTGCCTGTCCCGGGTGCCGCCTTTAGCCGGGGGACACGGCCCCCGGTGCCTGTCCGGGGCGCCGCCTTTTTCCCAGGGACAAGGCCCCCGATGCCTGTCCCAGGAATTGCCGTACTTCTGGAGACAAGTCCTCGGTCCCCGATCACGTGAGGAGCGCCTCGGGAATCAGCGAACACCTGTCAAGCATCCGATGCGCCTGGCCGGGAGAAGGACGTTACTACCCCTCAATCCAAAGGTGGCAGGCGGGGTAGTTTAGTCTTTTTCCTTCTTTTGGGGCTATGAATGCCCTTGTAACACCTCATGTAAGGGACGATGGCTCATTATTGCTAGAATAGACAATCTCACAGGTGTGCTCCGGAGCCATCTCTCCCCGAGAGAGCTCCCCCAGCCGACCCTGGTCGGGAGCACGCCGACAGGACTAGCGCCCCCACCGGGACCAGGACCTGTATAAACCCTCGTGTCATTTGTTGTGTTTGCTCGACGGGGGAGGACTGGTCACCCGGTCAGCCCGCATCATATTTTCTTTGCTAGGATCATCCACAAAACCTGGTGGGGTATTCGTAATACTACGACAACCGTACTATAAAGAGGAGTTTGCAAAAGTCCTCTCTATATTGCCAACATAAACCGAGAAACTTAGGTCATTGCATTGCATTCTTTTTGATTGGATTTGATTTGAATTTGGTTTGAAAGATTTGGATTTTCTGTTAAGTTTTTGACAGTAGAAGAATTTTTAAAATTTCTAGAAAGATCTAGGGAGATCTTGTTTTTGCTTCTGTTGACAAAATTGTAGCCCTTGAAATTATCTTTCAAACAAACTATTAAAAACCTCTTTTGGATTTCTGGATTTAAAGTTATAGCTGTTTTTTGTTCATGCTGACTGTCAGTTTGAATGTCAGTTTGTGTTAACGGACAATTGTCCAGAGAGTGTGTTTTTCGGGCTAAAACTTTTTGTACTAAACTAACTGTCAGTTTGCCCATGCTGACTGTCAGTTGGGAATTCGACCACAATTGTGTTTATCTGAGTTCTCTTTTAAACAGGTCAAGGTTTTTGGTCGAACTGGCTGGCAGTTTACCTAATTGACTGTCAGTTTGGGGTTTCAAGTTTCCATATACGACCACAAACAGCTAGCTATTTTTTATCTGTAAATTTTGTCGGCCGTCGTGTACGTAACTGACTATCAGTTAGGTGAACTGACTATCAGTTTGTGTTGCTGATTTTCAGCCCTAGCTCCAATGGTTCTTTTGATCCTTGAGGCTATAAATAGGGGCTTTGGGCATGTGTTTCATACAACAAGCAGCCTTGCATTCTTATACACTCTTGAGCTTTAGTTTTCTACACAAAATCTTCATCTGTTGATCAAGTCGAGTGATTTCTGATCCACCGAGCATTCCAGTTCATTGCATTTGCATACTTGTAGTTTCTCGGTGCGTGTTTGGAGGTCTGGAGAAGACCTTGCTGCCTATTACTGTTGGTGAGCGCCCTCACCTAGACGGTTTGGTGGCGTGGCCGTTGACCTCTCTAGATTCGGAGATTGTTGGAGAGGCTCAGCAACGTTGTACAAGGCATTGGTGCTTGCCTTTCCGGAGTGGACAAGGAGCAACCTATAGTGGATAATATCCTTCGTGGGTATTGAAGCAAAACTCAATTGACTTGAGTGCTTCAACGAGGATTAGTGGAGACTGGGCGAGTCTCCGAGACCTCGGTAAAAATCAATTGTGTTTGTCTTCTCCTCTTTATTGTTTAATTGTTATTTGATCTTTTGCAATATTTGCTCTTATCTAAAAAGTTTTAAAGCCTCCTATTCGCCCCCCTAGTCGGCATCCTTGATCCTACAGGTCCGCGACCATGGATTGGTTTGCGACCATGAAATGGAATTTATTCCCTGTTCGGAATTGTAATCCGATCCGAATATATAACTAAGCTTATCTGTTTAGGATTAGTTAGTTATATGAGTCTAATACGTTTAGGTTATTGAGTCTGATACGTACTCATACGATTGGATTATAAATACCTTGTAATAGGTCTAGTTTAGATCATCAAATATTATTATAGCCTTGGATCATATATCCAGCTTATAGTTCATTCAACGTAGGCGAGTACGACCCAACGTTCGACGTGTAAAGCCCTTTTTGAAATAAAGAGTTGCTCAATTACTTTGAACTGTGTTTTTGATCAACCTTTGGATTTCAGTATTTCTGAGTAAGATCCCGTTATTCCGCATATTAGTATTTGGGCGAGCCTAGTGCGAAAACCAAGGCTAGGTCTCAAACGATCAGATGTGGTGACAGAGAAAGGTTTTGTTTGGATCTCATCAATTGGCAGGAGCTGCAGCAGCATGGTGGATGAACTACCCAGAAGCTCATTTGGACAGAGATAATATCTCTTGGAGGGAATTTAAGGATCAATTTCGGAAATTTCACAGACCTACCGGTATCATGACAGCTAAGCGTCGAGAATTTCGTAACTTGATTCAAGGAAACAAGTTAGTCACTGAGTATCTGCACCAATTCACAGAAGGACTTCAACACTACTTGCAGTACCAAATCGCCTCCCATGAGTTTTCAGAATTCCAAACACTAGTGAATAGAGCTTTGAAGGTAGAAGAGAAAAGGAATATGGGGGAAGAAAGCCGGAAGCGAAGAATGCTCCAGCATGCACGACCACAGACAAACCTGATCAAAGGAAGAGTCCCTATTGCCTCCTGTTTCCGACCATTTTACCAAACTCCCAGATTAGCAATGACAATTTGCCCCAACTGCAAAGGAAGCCACTGTAGGATCAAGGATGCTGACCAGAGGGGGCGTGAATAGGAGGCTTTTAAAGACTTTAATTTAAAACAACTTTTGCAAAAAGAAGAATCAAATGTAGTTCAATATATTAATAAGAAAAGATTAAGAGAATGAACACAACGATTTTTACCGAGGTCTCGGAGACTCGCCCAGTCTCCTCTAATCCTAGTTGAAGCACTCAAGTAAATTGAGTCTTGCTACAATATCCACGAAGGATGTTATCCACTAGTGGGTGCTCCTTGTCCACTCCAGAAAGGAGAGCACCGATGCCTTTTACAACACGTCGAGTCTCTCCGACAAACTCCGAACTGGAGAGATCAAAGGCCATGCCTCCAAACCATCTAGGTGAGGGTGCTCACCAAGAGTAATAAGCAACAAGGTCTTCTCTGGACCTCTAACAATCACCGAGAAACTAATAGGATGCAAAAGATGTGAACTGAAAGCACTCGGTGGATCTGAAAAGCACTCGACTTGATCAAAAGATCAAGATTTTGTAAAAGAACTAAAGCTCAATAGTGTATAAGACTAAGAGGCTGCTGGATGTATAAAACCAATGCTCAAAGCTCCTATTTATAGCCTCAACAAACAAAAGAACCGTTGGAGCTCGAGCTGAAAATCAACACTGAAACTGACAGTCAGTTCACCAAATTGACAGTCAGTGTGGGTCACGACTGACAAGGATTGTTACCCGAGCTAGTTCAGAGTAATGAACATCTGGTTCAAGACAGATTCGAACCAGACAAGTCTCCAAAGGTTTGTTGCTATGATCTCAGACGACCTGAGAAGCGCAGACACATGGTCGCAGGCTTTGAGTAATCATGAGATTGCAGACGTTACGCGGTCAGGAGGCCGCAGACTATGTGTGGTCAGAAGGTCGTTGACTACTCTCGACCAAGATGACTCAGGATTGCTTAAGCTCTGCAACAAGCATATCTCGAGAATCACGAAGATCCTTCCACATATGACGACAACGGCCAGGAGGTTAACATGTGCGGTTATCCCTCGATTGCATGTGTTAAGCCTGCGTGGAAGTTAAGTACGGTTATCAAAACTGCACCCAAGAAACCGTTCAAAGCTATTGTGCATTGGCGCCCTTTCGACCGGTATAAAAGGGTGAGCAAATGTACAAGACAAGGACGGATCCAAGAGATCGAATAGATCAGATAGACACACAAGAAGAACCAGAAGCTTTCATAGGCTAGTTTAGTCGTGTTTTCAACAATCACACAGAAAAGATCTTCGCCTGTGATGATCTTTTCTTCAACTTTGTAAACCTTTTTTTCCATACATAGTGAAATCACAACAGGACGTAGGGCTATTACTCCCACCGTTGAGCGCCCGAACCTGTATAAATCTCTTTGTGCCCCAACCGACATTGCTCATCATCCCTTTCTGGAGGGACACCCTGAAAGGTCTCAGAACTCACAAATTCTGCATTAGTTCAACTAAGGACCCCCAGTCCGAATCGTCGACAGTTGGCACCCACCGTGGGGACTTTCTCAAGGCGTTCTTATTTCTATCCGGAGGTTCGGTGAGCCATGTCTGTGGCATATGATTCCGACTCGAGGATTATGCCCACATCCAGATGCCTTCACCTAGTGATCCTGTTCCAATGGAGGAAACCAGAGGCGAAGACGTCCCAGAGGTCGATCCGACCACTCAGGTCATGTCTATTGACCAGGAGACAACAGACGCAGAACCAAAACCCACTGTTGTTTCTACTACGTTAGAGGCTGAATCCGGTCCATCGCGCGACCCTGCTGGGGGTAAGGGCGATGTTGATCAGGAATTTAGCCCGGGGAGATTTGATCCTGATGACCTACACCGTCTCTTTGATTTCGAGTCTGACTCAAAACAAACCGAGATATTTTCTCCATCGACGACCTCGTTCCCTAGGCAATTCTCTGCCTTATCGGAAGAAATTCCTGATTAGCGGGCTGCTAGGGAGGAACAGGAACGCAAGCAAAAGGAAGAGCAAGAGCGCAGACAAAAGGCGGATCCAGATTGTGAGCAACAAGATAACGAGCTTCGCAGAACAGCCCTAGAAGCTCTTCAACATGCACAAGCTTGTTACGACGCTGCTCCTAGTTCCTCCTGTCGACCGCGTGGTCGCAGACGCGACCAGACACCATCTTTACCCCCGGGATATTTACCGGTGGACGAGGAGATGGTGACACCTGCCACACCCAGGAGGAGCACGCATGGCCGGCTTCAATCAATCGTAGAGGTCCTACGTAATTTTCCTCCTACGGTCACAGATGCGCAGAAACCAGCTTTCGCCAGAATCTTGCAGGAAAGGTTAGACGAGGTCGCATCCGAAGCGACCCCTACAGCCTCTTCTCGATCAGCGATACGTTCCCAAGACAGAGATTACTCTAACTCTAGTTCTGGTAGACAGAATCGTCCACCACTAGTGCCTTCTTGGCATGAGAAAGCCAGGCGGGTGGGAAATTCTTGTTATCAGGAACGAATTCCTGTCCACTCTCGCCTGGGACCACGCGTGGCCTCTCCTTCAGGTGAGGTCACCCTAGATTGGCTCAAGAGTCGCAGATCCCTCCATAGTCCTTATGTTGGTTGCAAAGCTTTCTCACCCGGCCTTCGTGCGGTCGTTGGCCAGATAAGTTCAAACCAGGGGCTATCGAAAGATTTGACGGAACTCAAAGTCCATCGGAGTTCCTTCAAATTTATATTACTATTATTCAGGCAGCAGGTGGCGATGACCGTGTCATGGACAACTATTTACCTACAATCCTCGAGGGACCGGCAAGAACATGGCTATTCAACCAGCCTAAGGGTTCGATATATAACTGGGAAATGTTGTGCGATGCCATCCTCAACAATTTCCAGAATTGTTCCTAGAAGCCGGGAAAAGAGGACGACCTCCATCGACTACGACAAACATCGATTGAAACTCTTCATCAGTTTGTCAAGTGATTCGTTGGGGTGAGGAATACCATCCTGAACATATCTGATAATTCCGTTATCAGTGCGTTTAAACATGCCGTTCGATATCAGAGGTTTACTGAGGACTTACTCATCCACCCCCCTCGATCAGGAGCCGATCTTTTTGATATGGATGATCAATATTCTGACGCGGCAGAGGACGTTGAGTGGAATCAGATGGTGGACAAAGGAAACTTACCGCCTCAACCAGGTCTCAAAGATGAAAAGAGAGAGGATTCGAACAAGAAGCCGGAATCTTCATTAGGCAGGAAGTCAAATAAATCAAAAAGGAGTCGAGGTAGACAGTACCGAGAGGTCACGGTCGCAGAGAAACCTCCATCGACCAAAGGTAACAAACCTTCATTTAAAAATAAAACTGCTTCTGGTGGTCGCAATGCCGACCAACCAAAAAAGTCGACTTACCCGCAAGAAGCCAAGAGGTGGTGTCCACTCCACAATTCAGCTGGCCACGACCTCAAGAATTGCCGGAGCTGGTTGAAGCAGTTGGATGACTTCTACCAGGGGATCGGACCTATGCCGACCCTGCCGCCAAAAGAACAGACTTGTGGGCTCAGAGACGCCAGCGGGGACGAAGAGATGTCCTACCAAGTACCTAGTAATCATGTCAATGTTATTTTCGGGGGTTCCTCCTCTTTTGTTTCTAAACAGCAATTTAAAGCTTTTTATCGAGAGGTGAACCAAACGGAGACTCCCCTTGGTGAACCTCAGTACCCCCGTTGGTCAGATACTCCTTTGATGTTTGACTGGTCTGATTGCCCTGTGGGGCTTACTCGACCATTGAGGCTACCATTGGTCATTACCCCAATTATCAGTAATGCGAGAGTCGAAAGGGCCCTGATCGACGGAGGTAGTTCCTTGTACGAGATGCAAATTCCTCGTTCGAAAAAAAAACCAATAATTCGTCCGTTTTATGGGATAATATCCAGGTGGTGCTCCCGGTCACACTGGATGAACCACATAACTTCTGAACATAATTGGATATTTTTGATGCAATTGATTGTCGGATCACAAAATGGGCTGTCGATCTTGGTGCCTTCGATATCCATTTCATGCCCCGCACTGCGGTTAAGTCTCAGGTCTTGGCCGACTTTGTGGTTGAATGGAAAAATCCTGAGCCACCCGTGCGGGTGCCCGAGGAATTGGAATGCCCCGATCACTGGACAATGTACTTCGATGGCTCTTGTAGTTTTCAACACTCGGGGGCTGGAGTGGTCTTAGTTACGCCCCAGGGCGAACAGCTTAAGTTTGTCTTTCAACTACACTTTGTTGTGACCAATAATGCAACAGAGTATGAAGGTCTTCTTGCAGGGCTCCGGGCGGCAAAATTCCTCGGAGTCCGTCGATTAGTGGTGACGGGAGACTCACAGCTGGTCGTAAACCTCCGATGAGACAATGGCTCATTACCTGGGGGGAGTGAGGAGATTGGAAAAACACTTCAGTCATTTTGAAGTCCAATACATCCCGTGAAAGGACAATATTCTCGCAAACCAATTATCCAAAATTAGGTCCTCACGTACATCGGCTCCGGCAGGAGTGTTCGTCGAACACTTGGAACATCCTTCGATTATGACTTCGGTCGAGGATGATCCGGTAATAGTCTGCATTACCAACCTCGGTCAGGAACAGGATTGGACTCATTCATTGAGAGTCTATCTTGAACATGGGACCTTGCCCAAGGATGAAACCGAAAGTGATCGGTTGATTCGAAAAGCGTGTCTATATAAACTTATAGAAGGAGTTTTGTATAGAAAAGGTACTCAAGAAGTACTCATGCGCTGCATATCTCAAGAGGAAGGTAAATCCCTCTTGAAAGAAATACATGACGGTGTATTCGGTGCGCACGCGTCATATTGTACACTGGTCGAAAAAGCTTTTCGACAATGATTCTACTGGCCTTCGGCACTCGATGACGCCAAGAACATGATCAAGTCATGTCCTCAGTGTCAGTTTCATGCGAGATAGGTCCATCAACCTACCTATGCGTTGCAAACTATCCCCCTTGCATGGCCTTTTGCGGTCTGGGGGATGACATTGTTGGTCCCATCCACAACCGGTCAATGGATACAAGTTTCTGTTTGTAGCTATTGACACGTTTATGAAGTGGATTGAGGCCGAACCGATACGCAATATTACCATCGCTGCAGCACAAAAGTTCTTCCATACGAACATTGTTGCTCGGTTTGGTGTTCCGAATCGTCTCATTACGAATAACGGTTCCCAGTTCGCTAGTGGTCTTTTTCTGGATTGCTGTGATCAGATTGGAACGAAGGTGTGCTTTGCTTCTGTGGCTCATCCACAGAGCAATGATGCCGTGGAATGTGCCAATGGGCAGCTACTGCAAGGCATCAAGAAACGTGTTTTCGATCGCCTTAAGACTCGCTCGGGGGCTTGGGCAGATGAGCTCTACACCGTTCTATGGGCACTACGGACTACTTCTAGTCGAGCCACCGGTGAGACGCCCTTCCATTTGGTCTATGGGGCTGAGGCCATATTACCTATGGAAGTTAGTATTGGATCTGTTCGAATAGAACAATTCGAACGAGTTCATCAAGCCGAACAACGATCACAAGACCTCATCCTCCTGGAGGAAAAGAGTGATCGCGCTTTGATCAAGTCCGCGGTATACTTGCAAGCTTTACGCAAGTACCATATTAAAAGGGTGTGACCACGTAGTCTCCACGTGGGCGATCTGGTTTTACGAAAAATATAAGACCAATCCAATCACAATAAATTCTCCCCGAAATGGGAAGGCCCTTATACTGTTGTTTCGGTGCCACGACCAGGATCAGCTCGATTAGCGATGGAGGATGGTCGAATCTTGTCCAATACTTGGAACATCGATCAACTATGCAAGTTTTACGTGTAAGTATCCAATCTCTTTTCCTTTTCAATTAGCATGATTTAAACGAAACGAGTGCGTTTTTTGTTGTTTCGTATGTCAAATATTTCCTTTTATGCCCATGTGTTACGAATTTGGCTCGGGGGCTGGTCGCCGGTGGTTATATCGCCGCAATGCCCTAATCAGACTCGCTGGCCGATCTCATGACCACTTCCAGACAAGACACTCCTCAATAAGCCGTTTCTCAACGCACACGGGGCTTGCTGGCATGTCCTTGGTCATCTGAGTGGCTGCCGGTTTGCAACAAGGTTAGGCGTTGCATCGAGTATGATTGCTGGCTTGATCGCATATCCCTGGTCGTTACACCCATATTTTTCCTGTGCTTATAATACTAAGTCTCCAATATATATAATCACAGGCGGGGGCTAGGGGAATATGGTTATATGAAACAACGAAAATATGTTTTCTTTCGGAGTAAAACCAAAAAATTGCATGCATTGCATTCTATAAATTGTATCTGTACAGGTACAAGGTTCACATAATCCCGAGCTCGGTCAATAGTTTATCTACGAGAGGTCTAATTTCCTCCATGATAGCCTCAAGTTGTTCCTCACTCTCGATCTCTACCTCTCCTACTAGTGGATTCAGATCCAGATCTGGGCCATGGTGGAGACGAAACCGGCAGAGAATGGTGGAGGCTGCTGATCGGACTCTAGTTCTGATCACCTCTTGTTGTCGCCTGGTATCTTCAGGAAGATACTCGAGGAGTGATTCCGCTTGGGCTATGACCAGTTTAGACCAGTCACTAGGGCTAAGGTCATCTGTTGTGATTTTGACCACATCCGCCCTTAGAAGACCGACTACCATCCTCAGCATTTCGAAGATGGATAGGCTCAAGTCTTTATTCGCCCTCCAGACAGAGTCAATGGTCATCTGGAGGAATACCTTCTCTTGACCAAGCTGATTTATTTGACCTGCTTGCGCTGCAATAAGGAGATCGTTATAAACAGTCCAAATGACAAAGTTAAGTCGTTCTGGTCGGAAGTTGACTTACATGAGAGCTGTGATTGCAGTTCTTTGAGCTCGGCCTCTAGATGTGAAATCGTGATGGCTGCCCTGAGCTCATCAGTATCCCGATCGACAAGGCTCTTCTTCAGGAAGGAGTTTTCCCTGCGACAAAAAAGACGATTGTCATAACAAGTTTGTATTCAGGCAAACTAAAGCACTTTTCTCTTACTCTTGCAAGCGATTCTTTTCCTCTTGTATGGCCTCGATGCTATTTGCGATAGCCATCGACCGGGTCGCCATACGGGACAATTCCTATGGCATAGAGGGAAGTCAGTTGCAAATTCTGAGTATTCTATGCAAAACTCAGGTATTATGAGGGTGTTCGACATACCTCACTGTATTCCCGAAGAAACTTGTCCCTCGGGACAGTGAGAGGCCGAGTCGATGGACTCGCCTCATCCCTGGTAGGAGCAGTAGATGAATGTCCCTACTGAGCCTCGGTCGCAGGTTTCAATACCTACGATTGGGCCTCCACATCCAACTCGTCCTTAATGGCCCGGACGACTTCCTGGACCGGAGGGACAGAGTTTTCTTCGCCAAAGGCATCAGCACCAGCAGGAACTTCAACCCTCGCCGAGGCTGTTGGAGGGTTTGGCGCTGAATTTCTACGCCTAAGCAAGAAACGAAATCATCAGTTTCTCGGATGATTTCCACAACTTGATCCAATATAAACGGAGGGGAATTCTTACCTTAACTGAAATCCCATTAGCTTCTGAGACTTCAAAGATGGTTCCCCAAGAGAAAGAGGACAATCATTGTCCGTTCTGGTCTTTCTCTTCGTGAACAAGAACTTCTCCTTTTCTCCCTATGTATATCAGCCTGTAAGCATATACATGATAAATGACGAAAGTTTGAATGGTAAGAACCCATACCGGGATAACCTGCTCAGTTGGCAGGGATGCTCCCGAAGGTCGGGGTGTCTCCTGAATCACCGAAGCTGGCACTTCGTCCGCAACCCTGAAATGGGAAGTGGTCGCAGAATCTTGCTCTGTTATTTCCGCCCCTGTCGCCAGGAGCGGAGTACTTGCCCCCCTAGCACTCACAAGAGTCGTAGGAGGAATTTCTTCTCCCAGGAAACCGACGTTTTCACTCGGAAACGTCGCCTCGGCAAATCTCCCCAAAGGTATGCCATTCCGGTGCCCTTATTAGTACAAGACATACATACGACTTACAGACATAACATAACGAGAGGTAACATACCTTTCGACGTTCCTGTTTAAGGTCATCGCCGGCATGGATCAAGCTTTGAGGGCGAGGCGATCCCTTGGGTCCCTCCACTTCGGTACTGTATTCCCTGAGGAGGTAGTTCGTCCGCTTCTCGACTTCGGACGAAGGCAAAACTGCGTCACCAGTGGACCAGTCAGCAAGTTATGACAGAAAAACATAAGACTTCGTTGGCTAAGTCGCATACCATTGTTGTAGTCCAAGGTGCTGTCTGCCACGGACTGTATCTCCCAAGCCGGATGAGCCCTTTCTCGAGGGGGGGGGGCACACCCGATTCTTCACGAAGTCACGAATGATATCGCGAGCCGTTAGTCCCTGTTGGACTAAGTGAAGAATCACTTCGGCTTGCTTCATATACTCTGCATGCAGAGCAGGGAGGGAATCCAACTCGCTAGGCTTCTCTGGCCGCGGGTTCTCAAACCACAACCCGCTCTCGGATGGAGGGGTGTAGTAAAATCATTTCTGATACCACCCGTGCACGGAGTCTCACAGGGGTTGGAAGGGATACTCTTTCTTCTCCCTTATCCGGAAGAAAATACATCCGGCAGTGTTGGCGCTCTTTGACCACGTCGAGTAGTAGAAACGTCGGAAGAGGTCCACACTGGGATACACTCCGACGAAGGCCTCACACAAGTGTTGGAAGACCGCCAAGATCAAGACCACATTTGGGTGGAGATTCACTAACTCCAACCCGTAATGCTCCAAGATCCCCTTCAGGAACCGACTCTCAGGAAATTGGAACCCGCACGCCAAGTATTTTTCAAAAACCACCAACTCGCCCTCTTGGATGATTGGAGTTTCTTGATCCTTCCCCGCGGGTCGCCAGTTGATTAGCAATCTTGGGGGAAGAATCTCTTCTTTCTCCAGTGCCACCAAGCTCTCCTCCGTGTGATGAGCCGATCAGCTCCAGGATGCCATTTTTGGAAGAGATTGTGGGGGAAAGCTGGCGGCTTTGAGGGCGATGGAAGATGGAGAACAAGGGTTTTTGTGCGGCGGAAGTTCTAAGGCTGGGGGCTGGGTGCGTGGCTTCCTCAAGAAGCTATCTGCTCCTTTTATAGGCCCGAGGGGACACTCCACTGAGGGTAACGTTCCATTTAATATTCTATTCATTTCCCATAATGGATATTCTCTCTGGTAAACCCGCTATGTGCATCGGATCCGAAACCAAAGGTCTTCTTTGTCTCAAATTTGAGGGTTAAAAATGCACATAAAAATGTGAAGAGTTTTACAAAGGTTTTCGGAGGACATCTTCCTTCATGTTTCTTGTAAACCTTCATGAATTGATCATAAAGATATTCTCTGATTCAATTGTTGTGTACACAGTTGCTCTTCGATCAGATTGCCGTATTATCAGAATCATGTCTTGGATCGGCTTCCAATTCTAGTCGAAGTGGTAGTCTGATCGAATTTCTGTTCTGACCATGGTAATCTTCCAGATCAAACTTCATTTCTAACCGCAGCTTTGGGTCTTATCGCGGTATCAGCACTACTCGCGGTATAATGTTTTGAGTGCATTTCTGGTCGTAATGATGGAACTCATATGTGTATGAGTGGTCGTAGAAACACTATTTATGGTGGAATTTTCACACAGAAGTTATGACGAATCTTCATGTTATGTAAGATAAAAGAAATCTTTATTTCTGACAATCTTTACATGCGAAAGGGATGCCAGCGACCAGAGCGTCGACCTGATCCGAGAGGAGTTTACAAAGTTCTCCTAAGGACATGTTGTCGTCAGTAGGATCTACACTGACGACCCCCAGGGAACTAGCAACTACTCTAAGCCGATTTACATCATCCCTAACAAGAGATGCTCTATTATTGCTAATCAAATCAGAGAGTTCTCGCTGTTGATGAGTGTGATCCCTCTCCCGATGGAATTGGAGTGCCTCTTCACGGGATCTTTCAAAACATTCTGCCAAATGCATAATCGCCGAAGACATCTCTTCAGTCTTCTTCTCCAGAGCCTCTTTTTCCCCTTGGAGAGTTTGTCCGAGGGGGGGAGGCAGGATCTCAGCGGGCTGATCGCTAGGGGCTCCGATCTCCTACATTTGCAAATGTTAGTTGCACTAATTCTGACAATAAGCAAAAGGAGATAGAAATAATCACCTGTCCTTGCAAGTGACAGGTTGATATAGGCATCCCAGAAAGTAAATCACCCGATAAAGGTCGAGGATCATCATATGCTGAAAGTGAAACCTTCCCACCACAAGATTGCTTCCCCAACCCAAGTTGAGGACCATCTAGTCGAGGAGGAACAGCTTTTCGAAAAGAAGATTGATCACCCAAACAAAAACGGGAATCATTGGGATGAAATGGAGAAAGCTGAGAAGAACGTCCCTCCAAAGGTGGAGATGAAAGTTCGACCTGCCGAGGTGCATGGATAGGAAGAACTAGAGGAACTGAAGGAAGAAAGAACAATGAAGCATCTTTCACCTTTGTTCTGCTGGAGGATCCCTCATCAACCTTGGGTTTCTTCCTTGAAGGAGACAAATCTTTGGACGCTGTAAGTTCTGCTTGAAAACTTCTTCATCACTCTCAATCTCGATGATGTTTTGGTCTGCCATCGAGAAGTGTATGAAAGGGAAGGGAAGATGGTTTTGGAAGATACTTAGCCGAGAAGAGGAATTGTGAAGCTTTGAAATCCGAAGGCTTCGGTATTTATAGCCGCCAGGGTGACGGTTTAGTTTCCAAACGCCTCGGGTTTTTAAGGCATTTACAATTTTACCTCGAGTTAAAAAACATTTCAATGGCACCATCATTACCCGTCACGTATTACCCAGAGCCCGTCTCAGGGAACCAACCGCCACACTTAGTGCGCCACTGAGTGGAGGATTTGAAGCGTCGGGTTAAATGTTCGATGTAAGTCTTGAAATTTGAAGTGAACACGTCCCTTCGTTCTCTTCAAATTTGGGGGCTAGCTGACGAGGATTGATACCCGAGCCAGTTCAAATAAATACACGGCTGGTTCTGGACAGACTCGAACCAGACAAGCGCCTGGTGGTGAGAACTCAAGTCATTCCGAGAAGCACAGGCATGAAGTCGCAGGCTTTACGCGATCAGACCAAAGTTAGTGCGTGGTCAGAAGTTCATGTGCCATACACGAGCAGAAGACTGCAGATGGTGTGCGAACAGCGAACAACGCGCAGTCAAAATATCTTCGACCAGGGGACGCGGGATTGTTTTACCCATATAACTGGGATATCCCGTGTATCTCGAATATTCTTCCACGTATGGAGACAACCGTCAGGAGGTTAATACGTGCGGTTAGCTATAAATAACACATGTTAAACCTACGTGGGAGTTAGAAGCGGTTGCCGAAACTGCATCCAAGCAACTGTTTGATGCCGTTGCGACTTGGCACCCTTTCGACCAGCATAAAGGGATAGCACAATGCATCAAACAGGGGGAGGGAGTTGAATGACCGAGCTACCAGAAGACAGTAGTCTAAGTTAGATAGCTCTTAGAAGCCTTCCAGGCATTGTCTTGTACAAATACATAGGGAAAATCTTCGCCTGTGAAGATCTTTTCCATAACTCTGTAAATCCTTTTACCGTACATAATGAAATCCCAACAGGACGTAGGGCTATTACTCCTACCATCGAGGGCCCGAACCTGTATAAACCACGTTGTGCTCTGGTTCTCTTTGATTCATCCTACCTTCCCGGAGGGACACCCTGAAAGGTCTCACAACCTACAAATTCTGTATAAGTTCGGCTAAGGACCCCGAGTCCGAATCGTCGACACTGACAGTCAGTTATGCAAACTAACAGTCAGTTCGACAACAAAAGTGACCAGATCAAATAAAAACTCAAATAAATTCAGCTGAGGTCGAAATGCAAACTGACAGTCATTGTAGTTCAAAAATTTTCAGCTCAAAACAACCATACTCTCCGGACAACTGTCAGTTTAACTGAACTGACATTCAAACTGACAGTCAGTTTAGCAAATTGACAATCATCAGGAATAAGAACAGCCATAACTTTAAATCCAGAGATCCAATTGAGAGTTTAATAGCTTGTTTGAAAGATAATTTTAAGGGCTACATTTTCTTCAACAGAAGCAAAAGCCAGATCTGCCTAGATCTTTCTAGAATATTGAAAAACTCTTCTGCTATCAAAAACTCAACTGAAAACCAAATCTTTCAAAACAAATTCAAATCAAATCCATCCGAAAAGAGGCAATGCAATGACCTATGAGATTGTTTATTACAAGTAAAAAATGAATTGTCCCCTTTACATGAGGTGTTACAAGAGCTTATATAGTCCCAAAAGACGCAAAAAGTCTAAACTACCCTGCCTGCCGCCACTGGATCGAGGGGCAGCGACGTCCTTCTCCCGGTCAGGAACCATGGCTGCTTGACAAGTGTCCGCCAATTCCCGAGGCACTTCTCGCGTGACCCTCATGAGGCCCGGGACCAGAGATCCCTGCCTTCGGAAGACGGCGCCCAGGACAGGCCACCGGGGGCCTTGTCCCCGGGCAAAAGGCGGCGCCAGGGACAAGCCACCGGGGGCCTTTTCCCTAGGCAAAAGGCGGCGCCCGGAACAAGCCACCGTGCGTCCTTGTCCCTGGGCAAATGGCGGCGCCCAGGACAAGCCACCGGGGGCCTTGTCCCCGGGCAAAAGGCGGCGCCCGGGACAAGCCAGCGGGGGCTTTGTCCCTGGCCAAATGGCGGAGCCCGGGACAAGCTACCGGGGGCCTTGTCCATGGGCAAAAGGTGACGCCCGGGATAAGCCACCGGGGGGGGCCTTGTCCACGGGCAAAAGGCGGCGCCTGGGACAAGCAACCGGGGGCCTTGTCCCAGGGCAAAAGGCGGCCCCCGGGACAAGCCACCGGGGGCCTTGTCCCTGGGCAAAAGGTGACGCCCGGGATAAGCCACCGGGGGGGGCCTTGTCCACGGGCAAAAGGCGGCGCCTGGGACAAGCAACCGGGGGCCTTGTCCCAGGCCAAAAGGCGGCCCACGGGACAAGCCACCGGGGGGGCTTGTCCCCGGGCAAATGGCGGCGCCCAGGACAAGCCGCCGGGGGCCTTGTCCCTGGGAAAATTGGACGCCCTCTTACCTGAACTTGATCCCGCGGAGATTTCACCCAACAGCATGGGACCCAATGTCCGTGCCAAGGCCGCTGAGGTGCCACCAGAGGAAGTTACCGCGGACTTCCTCTGGGCCTCCGAGTTCACATCCGGGGACCTGGAGTCCCTTGTGGACCGGGGGGTGGTCGCGGACGGGGACGTCCGGATCCCCTCGAAGAAGGACGGAGTCCTCCGTCCTAGGCCCGGGGAAGTGGTGGCCTTCGAGGCTTTCCTCAAGGCCAGGCTCCAGCTCCCGGTGCACCCATTGCTCCTAGAGTTTTGAAGGAATGCGGAGTGGCACTGAACCACCTGACGCTGAACGCTTTTGTCCGGATGGGCCTCTTCATATGGCTCTTCGAGACAGCAACCGGACGGGAGCCAACGCTCCGGCTGTTCCGGTACTTCTACGAGCCGGCGGCGAGGATCTCCCACCTGGTGAATGGAGGGCTGAAGTCTCCGTATGGCTTGGTGATGATCCAGCTGCTGCTGTCCCGGGTAGCGGAGTACCCGGTAGTGGTCTCCCGGGACCATTGGGGGGACTGGATCAGGAGGTGGCTCTACCTCCGGGTCTGGGACGACAAGGTGGTGTACTCCCTGGAGCCCCCCTCCTACAGCCGCTCGTTTCTTTTTCCATATTTTTCTAACTCTTTACCTCTCCCCACCCTCGGTTCCCACAAGAGGGGGAAAGAGGCCACCGGGGGCTCTAAGCCAAAGTGGGCTAAGGCTCAAAAAGCCCCCTGTCCATCGACGACACCTGGCTCCACGCCCGTGAAGGCTCGGGACGCGGCCCCCGGGTCAGGGCGTGCACGGGCACCTCCCCAGCGTGAAGTGACGCCGCCTCCCCCGGAGAATTCCGGGGGGGTGGAGGCGCATGATCCCGCGTGTCTCCCCGAGGCCTCCGGAGTGGCCTGGGGGAAGGAACCAGCCGGCGACTGGGGGGCGTCTGACTCGGCGGATTACGCCCCCTCGCCACCTTCGACGGTAGCCCTCCTGGGGGCCCCGGCGCCACCAGAGCCGGAGAGGCTGGAGGTTCGATTCGCGGAGGCCTCCCATCCGCGTGTCGAGTGGCCGGTAGACGAGGGGGGAGCCCCACGGTCTATGAGGTCCCCCCGGCGACGGAGGTCCCGGGGCTCCGCGGCACGGGAAGGGGAAGGGGCTCCTCATCCCCCCCGGGGAGGTACTCCCTCGGAGACCTCATCGGCCTTGTCGTGGTATTGCGAATACCCCGGCAGGTTTTGAGAATGATCCTAGTGAAGATTACGCGGCGCGGGTTGACCGGATGGCCGGTCCGCCCCCGCCGGACAAGCACAAAAAATGACACACGGGTTTATACAGGTTCGGGTCCCAGTGGGGGCCCTAGTCCTGTCGACGCGCTCCCGACCGGAGTCGACTGGGGAGGCTCTCTCTGGGGGAGAGGCTTCCGGAGCACGTC
The DNA here is from genome assembly GCA_019359835.1 of Pharus latifolius. Lineage (NCBI taxonomy): Eukaryota > Viridiplantae > Streptophyta > Magnoliopsida > Poales > Poaceae > Pharus > Pharus latifolius. Next base: position 27,515,705 of record CM033330.1, on the reverse strand, counting down.
TGTGAGTTTAGCTATTCCAATAAAAGAGAACTGATCCTCTACAACAGAGGGGTACAAGGGCTATTTATAGCCCCAAAAAAGAAGCAAAAAACCTAAACTACCCCGGAAGCCACCGTCGGATTGAAGGGTAGGACCATCCTTCTCCCGGTCAAACGCCTTGGATGCTTGACAGGTGGTCGCCAGTTCCCGAGGCGCTCCTCGCGTGACCTGCACTTGACAAACAATTCGAGACTTTACCTTCAGGAGGGCGATGAGGCCCGGGACGGCGCCGGAGGCCACGTCCCGGGGGCCAAAAGGTGGCGCCTGGGGAGGCCCCAGAGGCCACATCCCCGGGCCAATGGCGGCGCCCGGGAGGGCACCGGAGGCCACGTCCCCGGGCAAATGGCGGCGCCCGGGACGGCACCGGAGGCCACGTCCCGGGAACCAAATGGCGGCGCCCGGGAGGGCACCGGAGGCCACGTCCCCGGGCAAAAAGGCGGCGCCCGGGAGGGCACCGGAGGCCACGTACCCGGGCAAGTGGCGGCACCCGGGGAGGGGCCGGAGGCCACGTCCCCGGGCAAATGGCGGCGCCCGGGAGGGCACCAGAGGCCATGTCCCGGGAGCCAAATGTCGGCGCCCGGGAGGGCACCGAAGTCATGTCCCGGGGGCCAAATGGCGGCACCCAGGGGGGCACCGGAAGCCACGTCCCGGGGGCCAAAAGGCGGCGCCCGGGGAGGTCCCAGAGGCCAGATCCCCGGGAACTTACCTGGACTTAGTCCCGCGGAGATTTCCCCCGACAGCAGCCCCCCATGCACGCCGTTGGCGACGCTCGAGTCCCCGGTGGGCATGGTACACGTCACCGGGAAAATCTCCGGGCCAAGTCACCGGAGCAGCGGTGCTTCAGTTTTCGTGCCCCACGCTTAAGGCCGCACCGTTTCGCCATAAATGTGCGCGAGGTTCGAATCGGTGCCTCGATTCACGTGCCCGTCCCTTCGTTTCCCGTGCACGGTTAGAACTTCTACGGTCCAGATTGATCCGCGGTTGCCACGTGGCGTGCGTCTAGACCCCGTCCCGCCCCTATAAATAGGACCTTGGGGGGCCCGGAAGCTCATTCAAATTTTCAGCGTCAGCGATTTTTGCTTTCCCGGTAGCCCTCTCCTGGTAGCTCTTTCCGGTAGCGGACGTCCGGGAGTTTTAGTAGTAGCCTCCTGAAAGGTTAGCCACCGAACAAAAAAGAAGACTAACCTTATGGCACCGGGCAGGAGACCCCGGAGGTGCCCCCGGAGGAAATCCCTCCGGATTTCCTCTGGGCGTCGCAGTTCATGGCCGACGACGCCGAGTCCTTGGTCGAAAGATGCGCCGTCGCGGACGGGGACATCCGAGTCCCCGTGAAGAAGGACGGAGCCCCCCGCCCCAGGCCCGGGGAGGTCGTGGCCTTCGAGGCCTTCCTGGAGGCGGGGCTCCGGCTCCCGGTGCATCCAATGCTCCGGGAGTTTTTGAAGGAGTATGGGGTGGCACTCAACAACCTCACCCCGAACGCGCTCGTCCGGATGGGCCTCTTCATCTGGCTCTACGAGACAGCGACCGGGCGGGAGCCCACCCTTCGCGCCTTCCGGTACTTCTATGAACCGGCGGCGCGGACCTCCCACCTGGTGAAGGCGGGCCCCAAGTCCCCCTTCGGTTCGGTGATGGTCCAGATGTTGCCGTCCCGGGTGATCGACTACCCGGCGGCAGCCTCCCGGGACCACTGGGGGGATTGGGTCCGGAGGTGGTTTTACCTCCGGGTCCGGGATGAGGCGGTGGTGTACGCCCCGGAGCCTCCCACCTACAGCCGGTCGTCCTCGCCGAAGCCTCCGGTGTGGACGGTCGAGGAGTTCGAGCTCCTCGGCAAGGTGATCCTCTCCAAGAAGACCCGCTCGATGCGGGACGCCGCCGAGGAGATGGCTCTCCTCCGGATCTCCCCCTTCACCGGTGGGAAGAGGGGGATCGGCATGGTCCCCGAGCTGCGGCCCCCGGTGAAGCCGGTGATGCGACGTAAGCTCCGGGAACCTGCTGCATTGTATTTATGAATTTTCAAAAATTTAACTAACTCTGTACCTCTTGCAGTCCGGCCGTACCCGGTGGCGCGGAAGAAGACGGAGAACCTCCTGGGGAGGTAATTCGCCGATGAGCAAGAGCGCGTCGTGCGCGCCGCTGGGGAAGGCCCTCCCAAGAACTTGGTAGCGGTGGCCTACGGGCTAAAGCTGCCGGAGAGGAAGCCTCTCCCCACCCCCGGGTCGCACAAACGGGGGAAGGAGGCGGCTGGGGGCTCGGAGCCCAAGAAGGCCCGGGTTCAGAAGACCCCCGGCCCATCGACGACGCCGGCGGCGACACCGGCGAAGCCCCGGGACGAGACCCCCGAGAGCGAGCGTGCCCGGGCACCTGCCCGGAAGGAAGCAACACCTCCTCCCCCGAAGGGCCCCGTCGAGGCGCGGGGGAAGGAGGCGACCGCGGGCGGGGCGGCGTCTGACTCGGTGAACTACGCCCCGTCGCCGCTCTTGGTGGAGCCCCTCCTACCCCTTCCGGCTTCTTTGGAGCCGGAGAGGCTGGAGGTGAGATTCGCGGAGGCCTCGCCTCCGCTGGTTTGGCCGGTGGACGAGGGGGAGCCCCTCGGTCTACGAGGTTCCTCTGGAGGAGGAGGCCCCGAGGACCTTCCGGCCCGGGGCAGGGAAAGGCCTGATGGTTCCCCCCCGGGCGGGGGCTCCCGCCGAGAGCTCCTCGGCCACGTCTTCGAGGGGCACTTCCTCATCGACGAAGACGCCGGTGACGCCGGCCGCGTTATCGGACCTTGAGGTCCGAGGACCCCTCGCCGGCCGCGCTGGCGGCGCCGGGCAGGAGACCCCTCTGCTTCCCGCGAGGAAGGTCGCCCTCTACTCGGAGGGCCTGCATACCCAGAATGTGCAGGCCTTCGTCGCGGGAGGGACGCTCCATGAGCGTTTCGAGGGGCTTCAGTCCCTCGGGGCCCAGGTAACCCGAGTCGATGACGTCTTCATTCATCCCCTGCACTTTGAGATTTTTCTAACTCTATATATTTTGTAGGTAGCAGTTGTTACCTGGGGCCTTGAGTAGCGGCGGGTCGCCCGGCTGCTTAAGGAGGCGGAGGGCCGAGCCGCGGCCTCCGTAGGGCAGCGTGAGGAGGCCCTCCGGGAACGCAACGAAGCCCTCGCGGAATTGACCTGGGTCCGAGCCCAGGTCCATATTTCCGAGGCCGTCAACGGCCGCCTCCGGGAGGAGGCCAAGGCGAGGGAGGAGGCACTCCGGGAGCTCGAGAGCTCGAGCGTCCGGGCGGTGGCGGACGCGGGCCGCTCCGTCTGGTCGGCCCTCGACGGCCTTGGCGTAAGCCTAGGCTCCGGGAGCAGGGAGGTGCCACCGGCGACCCTCGCGGAGGCTGTTCATTTTCTCGACGCACAGGTCTCCGCCATCCCGGAGGCTGCCGACGTTCGAGCGCGGGGCCGGGCGATCCCCGTCGTCGCGGGCGATCGGGGGCCGCATCCCCCGAAGCTTCCCGGACTCCTTCGAGCCTTCGCGCCGGGAGGTCGAGCAGCTTGCCGGAGGGTTCTACGACCGGATCATCCGGGCGTGGTTCCTGGCTCCGGCGCCTCCGGCGGGAGACGTCCCAGCCCCGGCCTTGGAAGAAGCCCCCCTGGGGGAGGACGCCAACGAACATGTATGAGCCTCCCCCCGGGTCTTAGCTAGGGCCCTCTTTTGTTTTCTTAGGATTTTGATCCCGGTAGCTTCTTAGAAGAAGCCCCGGACACTTGTACAAAAACATTTTGAATGCAATGAAGTTAGAATTTTTTTTGTCTTTGAATTGAATTTACTATTACCAGGGTTCCCGGGAGGTTGCTCCCGGGTGAAGGTCCGGGAGGGGCTCCCCGGGGGACGCCCAAGCGGCTTTGATCTTGCTAAGCCTTGTCTCCGGGAAACGCGGCGAGGATAGTGTCCGGGAGCCGATCCGGTTGAGGTGGCGTCCGGAGTGCCACTTGGATAACTTTGATAATCATCGTGCCGAATTATCCCCTCCGCTACCAGAGCTCTGGATGATCCCTCCCCTCCGGATACTTCCACCGGCGGGATACGAGTTCTGGCCTGAAGATGTGCTCCGGGACGCTCGGCGCCGCGTACGGGCATTGTACCGGGACTTGACCCGGGAGCTAGCGGAGAGCCTCCGGGAGTATTAGGCGTAGGGTCCTTAGGGCTTAGAGAATCCCCCGGGTTAGAACCCGGGTTGTATCGTTTCCGAAGCCCACCGGAGGGGGAAGATGTCCTCCGGGTTTGACAATCAATAAAGCTGTTGTTGTTTCCATTGCCTCTTTATTTTCATCTTCTTGGATGGTCCGGACGACTCATCTTAACAAGGATGAGCTAAGTTTCCTCGTGGGTGGTGCGGTCAACACCCGGGGGTTCCTTATCCCCCCCGCCCACAGCGGGCCAGAGAATAGCTCCGCGCGCTGTGGGGGTAACAAGGCCCCCGGGATGGAAGTCACCTTCCGGGAGATAATCGTCCGGTCGCCGTGAGAACGGGGAGCCGGGAATAAGGACTGATGTGGAAGAAATGTCCAAGAGAACCCGATGAGATTTCAGGAGGCGAGCTTCCTAGGAGACATTCGCCCGGTCGCCGTGAGAACGGGGAGCCGAGAATAGGGTCTCATGTGGAAGAAATGTCCAAGAGAAATCCGTGACTTCTCCGAGAGACAATCGTCCGGTCACCGTGAGAACGGGGAGCCGGGAATAGGGTCTCTGGGAGGCATTCATCCGGTCGCCGTGAGAACGGGGAGCCTGGAATAAGGTCACCGGGGACCAATCGTCCGGTCGCCGTGAAAACGGGGAGCCGGGAATAACGTCGACTCTCGGAGGAGGAAGATAGATCCATGAAGGCCATTAGACGCCCCACTGGGGAGAGCGTCTACTCCCGGAGGAGGAAGTGCCCGAAGACGGGTCTTGAGTGTTTGGGCAGGGGACTAGTCTCCCAAAGTGACTCGTTACCGCGGCCACTGTGACCGGGTTGCCGCTTACACCCTCAGTCCACGAGGGCTGCTCGTAAGCCGCCCTACGGGAGTGGGACTCCTGTTGTAGGGACTAGTTGGGCCTGGCCCACTTCCTCGCGGGGAGGGCATCCTCACGGGGAGGGCATCGCCAGCAGGGGCGGTAATGAGAGAGACCTGCAATGAGACAGTTTGAAAAGCAAGACCAATGTATTGCTAATAAAATGAAGTACAAGGCCTCCCCCTGCGAAGCCGCGAAAGGGGAGGAAAATACAGTGTCCCTCCTCCCCCTCCGGCGTGAACGCTCCGGGGGAGGGGACAGGCCCGTAAGGCTAAACATAGAACTTGCAAAGTAAACGCAAGTTCCACGTGTGCTTCAGCTCCTGCTCTTGAAGGTTGGAGAGCTTGTAGGCCCCCGAGCCCAGGACCGCGGAGATCCTGTAGGGGCCCTCCCACTTGGGGGAGAGCTTACCCTGGGCCTGGGGGTCCGTCACGCGCTTGAGGACAAGGTCCCCAAGGCGGAAAGCTTTCTCGCGCACGCGCTGATTGTACGCGCGCGCCATTTCTTCCTCGTAGATGGCGTGGCGGAGGAGCGCTCGGTCGCGTTCCTCCTCCACGAGGTCGATCTCCAGACGCTGGTTGGCCTCGTTGGCCTGGTACGCTGAGGGCATAGCTCCCTCCAGGAGCTCAACCCGCAGTGACCGGAAGCCGATCTCCGGGGGGAGGACTGCCTCCGCCCCGTAGACCAGGGAGAAGGTAGTACGCCCCGTCGCCCGGGACGGGGTCGTGCGCATGGAGCAGAGGATGCTAGGGAGCTCCTCCGCCCATGCACCCCGCTTAGAAGCGGTTTGCTCGAGTCTCCGGCGCAACCCCTGTAGGATCACGCCGTTGACCCTCTCGACAGCCCCATTGCTCCGGGGATGGGCCACTGAGGCGTAGTGGATGACGAGCCCCAGGCCTTCACAGAATTCCCGGAAATAAGCTGAGTTGAATTGGGTCCCGTTGTCCACGGTGATTTCCCGGGGGACACCAAAACGACATACGACGTTTTTCCAGAAAAACCGCTGAACGGCCCGGGACGTGATGCTGGCCAAAGGCTCCGCCTCAACCCACTTTGTAAAATAGTCGACTGCGACTACCGCATACTTGTATCCCCCGGGCCCTGGGGGGAAGGGCCCTAAGAGGTCCATCCCCCAGCGCACAAAGGGCCAAGTGATGGGGATCGTCTGCAGCGCTATAGGGGGGAGGTTCGAGCCCTTGGCCATCTTCTGGCATGCCTCGCACGTGGAGACAAGGTCTCGCGCGTCCCGCATGACTGTGGGCCAGTAGAAGCCCTGCCGGAGGGCCTTGGCCACGATGGCACGTGGGGCTAGGTGAGAACCACAGCTCCCCGCGTGGATGTCTTCGAGAAGTTGAAGTCCCTCCGGCCGGGGGAGGCAGCGCAGGAGGGCGGAAGCCCCCCGCTTGTAGAGCCTCCCCTCCAGCAGGAGATATGCCCGGGCTTTAGCCCGGAGGCGTTTAGCCTCGGTCTCACTAGGAGGGTCCCCCTCCCCCTTGATGAAGGAGATGAGGGGGTCCATCCAAGACGGAGTCCGGGTGATCTCGGCGACCTCCGGGACATGAGGCTCGTCGCCCGTGTTCGGGGAGGCCGCCGAGGGCTTGGTGATGATTTCCAGGAAAGCCCCCTTGGGGAGCTATTCCCGGGCGCTTGCCGCCCGGGCCAAGGCGTCGGCCCGGTCATTGTCCCTCCGTGGGATATGCCGGGCTTCGAGGCCGTCGAAATGCCTCTCCATCTTTCGCACTTCCTATAGATAAAGACTTAAGTTTGCGTCATGGCAGAGGTAAGACTTGTCCACTTGGCAAACTACGAGATGAGAATCTCCCTTGACTAGGAGGCGCCGGATCACCAGGGAGTGCGCGAGGCGCATCCCGAGGAGCAAAGCCTCGTATTCGGCGACGTTGTTCGTTGCGGGGAACTCGAGCCGCGTGGTGTACTCGAGTTCCTTCCCCTCGGGGCTCTGGAGGACTACTCCCGCACCAGCCCCGGCGAGACACAGTGACCCATCGAACATAAGGGTCCAATGATCATTGCGTCGGGGCGGCACAGGGAGATCTTCGTCCCCGGACCCAGAGGCGGGAGTCCACTCTGCGACGAAGTTGGCGAGGACCTGCGACTTGATGGCGGAGCGGCCGGTAAGGGACAGGGAGAAGGGGGCGAGCTCCGCCCCCCACTTCCCGATCCGGCCAGTGGCTTCCTTGTTCCGTAGTACCTCCCCGAGGGGGAGGGACGACGGGACAGTGATGCGGTGCCCCAGGAAGTAATGTCGAAACTTCCGGGACGCCATGAGGAGGGCGTAGCAGATTTTCTCTATCTCCGTGTACCGAGTTTTGGCCCCTTGGAGGGCCTCACTCACGTAGTACACGGGACGCTGCTGCTCCCCTTGCTCCTTCACCAAGATCGCGCTGACGGCGACGGGGGTCCCGGCGAGGTAGAGGAGCAAGGGCTCTTCCGGGGACGGACTCACGAGCATTGGGGGGCTCGTGAGGTACTTCTTGAGGTCATCGAACGCCTCCTGGGCCTCGGGGGTCCAGCGGAACCCCTCAAGCCCTCGGAGGATCTTGAAGAACTGGAGGCCCCGCTCCCCCAATCGGGAGACAAAGCGGCTGAGTGCGGCTAGGCGGCCGGAGAGCCGCTGGACATCCTTGACGGAGCGCGCCGGGGGCATATCTAGGAACGCCCGGATCTTCTCGTGGTTTGCCTCAATGCCCCGCTGGGACACGAGGAAACCTAGGAGCTTCCCCCCGCGCACCCCGAAGGCGCACTTCCCCGGGTTGAGTTTGAGCCCGAACGCGTGGAGGTTGCGGAAGATTTCAGCCAGGTCGTTGATGTGGGAGGCTGCACGGGGACTCTTGACAACTGCGTCGTCTACGTAGACTTCAACGTTGCGGCCGACTTGCTCTTTGAACACCAACGTCATGAGGCGCTGGAAAGTTGCCCCCGCGTTCTTGAGCCCGAAGGGCATATGGATGTAGTAGAAGGTTCCGAGGGGAGTAATAAAACTCGTCTTTTCCTCGTCCCCCTCCGCCATCCGGACTTGATGGTAGCCCGAGTAGGCGTCTAGGAAGCTCATGAGCTCGCACCCCGCAGTGGAGTCCACGAGCTGATCAATCCGCGGGAGCGGGAAGTTAAGGTCGGTGAAGTCCACGCACATCCGCCACCTGCCAGTTGATTTCTTGACGAGGACGGGGTTCGCGAGCCACTCGGGGTGCAAGACCTCTCGGATGAACCCCGCCTCTCGGAGCTGGGTGATCTCCGCCTTGATTGCCTCTTGGCGCTCGAGGGAGAGTGATCCGTTTGAGACCTAGTCTTGGTTTTTGCACTAGGCTCACCCAGATTCTAATATGCGGAATAACGGGATCTTACTCGGAAATACCGAAACCCAAAGTAATTGCACAACTCTTTATTTCAAAGAGGGCTTTACACGTCGAACGTTAGACACACTTGTCTACTTCGAAGGAACTATAAGTGTCTAAAACTCAAATAAGTTCTATGACTCTTCGATGATCTAAACTAGACCTATTACAAGGTATTTATAGTCCAATCGTATGAGGACGTATCAGACTCAATAACCTAAACGTATTAGACTCATATAACTAATCCTAAACAGATAAGCTTAGTTAAACACATTCGGATCGGATTACAATTCCAAACAGGGAACGAATTCCTTTTCCTGGTCGCGAACCAATCCAGGGTCGCGAAACCTTTCCGAACACGGTTAAAGTCGCAAAGCCGTATGCGATCAGGACTTGGTCGCGAATCCGTATGCGATCAGGACTTGGAGATCCTCCTGGATCATGACTCCCTTGTTGAGAAGGAGCCAACCCCCGTTGTGACCTCTCGATCAAACTGGAGATGTGGAAATTGGGCTTGTCCATCTTCTTTTGTGTACCGCTTTGCCGCACGTGCTCGTTGATCTTTCCGACCGATTCGAAAAGTCTCCTTTGTGCCACTGCGGGTGGTAGTCACCTTCCTCTCCAGAATCACATCTTCACGTAAAGGTTCGCCTCGTTGATAGACCAAGTCTTCAACAGATGGTACTATGGTATCTGGCTCATCATCCAACATTGAAGGTTCAAAGAGTTTGAGGTGCTCAACATTGACAACCGAGTAAATATCCATGTATGGAGGTAACTCAAGCTGACAAGCATTATTACCCACTTTCCGCAAAATCCGAAAAGGACCATAACGAATGGGTTTGAGCTTCTTACCTTCACCTTTAAATCTCTCCTTACTCAAATGTAACCATACCATATCACCTTCTTGAAATTGCGCATCAACTCGGTGCCGATCATGTCGCGCCTTATACTTGAGTTGAGCTTTCAGCAAGTTCTGTTCAACCTCACGATGGAGTCATTGAATACCTTCCAGGAACTTTTGTGCTCGATCCTGATCAGATGCTTCCTTGCTATTCTGTGCTGAGGTAGGGATCACAAACTCCAGGTCAAATGGACTCTGTGGTAGAAATCCTAAACAGACCTCAAACGGCGACTTTCCAGTCGAACCATGCACTTCTCGATTAAAAGCAAACTGTAGGTATGGTATGCTTTCATCCCAGGTCTTCGGGTGCTTCGAGTTATATCCTCTCAAGAGATGAACAACTGTGCGATTAACCACTTTAGTTCGACCATCAGTTTGCGGATGAAAAGCAGTACTCCTCTTTAGCTTGGTGTCCATCATCGTCCAGAGCGATCGCCAAAAGTGACTAAGGAACCGGGTATCGCGATCAGACACAATAGAAGTCGGCAGTCCGAAGTGTGTCCAAACGTGTTGAAAGAATACCCGAGCTGCTTCTTCTCCCATGATAGTCTTTCGACAAGGTATAAGAACAATCATTTTGGAGAACCGATCAACGACCACGAATAGATAGTCGTTGCCACGTCGGGTCTTAGGCAATCCACCCAAGAAATCCATGGATATGCTCTCCCATGGTCGTGATGGAACTGGCAAAGGAGTGTACAAACCTAATTTTCGGTTTGCCGGTTTTGAGATGCTGCAGAGACCGCAGCCTCGAACAAACCTAGCCACATCTTGCTGCATACGCGGCCAGAACACATGTCGGTGAAGATTTTGCAACGTCTTTGTAACCCCAAAGTGACCAGCTACCTTCGATGTGTGCGCTTCTCGCATCCATTGAGTTCGAGGTGCTCCACGAGGTATGCAAAGTAAGTTGCCTTTGTACAAGAGTCCTTCTCGAAGAACGAACTTCGTAGGTTTCCCTGTTTCGAGCTCAGTCAGTACTGTTTGAAAAACAGGATCTTCACTGTACATAGTGGCATAATCATCATGACATGAGGGCTCAATTTGCATGAATGCTGATAAACAGAGGGCCGTAACTGGTGGTCGCGACAACATGTCCGCCAATTTGTTGTGTACGCCCTTCTTGTACTTAATCACCAGATTGAACTGCTGCAGATACGACATCCACTTCATGTGCCGAGCTTGCTGTAGCTTGGACTGAGTTTGCAAATATTGCAATGGTTGATGGTCGGTGTGGACAACCGTCTCTTTACCCAAAAGATAACACCGCCAATGTTTCACGGCCTGATGCAGTGCGCATAACTCCTTATCATAAGTCGGATAGTTCTTCTGAGCTCCCTGGAATAACTCGGAGTGATATGCCACTGGTCGACTTTCTTGCATAAGCACTGCGCCCATCGCATAACCTGAGGCATCGGTTTCCAGCTCGAACGGTTTCTGGAGATTCGGCAAAGCTAACACAGGCGCCTCGCTGATCTTCCTTTTCAGCAAGAGAAACGTGTCCTCATGTTTCCCTGTCCACTTGAACTTCTGATCGATCCTGGTTAATGCATGCAATGGAGAAGCCATAATCGAGAAGTGTCGGATGAACTTCCGAAGGTATTGGCATGCTCCCACAAAACAAAGCACTTCCGTAACTGTGCGCGGTCGCGGCCATTCGCGAATCACTTTGACCTTGTCCGGGTCGATTTGCAACATACCGTTGCCGATTATGAATCCGAGGTAAAGTAGAGTTTGCTGACCGAACTCGCACTTCTTACGGTTGAGGCGAAGTCGATGTTGCCAAATCTGTTCGAACACCTTTTCGACATGAATGAGGTGCTCATCCCACGAACGACTATAAACTAGAATGTCGTCGAGGTAAACTGTAACACCCCGATTTTTCCAAATCCTGGCCTGTCTTGTCCCTTTCTATTTCAGAATGAGATCCCTGTTGTGCCAGCAGCTTACCCCAAAAAGTCGGCAATCAAACCCTTTCGTTTAGATCTTTTTCACAAATGAGCCCTTTTCAGATTTGTCAGAAGCCCAAAAAGAATAAAAGTCTCAGACCACCTCCAAACTTTGATCTGATTCAGTGAATATCTCCCATTCACTATTCTGAACATTTTTCCCTTCTGGAATAATTTCCAAATCCTGCCCTAAACCTGAGTTTCGACCCTCGCCGTTTTTGAAACCCTATTTACCCTGTTTTACCCTAAAGTCGTTTTCCCCAACTTTTGTCAAAACCCTTCAGATCTTGCCCGATCTTGTCAAACTTTGGCTAGATGAGTTCCATTAATCTTATGCAACTCATTCCTGAAATCAGATTTCAGATCAGCCCTCCAGATCTCCAGATTTACAATCAAGCCCATTTCCAATTCAACTTTTCCTCACAGATCAGTCCCTGGAGCAAGTTTCAAAATTGCAAATCAGCCCGAGCCTTCTTTTCCAGTCCCTGTTCGACCAGTTTGCGTTCGACCAGTGCCCCGTTCATCCTTGCCTCGCCGCAGAACTCGCCGCCGGCCATCTTTTCTGGTCGCCCGTGCTCGTGGTCAGCCACCCCGCGCGCACGTGCCAGTGACCAACGACCCTGCTAAACCCAACGGTTAAACGCCCGCGCTCCAGCAGCGTTTTCACGCGCGCACGCCCGTGGCCGTGGCACTTGCATGCGTGTACGTGTCATCGCCGGAGCTGCGTTGCTGCCTCCGCATCCGCGCCGTTTCAAACCTAGTTCCAATGCGCTCCCGACAACGCTGGCAAAGCAACTGCACAGCCCGTGCACATCACGTCGTCGTCGCCGTTGTCGCACCTGCGCCCGGCCATCCTTGCCCTGGCTTGATTTTCCCCGCTGTTTTCCCCTCGCTAGCTTCGCCCCAGAGCCTATTTAAAACCCCAGTGCTGTGCAAATTCCTTGTCTCAGGACTTAGCCAATCTTTTTCCAGTGCCCTCGCCGCTCTCTTCTTCTTCTCCGGCGAGCTGTTTTTGAGGCCACCATCGCCAGAGCAAACCGTGGCTTCTCCTTCCAATTCAACTGTACCAGTAAGCGTCCCTTACCTCCCTCTCTGTGTCATACCAGTTAATTGCACCAGATTGAACCCCATCGCCGGTGATCGCCGTAAACGGCCGTTTGCCCTGTTTCCCCAATGCTGTTCATTTCATCCCAAATTGGTTTCCCCTCCAGTAGAGTTTCTTGATCAGTAGGCCCCATCTAGCAAGCCTGTGCGCTCAGATTGCATAATTGAGCTGAAATTGAAGTTTTCCCGTTCTGGCTCGCCGCCGATGATCTGGCTCTCGTCGCCAGGCCGTACCAGCTATCCCCGAGCCAAATTGACTTAGCCATTAGCTTCCACACTTCACCCTCTCACTCCCTGAGCAAGAAATCGAGTTCAAATGCTTTGTATCGAAACCCCCCCAATCTCCAGTGTTGTCTTCTCCAGCACCGGTCGCCGGAATTCTTCCCCGGCTGATCTAGCTCCTGAAACTTTGTCCCTTAGCTTTGCCTCACCTCCCTGAGCATTTCCTTCCACTAGCTCGACATCTGAATCTGCCTAGATTGGAAGATATGCCCTTGCCAAGATCACTGTCCAGAAGCCCAGTTCATGTCCAAGTCACCACAGTTCATCACTGAATTTCATCACCTTCCAGCCACTTTCAGCCCTTGATCCTGTTAAGTATTTTGTCCCTGTTATCAAGGCCTATCTCCCAGACAAAGTTGTGCATCAATTGGAGCCCTGGATCAAAGGTTAAGCTTTGCCCTAGTTTTTGGCAATGTCTGCACTATGTCAGTGCATGTCAGCCACTGGCATTAGACTTGTTTGACCCCTTCTGGTTGAGCAATGGAAATGTCACTTTGTCCCCTAGATTTCTGGAGTTGTGTTCTACATCTTTCCCTTCTGTCACTTCTCCAGAAAACCATCCTAATACCAGTTTAAAGCTATGCCAAAGCCGTGAACTGAATGTCGACCCTTCGACGTTCAATCCTTTTTAGCCGTTTCTTCGACCAGAACCCTTGTGACCTTGCCCTAACCTTTTCCCCTGCATGCATGACTTATTTACTTAATATTTTCTATGGAAACTATTTTATGTATGCTTATGTAGCGTATGTGTTGTATTGCTTGTGTCCGCCGCAGAGCCCGAAGCTGAAGGAGCGGAAGAAGTCTTTGAAGATTCGTCCGAGTAATTAGACCTAGCAGTGCAAGGCAAGCCTCATTCCTTTGATCATGTCTCACCCAATATTTTCATATGAAGTATATTCACTGTTTCTTACTATGCATGCTTATTTGAGATACAAGTTATGTTTGAATGACATGAGTAGATATTACCTAATGAATCATGAAACCCTTTTGTTATTGAACCTTCTTATATATGCTTTTGTCACCCTAGGACTCATATACTGAATATCCACATTAAACTTGAAATGGTCAAATACATGAGAAGTTATAATGAAAACCGTTTTGTCAAGAAAACTGATAAAAGGGATCAGTAGTGAGGATTGGATTGTATGGAGAGGGTGCGGTGCGCACCAGGGAATGTGAATGTTCCTCACTATTGGTTCATAAGGACGAGAACCTTGTGCTGTGTCTCTATGCGAATTGTAAACGTACCAACCACTTACCTGGTATGGGACAGGCACAACTTCGTAGCTTTTTGGTATTAGCAGTTCCCTGCATGGTTTGACGATCTGGTTTCTCGCGTGGAAACTGGAAGGCCAAAGTTCGGCCACCAGTGATGTGAGTTCAGAAAAATGATGAGAGGAAAAAGGCGTAAAAGAAGGAAGGCGCCCTAGACCTGATTAAGCCGTGAGCGGTTGTAATCTTAAATGGTCGTATGTCTCACGTGGACATAGACCAAGGCTATGTGTCCTGCGGGAACATAGACCAGAGAGGCTAGGAAGTAAGGTAGTGGGGATGACCCACAACGGTACTTGAGACTTAACTGTCTATTTACCGGGCGGGGATACTGTTAATACTGAACTGCAAAAGCGTTGTGTGATCTCGGCCTTGTCACATGTGTATAAGTCACATGGAGTTGGCCCGACTTGAAAGCCGAGTGAACCAGTGGATTTAAAAAGAGGTACACCTTTGCAAAGTGTAAAAGAAGTATCAGATACTCTGTACTCCCAGGTTCAGGAGTCTTTTCGTAGTGGATGTTATCCATGGGTTATAGCACAAGTAATGATTTGGAATGTTCTCATAATATGGGTTAATAAAAATGATGACTCATGGGAGACCATCACATAACGATTTCTAAAGTATAAATTAAGATTTTAAAGTATTACTCTTGGAAACTAAAAGCCTTTCTTTATGATTTTAGAGTGAAAATCTACTCTATTCATATATATATATATATATATATATATATATATATAACCAAAACCCCTTTTCTTGATCACTCCTCATCTATATACCTACATTTTTGTAATGAGACTTGCTGAGCATTGTGTAAAAACATGCTCACCCTTGCCTTTGCAAACAAATTCAGAAGAAGGCTTTGAGAATCCCGATTCCCCTGGCCTTGAGCACCAAGAAGAGGAAAGAGCCTTTCCAGACGATTCGAGCTTCTAGGAGGGTCATGAGCCAAGTTGAGTCCGATGTGGAGGAAGCCCTTCCAGAGCCGCTGCAGAAGAAAATGAAGACCCTTGTGGTTGCTTTTTGTGTTGTCTCTCTGTGTTCGGTGCTTCGATACCGATTCTTGATTTTGAAAAACTCTCTACTTTTGTATCAACTTTAATTAGTGCCACCCTTGGCATTATGATATTGTAATAGTAGTCCTCGTGACCTTGTACTTGCTTTATCTACCAGCTTTATTATTTAAAGTGAATTCTGTTGTTGTGAGCTTGTGATGTACCTTTCTGTGCGCAATCTACCTGGGCGGTTGCTAAGGTGACCCTCAAATGGGGGTCTCACATAAACGATCACAAAGTCGTCGATGAACTGTCTCAAAACGTCATTCATAAGACGCATGAAAGTTGCAGAGACCAAACGGCATGACCAGCCATTTGAACAGACCTTGTCGTGTTCTGAACGCGGTCTTCCACGTATCCTCCTCTCGGATGCTGACTTGGTGATATCCTGACTTAAGATCCAATTTGGAGAAGACAACAGCATGCTTCAATTGGTCTAGCAGGTCATCAATACGAGGAAGGGGGTACCGGTTCTTGATGGTGATCTTGTTCAGTGCTCGATAGTCGATGCACATACGCCAAGTCCCATCTTTCTTTGGCACTAACACCACAGGAGATCCACAAGGTGAACTACTCGGTTGAATGACACCATTGTTCAGCAACTCACCAAGTTGTCTCTTGATCTCTTCATTCTCCAATACTGAGGTGCGATACATACTCAGATTGGGCAGTGTCGCATCGGACACAAGCTGAATTTCGTGCTCGACTGGATGTTTCGGCGGACGACCCTGGGTAGTCTCGAACAGATCACTGTATTTCTCCAGCAGTCCCGACAAACGACCAGAATCCTCTCGGCACGCCAGCGACAATGCTGGTCGAGTACCCTCACCTTGAGCAATGGGTCGAATCATGACAAGCACATACTTGTGACATGCATTAACAATTCGTTTGGCTTGATTTGCGGTAATCAAGTTCGAAGTGTTGACGTGGGTGTCTCTACTGATCACGAACTTAACTCCGTCTTTGGTGAGGTCGTACTCTTGCACTCGCCGATGGAAGTGAGCGTCTCGATCATATAGATACGGACTCCCAAAGATCACCTGACAGATATCGATAGGGACAACATCGCAATGCACCTCATCGATATATCGTGCAGAGATCACAAACTTCAGCACACACTGACTCGTAATCTGTTGGTTCACGTCGGATGTAAACCAACCCAGCGGATATGGTCGCGGGTGTGTGGTTGTCTTCAAACCAAGTCGCCGAACTAGTCCAGCGGAGACCAGATTCTTCTGACTTCCTGGATCGAATATCGCTGCGACCACTTCGTGCTTCACCTGGATGTTGATGGTGAACAAGTCCTCCGTTGGGTGATGGTCGTTCGGTGGATCAGAACCCTTCTCCTTCAGCATTGCCATCAGAGACAAGGTCGTATCCGCCTCATTAACCGAATTCACTCGGACAACTTCTTCGTCGGGTGAAGTCGCAGTAGCCGTGGCTGTTCTTTTCCCTGGTCCGTTTTTCTTTGGTCGAAGTTCAGGATGAAGCTTGTAACATTTGTCCTTGGTATGCCCCGCGACTTGACAATGTTCGCAAAAGGCACCCGTGCCCGATTTTGAAGCGTTCTTCTTCGGACTCAGCTTTTTCTTTGTCGAGGTCGCACTTTCATTCGTGCTTTTGTCGCTGCGAGATTTGTTCTTCATCTCGATCGCCATAGCAGTTGTGCTCGCGGTTGCAATGTCTTGGACACCGAACAGACTTAGCTCAGTACTGATCGATTTCTGAAGTCTAGGTGTGTACTTCCAAAATACCTGAGGGTCGGATAGTGAGATGCCAATGACCATTGCTTGTCGCGGAAACTCTGTCGTATAGTCTTGGACGGTCTGGTCGCGCTGTTGATACAATCTGTGCCAACGCTCCCATCTCTCCTCAAGGTAACCCATCGGATAGAATTCTTGTCGCAGAAGTCGTTTGAATTGACCCCACACAAGGTCGTCAGCTTCACCACTGGCGACAAGGGCCTTCCACCATGTCTTTGCGTGGTCCTTCATCTTCAAAGGTGCAAATTTGACCTTTTGAGCGCTACTGAACCCTTTAAGGTCAAAGTAGGTCTCAAGTTGGTCGATCCAAGAATCCAGCTTCTCGGCATCGATCACCCCATCATATATGGGTATATCAATATTAGCGTCGACTTTAAAAGATCCGACAGCTAAGGAGGTGTTGGCGAGGTCGTCGGTCTTGCCGTCGCCTTCGTCTTCATCTTCATCTGCCCTGCGCAAGTCTTCACCAGTCTTCTCACCCATAACCTTCCCTACTTCAGGAGGTACAATCATGGTCTGCTGCTTAATCCAAGCAAGCACGGTTTCCATGTCGGTGGAGAGTTTAGCCACTTGTTCGGCTAGGTTAGCTTGAACGGAGGTATCGTCAGACATTGTCGGAGACGCGGCTGTAGGAACCGTCAATTGATCGCCTGGAATTTCGCCGAAGTTTTGTAACCCTGGCGAGTCTTCACCATCCACAGGATAGGAAAGTCGCTCTGATACCAACTTGATCCGTTTGAGACCTAGTCTTGGTTTTCGCACTAGGCTCACCCAGATTCTAATATGCGGAATAACGGGATCTTACTCGGAAATACCGAAACCCAAAGTAATTGCACAACTCTTTATTTCAAAGAGGGCTTTACACGTCGAACGTTAGACACACTTGTCTACTTCGAAGGAACTATAAGTGTCTAAAACTCAAATAAGTTCTATGACTCTTCGATGATCTAAACTAGACCTATTACAAGGTATTTATAGTACAATCGTATGAGTACGTATCAGACTCAATAACCTAAACGTATTAGACTCATATAACTAATCCTAAACAGATAAGCTTAGTTATACACATTCGGATCGGATTACAATTCTGAACAGGGAACGAATTCCTTTTCCTGGTCGCGAACCAATCCAGGGTCGCGAAACCTTTCCGAACACGGTTAAGGTCGCAAAGCCGTATGCGATCAGGACTTGGTCGCTAATCCGTATGCGATCAGTACTTGGAGATCCTCCCAGATCAGAGAGTTTCCGCAGCTTCTGTTTGACCGGGGGGTGACCGGGGGCCACTGCGAGCTTGTGCTCCATAACCTCCCGGGTGACGCCCCGCATGTCCGATGGCTTCCACCCAAAAACATCGGAGTTTTGGCGCAGAAAAGCCGCAAGTTGCGCTGCATGCTCCTTGGGGAGCTCCGCCCCGATCCGGAAGGTCTTGTCTTCGTTGCCCGGGGACAGCAGGACCTTCCGGAGGCCCCCTTTTGGACGCGGCTTGAGGAGGGGCCTCCCGGGCGGTGGCGCAGCGGCGTCTAGTTCCGGGGGAGAAGCCTCCCCCCCGGGCGTCTTTATGAGGTTGACGCTTCCGATTGTGGCCGCAGCGCGCTCATATAGAGCACGGGCCATGTCTTGGTCTCCCCGGACGTTGATCACACCATGCGGCCCGGGGATCTTCATGCAGAGATAGTTTTGATGGGTGGCAGGCCCCAGCCGGTTGATCGTCGTCCTCCCCATAATCGCGTTGTAGGAGGAGGGGAGGTCCACTACGTCGAAGCGGACCAGCTCGGTCCGGTAGTTCTCCGGGGAGCCGAAGGTCATTGGAAGATCTACTTTGCCCACGGGGTGGATCGCCTTCCCTGGGACAAAACCTTGCAGGGGCCCGGCAGCAGGCTGCAGGAGCTTCTCATCCACCTGCATTTCTTTGAAGGCCTTAAGGAATAGGACATCGGCGGAGCTCCCGCCGTCCACTAGGATACGGGCCAAATGGCAGTTGTAGATGGTTGCGGAGACAATGAGCGCGTCGTCGTGGGGGAAGCGAACCCCCCGCGCGTCTTCTGCCGTAAAGGTGAGGGGGATGTCCGACCACTTTGGTGGCGGGGACGTGTGTAGCACCCCCACAACCTTGACCTCGTGCGCATACTCCTTACGCTGGCACTTAGAGTCCCGCCCGGAGGCAGATCCTCCCACGATGACGTTGATGTGCCACTGCGAAGTTTGAAATGGGAGAGCTTCTGAAGGCTCCCCCTCCTGCGTCTGCTAACCCCCCGCGGGAGCGGGAAGGGCCGGAACGGCCGGCCGAGGGGGCAAGTAGGCCGGAGTCCCCCCCCTGCCCGCGCTGGTCGAGGAAGTCCGCGAAGTGCTGCAGCAGCTGGCTACAATCTCGGGTAGCGTGGGTACTGGACCTGTGGAAGCTGCACCACGGTCCTTCCCGCCTTCTCCCCGCGGGGGCATCCCGGCCGTGCAAAGACTGTCCTCCCCCATGGCCCTTCGGTTTGGGGAAGGGGCGGTTGGCCCTCGGGGGGTCGCGCGAGCCGCCTCCGCCCTCGAGGACAAAGGTGTCCCGAGGCCGTGGATCGCTACGCCCCCCCTGCCTGGGACGTTTGGGGGGATCCCTAGCCCCCCGGTCGACGGGGGCGGGAGCCCCCTGGGTCTTCTTCCAGATGTCCTCTTCCTCCGCCCGAGCGTACTTTTCGAGCACGTTGAAGAGCTCGTCGGCGGAAGAGGGGCAGCTCCGGGAGAGCCTGCGGTGGAGCTCCCCCGGGAGGATGCCGCTTTTGTAGGCTTCGATGATCGTAGAGTCGGGGACATGGGCCACTTTGCTTTTCACCTGAGCAAAGCGCTTGAAGAAGCTTCTGATGGTTTCCCCAGTCCTCTGACGTAGTTCCCCTGGAAGTTGGCACAGAACTCCCGCTTGAGCTGCGAGAAAGACTTGATGGAGCCCGCCTTCAGGTTGTAGAACCAGGTGCGGGCAATGCCGGAGAGGTAGAGGGGGAAGACGTTGCACTGTACCGTCTCATCCCCCCCGGCCGCGGAGATGGCTGTGGAGTAGACCTGAACAAATTCGTAAGGGTCTGCCTCAGCGTTATAATGTTCGATGTGCGGAGGGTGGTAAGGCCGCGGCCACCGGATGCTGCGAAGTCTTCGGCACAGGGGCTGGTTAGCCCCCTGCACTTCCCGGGGAGAGCCCCGATCGCTGTCTTCTTTCACGGGCCTTCGTTGTCTGAGTCTGGAAGCGGTCCGAGAGGTCCGCCAGAATGGCGGTGGTGACGCTTTTCCTCCGGACCGGGACTGAGTTCCCGGACGTCCGGGCTCTCCGCCGGAGAGGTTGGCTCTTCAGCGGGTCTCTTCCCCCGACCGGCGCTAGGGCGAGGCTCCCCACGCCCGCGGCCGGGGGGAAGTTCTTCCCCGTGCTTTGGTGAACGCATTCGCTCGACCTCCCCCCGGGCGAAACGGACCTGTCCCGCCGAGGGAGGGAGCTCATGCGCTGTAGCTGCCGGCCCGGAGGCTTCCGGAGCCGGTTGGGGGGAGCCCCCTGCGACGACCCCCGGGACTAGAAAGGGGGAAGCCCCTGTATTATCCGGAACCGGGGAGGGGGCGCCCACGGCGACGCCTGGAATGGAAGTGGAGGGGGCCCCAGTGGCCACGACCGGAACCGGGAAGGGGGGAGCCCCTGTAACACCCGGAACCGGCGAGGGGGGAGCCCCCGCGGCGACGTCCGGAACCCGGGAGCCCATGCGGGGGGAAGTTCGCTGAGGCACGGGAACTGCTCTGTCAACTGCCCCCGGTGCGGTAAACGCGACGCGGGGGGCGGGACTGGCTCCCGGCGTAGGGAAAACCCCCGGCATGAAGTGGGCTCCCGGCCCCGGGAATAGGCCAGGGACAGGGTACCCCCCTGGTGCCACGAAGGGCCCCGGCATGAAGTAACCTCCCGGCACCGGGACGGGCCCGGGTGCCGGGAAAGGTCCGGACGTATATCCCGCAGGGGGAGGGAACCCCCCGGCAGGATCATACGGGGCGGACAACCCCCCGGAGGTCGGAGGGGCCGACGGGTAACCCATAAACGGGGGCATGTTCCCCGGATACTTGTGTGACGCAAATGTGCGGGCCGGAGGCCGCGCCAACACGCTAAGGAGCTCGTCCATAGAGCGGTGAGCGCGGAGCTGGCCTTCCATGAGAGCTTCGAGCAGGACGTCCCAGGGAGCCGGGGGAGCCGTCGGGGGGAGACTGGTCCCGGCCGAGGTCCCCGCGGCCACCGGGAACGACCTGGAGGTGGAAGCACCTAAGTTAAGAGGAAAGGAGGGAGGCGGTGCCTGGGCCAGGTCACCTCCGGAAGGGACCGCCGGGACAGCAGTGTCCCGGGCGGACGGCGCCGGGTCTCCGAGACCCGGGTCGCCGGGAAGGGTGCGAGCCCTTGTTCTTGGGGGAGCCATGGCGTCTTGTCACGGGTCCCCACGGTCGGCACCAACTGTCGTGGTATTGCGAATACCCCGGCAGGTTTTGAGAATGATCCTAGCGAAGATTACGCGGCGCGGGTTGACCGGATGGCCGGGCCTCCCCCGCCGGACAAGCACAAAAAATGACACACGGGTTTATACATGTTCGGGTCCCGGTGGGGGCCCTAGTCCTGTCGACGCGCTCCCGACCGGAGTCGGCTGGGGAGGCTCTCTCCGGGGGAGAGGCTTCCCGGAGCACGTCTGTGAGTTTAGCTATTCCAATAAAAGAGAACCGATCCTCTACAACAGAGGGGTACAAGGGCTATTTATAGCCCCAAAAAAGAAGCAAAAAACCTAAACTACCCCGGAAGCCACCGTCGGATTGAAGGGTAGGACCGTCCTTCTCCCGGTCAAACGCCTTGGATGCTTGACAGGTGGTCGCTAGTTCCCGAGGCTCTCCTAGCGTGACCTGCACGTGACAAACAATTTGAGACTTTACCTTCAGGAGGGCGATGAGGCCCGGGACGGCGCCGGAGGCCACGTCCCGGGGGCCAAAAGGCGGCGCCCGGGGAGGCCCCGTAGGCCACGTCCCCGGGCCAATGGCAGCGCCCGGGAGGGCATCGGAGGCCACGTCCCCGGGCAAATGGCGGCGCCTGGGATGGCACCGGAGGCCACGTCCCGGGAGCCAAATGGCGGCGCCCGGGCAGGCACCGGAGGCCACGTCCCGGGAGCCAAATGGCGGCGCCCGGGAGGGCACCGGAGGCCACGTCCCCGGGCAAATGGCGGCGCCCGGGGAGGCACCGGAGGCCAAGTCCCGGGAGCCAAATGGCGGCGCCCGGGAGGCCACCGGAGGCCACGTCCCCGGGCAAGTGGCGGCGCCCGGGGAGGGGCCGGAGGCCACGTTCCAGGGCAAAAAGGCGGCGCCCAGGAGGGCACCGGAGGCCACGTCCCCGGGCAAGTGGCGGCTCCCGGGGAGGGGCCAGAGGCCACGTCTCCGGGCAAATGGTGGCGCCCGGGAGGGCACTGGAGGCCACATCCCGGGAGCCAAATGGCGGCACCCGGGAGGGCACCGGAAGCCATGTCCCGGGGGCCAAATGGCGGCGCCCGGGAGGGCACCGGAAGCCACGTCCCGGGGGCCAAAAGGCAGCGCCCGGGAAGGCCCCAGAGGCCAGATCCCCGGGAACTTACCTGGACTTAGTCCAGCGGAGATTTCCCCCGACAGGCCTCCTTGATACCACCTAAAACGGGGCCTCGCAAGCGGACGAGGTCGTAGTAGAAGGTGAATATGTCGTTCTCTCCCAAAGGACTAGAAGAGGGTAAAATGTCTTTAACTAAATCCAAATCAAAGAAATCAAACAAAATCGCAACAAGGGAAACGGGATAGTCCACCTCGACTCGCCTCACCAGTAGATACACAACTAGTGGAAAACTCTGCAATCGTGTCCCAGGTGAGCGGTGTACAATTGCACAAGACCAGGGGAAAACAGCTTTAAACTTAATTTCTCTCAGGAATAACACAGAAGATTAATTTCAAAGTTCACCACTGCTGAAACTAACTCAAGCTTAATAACTAAGATCAGTGTAGGTGCTAATTCAAATTACCGAAATTGAGAATTTCAAATGAAATCCACTCCCACCACACAGACAATAATCAACTCAAACATGTAACTGGCAATTCCAGAATAATGACGGCCATGAATTCTACTGCACAGCAAAACTCAATTCTCAACAATCAACAACACTAGACTACACTGGAATCAAGCAAGATCATAGAGATCATCATAAGACAGATAGAGATATCGTCTGGACAGCAGCACAGCAGCATTATGCAAACACCACAATCATGAAAACACAACTAACTGGAATTTACTCAAGCATTAAACTGATCATCCAAAATTGAACTCTGTTTATATACAAGCATCACAGGAAACAGTTTAGGGGGAGAAGAGAAGGGGATCTGGGAGGAGAAATCAATCACTGAAGGTGTGTTGATGAAGCTGTTGATGAAGAGTTCGTGGCTGTAGACTATAGAGAAGTCGAGGAAGTCACCAGTCGATGAGGTCACCGACGTAGTGAAGAAGACGGCCGGGGATGATGAAGACGTGGTCGTCGTTGAAGCTACAGCAGCTCGGGATGAAGAAGAGGGCGCCGGCTCGGTGAAGCACGACAGTGGCAGCGCCGAAGCAGATCGGCGCAGCATGGAGATCGGGGATGGCTCCAGGTGCAGGAGCTGTGGAAGGAAGAAGGTGGATCGGGCGGCGCCGTGGAGATTCGATCTAGGCGGCGGGATGCGCGGCGAGGGCGGCGCTGTGGAGTAGCGAGCTCACCGAGGAAGATGGCGGCGCGGCGCAAGCGGGAGGTGCGGCCCCGGTGGAGGACGCGAGACGCGTCGGGAAGACGGCGCTGGATTCATGGGCAGTGCGGGAGCGGCAGCTGTGGTGGCACTTTGTGGAGCAAAGGCGGGGCAGAGGGAGGCCACGGCGGCGCGAGGGCGAGATCGTGGTGGCAGCTTGGATCCGGTGGGATCTGTGGAGGTTGCAGCGTCGGGATGTGGATTTGGGGCTTTTGGAGTTAGATGGCGGCTGGCTATGGGGAGAGAGCACCTGATCTGGAGAGAGAGGAGGAGAATGGCGAGGGGATGGAGCACGGGCGGCGCGGCGGAGATTCGGTGGCGCGAGCTTGGATCGGGATCACTCAGTGGCTGTGGCGCGGAGCTGCGAAGTGGAGGCGGTGCGGGAAGTAGTGGCGGCTCTGAGTTTCTGGGCGGCGGTGGTGGCGGCAGATCCGGTGAGATATGGTGGCGGTGCGCCGCCAGAGTACGGCCTGGCCACCAGCGGCGAGGTGGACGGAGGTGTGGAGGAAGGCTTGGGGGAGACAGAAATGGAGGTAAGAAAATAAAAACCGGGCTCAAATGCCTCAGGTGGCCGGCGGCTAGGTAAAAAGGGGAATTTATCACTTTTGAAGAAAAGCCCTCGAAATTTTGGAAATTTAGAAATGGGACCTCATGGCTAGGGTTTGGGATTCCGGGCCCCCGGGTGACTCCGATTACGGTATGGTTGGTTCCTACGCGTCCGCGCAAATGCGCACTTCCATCCGGAATCGACCGAAGGTCGGAATAAATCGATGAGGCACGACCGCTAGCCAGAAATCCATCTGATTCGCGCCGACCTGCGATAAAAAATTGCAAAACAAGTAATCCGGTCGATTTGGCAGCAAATCTGGAATAATCTAGGTATATATGCCGAGGTATATAACTAATATGTGCAAAAGCATGGGGAAAATGTACAGAAAAATAAGGCGAATCAAGTAAATATCACTCCTCCTCGGACACTTCTTCGGCGGCGAGGACGACGGCCACCACCACTCCAGTTCTCATCACCCCCGCGTCTTTTGCGGGGGGCCCGCCGTAGGTCGCAATGGGTCCGGCGTTGTTGGGAGGGAGACCCCCTGCTGTCCGTTGGGGAGGTCGACCGGTACGCGGAGAGTCTGCAGACCTAGAAGGTCTAGGACTATGTCTCCCAAGGGACACTCCGCGAGTGCTTCGGAGAGCTTCAATCCCTCCAGATCTAGGTTCTTTCTCGAGCTGGTGGATGGTTTCCTTCGGTGCTCCCGACTTGGATTTTTCCTAACTCTTGCGCTCGTAGGGGGTGGCCATCACCTGGGGAATTGAAGCGCGCTTCAGCCGGGCACTGAAGGACGCAAAGGAGAAGGCTGCTCCCTATTTGGAGCAGCGGGACGGCGCCCTCTGGTAGCTGGCCCGAGTACGGGCCCAGATCCACGCCTCCGAGACCGGCAACGACCGGCTCCGGAGGGAGGCGAAGGCGAAGGAGGATGCCCTCCGGGAGCTCGAGGGCTCCAGCGTCTGGGCCGTAACGGACACGGGATGCTCCGTCCGCTCAGCAATCGAGGGGTTGGGAGTGAGCCTTGTTGGATCAAGGATGCCGACTAGAGGGGGGGTGAATAGGAGGCTTTTAAAAACTTTAAAGCTCAAAGCAACTAAATGCAAAGCAAGACAAATAAAATAAGTAATGAGAAAAGAGAATGAACACCACGATTTTTACCGAGGTATCGGAGACTCGCCCAGTTTCCACTAATCCTCGTTGAAGCACTCAAATCACTTGAGTCTTGCCTCAATATCCACAAAGGATATTATCATTAGTGGTTGCTCCTTGTCCACTCCGGAAAGGCGAGCACCGATGCCTTGTACACACTTGCCGAGCCTCTCCGACAATCTCCCAACGGAGAGATCAACGGCCACGCCTCCGAACCGTCTAGGTGAGGGCGCTCATCAAGAGTAACAGGCAGCGAGGTCTTATCAAGACCTCCAAACACGCACCGAAAAGCTAAGTAAATGCAAAATGCAAAGAACTGAAATGCTCGGTGGATCGGAAAGCACTCGACTTGATCAAAAGATCAAGATTTTATATAAGAAACTAATGCTCAAGAGTGTATATGAAATGCTGCTGCTTATTGTAAGAAACACATGCCCAAAGCCCCTATTTATAGCCTCAAGAAGCAAATGAACCGTTGGAGCTAGGGCTGAAAATCAGCAACTCAAACTGACAGTCAGTTTGCCTAACTGACAGTTAGTTTAGTGCACAACGGCCGACAAAATTTACGGACGAAAACTTTGCTAGCCGTTCATGGTCGAAAAAGGAAAGCTGGAACCCACAACTGACAGTCAGTTACACAAACTGACAGTCAGTTCGACCACAGTCACGACCAAAACCAAATAGAAACTCAGTTAAACACTCTCTGGTCGAAACCCCAACTGACAGTCAGTATGGTCAAACTGACAGTCAGTTTAGTACAAAAATTTTGAGCACAAAAAAACACCCTCTCTGGACAATTGTCAGTTTAAACTAACTGACATTCAAACTGACAGTCAGTTTAGCAAACTTACAGTCATCATGAACAAAAACAGAGATAACTTTAAAACCAGAAATCCAAAAGAGGTGTTTAATAGCTCGTTTGAAAGATAATTTCAAGAGATACAATTTTGTCAACAGAAGAAAAAGCCAGATCTGCCTAGATCTTTCTGAAAATTGCAAATATTCTTCTGCTGTCAAAAACTGAACTGAAAAACCAGATTTTTCAAATAAGTTCAAAACCAAATCCAACAAAAAATGATGCAATGCAATGACCTAGGATTCTCGGTTTGTGTTCGAGATAAAGAGAGGACTTTTGCCACCCCTCTTTATAGTATGGTTAAAGCTGGAAAATAATTTTCCTAACCGATCATCTCCATACGCCAAGATCGGTAAAAATAAAAACTCATAATACCTTAGGTCTTTCGCATCTTCATGATTTGCGTCTTGTCTTTTGCTCTTTGCGACTTGTGCTTTTATTTTACGTCGGGTTTGTCTTGTATTCCGTGCATATCTTCCCAACGCAACTCTGTATCAAATAAACTCAATAGCACAATTAGTCCGGAACACTTTGTTTTCATTAATCATCAAAATTAGGGTTAGGCATGAAGGCCTAGATGCAACAATCTCCCCCTTTTTGATGATTGATGACAACAAGTGTTCAATAACAAAATAAATGAAATAGCTCCCCCTGAGTATATGCATCTCATCAAATCAGATCATAAACCAATACATATGCATCAGGACATCTCATACATAGATGTGTAAATATCACAAATCATATCAGAGCATACACATACACATCTCAAAATCAAGACGTCATATATATCAGAGCTCAAGAATATCATCTCAAGAAACCAAAAACATCATATATATATCAGAGCTAAACAGATAAGCACATCACATAAAAAACATATCTGATAAGCAAAAGCATCTCCATATATAAAAAAAGACCATCTGTTCAATACATCAAAAAGACATAAAAGGACCTAACATCCAAAATACTTCTCCCCCTTTGGCATCAAGCACAAAAAGGGAGGCAAAAACACAAATCAGAGCCTAAAGCTCATCATCTGAAGAAAGTCCTAAGACGGCTGTATCTCCGGAGCCATCTGGAGATGCAGTCGGGTCGACAGCTGGAGACGCCGGAGGAGTAGCTGCTAAAGCAGGAGCAGCTGAAGCCGGAGCAGGTACCGCAGGAGCTGGATCAGAAGGTCCTGAAGGTGTGCTCGGGGAAGACGAAGCCAGGCGGGCCCTCTTGCGAGGAGCAGGAGAACCTGAACCAGACAGGCGACGCAGAATCTCCTCCTACTGAGCAAGCAAGCGAAGCAACATCTGATGATGCTCCGCCTGGGTGCTGAGGATCTGCTGCTGCACCTGGAGAACCTCCAGAAGCTGAGAGGAAGAAGCTAAGGATGAACCGATGCCGGGCCCTGCAGCTGGTGCTGGAACAGTCTCCTCAGCAGGAGCCTCGTCCTTTGACTCCCCCGCAGCATCATCATCTGATGCGGGAGAACCAGGGTCCACAGCAGCCGTAGGCCGAGCACCAAGACGGCGATCAGCCTGACCGGGAGGATAGAAGAGAAGAGGATGATGGGGCCGTGGCAGCTCAGTCTCGACGGCCCGAATATGAAGAAGCACCGCCATGATATACGGAGCGTATATCAGCTGACGGCGCGGGGAAAGAAGGACGTGCTGAATCTCACTAATGATGAGATCAGCGACGTCGAATGGCTCCTCCTGAAAGATGGAGATGAGCACATGAAGACCCAGATAAGTGACCCTGGCTCTGTCTCCGCTCATGGGGACCAATGTGAGACGGAGGATCCGCAGAGCCAGGTCAACATCGCGGCGCAAACCAGTGATGTGACAGAGCTGGAAGGGGCCGGAGTAGAGCATGGCCACCTCCCGACGCTCAAGATCTGGAAGGGTGTGGAGCTGGCGGCCAGAAGGAGGGCGCACCAGTCCAAGCGCTGACTCCAGCTGCTCCTTCGTGACGGTGTGGACCTGGAGGCCCATCATGAAGGTCATGGAGTCGCGCTGAGGGGATATGAAGATGGTAGAATAAAACTGACGTATGGGCCCCTTAGCCCAGTGCAAAGAGGAATCAGCGACTAGGTCATGGATCCCTACAGTGCCGAAGAGGTCTGCGAGGGTAGCGATGCCTGTGCGAGAGGCGACGTACCCCACGACATAGAGCGGTGGGCAAAGATGGGCGCGCGGCTATAGACGCTGGTAAACAGGTCTAGATGGAGGTTGGTGTAGCATGTGAGAACCTCGCATGCGTCGCGACCAGTGGGACGCGGCGACAGATACGGGTTCACAGAGTGGAGCGTGCGAAGGCGGCTCGCGTGCCAACGTGAATAATCCACGGGCACGCGCTCAGGCGGAGGCGAGGGCCGGTTCTCGGACGTCTGACCCGATGAACGCTGGCTGTTAGCCGCATTCTTCCGTCGGGCCACACGACGAGAGGGACCGGGCTGATCAGACATTTTGAAGAAATGACAGAAAATGGAGAAGGAATAAGGACCTGAACTGAGGACGAACTGATGACGAACTGAAGTGGTCGAGGAAGCAGATGCGAAGACGACTGCCAAATCGACCACAGGAACAAAGTTCAGAACGGCCAGGAGCTCCTACGATCACTGCACTCGACGAAGAGGTGTGGTGCAGAGGAGTCAAGCCGTGGAACAGAGGAGCCACAAGCCGACGAGGTCGAGATGGTCGAGGACAGTGGCGCCGGCGGTGAGGAGCTCACTGGCGACGAAAGGTGGCGCAAGGAGGCGGTGGCGAGGCACGGCGAGGCGGTGGAGCAAAGGCGACGGCGAGGAGGCACAAGAAGAAGCAACGGCGGCGAGAGAAGGTGAGAAGACAAGAAAAGGATCGGGGGTTTTTAGGGTTCGGGATCCCACAACTGACCGTCAGTTTGATATACTGACAGTCAGTTCCAAACTCAGAAACATGGAACTGACAGTCAGTATACCATACTGACAGTCAGTTCACAGAACTGAGTTTTGAAACTGACAGTCAGTGTATGAGACTGACAGTCAGTTGGGGACTCGAACACGACCAGGAGCTACGACCAAAATCAAATGCACGTAACTGACTGTCAGTTTGTGAAACTGACTGTCAGTTAAGACAATGACTTCGACCAGAGACTAAGACCAGGCTCCTAACTACTGAACTGACTGTCAGTTATAGGAACTGACTGTCAGTTTGGCCGATTTCGACCAGAAGCAATCTAAGACTAGAGAGGGAATAAAATAATAATATTTTATACAACCAACACATTTAGCACATCAACTAGCATTTGATATATCAATAATGTTCAGTTCACCCCTTAAAAAGCAAAATCTTGATTCATCTAGGGGTTTAGTGAAGATATCTGCTAGTTGCAAATCAGTTCTTACATAATTCACATCAATATCTCCTTTTGCCACATGATCTCTAATAAAATGGTGCCTTATTTCAATATGCTTAGTTCTAGAATGTTGAACAGGATTATTAGCAATTTTAATGGCACTTTCATTATCACACAATAGTGGCACTCTATCAAATATAATTCCATAATCCAAAAATGTCTGCTTCATCCATAATAATTGAGCACAACAACTGCCTGCAGACACATATTCAGCTTCAGCTGTGGAGGGAGCTACTGAATTTTGCTTCCTAGATGACCATGATACTAATGATCTCCCCAACAGCTGACAACTACCAGATGTGCTCTTACGATCAATCTTGCACCCAGCATAATCAGAATCATAGTACCCAATTAATTCAAAATTTGCATCTTTAGGATACCAAAGGCCTAAACTGGGATAGCATTTTAAATACCTAAGAATTCTTTTAAGTGCAATTAAATGACATTCCTTAGGATCAGACTGGAATCTAGCACACAGGCATACACTAAACATGATATCAGGCCTAGATGCAGTAGGATATAAGAGACTACCAATCATAGACCTATACAGTTTAGAGTCAACCGATTTGCCGCTTTTGTCCATGTCCAGATGTCCATTGGTCGCCATGGGAGTTTTTATTGCCTTAGCGTCTTCCATCCCAAAACGCTTGAGCAGGTCCTTCACGTACTTTGTTTGACTCACGAACGTCCCGTTCTTGAGTTGCTTGATTTGAAGTCCAAGGAAGAAGCTCAGCTCACCAATCATGGACATCTCGAACTCCCTAGACATCATCTCTCCAAACTCATGACAGAAATGTTCATTAGTAGATCCAAAGATAATATCATCAACATAAATCTGACAAATGAACAAATCTTTTTCAATTTTCTTTGTAAAGAGAGTTGTATCAACCTTCCCAATTTTAAAACCTTTTGATAATAGAAAGCCTCTAAGTCGCTCATACCAAGCTCGAGGAGCTTGTTTGAGACCATAGAGAGCTTTCGACAATTTAAAAACATGGTTTGGAAATTTAGAATCTTCAAAACCAGGAGGATGTTCAACAAAAACAAGTTCAGAAATTTCACCATTTAAGAACGCACTTTTTACATCCATTTGAAAAAGTTTGATATTAAAACATGATGCATAGGCAAGAAGAATGCGAATAGCTTCAAGTCTTGCTACCGGTGCAAAAGTTTCACCAAAGTCTAATCCTTCGACTTGAGTGAAGCCTTGAGCAACAAGACAAGCTTTGTTTCTAATTACAACACCATTTTCATCTTGCTTATTTCTGAAAACCCATTTTGTTCCAATAACATTATGATCTTTTGGTCTTTCTACTAGAGTCCAAACTTCATTTCTAGCAAAGTTATTAAGTTCTTCATGCATGGCATTAACCCAATCAGGATCATTTAAAGCTTCATTAACATGTTTGGGTTCTAAAGAAGATACAAAAGAATGATGTTCACAAAATGCAGCAATACGAGATCGAGTTTGAACACCCTTACTGACGTCACCCAATATTTGGTCTAGAGGGTGATCCTTGGTGATGGTTTGGTGTTGCCTTGGTTCTTCATCTTGTACTGCTTCATCTTAACTTTGTTCTGGAGGATCAACATGAGATGATGATGCGTCTTGATCAACATTTTCAACGTTGACATCATCTTCTTGATCTTCCTCTGTTGGCTTGATGTCTCCAATGGTTATGTTCTTCATTGCTTCTTGAAGATCTTCACCTGAAACTTCATGAGATACTTGCTCCTTTTGTGAGCCGTTAGTTTCATCAAATTCGACATCACCCGATTCTTCAATACAACTTGTATTTTTATTGAAAACACGATAAGCTTTACTAGTGGTGGAGTATCCGACTAGAAAGCCTTCATCTACTCTTCTTTGAAATTTACCACCAAAATTCCTTTTCTTAAGAATATAACATTTGCAACCAAACACTCGAAAATAAGAAATATTTGGCTTGCGCCCAACAAGAAGCTCATAAGGAGTCAAGTTTAGAAGAGGATGCAAATAAAGTCGGTTTATAGAATAGCAAGCGGTATGCACGGCTTCAGCCCAGAAGCGAGTAGGAGTATCGTACTCACTTAGCATAGTCCTTGCCATTTCTATAAGTGTTCGATTTTTCCTTTCAACAACTCCATTTTGCTGTGGAGTGTAGGATGTGGAAAATTCGTGTTTGATTCCAAGAGAGTCACAAAAATCAAATAGAGTTGAATTAACGAACTCTCCACCATGATCACTACGGATATTCTTGATGGATAATTCGAATTCAGTAGAAACACGCTTTGCAAAACTTTTGAAAACATCGAGGGTTTCAGATTTTTGAGAAATAAAGAAAATCCAAGTGTAGCGTGTAAAATCATCAACAATCACAAAACTATAGTTGCTACCCCCGATACTTTGGAACTCGGAAGGTCCAAATAAATCCATATGAAGGAGTTCCAAAGGTTTGCAAGTCGAAAGTACGCGTTTAGTTGGATGTGAAGTAGCTACTTGCTTGCCCGCTTGACAAGCGCTACAAGGTTTGTCCTTTTCAAAATTCACATCCTTTAAGCCAACAACCAAATCACGTTTTAAAAGTTTTCTCAATTGATGCATTCCAACATGTGCAAGTCGTCTATGC
The DNA here is from genome assembly GCA_019359835.1 of Pharus latifolius. NCBI lineage: Eukaryota > Viridiplantae > Streptophyta > Magnoliopsida > Poales > Poaceae > Pharus > Pharus latifolius. Next base: position 27,483,640 of record CM033330.1, on the reverse strand, counting down.
CATAGCCAACCTTTTGAGGTTTGAGAGACAAGACATGTTGAAAGAGATGCATCTTTTGAATGAAAATCAACCAAATAAAGATTTCCAAAACGAAAGCCTTTAAAGATCAAAGTTTTATCTTTTAAGCTTTCAACCAAAACTTCTTTTGGGAAAAATGTGCAACTAAAACCAAAATCGCAAATTTGTGCAACGGAAAGCAAATTGAAATTCAGAGATTCGACCAATAAAACATTTGAAATAGATAGATCATTTGAGATTGCGATTTTACCCAAGCCTACAACATTTCCTTGACGATTGTCGCCAAAGGTAATCTTTTGGTTCTCGCTTGAGTTGTCTTCTATTGAGGTGAACAACTTCTTGTTACCAGTCATGTGTTCGGAGCATCCGCTATCGAGCACCCAATGCCTCCCACCGGTCTTGTAGTTCACCTGCATACAAAGAATTAAGTTCTTTTAGGTACCCAAACCTTTTTGGGTCCTTCAATGTTAGCAATCAAAGCTTTGGGCACCCAAATAGATTTCTTTCTTTTATTTAACATGGGTGCACCAACATACTTTGCTATAGCATAACCTTTTCTCGACTTTTGAAGCATGTAGCAAGTATCAAAATAATTAGGAGTCATCAAGGGACATGCTTCATGCGAATGACCGGTTTCATGGCATTTATAACAGAATGTGTTGCATGCTTTAACAAATATAGTTTTAGAATTTTGTTTCCTTCCTTTCTTTTGAAAATATCCTAATCCTTCTTTTCTAAAAGAAAATTTTTGTTTACTAAGGATTAGATCAAGAGATATTTTACCTTTATAACATTTTTCTAAGCCTTTTCCAAGTTTTTCAACTTGTGCCTTAAGTTCATTATTTTCATTTAAGATGTTATCATTAGAAACACATGGAATGTGATGACTATTAGAGGGAGAATCATCCAAATTACATGAAGTTGAAGCATCTACCTTAGATGAGATATTTGTAACATCTTTTATGAGTATGCATTCATAAGATTCTTTAAGCTCGGAGTATTGAGCGCGTAGGGAAGAATGTTCTTCCTTAAGCGCCTTATACTTCTTTTTAGTTTTTCCAAAAACTTCATTTAATTCGGTTATCATTTCAACTAAATCATCATAAGATGGATCATTAGAGTGTACCTTTTCATCGCCTTTGGCCATAAGGCAAATGGATGAACTAGTTGAGGTGTTGATGTTGCCGAGAGCTAATCCGGCCATCTTCTTGGAGCAACTTCTTTCGTTGTCGGAGTCGGAGTCGGAGCTCTGGCCTCCGGACATCCACTCTCCAAAGCAAGCTTCTTTGATTTCTTCATTCTTCTTTTTGCAGAACTTCTTCTTCTTGTTCCACGCCTTGTTCTTGTTTGGACATCTTGATGCTATGTGTCCCTTCTCATGACATCCATAGCAAATGATGTCCTTGAAGTTGTTTTGCTTCTCCCCCTTTGGTCGTGTGTCAAGGTTGACACCTTTCTTATGCAACCTGCGAAGGAGTTTTTGAGTGTTCTTTACCATGAGTGCGAGGTCTTCATCGGAGGAGCCATCGCTTGAATCATTTCTTGCGTTGGCTTTGAAGGCCAATGCTTTCTTCTTCGTCTCCGCGGGTTCAGCTGTTTCCTTCTTCTCCTTCTTGTGCATCTCATGCGTGATGAGGTTCCCATAAAGATCGGTTGGTGTTGTGGTCGATAGATCGGAGTTTGTGAGAACCGTGACCAAGGTGTCGAAGCTTTCCGGCAAGGCCCTAAGCATCTTTCTCACAAGCTCAAGGTCAGTAAAAACAACACCAAGACCCTTGAGTTCATTCACAATGTTATTTAACCGAGTAAACATGGAAGCCACGGACTCGGTTGATGACATGGTGAATGTCTCATATGTTTGCCTCACCATTAGCAATTTTTCGTCTTTAACCATTGTTGTTCCCTCATAAATTTCTTCGAGGGTGGTCCAAACCTTATGAGCAGTCGTGAGATTGCTCATACGGTTGAACTCATTCAAGGATAAACCGGCAAAGAGTGCATTTTTTGCACGGGCATTTGAATGCAACTTTCTCCTATCGTCCTCAGACTGACTTGCCGGATCAACCGGAGGAGTAAAGCCGAGTTTAACAATATCCCATACATCAAGCCCCATGGCTTCTAGGAATACCGACATGCGCACTTTCCAATAAGGATAGTTTGTCCCATCAAAGATAGGCACACGACCGGTATGACCGAGAAGAAAATCACCACTTGACGACACCCTCTCTCTAGGCGGTAAAGCCTAATGAATCGGGAGACCTTGCTCTGATACCACGTGTTGGATCAAGGATGCTGACTAGAGGGGGGGGTGAATAGGAGGCTTTTAAAAACTTTAAAGCTCAAAGCAAATAAATGCAAATCAAGACAAATAAAATAAGTAATTAGAAAAGAGAATGAACACCACGATTTTTACCGAGGTATCGGAGACTCGCCCAGTCTCCACTAATCCTCGTTGAAGCACTCAAATCACTTGAGTTTTGCCTCAATATCCACAAAGGATATTATCACTAGTGGTTGCTCCTTGTCCACTCCGGAAAGGCAAGCACCGATGCCTTGTACACACTTGCCGAGCCTCTCTGACAATCTCCGAACGGAGAGATCAACGGCCACGCCTCCGAACCGTCTAGGTGAGGGCGCTCACCAAGAGTAACCGGCAGCGAGGTCTTCTCAAGACCTCCAAACACGCACCGAGAAGCTAAGTAAATGCAAAATGAAAAGAACTGAAATGCTCGGTGGATCGGAAAGCACTCGACTTGATCAAAAGATCAAGATTTTATATAAGAAACTAATGCTCAAGAGTGTATATGAAATGCTGCTGCTTATTGTAAGAAACACATGCCCAAAGCCCCTATTTATAGCCTCAAGAAGCAAATGAACCGTTGGAGCTAGGGCTGAAAATCAGCAACTCAAAATGACAGTCAGTTTGCCTAACTGACAGTCAGTTTAGTGCACAACGGCCGACAAAATTTACGGACGAAAACTTTGCTAGCCGTTCGTGGTCGAAAAAGGAAAGCTGGAACCCACAACTGACAGTCAGTTACACAAACTGACAGTCAGTTCGACCACAGTCACGACCAAAACCAAATAGAAACTCAGTTAAACACTCTCTGGTCGAAACCCCAACTGACAGTCAGTATGGTCAAACTAACAGTCAGTTTAGTACAAAAATTTTGAGCACAAAAAAACACCCTCTCTGGACAATTGTCAGTTTAAACTAACTGACATTCAAACTGACAGTCAGTTTAGCAAACTTACAGTCATCATGAACAAAAAACAGAGATAACTTTAAAACCAGAAATCCAAAAGAGGTGTTTAATAGCTCGTTTGAAAGATAATTTCAAGAGCTACAATTTTGTTAACAGAAGAAAAAGCCAGATCTGCCTAGATCTTTCTGAAAATTGCAAATACTCTTCTACTGTCAAAAACTGAACTGAAAAACCAGATTTTTCAAATAAGTTCAAAACCAAATCCAACCAAAAATGATGCAATGCAATGACCTAGGATTCTCGGTTTGTGTTGGAGATAAAGAGAGGACTTTCGCCTCCCCTCTTTATAGTACGGTTAAAGCTAGAAAATAATTTTCCTAACCGATCATCTTCATACACCAAGATCGGTAAAAATAAAAACTCATAATACCTTAGGTCTTTCGCATCTTCATGATTTGCATCTTGTCTTTTGCTCTTTGCGACTTGTGCTTTTATTTTACGTCGGGTTCATCTTGTATTCCGTGCATATCTTCCCAACGCAACTTTGTATCAAATAAACTCAATAGCACAATTAGTCCGGAACACTTTGTTTTCATTAATCATCAAAATTAGGGTTAGGCATGAAGGCCTAGATGCAACAAGCCTGGGCTCGGGAAGTAGCTTCGAGGCGGTGTCAGCGACGCTCACGGAGGCTGTGCGTTTTATCAACGCGCAAGTCTCTGTGACCCCGGAGGCCGCAGATACCCGGGCACGAGGTTGAGCGATCCCTGTGTTGGCCGTCGCGGCCAGGCACGTGGAGCACAAGGGGTTGGCGCACGGGCTATCGGGGGCCGAATCCCCCAGAGCTTCCCAGAGTTCTTCGAGCCATCGCGGCTTAAAAGTGGAGCAGCTCACCGGTGGCTTCTACGACCGGATCGTTCAGGTGCGATTCCCAGCGCCGGCGCCTCCCGGGGCAGATGTCGCGGCTTCGGCGGGAGCCTCCCGAGGGGAGGACGCCAATGAACAAGTATGAGCCTCCCCCCCAGGTCTCTAGATAGGACCCATTTTGTTTTTAGGTCTTTTGCTGCCTGTAGCTTCTTAGAGGAAGCCTCGGACACTTGTAGAAAAACATCTTGATGCAATAGAAATTTGATTTTTTTCTAAGTCTTCGAATCAAATTCACCAGGTTTCCTAGGAGGTTACTTCCGGGCGAAGGTCCCCGAGGTTGGGACGCAACCTCGGGGGCGTCCCAACGTTGCGGGGAGCTTCCCTGGAGGTGGAGCCTCCGGTCTCCGGTAGGTGTAACCCGAGAGAAGCCCAGGCTGCCTTTATTTTGTTAAGTCTTCTTTCCGGGGGACATGGCCGGGGAGTTTCTCGCGAGCCAATCTGATTGCGGTGGCACCCGGAGTGGCACCTGGACAACTGATATTTACTCAATTTGCCTTATTATTCTGTACATTCTCCTCCTGCTTTCGCACATATTAGTCATTTTCTTCGGTATATGCCTAGATTATTCCAGATTAATTGCCAAATCGACCGGATTACTCGTTTTTCCAATTTTTATCGCAGGTTGGCGAGGATTGGATGGATTTTTGGCTAGCGGACGTGCGTCCTCGACTTAATCTGGCCATAGGACGATTCCTAATTGAAGTGCATGTTCTCACGAATGCGTAGGATCTGACCGCACCAAAATCGGAGTCTGCGGGGGCTCGGAATCCAAAACCCTAGCCGTGAGGTCCCATTTCAAAATTTTCAGAACTTGAAGGCCATAATTGCAAAAATGCCAAATTGGGGGTTTTAACCCTAGCCGCCGGCCACCAGAAGAGTTGAGCCCGATTTTGATTTTTTCCTTGCTTCTTCTTCCTCCCTCAAGCCCTCCTCCACACCTCCTTCCACCTCGACGTGGTGGCCAGGCCATACACCAAGGTGCTTCATCCCCTCGCTTCTTGCCTCCATAGCCCGACCACACCACCGATCACCATCATAGCGCCACCGCCGGTGCTCCACCACGTCACCACTCCACAGCCGCTCCCGGATTCCCGCCGCCGGTCTCGCCAAATCTTGGGCCGTGGCCTCCCTCCTCGCTATCTCCCCGGCGCTGCCTACGCCGGCGTCTCCTCCACGGTGCTCCCTCTCCGATCCGGCATCTCCTCCACCAATCCCGCCGACGTCGCCCATTCCTCGCACCTCCCGCATGGCACCGCCGCGAGATTGCGCCGGATCTGCCACCACACCGGCTCCCGATCTTCCCCACCGCGCCTCCCTCGGTCTTCACTACTCCACCGCCGGCATCGCCTGACCACTCCCGCGCCGGTCTCGCCCTATCGACGTCCCGGGTGAGCGCCACCGCACCTCCGCCCCACTTCTTGCCGGATTCGCCCTCATGACAGTGCTCTGGCGCCATCTTCATGAGAACTGATTCACTGCGCATCCCGCGCCCAAGCCACGGCCACCTTCGCCGTCCTTCTTCACTACGTCGGCGACCTCGTCGACCGGCGACCTCGTCGACCGGCGACTTCCTCAACTTCTCTGTAGTCTACAGCCACGAACTCTTCATCAACAGCTTCATCAACACACCTTCAGTGATCGATTTCTCCTCTCAAATCCCCTTCTCTTCTCCCCCTAAACTGTTTCCTGTGATGCTTGTATATAAACAGAGTTCAATTTTGGATGATCAGTTTAATGCTTGAGCAAATTCCAGTTTAGTTGTGTGTTGATTGCTCTGAGTTGTAGTCCTTGGTGATCTCTGTGATCATGTTTGTTTGTCTTCAATTAAGAATTCTGGTTGTGTTTCTACTGATGTTGAATTGTGATAGTTGATAGGAATAAGAGCTAATTGCAATTGAGTGGCAGCCTGAGCTTGATTTTGATTTATTGTCTAATTTGCTGCTTCTCTTCATGAATTGCCTGTACTGAAAACTGAAGTCCATTGTTATGATTGGCTGTTGGACTGTATTGATCATATTTCCCGAGTTCTTATGCTACATCCTGTCATTTTTTATTTCGGCATTTGATTCACGTTAAACCCAATTTGCTACTTGACAACTTCTTCAGTGATCACTGATATTTGGTTGGGTTAGGTTTGGATTGCTGTGTGTAGTCCCTTGAGAATCTGTTTCTGTTAATCTTTCCCGGCTGAATTGCTTGCACACGGTAGTATTCACTCGGCTTACAAATTTTGTTCACCGCTGGCCTAGAGTACGAGTTCAGAGTTTGATTTCTGATAGTCGCATTCTAGTCGGTGAGACGAGTCGAGGTGAACCAACACACATCCCTCTTGCCGGTTTTGTTTGATTTTCTGATTTGGATTTAGTTAGACATATTTTGCTCTCATCTAGTCCTTTGGGAGAGAACGACATACTCGCCTTCTACTGCGACCTCGTTCGCTTGCGAGGCCTCGTTTTAGGTGGTATCAATTTTTGGTGCCGTTGCCGGGGACTAGTTCGATTGAAATTGTTTAACTGAATTTGAATCGATTTGCCTTTTCTTTGATTTTTCTTCTCATTTGCTTTTTCTTTTTATTTGTTTTTTTCCCATTTCATCTGCTTTGTTTTCCTTTTCTTCTCTATTTATTTTCTTTTGTTGGACTGACACCTGGCGACTAACCTTTCATGTATCGCTATTCTAGTACTACTGACTCTCATCTCTCTTACAGCACCACTTGATGTATGCGACGATCATCCAGTGACCATTCACTTACACCCTTCGATCCGGAGATCGAGCGTACATTTTGATGATGTTTGAGAGAGAGACGACGAGCAAAGAGTACAGCGATGGCTGACCGCAACCGCCCTCCACAGCTTCTCCGTGATCTCTGGGCCCCTGTCGATCGTGGAGCCGCTCCGGGCATAATTCAATCGGCTATTCAGGTTAACAACTTTGAGATCAAGCCTGCTCTGATCACGATGGTACAGCAGTCTCGCTTTGGAGGATCACTCATGGAGGACGCAAACGAGCACATCCGTACCTTCCTTGAGTATTGTAACACTTTGAAATATCACGGCGTTTCTGATGATGCCATTCGCACTCGCTTATTTCCATTTTCTTTACGTGATGATGCGCGTGCTTGGTATCACACTTTACCTTTAGGTGTAGAGATGGCATGGGAGCAGCTGCTGAAGGCTTTTCTGGAGCGATTCTTCCTGCCATCCAAATCGGTGGAGATACGAGCGCAGATTACTGGATTTTCTCAGCAGGATGGTGAGAACCTCTATCATGCATGGGAGCGGTACCAGAAGCTTCTCCGATCGTGCCCGCACCACGGCTTGGAGCCCTGGTTAGTATTGCAAATCTTCTACAAAGGGCTTTCTTTTGCTACCCGGGCATCTATCGATGCCGCTGCAGGTGGTGGGATCATGAACAAAACTCTGGATGAGGCTTTTGCACTCATTGAGAGCATGGCATCCCACCACTTTCAGTGGTCAGGTGGTAGAGATATATCCCGGTCAGGTATGCATGAGGTCAAGTCCTTTGATTTTATGAATGCTAGAATAGATGCACTCTCCCACTCTGTCAATCAGATTCCTCAAGCCTTCAACCAATCCATTGCATAGCTAGCTAGTTCGATGCGTGCTACTCCTCCGGTTGCGCTTATATGTGAGATTTGTGGGATTGAGGGCCATTCACCCGCTGACTGTCAGCTAGGGAAGACCTCCACACCAGAGTGTGGTGAGGTGAGCTTCGCTCAGACGAGCGGACCACCTCCCAACACTTATGGTTCTGGATGGCGCAATCACCCGAATTTCACATATAACAACCCCAATATCTCATCGGCCCCTGCTAGTGCACCTTTTCAGGCTTCTAGGTACGGACAGCGTCAGCAGCCTCAGGACCACACTCTGTCTTCATCCAAGATCGAGGCTATGTTCGCGTCCCTCATGACCAACCAAGAGACCTTCCTGGCAAAGTATTCAGACGACATGATTGCACTTCAGACAGACCATAAGTCACTGAGGAGTGAAGTGCAAGAGCTACAGTCACTAAAAAAAGACTTCTCTGAGCTTCGCGATAAAGTGGACACCCTCAGTGCATCTTTACCCTCATCGAGTACATCTTCAGGCAAGTTTCCTGCTCAGCCTGAAGTGAACCCGAGGGGTCATTGTCGAGCTATCACCACCAAGAGCGGCAGATCCACGACTGATCCGGCGCCGGTCCAACCTCCACTGTACATTCCACCGATGCGCCGGGATGGTTCTGCCACGGCTACTCAGGCCGCCCGTCTGAGCACTGCTCCAGGAGGCTCTGATCCTTTGATTCCTCAGCCACCGATGCCGTTTCCTGGCCAGTTTGCCAAGGTAGAGGAGGAGAAGCAGTTCACAAAGTTTCTGGAGGTGATGAAATATGTTCAGATCATAGTTTCACTCCTCAACGCAGTTCTGAACATTCCATCGTATTCCAAGTTCTTCAAGGAGCTCCTGACGAAGAAGCGAAGGATTGAGGAGCCTGAGGTTGTCCAGCTCTCAAAGGGGTGTAGCGTACTCATCCTGAATAAGCTGCCCCCTAAGTTGGACGATCCCGGTAGCTTTTGCATCCCTTGCTCCATCGGCTCAGGGACTTTCCAGGCTTTGTGCGATTTGGGTTCCAGTGTCAGTGTCATGCCTTTGGCAGTCTACAAGGCATTATCCATCGGCTCTCTATGACCCACAGTTATGACTCTTCAGCTAGTAGATCGCACTAGCAGGCGACCGATTGGCATTGTGGATGATGTACCAGTCACTGTGTGTTCGTTCTCCTACCCTGCAGACATCGTTGTTCTGGAGACACAGGATCACAGCCCATTCATCATTCTAGGCAGGCCTTTCCTCGCCATAGCAGGAGCTGTCATCGACGTCAAGAACGCGCGGCTGAGTCTCGAGTTTGGATCTGACAAAGTCACATTTGATATGAGGCATCCCACCCACCTGCCTCCTTGTCCTGATCATTGTTTCACGGTGGATGTCATCGACGAGGCTGTTGTGAGTACACCCGAGGAGCTGTCCCATCTAGAGGCCAAATCGATTGCTGATGAGTTCGTCACTGCCGCAGATGAGTCTCCACAGCCAGAGTTCCCTCTGGTACCTGATCCTACACCTCCTTCAGCTCCTTCACTTGAGCTGAAGCCACTTCCCGACCACCTCGGGTATGCATTTCTCGATCCTGACGACTCATATCCTGTTATTGTGAGTTCCCATTTATTTGCTGATGAGGTTGGTCGTTTACTAGATGTGTTACGCAGTCATCGTTCTGTTATTGGATACTCAATTGATGACATTAAGGGCATCGACCCTTCTGTTTCTATGCATCGCATTTTGCTTGAGGAGGGTAGTGTGCCCTCCCGTGAGCATCAGCGCAGACTTAACCCACACATGCAGGAAGTCGTCAAGAAGGAGGTATTGCAATTGCTGGATGCAGGTATCGTTTACCCCATCTCCGACAGCCAGTGGGTGAGTCCAGTGCAGGTGGTGCCCAAGAAGGGCGGCATTACTGTCGTCGAGAACGACAAAGGTGATTTGATCCCTACGAGGACCGTCACAGGTTGGCGCATGTGCATAGACTATCGCAAACTCAACAAGTCCACTCGGAAGGATCATTTCCCTCTGCCCTTCATCGACCAGATGCTTGAGAGGTTAGCGCGTCATTCCTATTATTGTTATCTCGATGGCTATTCTGGCTTTCTGCAGATCCCCATTCATCTGGACGATCAGGAGAAGACCACATTAACCTGCCCATATGGTACGTTTGCATATCATCGGATGCCATTCGGATTGTGCAACGCCCTAGGAGCATTTCAGCGTTGCGTCATGTCCATCTTCTCTGACCTCATTGAGCACATCATGGAGGTATTTATGGATGATTTTGTAGTTTATGGACTGACATTTGAGGATTGTCTAGCAAATCTTGAGCAGGTATTGCGGCGCTGCTCCTCCGCGAACCTCGTCCTTAATTGGGAGAAATGTCACTTCATGGTTCGCGAGGGCATTGTACTAGGCCACATGATTTCTTCTCGAGGGATCGAGGTTGATCGGGCCAAGGTTGAGATAAGTGAGCGTCTTCCTCCTCCATCGAGTGTGAAGGCAATTCAGAGCTTCTTAGGACATGCCGGCTTCTATCGTCGCTTCATCAAGGACTTTTCCAAGATAGTGAAGCCACTCACTAATCTCTTATGCTCCGAGGTACCTTTCTCATTCGATGAGACCTGCACGACTGCGTTTTGTAGGTTGAAGGAGGCGCTCACTTCCGCTCCTATTGTACGACCACCCGATTGGACCCTTCCCTTCGAGCTCATGTGCGATGCGAGTGATCATTCCGTAGGAGCTATCCTAGGGCAGCGTCATGAAGGAAAGCTTCATGTTATCTACTACGTGAGCCGTACCCTCGACGACGCCCAATCAACTACACCACGACCGAGAAAGAGCTGTTAGCTGTTGTATTCGCATTCGATAAATTTCGATCTCATCTTGTTGGCTCTAGATGTATTGTTTACACAGACCATGCAGCCATCAAGTACCTGCTTAGCAAGAAGGACGCAAAGCCGAGGCTCATCAGATGGATCCTTCTGCTACAGGAGTTCGATGTGGAGATTCGGGACAAGAAAGGTACGGAGAACTTAGTTGCTGATCATCTATCTCGTTTACCTCCGCAGGATTCTTCGAGCAGCCCATTACCGATCAATGACTCACTTCCTGGGCACCAGCTCGTGAAGATCACCCATACTCCCTCCGGCTCGCCATGGTACGCAGATATTGTCAATTACGTAGTATGCCATGTTGCCCCTCCTGTTCTGTCTTCGCAGTAGCGCAAGAAATTCATCCATGACGCGAAGCAGTACTTCTGGGATGATCCATACATCTACCTCCTATGTTCAGACGGGATTGTCCGACGCTGCCTTCCTCAGGAGGAGACCCAGGACGTGATATTCCATTGCCATTCGTCCTCCTACGGCGGTCATGCGAGCACCGCCAAGACGTAGGCGAAGGTACTCCAGGCTGGATTCTATTGGCCCTCCATGTTCAAGGACATACACAGGTACGTCCGATCCTGTGATGCATGCCAGCGCACGGGCAACATCTCTCGGCGACACGAGATGCCCCAGCGTGGTATTCTTGAGGTCGAGCTATTAGATGTCTAGGGTATCGATTATATGGGCCCATTGCCTTCATCCCAGGGTTTCAAATATATACTTCTTGCTGTTGACTATGTGTCTAAGTGGGTGGAGGCAATCCCCACTATTACTGCTGACTCCAAATCCGTTTGTAAGCTTTTTCGACAGATCATTTTCCTAGGTTTGGAGTCCCTCGGATCATCATCAGCGATGGTGGTACTCACTTCGCCAACCGCCAGTTCGAGGCCCTCCTCACCAAGTATGGAGTCCTTATCATCCGCAGGCGAATGGACTAGCTGAGGTCTTGAACAGGGAGATCAAGAGCATCCTCGAGAAGGTTGTGTCGAGTACGCGAGCTGATTGGTCACACAAGCTCCCTGATGCATTGTGGGCCTACCGGACGGCATACAAGACACCCCTAGGTATGACTCCCTTTCGCTTGATATATGGTAAATCTTGTCACCTTCCTGTTGAGCTTGAGCACAGAGCGCATTGGGCCATCCGAAAGCTCAACATGGATCTTAGAGCCGCTGGTGCCTACCGTAAGCTTCAGTTGTGCGAGTTCGATGAGATTCGTCTTGATGCATATGAGAGGTCGCGCATCTACAAGGAAAAGATGAAGCGGTGGCATGATCAGCGTATCCTTTGGCGCAACTTCACTCCCGGTGAGCTTGTTCTGGTTTTCGACTCTCGTTTCCATCTCTTTCCAGGCAAGTTCAGATCTCGTTGGTTTGGCCCTTGTGTTATCAGGCATGTCCTACCTTCTGGGGCCATTATGGTAGAGAGTCCCAAGGGAGGTGTATTCACGGTGAATGGGCAGTGCCTCAAGCACTATATCACCGGAGAGGCCATTCCATCACTTGATGACGAGGAGGGTGGACACGGAGTTGATCCTCGTCCCGATCTTGCCCCTCCTCCCGACAAGCGCACATGAAGTATATGTAGAGGGTCGAGCTCATGACCTAAACCAAGCGCTTTTCGGGAGGCAACCTGAGCACTTTCTCTTTTCTTCCTTTCCCTTCACTTTGTTTTGCCTGTTTTTATAAACTTGTTCTTAGTCTCTTCTTTGGTTGTTCTTTTAGGGCATCATCCTCGTATGGCGGCTTGGCACATTTGGAGTACTCTGGATGGCTCATCGTAGCGTCATCGTCTTCATCCTTCACCCGGTGAGCTATTGCGGACCTCTCGTATGACCCTTGTGCATGAACTTTATTTTGTGTTTCCATCTCCATGTGTTTGTCTCTTGTTGCTGCATGGTGGAACATGCAACCATTTAAGCTTGGGGGGATGGGATGCATTTCTTGCTGTGCTGTAATTCTGAAAATCTGGGTCAAATTTTTCAAAATTGTGCAAGTTTGTGCTTATGTATGAGATCTGTTGTATGGACTTGCTTATCCTGCCTTTCTTATGTGTGAATGATCTCTATCCAGCCTTGTGGGCTTGTTTATGTTTTAATATGATCTGTGTATACTTGTGTTGTTTGGATTGCAAGAAAAATTTAGAAAAGTCATGTCGAAATTTTCTGGAAATTCTAGACTTGTGCAGATTTGTATCTATGAGTGTTGTGGTTATGACTACATGTGCTTTCATTTTGCGTTTCACTGTCCTCATTTGGCTTTTGGATCCTCTTGCATGTCGTGTTGAGTTTTTTATTGCATGGTTTAGTAGCTCGACAATCTATTATAGGTTGAATTGTGATTAACAATCTTCTAATGGTACTAAAACTGCTTGTACTTAGTTTCGTTGTGGATATTGTAGAAATTCGAATGCTTACTGATATCTTTATGACCGCATTCTATCTTGTATACTGAAATGTCAATTGTGAACCTAATCTCTACACACATGCTTAGAACACGAGTCTCCTGAACAATCATTTAACCTATGTAGACCAAATTTGAAAAAAATTTGCTAATAAGGTCACAAATGTTCGTTCTCTACTTTGCAGACACTGTGAAATTTTCTTTTCTTTTGAATAAAAGCTCTTCTGCTTCGTTGCTCCTTTGAGTCTTCGGTATGTAAGCATGGTTTGAACATTTTCAAATCTAATAAGTGCACAAGCCTTCCCGCTACATCTTTTGACTCATGATCATGTTTATAAAACACTCTAGCGGACTACCTACCCTAGAGCGAAGTACAGAGTGATCCGCCTAAATAAGTCGAAGGGTAGAGACTTACATGAGCACCAGATTTCGTTTTTCAAATAAAGAGAGCTCAAAAATTAATAAGGTTGAAACTGCTTATTTGATGTTTATGGAGACCGTAATTCTTCGATGCCTATGTATTGTTTATGTTCACTTTGAATTTCTATATACACGTATGGATGTAGGTGGTATGAGTAGAATTAAGCATTCTTATTTCCTCCGTATCTAAAACTAAGCTAGTTACTTGCAATTCAGTCCAATTATTAGATGGTTGAGCGCTTGATACATATCTTAGTTTGCCGAGCTTACTATACGCTGCATTTTACTCTTTCATGACATCTGTTTGCTTGCTTGACTCCTTGGATTTATTTCATGTCACATTGTTTGAGGACAAGCAAAGAATTAAGCTTGGGGGGATGATATTTACTCGATTTGCCTTATTATTCGGTACATTCTGCTCCTGCTTTCGCACATATTAGTCATTTTCTTCGGTATATGCCTAGATTATTCCAGATTAATTGCCAAATCGACCGGATTACTCGTTTTTCCAATTTTTATCGCAGGTCGGCGAGGATTGGGTGGATTTTCGGCTAGCGGACACGCATCCTCGACTTAATCTGGCCATCAGACGATTCCTGAATGAAGTACGTGTTCTCGCGAATGCGCAGGATCTGACCGCACCGAAATCGGAGTCTCCGGGGGCTCGGAATCCAAAACCCTAGCCATGTGGTCCCATTTCTAAATTTTCAGAACTTGAAGGCCATAATTGTAAAAATGCCAAATTGGGGGGTTTTAACCCTAGCCGCCGGCCACTAGAAGAGTTGAGCCCGGTTTTGATTTTTTCCTTGCTTCTTCTTCCTCCCTCAAGCCCTCCTCCACTCCTCCTTCCACCTCGCCGTGGGGGTCGGGCCATACACTATGGTGATTCATCCCCTCACCTCTTGCCTCCATAGCCCGACCACACCGCCGGTGCTCCACCACGTCACCACTCCACAGCCGCTCCCAGATTCCCGCCGCCGGTCTCGCCAAATCTTGGGCCGTGGCCTCCCTCTTCGCCACCTCCACGGCGCCGCCTACACCGGCGTCTCGTCCACGGTGCTCCCTCTCCGATCCGGCGTATCCTCCACCAATCCCGCCGATGTCGCCCATTCCTCGCACCTCCCGCATGGCGCCGCCGCGAGATTGCGTCGGATCTGCCGCCACGCCGGCTCCCGATCTTCCCCACCGCGCTTCCCTCGGTCTTCACTACTCCACCGCCGGCATCGCCTATCCACTCCCGCGTCGGTCTCGCCCTATCGACGTCCCGGGTGAGCGCCACCGCGCCTCCGCCCCACTTCTTGCCGGATCCACCCTTGTGACAGTGCTCCGGCGCCATCTTCGTGACAACTGATTCACTACGCATCCTGCGCCCGAGCCACGGCCGCCTTCGCCGTCCTTCTTCACTACATTGGCGACCTCATCGACCGGCGACTTCCTCGACTTCTCTGTAGTCTACAACCACGAACTCTTCATCAACAGCTTCATCAACACACCTTCAGTGATCGATTTCTCCTCTCAAATCCCCTTCTCTTCTACCCCTAAACTGTTTCCTGTGATGCTTGTATATAAACAGAGTTCAATTTTGGATGATCAGTTTAATGCTTGAGCAAATTCCAGTTTAGTTGTGTGTTGATTGCTCTGAGTTGTCGTCCTTGGTGATCTCTCTGTTCGTGTTTGTTTGTCATCAATTAAGAATTCTGTTTGTGTTTCTACTGATGTTGAACTGTGATAGTTGATAGGAATAAAAGGTAATTGCAATTGAGTGGTAGCCTGAGCTTGATTTTGATTTATTGTCTAATTCGCTGCTTCTCTTCATGAATTGTCTGTACTGAAAACTGAAGTCCATTGTTATGATTGACTGTTGAATTGTATTGATCATATTTCTCGAGTTCTTATGCTACAGCCTGTGATTTTTGATTTCGGCATTTGATTCACGTTAAACCCAATTTGCTGCTTGACAGATCACTGATATTTGGTTGGGTTAGGGTTGGATTGCTGTGAGTAGTCCCTTGAGAATCTGTTTCTGTTAATCTTTTCCGCTGAATTACTTTCACATGGTAGTGTTCACTCGGCTTACAAATTTTGTTCACCGCTGGCCTAGAGTACGAGTTCAGAGTTTGATTTCTGTTAGTCGCATTCTAGTCGGTGAGACGAGTCGAGGTGAACCAACCCACATCCCTCTTGGCGGTTTTGTTTGATTTTCTGATTTGGATTTAGTTAGACATATTTTGCTCTCATCTAGTCCTTTGGGAGAGAACGACATACTCACCTTCTACTGGGACCTCGTCCGCTTGTGAGGTCTCGTTTTAGGTGGTATCAACAACTTTGACAACCACCGTGCCGAATTGTCCCCTCTGCGATCGGGGTCTCAGAGGGTTCCTCCGCTTCGGATACTTCCACTGGTGGGCTACGAATATTGGCCCGAAGACTTCCTCTGGGAGGCCCAGCGTCGTATATGTCGCGCCCCGAAACTGAGACTACGACTACTCCCGCGGAGACCTAGCTTGCTATAACTAGTCCCATACAAGCATACCTTCGACTTCCCAGGATAAGTCAAGCACAGGAGTATATTCACATTGCAGCAGAAAAACTTACAAAGTATTAAGCAGTGTGGCCTGCTGGCCTTAATATTACATAAAAGATTACAATACCTTTGCGGCATCAAGTTTTAGTTTAAGCAAAATAAAAACTTTTACACAGCGGATGATGGGTGTTCCTTCCACAACAAGAAGTTGACGGCAGAACAACACATCAGGGATTTGACGGATCTGGCTTTCATTCTTCTGGATCCAAGAAGTTCTCCACGCCTTCCTCTTGATCTTGGTACGCTCCATCTTTTTGGTAATCTTGACTTATCAAATTTTATTTAGAAAATAATACTTGTGTCACACCCCGTGGATCTAATCCACCGCAGCAGACTCCTATAAACCCGGGAGCTCAGAGTATTCGAATACGTTTTTAACTCTGCAGAGAGGTACTAATTTACCCTCAAGATATTCCACTTTCAAGCCCTTCCTATCACAAGGATTGGACCCCTGACTCACTTCATACTGTGAGTGGCAAGGTGGAGATAACAAGAACTTTTGTTATGTTTCACTTTCAATTCACCCCTGACCCTGTGGATCTCTCGCGAACCACAGTTTGTGGCGGGATATACCCCACCCCCAAGCCTCTTCCCATTACTGGGTCAGCGTGCATAATCAAATCACATTCAGTGATACGTGGAGGAGCCGCACTCCGTGAAATCAGTGTATTGTTTTCCATCTCATGCAGGGGTTTCATGTGCGATCCGCATAAGTACTTGTTCAGGCCTGTCCCATACCAGGCTTGCGGTTAGCACATGTTTCATGCCACTAGACGCACAACACAAGGTTCTAGTCCTTATATGCCAGTGACCAGATCATACCACACACACCATGCACCTACAGTGCCTGCACATCCAGTGCAACCAAGCACAACCAGTGCTAGTACCACCATTCCATACCAAAACCCTGGTCACGGCTAAGGGTTCTATTTCATGAATATATTTCAATACATTTATAATAGTTTATGGCTCACTATTTGATCAATTCACAATTCACAGGCATCCATCTTAGTACTGCCAATTCATAATTCATCCATTCATATGCAATACTACTTATATTCAAGATCATATCATAGCAATTCACAAAATATAGGTTCAAGATGATCAAGACTATGACTTGCCTTCCGCGTCGTAAGAGACAGCAGTTGATGTCGGGTCAGCAGTTAAGTCCTCGAACTCTGGCTCCGACTCTGAGCAAAGATCAAACAAGCAACTAAGAATCACAACCTTTTCAATACATTATTATACTACATGCAATAATGCAAAGATGAATGTCTCGGTGATTTTGAAATGATTGGGTTTGGATACCATAGAAGTTGATTAGGGCTAACTCTTAGAGTTAGGGCTGAAGATGAGTGCTAGGGACTTCTAGGGTTCCAGGATATAGGAATTGACATTAAGTCCGGGGCTGGTTTGCCCAAAATCGATGAATGTCTTTAGGTCGACATTCGGTTCAAGGCATCGATATAGGGTTAATGGATTATAGAAGGATTATCTCAAGTTGTGGCAGTAAAATGAAATGTAGATTACAACTCCACAAGTCTGATGGACAAAGTTATTTTCAATTTGCATAACTGGAAAGAGGTGAAATGAGCTAATGCCATTGGCTGACATGCTCTGACATTGGGCTGACAATGTCAAAATCTAGTGCTAAGCATAAAATGCAATTCAATGGCTCAAATCAAGTTGTGATAGAAGAAGAAATTGTAGATCACAACCTCAGGAGTCTAAGGGACAAAGTCATGCTCAAAATACACATCTGGAAGGAAGTGAAATGGGCTATGCCACTGACTGGCATAGCCTGGCATTGCACTGACATAGCTAGAAACTAGGGTTTGCCATAACTTTTGATCTAGGGATCCAATTGATGCACCACTTTGTCTGGGAGGTAGGCCTCAGTAACAGGAACAATTCATTCAATTGGACCTAGGGCAGGAGGTGGCCGGAAAGTGATGAAAACCGGCGATGAACTCGGTGGCTGGAGTTTCTGATTATAGCACTGGACAGGAATTATGGCATAGCTATATCTTCTGATTTAGGCCGAATTGGAAGTCGAGCTAGTAGGCAAAGTTGCTCAGGAGATCAAGGCGCATCTGGTGGACAAGGTTTCTGGAGCTGGATCGGCCGGGAATGGTTTTCCGGTGGCCGGCGCCGGAGAAGAAGACACTGATATTGGGGGTTTTGGCTACACGAAGTTTTAACTCGATTCCTTGCTTGGAGAGTATCTAGAAGGTATAAGAAAGCTTCTGGCACGATTGAATTGGCCGGAGAATCACCGGAGAAGGCTGGCGACGTTCGCAGGCGGCTAGTGAAGCTCGGGCTAGCGAAAAACTTCAGTTCTTGGTCAATTTCACAATTCGACTTTACAAGCTTGCTTAAAACAGCTCACTGATCATTTTTGTCTATTGAATTGAAGGCTAATTCGGGCTAATTTGACTTGTGCAACTGGAACAGGGCATTTCACTAATTTCAGCAATTGCCGGCAATCACCGGCGATGAAGTGCATAAGAGTTCAATTAAATGGTACAGAACAGAGAGTAAGATACGGGGAAATCACTGGTGGTGTCAATTTTGGGATTAAAGCAATGAGTGAAGCTGTCGTCGTTGACCTCCTCGGTGGCTCGCCGGAGAAGATGACTGTAGCAAGGAGTGTTTATGTTTAATTGCTTAAGAGCTTGGAGAGCACAGCTAAAGGTGGAAAAGCTTCTCTGGGGTTGCTATTTATAGGCAAAGCGAAGTGAAGCGAAGCTCAAGCTCACGGCTTGGAGCTAAGATGCTTGCGCCGGTAAAGGAGAAGCTTCAGGTTGAAGCAACGGCGAGCAACGAAGCACGGAGCTGTGCAAGCTGCTGGTGAGCTGGATGGAGCTGCCACGGTGATGTCTGAGACGCTAACACGTGTGCATGCTAAGGCGGTTGCGAAATCACGGCTAAAGCGGCGCTGCTCGACGGTGAAACACAGCGACGAGGTCGTGAACAGTGGCTGAGGTCGAGGTCGAAGCAACACGAACACTGTGCCAGCTGTGGTCGAAGTCGCCGTGCACTGCTGGACATGAACTGTAGCTTCCCTGGTCGTGTACAGCAGGTGAGGTCGAAAACAGCTATTTGGACTAAATTGTAAAATCTGGAAATTTGCTTTGGACTGAATTGTAATTTCTGACTTAGAGATAGTTGATTTGCAATCTGATTTCACAACTGAGTATAAACTTATACCTTATACTCATCTAGCAAGAGATTTGATGAAATCTGGTACGATTTGATGATTTTCGACATAAATCGAAAATAGGGTAGTTTAGGGTACAATAGAATATGAGTTTTATTAATTTTGAATTCTGACATCTAGGATGAGATTTTGTAATCTGGACAGAAGGGTAAATTGTATCAAATAGCATTTAGAAATGATTTACTGAAGAAATCTTGAATTTGGAGTCGATCTGAAGATTTTAGCCTTTTTGGGTTTCTAGATATTAGATAAAGGACTAATTTGCAATATAATTTGGACTGATATGTGAAAAAGGCTTAGATGATATAATTTGGCTGCCAACTTTCTAGATTAAGGTATTGTCATACCCATGATCATAGTCCAAGAGTAATCTGATCTGAATTAGGTCAAGACTTGACTAAATCTGAGTTCAGAATATTTAGGGTAATTAAAATAGTAATTTGAATTTCTGTTTTCGAAAACAGAAAGAAATTGATAAATTTGAAAGTTAGAGATGGAATTGAATCTAGCTTCTGAAGACTTTTATGTTCAGAGTAACTGATAGATCATATCTGAGTAATCTGATCTTGATTTGGATTCACACGGAAAGTTTTGAGATTTTAGGGTTTGAGATAGATACTGATCTGGCTACTACTACAGATACATGGTATCATGCATGCATGGTGTTCATGAAAAGAAAGTTTTTACCCCTAAACTCAGGGTGTTACAGTATAAGAAGCCTGTACCGAGACCTGGCCCTGGAGATATCAGAGGGTCTCTGGGATTATTAGACGTAGGAAATTTCTGGGTTGCACTCCGGGTTGTATCTTGTTTGATGTAATGATGCCCACCGGAGGGGGAAGATGTTCTCCGGTCAAATGGTCTTCAATAAAGCTAAGTTTGCTTGTGCACTTTGAATTCGTAAGGATCCGGAACGGGGTGATTCCCGGGTGCTCCTTATCCCCCCCTCCATAGCGGGCCGGAGAGTAGCTCCGCGCGCTGTGGGGGTGACAAAGCCCCCGGGGCGAGGACCCTTCACTTAAGAATTCTTCAAGTTTTCCCAAGGTTGTGAAAATTTCTGGGAACGATTTTTCGAAAGCCCCGATGGGATCCTCCAGTCAGAGTGAGAACGGGGAGCCGGGGATGAGGTTTCCGGGGAAAAAACGTCCCAAAAATAAAATTCCTAGAAATTCCTTCTGGGATGAAAAGCCTCCAGTCACCGTGAAAACGGGAAACCTAGTGTTCCGGGTGGCCTAGTATTTCCGGGAATTTTACAAGGAGAAAACCCTCCGGCCACCGTAGAAATGGGGAGCCGAGAACGAGATCTCCGAGAAAGAGCGTCGAAGAAAATCCGAGTGAAATTCCCGGGGATAATTTTTCCGGGAGACAACCCTCCGGTCACCGTGAAAACGGGGAGCTGGGAACGAGGTCTCCGAGAAAGAATATCCAAGAATTCCGTCTCGTTAAGGAGACAACCGACTCCTGGAGGAGGATACGCCCGATGACGGGTCGGAGTGTTTGAGTAGGGGACAAGTCTCTCAAAGTGACTCGTTACAGCAGTCCTTGAGGACCGGGTTGCCACTTACACCCTCAGTCCACGAGGGGTGATTGTAAGCCGCCCTACGGGAGTGGGACTCCCGGCGTAGGGACTTGTTGGGTCGGGATAGCCCTCTTCCTCGCGGGGAGGGCATCCTCACGGGGAGGGCATCGCCATGAGAGACGGTAATGTAAATAACCTGCAATGAGCCAAAACAGAGGATGCTAGGGAGTCATGCGCATGGAACAGAGGATGCTAGGGAGCTCCTCTGCCCATGCCCCCCCGCTTGGAGGTGGCTTGCTCGAGCCATCGGCGTAACCCTTGTAGGATTACGCCGTTGACCCTTTCAATGGCCCCGTTGCTTTGGGGATGAGCTACCGTGGCGAAGTGGATGGTGAGCCCCAAGCCGTCGCAGAATTATCAAAAATATACCGAGTCGAATTGCGTCCCGTTATCGACAGTGATATCTCGGGGGACGCCAAAACGACATATGATATTTTTCCAAAAAAACCGCTGTACTACGCGGGACGTAATGCTGGCCAAAGGTTTAGCCTCTACCCACTTAGTAAAGTAGTCCACCGCGACCACCGCATACTTGTAGCCCCCGAGCGCTGGGGGGAAGGGGCCCAGGAGGTTCATCCCCCAGCGAGCGAAGGGCCAAGTGATGGGGATAGTCTGCAGTGCTACGGGGGGAGGTTCGAACCCTTCGACATCTTCTGACAGGCCTCGCACGTGGACACAAGATCTCGTGCGTCACGAATCACCGTGGGCCAAATGAAACCCTGGCGAAGGGCCTTGGCAGCGATGGCACGTAGGGCTAGATGAGACCCACAGCTTCCAGCATGAATGTCCTCGAGAAGCCGGAGCCCTTCCGACTGTGGAAGGCAACGAAGCAGGGTGGAAGCCCCCTGCTTGTAGAGCTTCCCCTCCAACAGGAGGTATGCCCGAGCTTTGCCCCGGAGGCGCTTAGCCTCGGTCTCGTTGGGAGGGTCTCCCTTCCCCTTGGTAAAGGAGACAAGGGGATCCATCCAAGACGAAGTCCGAGTGATTTCGGTGACTCCCGGGACGCAGGACTCATCACCCGCATCTGGGGAGGTCACCGAGGGCTTCGCAATAATCTCCAAGAAGGTCCCTTTGGGGAGCAGTTCCCGGGCGCTGGCTACTCGGACGAGGGCGTCGGCCCGGTCGTTGTCCCTCTGCGGGATGTGCCGGGCCTCTAGGCCATTGAAGTGCTTCTCCACCTTGCGCACTTCCTGCAAGTAAAGGCTCAAGTTTGCGTCATGGCACAAGTAGGACTTGTCTATTTGGCAAACTACGAGCTGGGAGTCTCCTTTTACTAGGAGGTGTTGAATCCCCTGGGAGCGCACAAGGCGCAACCTGAGGAGCAAGGCCTCATATTCTGCGACGTTGTTCGTGGCAGGGAACCCGAGTCACGCCGCGTACTCTAGTTCCCTTCCCTCGGGGCTCCAGAGGACTACTCTGGCACCAGCCCTGGCGTGGCACAGGGAGCCATCGAACATGAGTGTCCAATGGTCGCTGTGTTGGGGCAGCGCAGGGAGGTCGTCGTCCCCAGGCCCGAAAGTAGGGGTCCATTCCGCCACGAAGTCAGCGAGGACCTGTGACTTGATGGTGGAGCGCCCCATGAGGGAAAGGAAAAGGGGGTGAGCTCAGCCCCCCACTTCCCTATCCGGCCGGTGGCTTCTTTGTTTCGGAGCACCTCCCCCAAGGAAAGGGATGACGGGACGGTGGTGGGGTGCCCCAGGAACTAATGATGAAGCTTTCGGGACGCCATCAGGAGGGCGTAGCAGATCTTCTCCATCTCCGTGTACCTAGTTTTTGCCCCTTGGAGGGCCTCTCTCACGTAATACACGGGACGCTGTTGCCCGTCTTGCTCCTTTTCCAATACCGCGCTTACGGCGACCGGGGTCGCAGCGAGGTAAAGGAGCAAGGGCCCTTCCGGGGATGAACTCATGAGCATTGGAGGGCTCGTGAGATATTTCTTCATATCGTCGAAGGCCTCCTGGGCCTCGGGGGTCCACCGGAACCCTTCAAGCCCCCGATCGCGATACGAAACGACTCAGCGCGGCTAAGCGGCCAGTGAGTCGTTGAACGTCCTTGACCGAGCACGGCGGGGGCATGTCCAGGAACACCTGGATCTTCTCGGGGTTGGCCTCTATGCCCCGCTGGGACACAAGGAAGCCTAGGAGCTTCCCCCCGCGCACGCAAAAGGCGCATTTCTCCGCGTTGAGCTTCAGCCCGTATGCACAGAGGTTGTGGATGGTCTTCGCTAAATCGTCGATGTGAGCAGTCCCACTGGGAGTTTTGATGACTGCGTCGTCGACGCAGACTTCGACGTTGCGACCAATTTGGTCCTTGAAGACCAGTGTTATGAGCCGTTGGGAGGTCGCTCCAGCATTCTTCAGCCCGAAGTCCACGCACATTTGCCACTTGCCGTTCGACTTCTTCACGAGGACGGGGTTCGCACGCCATTTGGGGTGCAAGACCTCTCGAATGAACCCCACCTCTCGTTGTCGGGCAATCTCTACCTTGATCGCCTCTTGGCGTTCAAGGGAGAGTTTCCTCATCTTCTGCTTGATCGGGGGGTGACTGGGGGTCAGCGCAAGCTTGTGCTCGATGACATCCCATGCGAAAATGTCGGAGTTTTCGTGTAGGAAGGCCGTGAGTTGCTCTGCTTGCTCTTTATGGAGATCCGCCCCGATCCTAACGGTTTTGTCCCTGTCGTCCGGGGACAGTGGGATCTTCCGGAGGTCCCCCTCAGGGCGTGGCTTGGGAAGAGGCCTCCCGGAAGGTATCACTTCAACGTCTGATTCCGGGGGAGATGCCTCCCCCTGGGTTTTGATGATATTGACGCTCCCGATCATTGCAGCGGTGCGCTCGTATAAAGCGCGGGCCACGTCTTGGTCTCCCCGGGCGGTGATCACACCGTGAGGCCCGAGGATCTTCACACAGAGGTAGTTCTGGTGGATTGTGGCCCCCAAGCAGTTGATTGTGTTCCTCCCCATAATCGCGTTGTAGGAAGAGAGGAGGTCTACCACATCAAACCGGACCATCTTAGTCCGGTAGTTGTCCGGGGTGCCGAAGGTCATGAGGAGGTCCACCTTCCCCACGGGGTAGATCGTCTTCCCCAGGACGAAGCTTTGCAAGGGCCCTGCTGCATGTTGCAAGAGCTTCTCGTCCACCTGCATTTACCTAAACGCTTTTAGGTAGAGGACATCGGCGGAGCTCCCGCCATCAATGAGGATGCGGGCCAGGTGGCAGTTGTAGATGGTGGCGGAGACAATGAGCGCGTCATCATGGGGGAAGCGAACCCCACACGCGTCTTCCACCATGAAGGTGAGGGGGACATCCGACCACTTGGGCGGCCGAGACGTATGCAAAACCCCCACCACCTTTACTTCACACGCGTATTCCTTGCGCTGGCGCTTAGAGTCCCGCCCGGAGGCAGACCCTCCCATGATGACGTTGACATGCCGCTGGGGGGTTTGGAAGGAGAGAGTCTCTGATGGCTCACCCTCCCTCGTCTGTCCCTGCTGTCCCCCCACGGGAGTAGGAAGGGCTGGTAAGGCTGGCAGAGGGGGCAAGGAGGCCGGAGTCCCCCACCCCGCCCCCCCGCCCATGCTGGTTGAGGAATGTGGCGAATTATTCAAGTAGTTGATGGCATTCCCGGGTGGCATGGGTATTAGACCTGTGGAAGGTACACAGACCTTCCCTGCCTCCCACCGTGGGGCCTTCCCGACCGCGGGACGACTCTCCTCCCCCATGGCCTTCCGGCTTGGGGAAGGGGCGGTTGCCCTTGGAGACGTCATGTGAGCCGCCTCCGCCCTCGAGGACAAAGGTGTCCCGAGGCCGTGGCTCGCTATGACCCCCCTGCTTAGGGCGTTTGAGGGGGTCCCCGCCCCCCTGTCGACAGGGGCGGGAGCCCCCTGGTTCTTCTTCCAGAGGTTATCCTCCTCCGCCTGAGCGTACTTCTCGAGTACATTGAAGAGCTCGTCGGCGGATGAGGGGCAGCTTCGGGAGAGTCTCCGGTGGAGCTCTCCCGAGAGGATCCTGCTCTAACACGCCTCATTGACTGTGGAGTCAGGGACGTGAGCCACTTTGCTCTTGACTTGAGCAAAGCGCTTCAAGAAGTTGCGGGTGGTCTCCCCCGTCCTCTACCGGATGGTATACAGCTGCGAGGAATCCAGGGGACGCACATTATTCCATGGAAGTTCACGCAGAACTCTCGTTTGAACTCCAAGTTGTAGAACCACGAGCGGGCGATCCCGATCAGGTAGAGGGGGAAGACGTTGCACTGCACCATCTCATCCCCCCAGCCGCTGAGATGGCTGTGGAATACACCTGCAAAAATTCATAAGGACCGGTCTCACCGTTGTAGTATTTGATGTGCGGCGGGCGGTAAGGCCGCGGCAATCGGATGCATCGGAGTCTACGGCACAGTGGCTGGTTAGCCCCCTCGACTTCTCGGCGAGAGTCCCGATCACTGTCTCCTTTGACAGGGGACGCGTGCTCGTTGTCGGAGTCGGGAAAGGGCCCAAGAGGTCCGCTGGCATGGCGGTAACGGCGCTTTTCTTCCGGGTTGGTGGAGCTGACCTCCAAGACGTCCGGGCGCTCCCCCGGAGAGGTTGGTTCTTCGGCAGGTCTCTTCCCCTAGCCAGAATGGGAGCGAGGCTCCCCGCGTCCACGCCGCGAGGGAGACTCTTCCCCAGACTTGGCGGTGCGCATTTGCTCAACCTCTTCCCGGGTGAAACGGACTTGGTCTGCCGGGGGAGCCCTTGGGGGCGGCCCCGGGGGAGGAGGGAGCTCATGCGCTGTAGCTACCGGCCCGGTGGCGACGTCGGGAACCGGAAAGGGCGAAACCCTTGTATCATCCGGAACCGCAGAGGGGGGAACCCCGCGGCGATGTCCGGAACCAGGGCGTCGTTGATGGCGGAGGCCCGCTGCGACGCGGGGGCTACTGTGTCAATTGTCCCCGGTGCGGTAAACGCGACCTGCGGGGTGGGACTAGCCCCCGGCCCAGGGAAAACCCCCGACATGTAGTGGGCCCCAGGCCCCGGGAAGGGGCCTGGAGCAGGGTGTCCCCCGGTACCGCGAAGGCCCCGGGCATGAGGTAACCCCCCAGCATTAGGAATGCTCCTGGCGCCGGGAAGGCTCCGGACGGATGACCCGTCGGGGCAGTATACCCTCCGGTGGGGTCATACGAAGTGGCCGGGCCTCCGGGGGCTAGAGGGTCCACCGGGTGACCCATAAACGGGAGCATAACTCCCAGGAATGGGTACTGTGGGTATGTGGGGGCCAGTGGCCACTCCAAGACGCGGAGCAGCCATCCATAGAGCACTGGGCGCGGAGTTGGCCCTCCACTAAGGCCTCAAGCAAGTTGTCTCGTGGAGCCGGGGGAGCCGTCGGGGGGAGACTGGTCCTGGCCGAGGCGACCGCGGTCACCGGGACTGACCCGGAGGTCGAGCTGCCGAAATTAACAAGGAAGGTGGGAGGCGGTACCTGGGTCTGACCGCCTCCTAGCAGAAGTGCCGGGATGGTCGTGTCCCGGACGGGCGGCGCCGGGTCACCGGGACCGGCGTCACCAGGAAGGGCACGACAGAGAGATAGAATTCACTATTGAACTTAAACCAGGAGCAGCGCCCATTGCAAACGACCCTACCGGATATCAATTACTGAATTGGAAGAGCTCAAGAGTCAATTGGAAGACTTGGAAAATAAAGGATTCATCAGACCCAGTGCTTCACCATGGGGAGCCCCAGTATTATTTGTAAGGAAGAAGGATGGAACCTTACGAATGTGTGAAGATTATCGAGCCTTGAATGAAGTTACCATAAAGAACAAGTACCCATTACCAAGAATTGATGACTTGTTCGATCAACTTCGAGGAGCCAAGGTATTCTCCAAGATAGACTTGAAGTCCTGATACCATCAACTGAAGATCAAGAAAGAAGATATATCGAAGACTGCTTTTACTACCAGATACGGGCTGTATGAGTTTACACTAGTACTGTCGTGGTGTTGCGAACACCCCCGACAGGTTTTGTGAACGATCCTAGCGAAGAAAACGCGACGTGGGCGACCGGGTGACCGGTCCTCCCCCGCCGGACAAGCACAACAAATGACACGAGGGTTTATACATGTTCGGCTCCCGGTGGGGGCCCTAGTCCTATCGGCGTGCTCCCAACTGGAGTCGGCTGGGGAAGCTCTCCCGGAGGGAGAGGCTCCGGAGCACACCTGTGAGATTGTCTACTCTAGCAATAGTGAGCAAGTTGTTCTTTACAAGAGGTGTATAAGGGCTTTTATAGCCCCAAAAGAAGCAAAAAGACTAAACTACCCAGCCTGCTACCGTCGGATCGAGGGGTAGCATCATCCATCTCCCGGTCAGGCTCCTCGAATGCTTGACAGGTGTTCGCTGATTCCCGAGGCACTCCTTGTCTCTGGGCAAGAGCGGCGCCCGGGACAGGCACCGGGGGCCTTGTCCCAGGGCAAAAGGCAGCGCCTGGGAGAGGCACCGGGGGCCTTGTCCCCCAGCATATGGCGGCGCCCGGGACAGGCATCGGGGGCCTTGTCCCCGGGCAAAAGGCGGCGACCGGGACAAGCACCGGGGGCCTTGTCCCCGGGCGAACGGCGCCGCCCGGGACAGGCGCCGAGGGCCTTGTCCCCGGGCTAATGGCGGCGCCAGGGACAGGCCCCGGGGGCCTTGTCCCCCTTTGAATGGCGGTGCCCGGGACAGGCACTGGGGGCCTTGTCACCGGGCCAAAGTCAGCGCCCGGGACAGGCGCCGGGGGCCTTGTCCCCGGGCTAATGGTGGCGCCCGGGACAAGCACCGGGGGCCTTGTCCCCGGGCGAATGGAGGCGCTCGGGATAGGCGCCGGGGGCCTTGTCCCTGGGCCAAAGGCGGCGCCCGGGACAGGCGCCGGGAGCCTTGTCCTCGGGCGAATGGTGGCGCTCGGGACAGGCGCCGTGGGCCTTGTCCCTGGGCCAAAGGCGGCGCCCAAGACAGGCACCAGGGGCCTTGTCCCCGGGCGAAAGGCGGCGCCCGGGATAGGCACCGTGGGCCTTGTCCCCGGGCAAAAGGCGGCGCCCGAGATAGGCGTCGAGGGCCTTATCCCCGGGCTAATGGCGGCGCCCAGGACATGCGCCGGGGTCCTTGTTCCCAGGCTAATGGCGGGGCCCGGGACAGGCACTGGGGGCCTTGTCACCGTGCGAATGGCGGCACCCGGGACAGGCGCCTGGGGCCTTGTCCCCGGGCAAATGGCGGCGCCCGGGACAAGCACTGGGGCAAGCACCGGGGCCCTTGTCCCCTGGCGAATGGCGGCGCCCGGGACAAGCGCCGGGGGCCTTGTCACCGGGCGAATGGCCTCGGGCGAATGGCGCAACTTCTTACCTGGACTTAGTCTCGCAGAGATTTCCCCCAACAAGTACCATTTGGTTTAACCAATGCCCCAGCAGCCTTCATGAATGTCATGAATAGCACATTTATGGATTTTCTTGGCAAGTTTTTCATAGTGTTCATAGATGACATTCTGATATATTCCAGGAGTAGAGAAGAGAATGAGCAATATCTACATCTAGTCTTGGAAAGGCTGGAGAGAGGCAATTCTATGCCAAGTTTGATAAATGTGAGTTTTGGATGTCAAGGATTGCATTTCTTGGAGATGTGTTGACAGCAGAAGGAATTTCAGTGGATCCAACTAAAATTTCTGCGATCAAGGAATGGAAACGACCCACCTCAGTTCCAGAAATCAGAAGTTTCTTAGGATTGGTAGGTTACTATAGGAGATTCATCAAAGGATTTTCCCAAATTGCCAAACCTCTTACTAACCTGCTAAAGAAGGATATTGCATTTGAATGGACCACCAAGTGTGAAGAAAGTTTTCAGAAGCTAAAGCAGAAATTGACAACAACACCAGTCCTTACCTTGCAGGATAGCAAAGAAGACTTTGTAGTTTACTGTGATGCTTCAAAGCAAGGAATAGGCTGTGTGTTAATGCAACAAGGTCGAGTAGTAGCTTATGCTTCACGCCAATTGAGGCCACATGAAGAAAACTATCCAACTCATGACTTGGAATTAGCAGCAGTAGTACATGCCTTGAAGATATGGTGACACTACCTCATTGGAAATAAATGTGAGATTTTTACAGATCATAAGAGCCTTAAGTATATCTTCACTCAGACGGAGCTCAACATGCGTCAACGACAATGGTTAGAGTTGATTACAGATTATGATCTTAGTATCCAGTACCATCCAGGAAAAGCTAACATAGTAGCAGATGCCTTAAGCAGGAAGGTTTACAACCTGCAAGAAACAGTCATACTAAGGAACTCTTACCTACAACGAAAATTGCAGAATCATCAAGTGGAAGTAGTACCACAAGGAACGGTAGCTACTCTAATAATAAAGGCTCAACTTGAAGAATGGATAGGGAATGCCCAGAAGGAAGATGAGGAGATCTGCAAAACCAAGAACCGTATCAAGTTAGGAAAGGCTCAAGGTTTTACTGAAGACGACCAAGGGATTGTGTGGTATCGAGGAAGGATCTGTGTACCTCAAAGCGCAGACCTTAAGGAATTAATTCTCCATGAAGCACATAAAACTCCATACTCGATACACCCCGGAAACACAAAGATGTATCAAGACTTGAAAACTTGATTTTGGTGGGATAATATGAAGAGAGAGATCACAGAATATATTGCAAACTGTGATACATGTCAGCGAGTTAAAGAAGAACACCAGAAGATAGCCAGAAAGTTACAACCTTTACCAATACCATTATGGAAATGGGAAGAAATTGGTATGGATTTCATTACAGGATTACCTAAAACTCGAGGAGGATATGACTCCATATGGGTCATAGTGGACAGACTCACCAAGGTAGCTCACTTTATACCAGTCAAAAAGGTCTACGATGGCAGTACATTGGCAGAGTTATACATGCAAAGAATAGTAGCATTGCATGGTATCTGAAAGAAGATTGTCTCGGATCGCGGAGCACAGTTTACATCCAAGTTTTGGAATAGCCTGCATGAAACCCTAGGAACTCAGTTGGATTTCAGTACTGCATATCACCCGCAGACAGGAGGACAAACAGAGAGAGTAAACCAAATTTTGGAAGATCTCCTAAGAGCTTGTATACTAGATTATGGAACATCATGGGACAAATGTTTACCATTTGTAGAGTTTACATACAATAACAGTTATCAAGCAAGTATACAGATGGCACCATTTGAAGCTTTATATGGACAAAAATGCAGAACCCCATTGCATTGGAATGAGCCAGGAGAACTAAGTGTCATAGGACCAGAGATAATAGAAGAGGCAGAGGCTCATGTTAAACTCATTAGAGAGATTGAGGACAGCACAATTACGACAAAAGAGTTATGCGGACAATCGACGGAGAGAATTATCATTTGAACCAGGAGATTTTGTTTATCTCAAGGTCACGCCATTTTGACCATTTAAGATAATCAAAAGGAAAGGAGAAGTATCATATAAACTGGAATTACCCTCAGGATTAGTACGAGTGCATGGTGTGTTTCATGTCTCCCAACTCCAGAAATGCTTAAAAGAGCCTGCTGACCAGATAAAAGCACAAGATATATCACCGCAGAAGAATCTTACATACCTTGAGCATCCAATCAAAATCCTAGCCACTGATGAACGTAAGCTTAGAAGGAAGAAGATCAAGTTGTGTACGGTTCAGTGGGAAAATCATTCAGAACAAGAGGCCACTTGGGAGAAGGAAGAGGATCTTCAGCAAACCTACCCTTATCTTGTCTTGTCTTAGGTAAATCTCAGGGCGAGATTTCTTTAAGGATGGTAGATCTGTAACACCCTGGGTTTAGGGGTGAAAACTTCCTTTTTCATGAACCTCATGCATGCATGTATCTATAATAGTAGCCAGATCAGTAAGACCCTAATCTATCTCAAGCCCTAAAATTTGCAAATCTATCCTGTAGACCCAAATCAAGATCAGATTGCTCAGATGAGATCTATCAGTTACTCTAAACATAAAAGCCTTCCGAAGCCAAATTCAATTCCATCTCTAATTCTCAGAACTTGCAATCCTTTTCTGTTTTCGAAAACAGGAATTTAATTAATATCCTAATTACCCTAAATACTCTGAACTCAGATTTAGCCAAATCTTGACCTAATCCAGACCAGATTATTCTTGGATTATGATCATGGGTATGCCAATACCTTAATCCAGAAAGTTGGCAGCCAGATTTCTTCATTTAAGCCTTTTTCACAGATCAGTTCAAATTGTATCGCGAATCAGTCCTTTTTCTGATATCTGGAAACCCAAAAAGGCTAAAATCCTCAGATCTACTCCAAATTCACAATTTCTTCAGCAAATCTCTTCCAAATTCTATTTGATATAGTTTTCCCTTCTGTCCAAACTTCGAAATCAGATTTAATTTACCCTAAATACTGTATTTTCGGTTTATATCAAAAACCATCAAACCATATCATATTTTACCAAATTTCTTACTGGATGAGTATAAAGAATAAGTTTATACTCATCTGTGAAATCAGATTGCAGATTACCCCTCTCTAAACCAAAAATTACAAATCAGTCCAGAATTCAATCAAAGATTTTTGCAACCAGGTCCCTGGTTCGACCAAAGCTGCAGTTCGCGACCAGAGCTCCCAGCTCCTTCGACCACAGCGAGCACAGTGCTCGACCATGACTGCATCTCACGACCGCTTTGATCAGTGCCACTGCAACTGTGACCAGGTGTGCTGTGTCGTCGTTTTCGTCGCCGCCGACCTTCTAATATCCTTCGCAGTGCTCGTGTTCACCTGAGTTTGCATGCGCACACATGTTTGCACCTCAGTTATCGCCGTGGCAGTCTTTGTCCAGCACATTAGTAGCTCGCGCACCAGAGAGAAGCTAAACCTGCTCGCCGTTGCTTCAACTCGAAGGATATTAGACAATGTGGTGAGCTTCATCTTGTCTTGCCTTTAAATAGCAACCCAGACCAGCTTCTTCATCTCTAGCACTGCCCTATAGAAATTCGTAGCAAATTACACAAATTTCCTTCGATCTTGTCTCCTTCTCCGGTGAGCCGCCGAGGAGGTCGACGACGCCAGCACGCCCCACTGCACCAACCTTCAAATTGAAGCCACCAACGAGTTCCCCTCATCAAACTCTTTGTGCTGTACCATTTAATTGAACTCCCGTGCCCCTCATCGCTGGTGATCGCTGGAATTTGTAAAACCCCTGTTCCAGCTTGACAACTCGATTCAATCCAAATTAGTCCTCGATTTAGTAGAACAAATTGATCAGTGACCTATCCTTAGCAAGCCTATGCATCAAGATTTCAAAATTGAACTTGAATCGAAGCTGTTCCCCAATAGGAACTTCACCAGTCGCTGGCTCTCGTCGCCAGGCTTCTCCGGAGATGCTCCGGTCAAATTGACTTCACCAATAGCTTGTTCGTGTCCCTCTATCACTCCTCGAGCAAGGAATTGAGTTCAAACCTCGTATAGCAAAAACCCCCAAATCCAGTGTCATCTTCTCCGGCGCCAGCCACCGAAAATCTGTTCCCGGCCGATTTAGCTCCAGCCACCTTGTCCCTTATATGCATCTCGATCTCCTGAACAATTTTGTCTACTTGCTCGACATCTAATTCGGTCTAAATCAGAAGTTATGGCTATGCCCTAATCTCTGTCTAGTGCCATTTCATGTGATTCCAGCCACAGTGTTCTTCACCGATTTTCATCACCGTCCGGCCATCTTCAGCCTTCGAACCTGTTGTATCATTTGTTCCTATTATCAAGGCCTATCTCTCAGACAATGTGGTGCATCAATTGGAGCCCTAGATCAAAAGATATGGCAAACCCTAGTTTCTGGCCATGTCAGCCCAATGCCAGTTTATGCCAGCAAGTGGCATTAGCCCTTTTCACCTCTCTCCAGACATGAATTTTGAAAATGAATTTGTCCCCTAGACTCCTGATGTTGTGATCTACATTTTCTTCTACTGTCACACTTGAGATAAGCTCTCTAACTTTCTTTGAAGCTATGTCAGAGCCTTGAACTGAATGTCAATCGGCTGACATTCACTGTTTTTGAACAAACTAGCCGCGAGCTTGATATCCTTATTGCAACCTTGAAACCCTAAGAGCATCTAACACCTATCCTTAGCCCAAATTCCTTGAAACCCTAGAATATCGACTCAGTTAAGCTTACAGTCTCAATCAGTCTCATCATTGTTCAGTTATTCTGTTAAGCATATCTGCATGTAAGTCATAAAACATTTTAATATAGTTAGTAATCATTGTTTGTTGTTTGTCACCGAGCAGATCCAGAAGCTGAGTTCAACGATTTCGCTGTTGACCCGTCATCAGCTGTTGACTTTTACGACACAGAAGGCAAGTCATATTCTTGAGCATATTGAACCTATATTTCATAAGTTGCTATAATATAACCTTGAATATAAATAATATTGCATGTGAAAGAATGGTTGAATTATGAATTGGCAGTACTAGGCTGGATGCCTGTGAAATGTGAAATGATCAAATAGTGAGCCATGAACTATTATATATGTACTTATATATATTCATGAAATAAAACCCCTAGCCGTGACCAGAATTTTGGTATGGAATGGCGGTAGCACTGGAGGTGCTTGACTGCACTGGATGTGCAGGAACTGAAGGTGCATGGTTTGTGAATGGGCTGGTCACTGCCATATAAGGACTAGAACCTTGTGTTGTGCGTCTAGTGGCATGACCAACGTGCTAACTGCAAGCCTGGTATGGGATAGGCCTGAACAAGTAAGTATGCGGATCGCACATGAAACCCCTGCATGAGATGGGAAGTCATGCATGATTTTACATGGAGTGCGGCTCCTACACAATCACTGGATGTGATTGCACGCAGACCCAGTAATGGGAAGAGGCATTCGGGGTTTGGGTTTGGGTACAACCCACTACAACTGTGGTTTGCGTGAAAACCACAGGGTCAGGGTGAATTGTGAAACATAACAAAAATTCTTGTTATCTCAACCTTGCCACTCACAGTATGCAGTGAGGAAGGGTCTAATCATCTTGATAGGATGGGCATGAAAGTGGAATATCTTGCAGGTAAATTGGTACCTCTCTACAGAGTTAAAAACGTATTCGAATTCTCCGAGCTCCCGGGTTTACAGGAGTCTGCTGCGGTGGATTTAATCCATGGGGTGTGGCACAAGTATGTTTTCTAAAATAAAATTTGATAAGTCAAGATTACCCAATTGACATGTGTTGTCATGATAAGGGGTGCTGTCGTGTGTCGACGTGTCGTGGTAGTGTTATAATTTAGTGAACATGAGTAGCGATGCTATGTTATGAAAAGTGCTGCCATGAGATGAGATATGAAAGAAAAGATTATTTTACAAACATCCACATTTCTTGACTAGCATAGGTTCATAACAACACTACTATATGTATCTACTCTTACCTATGACTTGCTGAGTATGTAAGTACTCACCCTTGCCAACTTCAATCGAGAAGATGGAGTGTTTCACGACCAAGATGAAGGCGTGGAGAACTTCTTGGACCCAGATGAAGGAGAGTCAGTTCCGCCAGAACCCTGATGTGTGTTGTTCTGCCGTCAACTTCTTGCTGTGGGAGGGTCACCCATCATCCGCTGTATGGATGTTTTTATTTTGCTCTAGCTAGACCATGTATGCCACGAAGGCATTGTAATCTCTTTATGTAATATTAAGGCCAACAGGCCACACTACTTAATATTTTGTAAGTTTTGCTGCTGCAATGTGAATATACTCCTATGCTTGACTTATCCTGTGAAGTCAATGGTATGCATATATGGGACCAGCTGCAGAGGGCTGGGTCTCCACAGGAGTAGTCGTAGTCCCAGATTCGGGGCGCGACAAGAGGGATGGAGAACAAATGGATTGTGGACTCTGGTTGTTCGTACCATATGACCGAAGATACAAAATGGTTCCCCTCCCTCAATAGGCTCTCCGATGATGGTTTCATGATCTGGGAGGATCTTCAGGTCTGACAGGATGAGTTCGCAAAGGCTTCGCGACCGCGACCTAGTCAACCTCAGAATGGTTCGTGACCTTGGAAAGGGTTTGCGACCTCGGAAAGGGTTCACAACCTCGATCCCATCTCTGGTTGAAATTGTAGTCCGATCAATATACATAGTTCATCCACGTAGGCGAGTGCGTCCTAATGTTCGACGTGTACAAGATCCCTCTTTAAAATAAAGAGCATACTATCTTTTGAACTGTGGTTCAATCAGTTTGGGTTTCAGTAATTCTGAGTAAGATCACATTACTCCGCATATTCGCATCTGATCGAGTATAGTCGAAACCCAGCTATACTTCAATCAGAGCAAAGCATCATCTGGTTCAATCAGTGAAGTAAGAAGTTTAACATCTCTCAAGCTTTGCTGGACTATTGTTACTGCACCCTTAATCTTCTGGATGGACTGGAAGAACAGAGAAATCTATTCAGGCAGGAATATAACTTTAGGGTTATTCTCAAAAAACACATTTGTGATCTTCTCAGAATCAGAAATGCCTTTTGGAAACAAAGGGGACGTATTAGATGGTCCAAATTGGGAGATGAGAACACCAGATTATTTCACTCTGTGGCCTCTAACAATTTCCGAAGGAACTACATTATTTCTTTGAAGGATGGCAATAATATGGAACTGCTTGATCGAGCTGATATGGAGAATCATCTTTGGGTGTCTTTCAGGGACAGATTTGGTTCCTCAGAATTCTCTAATATGTGGTTTAATCTTGAGGAGATGGTCTCTACCTTTCCTAGAGAGCTTTCTTGTATTGAGCAAGATTTTTCTTCCCAGGAAATTGACCATGTGGTGCTTATCATGCCTCTAAACAAAAGCCCGGGTCCTGATGGTTTTAACGGAAACTTCTTCAGAGCTGCATGGCCATACATTAAGTATGATTTTTCTGATCTTATCAAAAGTTTTTTTAATGGTAATTCTGATTTATCCAGACTGAATACATCTTTTGTTACTTTAATTCCGAAGAGACAGGGAGCTGTAAAAGTCTCTGATTTCAGGCCTATTTCGCTGTTAAATAGCTCTTTGAAGATTATTACCAAAATGCTTGCTAATCGTCTTCAATCTGTTATTCCTATGATTATTCATCGCAATCAATATGGCTTTATTAAATCCAGAACAATTCAGGAGTGTGCTGCTTGGGCGTTTGAATATGTCCATATTTGTAAGACTTCTTCGAGGAGCTCTGTTTTGCTGAAACTCGATTTTGAGAAAGCCTCTGATCTGATTGAGGTTGAATTGTGGGAAATGATGATTTTCCCATTGTTCAATATGCTGATGATACCCTCATTATTGCCAAAGCGGATGCTAAGGAATTATTTTTACTTAAAGCTCTACTCAACTCTTTTGCCAGCTCTACTGGTCTAAGAGTTAACTTTTTTAAATCATTTTTAATTCCAATCAACTGCCCTGAAGATTTGACTAGGAATTTGGCCGGTATTCTTGGTTGTCAAATTGGATCCTTCCCTTTTACTTACTTGGGGCTTTCACTTGGAGTGGCTAAACCAAGGGTTGAGCATTTTGATAAAGTCATTGATAGGATTAACAAGAGATTATCTGGTTGGCAATTTTCCTTCCTATCTCTAGGAGGAAGATTAACCCTTTTAACTCGGTGCTCTCTTCTCTTCCTATGTTCCTTATGTCAACCTTGAGATTACCTGTTTCTTTCATTAATAAAATTGACCAGATCAGAAGAGCCTTTTTATGGAAGGGTCAGGCCAGATGCTTGGGAGGCCATTGCCCGATTGCTTGGGATAAGGTTTGTAGACCTAAGAAGAATGGTGGTCTCGGGATTATTAGTTTGAGAACTCAAAATATCGCTCTTCTTTTGAAATTCCTGTTTAAATTTTTTAACAAGGATTCAGCACCCTGGGTTCAGCTTCTTTGGAACGCTTATTATTCTCAAAGCTTGCCATCTGAGGCTCGGATGGTTGGATCTTTTTGGTGGAAGAACATTTTGCATCTTTTGGTCATTTTTAAAGGTCTCTTTTCTTGTTCCCTAGGGAAAGGAGATACTTGTGATTTCTGGAATGATCTTTGGAGCATGGAAATTTTATCTCATAAATGGCAAGAATTATACTCTTTCTCCTCCAAAAATTTTAAAATTCAGGATTTTCGGAATTTAAACTTGGAGGCTGATTGTTTTCACCTTCCTCTCTCGGATTTGGCTTTTTCACAATTCCAACAAATGTTCCTTCTTCAACAGAGTCATGAGGATAATAATCATTCAAATGATGGTTGGTTTTTGCCCTCTAGCTGCTCCTTGCGTTTTCAAACAAACAAGGTCTACAAAAGTCTGATGGGGGTTTGTCCTTTGCATCCCATCTTCAAAGTCTGTTGGAAGAACCGATGTCCTATGAAACTCAAATTTTTCTTCTGGCTCCTCCTTTGGGAACGTCTGAATACCAGAGAGAGATTATTCAAGAGAAATCTGGCTATTCCTTCCTTGCACTGTGAATTATGTGAGGAGCAATGTATGGAAACTCATTCTCATATCTTCTTTAGATGTGACTTTGCTAATCAGTGTTGGAACTTCATTGGAGTAAATTGGGCTGTGGACTGGTCCGGGAACCCCTCACTATTAGATATTATTGGAAATTTTCATGGTAACGTTGTTCACACTAAAGAATTTTTCTCAGAAATCATTATCATTGCCTTGTGGAACATTTGGAAGATTAGAAACAAGAAAATTTTCCAATCTCAGTCTCATAGCTTTTTGAATTGGAAGCTGGCCTTCAAGGATGACTTGTTCCTTTTGGCTCAAAGAGTCCCGGATAGAATTAAAAACCTTATCTTCGTTTGGATGAATATTTTGTAATTTGCAGCTCGTTTTCTGCAGTTTGTAATTTGTTTTTTCTAGTCTTTTGTAATCTTTGACTCTTCTGCACTTCATTTATATATATTTATATATTCTAGCAGTAGGCTATTTGCCTACTGCCTTCCATTAAAAAAAAAGCAGCATCTGGTACAGGCTAGATCAAAACCTGGTCCAGCCCGTAATCAGATCAAGTTGGTATGAGAGCAACTATCATGTCCAGTCGATCGTAAAGACTCGCCAGGGTTACAAAACCTCTGGCGAAACTCCAGGTGATCATTCAATGGTTCCTATAGTCGCGTCTCCGAAGATGTCTGACCATACCTCCATTCAAGCTAACCTAGCCAAACAAGTGGCTAAACTCTCCACCAACATGGATACCGTGCGAGGGTGTGAAGATTGGTGAAGACTTGCGCGGTATAGATGATAAGGAGATCAATGTCAACAAGCTGGATTATTGGATCAACCAGCTTGAGACCTACTTTGACCTGCGAGGGTTCAGTAGTGCTCAAAATGTGAAATTTGCACCTTCGAAGATAAAGGACCACGCCAAGACATAGTGGAAGGCCCTTGTTGCCAGTGGTGAAGCTGACGACCTTGTGTGGGGTTAGTTCAAATGACTTCTACGACAAGAATTCTACCCGATGGCTTATTGTTGGCACAGATTCTATCAGCGCCGCAACCAGCCCATCCAGGATTATACGACGGAATTTTGGAGACAAGAAATGATCATTGGCATCTCGCTCTCTGATCCTTAGGTGTTCTGAAAATACACGTCTGGACTTCAAAAATCGATTAGTGCTGAGTTAAGCTTGTTCGGCGTCCAGGACATCACGACCGCAAGCACGACTACTATGGCGATCGAGAAGAAAAATAAATCCCACAACGACAAGGACAAGAAAGAGAATTTGACCTTGTCCAAAGGAAAGTTGAGTTCGAAGAAGAGTACTCCAAAATCCGGTACAAGCATCTCGTGTGAACATTGTCATGTTGCTGGGCACACAAAGGATAAGTGCTATAAGCTCCATCCTGAACTTCGACCAAAGAGAAACAGATCAAGGTAAAGAACAGCTAGAGCTACTACGGCTACACCCAAAGGAGTTGTCCGACCAAATTCGTTTGATGAGGCGGATACGACCTTGTCTCTGATGGCAATGCCAAAGGAGAAAGGTTCAGATTCACCTGACGACCGTCACTCAATGGAGGATTTGTTCACTATCAATATCTAGGTGAAGCACGAAGTGGTCGCAGCTGATATGAACACGGCGGTGAAGGACGCATTCACGGAGAGTGGCCCGATCTTCACAATGTAGAGCCTGGATAACTAGTATCTGAAGATACCTGGATAGTTGGTATGACCTGACAAAACGAGATAGCGAACCACTTGCTAAGCAAGGACCTGCGTATCAATGAATTCGCCCAACCACACTCTGAATTACATATCCACACAGTCACGTACAGAGTTGACACATAGATAGGGTGATCACGAAGATCGTTCAAGCAATTCCAAAGGAAATCACTAGGACAAAGGATGAAGAGATTCAACTCTCAACTAAAACTAAGGCTTCAATCTGAAATTCCAATATCAATGTCTTGTATCTTGTATCTTGTATATTAAAAACTATGACCACGCCTCTCTTTTATAGAGGGTGGTATTTACAAAAGATAGAAGACTTAAACTAGAATTCTAATCTGAATCTAATTCAAAACGAAATAAAAATCCTAACAAACTATAAAAGATAAAAAAAGTCCGGAATCAATATTCTCGGAGTCGGATTCGGATTTTGACTAGACTTTATCCTTCCATGTAGTCGTTACTCATTTAGGTCTCCTAGTTGCATATGATGTCAGAATTTAATGATTCATGATGCGTTGGAAAGCTTGTTTGAATACCTTTCCAACATGTACTCACATGACTAAATTGGACAGCTATGCTGAGAATAATGCTTGATCAAATTTGAACTCTCACTTGGTCAGAAGAGTGCATGCCGAGCAAAATCTTTTGAATGTAGCTGTTGCAATTCTTGATGGAATTGAGTGATCTTGGGCTTGTTAGAAAGCTTAGGAAATTCTCTTTCCACTCAATAGGTGTACGATCAGATTTGATGAAGTTCTTTGGCCCATACGTGGCTATATCCTTCCTATTATGTTCTCCCTCTTTATATGTAATCAATGTTAAACAAGAGCTATTAGGTAGCAATATATTCTCATCATAATTTAATTCTTTAAGGAACAAAGTCACCTGTTAATGTAGTTTTTTGGCCTTTGCTCGAGTCATTGATTTTTTATATTCCTCGGGTCGAGCTCTAGTTTTACTTGTGCTAGAGATGTCCACATCATTCTCCCCCTTTTGAAAAGGACTCATCCTCGAGTCTGACAGGGTATAACCAAAGAATAGAGAAAGGTCTGAAACGTTTTAATGTAGCACTAACTCCATATTCCCCTGGTAGCTCTATCTTGTAAGCATTTTCATTAATCTACTGCTTTAGTCGTTCTGGCACAGGCAAAGGCAACAAATCAACAGGTGCAATCAGTTCAAAGCCATAAACAATTTCAAAAGGACACATATTAGTGGTCGAATGTAGCGCCCTATTGTATGTAAAATCCATGTGCGGCAAACAATCTTCCCACTCTTTGAAGTTCTTTTTTATCACCATCCTCAGCATGGTCGGCAATGTACGATTGACGACCTCAGTCTACCTTTGTATTTCTTTAGTCTCTTCAGGGTTGGTGCGGTATGGTGGTCGGTTTGGCAGTGCTGCTCCAGGTGTTAGATCAATTTGATGCAGTGCTGCTCCAGGTGTTAGATCAATTTGATGCTCGATTTCTCATAAAAGTAGAAATCCGGATGGTACATCTGTTGGAAATATGTTGTTATAAACCTGCAAAACAGCGGTAGCAACAATAGGAAGAGTGGGTAAGTCATTAGTAGAAATCAAGGATTCTTTGTAAAAGAGTATAAAACAATCCAGCAATAGGTTGATCACAACTCTCAAATCTGATTTTGTAGCTATTAAAGCTAAGCTACCTTTCTCTGTTTTCTTTTGCTAACTCATATTTGGTTTGTGGCTCTCTCTCACCGATATGTGGCACTAACTCATATGTTCACTCACACGATCAACTTACTGTCAGAAAGTTTTTGCATCTCTTCCGATATGATTTGCTCAGGAGTCATAGGAACAAGAGTGATGTCCTTGCCCTTGAACTTGAAGAAATATTTGTTAGTCCAACCACAATGCTGTGAATCGCGATCATATTGCCATGGTCATCCCAATAGAAAGTGGAAAACTTGCATAGGAACCACATCACACATGACATCATCAGTATACCCCTTAATGGTAAACTAAATCTTCACTATGGAGGTAATTCTGATCACACCACAAGAGTTAAGCCAACTAATGCGGTATGGATGAGGATGTTTGAGCACTGTAAGTCCAAGTTTCTCCACCATCTCCTTACTAGCAAGATTATGACAACTACCTCCATCAGTGAAGAGCTTGCATACCTTGTCTTGGACCTTACATAGAGTTCGAAAAATATTATGTCGCTGTCCGCATTTAGCTTCCATCATTTGAACATTGAGCACAGTCTTGACCACAAGAGTTTGACCTTGCTCGAAAGAAAAACCTCCTTCTGCTTCAACTTCTACTGTAGCGTCTTCGATAATGCCTTCGTCACTTTGTGAATCATATTCTCCATCTTCTTGCACAATCATAGCTCGCTGGTTAGGACACTGAGATGCTACATGTCCTCGCCCTTAGCATTTAAAGTATATAATTTGGCTTGAGCAAGTAGAAGAACCAACAGATGAGGTGCTGGTTGTAGGCTTCTTCTCAGTGGTCGAAGCATTGTTTTTGGTCAAAGAAGTGTGGATGACGGATTGGACTTGTTCAAAGAATTGTTATTTGGTCGATCCGTTAGAGGAGTCAGGTTTGAAGCATTATTGCTCAATTGACGCCACGTAGAAGTATTGGCTGCCCGCGAATACATCTTGTCTTCAGCTAATTGTCGTTCTGCCTTTCTTGATAGATGGACAAGTTGCTTGAGATCCTGGTACTACTAATAATTGACAATCCTTTGGACGTCTCTATTCAAGCCATTATAAAACCGAGCAATGGACTGGTTAGGTGTCTCTCTAACATCACATCTCCTCAGAAGAATCTCCATCTCCTGGTGGTATTCATCAACACTTCACAGACCTTGTTTAAGACCTTGCAGCTTGATGAACAAGTCCCGAGTGTAATAAGATGGTACAAACCTCCTTTTCATGACATTCTTCATCTCAACCCATGTAGCAATTCGAGGTCAATTTGCTTGTCTCCTTAACTCATGATATTGATGCCACCAAATCAACGCATAACCTTCAAACTTGGATGAAGCAGAAGCTACCTTTTATTGTTCACTGTCATTGCACATGAGAAGAAGTTTATCCATCTTTAGCTCCCAATCAAGATAGACTTCCGGATCCAATGAACCATTAAACTTAGGAATGGTGTACTTGATCTTTGCAAGTCTTCTGCCATCATGGTCGTGATGACGATCTCCGCCTTGATGTCAATTATGAGCATGGTACCCTGGTCGATAATCGGCATTCGCATGTGGTGGCTACCAATCACCATAATAATAGTTGTTTCCTTCAAGGTGGTTGTTGTACTAGAAGTTGTTAGTATAGTAGTCACCACCTCCACCGTGTCGCCCTTCTTGCTGCCCTCGGCCAGTGTCCAGATAAACATGGACAGAACTATGACCAGCTTGGTTGCCTCCTCCTCGCCCCCCATGCCGACTGAATTGGGGTGGTCGAAAAGCATGACCATGACCAGTTTGACGTGGTTGAATAGTTTGAGAACCGCGACGATTTTGGCCTTCTACTGACCGTACATCTTCCATATTTCCTTCTTGTTATGTAGCACGTACATTTTTCCCCTGATGTTGAGCCTCCGGGTTTATGACTGCAACTTGGAGTTTTTGTAGTTCATCAACAACTGAATCAAATCGTCCCTCGACAAATGTTCAGAGTGCAGCATGTTCAGCTCAAGTGACATAAGTATCTGGATTGATTGATAAAGTAGATGATCTGTTTCCTGCCATCGGTTAATGTAGAAAAAGACAAAATATATGGAATAGGAAATATATGTGGAATCAGTCAATCTCACCTACTCTTACCAATCCAAAGTTCTTATGCTTTCCTGGGGAATGCTCAGCACGTTCGAAGAATAACCAGTGGGGCTTATCAGAGACTGATGTGGCGAATTCACAATGAGGTCTTTATGTTAACAAGTGGATTTATCTGTGGAGCTAGGTTAGGTTACAAACGATATAATCTTTAACATAGCAATGCAAAATCGAATAACAATCCGATGGTATGGCAATCCTAAGTTGCTGATCACAAGAGAGATGGTATGCCAAAGGTAAATCAACAATTGTACTACTTAGAGAAGTTTTTTTTATATCAGATGATATTTGACTCAAAGGATAGTCGATGATGATCAAGATGTATATATCTTTTTTTTTTTTTGACTCTTCAAAAATTAAACGAAAAGCTCAGACTTGAGGCACCAAGAATGACCTGACCAGCAACAAGAACTAAATCACGGATTAAAAACTCGATAAAGCAAACTAAATTAACAGATTAAAATATGAAGTTTGGTGATATATTTTTGTTGGAAATTTTCTAGACTCTAGTACTGAAAAACCAAAACCATAATCAACAAAAATAAAGAAAAGATTCTACTGTGGAAACTGAAGCTCTGATACCAACTGATATAAACAAGCCGGTGAAGGACGCATTCACGGAGGGTGGCCCGATCTTCACGACGTAGAACCTAGATAACTAGTATATGAAGATACCTGGATAACTAGCATGACCTCACGAAACAAGTAGCCAACCACTTGCAGAGCAAGGACCTGCGTATCAATGAATTCACCCAACCATACTCTGAATTACCTATCCACATGGCCACACACGTAGTTGTGCACAGATAGGGTGATCACGAAGATCGTTCAAGCAATTCCAAAGCAAATCACAAGAACAAAGGATAAAGAGATTCAACTCTCAACTAAAACTAAGGCTTCATTCTAAACTTTCAATATCAATGTCTTGTATCTTGTATCTTGTATGTTAAAAACTATGACCATGGCTCTCTTTTATAGAGAGTGGT
This sequence comes from Pharus latifolius, assembly GCA_019359835.1. Lineage (NCBI taxonomy): Eukaryota > Viridiplantae > Streptophyta > Magnoliopsida > Poales > Poaceae > Pharus > Pharus latifolius. The sequence continues at coordinate 27,439,824 of CM033330.1, read as the reverse complement.
ATTTACAGAAGATAGAAGACTTAAACTAGAATTCTAATCTGAATCTAATTCAAAATGGAATAAATATCCTCACAAACTATAAAAGATAAAAGAAGTCCAGAATCAATATTCTCGGAGTCGGATTCGGATTCGGACTAGACTTTATCCTTCCATGAAGTTGTTACTCTTTTGGGTCCCCTGGTTGCATACGATGTCAGAATTTAATGATTCATGATGCGTTAGAAAGTTTGTTTGAATACCTTTCCAACATGTACTCACATGACCAAATTGGACAGCTGTGCTGAGAATGGTGTTTGGACAAAGTTGGACTCTCGCTTGGTCAGTAGACTGCATGGCGAACAAAATTCTTTTGGTTGTAGCGGTTGCAATTCTTGATGGAATCAAGTGATCTTGGGCTTGTTGAAAGCTTCAAAAATCCTCTTTCCACTCAGTAGATGTACGACTAGATTTGATGAAGTTCTTTGGCCCATATGTGGCTATGTCCTTCCTGTTATGCTCTCCCTCTTTATATATAAGCAATGTTAAACAAGAGTTATTAGGTAGCAGCATATTCTCATCATAATTTAATTCTGTAAGGAACAAAGTCATCTATTGATGTAGTTGTCTGGTCTTTTCTCGAGTGATTGGTCCTTTATATTCCTTGGGGCGAGCTCTAGTGCTACTTGTGCTACAGATATCCTGATCAGCAGCAATATTTGATCCCGGAATTCAGAAGAATTTGGTTTCCGCTGGGCTGGTTCGTTGACTTTGTTTGAAGACAACCACACACCCACGATTGTATCCACTGGGCTGGTTTACATCAGACATAAAGCAACATATCACTAGTCAGTGTGTGTTGAAGTTTACGATATCTGCTCGATATGTTGATGACGTTCAATGCGATGTTGCACTATCGATATTTGTCAGGTGATCCTTGGGAGTCTGTATTTGTATGATCGTGATGCCCACTTCCATCGCATTCTTCTTGCATTTGCATCAAATTTTAACATCAAATTATTTCAAATGGATATGAAAAGTGCATTTTTAAATGGAAAAATATCCGAATTAGTGTTTGTGGAACAACCTCCCGGTTTTGAAGATTCAAATTTTCCAAATCATGTATACAAGCTCTCTATGGCTCTTTATGGACTTAAACAAGCTCCTCGAGCTTGGTATGAACACCTTAGAGACTTTCTCATATCAAAAGGTTTTAAAATTGGGAAGGTAGATACAACCTTATTTACAAAAGTAGTTGAGAAAGATCTTTTTGTGTGTCAAATATACGTTGATGATATCATATTTGGGTCTACTAATGAATCTTTTTGTCATGAGTTTGGAGAAATGATGTCCGGGGAATTTGAGATGTCAATGATTGGAGAGCTAAGCTTCTTCCTTGGACTTCAAATCAAGCAACTCAAGAATGGAACGTTCGTGAGTCAAACCAAGTATGTGAAGGACTTTCTCAAGCGCTTTGGGATGGAAGATGCTACAGCCATCAAAACCCTCATGGCCACTAATGGACAACTCGATATGGACAATGACAAAAAAGAGGTTGATTCTAAACTTTATCGATCTATGATTGGTAGCCTACTCTATATTACTGCATCTAGGCTCGACATCATGTTCAGTGTTTGCTTATGTGCTAGATTTCAACCATCTCCTAAGGAATGTCATTTGATTGCTATTAAAAGAATCCTTAGGTACTTGAAATGCTATCCCAATATAGGACTTTGGTACCCTAAAGATGCAAGCTTTAAATTAATTGGTTACTTAGATTCAGATTATGCAGGGTGCAAAATTGATAGAAAAAGCACATCTGGTAGTTGTCAACTTTTGGGGAGATCACTAGTCTCTTGGTCATCTAAGAAAAAAAATTCGGTACCTCTCTCCACTGCCGAAACAGAATATGTTTCAGTAGGTAGTTGTTGTTCTCAAATTTTATGGATGAAGCAAACCCTTTTGGATGATGGAATTTCTTTTGACAAAGTGTCACTCTTGTGTGATAATGAAAGTGCCATAAAGATTGCAAACAATCTGGTTAAACATTCTAGAACAAAGCATATTGATGCTAGGCACCATTTTATAAGAGATCATGTGGAAAAAGGGGACATAGATGTGAATTATATAAGAACTGACTTGCAGCTAGCAGACATCTTCACCAAACCTTTAGATGAGCCTAGATTTTGCTTTCTAAGAAGTGAATTGAATATTATTGATATATCAAATGTAAGTTAAATGTCTGCTTTGATGTCCTCCCTCCTTTTTGTGCTTGATGTCAAAGGGGGAGAGATTAGGGAGAGATTCTTGTATGACATTATTGATAGTTTATGTGCTCATTGTTTATTCATTGTGGACTCTCAAATGACTCCTATGTGTATTTATATATGCATGCATTCAGGGGGAGTTCTTGCATATCTAATGCCTATGCATACACTAAGGGAGAGTCATTATTAAATTTTATTCATTTAAACACTTGTTGTCATCAACCATCAAAAAGGGGGAGATTGTTGCTTCTAGGCCCTTAATCTTGATTTTGATGATAAATGACAACAAGTGTCTTGGACTAATCTATTTGCTTTGAGTATAATAAATAAGACACGATCATGGTTTGCTGCTTCTAGCTCTCATGTCGCATTTTCTGCATTTGTTGCCTCTTTTGAACCCCATGATGTCACCCATGCACTAACAGACACAAGTTGGATTAATGCCATGCATGAGGAGTTGCACAATTTTGAACACAACAAAGTTTGGATGCTTGTTGAACCCCTGGTCGGTCATAATGTTATTGGGACTAAGTGGGTGTTCAAAAACAAGCAAGATGAGCACCGCCCTGTGGTCTGTATCAAGGCTCGCCTAGTCGCTCAAGAGTTTTCTCAAGTTGAGGGTCTTGATTTTGATGAAACTTTTGCTCTGGTTGCTAGACTTGAGTCGATTCGCATTTTATTGGCATTTGCTGCTTCTAAACATCATAAACTTTTTCAAATGAATGTCAAAAATGCGCTTTTTAATGGTTTTATCAATGAAGAAGTCTAAGTAAAGCAACGACCTAGCTTTGACAATCCAAACTTTCCAAATCATGTTTTCAAACTTTCAAAGGCTTTATACAGTCTCAAGCAAGCTCCCTATGCTTGGTATGATCGTTTGAAGTCATTTTTGTTGGAAAAAGAATTTCAAATGGGCAAAATTGATAAAACCCTTTCCATCCTCAGGCATGGTAATGATTTTCTTCTCGTACAAGCTTCTGTGGATGATATCACTTTTGGAGGTTCATCTCACTCTCTTGTTTTGAGTTTTTCTGAGATTTTGAGTAGGGAGTTTGAGATGAGCATGATGGGCTAGTTAACTACTTCCTTGGGCTTCAAATCAAGCAAACAAAGTAAGGAACTTTTGTGCACCAGGTGAAGTACACTTGGGACCTCCTCAAGCACTTCAAAATGGAGGATTGCAAGCCGATTACAACCCCAATGGGTACAATGGTTGTGCTTGATCCTGATTTAGATGGAGAGCCCATAGATGATCGAGTGTACTGGAGCATGATCGGCTTCCTTCTCTATCTTACGGCTTCACGCCCAAACATTCAATTTGCCGTGTGCTTGTGTGCACACTTCCAGGCATCCCCACGTGCATCTCACCGCCAAGCAGTAAAGAGGATCTTCAGGTACCTGCATCACACTCTCGACTTTGGTCTTTGTATTCCTGTTCCTCTACACTAGATGTTAGGGGTTTCTCTGATTCTGATTTTTCCAGGTGCCAGGTAGATAGGAAAAGTACTTAGGGCACTTGTCACTTCCTAAGCACTTCACTTGTCTCATAGTCATCTAGGAAGCAAAATTGTGTAGCTTAGTCCACAGCAGAGGCTGAATATATAGCAACTAGTAGTTGTTGTGCACATGCACTTTGGATGATCTCTACTATGTATGATTATGGTCTAAAAATTGAGAATGTACCTCTGTTTTGTGATAACACTTGTGCCATAAATATTGCTAAAAATCTTATCCAACACAGTCGCACTAAGCACATAGATGTGAGGTATCATTTCCTTAGAGGTCATGTAGAGAAGGGTGACATTGCATTACACTTTGTCAATTCTGAACACCAGTTAGCTGATATCTTTACTAAACCTCTTGATGCTTCTAGATTCGCTCACATGAGATCTGAACTTGGCATCATTCATCCATTTGGGTTGAGTTGAGGGGGAGGTTGTTGCATGTGTACATTTCTGCATTTGTACAATTCCTGTATTTACATGTTTCAAAATTCTGCAATTTTCTGAAGTTTTGAGTACTTTTTCTCTACATGCCTACTAGATTGTGCTTTGAGTGTTCAATATCCCACTTTTATGCATAGTTATCGTGTCCAAGATTTCTTGATAGTTTAGGCATGTGTTGAGCTTCGTATACTTGTTATTTATCTCTTCTAGCTAAATTATAGCAATTAGGGGCATTTGTGCGATAAGTTCTAGAAATCTGCATTTTCTTGTTTCAATTAAGCTAAAACTTCTCTTTGCACATGCCTTGCAACATGTAATTGAAATATGCAACTTTTGTTTTGATTCCTATGCTTTCATGTAGTCTTGTGCATTTATAGTCCAATTTTGAGCCTTTGAGTTAGTTGATTAAACCGGGCACTTGGATCGCAAATCTGCAGTGCTCACATTGTTGAAAGCTACTCATGTTTGGAAGGCTCAAAAATAGTCTTTTCTTAGCAAATAAGTGGTCTCAACCACATGCAATTTCAATAAGCGGCATTGAATACGCAATGAGCTGAAATAATCGCTCAAATGTGCATTTTAATCAAATTGATTTAAAGATTTTGGTTCCACTTTAGACTTGGAGCATAGGACACATTTTTGCATTGATCTCTAGTGTAAGTAATGCATTTCTCTCTCAACATGGTCTTTGTATGTGTCATTGTGGAAAATTAGCAATTTTAAACCTCAAAGTGTGCATTTCCCATGTGATTGCTTGGATTGCCCCGATTTTGCTTATTCTAGCTATTTAGTGATTTTTGCAAGAATGTCATAGTTCATTTCACTCATCTACTATCTTACTATCTCTAGTTGTGGTCACTTTGCATGGATTTAAGTTTATTGATGCTTCATTTCATGGTTTAAGAGCATATTTTGCAAAACTGCTGTTTTTTCGTTTTCACCAAAGCAACTTTCAAAAATCCAAAAACAGTGCTCGTACCCTTTTTAAACTTCATGCATAATCTAACGAGGAGGGCGCACTTCCTTGATGATTAATTTGATATAGGGGGAGAAAAAGAATGCATTGGTTGAGGGGGAGTTTTGCTTGTATCTATTTATTTCCTCACCTTTGTGCATCATCTTCATGGTCATGTGTATTTATCCTTCTTCTATATTTAGGACCATGTTTTTGGGCTTCATTTTCTACATTTAAAATTCAAATTAATTAAATTCAAAAATTATCAAATCACTCATCAAGGGGGAGATTGTAAACCCCATGTGATTGTCTAATCTAACTGATGTATATTTTGATAATGTTTTGAATGGTTTATGATACATCTGCTTGTGTTCGTTTATGTTGTTATTTTGTGTGAATAGTGCTATGTGTTGGGTTTGTTTGGTTTTTGTGCATGTTGTAGGTATACCGGAGTTATACTATACTTAATTCAAGGATGGGCCATCAGAGTAGAGCTCAGGCAGGATCCGGAGACTCGATTGGTCTGAGAAATGTCGGAGGTACTAGAGACTTGCGGGAACGCTAAACATGACTATTCCAATACCCATATGTGGCGGTGCACTAAGATTGTTGAAGTAGTTCGACCAGTCAAAGTGTGCAGGTTGCCGGTCGGGGTCCAGAACGGGAGAGACTTTCTAGCATGTGGCGAGCTATTCAACATCGAGGTGGATACGTGATGGCATTATGACAAGCACAAGTGGTCCTCATGATGCCCGAGGAATCACTAAGATGGTTTATGGACTCCGTGTGGAAGCTTATGCAAAAGGTTCTATTTGTGAGCTAATTTTTCACTAAACTAGACTCTTTCTCAGAAACGTGTTAACAAAAAAGTTGTAGATCTGGATGTTAGCTTTCCAACGGATGAAAGAACGTCAAAATCGGAGTTCGGATGATGAAGTTACGACTATTTTAGTGTCTGCTATTCAGAAAATGCTGTAATTCCGAAAATTGTAAATCTGAAAATTGTAAAAAGGATTGATTGAGAGTTCCACTACCTATTAGTTTAGTCCCACATTGGTTGTGGAGACTACTCTAAGTGGAGATTATATCTTCTATCTTTTTTGATTGTTTAAATTTTCATATATTCTTGTTTAAATACTCGTAATTGATTGTTTAAATATTCGCAATTGATTGTTTAAATACTCGCATTTGATTGTTTAAATACTTGCAATTGGTTATTTAAATACTTGCAGTTGATTGTTTCTTGTTTCTTTTTATTTCTCCTTTTTTGATGGAGATTTTTGGATATCAAGAGAGGTGGTGCTATGATTGGGGATAGCTATATTTGAGATATCTGAGTCCCCCTAGCATCTTCATATCTTCTCTTGTTTCTTTTGCTTGCTTCTTGGGAATTCATTTTGCAAAACTGATTCAACCCCCGCCCCCCCCCCCCCCCCCCTCTTAGTTTGCTATCCTGGTCTTTCAAAAGGTCATTATTTACATAATATAACCCACGCTTGAAAGCTTAGAGAACCCTCACTTGAGACTTACCATTTTTCGCCTTTAAGTTTCTTAGCCTCCAAGTTCTAAACTTTTTCCTTTCTTCTCCATTCTCATCTCAATGGCGTTCTAGACTTGCTTTCACCGCCGCACGTTTGACAATATGTTGGCCATGGAAAAGGAGGGATACCTCCCGTCAAGGTCGCTGATCCCATGGCGACTGCTAGCGATGAAGAAGAAAGTCCTGTCGTGCAACCAGGTGAACTAGTGCTCTTCGAGGATTTCTTGAGGTGCGGGTTTTGCTTGTCGGAGAGTGATTTCCTCTAGAGCGTCCTCACGCACTACAATCTGGAGTTGGTAAACCTCAACCCCAACTCCATTTTGAGTCTTGTCGTTTTTCAGCATTTGTGTGAAGCGTATGTTGGGGTTTTGCCCAGCATACCTCTCTTCTGCCAGTATTATTTCCTGGTGTGGTCGAAAGGCTCCAGTGTTCCTAGGTGTGTCTATTTCCGACTACGGGAGAAGAAGGACTACCCGCACTTTCTCCTCCGCGATTCCGCCCATGGATGGTATCAGTGGTGGTTTTACTACTTGGCTCTGGAAGGGAGCCATCTCTGGTTTGAAAATGGTCGACCAGAGAAGAGCGGGGAGAAGGATACCGCCCCTTCGCTCGACGACGAGCAGAAGAGGCAGGCCCAGGTAATCTGAAACCTAGTGAATGAGGGCCTCACCGCTCGCGACGTGATCTGGGACATTGTGAAGAACCGGATCAGCCCTTTGAAGAACAGGGAACACCCTGCCTTGGAGGTTAAGGCAATAGAATACGGCACCAAGGACTATCACCCGGGTAATTGCAACACCTTACTCATTGATATATCCTTTTCAATCTATTCTTCACTTTCTTGCACAGATTTTTGTTAGTCAATTTTTCTGTATTTTCTTTTTGACAGTGTTATGTGCTTCTAAGGTCGACTGGAGGACAAATTACCTCCTGAAGGCAATGCCAAAGTGCCAAGGCCATAGAGCATGGTCGGCAGCACTAACGAATTTGCATAGGCGTGTCGAAAGGTATTTCTCTTTCGGAAAACCTATGCATGGTTAATTTTAAGCAGAAGTTACCAAGGTGGTTCATCTTGGTTTGGATAGTTATTTGAGAGCTAGGCGGCTCAAAAAAGGTGAGCCAGCGATGATGTAGGACGCTCAAGTGGTTCTACATTGAAGAAACTAAAGAAGGCCCGTCTTGCGACCAAAGATTTGGCCAGAACTAGGGCCTTACAAATTCAGCCCATCACCGTTTCCGCAACGGTGAGGGCTACTACGATGGCAACCACAACATCAACTGTGGCGCCAAGTATCCCTGTGGCTACGACTTCTGTTGCGGCTACAAAAATTCCTGTGACTGAGGGAGCGACCGTAGCTGTGGGGCAACCAAGCCCTACGTGATCATGACTACAACTGACCCCTTGGTCGCGACCAACGGGTTGTTACGGTAAGAGTTCTCATCCCTCAATCTTTACCAAACATGACTAGGAATCATCTCATGGTCATGCAGGGAGAGGGAGCAATGTGGAAGAAGAACAAGGAACTTCTCTGTTTTCCGTGAGGAGGAGATCATCAACAGCTCCTGATGGGTCTTCTCCCATGGCTCTTTCTTCACTCCTGTCTCGACGAGGAGAAGGATCGTGTTCCCGAAACCTATTGGGACTCAACATCAAGTAAGTATTTGTTTCCTCTAACTGATTTATGTTACTTAGTTATGAATGGTTTAACAAACCTGGAACTGGATAATACAGGACTCCCTTGTCCACCGCAATGTCTACTCCGATGGTCACAGCTGAACCATCAGTGGTCGAGTTGGAGACGACCATCGTGGCGGAGTTGCCTACCACAAGTGAGGTAGCAGCAGAACCAGTGGCTGCAGAAGAAGCTACTATCACTACCGAAGCTGCACCTCTACAGGACACCGGAGAGGACTCTGCAACTATCATTAGCGAGGTGGTTCAAGACATTCAATCAACTAAACCCAACAATGATGAGGAAGCTGAGGTTGCAGATGTGACCATGACCATGCATGGGGACAAGTGAACAACTAGGAACTTCTATTCCCCCTCTGGTCAAAGAAACTGTGCCTCTCTCTTATGAAGAACAAGGAGAGGGGAGGACAGAAGAGACGGCGGTCCAGCCCGTCAAAGTCCAGCGCACCGCCCCAGTCTTGAACCTCCAATCCCAATTTTTGGATAAAGTTGGGCAGGTGCGGGACAACTTGGCCTCTACTAGCCAAGTTGCTGGACTCGGGGACGTCCCCAAAAAATACCTTGAGGAGTTTTTGGAGGTAAGTAAAGAATCTTTACCTCACAATGTCATGTGTTTCCTTGAGGATTTTCTCAAAACACTTCTCTTTCGGTTCTATTCAAAGCTCTGCTCACAGCGCAGCCACGTTAGGTCTACTTGTGGAGTAGCTCAAGGTCGTACAGGCTGAGTGCGATGAATTAAAGCAGTAAGTATTTTGCTTTAAACTCAACCCCTTATGAACTTGAATAATAACTTCTATTGTCGCAGGAAAAACTCTGCTTTAGTAGAGGAGGTCGCCAATGATCAATCTTCTTTAGAAAAAGAATTGGTTGAAGCCCAGAGGATTAGCAGCGAAAGGCTCACTGAAACTCTAGTGCTTGGGGCTAGACTAAAGGACACCAAGGAACAAGTGGCGACCTTGGAGCAGAAGGCTATGTTAGCCGACTCCCTCCAAGGAAAAGTTGAGTGCCTTCAGATGGTTTGCCATCAATTGCAGATCAAGATCACTGGTAAGTTCATTCTAGCAGAAAATTTCATTGCCTTTATGAACTTTAGAAATTTTATGAACTTAATCAAGTTCATTTCTTCATCTGCTCAGACCAAAGAGGAGAAAAATAAGCTGATTGAGGTGAAGAGACATTTCGAATAGAAGTATATCGAGTGTGGAATTGACCTCGATACACTTCAAAATGTTGTTAGCCCCTACCAAATAGCGGCAGAGAAGGCCAGAGAGACCGCCAAGCTCGCCCTTAGTGAAAAGGGGGCCTTGCAAGAAATCATCAAGAGCTACTATCTCGCGGAGAAAGATACCTTCACAAAGCTGCGGGAGGTCGTGGACTCACTAAAGGCAGACATTATCAATCCTAAGAAGGATGATTCTTCCCTTGGTGAGTCCAGCAAGTTGGTCGTGGCTCAAGCTGATATCTTGGTCACGAGCATCCCTGACATTGCAAGGAGGCACAAAGAGGCACTCAAGAACGATGTCGCAACTATAGCCTCTACCATCCTCTACAAACATAAACTTCGCCATGGCCCGAATTTAGATCTGAACCCAATGGCGGAGCAAGCTACCTTCGACCGGCAAGACCAACTAAATGTGACCATGGCCGAGGTCAAGCCTTTGATAGAGAAACTATTAGGTGACCTCAGCCTTTCTTAATGTATCTTTGTAATTTTGGTAATAATGAATAGAAATGAAAAAACATTTACCTTGTTATCAGCCTTTGTTTTATTCCTTGCAAATACATTGTGAATGATTAGCAGAAAATTGAATGATTAGATTAGAAATGCAAAATACTTAGTTTTCTGACCCAATACTATAGCCATATTCCCCTAGCCCCCTCCTGCGACCCTCTTGGCCTAAGTAGACCAGAACTTAAATGATCAGAGCATGCTAGTAAGTCTCTTATGCGGTAAGATCCGACTTAGAAAAAGAGTTCTTAACTAGATGCTATCATGAGGTAACAACGATAACCGACTTAGTGCAAATGCGTATGTTTTCTGCAAACTGACAGCTACTCGAATGATCAAAACATTCTAGTAAGTCCCTTAAGCAATTTATAATGGAAATAAAAAGAACTTACACATAGAATTTATGCAACTGGTCTATGTTCCAGGCGTTTGACAATATTCTTCCGTCTTCCATAGCTAATCGTGTCGACCCTAGTCGCGGCATAGTGACCACAGTAAGGGGACCTTCCCACTAAGGGGAGAATTTATTGCGACCTAACTGATTTTGGATTTTTCTTAAAACCAAGTCCCCCACATTTAGCGTACATTTTTGAGAGGGACGTTTAACGTACGTTGTCGCACCCTTTTATTATGATATTTTGATCAAATTAAGACCTAGACCAAGTTTTGGACTAGATTTGCTTTGATACCAACTTGATCTGATTTTGGTATAGACCAAGTTTTGGCTATACTCGATCAGATGCTAATATGCGAAATACGGGATTTTACTCGGAATTACTAAAACCCATGTTGATCGAAAACAAAGTTCAAAGATAGCACAACTCCTTATTGAAAAGAGGGATCTTGTACACGTCAAACGTTAGTACACACTTGCCTACATCAATCAATGAACTATAAGCTCAATGCCTATGTGTTAGATAACTCGATAATCTAAAATACAACTATTACAAAGTATTTATAGTCTAATCATATAAATATGTATCAGACTCAATAACCGATTAACCTAAATGTATTAGACTCATACACCTAACTAAACCTAATCAAATAGGACTACTAACCGAATCGGATGACCACCTAGAGTTCGAATCGCATTCGACCTGCTAACGTGTTCGACCTAAAGGACCTGAAGATCCTCCCAGATCATGAATCCCCTGTTGAGAAGGTGTCAACCCTCGTTGGTGACCACTTGATCAAAACTAGAGATGTGGAAATTGAGATTGACCATCTTCTCAGGCATACCACTTTGCCGCACGTGCTCGTTGAGCTTTCCATCCAATTCGACAAGACTCTTGTGTGCCACTGCGGGTGATCATCACCTTTTTCTCCAAGATCACGTCATCAAGTAGAGGTTCTTCTCATTGATAGACCAAGTCTTCAACACATGGAACTATGGTATCAGGTTTATCATCCATCATAGAGGGCTCAAAGAGTTTGAGGTGCTCAACATTGACAACCGAGTAAATATCCATATATGGAGGTAACTCGAGCTGACAAGCATTAGTACCAATCTTCCCCAAAATCCAAAAAGGACCATAATGATTTGGTTCAAGCGTTTTACCTTCACCTTTAAGTCTCTCTCCTTACTCAGATGTAGCCATACCATATCACCTTCATGGAATTGAGCATCAACTCGGTGCCGATCATGTCGCACCTTGTACTTCAGTTGAGCTTTGAGCAAGCTCTATTCAACCTCACCATGGAGACGTTGAATACCTTCCAGGAACTTTTGTGCTCGATCGTGATTAGATTCTTCCTTACTGTTATCCACTGAGGTAGGGATCACAAACTCCATGTCGAATGGACTCTGTGGTACAAATCCCAAACATACCTCAAAAGGCGACTTTCTAGTCGAACCATGCACTCCTCGATCAAAAGCAAACTGTAGGTACAGTATGCTTTCATCCCATGTCTTCAGATGCTTAGAGTTAAAGCCTCTCAAGAGATGAACGACTATTCGATTTACCACCTCTGTTTGACCATCAGTTTGAGGATGAAAAGCACTACTCCTCTTCAGCTTTATATCCATCATTGTCCAAAGCGATCACCAAAAGTGACTAAAGAATCAGGTATCATGATCAGACACAATGGAATGTGGTAGTCCAAAATGTGTCCAAACGTGTTGAAAGAATACCCGAGCCGCTTCTCCTGTGAAAGTTTTTCGACAAGGTATGATAATTATCATTTTGGAGAACCGATCAACGACCACAAAGAAATAGTCGTTGCCACGTCGGGTCTTAGGCAATCCTCCCAAGAAATCCATGGATATGCTTTCCCACGGTCGTGATGGAACTGGCAAAGGAGTGTACAAACCCAATTTTCAGTTTACCGGTTTCGAGATGCTGTAGAGACTGTATCCACGAACAAAACTAGCCACATCCTGCTGCATTCGTGGCCAGAACACATGTCGATGAAGATTTTGTAAAGTCTTCATAACCCCAAAGTGACCATCAACCTTCGATGTATGCTCTTCTTGCAGCCATTGAACTCGAGGTGCTCCACGAGGTATACAAAGTAATTTGCCCTTGTACAAGAGTCCTTCTCGCCAAAAAAACTATTTAGGTTTCCCTGTTTTGAGCTCAACCAGTGCTGATTGAAAATCAGGATCTTCACTGTACATTGTGGCATAGTCATCATGACATGAGGGCTCGATCTGCATGAACGCTGATAAGCAGAGGATCATAACTGGTGGTTGTGACAACATGTCAGCCAATTTATTGTGTACGCCCTTCTTGTACTTAAGCACCAGATTAAACTGCTACAGATATGACATCCACTTCATATGTCAAGCTTGTTGTAGCTTCGATTGAGTTCGCAAATATTGCAATGGTTGGTGGTCTATGTGGACAACACTCTCTTTACCCAAAAGGCAACACCGCCAATGTTTTACGGTCTAATGCAGTGTACACAACTCCTTGTCGTAGGTCGGATAGTTCTTCTGAGCTCCCTTGAATAACTCAGAGTGATATGCTACTGGTCGACCTTCTTGCATGAGCACTGGGCCCATTGCATAACCTGAGTCATCGGTTTCTTGCTCAAATGGCTTCTGCAGATTTGGCAAAACTAAAACGGGGGCTTCACTGATCTTCTTCTTCAGCAAGAGAAATGTGTCCACATGTTTACCTGTCCACTCGAACTTCTGGTCGATCCTGGTTAATGCATGCAATGGAGAAGCCACTATCAAGAAGTGTCATATGAACTTCCAAAGGGCATGCTCCCACAAAACTACACACTTCCGTAACGGTTCACGGTCGAGGCCACTCTCGAATCACTATCACCTTATCAGGGTCAATCTGCATTGTACCCCTGCCAACCATGAATCCCAGGTAAAGTAGAGTTTGCTAGTAGAATTCGCACTTCTTATGGTTGAGGCGAAGTTGATGTTGCTGAAGCTGTTCGAACACCTATTTCACATAAACTAGGTGCTCGTCCCATAAACTACTATAGACCAATATGTTGTCGAGATAAACGATCACAAAGTCACCGATGAACTATCGCAATACGTCATTCATGAGACACATGAAAGTAGCCGGGGCATTGCAGAGGCCAAACGGCATGACCAGCCATTCGAACAGACCTTGTCGCATTTTGAACGCGGTTTTCCAAGTATTCTCTTCTCGGATGACTTGATGATACCCTGATTTTAGATCCAATTTCAAGAAGACTGCAGCATGCTTCAATTGGTCTAGCAAGTCATCAATACGAGTAAGGGGGTATTGGTTCTTGATGGTGATCTTGTTTGGTGCTCGGTAGTCGATGCACATATGCCAAGTCTCATCTTTCTTTGGTACTAACACCACAGGAGATCCACAAGGTGAACTACTTGGTCAAATGAAACCATCATTCAACAACTCACCAAGTTGTCTTTTTATCTCTTTGTTCTCCAATATCGAGTTGCGATACACACTCAGCTTGGGAAGTGTCACATCAGACGCGAGCTGAATTTTGTGCTTGACTGGACGTTTTGGCGGGCGAGCCTGGGTACTTTCGAATAGATCACTGTATTTCTCCAGCAGTCCCGACAAACAACCAGAATCGTCTTGGCACACCAACGACAGCACTGCTCAAGTACTATCACTTTGACCAACTGGTCGAATCATAACAAGCACGTATTAGTGACATGCATTGATGATTCTTTTGGCCTGATTTGCAGTAATCAAGTTCAAAGTGTTGACGTGGATGTCTCTACCGATCACAAACTTAACTCCATCTTTAGTGAGCTCGTACTCTTGCACTCGTCTATGGAAGTTGGCGTCACGATCATACAGATATGAACTCCCAAGGATCACCTGACAAATATCAATAGGAACAACGTTGCATTGAACCTTGTTGATATATCGAGTAGAGATCTCAAATTTGAACACATACTGACTCGTGATCTGTTGGCTCACGTCGAATGTAAACCAACCCAGTGGATACGGTCACGGCTGTGTGGTTGTCTTCAAACCAAGTCATTGAACCAGTCCAGATATGTATTTTCTGAAAACTTGGGGATCAGAGAGTGAGATCCCAACGACCATTGCTTATCTCCGAAACTCCGTCGTATAATCCTGGACGAACTGATCACGTCGTTGGTACAATCTATGCCAACGATTCCATCTCTCCTCAAGATAACCCATCAGGTAAAATTCTTGTCATAGGAGCCGTTTGAACTGACCCTACACGAGGTCGTCAGCTTCACCACTGGCGACAAGGGCCTTCCACCATGTCTTGGCATGGTCCTTCATCTTCAAAGGTGCGAACTTCACCTTTTGAGCGCTACTGAACCCTCGTAGGTCAAAGTAGGTCCCAAGTTGATCAATCTATGAGCCCAGCTTCTTGGCACCGATCATCCCATCGCATATGGGTATGTCAACCTTAGCTTCAACCTTGAAAGATCCAACAGCTAAGCAGGTGTTGGCGAGGCCATCGGCCTTGTGGTCACCTTTGTCTTCATCTTCGTCTAGCCTGCGCAAGTCTTCACCAATCTTCACGCCCTTAACCTTGCCTTTTGAAGCATCAACTTCAGAAACTACAGCCATGGCCTACTGCTTATTCCAAGCAAGCACGGTATCCATGTCGGTGGAGAGCATGGCCACTTGTTCAGCTAGGTTAGCTTGAACGGAGATATCATCTGACATCTTTGGAGACATGACTATTATAACACCCTGGTTTTGGGGTGAAAATTTCCTTTTTATAAAAAATCATGCATGCATGTATCTTGGTAGTAGTAGCCAAATCTTTCAGCTTAAACCAAATCATATCCCCAAAAATCTCAAAATCTATCCTGTAGGTCCAATTCAAGATTAGATTACTCAGATATGACCTACTATTTATCCTAAGTATAAAAGCCTCCAGAAGCCAGATCAAATTCGATCCCTAACTCCCAGATCTATCAACCTCTTATTGTTTTCGAAAACGGAAATATTATATTATCCTAAATACCCTAAGTTTCAGAATTCAGATTTAACCAAATCCTGACCTAATCCAGACAAGATTATTCTTGGATTATGATCATGGGTATGCCAATACCTTAATCCAAAAAGTTGGCAGCCAGATTGCCCCATCTAAGCCCTTTTCGCAAATCAGTCCAGATTGTATCGCGGATTAGTCCTTTTCTGATTTTCCAGGAGCCCGAAAAGGCCAAAAGTCGCAAACCAGCTCCAAATCTCAATCTGATTCAGGGAACACCTCCCAAATGCTATTCAATACAAAATGTCCTTTTGTCGGAACATCAAAATCTCACACTAAGTCTCAGAATTCTGGTTTTGACAAAACCTAGATTTGAATTACCCTAAATTACCCTGTTTTCATTTTATCAATTCTTTGCTGAATAAAGTTTGCCAGAGATTTGAAGTCGAAATCAGTCCCAACCATCCAAATCTCAGAATTCACAGATCAGTCCAAAATCAAAATCAGCAAATTGCAATCAGGTCCAGCTAACTGTTTTCGACCAGCCGCCTTCGACCAGAGCTGTGCCGTTCGACCACGACTAGGTGTGCCCGTCGCCGTGTTTCTCGTCACCAGTGAAGTCCAGCCCGTCGCCAGCACTTGTTTCCGTTGGAGGTGCCTGCCCGACACGCGTCCTCGCCGGAGCAGCCACCGTGGCAGAGCATCACCACCAGCGCCGCCTATCTTCACCGCACACTCACGGCATCGCCAACAGCAGCAGCAACAACAGGAGTTTTGCGCCACGTTGCAGCCATGCCAGCAGAAGCAGTTACCTCGCCGTCGCACCAGCTAGAGAAAGTTACACGCCAGCTAGAAAAGCCGAAGAAATCGCCGTGTGCCGTCGCGTCTTCACCGCTGTCACCACCACGCCGTCCAGTCACTTCACCATCACTTCAGCCGCTCCAATTCTCCAGATTTTTCCAGACGTTGCAGCTCCGCCCGTGCCTTTTTAAGCCGCCCCTTACTTATCTCCTCACACACACCAGAACTAGGAAATTCTAAGTTCTTCTCGTCTTCGTCTTCTTCTCCAGCGAGCCGCCGAGGAGGAACACGGTGCCAACTCATTCTGCTGCGCCATCTTCAAATTAACTCGACCAATGAGTACCTCCATCTCCCCTCATCAGTATGTATCATTTAATTGCACTCCGGTGGACCTTAACACCGGTGATTGCCAGAATTTCCGATTACCCTGTGCCGGCAATGCTGTTTGATTTAGCCCGAATTAGTCCCCCGTTTAGTAGAACTTTATGATCAGTAGACCCCTCCTAGCAAACCCATGCTTTTAGAATTCAAAATTGAGATTCAATCGAAGCTTTCCCAATTTTTGAGCTTCACCAGTCGCCGGCTCTCGTCGCTAGGCCACGCCGGCGATGCTCCGGTCAAATTGGCCACAACAGTAGCTTCCTCATATCCCTCTACCACTCTCCAAGCAAGGAAATAAGTTCAAACCCCCTGTATCAAAAACCCCCAATTCCAGTGTCATCTTCTCTGGCGTTGGCCACCAGAAAACCGTTCGTGGCCATTGCAACCCTAGCCACTTTGTCTAGTGTGTGTGCCTTGACCCCGCGAAAATTTTTGTCTTCTAGCCCGACACCTAGATCGGCCCAGATCAGAAGTTATAGCTATGCCAAAGTATTGTCCAGAGACTGTTCCGAATAGTGAGGCCACTGTGCTTCCACACCGGCATTCATCACCGTCCGGCCACCTCAACCCTTGAAACCTCAGCCATTGTGTTTCTGTTACTTGTTCCTACCTCCTAGACATAGTTAGCACAGCAATTGGAGCCTTGAATCACAGTTGCTGCTAAGCCCTAGTTTTTTACATTGTCAGCCCTGTGTCAGTTCATGCCAGCCAGTCGCATTGGCCCTGTTCACCCACCTCTGGTCATGCAAATCAAAAACCACCTTGTCAATTAGCTACCTCATGGAATTATGCACCCAATGCTTGAATCAAAACCCATTTTGTCCATTGGAAATCTTCGAAACTATGTCAATGCCATTCTTGGGCATTCCCAGTCCTTGTCAGCCAGTGGCATTGGGCCAGTTTGACCCCTTCTGGGTATGCAAACTGGAATCCACTTTGTCCCTGTAATACCCCAGTTTTTGATTATCTTTTCTGCTTGCGAATCAGCATAACTTCTTTGGAAACCCTGATATTTTCACCCTATCTTGATCTTGGGTATGCCACTACCTTAACCTAAAAAGTTGGCTGCTAAACTTCATTGACCAGATCGTTTTCACATTTCAGTCCAAAGGTGTTTCAATTTAGTCCTTTTCAGAAGTTTCAGAAAACCCAAAAAGGCTAAAAGTCCCAGATCGCCTCAAAATCCAAATCTGATCAAGTGATAACCTTTCGTTGTTTTTTCTGAACATTTTTCCCTTCTGGAAGAATCCCAGAATCTCGACCAAAACCCTAGTTTCAGCCTCGACAAAAGTTCAAACCCTAATTACCCTGTTTTACCCTGTTTTCGATTTTTGTCAAAACCACCAGATGTTATCGGATTTCATCATTTTTCCTGCTAGATGAGTCCAAGATATTTAGTAGCACTCATCTGCAAAATCAGAATTCAAATCAGCCCTTCAGATCTTCAGAATTGCAATTAGGCCCAAACTCCCGAGCCAAAACCTTCACAGATCAGTCCAAATCATTGCAAATAGGTCCAAAGTTCACAACCAGGTCCCTGTGAAGTTTTCAACCAGCAACCACCAAATTTCCGCGCCGTTAACTCGTCGCCGGCGAAGTTCGCCGCGCTGCCACCTCACGGCCACGTAGCCACCAGCTGTGCGCAGCTGTACCGCCAGCGTGGAGCACTCAAACCCCACCGTGCCATCTTCTTCCTCACGCGCGCGTGCTGCTACTGCTGCTGCTGCTGCCAGGAGCTTCATGCCACTTGGCCGCCATCCCGAAGATCATCGCCACCAGCCTGACCAAATCCTGTTTCCCCACGATTCACCGTCTCTGGCAGAGCCCCGCCGCGTCCCGAAGTGCATCGATGACCGTCCCGGCGTCAGAAGAAGATCTCCCCGGTCATTGCTGCTGCTCCCGAGAGCCTCACCCGCTGCTATATAAGCCCCCTCCCTTGCCCAGCAATACCTCGCACCACCCCACAGCTTACTTGCTTTAGCCTTAGCACCCGAGAGCAGCCGACTCCTCAGCGCCGCCGCGAAGCTCATCTTCTCCGGCGAGTCGTTTCTGGAGCTCACGGCGCCAGCTTCGCCCGAAGCTTCTTCCTCCAAACCAACGCCACCAGTAAGCTCCCTACACCTCTCTCTTCGTACCGTAGCCATTAATTGGTCCCCGGCGCACCTCAACGCCGGCAATCACCGGAAAACCGAAATCCCCTGTTCCCGCAATGCCGAGCGATTCAAGCCAAATTGATCCTCGTGCCTGTAGATGATATTGATCAGTGAGCTAGGAGGAACAAACCTGCAAGCTTGGATTCGCCAATTTTGCCCCGAGCGCCGGATTTCCATGTTCGAGCCTCGGTAGTTCACCGGAGCACGCCGCTGTGCTTCTCCAGTCGATCTCTGGCAAAATTGAGTGCACCAATAGCCTTGTGACAGCCCCTAGATGCTTCCCGAGCGTTGAATTGAGTTCAAACACCCTGGAACGAAAACCCCCAAATCGGTGCCTTCGTCTTCGGCCCTGATCGCCGGAGTTAGTTTTCCAGCCAAACCAGCCGATGAGACCTTGTCACTTAGATAGATCTCAACCCCCTGAGCAATTTTGTCTACTAGCCTGACCTCTGAATCGACCTGAATCAAAAGTTATAGCCATGCCAAGGTTGCTGTCCAGTGGCTCAGCTCATGTCCAGGCCACCGTGTTTGCTCACCGGATTTGGCCACCCTCCGGCCACTTTTAGCCCTTGAGCCTGTTGAGAGTTTTGTAGCTGTTATCAATGCCTAAATCCCAGACAAATTTGTGCATCAATTGGAGTCCTGAGTCAAAAGTTATGCAACGCCTTAGTTTCTGGCCATGTCTAACACTATGTCAGTGCATGTCCACCAGTGGCATTGGATGATTTAGACTTGTTTCTTTTGAGCAATTGAAATGCCACTTTGTCCACTAAGCCTTTTGAGCCATGTTCTACAACATTCCCTACTATCACATCTCCAGAAAACAAACCTAGAACCGATTTAGGGCAATGTCAAGCCATGAGTCGAATGTCAGCCCTTCGACATTCAAGCCCTTTGAACCCATCTCTTCAACCAATGTCAAGTGACCTTGTCTAAACCAATTCCCCTGCATGCATGATGTATTTACGTATTATTTTCTAGTGATTGTATACTTATATAGTGTGTATGTGTTGTTTGTACCCGTCGTGGAATCAGACGTTGAAGGAGCAGAGGAGATCCCTGAAGATTCATTTGAGCAGCTAGACCCGTCACTGCAAGGCAAGTCTCAAACCCTTGATCATGTCTCGCCTACTATTTTGAAATGAAGTATGTTTTAACCGTTTTCAAGTACATGCATGCCTTAGATTCAAATAAGAATTATGTTTCAATAAAGATGACTAGGTATGACCTAAGTGATCGTAAAGCCCGTTTTGACATTGAATAACCCTGCACCCTTGTTACCCTAGATTATCATGCTTAGGCTATGCTATGCTTAAAGATTATGTGATAAATGTTGAATGGTCACATATGAGAAAAGCATGTTCAAAACCCTTTTGTGAAAGAAAATGTGATTGGAATCGATAGTAAGGATGCTTTGATTGGATGGTGCTGTGTGCACACTGGGAATGTGAAAGACTCCTCACTAAAGATTCATAAGGACTAGAACCTTGTGTTGTGCTTCTATGCGGCATGAAAAACGTACCAACCACCTGCCTGTTTATGGGACGGGTGCAACTTAGTAGCTTTCTGTAGTGTTAGCTTTTCCCTACAATGGTTGTTGGTCCAGTTTCTTGCGAGAACTGGTGGGCCGCAGAAGGCCACAAGTGATGTGAGTTCAGAAAAATCATGAGAGGAAAAGGTGGAAAGAAGGAAGACGCCCTAAGCCAGATTAAGTCGTGCACGACTGTAATCAAGAGAGGCTATGTGTCTTGCGAGAACATAGGCCCAGGCTAGGAAGTAAGGCAGTGGGGAGGACCCACAACGGTACTTGAGACTTAACTGTCTATTTACCGGGCAGGGAAATAGTTAATACTAGGACTGTAAATTGTTGTGTCATCTCAGCCTTGTCACATGCGTAAAAGTCGCATGAAGCTGATCCGACTTGAAAGCCGAATGATTGGTGGATTAAGGTGGTACACCTTTGCAAAGTTTAAAAAGTATCGGATACTCTGAGCTCCCAGGTCATGGAGTCTGCGCGCTGTGAATTCTATTCACGTCGATGCAGCACAAGTAGCTTTTGGAAGTTTTTCACAAAATCTGAGTAAAGTGGTGACTCACGAAAGACCGCCACACACAACATTTTCTGAAAATCTAGTTAGGATTTCAAAAGCCTCGCTTTCGAAAATAAAGACCCCTCTTCAAAGCAGTATGTGAAAATCTATTATATATGTGTGTACAAAGCCAAAGAGCTATTTCTTGAGAAACTCCCCATCATCTATATATATGCATTGTTACTTGGGACTTGTTGAGCACCATGTGGACAATGTGCTCACCCTTGCTTTTCAAACAAATTTAGAGGAAGGATCCGTCGGCCCTGAATCTTATGGTCTTGAACCCAATGTGGAACAAGAAGAAGAAACTGAGGACCCATCTGGTTAAAGGGTTATGCACCAAGGTGGAGTTCGATGTGGAGAAGGCCCATGCAATACCGCCGCTGCAGAGAAAGAAGACTGATGAAGTCCTTTTGTTTATCGTTGCTGTTTTATTTTGTGCCGACCCCTGTGTCAAAAACTCCTTAATTTGTATTAACAATTAAATGCGTCATTTCGGCGCTAAGTTCTTGTAATGTTGGTCCCTGTGATCAGCACTTGTTTTTAATTACTCGCATTTTTATATAATGCATTCTATTGTTGTGAGCTGCAATGTGCCTTTTTTGAGTGCAATCCACCTGGGCGATTGCCACTGGAATCCTCAAATGAGGGTCCCACAGAACGTGGTATCAGAGCAGAAGACTCGACTGTAGGTCGTAACCCTTAGATAGACTTTGGCGTCCCTAGAAGAAAAGTTCGCTAGTTCTTTGTCAAAATTTCTTTACGAAAACCTATTTTCCTTAAGAAAAATGTTATTTTTGATCTTTGAAAAAAGATTTTGGACTTCTCTTATAGATGCCTTTCGTTCTGTCTTCAGATGGCTTCCGACAGGAGATACCTTCATGGAGACGAGCTCGGATCGTGGGCACTGTTGTTGTGGATGATGCTGCAATTCCTTGGAGCACGGGACAGTCAGAGACCGGTATATTGCGTCTGGCAAGATGAGATAAATGGACGACCCATAGGTTGTCGGGCCTCGGTGATTGTCTATGAGATCCCCGAGCATGGGAGAGGCTCAGTTAGATGCCAAGCCCATAGAGAAGAAGAGGAGGATGCTATCTTGGACGCTGCCCGTCGTGCTGTAGGTTCCGTCCGGCAGATGTACAGCGACTACCTTTCTCATTCCCCCTACCGCTTCGTGCCTTACCAGGTCCCCGGATCGGAGTACCGAGTTGTTCTTCCGTCCAGCGACCAGGAGAACGCTATCCTGACGAAGACTCGAGACGTCGTTCGCGCTTCGGAGATTGGATACACCCGCCTATTTCGAGACTACGAGCGTGTTTGCGACGATCGCCACTACCTTGAGGGCATGCTTATTAGGGCTCGTGCAAGTCTCAGAGAAAAAGAAAGACAAATTCAAGAAATGGCTGAATCAAGTGGAGAAAAGGACCTTGAAGCTGCAGAGTCGGTAACCAAGAAGAGTCGCCCAAAGTTGAGGATCACCGCTCGCAAGAAGGTAGGAAACTCGAAGGAGTATCTCAGTGGTTTCATGCCTGCGTCGCGTGGCATAGTCATCAACGGTCAAGCGATCGAGCTTCCCTGCACCGCAAAGAAGGAGAAGACCCCTGAGGGAAAAGGGAAGGAGATTGTCAACATCAACGACGACAACGAAGATGACCCGATGGATGCTGATGACGATGAGGAGGAGGATCCCGAGGAGGTTGAGCCTTGTGATTCTTCTGATGATGCTGAGGAGTGACTGCAGACTTTCGACCTTTTGTGCCTAGCCCAGCAGACGCTAGATTTCCTTTTGTTGTAGTAGTTGTTTTAGTATGGTTGATGTATGCTGGATGTTAGACAAGCTCTGTAAGCCGATGAGGCTAGAAGCTTTGTATCTTTTGAAAAATTGGTTTATGAAAAAGTCATTTTGCATATCCTTATTCTTACTTCTTGAGTTAATGCCAGCATTCTGCTAGCACCTGTGTAAATGATTCTTTCCGAATCAATGTTTCTATTCTTAACCTCCTGTTTGAGTAGGATGGTTAACACACGCGCGAGACCCCAGGAAGGAGGGCTAGAGGAAAACCCCAACAATACAAGAGCTACACCCGGAGCAAGAGGCCGCACAGACCCCGATAGACCAGGATCTTCGACGATGCCACAGGGAGGTGACATCAACGATGTGCTGCTATGGATGGAGCGCAATCGTCAAGAGTCAGCGGCTGTGCAGAACCAAATCTTGGGACAGCTGATGCAGCATATTGCATCCGGACAAACTGAAGGACCCGTGATGGGCGCAAAGTTAACTGATTTTCAAAAGACGCGACCCCCGACTTTCTCAAGCACAGAAGACCCCATCGTGGCAGACGACTGGCTCAGAGATGTGGAAAGAAAGTTGAACACCGTCAGATGCAGTGATGAAGAAAAGCTCTTGTATGGATCGAACCAATTGGCTGGACCTGCTGCTGCTTGGTGGGAGAATTACCAAACCGTGCACACCAACAGAGATTCGATCACCTGGAATGAATTCAAGGAGGAGTTCCGTAGATACCACGTCCCGAAAGGCGTTGTCCAGGCAAAGCGCCGAGAATTCGTAAATCTGCGACAAGGGAGTAAGACCGTGAAACAGTACCTGCATGAATTCATTCAGCTGGCAAGATACGCCCCCGAAGATATCGCAACAGAGGAAAGGAAGATTGATAGGTTTTGCGAAGGACTACAGAATTCCCTGCAATACCAACTGTCATCCCACGAGTTCACAGACTTCCACGTCCTAATAAACCGACTACTTAAGATGGAGGAGAAAAGAGGAATAATTGAAGAAGACCGAAAGAGGAAGGCTTTGCCCAACTCTTACCAGGGAAGTGCTAGTCGAGGGAGACCGATGCCAACTTTCCGACCAGCCTTCAGACCACCTCAGAGACCCCAAAGGCCTGCGCCTACTGCAATAGCTCAATGTACTGGATGTAGAGGAAATCACCTCTTGAAGGACTGCCTCCTTAAGAACGAGGAGTGCTTTCACTGCGGAAGGAAGGGACATCGTAGGAACACTTGTCCACTGCAACACCTTCCATCCAATGTCGCTCGTATGCAAGCTGCAAGACCCTCTGTTCCAGCCCAAGGCTTCACCAGGAATGCTCCACCCTCCAGAGGAGGAAGGTTTCAAAATGGCCGAGGAAGAGGAGTACCTGCTGCAGGTCGCGGAAGACTTAACTATGCATCCGCCGTTGAAGCAGGAGAAGCATCAGACGTCGTAATCGGTAGGATCTTTATCCACTCTGAACTTTCAGTTGCATTGTTTGACCCTGGTGCTACTCATTCATTTGTGTCGAGACCCTTCGTGCTCAGAAATAAGTTGCCAGTATCTGCATTAGAGTTCCCTATTTTAATTCAATCCCCTGGAGCTCGAATGCCTGTCAACTCTATCTGTAGAAATATCGCCTTTAGTATTGGCAATCTAGGATTCCTAGCAAACCTGCTAGTTTTGGATCTTCAAGGACTAGACGTCATTCTCAGAATGGACTGGCTAGCCAAGCATAAAGGCCAGATGGACTGTGAGAAGAAGGCAATAACCCTGACGAATGCTGAAGGAAAACAAGTCACACTCCACGCAGAGAGATCAATAGTGAACAACCGAGTGTATAGTTTGAACAGCTTGGAAGGAGTTCCATTTGAGGGAGTTCCAATAGTGAATGAATATCCAGAAGTTTTACCTGAAGAGCTTCCCGGAATGCCACCAGATCGGGACATTGAATTCTCAATCGAATTAAAACCCGGATCTGCCCCTTATGCAAGAAAGCTTGCACGTATGACAAGTGAAGAACAAGAAGAATGAAGAAAGCAAGTGGAAGAATTGGAAAGAAAGGGATTTGTTAGAACAAGTTCCTCACCTTGGGGAGCCCCTGTACTTTTCGCTAAGAAGAAAGATGGCAGTCTACGACTTTGTGTCGACTACCGGAAACTGAACGATATGACGATCAAGAACAAGTACCCTTTACCAAGGATCGACGATCTCTTTGATCAACTAAGAGGAGCAAAGATATTCTCAAGGATCGACCTGAGGTCCGGATACCACCAACTGAAGATTCGAGAACAAGATATTCCGAAAACTGCATTCATAACAAGATATGGATTGCATGAGTTTACTGTAGTGCCATTTGGTTTAACGAATGCGCCAGCAGTGTTCATGAATTTGATGAACAAGGTTCTCATGGAATTCCTGGACAAGTTTGTCATTGTGTTTGTCGACGACATTCTCATCTTTTCAGAGTCAGAGGAAAAGCACGCACAACATCTTAGGATGGTGCTGGAAAAGTTAGTAGAACATCGACTGTATGCCAAATTCGATAAGTGTGCCTTTTGGTTAAAAGAAATTTCGTTCTTAGGCCACATTATCTCTGGAAAAGGAATCTCAATGGATCCGTCAAAAATTCAGGCTATCATGGAATGGAAACAACCGGAGACAGTGACTGAAGTAAGAAGTTTCCTAGGATTAGCCGGATATTACCGGAGATTTGTCAAAGGATTCTCCAAGATTACAAAACCACTCACCAGACTACTAAAGAAAGATGTTTTATTCGACTGGACAGAAGGATGTGAAAAGAGCTTTGTGGAGTTGAAGAAGATATTAACAACCGCACCTGTCCTTACGTTACCAGATAACAAAAAGGATTTTGAAGTCTACTGCGATGCATCAAAGCAAGGACTAGGCTGTGTCCTTATGCAAGAAGGGAGAGTCATAGCTTACGCATCAAGACAGTTGCGACCACATGAGGAGAATTATCCAACTCATGATTTGGAATTAGCCGCCGTTGTTCATGCGCTAAAGATTTGGCGACACTATCTACTCGGAAATAGATGTGAAATCTACACGGACCACAAGAGTTTGAAATACATCTTCACCCAACAGGACTTGAACATGAGACAGCGAAGATGGCTAGAGCTGATTAAAGATTATGACCTTAGAATACACTACCACCCTGGAAAAGCGAATGTAGTAGCTGATGCCTTGAGCAGAAAATCCTACTGCAATCAAGCAAAGATCTTAGGAATACCACCCCAATTGCATGGAGATTTCGAGAAGTTGAGTTTAGAGTTCGTTGAACAAGGAACCGTCGCCGCATTGGCAGTGAAATGCGAGCTGAAGGACCAAATCCGAAAAGCTCAGGAAGTAGACCAGAGTATTCAGAAGATAAAAGAGGACATGAAACACGAGGATGTGATTAACCTTCGTGAGGACGAAGAAGGAATTTTATGGTATCATGACCGAATCTGTGTTCCAGAAGACAAGGAAATCAAGAACATGATACTGCAAGAGGCCCATTGTACCCCGTACTCTATTCACCCGGGTAGTACAAAGATGTATCAAGATCTAAAGGATCGGTTTTGGTGGAAAGGAATGAAAAAGGAAATTGCCGAGTTTATAGCTTCTTGTGACACCTGTCAAAGAGTGAAAGCAGAACACCAGAAACCTGCAGGACCGCTGCAACCCCTACCAACCCCGGAATGGAAATGGGATGAGATTGGAATGGATTTCATAGTTGGTTTACCAAGAACCCAACAAGGATACGATTCTATATGGGTCATAGTCGATAGATTGACGAAAGTAGCTCATTTTCTACCAGTAAAGACGCAGTACACAACACAAAAACTGGCAGAGCTATATCTTACCAGGATTGTTACGCTACATGGAGTACCAAAAACAATCATCTCAGACAGAGGAGCACAATTTGTATCAAGATTTTGGGAAGAGTTATAGAAGTCCCTAGGAACGAAGTTGAAGTTCAGTACAGCTTACCACCCGCAAACTGGAGGTCAAACAGAAAGAGTGAACCAAATTTTAGAAGATATGTTGAGAGCTTGTGCTTTGGACTATGGAAATTCTTGGGAACAATTTCTACCATACGCAGAATTTACCTACAACAATAGCTATCAAGTGAGTCTACAAATGGCCCCTTATGAAGCACTTTATGGAAGGAAGTGCCGTACGCCGCTATATTGGACCGAAGTGGGACAGAAGCAATTCCTTGGACCGCAATTAGTGGAGGATGCCACAGCTCATGTAAGGATCATACAAGAGAGATTGAAAACGGCCCAGTCTCGACAAAAGAGTTATGCCGACAGAAGAAGGAGAGAACTATCCTTCGAGATAGGCGATTACGTATATCTCAAAGTAATACCCTACAAAGGAGTTCGACGATTCCAGATGAAGGGAAAGTTAAGCCCAAGGTATGTAGGACCATACAAGGTTTTGGAAAGACGAGGAGAAGTAGCATACAAACTAGAGCTACCGCCTGAGTTAGCAGGAGTCCAGGATGTCTTTCACGTATCCCAACTAAGAAAATGCCTGAGAAAACCAACGGAGCAAGTGTCTCCCACAGAAATGGAGGTTCAACCGGATCTGACATACCAGGAATATCCAGTCAAGGTGTTAGAAGTCAGTGAAAGGAGATTGAAGTCAAGGACCATAAAATTTTGCAGAGTCCAATGGAACAACCACACCGAAGAAGAATCAACTTGGGAAAGAGAAGAAGAGCTGCGTCAGAATTTTCCTTACCTATTCCCAGACTGTTCAGAATCTCGAGGACGTGATTATTCCTAAGGAGGGTAGGTTGTAACACCCCAGTTTTTGATTATCTTTTCTGCTTGCGAATCAGCATAACTTCTTTGGAAACCCTGATATTTTAACCCTATCTTGATCTTGGGTATGCCACTACCTTAACCTAAAAAGTTGGCTGCTAAACTTCATTGACCAGATCGTTTTCACATTTAAGTCCAAAGGTGTTTCAATTTAGTCCTTTTCAGAAGTTTCAGAAAACCCAAAAAGGCTAAAAGTCCCAGATCACCTCAAAATCCAAATCTGATCAAGTGATAACCTTTCTTTGTTTTTTCTAAACATTTTTCCCTTCTGGAAGAATCCCAGAATCTCGACAAAAACCCTAGTTTCAGCCTCGACAAAAGTTCAAACCCTAATTACCCTAATTACCCTGTTTTACCCTGTTTTCGATTTTTGTCAAAACCACCAGATGTTATCGGATTTCATCATTTTTCCTGCTAGATGAGTCCAAGACATTTAGTAGCACTCATCTGCAAAATCAGAATTCAAATCAGCCCTTCAGATCTTCAGAATTGCAATTAGGCCCAAACTCCCGAGCCAAAACCTTCACAGATCAGTCCAAATCATTGCAAATAGGTCCAAAGTTCACAACCAGGTCCCTGTGAAGTTTTCAACCAGCAACCACCAAATTTCCGCGCCGTTAACTCGTCGCCGGCGAAGTTCGCCGCGCTGCCACCTCGCGGCCACGTAGCCACCAGCCGTGCGCAGCTGTACCGCCACCGTGGAGCGCTCAAACCCCACCGTGTCATCTTCTTCCTCGCGCACGCGTGCTGCTGCTGCTGCCAGGAGCTTCATGCCACTTGGCCGCCATCCCAAAGATCATCGCCACCATCCTGACCAAATCCTGTTTCCCCGCGATTCACCGTCTCTGGCAGAGCCCCGCCGAGTCCCGAAGTGCATCGATGACCGTCCCGGCGTCAGAAGAAGATCTCCCCGGCGATTGCTGCTGCTCCCGAGAGCCTCACCCGCGGCTATATAAGCCCCCTCCCTTGCCCAGCAATACCTCGCACCACCCCACAGCTTACTTGCTTTAGCCTTAGCACCCGAGAGCAACCGAGTCCTCAGCGCCGCCGCGAAGCTCATCTTCTCCGGTGAGTTGTTTCTGGAGCTCACGGCGCCAGCTTCGCCCGAAGCTTCTTCCTCCAAACCAACGCCACCAGTAAGCTCCCTACACCTCTCTCTTCGTACCGTAGCCATTAATTGGTCCCCGGCGCACCTCAACGCCGGCAATCACCGAAAAACCGAAATCCCCTGTTCCCGCAATGCCGAGCGATTCAAGCCAAATTGATCCTCGTGCCTGTAGACGATATTGATCAGTGAGCTAGGAGGAACTAACCTGCAAGCTTGGATTCGCCAATTTTGCCCCGAGCGCCGGATTTCCATGTTCGAGCCTCGGTAGTTCGCCGGAGCACGCCGCTGTGCTTCTCCAGCCGATCTCTGGCAAAATTGAGTGCACCAATAGCCTTGTGACAGCCCCTAGATGCTTCCCGAGCATTGAATTGAGTTCAAACGCCCTGGAACCAAAACCCCCAAATCGGTGCCTTCGTCTTCGGCCCCGATCGCCGGAGTTCATTTTCCGGTCAAACCAGTCGATGAGACCTTGTCACTTAGATAGATCTCAACCCCCTGAGCAATTTTGTCTACTAGCCCGACCTCTGAATCGACCTGAATCAAAAGTTATAGCCATGCCAAGGTTGCTGTCCAGTGGCTCAGTTCATGTCTAGGCTACCGTGTTTGCTCACCAGATTTGGCCACCCTCCGGCCACTTTCAGCCCTTGAGCCTGTTGAGAGTTTTGTAGCTGTTATCAATGCCTAAATCCCAGACAAAGTTGTGCATCAATTGGAGTCCTGAGTCAAAAGTTATACAACGCCCTAGTTTCTGGCCATGTCTAACACTATGTCAGTGCATGTCCACCTGTGGCATTGGATGATTTAGACTTGTTTCTTTTGAGCAATTGAAATGCCACTTTGTCCACTAAGCCTTTTGAGCCATGTTCTACAACATTCCCTACTATCACATCTCCAGAAAACAAACCTAGAACCGATTTAGGGCAATGTCAAGCCATGAGTCGAATGTCAGCCCTTCGACATTCAAGCCCTTTGAACCCATCTCTTCAACCAATGTCAAGTGACCTTGTCTAAACCAATTCCCCTGCATGCATGATGTATTTACGTATTATTTTCTAGTGCTTGTATACTTATATAGTGTGTATGTGTTGTTTGTACCCGTCGTGGAACCAGACGTTGAAGGAGCAGAGGAGATCCCTGAAGATTCATTTGAGCAGCTAGACCCGTCACTGCAAGGCAAGTCTCAAACCCTTGATCATGTCTCGCCTACTATTTTGAAATGAAGTATGTTTTAACCGTTTTCAAGTATATGCATGCCTTAGATTCAAATAAGAATTATGTTTCAATAAAGATGACTAGGTATGACCTAAGTGATCGTAAAGCCCCTTTTGACATTGAATAACCCTGCACCCTTGTTACCCTAGATTATCATGCTTAGGCTATGCTATGCTTAAAGATTATGTGATAAATGTTGAATGGTCACATATGAGAAAAGCATGTTCAAAACCCTTTTGTGAAAGAAAATGTGATTGGAATCGATAGTAAGGATGCTTTGATTGGATGGTGCTGTGTGCGCACTGGGAATGTGAAAGACTCCTCACTAAAGATTCATAAGGACTAGAACCTTGTGTTGTGCTTCTATGCGGCATGAAAAACGTACCAACCACCTGCCTGTTTATGGGACGGGCGCAACTTAGTAGCTTTCTGTAGTGTTAGCTTTTCCCTACAATGGTTGTCGGTCCAGTTTCTTGCGAGAACTGGTGGGCCGCAGAAGGCCACGAGTGATGTGAGTTCAGAAAAATCATGAGAGGAAAAGGTGGAAAGAAGGAAGACGCCCTAAGCCAGATTAAGTCGTGCGCGACTGTAATCAAGAGAGGCTATGTGTCTTGCGAGAACATAGGCCCAGGCTAGGAAGTAAGGCAGTGGGGAGGACCCACAACGGTACTTGAGACTTAACTGTCTATTTATCGGGCAGGGAAATAGTTAATACTAGGACTGTAAATTGTTGTGTCATCTCAGCCTTGTCACATGCGTAAAAGTCGCATGAAGCTGATCCGACTTGAAAGCCGAATGATTGGTGGATTAAGGTGGTACACCTTTGCAAAGTTTAAAAAGTATCGGATACTCTGAGCTCCCAGGTCATGGAGTCTGCGCGCTGTGAATTCTATTCACGTCGATGCAGCACAAGTAGCTTTTGGAAGTTTTTCACAAAATCTGAGTAAAGTGGTGACTCACGAAAGACCGCCACACACAACATTTTCTGAAAATCTAGTTAGGATTTCAAAAGCCTCGCTTTCGAAAATAAAGACCCCTCTTCAAAGCAGTATGTGAAAATCTATTATATATGTGTGTACAAAGCCAAAGAGCTATTTCTTGAGAAACTCCCCATCATCTATATATGCATTGTTACTTGGGACTTGTTGAGCACCATGTGGACAATGTGCTCACCCTTGCTTTTCAAACAAATTTAGAGGAAGGATCCGTCGGCCCTGAATCTTATGGTCTTGAACCCAATGTGGAACAAGAAGAAGAAACTGAGGACCCATCTGGTTAAAGGGTTATGCACCAAGGTGGAGTTCGATGTGGAGAAGGCCCATGCAATACCGCCGCTGCAGAGAAAGAAGACTGATGAAGTCCTTTTGTTTATCGTTGCTGTTTTATTTTGTGCCGACCCTTGTGTCGAAAACTCCTTAATTTGTATTAACAATTAAATGCGTCATTTCGGCGCTAAGTTATTGTAATGTTGGTCCTTGTGATCAGCTCTTGTTTTTAATTACTCGCATTTTTATATAATGCATTCTATTGTTGTGAGCTGCAATGTGCCTTTTTTGAGTGCAATCCACCTGGGCGATTGCCACTGGAATCCTCAAATGAGGGTCCCACAGTCCCCAAAGCTTGTAGAGCTATGTTCTACATTCCATTTAACTACCACACCTTGAGATAAGCTCTCTAGCATTCCTTGAAGCTATGTCAGAGCCCTGAACCGAATGTCGATCTGTCGACATTCGCTGTTTTTGAGCAAACCAACCGCGAACTTGATGTCCATATTGCAGCCTTGAAACCCTGAGAGCCTCTAACACCCATCCTTGGCCCAGACTCTACAGATTTGAGAGTTTAACTCAATTCCAGCTTCCAAATCATGTCTGTCTCAGCATCGCCAAGATCTTTTCTCCTTTGCATGTTGCATATAGATTATTAATGTATTTAAATGGTTTGTGATCTTGTGTGCTTGTTTGTTGGAGAGTAGATCAAGAGCCCGATTACGAAGACTTCGTCGTTGACCTGACATCGACTGCTGTTTCTTATGACGCGAAAGGAAAGTCATATTCTTGAACAACTTGAACCTATATTTTAAGAATTGTTAAGATATTACCTTGATTATAAAGTAGTATTGCATGTGATGAGAAAGAATGATGTGGCAGTACTAGGCTGGATGCCTGAGAAAATGTGAATTATGGTAGTGAGCCATAACTAGTATATGTATATATTTTATATTCATGAAATAAAACCCCCAGCCGTGACCAGGATTTTGGTATGGAATATGGTAGCACTAGACGTGCATGTGGTTTGTGGTATGATCTGGTCACTGGCATATATGGACTAGAACCTTGTGTTGTGCGTCTAGTGGCATGAAAAACGTACTAACCGCAAGCCTAGTATGGGATAGGCCTGAACAAGTAGTATGTGGATCACGCATGAAACCCCTATATGACATGTACACGATTTACACGGAGTGCGGCTCCAACACATATCACTAGATGTGATTGCACGCTGACCCTGAGTGGGAAGATGCCAATTAGTGGGGGTTGTGTAATCCCGCCACAACAGTGGTTTCTGAGTGGAACCACAGGGTCTGGGGTGAATTGCGTGTGAAACATGGCAAAAGTTCTTGTTATATCCACCTTGCCACTCGCACATGGTTGTGAGGAAGGGTCTAATCATCTGATAGGATGGGCCAGAAAGTGGAAATATCCTGTGGGTAAATTGGTACCTCTCTGCAGAGATAAAAATGTATTCGAATACTCCGAGCTCCCGGGTTTTTAGGAGTCTGCTGCGGTGGATTAAATCCACGGGGTGTGACACAAGTATGTTTTCTAAAGAAAATTTGATAAGTCAAGATTACCCAAATGACATGTGTTGTCATGTAAGGGGTGCTGCCGTGGGCTGTCCTGTGTCGACGTGTCGCGGTAGTACCATAATTTAGTGAACATGAATAGCGATGCTATTCTATGAAAAGTGCTGCCATGAATATGATCATGAGATGTGAAAAGCAAGAAAGAAAAGTATTTTGAAAACCTTCCCCTGTTTCCTCTAGTAGCATAGGTTCATATCATCTATACTATATGTATATCTACTCTTACCTATGACTTGCTGAGTACGTAAGTGCTCACCCTTGCAACCTTTCATCAAATAGATGGAGTGCTCTATGATCAAGATGAAGCCTTAGAAGATTTCGTGGATCTAGAAGGAGAAGAGCCAATTTTGCTGGAGCACTGATGTGTGTTGTTCTGCTGTCAACTTCTTACGACTGTGGGGCTTCGCCTAGCTTGCGCAGCGTACTTGTTATTTTGTTTTAATTAGACCATTTGTGCCGTGAAGGTGTTGTATTTACCCTTTTGATGTATCAAGACAGTAGACCATACTGTTTATGAATGATATTTTGTAAGTTACTCTGCTGAAATGAACTCCTATGCTTGACTTATTCTGGGAAGTCAATGGTATGTATGTATGAGGCCAGCCGTAGTGAGCTGGGTCTCCACGGGAGTAGTCGTGGTACCCTGTTCGGGGCGCGACAACTATAGGAACCATCGAATATTCGCTTTCAGCTGCGAGAGTTTCTTGCGGAGTTTCGCCAAAGGTTTTGTAACCCTGGCGAGTCTTCACCATCCACAAGACAAGATAGTTTCTCTGATACCAACTTGATCAGATCAAGACCTAGACCATGTTTTGGACTAGACTTGCTCTGATACCAACTTGATCTAATTACGATATAGACCAAGTTTTGGTTATACTCAATCATATGCTAATATGCGGAATACGGGATCTTACTCAAAATTATCGAAACCCAAGTTGATCAAAAACACAGTTCAAAGGTAGCACAATGGAAAAAATTTAGGGACGTGATCAAAAAAGGGAGAAACACCATAGGAGCTCTCATGAAACTAGCCGTTGGGGGTCACCATGCACCGATCCGTTCATCACTGGGATTTGACTGGAGCTAAGGTTCATCAGCTCCTACGAGAAGTGCCTTGGGGTGCTTCAGCTGTTGTGTTTTGTTCTTTCTTCCTCTGGTTTTGGGTTTTTCGTACAGGAGTTCATTTGATAGGAGTCCCTCTGGTGTTTAGTTCCTGGTGGATCTCGGTGTGTTTTAATCTTGCCTTCTTTTTGGTGTTTGGAGTTTTAAATTGGATCTAGGATTTCCTGTGTTTGTGGTTGATCCGTGATCTCTGGTTCTCTAGTCCATGTTTGTGGTCGACCGAAGAGGTGTTTCTCTTATTTGTCTCGGGTTTATCTTATTTTCAACATGTTTGATCCAAAGGATTTAGATTGGAATAATGGAGTTTCTTTAGAGGAAGAAGTTTGGAATTCTTTCCATTCTAGAGTAACTTTTGATTATGCCAGAGACTTCAAAGAATTCTTCCTTGCGCTGTTTGATAGGAAACGGTGCCCGATCTTCCGACAGGTATGGTAAGTCGATTGGGGAGAACTTGACGTTGACGATCCGGCTTTCGATCTAGAACCGATCCAAAACCTACAACCGCTACACCACAGCTCCTTTGGTTATCAACCACGCGAACGCACAGATTGACCTCGCCACGAAGGCTTGTTCCTGCTGCAAATCGAGAACACAAGCAAGAACGAAGAAGAAGCAACTGAATTACGAATTGTATTAAGCTCACGAGTTGGGATTTCACAAACTGAGTTCGGCCAAACTGCAATGGTAGAATAATCTGTCTACGATTCGAACTCGGGATCCTTAGCCGAACTTATGCAAAATTTGTAGGTTGTGAGACCTTTCAGAGTGTCCCTCCGGGAAGGTATGTTGAATTATGAACTAGAGCACAGAGAGATTTATACAGGTTCGGGCCCTCGATGGTGGGAGTAATAGCCCTACATCCTATTGAGACTTCACTATATATAATAAAAGGATTTACAGAGTTATGGAAAGGATCTTCACAGGCGAAGGTCTTTCCTATATGTTTGTACAAGGCGAAGCCTGGATGGCTTATGAAAGCTATCTAACTTAGGCTACTGTCTTTGTGTTGTTCGATCGTTTGATCCCTCGATCCCCCTTCTGTTTGATGCATTGGGCTGCCCCTTTGTACTGGTCGAAAGGGCGCCAAGTCGTAACGGCATCAAACGGTTGCTTGGATGCGGTTTTGACAACCGCTCTTAACTCCCACGCAGGTTTAACATGTGTTATTCGTGGATAACCGCACGTATTAACCTCCTGACGGTTGTCTTTGTACATGGAAGAATCTTCGGGGTAGTCGGAATATCCCTGTTACGAGGGCAGATTAATCCCACGTTCCCTGGTCGAAAGTGCTCTGACCGCGCGATGTTGGCTGACAGCGCAACATCTATAGTCTTCTGTCCGTGTATAGCATACGAACTTCTGACCGCGCACTAGTTGCGGTCTGATCGCGTAAAGCTTGTGCTTCTCGGAATGACTTGAGTTCGCACCATCAAGCGCTTGTCTGGTCCGAATCCATCCTGAACCAGCCATACATTTATTTGAACGGACTCGGGTATCAATCCTCGTCAGCTAGCCCCCAAATTTGAAGAGAACGAAGGAACGTGTTTACTTCAAATTTTAAGATTTACATCAAAATTTTAACCCGATGCTTCAAATCCCCCACTTAGTGGCGTACTAAGTGTGGCGGTGGGTTCTCCGAGACAAGCTCTGGGCAATATGTGACGGGTAATGATGGTGCCGTTGAAACATTTTTTAACCCGAGGTAAAATTGTAAATGCTTTAAAAACTCGAGGAGTTCGAAAACCGAACTGTCACCCTGGCGGCTATAAGTACCTAAGCCTTCGGATTTCAAAGCTTTGCAACTTCTCTTCTCGACCAAGTTTCCTTCAAAGCCATCTTCACTTTTCTTTTCATATACTTCCCGATGGTAGACCACAACATCATCGAGATTGAGAGTGATGAAGAAGAAGTTTTTGAGCAAGAACCACAAATGCCCGAAGATCCATCTCCCTCAAGGAAGAAGCCCAAGGTTGATGAAGGATCCTCCAGCAGAACAAAGGTGAAAGACGCATCATCGTTCTTTCTTCCTTCAGTTCCTCTAGTTCTTCCTATCCATGCATCTCGGCAGGTTGAACTTTCATCTCCACCTTTGGAGGGACGTTCTTCTCAGCTTTCTCCATTTCATCCCAATACTCCCCATTTTTGTTCGGGGGATCAATTTTCTGGTAGGCAAGCTGCTCTCTCACGACCAGATGATCTTCAACTTGTGTTGGGGAAGCAATCTTATAGTGGGAAGGCCACACTTCTACCATATGATGATCCTTGAACTTTATCGGGTGATCTACTTTCCAGGATGCCTATATCAACCTGTCACACGTAGGGACGGGTAATAATCTCTATCTCGTTTTGCTTGTTGTTATAGTTAGTGTGACTAACATTTGCAAATGTAGGAGATTGGAGCCCCCAGCGTCCAGCCTGCTGAGATCCTGCCTCCCCCCTCGGACAGACTCTCCAAGGGGAAAAAGAGGCTCTGGAGAAGATAACCGAAGAAATGTCTTCGGCGATTCTACATTTGGCAGAATGTTTTGAAAGGTCCCGTGAAGAGGCGCACCAATTCCGTCGGGAGAGGGATCACGCTCAGCAACAACGAGAACTCTCCGACTTGATTAGGAATAATAGTGCGTCTCTCGTTAGGGATGATGTAGATAGGCTTAGATTAGTTGCAAGTTCTGTGGGGGTCACCAATGTAGACCCTACGGACGACAACATGTCCCTAGGAGAACTTTGCAAACTACTTTCGGATCAGGTCGACGCTCTGGTCGCCGGTATCCCTTTTGTATGTAAAGAATGTTAGAAATAAAGTTTTCTCTTTCTTCATACCATATGAATATTCTTTACAACTTTTGTGCGAAAACATGGCCATAAGCAATGTCTTTACGACCACTCATACACAGGCAAATTTCAGTTCTGCGACCAGAATCGCATTTTATTGTTGTACCGCGACCAACACTGATACTTCGATCAGACTTGAAACCACGGTTCGAACCGAGGTTCGATTTGAAAAATTACTGCGGTCAGAACTGAAACTCGATCAGACCATCACTTCGATTAGAATTGGAGCTCAGTCAAAGACACAGTTCTGATAACACAGTAACCTGATAAAAAAAACGTCCGTACGTCCAAATAACTGGGGCATAGGATATTTTCATAATTAATCTGTGAAAGTTTATATGAAACATGAAGGTAAATGTCCTCTGGAAACCTTTGCAAAACTTTCCATGTTTTTATTTTCTCAAGTCAGATTTCTATAAGATTTTTCTAAGTTTCTTTGAAGGAGTGGTAGATATTAAAAGGCTTAATACCTCTTGGATTATTCTTTTGCCAAACAAGAAGGTGCTTCGCTCATTAAAGATTTTCGTCTGATTTCTCTTGTGAATAGTTCCATTAAGCTGATTACAAAGATTTTAGCTTCTAGGCTTCAAAAAGTGATTGCATATACAGTTCATAAAAATCAGTATGGTTTCATTCAAAATCATTCTATTCAAGATTGTTTGGCTTGGTCTTTTGAATACATACATATTTGTAAAGCAAAAAAGATCCCAACTGTGTTGCTCAAACTTGATTTTGAGAAAGTTTTTGACACTATTGAACATAATTCAATTCTGG
Organism: Pharus latifolius; assembly: GCA_019359835.1. Lineage (NCBI taxonomy): Eukaryota > Viridiplantae > Streptophyta > Magnoliopsida > Poales > Poaceae > Pharus > Pharus latifolius. The sequence continues at coordinate 27,402,379 of CM033330.1, read as the reverse complement.
AAGTCATGAAAGTTAGAGGATTTGGCAATAAGTGGTTATCTTTGATTTCTTGCTTACTGGATTCTCGGTCTTCTAACATTCTTCTTAATAATGTTCCTAGAAAAATTATTGAGTGCAAAAGTGGTGTCAGACAAGGTGATCCTTTTTCTCTACTACTTTTTGTGATGGTTGCAAACTTGCTTCAAAGCATTTTGAATTCGGCTAGGAGGAAGGGTCTGTTGGATCGCCCGGTTAATAACTTAACATGTCAAGATTTTCCTATCATTCAATATGCAGATGATCAAAAGTTAATACCGAGAAAACTACTATGTTGCACCCGTCCCATACTGGGCAAGTGGTTACTACATTTTTCATGCCACATAGACGTACAAGACAAGCTTATAGTCTTTATATGCCAGTGACCAAATCATACCACAACCCATGCACTCAACAATGCCATACCACCATTTCATACCAAACTCTGGTCACGGCTAGGGTTTTATTTCATGAATATACATATATACATATATATTAGTTATGGCTCACAGTTTGATCATTTTATAAAGAATCTCCTCATATTTCATCGGCATACAGCCTACTACTGCCACATCACATGCAATATTACTTATAGTCAAGCCAATATCTTAGCAATTCATAAAATATAGGTTCAAGATGTTCAAGGATATGACTTGCCTTTCGCGTCGTAAGAATCAGTTGCCGGTGTCGAGTCGGCAGTGAAGTTCTCGAACTCTAACTCTGGATCTACTCAGCAATAAATCAAACACACAATGATCACTAGCTATATTAAGTGCTTTTGACCTACATGCATGCTTGATTTAGAGAAGGATTGGCGATACAGGGATCGAATGCATCTATATGTCAAAGTTGGGTCGAAATGATGGAATCAGGAGGATTTGGACCAAGATTGGATGTTAGAAGCTCTTCGGGTTTCAAGGCATAAGTTTTTGACATTGGGTTCACGGCTGGTTTGCTCAAAAACGGCGAATGTCAACAAGTCGACATTCGGTTCACTGCCTGACATTGATTTTGGCTAGCCTTAGAGAACTTTTCTCAAGATATGGTAGTTGAAGAAATGTAGAACATGGTTCTACCAACTTGGTTGACAAAGTAGATTCTAATTTGCACATTCAGCAGTGGTCAAACTGGGCTAATGCCACTGGCTGACATTGGGCGGACAAGGGCTGACAATGTCCAAGAATGGCATTGACATATTTTGGATGATTTCCAGTGGGGAATGGGTTTTGATCAAAGTATTGGGTGCATAATTGCACAAGGCAACTATTTGACAACAAGGTTTTCTCAGGAAAGTCCAGAAGTTCAAGGATTTTGCAAAAACACCCTTGGACATAGTGAACTGAATGTCTGTGCACTGTCAAGAACTAGCGCACAGCTGTGGAAGTGATTCAAGGCTTTAATTGCTTCGCAAACTATGTCTAGGGGATAGGCGAAGGCAACAGGAATCCAATGGTGGTGGTTTCAGGAACTGAGATGGCCGAACGGTGATGAACGGCGACAAGAAACCAAAAGTGGCGACACGGCAAGACACAGGTACTGGACAGATCTTGGCATAGGGATAACTTGTGATTTGGCACAGCATCGAAGGGTGATGCAGTGGAGTAATATGCTTAGGAGGTCGAGGCTGATCTACTGAAGAGGTGGGTTGGACGATGGCGGTGAGACGACGGCGAACGGTGAGGTCTAACTCGTCGGTTACAGAAACAAAGGCGAGCTAAGGTGATAATGAATTAGGGTGAATGAATTAAGAAAATAAATGAGGGCTTTTACTCCTAGAGTGGTGCTGATCATTCTCCAGTGAGGAATTGGGTTGCAATCAAGTACTGGAGCTCACCGGCGTTGACACCGAACTCGAAGAAGATGGCAAAAGAGGCGCTGTTGTTCTAGAGCAATGCTGATCAATCTGGCTTGGCTACACCATCTACGGGATCTAGGGAGTGTGTAGGTGTAGTCAAATTGGTCGGAGGTAAGGTGGTGCAGGCCGACGACGTGAGCTGTCCTCGACGGCTTGCGAAGAAACGAAGAACTTCAATTCGGGCTCTAATTTGAATTCAGGATAAACAGGTTTGTTCAAGAGGCTCAGGAGATCGATTTGTTCTACTTAAAAGGGTACTGATTTTGGCTGGAGCTAGTTTGATAGCAGGAACAGGGCAAATCCAATCTGCGGCCATCGCGATGAGGTCCACCGGAGTTCAATCAAAGGCTACAGAATGATGAGGTGAGCACAAGGTACTTACTAGTTGAATCAATTTGGAGATTGGTGGAGTAGATTGTCCCGGCATCGTGCTCCTCCTCGGCGGCTTGCCGGAGACGAAGAAGAAATGGGGAAGAAAGATGGATTCAAAGGCTAAGGAAGCTCTGGAGAGAAGTGTGAAGGAAACACCAGTCTTGGGCAACTATTTATAGCCACGGAACGGAGATGCAAGGGCGAAAATCGTGGAACTTGTGCTGCTGAAGTGACTGGACGGGGCGGTGACAACGGTGATGACGCGATGGCATAGCGGCATGCAGTGGTTTCTTCGGCTTTGCCAGCTAGCGTGCACTCTAGCTCCTAGCTAGTGCAAATGTGCAGGTGAAGATTGGCCTCGGCATGGCGTCGTTGTGGTGTAAAGCTTCTGACATGGCTGCAGGCGCGCGTGCGAGATGAGACGGCGCTGGTCATAGCTGTTGGTACTGCTGCTGCTGCCACGGTGGCCGCTTCAGCGCGGACACCTGTTGGCCAGGCCATGGTGGAGCTAGCGACGGCGGGGCTTCATCGGCGACGAAGAATCACGACGAAACGGTCACTGGTCGCTGGTCGAAGCTGCGCTGGTCGAAGGCGGTGCTGCTGGTCGAAACAAGAGGCTGGACCCGATTGCAATTTCAGCTTTTTGATTTTGGACTAATTTGTAAAATCTGAGAATTTGAAGATTATGGCTGATTTTGACTTCACAGATCTAGCAAACTTTATTCAACAGATGATTTGAGAGAAGATCTGATAAAATCTGGAGACTTTTGATCAAGTTTGCACTGAGGTGGAAACAGGGTAATTAGGGTATTTCAAATCTGGGTTTCGGTCGAGGTTGAAAATCTTAGATCTAGGATACGATTTTGAGATCCTCACAGAAGGAGATTTTGTATTGAATAGCATTTGGGAGGTATTCCCTGAATCAGATTAAGATTTGGAGCTGATTTGTGACTTTTAGCCATTTAAGACTTCTGGGAAATCAGAAAAGGACTAATCTGCGATACAATTTGGACTGACTTGTGAAAAGGGCTTAAATGATGGAATCTGGTTGCCAACTTTTTGGATTAAGGTATTGGCATACCCATGATTACAATCAAAGAATAATCTGGTCTAGATTAGGTTAAGATTTGATTAAACCTGAATTCTGAAACTCACGGTATTTAGGGTAATTAGGATATTCAATTAATTTTGTTTTCGAAAACAGATTGAGATTGAAAATTTTGGAAGTAAGAGATCGAATTTGATCTGGCTTCTGAAGGCTTTTATACTCAGGATAGATTTTGAGATTTTCGGGCTTAGGATAGATTAGAGTTGATCTGATCTTGCTACTTCTAAAGAGACATATGCATGCATGATTTTCATGAAAAGAAATTTTCACCCCCAAAACCAGGGTGTTACATCCCATTACCAATAGGGGACCATTTCAGATCTTATTCGAATTAATACTCCAACCCGTTAAGTGCGTGACTCTGTAGGTTCGTGTATATTTAGACGTGACTGAAAACAACTTCCCGAATCATAAGTCATAAGCGGTCCCTAGCAAGACATTATGACTACCCGCATGTACACGAAGATCATATCTGACGAACCTATACAACTTATTATGGATTATCTCTTTGCCTCACGATACCAGATCGAACTCAAGGTGAGAAACGTGTCATTCTTGAATAGCTCAGTCCTTTCTTGATCTTATAATGTACTAACCTTTGCATAGTTGACTCTCAACTATATTTGGTACGGCCATGCACTTTGTTAGTCCAATTACATGAAGCGGCCTAGAGATATCTCTCTCAAGATATGAGAGGGGACAATTCCATCTTGACCATTCACTTTCAACCACATGGTTCATAACATATCTGTATGTCACCTTTATGACTACTCGGTTAAAAGTAGCAGTTGATGATACCAAATATGCTTCTACGCATGTATGAGACCGTAATGATCTCAAGTCTAAATATAAACCAAAATAACTGTTAGAAACCAACTGATGGCACAAAAAACTCAACAAGTGTCTCAAGATGGGTCAATCCAACCAACATGTTCTCCAACATGCGTCCACGACATTGACTTGATATCTCATATCTATGGTCCGTAAAACTTGACTATCAATCAATTATCGTGCTGAGTTATCTTGCATTATTATTCCATGAAATGCCAAAAGTCAGGGATGTTTAGAATAAGTATAACTAATAATGCCGACAATACATATATCATAATAAAGAGTTCCACGAAGAGGTCACATACTTGTTTGATCAATAAAAGTGATACTTTATTCAAGGAATGCAATAACATTTTATTCATAACAATTCATAAACATATCATGATACAATCATCCCCGTGATTGCCTCTAGAGCATATCTCTATCAATCTCCCACTTGCACTAGAGTCAATCATATAGATATCAAATACCCATTGCTCTAGGGCATATCTCTATTAGAATATGTACTGCACTCTACAGTCCGCACAAAGTTTGGTGAATTTAATATGTGAAATTGAGGCAAAAAAATTTAATTTGGGATCACATTTGTAGTTTACTGCCTACTTTTGACATAAACAATTAAACATACTTCTATATATGATTATTGTAAATCTCCTGGTAGTATGGCATGTGAGGTTCTTTGATGCATGAATTAACTATATGTTGTTCATAAGCACATTGTTGTTTTTTTTTGTAGGATAGTTTTGTTGATTGCAGGATTACAGTGTTATCTTCAATAGGGTTTACAAACTTAGATTGTCATCCTTCATTCACACAACATGGAACAGTAATGATTGCTTCAGAATATGCTTTCTTCTATCTATAGATGTTTTAATAAACTAATTTGTTATGTTTCAACTTAACCAGAGAAAATGTTGTTGAGCTGCTACAACGTTATCGTTGTGATCGCCATGTGTTACTTAACTGCATTCTTGTTTGTTTATGTATCATAATCATATTCATTTTTCAAATTTTCGTGTCCGTATCCGCTCTGAATCTGTTTAATATCCATGTCTATGTCCGCAAAATATTCGTTTCATATCCGTATCCGTTTTTATCATATCCGTCCGCATCGGCATACCATCCACATCCGCATCCGTATCCGTATCCGGAAGAAAGATGCTGATGCGGATATGGGTTTAAGTATTATTCAACCTGAACTCAACCCGTTTCCACCCCTAATCAATGCTCATATATTGCCCTCCAATCAATGGCTTGACTACCTGTTCTACTACTTTGGTGTTGACATTCTTATGTGGCACATTATCTAGCATCGTCACATACAATATGCACTCATCCAGGGCATGATTAGGACTTCTCACCCTCTTAACATTAGAGCTCCAAGACCTGTCAACTCTAAGTTTACACAATTTCCAATAATTTGTTCCACCAGCAGGAATCAATGCTTATATGACAATATTGTGTAAGGTTGGGTGGATATTTAGGATGTCCACGACTCGGGTCTTAAACTCCTCAAAATTAACAGTACTAAGATTATCCAATTCCATATTTGTACGGTGACAGGCACTTAGGTCATCCCCGTATGATCTGTTTCTAATAATTTGTTCCCTGAAGAAAACATACACTATTCTTGTTTTTAACATTGCCTAAAATAAAAAGTTTTATATTACAAATCATCAGTTATCATATCTCAAATATAATTTGCACATTAGTCTATGGTGAGCCCTAAGACCTATGTGACAGATTTATTTTGTTTCACTGGCTTTATTTTTGAACATCTCATCTAATCTGACATCATCGGTGATGAGGATTTTTACCAAGTCCTTGTCTATGCCTTTATGTGATAGCAAGAGACCATGGAGAGAGGTGCGAGTCCTTTGTCTATGCCTTTCCGTGATCATAGGAGACCACGGAAAGAGATCTAAGTTATTTGTTTATGCCCTCCAAGGTCACAGGAGACCACGGGAAGAGAACAAAATTGTTCATTTATACCTTTTCATGGTCGCAGGAGGCCATGGAGAGAGATCGAGGGATCAGTCCAAGACATTGTGGACATAGCCCAGGCCATTTTATCAGAATAGACACAAAGTCTCATCATGGGTAATTAATTATTGTGGCTTTAATAGATTGTGGCCGCAGACTTCCGTGGTCGTAATCATCCACAATTATATTACCCGCAACTGCTATGGCTGTGGAGATGTCTGCCCGCAGTCTATATGGTCACAGAGATAAGATAATCCCCAATCCGTAGTCGCAGTCTATGCGCGACCTCGGAACAAAAGAGTTCTTTCCTCTGAATCAAGAGGGTCTGGTCGAGAATTCCCGACCATGGTCTAAGAGTTATATGGTTGCATGATAACCATACTCTAGCCAATATATGCAGGGTAATATTCTCTTCATTGATAGGATAAGGATAACTATGCCGTGTGGTTATCCATAAACTGTCAATAAGATAGGAATGGGTGCGCATTTATCCTAAACCACACACTCTAACCGACAAGCAGCAACTGTTTACAACCGCTGTGCAGTTATCGTCGAGGCGTCCTTTCGATCAAGCAACTGACGTCCTCTTCAACAAGTATAAAAGGAGGTTAGGGCTTGGAGAAAAGGGAGATATGATCCATGAAGTCTAAGACAATACTAAAGGATTAGTCTTGTCAATATACACTTTGTAATTCCATTATTCAGATAGTGAGAATATGATGAGGACATCAGAGCTCAAGGTTGGTATGACTCGAGGACGAGTCCTTTCCGAGAAGAGTAGTTGCTGTACACTTGTTTGCGTGTGGTTAAACCAGCCCAAGATAGATTCAACCAAAAGAATTTTGCTTGGCATAACAGTCTGCCGACCAAGACATAGTCCAAATTGGACCAAGTACCATTCTCAGCATAGATATCCAATTTAATTGTATGAGTATTTTTTGGAAAGGTATTAAAAATATCTTTCCAACGCATCTGGAATCATTGAATTTCGATGTCATATGCAACCAGGAGACCAAAACGAGTAACAACTGTATGAGAGGAAAAAGTCCAGTCCGAATCTGAGAAAAATGATTCCGGAATTCTTTTATCTCTTATAGTATGTTAGGATTTGAATTAGATTAGGATTTGATTTCTAGTTTAAACTTTCTATCTGTTGTAAATACCATCCTCTATAAAAGAGAGACATGGTCCTGGTTTTATGCAGATCATGAATATTGGAGATTATTTTTGTTAGACACCATATGATTTTTATAAGAACCAAGAGAGTTCTTGCTATCATGTTCTTGTGATTCCCCGTGAATTGCACCTAATCTGTGCTACTGCACCTTCGAGCGTCGTTTGTGTGGTTAGTTTTTGGTTTCTAGACTAGCAATTGTTCGGATAGTAGACTACGGTTGGCTTCCTCATCGTCGGGTCACAATTCCACCAAGTTATCCAAGAATCCTACACCATGAAGATCAGAAATCCCATGTACTGATTTCTCACGAAGTTGGTGCATATCTATTTATAACAGGAGTAGGGCTATTACTCAATCTACGAGGGCCCGAACCTATATAAACACAGCGTGTTCTTGCCTCAATATTTACAATAATTTCTCTTTCGTGACTGTTAGATACTACCTCCCCACAAAACAAACTAAATTCGTGTATGTTCAACTTGGGATCTTGTCCCAATCGTTGACAGCTAGTGCTGTCCGTGGGGAAAGACAAGGTATTTTCTTCTTCACCAAAGTTATTTGTATTTATGGATCCGTTACCCTGTGCATATGATTTCGAGAATGACTTTGACCTCACTGACTACGTCGATGTCATGGATGAAGACAACATTCCCATGGAAGAGAACAATGCCTCTCCCAAGCCTTGCACGGAAGAAAATTCTTCTCCGGTTTTGGTCACGACCATCGACCAAGAACCTGAGAAAGTATTTCATTTGCCCTCGGTGAATCCTACTGCATCCAAAGGTGAGTATATACCACAATCTATTGCTTTGTGCAATGAAGACAATTGGGATCCCGATGTGTCCATGTCCAATATGGATGATCCCAATGATCACCATTCGTCTTCTCTAAAAGAGTCCGCTCCAGATAATTTAAATTCCCTCTTTGACTTCGAGTGTGACTCAGACAAAGAGGAGATGTTCTCCCCATCTATGGTCTCGGCTCCACGGGAAGTCATAGTACTTTCTGAGGAAACTCCAGAGCAACGGCTTGCTAGGGAGGAAGAAGATCGTAGACGGTTGGAAGACGAAGCTCGTATGTGTCGAGAGGATGAGGTTCGCAAAATGATAGAGTAAACTCTGCATTTAATGCAACTTCGCCATGACATCGCGAACTTTAGTCCCGAAACATCCCGTCAATGACCTCCTGTTGGTCGTAAGTGAGACCAATCACCCCTCATAGATCCAGATTGTTCCCCGGCAGGTGAGGCGGTGGTGGCGAAAACTCCTTTGGCTCCTAGAAGGAGCACACAGTAATGCATTCGCGTCATCGCAGAAGCACTCCGTAACCCCTCTTGCTGGCCTTACTAACGACAATGCGGTAACTTTTGCAAGAGTTCTTGTAGAAAATCTTGACGGAGTTGCATCAGATGTAACTCCAACTGCCTCATCGCATTCGGTAACTAATTCTCAGGAAGGGGATAGTGCTTGATATAGCCAGAGAAAACGCAATCATGTACAAGCCAAACCAACTCGTTATAATCATGACAAGATCCGCAGGATCGGCCATTCTTGCGATCGCGACCGTGAGCCAATATACTCACGTTTGGGACCACAACGTGGTGTTCCACCTGCTAGCCTTTCCCGCGATCAGGAGGACAGTCATGATGATCGAGAACCTCATAATACATATGTTGGTTGCAAAGCATTTTCGCCAGGATTAAGGGTAGTAGTCTGGCCTGATAAATTCAAGCCAGGCATGATCGAACGAATCAATGGTACACATAATCCATCTGAATTTATCCAAATCTATGTTCCTGCTATCCAAACAGTAGGCGGAATGAAAAAGTAATGGTGAATTATTTGCCAACGATCCTTGAAGGTCCGGACCTAGCTGTTCAACCAGCCAGAAGGATCCATTTACAATTGAAAAATGCTATGTGATGCTATCCTTAGCAATTTCCAAAACTGCTATGAGAAACCTGGCAAGGAAGATGATCTCCATCATTTACACTAGACCTCGAATGAGACTCTCCGACAGTTTGTGAAGAGATATGTGGGGGTAAGAAATATTATCCCCAACATCTCTGACAATTCGGTAATCAGAGCCTTTAAACATGGCGTTCGATACAGAAGATTTATGAAAGATCTCAATATTAACTCGCCAAAATCAGTGTCAGAGCTTTTCGACATGGCAGATCGTTATTCTGACGCTGCTGAGGTAGTGGAATGGAATAGGATGGTGGATAAAGGTGATTTACCACCACAGCCTGGTCTAGATTCTGAAAGGAAGCATAATTCTAACAAGAAATCTGGGCCATCCACTGGCGGGAAGTTCAAGAAGTCAAAAAAGGATGGGACGAACTAATCCCGTGAGGTCACGAACATGGATAAGCAACCATAGGACAAAGGTAAGAAAGTTCCATTCAAAAATAATAAAACTTCTTCTGGTGGACGCAACAGCGACATCACAGAAAAGCAAGCTAACCCACAGGGAAGCAAGAAGTGTTGTATGTTAGATGAAGTTCCACGACACGACCTCAAGAACTGTTGAAACTAGTTAAAGCGCATGGAGGAGTTTTACCAAGGTAAAGCCCCTATGCCTACAATATTGGAAAAAGGACAACTTGTCAGAATAAAGATGCTGACGGAGATGAGGACATGCCATACCAGGTACGAAATAATCATGTTAATATCATTTTTTGTGGTTCTTCGTCCTATTTTTCCTAGCATCATTTTAAGTCTGTTCGTCGAGAAGTGAATAATGTTGAAGCTCCCCCAGGAGAAGATCAATACCCCCGCTGGTCGAAAACATCCCTGACATTCAGCCGGGAAGATTGTCCCAAGGGACTAACATGACCACGGCAACTCCCTTTAGTTATAACCCCCCACAATTAGCAATGCTAAAGTGGGTAGAGTCTTGATCGATAGAGGTAGTTCCCTCGACTTGCTCTTTGCCAAAGCCCTTGACAAGATGCAAATCCCTCGTTCAAGTATTTAAAATGTGGTCCACCCAATTTTTTGGATTATTCTTGGTCATTCGTATACTCCTATCAGCCAAATTGTACTGTCGATAACGCTCAGAGAACCAGAGAACTTTCGAATAGAATTTGTTACCTTTGATGTAATTGATTTTGATTCGGCATACAATGCAATTCTTGGTAGGCCCTTGCTCGCCAAATTCATGGTGGCAACACACTATGCTTATGAGTGCATAAAGGTGCCGGGACCAAAAGGCACGATCACGGCGACGGGCAGCCAAAATTTGGCCTTCACGTGTGATCGCATTTCCCTAGAGTTGGTTGATCAGCTTCCTCTCAGGGATGTCAAGGCTGTGACCAAAACAAAAGAACTAGATGCGATCAAGGTAACTTTGTGACTAGAAAAAAACTTTAACAATTTTCCTTATTCCCATCTGACCCATCCAGAACTATTCGGATTGGGCCAGAACTGGAGAACAAATAGGAACTTGCGCTCATCTCTTTCCTCCAAGCTAATGCAGATGTGTTTGTGTGGAAATCATCCGACATGCCTGGAGTCTTAAGGGAAGTGATCGAGCACAGGCTAGCAATCCAGCCTGGACATTGACCTATAAAGCAAAAGCTAAGGTGTTTTTCCCCTGACCAGAGAGAAGCCATTCGTTCACAGTTGGATAAGTTCCATGAAGCAGGTTTTAATCGTGAGGTCGACCATTCTGAATGGTCAACAAACCTAGTCATGGTCCTGAATCAAATGGTAAGCGGTGTATGTGCATCGATTACACCAGTCTCAATGCTACCTGCCCAAAGGATGATTTCCCCTTCCCCACATCAATCAATTGGTTGATTCAATAGCGGGTTGCGAACTGATGAGGTTCCTGCATGCCTACTTAGGGTACCATCAAATTAGCATGGCAGAAGAAAATAAGGAGAAAACCACCTTCATCACACCATTTGAAATTTACTTCTATGTTAGGATGCCATTTGATCTCAAGAATAATGGTTCCACATACCAGCACTTGATTAAGAAGACCTTTCAATATCAATTAGGGCATAATTTAGAAGCTTATGTAGACGATTTGGTTGTAAAGAGTGTAAAAATAAAGAGCTCTAGTCACATAGATGTCCTGGCTGAAACTTTCTTTAATCTGAATAAACATGGGATAATGTTTGAATCCTGAAAAGTGCTCTTTTGTAGTTTCTTCTGGTAAACTTTTGAGTTTCCTTGTTTGTTTGCGAGGCATTAAGGTTAATCTCGAAAAAATTTGGGCCACTGAGCGAATGCGATCTCCTTCGACCACGAAGGAGGTACAAAGCCTAACCGGCCGAATGGCGACTTTAAGTCATTTCATTTCGAGGTTGGGTGAACATGGATTACCTTTCTTTAAGGTTCTACGAAAGCACAATGGTTGCCAGTGGTTGGATGAAGCCAAAAAAGCCTTTAAGAAAGTAAAAACATATTTAGCCAGTGCTTCGGTATTGGTTTCCCTGACCTTGGGAGAGCCACTACTCATCTATTTGGCTGCTACCCCTCACGCGGCCAATGCTGTTTTGGTCACGAAGAAAGGAGTACAAAGGACTGTTTACTATGTAAGTGAAGTATTAAATAGACCATAGGAGAGATACCTTGAGGTTCAGAAATTACCTTATGCTCTCTTAATGGCTCCAAGGAAGCTGTGACATTATTTTCAAGTGCACAAGATTATTGTGCCCTCGTCCTTTCCCTTAGGGAACATTCTCCATAATCCGAAAGTATCGGGTCGAGTTGTGAAATGGGCTATAGAACTGGGAGCATTCAATATCCACTTCATAGCCCGAGTAGTAATCAAATCCCAAATTTTTTCAGATTCCTTGGTCGAATGAGCTAATCTCGAACTACCTACGCAAGAATCCAAGAATTTGGAAAATACTGACCACTGGATGCTGTATTTTGATGGCTCTCAGAGTTTCACAAACTCGGGGGTTGGAGCGGTCTTAATTATGCCTCAGGGTGACCAGCTCCAGTATGTCATTCAATTACACTTTATTGCTACAAATAATGCAGCAGAGTATGAAGGTCTTCTAGCTGGGCTTCGAGCAGCCAAATGCCTCATAGTCCATTGATTAGTGGTGAAGAAAGATTCACAGCTAGTCGTAAACCAAGTGAATAAAGAATGCCAATGTTCTGACGAGACAATGGCTCTATACCTAGACAAGGTGAAGAAACTGGAAAAATACTTCAGAAATTTTGAAGTCCAATTTGTTTTGCGAACAGACAATATTCTCACATACCAATTGTCAAAGATTGGTTCCTCACGTGCATCTGCCCTGGCAAGAGTGTTCACTGAGCACTTAGAAAAGCCCTCAATCATGATGTTGGGGGAAATCTCCGCGAGACTAAGTCCAGGTAAGTTGCGTCACATTAGCCCGGGGACATGGCCTTCGGTGCCTCCTCGGGCGCCGCCATTTTGGCCCACGGGACCTGGCCTCCGGCGCCGTCCCGGGCGCCACCATTTGCACGGGGATTAGGCCCCCGGTGCCTCCCCGGGCGCCGCCTTTTGGCTCCCGGGACCCGGCCTCCGGCGCCGTCCTGGGCGCCGCCCTTTGGCTCCCGGGACCTGGCCTCCGGCGCCGTCCCGGGTGCCGCCATTTTGGCCCCCGGGACCTGGCCTCCGGCGCCAGTCCCGGGCGCCGCCATTTGCCCTGGGACGTGGCCTCCGGTCCCTTCCCGGGCGCCGCCATTTGGCTCCCGGGACCTGGCCTCCGGCGCCTTCCCGGGCGCCGCCATTTGCCCGGGGACCTGGCCTCCGGTGCCTCCCCGGGCGCCGCCATTTGCCCGGGGATTAGGCCCCCGGTGCCTCCCCGGGTGCCGCCTTTTGGCTCCCGGGACCTAGCCTCCAGTGCCGGTCCCAAGCGCCACCTTTTGGCTCCCGGGACCAGGCCTCCGGTGCCAGTCCCGGGCGCCGCTTTTTGGCCCGGGGACCTGGTCTCCAGCGCATGTCCCGGGCCTCATCGCCCTTCTAAAGGTAAAGTCTCGAGTTGTCTATCACGTGCAGGTCATGCGAGGAGCGCCTCGGGAATCAGCGACCACCTGTCAAACATCCAAGACGTCTGATCGGGAGAAGGACGTTGCTACTCCTCAATCCGACGGTGGCTTCCGGGGTAGATAGGTCTTTTTGCTTTTTTTTTGGGGCTATAAATAGCCCTTGTACCCCTCAGTTGTGGGCAAGTGATTTATATTGATTGGAATAGCTAAACTCACAGGTGTGCTCCGGAAGCCTCTCACCCGGAGAGAGCCTCCCCAGCCGACTCCGGTCGGGAGCACGCCGACAGGACTAGGGCCCTCACCGGGACCCGAACCTGTATAAATCCTTGTGTCAATTCTTGTGTTTGTCCGGCGGGGGAGGACCGATCACCCGGTCAGCCTGCGTCGCGTAATCTTTGCTAGGATCGTTCACAAAACCTGCCGGGGTATTTGCAATACCACGACAGTTGGCACCGTCCGTGGGGACTCGTGACAAGACGCCATGGCTCCCCCAAGAACAAGGGCTCGCACCCTTCCCGGTGACCCGGGTCTCGGAGACCCGGTGCCGCCCGTCCGGGACACTGCTGTCCCGGCGCTTCCACCTGGAGGCGACCTGGCCCAGCTACCGCCTCCCCCCTCTTCTCTTAACTTAGGTGCTTCTACCACCAGGTCGCTCCCGGTGACCGCGGGGACCTCGGTCAGGACCAGTCTTCCCCCGACGGCTCCCCGGGCTCCCCGGGACGCCCTGCTTGAGGCTCTAGTAGAGGGCCAGTGTAACACCCCAGTTTTTGATTATCTTTTCTGCTTGCGAATCAGCATAACTTCTTTGGAAACCCTGATATTTTAACCCTATCTTGATCTTGGGTATGCCACTACCTTAACCTAAAAAGTTGGCTGCTAAACTTCTTTGACCAGATCGTTTTCACATTTCAGTCCAAAAGCGTTTCAATTTAGTCCTTTTAAGAAGTTTCAGAAAACCCAAAAAGGCTAAAAGTCCCAGATCACCTCAAAATCCAAATCTGATCAAGTGATAACCTTTCTTTCATTTTTCTAAACATTTTTCCCTTCTGGTAGAATCCCAGAATCTCGACCAAAACCCTAGTTTCAGCCTCGACAAAAGTTCAAACCCTAGTTACCCTAATTACCCTGTTTTCGATTTTTGTCAAAACCACCAGATGTTATCAGATTTCATCATTTTTCCTGCTAGATGAGTCCAAGACATTTAGTAGCACTCATCTGCAAAATCAGAATTCAAATCAGCCCTTCAGATCTTCAGAATTGCAAATAGGCCCAAACTCCCGAGCCAAAACCTTCACAGATCAGTCCAAATCGTTGCAAATAGGTCCAAAGTTCACAACCAGGTCCCTGTGAAGTTTTCAACCAGCAACCGCCAAATTGCCGCGCCGTTGAACTCGTCGCCGGCGAGGTTCGCCGCGCTGCCACCTCACGGCCACGTAGCCACCAACCGTGCACTGCTGTACCGCCACCGTGGAACGCTTCAACCCCACCGTGCCGTGTTCTTCCCCGCGCGCGCGGGTGCCTGCTGCTGCTGCCAGAAGCTTCACGCCACATGGCCGCCATCCCGTAGATCATCGCCACCACCCTGACCGAATCCTGATATCCCGCGATTCACCGTCTCTGGCAGAGCCCCGCCGTGTCCCAAAGCGCATCGATGACCGCCCCAGCGCCAGAAGGAAGATCTTCCCCGGCGATTGCTGCTGCTCCCGAGAGCCTCACCCACGGCTATATAAACCCCCTCCCTTGCCCAGCATTGCCTCACACCACCCCACAGCTTCCTTGCCTTAGTCTTAGCACCAGAGAGCAACCGAGCCCTCAGCGCCGCCGCGAAGCTCATCTTCTCCGGCGATCAGTTTCTGGAGCTCACGGTGCCAGCTTCGCCCGAAGCTTCCCCCTCCAAACCAACGCCACCAGTAAGCTCCTTTCATCCCCCTGTACGTTTCATAGCCATCAATTGGTCCCCGGCGCACCTCAACGCCGGCAATCACCGGAAAACCGAAATCCCCTGTTCCCTCAATGCCGAGCGATTCAAGCCAAATTGATCCTCGTGCCTGTAGAGGATATTGATCAGTGAGCTAGGAGGAACAAACCTGCAAGCTTGGATTCGCCAATTTTGCCCCGAGCGCCGGATTTCCATGTTCGAGCCTCGATAGTTCGCCGGAGCACGCCGCTGTGCTTCTCCAGCCGATCTCTGGCAAAATTGAGTGCACCAATAGCCTTGTGACAGTCCCTAGATGCTTCCCGAGCGTTGAATTGAGTTCAAACGCCCTGGAACGAAAACCCCCAAATCTGTGCTTTCGTCTTCGGCCCCGATCGCCGGAGTTCGCTTTCCGGCCAAACCAGCCGATGAGACCTTCTCATTTAGATAGATCTCAACCCCCTGAGCAATTTTGTCTACTAGCCCGACCTCTAAATCGACCTGAATCAAAAGTTATAGCCGTGCCAAGGTTGCTGTCCAGTGGCTCAGTTCATGTCCAGGCCACCGTGTTTGCTCACCGGATTTGGCCACCCTCCGGCCACTTTCAGCCCTTGAGCCTGTTGAGAGTTTTGTAGCTGTTGTCAATGCCTAGACCCCAGACAAAGTTGTGCATCAATTGGAGTCCTGAGTCAAAAGTTATGCAATGCCCTAGTTTCTGGCCATGTCTAACACTATGTCAGTGCATGTCCACCTGTGGCATTGGATGATTTGGACTTGTTTCTTTTGAGCAATTGAAATGCCACTTTGTCCACTAAGCCTTTTGAGCCATGTTCTACAACATTCCCTACTATCACATCTCTAGAAAACAAACCTAGAACTGATTTAGGGCAATGTCAAGCCATGAGTCGAATGTCAGCCCTTCGACATTCAAGCCCTTTGAACCCATCTCTTCAACCAATGTCAAGTGACCTTGTCTAAACCATTTCCCCTGCATGCATGATGTATTTACGTATTATTTTCTAGTGCTTGCATACTTATATAGTGTGTATGTGTTGTTTGTACCTGTCGTGGAACCAGACGTTGAAGGAGCAGAGGAGATCCCTGAAGATTCATTTGAGCAGCTAGACCCGTCACTGCAAGGCAGGTCTCAAACCCTTGATCATGTCTCACCTGCTATTTTGAAATAAAGTATGTTAACTGTTTTCCAGTATATGCATGCCTTAGATTCAAATAAGAATTATGTTTCAATAAAATGACTAGATATGACCTAAGTGATTGTAAAGCCCCTTTTGACATTGAATATCCCTGCACCCTTGTTACCCTAGATTATCATGCTTAGGCCATGCTATGCTCGATGATTATATGATAAATGTTGAATGGTCACATATGAGAAAAGCATGTTCAAAACCTCTTTTGTGAAAGAAAATATGATTGGAATCGATAGTGAGGATGGTTTGATTGGATGGTGCTGTGTGCGCACTGGGAATGTGAAAGACTCCTCACTAAAGATTCATAAGGACTAGAACCTTGTGTTGTGCTTCTATGCGGCATGAAAAACGTACCAACCACCTGCCTGTTTATGGGACGGGCGCAACTTAGTAGCTTTCCTTAGTGTTAGCTTTTCCCTGCAATGGTTGTCGGTCCAGTTTCTTGCGAGAACTGGTGGGCCGCAGAAGGCCACGAGTGATGTGAGTTCAGAAAAATCATGAGAGGAAAAGGTGGAAAGAAGGAAGACGCCCTAAGCCAGATTAAGTCGTGCGCGACTGTAATCAAGAGAGGCTATGTGTCTTGCGAGAGCATAGGCCCAGGCTAGGAAGTAAGGCAGTGGGGAGGACCCACAACGGTACTTGAGACTTAACTGTCTATTTACCGGGCAGGGAAATAGTTAATACTAGGACTGTAAATTGTTGTGTCATCTCGGCCTTGTCACATGCGCAAAGGTCGCATGAAGCTGATCCGACTTGAAAGCCGAATGATTGGTGGATTAAGGTGGTACACCTTTGCAAAGTTTAAAAAGTATCGGATACTCTGAGCTCCCAGGTCATGGAGTCTGCGCGCTGTGAATTCTATTCACGTCGATGCAGCACAAGTAGCTTTTGAAAGTTTTTCACAAAATCTGAGTAAAGTGGTGACTCACGAAAGACCGCCACACACAACATTCCTGAAAATCTAGCTTAGGATTTCAAAAGCCCCGCTTTCGAAAATAAAGACCTTTCTTTAAAGCTGCATGTGAAAATCTATTATACATTTATACAGAGCCAAAGAGCTGTTCTTTGAGAAATTCCCCATCATCTATATATATATGCATTGTTACTTGGGACTTGTTGAGCACCATGTGGACAATGTGCTCACCCTTGCTTTTCAAACAAATTTAGACGAAGGATTCGTCGACCCTGAATCTTATGGTCTTGAACCCAATGTGGAACAAGAAGAAGAAACTGGGGACCCATCTGGTTAAAGGGTTATGCACCAAGGTGGAGTTCGATGTGGAGAAGGCTCATGCAACACCGCCGCTGCAGAGAAAGAAGACTGAAGAAGTCCTTTTGTTTATCGTTGCTGTTTTATTTTGTGCCGACCTTTGTGTCGAAAACTCCTTAATTTGTATTAACAATTAAGCGCGTCATTTCGGCGCTAAGTTATTGTAATGTTGGTCCTTGTGATCAGCACTTGTTTTTAATTACTCGCATTTTTATATAATGCATCTTGTTGTTGTAAGCTGCAATGTGCCCTTTCTGAGTGCAATCCACCTGGGCGATTGCCACTGGCATCCTCAAAAGAGGGTCCCACAGCCAGCTCCGCGCCCAGTGCTCAATGGATGAGCTGCTCAGCGTGTTGGCGCGGCCCCCGGCCCCCAAATTTACGTCGCACCCATACCCGGGGACTATGGCCCCGTTTATGGGCTACCCGGCGGCCCCCCAGCCTCCGGGGGTCTAGCCGCCCCGTATGATCCCGCCGGGGGGTTCCCTCCCCCCGCGGGGTATACGTCCAGACCCTTCCCGGCACCCAGGCCTGTCCCGGTGCCGGGGGGCTTTTTCCTACCCGGGCCCTTCGTGGCACCAGGGGGTACCCCGTTCCAGGCCCATTCCCGGGGCCGGGAGCCCATTTCATGCGGGGGGTTTTCCCTACACCGGGAGCCAGTCCCGCCCCTCGCGTCGCGTTTACCGCACCGGGGGCGGTCGACAGAGCAGCTCCCGTGCCTCAGCGAACTCCCCCTCGCATCGGCTCCCCGGTCCCGGACGTCGCCGTGGGGGCTCCCCCTCACCGGTTCTGGATGTTACAGGGGCTTCCCCCTTTCCGGTTCCGGTCGTCGCCACGGGGGGGCCCCCTCTCCTTCAGTTCCGAACGTCGCCGCGGGCGCCCCCTCCCGGGTTCCGGATGACACAGGGGCTTCCCCCTTTCCGGTCCCGGGGGTCTTCGCAGGGGGCTCCCTACAGCCGGCCTCGGTAGCCAGCATCATGTCTTGGGCCGCCAACCAGCGCGTCCGCGAAAGATCCTTCCGCCTTGGGACCTTGTCCTCAAGTGCGTGACAGACCCCCAAGCCCAGGGTAAGCTCTCCCCCAAGTGGGAGGGCCCCTACAGGATCTCCGCGGTCCTGGGCTCGGGGACTTACAAGCTCTCCAACCTTCAAGAGCGGGAGCTGAAGCACACGTGGAACTTGCGTTTACTTCGCAAGTCCTATGTTTAGCCTTACGGGCCTGTCCCCTCCCCCGGGGCGATCACGCCGGAGTGGGAGGAGGGACACTGTATTTACTTTTCCCTCCCCCTTCGCGGCTTCGCAGGGGGAGGCACTGTACTTCATTTTACTAGCAATACATAGGTCTTGCTCTTCAACTGTCTCATTGCAGGTTCTTCTTGTTGCATCTAGGCCTTCATGCCTAACCCTAATTTTGATGATTAATGAAAACAAAGTGTTCTGGACTAATTGTGCTTTCGAGATTGATTGATACAGGGATCAGTTGGGAAGAAATACAAGATGATCAAGATGAACCCGACATGAAGTGAAGCACAAGATGTAGAAGAGCAAAAGACAAGACGCAAATCATGAAGATGCGAAAGACCTCAGGTATTATGAGTTTTTATTTTTACCGATCTTGGAGTTTGGAGATGATCGGTTAGGGAAATTATTTTCTAGTTTTAACTGTACTATAAAGAGGGGTAGTGAAAGTCCTCTTTTTATCTCCAACACAAACCGAGAAATCTAGGTCATTGCATTGCATCTTTTTGGTTGGATTTGGTTTTGAACTTATTTGAAATATCTGGTTTTTCAGTTCAGTTTTTGACAGCAGAAGAGTATTTGCATTTTTCAGAAAGATCTAGCCAGATCTGGCTTTTTCTTCTGTTGACAAAAATGTAGACCTTGAAATTATCTTTCCAACGAGCTATTAAACACCTCTTTTGGATTTCGGGATTTGAAGATATCTCTGTTTTTGTTCGGGCTGACTGTCAGTTTTCTAAACTGACTGTCAGTTTGAATGTCAATTAGTTTAAACTGACAATTGTCCAGAGAGGGTGTATTTTGTGCTCAAAATTTTTGTACTAAACTGACTGTCAGTTTGTCCATATTGACTGTCAGTTGGGGTTTCGACCAGAGAGTTTTTAACTGAGTTTCTATTTGTTTTTGGTCGAGTTTGTGGTCAAACTGACTGTCAGTTTGTGTAACTGACTGTCAGTTGTGGGTTTCAGCTTTCCTTTTTCGACCACGAACGGCTAGCAAAGTTTTCGTCTGTAAATTTTGTCGGCCGTTGTGCACTAAACTGACTGTCAGTTAGGCAAACTGACTGTCAGTTTGGGTTGCTGATTTTCAGCCCTAGCTCCAACGGTTCATTTGCTTCTTGAGGCTATAAATAGGGGCTTTGGGCATGTGTTTCTTACAACAAGCAACAGCATTTCATATACACTCTTGAGCATTAGTTTCTTATATAAAATCTTGATCTTTTGATCAAGTCGAGTGATTTTCGATTCACCGAGAGTTTCAGTTCTTTGCATTTTGCATTTACTTAGCTTCTCGGTGCGTGTTTGGAGGTCTTGAGAAGACTTCGCTGCCTGTTACTCTTGGTGAGCGCCCTCACCTAGACGGTTCGGAGGCGTGGCCGTTGATCTCTCCGTTCGGAGATTGTCGGAGAGGCTCGGTTAGTGTGTACAAGGCATCGGTGCTCGCCTTTCCGGAGTGGACAAGGAGCAACCACTAGTGATAATATCCTTTGTGGATATGAAGCAAGACTCAAGTGATTTGAGTGCTTCAACGAGGATTAGTGGAGACTGGGCGAGTCTCCGATACCTCGGTAAAAATCGTTGTGTTCGTTCTCTTTCCCTTGCTTATATTATTTGTTCTTGATTTGTTCTTTATTTGCTTTAAGCTTTAAAGTTTTTAATAGCCTCCTATTCACCCCCCCCCTCTAGTCGGCATCCTTGATCCAACATGTGGTATCAGAGCTTGGTCTCTCGATTCATTAGGCTTTACCGCCTAGAGAGAGGATGTCGTCAAGTGGAGATTTTCTTCTCGGTCATACCGGTCGTGCACCTATCTTTGATGGGACAAACTATCCTTATTGGAAAGTGCGCATGTCGGTATTCCTAGAAGCTATGGGGCTTGATGTATGGGATATCGTTAAACTCGGCTTTACTCCTCCGGTTGATCCGGCAAGTCAGTCTGAGGACGATAGGAGAAACTTGCATTTAAATGCCCGTGCAAAAAATGCACTCTTTGCCGGTTTATCCTTAAATGAGTTCAACCGTGTGAGCAATCTCACGACTGCTCATAAGGTTTGGACTACCCTCGAAGAAATTTATGAGGGTACAACAAAGGTTAAAGAGGCAAAATTGCTAATGGTGAGGCAAAAATATGAGACATTCACCATGTCATCAACCGAGTCTTTGGATTCCATGTTTACTCGGTTAAATAACATTGTGAATGAACTCAAGGGTCTTGGTGTTGTTTTTACTGACCTTGAGCTTGTGAGAAAGATGCTTAGGGCCTTGCCGGAAAGCTTCGACACTTTAGTCACGGTTCTCACAAACTCCGATCTATCGACCACAACACCAACCGATCTTTATGGGAACCTCATCACCCATGAGATGCACAAGAAGGAGAAGAAGGAATCAGCCGAACCAGCGGAGACGAAGAAGAAAGCTTTGGCCTTCAAAGCTAATGCAAGAAACGATTCAAGCGATAGCTCCTCCGATGAAGACCTCGCGCTCATGGTAAAAAACACTCAAAAACTCCTTCGCAGGTTGCATAAGAAAGGTGTCAACCTTGACACACGACCAAAGGGTCCAAAGCAAAACAACTTCAAGGACATCATTTGTTATGGATGCCATGAGAAGGGACACATAGCATCAAGATGTCGAAACAAGAACAAGGCGTGGAACAAGAAGAAGAAGTTCTTCAAGAAGAAAAATGAAGAAATTAAAGAAGCTTGCTTTGGAGAGTGGATGTCCGGAGGAGAGAGCTCCGACTCCGACTCCGACAATGAAAGAAGTTGCTCCAAGAAGATGGCTGGACTAGCTCTCGGCAACATCAACACTTCAACTAGCTCATCCATTTGCCTTATGGCTAAAGGCGATGAAAAGGTACACATCAACGATACTTCATATGATGATTTAGTTGAAATGATAACTGAATTAAATGAAGTTTTTGGAAAAACTAAAAAGAAGTATAAGGTGCTTAAGGAAGAACATTCTTCCCTACGCGCTCAATACTCTGAGCTTAAAGATTCATATGAAAGCATGCTCTTAAAAGATATTACAAATGCTTCATCTAAGGTAAATGTTTCCACTTCATGTAACTTGGATGATTCTCCTTCCAGTAGTCATCATATTCCATATGTTTCTAATGATATCATATTAAATGAAAATAATGAACTTAAGGCTCAAGTAGAAAAACTTGGAAAAGGCTTAGAAACTGCTACAAAGGCAAAATATCTCTTCATCTAATCCTTTGTAAACAAAAATGCTCTTTTAGAAAAGAAGGATTAGGATATTTTCAAAAGAAAGGGAAGAAACCAAATTCTAAAACTATATTTGTTAAAGCATGCAACACATTTTATCATAAATGCCATGAAACTGGTCATTCGCATGAAGCATGTCCCTTAATGACTCCAAATTATTTTGATACTTGCTACATGCTTCAAAAGTTGAGAAAAGGTTATGCTATAGCAAAGTATGTTGGTGCATCCATGTTAAATAAAAAGAAGAAATCTATTTGGGTGCCCAAAGCTTTGATTGCTAACATTGAAGGACCCAAAAAGGTTTGGGTACCTAAAAGAACTTAATTCTTTGTATGCAGGTGAACTACAAGACCGGTGGGAGGCATTGGGTGCTCGATAGCGGATGCTCCGAACACATGACCGGTAACAAGAAGTTGTTCACCTCAATAGAAGACAACTCAAGTGAGAACCAAAAGATTACCTTTGGCGACAACCGTCAAGGAAATGTGGTCGGCTTGGGTAAAATCGCAATCTCAAATGATCTTTCTATTTCTAATGTTTTATTGGTCGAATCTCTGAATTTCAATTTGCTTTCCGTTGCACAAATTTGCGATTTTGGTTTTGTTGCACCTTTTATCCTAAAGAAGTTTTGGTTGAAAGTTTGAAAGATAAATCTTTGATCTTTAAAGGCTTTCGTTTTGGAAATCTTTTTTTGGTTGATTTTCACTCAAAAGATGCATCTCTGTCAACATGTCTTGTCTCTCAAACCTCAAAAGGTTGGCTATGGCATAGACGACTTGCACATGTTGGTATGCATCAATTGAGAAAAATTTTGAAACGTGATTTGGTTGTTGGCTTAAAGGATGTGAATTTTGAAAAGGACAAACCTTGTAGCGCTTGTCAAGCGGGCAAGCAAGTAGCTACTTCACATCCAACTAAGCGCATTCTTTCGACTTGTAAACCTTTGGAACTCCTTCATATGGATTTATTTGGACCTTCCAAGTTCCAAAGTATCGGGGGTAGCAATTATGGATTTGTGATTGTTGATGATTTTACTCGCTATACTTGGGTTTTCTTTATTTCTCAAAAATCTGAAACTCCCGATGTTTTCAAAAGTTTTGCAAAACGTGTTTCTACTGAATTCGAATTATCCATCAAGAAAATCCGTAGTGATCATGATGGAGAGTTTGTCAATTCAACTTTATTTGATTTTTGTGACTCTCTTGGAATCAAACATGAATTTTCCACATCCTACACTCCACAGCAAAATGGATTTGTTGAAAGGAAAAATCGAACACTTATAGAAATGGCAAGGACTATGCTAAGTGAGTATGATACTCCTACTCGCTTTTGGGCTGAAGCTGTGCATACCGCTTGTTATTCTATAAATCGGCTTTATTTGCATCCCCTTCTAAACTTGACTCCTTATGAGCTTCTTGTTGGGCGCAAGCCAAATATTTCTTATTTTCGAGTGTTTGGTTGCAAATGTTATATTCTTAAGAAAAGGAATTTTGGTGGTAAATTTCAAAGAAGAGTAGATGAAGGCTTTCTAGTCGGATACTCCACCACTAGTAAAGCTTATCGTGTTTTCAATAAAAATACAAGTTGTATTGAAGAATCGGGTGATGTCGAATTTGATGAAACTAATGGCTCACAAAAGGAGCAAGTCTCTCATGAAGTTTCAGGTGAAGATCTTCAAGAAGCAATGAAGAACATAACCATTGGAGACATCAAGCCAACAGAGGAAGATCAAGAAGACGATGTCAACGTTGAGAATGCTGATCAAGATGTATCATCATCTCATGTTGATCATCCAGAACAAGATCAAAATGAAGCAGTACAAGATGAAGCACCAAGACAACATCAAACGATCACCAAGGATCACCCTCTAGACCAAATATTGGGTGACGTCAGTAAGGGTGTTCAAACTCGATCTCGTATCGCTGCATTTTGTGAACATCATTCTTTTGTATCTTCTTTAGAACCCAAACATGTTAATGAAGCTTTAAATGACCCTGATTGGGTAAATGCCATGCATGAAGAACTTAATAACTTTGCTAGAAATGAAGTTTGGACTCTAGTAGAAAGACCCAAAGATCATAATGTTATTGGAACAAAATGGGTTTTCAGAAATAAGCAAGATGAAAATGGAGTTGTAATTAGGAACAAAGCTCGTCTTGTTGCTCAAGGCTTCACTCAAGTCGAAGGTTTAGACTTTGGTGAAACTTTTGCACCTGTAGCAAGACTTGAAACTATTCGCATTCTTCTTGCCTATGCATCATGTTTTAATATCAAACTTTTTCAAATGGATGTAAAAAGTGCGTTCTTAAATGGTGAAATTTCTGAACTTGTTTTTGTTGAACAACCTCCTGGTTTTGAAGATTCTAAATTTCCAAACCATGTTTTTAAATTGTCAAAAGCTCTCTATGGTCTCAAACAAGCTCCTCGAGCTTGGTATGAGCGACTTAGAGACTTTCTATTATCAAAAGGTTTTAAAATTGGGAAGGTTGACACAACTCTCTTTACAAAGAAAATTGAAAAAGAACTATTCATTTGTCAGATTTATGTTGATGATATTATATTTGGATCTACTAATGAACATTTCTGTCATGAGTTTGGAGAGATGATGTCTAGGGAGTTCGAGATGTCCATGATTGGTGAGTTGAGCTTCTTCCTCAGTCTACAAATCAAGCAACTCAAGAACGGGACGTTCGTGAGTCAAACAAAGTACGTGAAGGACCTGCTCAAGCGTTTTGGGATGGAAGATGCTAAGGCAATCAAAACTCCCATGGCGACAAATGGACATCTGGACATGGACAAAAGAGGCAAATCGGTTGACTCTAAACTGTATAGGTCTATGATTGGTAGTCTTTTATATCTCACTGCATCTAGGCCTGATATCATGTTTAGTGTGTGCTTATGTGCTAGATTTCAATCTGATCCTAAGGAATGCCATTTAATTGCACTTAAAAGAATTCTTAGGTATTTAAAATGTTATCCCAGTTTAGGACTTTGGTATCCTAAAAATGCAAATTTTGAATTAATTGGGTACTCTGATTCTGATTATGCTGGGTGTAAGATTGATCGTAAGAGCATATCTGGCAACTGTCAGTTGCTGGGGAGATCCTTAGTATCATGGTCATCTAGGAAACAAAATTCTGTAGCTCTCTCCACAGCTGAAGCTGAATATGTGTCTGCAGGCTGTTGCTGTGCTCAATTATTGTGGATGAAGCAGACATTTTTGGATTATGGGATTATATTTGATAAAGTGCCACTCTTGTGTGATAATGAAAGTGCCATTAAAATTGCAAATAATCCTGTTCAACATTCTAGAACTAAGCATATTGAAATAACGCACCACTTTATTAGAGATCATGTGGCAAAAGGAGATATTGATGTGAATTATGTTAGAACAGATATGCAACTAGCAGATATCTTCACTAAACCCCTAGATGAATCAAGATTTTGCTTTTTAAGGGGTGAACTGAACATTATTGATATATCAAATGCTAGTTGATGTGCTAAATGTGTTGGTTGTATAAAATATTATTATTTTATTCCCTCTCTAGTCTTAGTTTGTTTCTGGTCGAAATTGGCCAAACTGACAGTCAGTTCCTCTAACTGACAGTCAGTTCAGTAGTTAGGAGCCTGGTCTTAGTCTCTGGTCGAAGTCATTGTCATAACTGACAGTCAGTTTCACAAACTGACAGTCAGTTACGTGCATTTGATTTTGGTCAAAGCTCCTGGTCGTGTTCGAGTCTCAAACTGACTGTCAGTCTCATACACTGACTGTCAGTTTCAAAACTCAGTTCTGTGAACTGACTGTCAGTGTGGTACACTGACTGTCAGTTCCAAGTTTCTGAGTTTGGAACTGACTGTCAGTTTATCAAACTGACTGTCAGTTTGGGTCTCCAGAACCCTTAAAACCCTCGATCTGTTTTTTTGTCTCTTCGGTTTTTCTCGCCGCAGCTTCCTCTTCTTGCCTCCTCCTCCTTGCGCCCCTTGCCACCACTCATCGCCGGTGACCACTTCACCGCCGACGAGCCGCGCCGCCGCATCTTGCCATTCCTCACCGTCGTGCGCCGCCGCTGTTTTTGCTCTGTTCGACCTCCGGCCGCCGTTTTTTTTTGCTATGTTCCCCGGTTTTGCTCCTCGGCACCACACCTCCTCGTCGTGTGCAGTGATTGTGTTCCTCCTCGACGTGGTGTGCCTTGTCGTGCCGGCCGAAATTCGTCATCCAGATCCGATAGTCGTTTCAGCCTCTTCAGTTCCTCTGATCAGGTTGTTTTTCCTTTCCTCTCCTCTGTTTTTCCTGTCTGTTTTAGTCATGTCTAATCAGCCCGGTCCCTCTCGCCGTGTGGCCCGACGGAAGAACGCGGCGAACAGCCAGCGTTGATCGGGTCAGACGTCTGAGAACCGGCCCTCGCCTCCGCCTGAGCGCATGCCCGTGGATTATTCACGGTGGCACGCGAGCCGCCTTCGCTCTCTTCGTTCTGTGAACCCGTATCTGTCGCCGCGTCCCACTGGTCGCGACGCATGCGTGGTTCTCACTTGCTTCACAAACCTCCACCTAGACCTGTTTACCAGTGTCTATAGCCTCGCACCAATCTTCGCCCACCGCTCTCTGTCGTGGGGTACGATCGCCTCTCGCACAGGCATCGCTACCCTCGCAGATTTGTTCGGCTCTGTAGGGATCCGCGACCTAGTCGACGATTCCTCTCTGCATTGGGCTGAGGAGCCCATTTGCCAGTTTTATTCCACCGTCTTTGTTTCCCCTCAGCGTGACTTCATGACCTTCATGACGGGCCTCCAGGTCTACACCGTCACGAAGGAGCAGCTGGAGTCCGCGCTTGGATTGGTGCGCCCTCCTTCTGGCCGCCAGCTCCATACCCTTTCAGACCTTGAGCGTCGGGTGGTGGCCATGCTCTATTCCGGCCCCTTCCAGCTTCGTCACATCGCGGGTCTGCGCCGCGATGTTGACCTGGCTCTGCGGATCCTCCGTCTCACATTGGTCCCCATGAGCGGAGACAGAGCCAGGGTCACTTATCTGGGTCTTCATGTGCTCATCTCCATCTTTCAGGAGGAGCCATTCGACGTCGCTGATCTCATCATCAGTGAGATTCAGCACGTCCTTCTTTCCCCGCGCCATCAGCTAATATACGCTCCGTATATCATGGCGGTGCTTCTTCATATCCGGGCCGTGGACACTGAGCTCCCTCGACCCCATCATCCTCTTCTCTTCTATCCTCCCGGTCAGGCTGATCGCCGTCTTGGTGCTCGGCCTGCGGCTGCTGTGGACCCTGGTTCTCCCACATCAGATGATGATGCTGCGGGGGAGTCAGAGGACGAGGCTCCTGCTGAGGAGACTGTTCCAGCACCAGCTGTAGGGCCCGGCATCGGTTCTTCCTCAGCTTCAGAAGATTCTCCAGGTGCAGCAGCAGATCCTCAGCACCCAGGCGGAACATCATCAGATGTTGCTTCGCTTGCTTGCTCAGCAAGAGGAGATTCTGCGTCGCCTGCCTGGTTCAGGTTCTCCTGCTCCTCGCAAGAGGGCCCGCTTGGCTTCGTCTTCCCCGAGCACACCTTCAGGACCTGCTGATCCAGCTCCTGCGGTACCTGCTCCGGCTTCAGCTGCTCCTGCTTCAGCAGCCACTCCTCCGGCATCTCCAGCCGTCGACCCGACTGCATCTCCAGCTGGCTCCGGAGATACAGCCGTCCTAGGCTTTTCTTCAGATGATGAGCATTAGGCTCTGATATGTATTTTTGCCTCCATTTTTGTGCTTGATGCCAAAGGGGGAGAAGTATTTTGGTAGTTTGGATATTAGTAGCTCTTTTGCTGTATTGAACAAACGTTCATTTTTATATATATGGAGATGTTTTTGTTTATCATATATGTCTGTGTGTGATCTGTGTAGCTCTGATTAGCTCTGATATCTTTATATATATGATGTTTTGGTTTCTTGAGATGATATTCTTGAGCTCTTATATATATGACGTCTTGATTTTGAGATGTGTATGTGTATGCTCTGATATGATTTGTGATATTTGCACATCTATGTATAACATGTCCCGATGTATATGCATTGGTGTATGATCTGATTTGATGAGATGCATATACCCAGGGGGAGCTATTTCATTTATTTTGTTATTGAACACTTGTTGTCATCAATCATCAAAAAGGGGGAGATTGTTGCATCTAGGCCTTCATGCCTAACCCTAATTTTGATGATTAATGAAAACAAAGTGTTCTGGACTAATTGTGCTTTCGAGATTGATTGATACAGGGATCAGTTGGGAAGAAATACAAGATGATCAAGATGAACCCGACATGAAGTGAAGCACAAGATGTAGAAGAGCAAAAGACAAGACACAAATCATGAAGATGCGAAAGACCTCAGGTATTATGAGTTTTTATTTTTACCGATCTTGGAGTTTGGAGATGATCGGTTAGGGAAATTATTTTCTAGTTTTAACTGTACTATAAAGAGGGGTAGCGAAAGACCTCTTTTTATCTCCAACACAAACCGAGAAACCTAGGTCATTGCATTGCATCTTTTTGGTTGAATTTGGTTTTGAACTTATTTGAAAAATCATGGTTTTTCAGTTCAGTTTTTGACAGCAGAAGAGTATTTGCATTTTTCAGAAAGATCTAGGCAGATCTGCCTTTTGCTTCTGTTGACAAAAATGTAGCCCTTAAAATTATCTTTCCAATGAGCTATTAAACACCTATTTTGGATTTCGGGATTTGAAGATATCTCTGTTTTTATTCAGGCTGACTGTCAGTTTGCTAAACTGACTGTCAGTTTGAATGTCAGTTAGTTTAAACTGACAATTGTCCAGAGAGGGTGTATTTTGTGCTCAAAATTTTTGTACTAAACTGACTGTCAGTTTGTCCATACTGACTGTCAGTTGGGGTTTCGACCAGAGAGTTTTTAACTGAGTTTCTATTTGTTTTTGGTCGAGTTTGTGGTCAAACTGCCTGTCAGTTTGTGTAACTGACTGTCAGTTGTGGGTTTCAGCTTTCCTTTTTCGACCACGAACAGCTAGCAAAGTTTTCATCCGTAAATTTTGTCGGCCGTTGTGCACTAAACTGACTGTCAGTTAGGCAAACTGACTGTCAGTTTGGGTTGCTGATTTTCAGCCCTAGCTCCAACGGTTCATTTGCTTCTTGAGGATATAAATAGGGGCTTTGGGCATGTGTTTCTTACAACAAGCAACAGCATTTCATATACACTCTTGAGCATTAGTTTCTTATATAAAATCTTGATCTTTTGATCAAGTCGAGTGATTTTCGATTCACCGAGAGTTTCAGTTCTTTGCATTTTGCATTTACTTAGCTTCTCGGTGCGTGTTTGGAGGTCTTGAGAAGACCTCGCTGCCTGTTACTCTTGGTGAGCGCCCTCACCTAGACGGTTCGGAGGTGTGGCCGTTGATCTCTCCGTTCGGAGATTGTCGGAGAGGCTCGGTTAGTGTGTACAAGGCATCGGTGCTCGCCTTTCCGGAGTGGACATGGAGCAACCACTAGTGATAATATCCTTTGTGGATATTGAGGCAAGACTCAAGTGATTTGAGTGCTTCAACGAGGATTAGTGGAGACTGGGCGAGTCTCCGATACCTCGGTAAAAATCGTTGTGTTCGTTCTCTTTCCCTTGCTTATATTATTTGTTCTTGATTTGTTCTTTATTTGCTTTAAGCTTTAAAGTTTTTAAACGCCTCCTATTCACCCCCCCTCTAGTCGGCATCCTTGATCCAACACTTCTCATTACCACCCCTAGCAGCGATGCCCTCCCAGCGAGGAAACCCTCCCTGTGAGGATGCCCTCCCCGCGAGGAAGCCCTCCCCGTGAGGATGCCCTCCCCGCGAGGAAGTGGACCCAGACCCAGCAAGTCCCTCCTGTAGGGCGGCTTACGATTAGCCCTCGTGGACTGAGGGTGTAAGCGACAACCCGGTCCCCAGCGGCCGCGGTAACGAGTCACTTTGGGAGACTAGTCCCCTGCCAAACACTCAAGACCCGTCATCGGGCACTTCCTCCTCCGGGAGTAGGCGCTCTCCCCAGTGGGACGTCTAATGGATTTCTTGGATATCTCTTCCTCCTCCGGGAGTAGACGCTTTCCCCAGTGGGTCGTCTAATGGCATTCTTGGATATTTGGTCCCCGGTGACTTTATTCCCGGCTCCCCGTTCTCACGGCGACCGGATGATTGCCTCCCGGTGACTTTATTCCCGGCTCCCCGTTCTCATGGTGACCGGATGATTGCCTCCCGGTGACTTTATTCCAAGCTCCCCGTTCTCACGGCGACTTTATTCCCGGCTCCCCATTCTCACGGCGACCGGATGATAACCTCCCGGAGACCCTATTCCCGGCTCCCCGTCCTCACGGTGATCGGACGATTGTCTCCCGGAGAAGTAACGGATTTCTCGGACATTTCTTCCCCGGAGACCTTATTCCCGGCTCCCCGTTCTCACGGCGACCGGACGATCATCTCCCAAGAAGCTCGCCTCCGGAAATGTCATCGGGTTTTCTTGGATGTTTCTTCCACACGAGGCCTCATTCCCGGCTCCCCGTTCTCACAGCAACCGGACGATTGTCTCCCGGAAGGTCTTTCCCTTGGAAACCCCGTTTTAGAATTTTCTAACTTAGAAAAATTCCTATGCTACAGGTCACTTCCACCCCGGGGGCCTTGTTACCCCCACAGCGCGCGGAGATACCCTCTGGTCCGCTGTGGGCGGGGGGGATAAGGAACCCCCGTGTGTCGACCGCACCGCCCACGAGCAAACTTAGCTCATTCTTGTGAAAAGGAGTCATCCAGACCATCCAAGAAGAAAAAATAAAAAGACAACGAAAGAAGAACCAAGCAAACAGCTTTATTGATTGTCAAACCTAGAGGACATCGTCCCGCTCCGGTGGGCTTCGGAAACGGTACAACCCGGGTCCTAACCCGGGGGATTCTCTACATACTAAGGCTCCTACGCCTAATACTCCCGGAGGCTCTCCGCTAGCTCCCGGGCCAAGTCCCGGTACAATGCGCGCATGCGGCGCCAAGCGTCCCGGAGCACATCTTCGGGCCAGAACTCGTATCCCGCCAGTGGAAGTATCCGGAGAGGAGGTATCATCCGGAACCACGGACGCGGGGGGGACAATTCGGCGCGATGATTGTCAAAATTGTCTAAGTGCCACTCCGGACGGCACCTTAACCGGACGGGCTCCCGGACGGCGTCCTCGCTGCGCTCCCCGCAGATGAGGCTTAGCAATATTAAAGCCGCTTGGGCGTCCCACGGAGAGCCCCTCCCGGACCTTCACCCGGGAGTAACCTCCCGGGAACCCTGGTAACATTGCATTCAATTCAAAGACTTAGAAAAATTTCTAACTCTATTGCATTCCAAAATGTCTTTTTACAAGTGTCCGGGGCTTCTCCTAAGAAGCTACCGGGATCAAAATCCTAAGAAAACAAAAAGGGTCCTATCTAAAGACTCGGGGGGAGGATCATACTCTTTCGTTGGCGTCCTCCCCCCGGGGGGCTTCGTCCGAGGCCGGGGCCGGGGCGTCTACTGCCGGAGGCGCCGGTGCCGGGAATCTCACCCGGATGATCGGGTCATAGAAGCCCCTGGCGAGCTGCTCCGCCTCCCGGCGCGAGAGTTGGAAGAACTCGGGGAAGCTCCGCAGGATGCGGCCCCCGATCGCCCGGGCGCCCACTCCCCGATGCTCGACGAGCCCGGCCGTGGCCGCAATGACGGGGATCGCCCGGCCCCGAGCCCGGGCGTCAGCAACCTCTGGGATGACGGAGACCTGCGCGTAGAGAAAACGCACGGCCTCCGCAAGGGTCGCTGGGGGCACCTCCGAGCTGCTCCTGGAGCCTAGGCTTACGCCAAGGCTCTCGAGGGCCGAGCGGACGGAGTGGCCTGCGTCCGTCACCGCCCGGATGCTCGAGCCCTCGAGCTCCCGGAGCGCCTCCTCCCTCGCCTTGGCCTCCTGCCGAAGGCTGCCGTTGACGGTCTCAGAGACGTGGACCTGGGCCCGGACCCGGGCCAGCTCCCGGAGGGCTTCGTCGCGCTATCCCAGGTAAGCCGCGGCCCGGTCCTCCGCGTCCTTAAGCAGCCGCCTGATCCGCTGCTCAAGGCCCTAGGTAACAGCCGCCGCCTACAAACTCTAGAGTTAGAAAAAAAAACTCAAGTGCAGGGCACGAAGGAAGACGTCAACAACTCGGGTTACCTGGGCATGGAGAGATTGAAGCCCCCGGAAACGATCATGGAGCGTCCCCTCCGCAACGAAGGCCTGCACCTTCCGGGTTTGCAGGCCCTCCGTATAGCGGGGGACCTCCCCCGCGGAAAGCAAGGGGGGTCTTCCGCCCTGCGCCTGTTCCGTCGCCGCCGGCGGATGGTCCTCGGACCTGGGCGTCCGGCAGCGTAGTCGGCGTCTTGATCGTTGAGGAGGTGGCCTCCGTGGAAGTGGCCGGGGAGCTCTCGGAAGAGCTCACCGCCCGGGGAGGGACCATCAACCCTTTCCCCTTCCCGGGCGGGAAGGCCCCCGGGGCCTCTACTTCCGGAGGGACTTCGAAGACGGAGGGGCTCCCCCCATCGTCCACGGGCCACTCCATTCGCGGAGGCGATGCCTTCGCGAACCTCACCTCCAGCTTCTCCGGCTCCAAGGGGGCCGGGGGTGCTGGGAGGACCGCTATCGATGGTGGCGACAGGGCGTAGTTCACCGAGTCAGATGCCGCCCCGCCCGCGGCCGGTTCCTTCCCCTGAGCGTCAACGGGGCCCTTCGGGGGAGGGGGTGTTGCTTCCTTCCGGGTCGGCGCCCGGGCGCACTCGGTCCCGGGGGTCTCATCCCGGGGCTTCGCCGGTGTCGCTGCCGGCGTCGTCGATGGGCCGGGGGTTTTTTGGACTCTGGCCTTCTTAGGCTCAGAGCCCCCGGCCACGTCCCTCCCCCGCTTGTGCGACCCGAGGGTGGGGAGTGGCTTCCTCTCCGGGAGGTTCAGCCCGTAGGCCTCGGCCACCAGGTTCCGGGGAGGGCCCTCGCCCACGAGGCGCACGACGCGCTCGTGCTCGTCGGCGAAGTACCTCCCCAGGAGGTTCTCCGCCTGCTCCCACGCCACCGGGTACGGCCGGACTACAAGAGTTAAAGAGTTAGTCAAATTTTCAAAAATTTGTAAATGCAATGAAGCAGGTTACCGGGACTTATGTCGGGTCACCGGCTTGACCAGGGGCCGCTGCTCCGGGCCCATGCCGATCCCCCTTCTCCCGCACGCGAAGGGGGAGATCCTCAGGAGCAGCATCTCCTCGGCGGCGTCCCGCATAGAGAGGGTTTTCCGGGAGATGATCACCTTGCCGAGGAGCTCGAGCTCGTCGTCCGTCCACACCGGAGGCTTCGGCGCGGACGACCGGCTGTAAGAGGCGGGCTCCAGGGCGTAAGTCACCTCGTCGTCCCGGACCCGGAGGTAGAACCACCTCCGGATCCAGTCTCCACAATGGTCCTGGGAGGCTGCCGTCGGGTAGTCGGCCACCCGGGACGGCAGCATCTGCAGCATCACCGAGCCAAAGGGGGACTTGGGCGCCCCCTTCACCAGGTGGGAGCTCCGTGCCGCCGGTTTGTAGAAGTACCGGAAGACACGTAGGGTGGGCTCCCTCCCGGTCGCCGTCTCGAAGAGCCAAATGAAGAGGCCCATCTGGACGAGCGCGTTCGGGGTGAGGTGGTTGAGGGCCACCCCATACTCCCTCAGAAACTCCCGGAGCATGGGATGCACCGGGAGCCGGAGCCCCGCCTCCAGGAAGGCCTCGAAGGCCACGACCTCTCCGGGCCTGGGGCGGGGGGCTCCGTCTTTCTTCACGGGGACCCAGATGTCCCCGTCCTCGACAACGCCGCGTTCGACCATGGACTCGGCGTCCTCGGCCGTGAACTCGGGCGCCCAGAGGAAGTCCGGAGTGACCTCCTCCGGAGGCACCTCGGTCGTCCTCGCTCGACCCTTCGGTGCCATCAGGTTAGTTTTTCTTAGACTAACTTTTCAGGAGTCTAAGCCTAAAAGTCCCGGATGCTTGCTACCGGGAGCTAGCTACCGGGAAGAGCTACCGGCAGAGAGCTACCGGGAGAGCTAAAACTCGTGAGCCGTGGAAGTTTGGAATGAAGTTACCGGCCCCCCAAGGCCCTATTTATATAGGCGAGCCGTGGTCCAGATGGGCGCCACATGGCACACCGCGAAGCAATCTGGACCGTTGAAGTTCAAACCGTGCGCGGGAAACGAAGGGATTGGCGCACGAATCAAGGCACCGGTTCGAACCACGAGTGCATTTATGGCGAAGCGGCGTGGCCGTAAGCGCGGGGCATGGAAGCCGAGGCGTCATGGTTCCGGTGGCTTGGTCCGGAGATTTTCCCGGTGACATGAACCATGCCCGCCGGGGACTCGAGCATCGTCCCCGGGGGGCATGGGGGGCTGCTGTTGGGGGAAATCTCCGCCAGACTAAGTCCAGGTAAGTTGCGTCACATTCGCCCGGGGACGTTGCCTCCGGCGCCACCCCAGGTGCTGCCATTTTGGCCCCCGGGACCTGGCCTGGCGCCGCCATTTGGCTCCGTCCCGGGCGCCGCCATTTGGCTCCCGGGACCTGGCCTCCGGCGCCGTCCCGGGCGCCGCCATTTTGGCCCCCGAGACCTGGCCTACGGCGCCGTCCCGGGCGCCGCCATTTGCCCGGGGATTAGGCCCCCGGTACCTCCCCGGGCGCCGCCTTTTGGCTCCCGGGACCCGGCCTCCGGCGTCGTCCCAGGCGCCGCCATTTGGCTTCCGGGACCTGGCCTCCGGCGCCGTCCCGGGCGCCGCCATTTGCCCGGAGACGGGGCCTCCGGTCCCTCGCCGGGCGCCGCCATTTGGCTCCCGGGACCTGGCCTCCGGCGCCATCCCGGGCGCCGCCATTTTCCCGGGGACCTGGCCTCCGGTGCCTCCCCGGGGGCCGCCATTTGCCCGGGGATTAGGCCCCCGGTGCCTCCCCGGGCGCCGCCTTTTGGCTCTCGGGGCCTGACCTCCGGTGCCGGTCCCGGGCGCCGCCTTTTGGTTCCCGGGACCTAGCCTCCGGTGCCGGTCCCGGGCGCCGCTTTTTGGCCCGGGGACCTGGCCTCCAGTGCCGGTCCCGGGCGCCGCTTTTTGGTCCGGGGACCTGGCCTCCGGTGCATGTCCCAGGCCTCATCGCCCTTCTAATGGTAAAGTCTCGAGTTGTCTATCACGTGCAGGTCACGCGAGGAGCGCCTCGGGACTCAGCGACCACCTGTCAAACATCCAAAACGTCTGACCGGGAGAAGGACATTGCCACCCCTCAATCCGACGGTGGCTTCCGGGGTAGATAGGTCTTTTTGCTTTTTTTTTGGGGCTATAAATAGCCCTTGTACCCCTCAGTTGTGGGCAGGTGATTTATATTGATTGGAATAGCTAAACTCACAGGTGTGCTCCGGAAGCCTCTCCCCCGGAGAGAGCCTCCCCAGCCGACTCTGGTCGGGAGCACGCCGATAGGACTAGGGCCCCCACCGGGACCCAAACCTATATAAATCCTCGTGTCAATTCTTGTGTTTGTCCGGCGGGGGAGCACCGGTCACTCGGTCAACCCGCGTCGCGTAATCTTCGCTAGGATCGTTCACAAAACCTGCCGGGGTATTCGCAATACCACGACACATGACCACCATAGAGGCACCTGAGGCGATGACTAACGTCGCCGCCATCGAGCATGAAGCAGATTGGATCCAACCATTGAGGAACTATCTTGCTCATGGGATCATGGCCGAGAATGAAACCAAGAGTGACTGGTTAGTTAGAAAAGCGCAAAATGTACAAATTGGTTGAAGGAACCCTGTATAGGAAAGGTGCTCAAGGAGTACTGATGCGTTGTATTCCTCAAGAAGATGGCAAATCCCATCTGAGAGAGATTCATGGAGGCATGTGCGGTGCACATGCATCCTATCGAACAATGGTCGGAAAAACTTTCCGACAGGGTTATTACTGGCCAACGACACTTAATGATGCCCTGCAATTGGTCAAGACTTGCCCACAGTGTGAATTCCATGCTCGATAGGTCCACCAGCCAACATATACATTGCAAACTATTCCTCTAACATGGCTATTTGCCACATGGGGAATAGATATTGTAGGACCTATGTCTCAAGCGGTGAATGGATACAGGTTTCCATTCGTAGTCATTGATACGTTTACCAAATGGATTGAGGCTAAACTGGTTCAAAATATTACCACTACAGTGGCGAAGAAGTTCTTTCAAAGGAACATAGTCACACAATTTGGTGTTCCAAGTCGTCTTATAATAGATAATGGATCGCAGTTTGTTAGTGGTCTTTTTATGGACTACTGTGACCATATTTGGACTAAAATTTGTTTTGCATCTGTTGCTCATCCGCAAAGTAATGGTGCAGTAGAACGGGCCAATGGGCAGATAATACAAGGGGTTAAGAACGTGTTTTCAACCACCTTAAGTTATGCTCAGGGGCTTGGATAGAAGAATTCTACTCCATTCTATGGGCATTGAGCACCACACCTAGTAGAGCTACGGGCGAAAGCCTTTCCAACTGTTTATAGTGTAGAAGCCATGTTGCCAATTGAAATCAAAATTGGATCTACTCGTGTGGATCACTTAGATACCATAAATCAAAGTGAAAAACGCGAAGATGAAATTATTTTTCTTGAAGAAAAGTGCGATCAAGTATTGATCTAATCAGCAGCATGTTTACAAGCTCTGCGTAAATATCATAGTAAGAGGGTGCGACCACATATGCTAAACGTGGGAGACTTGGTTTTACGAAGAATTCAAAACTAGTCTGGTCACAATAAATTCTCCCCTCAATGGAAAGGGCCTTATTGTGGTCGCCATGCCGTGACCAGCATCTGCTCGATTGGCCATGGAAGAAAAAACAATATTATCAAACGCCTGGAACATAGAACAGTTGCGTAAATTCTATGTGTAAGTTCTTTCATTTCCCATTATAAGTTTTTATCAGTATTTTATCACCTTATGCTATGATCGTATTCTCATCTTCAACCTTACTTTCTATCGGGTTACACCCAGGGGAGCATCGCAATAAGTGCCCTACTATAATGTATAAGTGGATTCGTTTATCGATCTCATGGTCGCATCTAGTTAAGAACTTCTCTTTCTAAACCGGTTCTTACTATGTAAGAGACTTACTAGCATGTTATGGTCATTCGAGTGGCTGTCAGTTAGCAAAAGCTTACATCTTTATACTAAGCCAGTTATTTTCGTGATCTTATGACCACATTTAGATAAGACATCTCTTTTTAAGCTGGTTCTTACCACATAAGAGACCTACTAGCATGTTCTGATCAATCGATCCATGGTCTCCTTAGGCCAAGAAAACTATCCTATGAACATTGTACTACGTCTTCGTTATCACTGGTCGCAAGAGGGGGCTAGGGGTATATAATCATAACATTCAGTCAGTAAATTAAGTACTTTTTATCTTTTCGTTTTCATTCATTCATTTCTTTGCTGTCATGTGTATTTGCAAGGTATGAAAACAAATAATCTGATAAGAAAGTAAAAGTCTTTATTTCAAAAGATTACAATGAGAAGAGATATATCATGAAAGGCAGAGGTCACACAATAATCTCATTATCAGAGGCCTGACCTCGTCCATAATCGCATTAAGTCAGTCTTGGTTGCCAAAAGTCATTTCTTCCACCACTGGATTCAGATCTAAGTTCAGACCATGGCGAAGTTGAAGTTTACAAAGCTTGGTAGAGGCTATGGTTCTGACGTCGCTCCTCAGTGCCTCCTTATGCCTGCTTGTAATTTCAGGAATGCTTGCCACCAAGATGTCAGCTTGAGCCACGACCAACTTGTAGGACTCACTAAGGGTAGAATCATCCTTCTTAGGATTGATAATGTCCGCCTTAAGTGAGTCCATGACCTCCCACAGTTTTGCAAGGGTATTCTTCTCTGTGAGACCGCAACTCCTGATGATTTCTTCCAGGGCTCCCTTTTCACTAAGGGTGAGCTCAGCAGTCTCTTTGGCCTTCTTTGTGACCGTCTGGTAGCGGCTGATGATGTGTTGAAGTTTATCATGGTCATTTCCACGCTCGATATACTTCTGCTCGTAGTGGTCCTTTTCCTGGGTCAACTTGCTCTTATCCTCTCTTTGCTCTGAGCAAAGGAAGAAATGAATTCAATTGAGTTCATAAAATTTATACGCGTTCATAGAAGCAATGTAAAGTTCTGCTAAAATGAACTTACCATCAACTCTAGTTTGCAATTGATTGCAAACCAGCTGAATACGTTCGGCTTTCCCTTGGAGAGAATCATAGGACAATGCTTTTTGCTCCAAGGTCACCGCCTTTTCAATAGCATCCTTTAACTTGGCCTCAAGCACCAGAGATTCAACAAGTTTCTCGCTGTTTATCCTCTGGGCTTCAGCCATCTTATTTCCAGAAGAGACCGCTCAACGGACGCAACCTCTTTGCTATTGCGCTAATGGGCGACCTCTTGTAGCAAAGCAGAGTTCTCCCTATGACAACAGAAATTATTATTCCAACTCCAAAAGGACTGAGATTAAAGCAAGTTACTTACTGCTTTAGCCTGTCGCACTCCTCTTGCCTGACCTTGAACTGCTCCACCAGCTGCAAGTAGAGCTCTAAATAAAATAAAAAATAAAAAAGCATATGAATAAATTTCTCAGAAAATACTTGAAATTATGAGGTATAGATTTTCTACTTACCTCCAAAAACTCCTCAAGGAACTTTTTAGGGAGGTCCCCGAGTTTGGCCACTTGGCTGCAAGAAGCCAAGTAGTCCCATGCTTGCACCATCCTGCTTATAAATTGAGACTGAAAGCTCGAGTCAGGGGCAAGACGATCAATCTCAACAGGTTGCACCATCATCTCTTGTGCCTTCTCCGCTCCTCATTCTTCCAAACGGGAGGGGGACACAGTGTTTTCGACCCAGAGGGGGAGTAGATGTCTCCGCCTATTCATCCATCCCCATGGTAGTGGTCGCAGTGGCAACCTTAGCTTCACCAACATCGGCGGGTTCATTAGATTGAAGGTCTTGAACCACATCGCTGATGATGGTTGCAGGATCCTCCTCGACCTCCTACGAGTGTACAGCTTCTACAGTCGTAGCGACTTCTTCCATAGCCGCTGGATCTGCAACTTCACCAATGGCAGGCAAATCCGGCATGGTAGTTTCTTCTTCTTCGACCATAGTTGGTTTAGTTTCTTGCACTAGAGCGAGTATAGTAGTGGTCGAAGAAGTCCTGTACATCCAGTTTATAATTAGATAAGACTTTACCTAACTAAGTAATAAGGTTTGTTTAGAGATGGAACAAGTATTTACCTGATGCTGAGCCCCAGAAGATTTCCGGAGCTCGATGATCCGCCTTTGGGAGATAAAAGCGAAGATAGCGCCATCGGTGAGGAATCATCATGAAGTACTACAGACCTCTTCCTCAAAACAAATAGATCTCTTCCGCCTCCTCCACCACATCGCTTTCCTCTCCCTGTACAAACATAAGCTAATTTCTAATCATATTTGGTAAAGTTTGAGGGGTGGGAGACCTTACTGCAACAACCTTTGAGACCGAAGGATCAGTTGTAGACATGACCACAGAAGGGCTCGAGCCTCTCATCGTTGCCCTTGTTGTAGTGGTCGCGGGGGTACTTGTGGTTCCAGATGAAGCTGCAGTCACCCTAGTATGTGCCGCCGCTGAGGCCGCGACCGGCAGAATGCAAGCTTGTGTGCTTGAAGGCCGAGCAGATGGGCCTGAATTTGCAAGGTTGTAGGCCTGACTAAACCCTTCATCGCAGAGTGGGTGTTCTTCAATTTCTTCGATGCAGGATCACTGGAGGATCCAAAATCATCACCGGTCCACCTCTTTTGTGCCGCCTGGTGTTCGAACTACTGTACGAACCAAAATGAGCTACTTTGGTAACTCTTGTTCGAAATAAAGACATGTGTAGATTTTCTGAAAGAGAATTACCTTTCGACACGATTGCACGAAGTCGTCAATGTTGCCGACCATGTTTGGCGCACTGACCTCGCCTTCTGCAGCCACATTGTAGGCCTTCAGGAGGGAGTTTGTTGTCCTGTCGACCTCAGAAGTGGAAAAGACTATCCAAAAAGGAATAGTCAACAACTTTTCAAAAATACTTCAGTTTGGATAAGTCAAAAATGAACTAAAAGGATGTACCAATTTGAGTAGACAGACAATTACTAGGGTGATTCGATTCTTCACAAAGTCCCATATAACATCACGCGCGGTCAAGCCTTCATGCACCAGGTGGCGGATCACCTGGCCCTGCCTCTTCTGCTCATCATTGAGGGGAGGGGCAGAATCCCTCTCTCCGCTCTTCTGTGGTCGACGGTTCTCGAACCAAAGATTGCTCTCTTCAAGAGCCGAACGATAGAACCACTGCTGGCTCCATCCATGGACAAAGTCACAGAGGGGGATGTATGGGTAGTCCTTTTCTTCCGCAAGTGGAAGTAGCACACCGAGAAGCATTGGAGCTTTTCGACCACGCCAGGAAATAAAACTGGTGGAAAAAGGAAATGCTAGGCAAAACACCAACATATGCCTCCCAAAAATGCTAAAAGACAGCATGGATCAGAATATAATTGGGATGGAGGTTTACCAATTCTAAGTCATAATGGGCAAGGATGTCCAAGAGGAATTCTATCTCTGGAAGACGAAACCCGCAGCTCAAGAAATCCTCGAAAATCACTAGATCGCCTGGTTCGACGGCTGGGGTTTCTTCTTCTTCGGTGGGGTGCCATGGGATCAGTGACCTGGAGGGGAGATATCCTTCCCTCTCTAGGACCAGCAAGTTCTCGACCGAGTAGGGAAGAGAACTAGTCCAGCATGCTATTTGTGTGAAGAAGATGAAGAATAAAGAAGAGCTTGAGTATGGAAAATTTGGGGACTTAGGCGATTCTGAAGGAAGATTTGATGGTTAAGTATATAAAGCCTCAGAAGAGACACTTCGTCTTCCCAGTTGTGGATCACGACAAGCAGGCTTGAAATTTTCCATTTAATGCCCGTCATGATGGTCTGACACACGCACCAAGAGGTCTTTTTGGTTTTTCATTGGAATTCAAAATGATAGGGAGTCTCTTTGGAATCAGAAACACCATTTTAAAGAACCTTCTTGTTTCAAATTCGGGGACTAGCTAACGAGGATTTTTACCAAGTCCTTTGTCTATGCCTTTTCGTGATCACAGGAGACCACACAGAGAGGTGCGAGTCCTTTGTCTATGCCTTTCCGTGATCATAGGAGACCACAGAAAGAGATTTGAGTTATTTGTTTATGCCTTCCCAAGGTCGTAGGAGACCACGGGAAGAGAACCAAATTGTTTGTTTATACCTTTCCATTGTCACAGAAGGTCATGGAGAGAGATCAAGGGATTAGTCCAAGACATTGTGGACATAGCCCAGCCCATTTTGTCACAATAGACACAAAGTCACATCATGGGTAATTAATTCTTGAGGCTTTAATACATTGTGGCCGCAAACTTCCGTGGTTGCAATCATCCACAATTATACTACCTGCAACAGCTATGGCTGTGGAGATGTCTACCCACAATCTATGTGGTCGCGGAGATATGATAATCCCCACTCTGTAGTCGCAATCTGTGCACGACCTCGGAACGAAAGAGTTCTTTCCTATGAATCAAGAGGGTCTGGTCAAGAATTGCGGACCATGGTCTAAGAGTTATACAGATGCAATATGTCGTGGTATTGCAAATACCCCGACAAGTTTTGTGGAAGATCCTAGCTAACGAACAACGACGCGAGCTGACCGCGTTACCGGTCACCTCCCGTCAGGCAAGCACAGAGAGTGGCACGAGGATTTATACAGGTTCAGGTCTCAATGGAGACCCTAGGCCTATCGATGTGATCCCGACATGAGTCAGATGGGGGAGTTCTCTCATGGGGAGAGTGCTCCAAAACATGCCAATTTGTTTTTGGTGTATTCACGCAAATGAATTGTCCTTGGTTACAAAAGAGGAGTACAAGGGCAGATATAGGCCCAAAGGAGGCAAAAATACCTAACTACCCCGGTAACAGCCGTTGGATCGGAGGATACCAACGTCATTCCACCTTCTTAGGGGCTTGGATGCTTGACAATTGTCCTTGCTAGTCTCTGAGGCGCTCCTCATGTGACCCCCACGTCACCCTGCGCAGGAGGCACTTGCGGCCTCCACCCGGGACCGGGCCACTGGGGGCTTTTGCCACCGGGCAAATGGCGACGCCCGGGACCGGGCCACCAAGGACCTTTGCCACCGGGCAAATGGCGGCGCCCGGGACAAGACCACTGGGCCAATGACGGCTCCCGGGGCGGGGCCATCGGGGGCCTTTACCACTGGGCAGATGGCGGCCCCCGGGACCGGGCCACCGGGGGCCTTTGCCACCGGGCAGATGGTGGCGCCCGGGACAGGACCACTGGGCAAATGGCAGCGCCCGAGGCGGGGCCACCGGGGGCCCTTGTCCCCGGGCCAAAGACGGCGCCTGGGACAGGACCACCAGGGGCCTCTGCCATCGGGCAAATGGTGGTGCCCGTGATCGGGCCACTGGAGGCCTTTGCCACCGGGCAAATGGTGCCGCCTAGGACCTGGCCACCGGGGGCCTTTGCCACCGGTGTAGCTTCTAGGCCCCTAAAGAGTGTTTTGGTAAGTAATGACAATTACAAATGTTGAACTAACATTACCTGTTAAGCTGTGTCAAGAACAAACTCAAAAGACAGGATAATGAAAGGCAAAAAAACAGCTACATGATGAAGAAAGGACATTGAGCAAAGAGGCAAAGGTACGGAATAGGGTCCTTTTTCCTTTTACCGGTCTAAGGTGATTAGAGAAGAATTTTGACTGGATTATCAGATAGTCGCCGTACTATTAAGAGGAGCATGTGGTGTATCACTAAATAGTTC
This sequence comes from Pharus latifolius, assembly GCA_019359835.1. Classification (NCBI taxonomy): domain Eukaryota; kingdom Viridiplantae; phylum Streptophyta; class Magnoliopsida; order Poales; family Poaceae; genus Pharus; species Pharus latifolius. The sequence continues at coordinate 27,359,298 of CM033330.1, read as the reverse complement.
ATCTATGTGCCACAAGTCATAAAAACAACTTGCATTGCATACTAGAAAGTCATATCCTTTGAAAATTCATTTTTCCATTCAATTCAACCAAACTCAGTCTCAGTCGGTCTGACCGATTGTTAGCCGGTCTGACCGCATAAACGGTCTGACTGAATGTTGTTTCGGACTGACCGACGGTTATGTTAAAGTGTGTTTTCTTTCTTAAAGAGGTCGGTCTGTCTGTGGTTAAACCCTAAGTCAGACTCCTGGAACTTCATGATCTCATTTTCTGGAACTTGATGTGTTAAGACGGTCTGACCGATTGTTGGTCCAGTCTGACCGCTAAAATGGTCTCACCGAGTTTTTGTACTACGGTCTGACCGTGTGGCCGGTCTGTCCGAAGTTCTCGGCCTTACCGTAAATCGTGTCCAGAAACCATGTCGTCTTTGGAAGGTTTCACGATCTAACCGCCATTGGCTCCGATCTGACCGTGAGAGTGCCCGGCAAGGGCAGGTGAGCATTTATTGCACCTATTTAATGCCGTTGCAATTGCGGTGGTCTGACCGGGCTTATACCTGCGGTCTGACCGCCAAGTGATCTTTTTCTCCCAACGGCTTGTAACGGCTATATTTATTGTGGGGGGTATATATACTCCCATGCATTGTCCTGTTCATAACTTTTGGCTTATTTGTGAACATTGCCATCATCTTTGAGAGCTAAAACAAGTTTCAGACACTCTAGAATTCAATTTCTTGAATTTGAGAGAGTGTGCATTTGAGATCTTCTAGTGCATTGCATTTAGATCACTAAATCAACCTTGTGGCACTAGAAGAGCGTTAAGTGATCATCACTGGCTTGTTACTCTTGGAGTTTGCCGGCTCCTCGATGGCTAGGAGGAAGGTTTTGGAGAGCTCTTCAAGGAAGATTGTGAAGAAGCCTCAACACTTTGTGAAAGGGTCGAGCACGCCTTGCCGGAGAGGTAAAGTGCATCAATAGTGGAATCGAGGTTTGGATAACTCATCACACTAATTCGGCTCGAGATCTAGGTCACTTCTTGAGAGGAAGTCGACTAGATAGAGGAGCGGTTAGAGATTTGAGTTTGCCTCAACGTGGATTAGGGGTGATCGGCAAATCACCGAGACCACGCGATATATCCTTGTGTTAAATTGATTGTTGTTCATCTTGTTTTAGCTATTTGCTTTCAATTGTTGTTAATTGCTTGATTAGGCATTAAATTGTCAAAATCGCCTATTCACCCCCCTCTAGTCGATATCCTAGATCCTTTTCAACTGGGCAGTTCGCAGCACCCGGGAAAGGACCACCGGGCAAATGGAGGCACCCGTGGCGGGGCCACGGGGGCCCTTGTCCCAGGGATAGGACGACCAGGGGCCTTTGCCACCGGGCAGATGGCGCCGCTCGGGACAGAGCCACTGGGGACCTTTGCCACCTGGCAGATGGCGGCGCCCGGGACAAAACCACCGGGCAAATGGCGGCTCCCGGGGCAGGGCCACCGGGGGTTTTCTTCCCCGAGCCAAAGGCGGCGCCCAGGACAGGACCACGAGGGGCCTTTGCCACCGGACAGGTGGCGGCGCCCGGGACAGGACCACCGGGGGCGTTTGCCACTGGGAAAATGTCGCGCCCCGAAACTGGGACTACGACTACTCCTGTAGAGACCTAGCTCGCTGCAACTAGTCCCATATATGCATAGCATACACATACCCTTGACTTCCCAGGATAAGTCAAGTACAGGAGTATATTCACATTGCAACAGAGTAACTTACAAAATAGTTAAGCAGTGTGGCCTACTGGCCTTAATATTACATAAGAAGATTACAATGCCTTCACGGCATTCAGGGTTTAGCAAAATAACATCTACACAGCATAAAATAGGTGACCCACCCACAAAGAGAAGTGGACGGCAGAACAACACACATCAGGGCAAAGACTTCTATAAACCCGTGGATTTAATCCACCGCAGCAGACTCCTATAAACCCGGGAGCTCGGAGTATTCGAATACGTTTTTACGTCTGCAGAGAGGTACCAATTTACCCGCAAGATATTCCACTTTCAAGCCTTTCCTATCATAACAAAATGATTGGACCCCTGACTCACTTCATATTGTGAGCGGCAAGGTGGAAATAACAAGAACTTTTGTTATGTATCACTCACAATTCACCCCCGACCCTGTGGCTCTCCGCGAGACACAGTTGTGGTAGGCTGTACCCTAACCTCCACCCCTACATATATTTCCATTACTGGATCAACGTGCGAGATCACCTTCAGTGATATGTGTGGGAGCCGTCCTCCGTGCCCAAACGTGCATCACTACACAATTCCAGCAGGGGTGTCATGTGCGATCCACATAAGTACTTGTTCAGGCTTGTCCCATTCCAGGCTTGCGGTTAGCACGTTGTTCATGCCACTAGACGCACAACACAAGGTTCTAGTCCTTATATGCCAGTGACCAGACCATCCATAACCCTGCACTGTAACATCCTGAGTTTTGGGGTGAAAAGTTCTTTCTTAAAAAACATGCATACATATGTCTCTTCTAGATCAACCAAATCAGCCTCAGCTTTATTTTGTTCTAGCCCTAAAATATCCAAAATCTATTCTGTGACCCCAAGTCAAAATCTGACCTGCCAGATTTGATCTATCAGTTATCCTAAATCTAAAAGCCTTCAGAACCCAGATTCAATTCTATCCCTAACTTCCAGAATTATCAACTCCTTTCTGTTTTCGAAAACAGAATATCTGTTATTACCTTTTACCCTAAGTTTCAGAAATTCAGATTTAATCAAAATCTTAGCCAAGTTCAGACCAGATTATTCCTGGATTATGATCAAGGCTATGCCAATACCTTAATCCAAAAAAGTTGGCAGCCAGATTTCACCATCTGAACCTTTTTCGCAAATCAGTCCAAGAGTATCGCAGATCAGTCCTTTTTCCAGATTTTCTAAAAGCCAGAAAGGCAAAATGTTGCAAATCATCTCCAAATTCGAATCTGATTCAGGGAACATCTCCCAAATGCTTTTCAACACAAATTCTTCTTTTATGAGTATCTCAAAATCAAACCCTAAATCCCAGAATTCGAGATCAATAAGTTTCAGACTTATTTTACCCTAATCTACTCTGTTTTCAGTTCATATCAAAAGTCATCCAAATGTCTCAAACTTTATCTTCTAGTTGTGCTAAATCATCTATGGAATTAAGTATACCAAAACAGCAGAATCAATTTCAGTTTAAACCTTCCAAATCTCCAGAATTACATTTCAGTCCAAATCAAGAATTTGAAATTGCAATCAAACCCAAATTCGACCAGGACAGCAGCTGTTGTGCACGACCAGAGATCACCGTGCGTTTGCGCCGCGCTTGCTCGCCGCCGGGCACGCCTCGCCTCGCCTGAGCTCGTGCTCACTTGAATCTGCATGTGCACACGCGTCCACGCCCCAGCCATCGCCGTGGCAGTGCCGTTGAACAACATCTGCTCCTGTGCGCGACCATCAGCAGCCATTGTCAGTGTCTTCTTGCCACGTTACTTGCTTCACCAGCCTTTGTCGCCACCGCCTTGCACCGCCCGACATTGATGAGACCCGATGTAGCACAGCTTTGTCTTGCCAGTGCACAGTCGCGTCGCCGCTCGCCGTTGTTGCATCTGCGCCCGGCAAATCTTGTCATCTGACACCAATTCAATGCTGTAAATCCTTGCAAGCTTCGCCCTCTGGTCTATTTAAGCCACCAGTGCCTTGTATCATCTTCTCTTCACCAGGACTTAACCAAATTCTCAAATTCCCTCGCTGTCGTCGTCTTCTCCGGCGAGCCATCGAGGAGCTTCACGGTGCCAGCACAATCTGCAGCACCTCTTGCCAAATTAACAGCATCAGTGAGTTCCCCTTATCTCTCTCATCGTGCTGTATAACTTAATTGGATTTCCTTTCACCTTATCGCCGGCAATCACCGGAATTTGCTGAAATTCAAAGAATGCCCTGTTCCGGCAATGCAGGCCAAATTACCTCGAATTAGCTTTCGATCCTGTGGAAGAAAATGATCAGTGACTCATTTCCAGCAAGCCTATGCATCAATATCTCCAGATTGAGCTTCAATCGAAGCTTTCCCCAATTTTGAGCTTCTCCAGAAACCGGATATCGTCGCCAGGCTTCTCCGGCCATCCTCCGGCCAAATTGATCGTGCAGGTAGCTTCCTCTTATCTCTCTTTCACTTCCTGAGCTTGGAATTAAGTTCATTCGGCCTGAATCAAAAAGCCCTAAATTCTATGTCTTCTTCTCCGGCGTCGATCACCGGAAACCTATTCCTGGCCGTTTCAGCTTCATCCACTTTGTCATTCAGGTGTGCTTCAACCTCCTGAACATATTTGTCTTCTAGCTCGATCTTTGAAACTGCCCAGATTTCAAGTTACAGCCATGCCAAGATTGTTGTCCAGTGGCTTCACTGTGCCGTGTCGCCACCACACTTCTCCTTCGAATTTCATCACCTTCTGGCCATCTTCTGCCCTAGATCCTGTTGAATGACTTGTTCCTGTTATCAATGCCTACCTCCCAGACAAAGTGGTGCATCATTTGGAGCCCTAGATCAAAAGTTATGCCAAGCCCTAGTTTCTGGCCATGTCAAGATCAATGCCAGACTATGTCAGTCAGTGGCATTAGCCCTTTTCACTCCCTTCCAGATGTGCATTTTGTGCATAACTTTGTCTCTTAGATTTCTGAGGTTGTGATCTACATTTTCTTCTTCTATCACAAGTTGATTTGAGCCTTTGAATTATATTTGCCGCTAAACCCTAGTTTTTGACACTAATTCCAGTGCACGCCAGCCAATGGCATTGGCCTTGTTTACCCACTTCTGATTGTGCATTTTGAAAGCCACTTTGTCCACTGAATTTGTAGAGTTATAATCTACACTTTCTTCTACTGTCATAACTTGAGATAAGCTCTCTAGTTTTCCTTGAAGTTATGTCATAACCTTGATCCGAATGTCAATCCGCTGACATTCTCTGTTTTTGATCAACCAACCACAAAACTGATGTTCTTATTGTAACCTTGAGATCCTAAGAGCATCTAACACCATTCTTAGCCAAATCCTTGAAACTCTAGATCTCAACTCAGTTCAGCTTGTAATCTCAATTATCTCCAGTATCGTTCAGTCACTCTTGTAAAGCATATCTGCATATAGATCCTAAAACATCTTAATATATAAGTAATATTTGTGTGTATTGTTTGGTTTGTCGTCGAGCAGATCTAGAAGCTGAGATCGAGGACTTCGCTGTTGACCCGTCATCAACTGCTGTTTCTTACGACGCGGAAGGCAAGTCATATCCTTGGTCATCTTGAACCTATATTTTAAATGTTGCTAAAACATAACCTTGAATATAGATAATATTGCATGAGAAAGATTAAGGATGATTGATTTATGAATTGGCAGTACTAGACTGGTTATCTGTGAAATGTGAAATAAACAAGTTTTGAGCCATGAACTATTATATGTATTTCTATACTTATATTCATGAAATAAAACCCCTAGCCGTGACCAGAAAAATGTTATGGATGGCGGTAGCACTGGAGGTGCTAAACTGCGAAGGAATGCAGGCACTGAAGGTGCAGGGTTGTGGATGGTCTGGTCACTGGCATATAAGGACTAGAACCTTGTGTTGTGCGTCTAGTGGCATGAACAACGTGCTAACCGCAAGCCTGGTATGGGACAGGCCTGAACAAGTAATTATGTGGATCGCACATGAAACCCCTGCTGGAATTGTGTAGTGATGCACGATAAACACGGAGTACGGCTCCCACACATATCATTGAAGGTGATCTCGCACGTTGATCCAGTAATGGAAACATATGTAGGGGTGGAGGTTTGGATACAACCTACCACAACTGTGTCACGCTGAGAGCCACAGGGTCGGGGGTGAATTGTGAGTGATACATAACAAAAGTTCTTGTTATTTCCACCTTGCCGCTCACAGTATGAAGTGAGTTAGGGGTCCAATCATTTTGTTATGATAGGAAAGGTTTGAAAGTGGAATATCTTGCGGGTAAATTGGTACCTCTCTGCAGAGTTAAAAATGTATTCGAATACTCCGAGCTCCCGGGTTTATAGGAGTCTGCTGCGGTGGATTAAATCCACGGGGTGTGACACAAGTACTATTTTCTAAATAAAATATGTTTAATCAAGATTACCCAAATGACATGTGTTGTCATGATAAGGAGTGCTACCGTGGGCTGTCGTGTGTCGACGTGTCGCGGTAGTGCTATAATCTAGTGAACATGAATGATGATGTTATATTATGAAAAGTGCTGCCCTGAGATGAGGTACGAAAGAAAAAGATTATTTTACAAATATCCATAATTCTTGACTAGTCTAGGTTCATGTCATCACTACTATATGTATCTACTCTTACCTATGACTTGCTGAGTACGTAAGTGCTCACTCTTGCAACCTACAAATCAATAGACGGAGCGATCAACAATCAAGATGAAAGCGTGGAGAACTTATTGGATCCAGAAGGAGGAGCGTCAGTTCTGCCAGAGCCCTGATGTGTGTTGTTCTACCGTCCACTTCTCTTTTGTGGGTGGGTCACCTATCTTCTGCTGTGTAGATGTTATTTTGCAAACCATGTATGCCGTGAAGGCATTGTAATCTCCTTATGTAATATCAAGGCCAGCAAGCCACACTGCTTAACTATTTTATAAGTTACTCTGTTGCAATGTGATATACTCCTGTGCTTGACTTATCCTGGGACGTCAAGGGTATGTGTATGCTATGCATATATGGGACTAGCTGCAGCGAGCTAGGTCTCTACAGGAGTAGTCGTAGTCCCAGTTTTGGGGCGCGACATGCACCTTCAGTGCCTGCACATCCTTTGCAGTCTAGCACCTCCAGTGCTTCCGCCATCCATACCATTTTTCTGGTCACGGCTAGGGGTTTTATTTCATGAATATAAGTATATAAATACATATAATAGTTCATGGCTCAAAACTTGTTTATTTCACATTTCACAGATAACCAGTCTAGTACTGCCAATTCATAAATCAACCATTCTCAATCTTTCTCATGCAATATTATCTATATTCAAGGTTATATTTTAGCAACATTTAAAATATAGGTTCAAGATGACCAAGGATATGACTTGCCTTCCGCGTCGTAAGATACAGCAGTTGATGACGGATCAACAGCGAAGTCCTTGAACTTAGCTTCTGGATCTGCTCGACGACAAACAAACAATACACACAAGTATTACTTAATATATTAAAATGATTTATGATCTATATGCAGATATGCTCAACAAGAATGATTGAACGATACTGGAGATAATTGAGATTGCAAGCTGAATTGAGTCAAGATTCTAGGGTTTCAAGTAATTGGCTATGAATGGATGTTAGATGCTCTTAGGATCTCAAGGTTACAATAAGAACATCAGTTTTGTGGCTGGTTTGATCAAAAACAGCGAATGTCAGCAGATTGACATTCGGATCAAGATTCTGACATAACTTCAAGGAAAGCTAGAGAGCTTATCTCAAGTTATGACAGTAGAAGAAAATGTAGATCATAACTCTACAAATTCAGTGGACAAATTGGTTTTCAAATTGCACAATCAGAAGTGGGTAAACAAGGCCAATGCCATTGGCTGGCATGCACTGAGATAGTGTCAAAAGCTAGGGTTTAGCATAACATGCATTTCAAGGGCTCAAATCAAGTTGTGATAGAAGAAGAAAATATAAATCACAACCTCAGGAATCTAAGGGACAAAGTTATGCTCAAAATGCACATCTGGAAGGGGGTGAAAAGGGCTAATGCCTCTGACTGACATAGTCTGGCATTGAATCTGACATGGCCAGAAACTAGGGCTTGGCATAACTTTTGATCTAGAGCTCCAAATGATGCACCACTTTGTCTGGGAGGTAGGCATTGATAACAGGAACAAATCATTCAACAGGATCTAAAGCTAAAAATGGCTGGAAGATGATGAAATTCAAAGGAGAAGTGTGGTGGCGACACGGCACAGTGAAGCCACTGGACAAAAATCTTGGCATGGCTATAACTTGAATTCTGGGTAGTTTCAGAGATCGGGCTAGAAGACAAATATGCTCAGGAAGTTGAGGCACACCTGAATGACAAAGTGGATGAAGCTGAGACGGCCGGGAATAGGTTTCCGGTGAACTGTGCCGGAGAAGATGACATGAGATTTGGGGCTTTTTGATACAGGCTAAGTGGACTCAATTCCAAGCTTGGGAAGGGATAGAAGGGTAAGAGAAAGCTATCTGCACAATCAATTTGGCCGGAGGATGGCCGGTGTGGCCTAGCGACGATCGCCGGTTTCTGGAGAAGCTCAAAATTGGGGAAAGCTTCGATTGAAGCTCAATCTGGAGATTTAAGTACACAGGCTTGCTGGAAATGGGTCACTGATCATCTTCCTTCACAAGATCAAGAGCTAATTCGAAGTAAATTGGCCTGCTTTGCCGGAACAGGGCAATCGAGATTTCCGGTGATTGCCGGCGATAAGATGCAAGGTAATCCAATTAGATGGTACAGCACGATGAGGGAGATGAGCTATACCTTCTGGTGCTGTTAATTCGGTGAGAGGTGCAGCAGGGCGTCCTGGCACCGTGAGCCTCCTCGACGGCTCGCCGGAGAAGATGACTGAAACAGAAAGATTTGGAATTTGGCTGGCTTTTGGTGAAGTGTGAGGGAATTGCTGAGCACAGGAGTGCTTAAATAGGCCAGGTGAAGTTTGCAAGGAGGAGACAACGAAGTAATTGCCGCTGTGATGAGATGGATTGCGTGCTGAGCATCAGCGGCGAAGACACAGCATTAACTGGTGATGCGACGGCGACAACGGCTCTACAGCTGATCATCATGTCGGTTCATCGGGACATTGCAAGGCTAGAGCAAGCGGTGGCTACAACAACTGGCGCGGCAAAGCAACGTGGCAAGAAAATGCTGACAATGGTCGCGCACGGGAGCAAGCTGTTCAACGGCGTTGCCACGGCGATGGCTGGGGCGTGGACGCGTGTGCACATGCAAATTCAAATGAGCACGAGCTCAGGCGAAGCGAGGCGTGGCCGGCGGCGAGCAAGCGCGGCGCAAACGCACGGCGATCTTCTGGTCGTGCATTACAGCTGCTGGTCGAATTAGGGCCTGATTGCAATTTCCAATTCTTGATTTGGACTGATCTGTAAATCTGATGATTTGGAAGGTTTGCTCTGATCTGGTAGACTTGATTCAACAGATGATTTGGCACAGATAGAAGATAAAATTTGAGATGTTCGGATGATTTTTGATATGAACTGAAAATAGGGTATTTTAGGGTAATTGAAATCTGAATTTCAATTGATTTCGAATTCTGGGATTTAGGATGAGATTTTGGAATCTGAACAGAAGAGAAACTGGTGTCAAATAGCATTTTGAGAAGATTTGCCGAAGAAATTCTGAAGTTGGAGTTAATCTGGAGATTTTAGCCTTTTTGGGTTTTCAGACATCAGATAAGGACTAATTTGAAATAACTCTTGGACTGATTTGGAAAAAGGTCTAGATGATGAAATCTGGCTGTCAACTTTTTGGATTAAGGTATTGGCATACCCTTGATCATGTTCCAGGAATAATTTGGTCTGAACTTGGTCAAGATTTGGATTAAATCTGGATTTCTGAAACTTAGGGTAAAAGATATTCTGTTTTCGAAAACAGAAAGGAGTTGAAAAATCTAGAAGTTAGAGATGGAATTGAATGTGGGTTCTGAAGGCTTTTAGATTTAGGATAACTGATAGATCAAATCTGGAAAGTCAGATCTTGACTTGGGGTCACAGGATAGATTTTGGAGATTTTAGGGCTAGAACAGAATAAAGCTGAGGCTGATTTGGTTGATCTAGAAAAGACATATGCATGCATGATTTTTAAGAAAGAAACTTTTCACCCCAAAACTCAGGATGTTACAGAAAATGGCGGCGCCCAGGACCGGGCCAACGGGGCCTTTGCCACCGGGCAGATGGCGGCGCCCGAGACAGCACCACCGGGCAAATGGCGGCGCTCAGGACAGGACCACTGGGGGCCTTTGCCACCGGGAGCCTTTGCCACCGGGCAGATGGAGGCGCCCGAGACCAAGCCACAGGGGCCATGGTCACCGGGCACATGGCGGAGTCCGGGACGTGGTCACCGGGAACGATCGGGCGAAGATTTCCCCCAACAACAGCCCCACATGTCCTTCGGGGACACGTCCCAAGTCCCCGGAGGAAATGTTCTTCGTTACCGGGAACATCTCCCCCGGAGGGAACCTCTGGCACCTTTGCGATGCTCCGGTTCTCGTTCCACACACTTATGGTAGCGCTGCCGATCATCATGACGCCGCAGGCCTTGATTGGAATGCGCCGTCGGCCATAATGGCCTCGCGTGGTTCGTACCGTCGGTGCGTCGTTTCCCACGCGCGCCCCTTCGATTTACACACGTCGTTCAAAATGGACGGTTCGGATTTATCCTGAGCGCCCCACGTGGTGCCCATCGGTGCCGCGTGTGGGCCCTATAAATAGGGCCTCGAGGGGCCCAGAGAGGGCACATTCGAAACTCTAAGTTTCAAACTTCCCGCCGGCTCTCTAACCTCTCCCGGCTGCCCTCCCCCGATAACCTAGCCCCCGGAACATAGCTCCCCGGTAGCTTAACCCACCAGAAACCTAAATGGCCCTAAAGGGCCTCGCCAAAGCCCCCGATGTGCTCCCGGAGGAGGTCACCGCGGACTTTCTCTGGGCTTCCAAGTTCATCTCGGGGGACTTGGAGTCCCTCGTGGATCGGGGGGTCGTCACGGACGGGGATGTCTAGATCCCGCCGAAGAAGGAGACTGTGCCTCGCCCCCGACCCAGAGAGGTGGTCATCTTTGAGGCTTTCCTTGAGTCCGGCCTCTGACTCCCGATGCACCCGTTGCTCTGGGAGTTCCTCCAGGAGTACAAGGTGGCGCTCAACCACTTGACTCCCAACACCCTTGTCCGGATGGGCCTCTTCATCTGGCTATGCGAGACGGCCACTAGACGAGAGCCGACGCTCCGGCTGCTCCGGTACTTCTACGAGCCCGCGGTGAGGAGGTCGTACATGGTGAAGGGGGGGCCGAAGTCCGCATTCGGCTCCATCATGATACAACTCCTACCGGCCCGGGTGGAGGAGTATCTGGTGGCAGCCTCCCGGGACAATTGGGGGGATTGGCTCGGGAGATGGATCTATCTCTGGGTCTGGGACTCTGGGGTCACCAACCCCCTGGAGCCTCCCTCCTACTGCCGCTAATCCACCCACAAGCCCCCGGTGTGGACCCCAGAGGAGTTGAGGCTCCTCAGTAAGATGGTGGGCTCAGGGTGTTAGGTCCATGAGGGACACCGCGGAGGAGTTGGCGCTCCTCTAGCTCTCCCCCTTCTCGCACGGGAGGAGGGGGATCGGGATGTGCCCGGCGCAGTGGCCCGCGCAGAAGCCGGTGACCCAACGTAAGTGTCGGTGACCCACTCCTTAGTTTTTTGGGATTTTCGCTAACGCTTTTCTATTTGTAGTCTAGCCGTACCCGGCCGCTCGGGAGAAGGTGGAGAACCTCCTCGGGAGGTACTATGCGGACAAGCATGAGCGCGCCGTGCGCGTCATCGGGGAGGGTCCACCTCGGAACTTGGTGGCCGAAGCCTTCGGGCTGAGGCTACTGGCGAGGACGCCTCTCCCGACCCCCGGCTCCCACAAGCAGGGGAAGGAGACAGCCGGGGGCCCCGAGCCAAAGCGCGCCAAGGAGCAGAAGGCCCCCGGCCCGACAACGACACCAGGCTCTACGCCGGCGATGGCCCAGGGCGTAGCCCCCGAGTCGAGGCGTGCGCAAGAGCCCCGAGGCGCGGGGCCACGCCACCCCACCCGGAGGAGGATTCCCTCGACGGGTTGGCGGAGACGAGGGAGTTCATGCGCCTCCTCGAGGCCTCCGACATGGCCCGGGGAAGGGGACGACCGGTGATGGGGGGCGTTCGATTCGGTGAACTACGACCCCTCGCCGTCCCCGGTGGTTGCGCGTTCGGTGGCTCTGGAGCCAGTGGAACCAGAACACCCAGAGGCACGCTTCACGGAGGCTTCCCCTCCGAGCGTCGAGTGGCCGGTGGATGAGGGAGCGAGTCCCTCGGCCAGCGCAGTCCCTACAGCTGCTGGGGTCCCGTCACACGGAAACTGGAAGGGACTCCTTATCCCTCCCCGGGGCGGCACTCCCTCAGAGAGTTTGTCCTCCACTTCCTCGGATACCGAGTACCCAGCGACGAGGGCCGCGGCCAGGGCTACGCCGGTCCACATCACCCCTGCGGCCTTGATACCGAGGCCCGCCGTTGTAGACGGGTCCAGGGGTACGGGGAGGGAGACCCCTCTGCTGTCTCCGAGCGAGGATCACCAGTTGGCCGCGAGCCTCCAGATCCCGAAGGTCCAGGAGTACGCCTCGCAAGAGACGCTCAGCGACCGGTGTGGCGACCTGTTGTCACTCCACATCCATGTAACTTTGTTTATGAGGCGTTCGGCTACTTTTTCCTCAAAAATTTTTCTAACTCTTGTTTTCGAATAACCTTCGCGTTTGTAGGGGGTAGCCCTCACCCAGGGCATAGAGGAGTGCTTCGAAAGGGCGTTGAAGGAGGCGGAGGGGAAGCCCGCTGCCTTCTGTGGCGAACGGGATGAGGCGCTCTGGTAGTTGGCCCGGGTCCGGGCCCAACTCCACGCCTCGGAGAGTGCCAACGACCACCTCTGAAGGGAGGCGAAGGTGAAGGAGGGTGCCCTTCGGGAGCTCGAGGGCTCTAGCACCTGGGAGGTGGCGGAGGTGGGCCGCTCGTCCGTTCTACCCTCAAGGGGCTCGGGCTGCGCCTCGGACCAGGGGGTGGTTCAGGCGCGGCACCGGCCACATTTGCGGAGGCTTTGCGTTTTCTCAACGCACAAGTCTCTGTGATCCCAAAGGCCGCCGATGCTAGGGCCCGGGGCCAGGCTATCCCGGTGGTGGCCGCCGCTGCGGGCCTCGTGGAGCTCCGGGAGACCGGCGCCTGGGTGATCGGAGGCCGGATGCCACGAGGCTTTCCCAACTTCTTCGAACTAGAACGGCAGGAGGTGGAGGAGCTCACGGGGGGCTTCTACGACCGGATCATGCGGACGCAATTTCTGACTTCGGCGCCCCCGAGGGTGGACATCCTTGCTCCGGTGGCGAGGGAAGCCTCCCGGGGGGAGGACGACAATAACCAAGTATGAGCCTCCCCCCGGACCTTTAGATAGGTCTTTTCTTTAGCTGAAGATTTTTGCTCCCGATAGCTTCTTAGAGGAAGCCCCGGAGACTTGTACAAAGTTCCCTTCAATGAACAAAGGATTTTTTGCTAAGTCGACTCAATTTTGCTAAGTCTTGACTCAATTTTGCTAAGTCTTGATTCGCTTCGAGCAAGTGTCCCGGGAGCTAACTCCCAAGAGAGGGCTCCCGAGGGTTGAGCGCTTTTGCTCGGGGATCTCCCCGGGAGCCCGGGGGTTGGCTCCCGGAAAGGGGGAAACCCAAGTAGCCTTGGTTTTGCTAAGCCTTGCCTCCGGACGGCGCGGTGAGGGTGCCTCCCTGCAGCCAATCCAGTTGCGGTGGCTCCCGAAGTGGCACCTTGACAACATCAACAACCACCATGCCGAGTTGTCTCCTCCGAGACCGGGATCCCGGAGGGTTCCACCGCTTCAGGTACTCCCACCGGCAGGCTACGGGTATTGGCCTGAGGGCTTGCTTCGAGAGGCCCAGTGGCGCATAAGAAGCTTGTACCGAGACCTCGCCCGAGAGCTGTCAGAGGGCCTCCAAGATTATTAGGTGTAGGCGCCCCCCTGGGGGGCTGTCCCCCGTTGTATTTTCCCGTGGGAGCTTAACTCCACGGGTTGTATCCTGTGCTTGCCCGGGGCTTGTCCCCGGGATGTCTTGACCCACCAGGGGGGTTGTGTCGCGCCCCGAGACTGGGACAACGACTACTCCTGTAGAGACCTAGCTCGCTACAGCTAGTCCCATTCTCACAAACCTTTGACTTCCCAGGATGAGTCAAACACAGGAGTATATTACATTGCAACAGAGTACTCACAAAATATTAAGCAGTGTGGCCTGCTGGCCTTAATATTACATAAAGAGGATTACAATGCCTACAAGGCATTCAGGGTTTAACAAAATATTTAACTACACAGCAGAAGATAGGTGACCCTCCCACAAAAGAAGTTGACGGCAGAACAACACACTTCAGGGTTCTGGCGGAACTGATTCTCCTCCTTCTGGATCCACGTAGTACTCTGTGCCATCATCTTGATCAAGGTAGGCTCCATCTATTGAGTTGAATGTTGCAAGGGTGAGCACTTACGTACTCAGCAAGTCATAGGTAAGAGTAGATACATATAGTAGTGATGATATGAACCTAGACTAGTCAAGAATTATGGATATTTGTAAAATAATCTTTTCCTTCCTCATCTCATCTTATGGCAGCACTTTTTATAATATAACATCATCAATCATGTTCACTAGATTATAGCACTACCGCGACACGTCGACACACGACAGCCCACGGCAGCACTCCTTATCATGACAACACATGTCATTTGGGTAATCTTGATTTAAACATATTTTATTTAGAAAATAGTACTTGTGTCACACCCCGTGGATTTAATCCACCGCAGCAGACTCCTATAAAACCCGGGAGCTCGGAGTATTCGAATACGTTTTTAACTCTGCAGAGAAGTACCAATTTACCCGCAAGATATTCCACTTTCAAACCTTTCCTATCATAACAAAATGATTGGACCCCTGACTCACTTCATACTGTGAGCGGCAAGGTGGAAATAACAAGAACTTTTGTTATGAATCACTTACAATTCACCCCCGACCCTGTGGCTCTCAGCGAGGCACAGTTGTGGCAGGTTGTATCCAAACCTCCACCCCATTGCTTATTCCCATTACTGGGTCAGCGTGCTTGATCACCTTCAGTGATATGTGTGAGAGCCGCGCTCCGTGTTTATCGTGCATCACTACACATCTCATGCAGGGGTTTCATGTGCGATCCACATAATTACTTGTTCAGGCCTGTCCCATACCAGGCTTGCGGTTAGCACGTTGTTCATGGCACTAGACGCACAACACAAGGTTCTAGTCCTTATATGCCAGTGACTAGACCATCCACAATCCTGCACCTTCAGTGCCTGCATTCCTTTGCAGTCTAGCACCTCCAGTGCTACAGCCATCCATACCATTTTCTGGTCACGGCTAGGGATTTTATTTCATGAATATAAGTATATAAATACATATAATAGTTCAGGGCTCAAAACTTGTTTATTTCACATTTCACAGATAACCAGTCTAGTACTGCCAATTGATAAATCAACCATTCTCAATCTTTCACATGCAATACTGCCTATATTCAAGGTTATGTTTTAGCAACATTTAAAATATAGGTTCAAGATGACCAAGGATATGACTTGCCTTCCGCGTCATAAAATACAGCAGTCGATGACGGATCAACAGCAAAATCTTCAAAGTCAGCTTCTGAATCTGCTCGACGACAAACAAACACACAATAATTACTTATAATATTAAATTGTTTTAAGACTTATATGCAGAAATGCTCAACAAGAATGATTGAACTATACTGGAGATAATTTGAACTGCAACTGAACTGAGATTCTAGGGTTTCAAGGAATTTGGGCTAAGGATGGTGATTAGATAATCTTAGGGTTTCAGGATTGCAATAGGGATAACAATTTTGTGACTGGTTTAATCAAAACAGCGAAATGTCAACAGATCGACATTCGGATCAAAGCTTGGACATAGCTTTAAGAAAAGCTAGAGTGCTTATCTCAAGTTGTGGTAGTAGAAGAAAATGTAGATCACAACTCTACAATTTTAGTGGACAAAGTGGATTTCAAATTACACAACCAGAAGTGGGTAAACAAGGTCAATGCCACTGGCTGGCAAGCTCTGGCATAGAGCTGACAATGCCAAAAACTAGGGCTTAGCATAACTTTTGATCTGGAGCTCCAAATGATGCACCACTTTGTCTGGGAGGTAGGCTTGAGTAACAGGAACAATTAAGTCAACAGGATCTAGGGCAAGAAATGGCTGGAAAGCAAGAAATTTGATGATGAACAGAGATGAACTGGCTGCACTGGAGCAGTTCTGGACAAAAAACTTGGCAAAGCTATAACTTCCAATCTAGGCCGATCTAGGTGTCGGGCTAGAAGACAAAAGTGTTCAGGAGATCAAAGCACACACACTAGACAAAGTTTCGAGGGCTGAAATGGCTGGAACAAACTTTCCGGTCATCGGCGCCGGAGAAGAAACACTGCTGATTGGGGATTCCTGCTACAGGCAACAAGAACTTAATTCCTTGCTTGGAGAGCATCTAGGAGGTATAGGGAAGCTTCTGGTACAGTTGTAATGGCCGGATCAACAGAAAAATCTTCAGGAGGCTAAATCTTCTGGTACAGTTGTAATGGCCGGATCAGTTCTGGACAAGATCTTGGCATGGCTGTAACTTCCAATCTAGGCCGATCTAGGTGTCGGGCTAGAAGACAAAAATACTCAGGAGGCTAAGGCACATCTAAATGACAAAGTTTCGAGGGCTGAAATGGCTGGAACAAGCTTTCCCGGTCATCGGCGCCGGAGAAGAATCACTGGATTTGGGCATTTCCAACACAGGCCGTTTGAACTCGATTCCTTGCTCTAGGAGTGATGGAAGGGTATGAGTAAGCTACTGGCGACGTTAATTTGGCCGGAGGTTCGCCGGTGTGGCTTGGCGACGAGAGCCAGCAACTGATAAATTGCAGAATTGGGAATAGCTTCAAATTAGGCTCAATTGATTGTTCTAAGTTCACAGGCATGCTTGATTTAGTTTACTGATCAATTTTTATTATAGAATCGAGAGCTAATTTGGAGTAATTCGAGCTACATTGCCGGAACAGGGCATTCTTCGAATTTCAGCCATTTCCGGCGATCACCGGCGTTAGGGTCCACCGGAGAGCAATTAGATGCTACAGTACAATCAGGAGGATGAGAGGTACTCACTGCTAGCTTCAATTTGGCAGGAGATGCAGTGAAGTGAGCTGGCACCGTGAGCTTCCTCGACGGCTCGCCGGAGAAGATGACTGAAACAGCGAGAGTTGGAAATTTAGCTGGTTTCTGGTGAAGTATGGAGAAGCTGCTGCACACAGTAGGGTTTAAATAGACCAGGCGAAGATGGCGAAGGGGAACAATGAAGTGATTTGCTGCTGTGATGAGATTGTTTGCGTGCTGGAGCAGTAGCGGCGAAGAAACAGCAAAAGCGGTGATGCGAGGCGACAAGCTTTCAACTAATCACAATGTCGCCTCATCGGGACCTGGCAAAGCTTGTAGCAAGCAATGGCGACAAGTACTGGCACGGCGAGGCTACGTGGCGATGGATTGCTGACAAAGTCGCTGCTGGTCGCGCGCGGGAGCAAGCGCTGGTCGTCGACGTAGCAGCGGCCTTGCCACGGCACCAGCTGGAGCGAGGACACGTGCGTACTGGCATGCACGGTCACAAGTGCGGCGAAGCTTGGCCGGCGGCGAACGTGCACGGTGCAAGGAAGCAAAACACGGCGATCTCTGGTCGTGCGCACAGCAGTATACGGCCTGGTCGAAAAAGGACTGAACTGAAATTTCAATTCCTTGAGTTTTGGACTGAAATGTAAATCTGGAATTTTGGGAGGTTTAAACTGAAATTGATTCTGCTGTTTTGGTAATCTTTATTCAACAGATGATTTGGCAGAGATTGAAGATAAAATTTGGCACATTTGGATAGCTTTTGATACAACTGAAAATAGGGTAATTTAGGGTAAAACAAGATTTAAGTTTTGTCGATTTCGAATTCTGGCATTTAGGGTTCGATTTTGATATCTGCACAGAAGAGAGACTTGTGGCAAATAGCATTTTGAGAAGATTTGCCGAAGAAATTCTGAATTTGGAGTTAATCTGGAGATTTTAGCCTTTTTGGATTTTCAGATAACAGATAAGGATTAATTTGCGATAACTCTTGGACTGATTTGTGAAAAGAGTCTAGATGATGAAATCTGGCTGTCAACTTTTTAGATTAAGGTATTGACATACCCATGATCATATTCCAGGAATAATCTAGTCTGAACTTGGTCAAGATTTTGATTAAATCTGCACTTCTGAAACTTAGGGTATTTGGGTAATATAAGGTATTTCTGTTTTCGAAAACAGAAGAAGTTAATAAATCTGGAATTTAGAGATAAAATTGGATCTGGGTTCTGAAGACTTTTAAGTTCAAAGTAACTGATAGATCACATCTGAACAATCTGATCTTTATTTGAGGTCACAGGATAAATTTTGGAGATTTTAGGGCTTGAGATAGAAACTGATCTGGCTAATACTACAGATACATGCATGCATGCTATTGAAGAAAAAGGAAATTTTCACCCCTAACTCAGGGTGTTACAGGTTGTCTCCCGTTTGAATGTTGTATCAATAAAGTTATGAATTTGCTCGTTGACTTTCATGTGATTGTCTTCAAAGATTTGCCGAAAGACAAAAAATTGAACTGTTCGGGCCCGGGTTATCCCCCCTACCCTCAGCGGAGGGTAGCTTGGCTCCGTGCTCTGGGGGTAAGGCACGAGGAGGCCTAGACGCCGATAATTACCGAAATCATATAGCCCCGGTCGGGAGCTTCCGGAGGCCAGTAGGGAAGTCTCCGGTCAAAAAAATTCCGAGGGCCAGAAGTAAATAACCCCGGTCTTCGTGAGAACGGGGAGCCGGTAAGGAAACTTTTGGCCAAAAAATTCCAAAGGCCGGTAATAAGTTCCCCCGGTCTCCATGAGAACGGGGAGTCGGTAAGGAAACTCCCAGCTGAAAAATTCCGAAGGATTGCAACAATTGAGGTTTCTGAGGCCCTTTAGAGGGGAAACTCGCTCCCGAGGGAGGACGAGCTTGATCACCCACGGAGGGGGAAGCTCCCGGAGGAGGATGAGCCCAATGACAGGCTTGAGTGTTTGAGGGGGGACTAGTCCCTCAAAATGACTCGCTACCGCAGTTCACGAGAACTAGGTTGCCGCATACCCCCTCAGTCCACGAGGGGTTACCATAAGCTGCCCTGCGGGAGTGGGGCTCCCGTCGTAGGGACTTTTAGACTTCAATAGCCTACGTCCTCACGGGGAGGGCATCCTCATAGGGGGCATCGCCTTAGAGACGGTAGTCTAGGAATTTGTAAAAATTCATGGCCAAAAAACCATTTGCATTAACGAAGATGAAATACAACGCCTCCCCCCGCTGAGCCACGGCGGGGGAGGGAATAGTGAATACAATATCCCCCCGTGTGATCGCGTTGTGTAACACCCTGTGTTTGCGGTGAAAATTTCTTTCTTAAAAAGTCATGCAAATGTTTCTTCTAGATCAGTCAAATCAGCCCCAGCTTTATTCTATTCTAAGCCCAAAATCTTAAAATCTATCCTGTAGACCCAAATCAAGATCAGATTGCTTAGATGTGATCTATCAGTTACTCTAAACCTAAAAGTCTTCAGAAGCCAGATTCAATTCCATCTCTAAATCCCAGATTTGTCAAAACTTCTGTTTTCGATTTGGCTAAATCTGAGTTCAGAGTAGTGCAATCAAATTCAGCTTTAATCTTCTAAATCTCCAGATTAGCAAATCAGTCCAAAACTCAAAATCTGAAATTACAAATTAGTCCAGATTCGACCAGAGCTCCCAGCTGATTTTCGACTAGAGACTCGCTGTGGTCTTTGTGCCGTGTTCACCCGCCGCCCGGGCCAACGTGCCGACCCGGTCAATATCCCTCCGGGGGATATGCCGGGCTTCCAGACCCTCGAAGTGCTTCTCCATCTTGCGCACCTCCCCCAAATATAGGATCAGGTTTGTGTCATGGCACGAGTAAGACTTGTCCATTTGACAAACCACGAGTTGGGAGTCCCCTTTGACAAGAAGGCGATGGATCCCCAGGGAGAGAGTGAGTAGCAGCCCCAGGAGCAGGGCCTCGTATTCAGCGACGTTGTTCATAGCGGGGAACTCCAGCCTCGCCGCGTACTCCAACGTCCTCCCCTCGGGGCTCTGGAGGACTACCCACGCGCCGGCCCCAGCGAGACATAAGGAGCCATCGAACATGAGAGTCCAATGGTCGTCACGCCGGAGCGGCTCGGGGAGGTTCTCCCCCTCCATCCCGGAGGCGGGGATCCATTCCACCACAAAGTCAGCGAGGACTTGTGACTTGATGGCGGAGCGCCCCGTGAGCGAGAGGGAGAAAGGAGCGAGCTCGGCTTGCCATTTTTCGATCCGGCCAATGGCTTGTTTATTCCGCAGTACCTCCCCCAAGGGGAGAGACGACAGGACCATGATTGGGTGCCTCAGGAAGTAGTGACGGAGCATTAAGGATGCCATGAGAAGGGCATAACAAATCTTCTCCATCTCACCTTGTACCGAGTCTTAGCCCCCAGAAGGGCCTCGCTCACGTAGTACATGGGGTGCTGCTACCCATCCCACTCCTTCACCAGCACCGCGCTTACAACGACCGGGGTCGCGGCAAGGTAGAGGAGCAGAGGTTCCCCCAGAGATGGGCTCACGAGCATTGGGGGGCTCATGAGATACTTCTTCAAGTCGTTGAAAGCTGCTTGGGCCTCGGGGGTCCAACGGAACCCCTCGAGGCCTCGAACGATCTTGAAGAATTGGAGGCCGCGCTCCCCCGACCGCGAGACGAAGCAGCTTAGTGCGGCCATGCGGCCGGTAAGTCGATACACGTCTTTGATGGAGCGCAGCGGGGGCATGTCAAGGAGGGCCCTAATCTTTTCGGGGTTCACTTCTATGCCCCGTTAGGACACGAGGAAGCATAGCAGCTTCCCCCCACGCACGTCGAAGACGCACTTCTCTGGGTTGAGTTTCAACCCATACTCGCAGAGGTTGCGGAAGGTCTCCGCCAGGTCATTAACGTGGGCGGCCGCACAGGGGGTTTTGACGACCGCATCGTCAACGTAGACTTCAATGTTGCAGCCGATTTGGTTCTTGAGGACCATCGACATGAGCCACTGGAATGCTGCTCTCGCGTTCTTCAGCCCAAAGGGCATATGGACGTAACAGAAGGTGCCGAGGGGAGTTATAAAACTCGTCTTTTCCTCATCCTCCTTAGCCATCTGGACTTGATGGTAGCCCAAAAACGCGTTGAGGAAGCTCATAAACTCACATCCCACAGTCGAATCAACCAACTGGTCGATCCGCGGGAGTGGAAAGTTCTCTTTTGGGCAAGTCTTGTTAAGGTCGGTGAAGTCTACGCACATTCGCCACTTGTCGTTTGACTTCTTAACGAGGTAAGGGTTCGCCAGCCACTTAGGGTGCAAGGCCTCCCGAAATAAACCCTGCCTCTCAGAGCTTGGTGATGTCGACCTTGATTGCCTCTTGGCGTTCAAAGGAGAGCTTCCTCAACTTCTGTTTGACCGGGGGGTTACCGAGGGTCACGGCGAGCTTATGCTTGATCACCTCCCGGGCGACGCCCCGCATGTTGGCAGCTTCCACGCAGAAACGTCAGAGTTTTTGCAGAGGAAGGCCGCGAGTGGCCCCGCGTGCTCTTCAGAGAGGTCCGCCCTGATCTTGACGGCCCTCTTTCCGTCCTCCGAGAATAGCTGGACTTTCCGGAGGTCCCCCTCCTAGCGTGGTTTTGGAAGAGACTTCCCGGAGGGGGCGACCGGGGTGTCTGACACCGGGGAAGAGTCCTCTCTCCCCGGGGCCTTGATCAAGTTGGCGCTCTCGATCATCACAGTGGCGCGCTCGTACAGAGTGCAGGCCATGTCCTGGTCGCCTCGGGCATTGATCACGCCGTGAGGCCCGGGGATCCTCACACAGAGATAGCTCTTGTGGATCGCCGCCCCCAAATGATTGATTGTGGTCCTCCCCATGATTGCGTTGTATGAAGAGGGGAGGTCCACTACGTCGAACCGGACCATCTCCGTCCAGTAGTTGTCTGGGGTGACAAAGATCATGGCAAGATCCACCTTGCCCACTAGGTGGACAGTCTTCCCCGGGACGAAGCCCTGCAAGGGCCCGGCTGTGGGCTGCAGCAACTTCTCATCGACTTGCATCTCCCTGAACGCCTTCAGGTATAGGACATCGGCGGAGCTTCCTTCGTCGATGAGGATACGCGCCAGGTGGTAGTTGTAGACGGTGGCGGAGATGATGAGCACGTCGTCATGGGGGAAGCGAACCCCGCACGTGTCTCCCGCTATGAAGATGAGGGGGACGTCCGACCATTTTGGTGGCCAGGACGTATGTAGCACCCCCACAACCTTTACCTCCCGCGCGTACTCCTTGCGCTGGAGCTTGGAGTCTCGCCCCGAGGCGGATCCCCCCGTAATGATGTTTACGTGCCTTTGGGAGGTTTGGAAGGGGAGTTCTTCAGCTAAGCCCCTTTCCTGTGCTTGTCTTTGCTGCTCCCCCGCAGGAGCAGGGAGAGCTGGAAAAGCCGACGTAGGGGTCAAGGAGGCAGAGCTCCCTCCCCCCTACCCGCGCTGGTTGAGAAACGCGGTGAAGTGCTGTAAGAGCTAGTGGCACTCTCGAGAGCTGGCTGAAGCCCCCCGCATTGCACCGTCTCATCCCCCCCAGTCACCGATATAGCTATGGAGTACACCTACATGAATTTGTAAGGGTCGACCTCACCGTTGTAATGCTCGATATGCGGCTGGTGGTAGGGCCACGGCCAGCAGATGCACTAGAGACAGTGACACAGCGGTTGATTAGCATCCTTAACCTCCTTGGGAGATTCTCGGTCGTTGTCCCCTCTGACCGGAGACGTGCGCTCATTATCAGAGTCGGGGAGGGATCCCAATGGTCCACCGGCACGACGGTAGCGCCTCTTCTCCTCGGGGTTAATCAAGCTAACCTCCTGGATGTCTGGGTATCCCTCAGAGGTGGCAGTCGCTTCCTCAGCTGGTCTTTACCCCCGGTTGGGACGGGAGCGTAACTCACCGTGACCGCAGGCCGGGGGGAGTTCCAATCGATAGCGGGAGGGGGCCTCCCCAAACTTCGTGGTGCTCATTTGCTCAACCTCCTCCCGGGTGAAGCAGGTCTAGTCTACCAGGGGAGCCGTCAGAGGCGGCCCCGGGGGAGGAGGGAGCTCATGCGCGACGGTCGCCAGCCCGGGGGAGGCTACTGGTGCATGGGACGGGCCCGGCGCGGGGTGAGCTCCCGAAATGGCGACGGGGGCAGGTGCGGGGGCAACGTAAGCCCCCGAAACTGCCACCAGAGTGGGTGCCAAGGCACCCCTGGGTGTTAACCCGGGGAGGCCTCCGGGCACGTGGGCGACCCCCAGAGCGCGGAAAGCCTCTGTCCCCGGTGCTTGCGCAGCCATTCGGGGCTTGGTGTCGGGTAACGGGGGTTCTGGACCGGACGCCAGATAGCCTCCCACAAAGGGGAGGGTCCCGGGCACAGGCCGAGCTCCGAACGCAGGGAACATCCCTGGCACGGGGAAAGCCCCAAACACGGGGAAACCCCCCAGGATCAGGAACATTCCCGGCGTGGGGAAAGCTCCGGATGTTCCTGGCGTGGGGGAGCTAGCCGGAAGCCCCATGAAGAACAGTGGTTGTCATATCCGTAAACGGATATGAGGCGGGTAAGCCAGAGCCAGGGGCTGCGCTAAGATGCGTAACAACTCCTCCAGCGTGTGCTGGGTACAGAGTTGGCCCTCAACTAAAGCCCCAAGCAAGGGGTCTCTGGGGGCCCAGACAACCGGTTGGTGGTGTTGGGGGAAATCTCCGCGGGACTAAGTCCAGGTAAGTTGCGTCACACTCGCCCGGGGACCTGGCCTCCGGTGCCTCCCCGGGCGCCGCCTTTTTGGCCCCCGGGACCTGACCTCCGCTGCCGTCCCGGGCGCCGCCATTTGGCTCCCGGGACCTGGCCTCCGGTGCCATCCCGGGCGCCGCCGTTCGCCCGGGGACGTGGCCTCCGGTGCCTCCCCGGGCGCCGCCTTTTTGGCCCCCGGGACCTGGCCTCCGATGCCGTCCTGAGCGCCGCCATTGGCCCGAGGACGTGGCCTCCGGTGCCGTCCCGGGCGCCGCCGTTCGCCCGGGGACGTGGCCTCCGGCGCCTCCCCGGGCGCCGCCTTTTTGGCCCCCGGGACCTGGCCTCCGGTGCCGTCCCGGGCGCTGCCATTTGGCTCTCGGGACCTGGCCTCCGGTGCCGTGCCGGGCCCCGCCATTGGCCCGGGGACGTGGCCTCCGGTGCCGTCCCGGGCTCCGCCATTTGGCTCCCGGGACCTGGCCTCCGGTGCCGTCCCGGGCGCCGCCATTTGGCTCCCGGGACCTGTCCTCTGGTGTCGTCCCGGGCGCCGCCATTGGCCCGGGGACGTGGCCTCCGGTGCCATCCCGGGCGCCGCCATTTGGCTCCCGGGACCTGGCCTCGGGTGCCGTCACAGGCGCCGCCATTCGCCCGGGGATGTGGCCTCCGGCGACTCCCCGGGCGCAGCCTATTTGGCTCCCGGGACCTGGCCTCCGGTGCCGTCCCGAGCGCCGCCATTCGCCCGGGAACGTGGCCTCTGGCGACTCCCCGGGCGCCGCCTTTTTGGCCCCCGGAACCTAGCCTCCGGTGCCGTCCTGGGCGCCGCCATTTGCCTCCCGGGACCGGGCCTCCGGCGCCGGTCCCGGGCGCCGCCTTTTGCCTCCCGGGACCCGGCCTCCATCGTCGGTCCCGGGAGCCGCCTTTGGTCCGGAGACCTGGCCTCCGGCGCATGTCTCGGGCCTCATCGCCCTTCTAAAGGTAAAGTCTCGAGTTGATTTGTCACGTGCAGGTCACGCGAGGAGCGCCTCGAGAATCTGCGACCACCTGTCAAACATCCAAGACGTTTGACCGGGAGAAGGACGTTCCTACCCTTCAATCCGACGGTGGCTTCCGGGGTAGTTTAGGCTTTTTGCTTCTTTTTGGCGCTATAAATAGCCCTTGTACCCCTCAGTTGTAACCAAGTGATTCATTTGTTGGAATAGCTAAAAACTAACAGGTGTGCTCCGGAAGCCTCTCCCTCGGAGAGAGCCTCCCCAGCCAACTCCGGTCGGGAGCGCACCGACAGGACTAGGGCCCCCACCGGGACCCGAACCTGTATAAATCCGTGTGTCATTTCTTGTGCTTGTCCGGCGGGGGAGGACCGGTCACCCGGTCAACCCGCGCCACGTAACCTTCGCTAGGATCGTTCTCAAAACCTGCCGGGGTATTCGCAATACCACAACAGGTGGGCACTAGGCCTCACAAGCGCGGTCACGTCCGGCGGCCCGGAAGTGGGAACACCTGCACTGGGGATTTCGGGAGTTGGGGGAAGTACCTCTATCCGGACATCCCCGGTCGGTAGTGTTGGCATAGCGCCAGTCATTGGGACCCGCACCACCTAGAAGGGAGAGGGCCTTGGCCCTCATTCTTGGGGGAGCCATGGCGATTCGTCACGAGTCCCCACGGTCGGCACCAACTGTCGTGGTATTACAAATAACCCGACAGGTTTTGTGGAAGATCCTAGCTAAAGAACAACGATGCGAGCAAAACGCGTTACCAGTCACCTCCCATCGGGCAAGCACAGAGAGTGACACGAGGATTTATACAGGTTCAGGTCTCAGTGGAGACTCTAATCCTGTCGACGTGCTACCAACATGAGTCGGCTGGGGGAGTTCTCTCTCGGGGAGAGCGCTCCAAAACACGCCAATTGGTTTTTGGTGTGTTGATGCAAATGAATTGTCCTTGGTTACAAAAGAGGGGTACAAGGGCATATATAGGCCCTAAGGAAGCAAAAAGACCTAAGTACCCCGGTCACAGCGGTTGGATCGGAGGGTACCGATGTCATTCCACCGGCTAAGCGGCTTGGATGCTTGACAAGTGTCCTTGCTAGTTCCCGAGGCGCTCCTCACGTGACCCCCACGTGACCCTGCGCAGGAGGCACTTGCGGCCTCCGCCCAGGATCGGGCCACCGGGGGCCTTTGCCACCGGGCAGATGGCGGCGCCCGGGACAGGACCACCGGGCAAATGGCAGCGCCTAGGGCGGGGCCACCGGGGGCCCTTGTCCCCGGGCCAAAGGTGGTGCCCGGGACAGGACCACCAGGGGCCTTTGCCACCGGGTAGATGGCGACTCCCGGGACCGGGCTTCCGTGAACCTTTGCCACCTGGCAAATGGCGGCGCCCGAGACAGGACCACTAGGCCAATGGCCGCGCCCGCGGCAGGGCCACCGGGGGCCCTTGTCCCCGGGCCAAAGGCAGTGTCCGGGACAGGACCACCGGGGGCCTTTGCCACCGGGCAGATAGCGGCGCCCAGGGCGGGACCACCGCGGGCCCTTGTCCCCGGGCCAAAGACGGCGCCCAGGACAGGACCACTGGGGACCTCTGCCACCGCGCAGGGCCAAAGGCTGCACCCGGGATAGGACCGCAAGGCGCCTTAGCCACCAGGCAGATGCTGGCGCCCAGGACAGGACCTGTCGTGGTATTAAGAGTACCCCGGCAGGTTTTGAAGACGATCCTAGCGGAGATCACGCAGCGCGGGTTGACCGAGTGACCGGTCCTCCCCCGCCGGACAAACACAAGAATTGACACGTGGATTTATACAGGTTCGGGTCCCGGTGGGGGCCCAAGTCCTGTCGACGCGCTCCCGACCGGAGTCGGCTGGGGAGGCTCTCTCCGGGGGAGAGGCTTCCGGAGCACGTCTGTGAAACTAGCTATTCCAAATAATAATGAACTGATCTTTTACAACAGAGGGGTACAAGGGCTATTTATAGCCCCAAAAAGAAGCAAAAAACCTAAACTACCCCGGGAGCCACCGTCGGATTGAAGGGTAGGACCGTCCTTCTCCCGGTCAAACGTCTTGGATGCTTGACAGGTGGTCGCTGATTCCCGAGGCGTCCCTCGCGTGACCTGCACGTGATAAACAAACAGGGATTTTACCTTTTAGGAGGGCGGTGACGTCCGGGACCTCTTCCGGAGAGCAGGGTCCCGGGAGCCCAAAAGGCGGCGCCCGGGGCAAGCACCGGAGGCCACTGTCCCCGGGCACATGGCGACGCCCGGGACATGCCCGGGAGGCACGGTCCCGGGGGCCAAATGGCGGCGCCCGGGACATGCCCGGGGGGCACGGTCCCGGGAGCCTAAAAGGCGGCGCCCGGGGCAGGCACCGGCGGCCACTGTCCCCGGGCACATGGCGGCGCCCGGGACATGCCCGGGGGGCACGGTCTCGGGGGCCCAATGGCGGCGCCCGCGACATACCCCGGAGGCACGGTCCCGGGAGCCTAAAAGGCGGCGCCCGGGGCAGGCACCGGAGGCCACTGTCCCCGGGCACATGGCGACGCCCGGGACATGCCCGGGAGGCACGGTCCCGGGGGCCAAATGGCGGTGCCAGGGACATGCCCGGGGGGCACGGTCCCGGGAGCCTAAAAGGAGGCGCCCGGGGCAGGCACCGGCGGCCACTGTCCCCGGGCACATGGCGGCGCCCGAGACATGCCCAGGGGGCACGGTCCCGGGAGCCTAAAAGGCGGCGCCCGGGGCAGGTACCGGCGGCCACTGTCCCCGGGCACATGGCGGCGCCCGGGACATGCCAGGGGGGCACGGTCCCGGGGGCCCAATGGCGGCGCCCGGGGCAGGCACCGGGGGCCACTGTCCCCGGGCACATGGCGGCGCCCGGGACATGCCCGGGGGGCACGGTCCCGGGGGCCGAATGGCGGCGCCCGGGACATGCCCCGGAGGCACGGTCCCGGGAGCCTAAAAGGCGGCGCCCGGGATAGGCACCGGAGGCCACTGTCCCCGGGCAATCATGAACTTACCTGGACTTGACCGCGTGGAGATTTCCCGAAACAGCAGCCCCCCATGCCCTTCGGGGACGAAGCTTGAGCACCCGGAGGGAATGGTTATGGTACCGGGAAAATCTCCGGACAAAAACTCCGGACGAAAATCACCGGAGCCCCGGCGACGCTTCGGTTTCTGTGCCGGGCGCTTTATGGCCGCGCCGTTCTCGCAATAAATGCACGCGGGGTTCGAAACGGCGTCTCGATTTACGCGCCTGTCCCTTCGTTTCCCGCGCACGGTTTGAATTTCAGTGGTCCAAATTGCCCCGAGGGGGCCACGTGGCGCGCATCTAGATCACGGCCAGCCTCTATAAATAGGGCCTTAGGGGCCCCGGAAGCTCATTCCAAATCTTCAACTCCAGCTTCAGCTCTCCCGGTAGCGCTCTTCCGGTAGTTTCTCCGGTAGCCTTTTCCGGTAGCGAGCGTCCAGGAGTTGTTGACAGCCACCTGAAAACTTAGCCACCGAAAAACAAACTCACCTAATGGCGCCCAAAGGTCGAGCGAAGACCACGGAGGTGCCCCCGGAGGAAATCCCCGTGGATTTCCTTTGGGCCTCCGAGTTCTCGGCCTCGGACGCGGAGTCCCTGGTCAAGAAGGGCATCGTCGAAGAGGGGGACATCCGGGTCCCCCTAAAGAAGGACGGAGCGCCCCGCCCCAGGCCCGGAGAGGTCGTGGCCTTCGAGGCCTTCCTCGAGGCGGGGCTCCGGCTCCCGGTGCATCCGATGCTCCGGGAGTTTCTCAAAGAGTACGGGGTGGCTCTCAACCACCTCACCCCGAACGCGCTCGTCCGTATGGGCCTTTTTATATGGCTCTACGAGACAGCGACCGGGCGGGAGCCCACCCTCCGCGCCTTCCGGTACTTCTATGAACCGGCGGCGCGGAGCTCCCACCTGGTGAAGGGAGGACTGAAGTCTCCCTTCGGCTCGGTGATGGTCCAAATGCTGCCCTCCCGGGTGGCGGACTTCCCGGCGGCGGCCTCCCGGGACCACTGGGGGGACTGGCTCCGGAGGTGGTTCTACCTCCGGGTCCGGGACGAGGCGGTGGTCTACGCCCCGGAGCCTCCCACCTACAGCCGATCATCCTCACCGAAGCCGCCGGTGTGGACGGACGAGGAGTTCGAGCTCCTCGGGAAGGTGGTGTTGGCGAAGAAGGCCCGCTCAATGCGGGACGCCGCGAAGGAGCTGGCGCTCCTGCGGCTTTCCCCCTTCTCACGCGGGGGAAGGGGGATCGGCATGGGCCCGGAGCAGCGACCTCCGGTCAAACCGGTGACGCGGCGTAAGTCCCCTGCATTTTTGTACTTGCAGTTTTTTATGAGAAATTGACTAACTTTTTACCTCTTGCAGTGCGCCCGTACCCGGCGGCGAGGGACAAGGCGGAGCACCTCCTGGGGAGGTAGTTCGCCGACGAACACGAGCGCCTCGTGCGCCTCGTGGGGGAGGGGCCTCCCCGGAACTTGGTGGCCGAGGCCTACGGGCTCAGGCTTCCGGAGAGGAAGCCCCTTCCCACCCCCGGGTCTCATAAACGGGGGAAGGACGCGGCCGGGGGCTCGGAGCCCAAAAAGCCCCGGGTCCAGAAGACCCCAGCTCCGGCGACGGCGCCGGCGACGACGCCGGTGAGGGCCCGGGACGCAGCTCCCGGAGCCGAACATGCCCGGGCGGCGCCCCGGGCAGAGGCGACGCCTCCGCCCCCGGAGGCCCCCGTCGAGGCCCGGGGGAAGGAGGTTGTTGTCGATGGGGCGGGGTCCGATTCGGCGGACTACGCCCCGTCGCCAGTTCGTGTGACGCTCCTCTCGCCTCTCCCGGCGGCATTGGCGCCGGAGAGGCTAGAAGTGAGGTTTTCGGGGGCGGCCCCCCCGCGCCTCTGGCCGGTGGATGAGGAGGGGGGGAGCCCCTCAGTCTTCGAGGTCCCCCCGGAGCAGGAGGCTCCGAGGGCCCTCCGGCCTGGGGCGGGGAAAGGCCCAATGATCCCCCCCCAGGCGGAGATCCCCGCCCAATCTTCGTCTTCGTCTTCGGAGGAAACTTCGTCGACGTAGACGCCGGCGACGCCGGCCGTGCTCCAGGATTCGGAGGTCCGGGGGCCCTCTCCCGGCCGCGACAGGAGGGCCGGGCAAGACACATCCCTATTTCCTGCGGGGGAGGTGGCCCGCTACGCGGAGGGCCTGCACAACCGGAAGGTGCAGGCCTTCGTAGCAGGAGGAACGCTCCACGAGCGTTTTGAGGGGCTCGAGTCCCTCGGAGCCCAGGTAACTCGAGCTCTCAACACTTCGGCTTTTTTCCTGCACTTAAGATTTTTCTAACTCTTTATGCATTTTGTAGGTAGCGACTGTTACCTGGGGCCTTGAGCAGCGGGTCACCCGGCTGCTCAAGGAGGCGGAGAGCCGGGCCGCGGCCTGCGTCGAGCAGCGGGAGGCGGCCCTCCGGGAGCGGGACGAAGCTCTGGATGAGCTGTCCCGGGCCCGGGCGCAGGTGCACCTTTCGGAGGGCGCCTACATCCGCCTCCGAGAGGAGGCCAAGGTGCGGGAGAAGGCGCTCCGGGAGCTCGAGAGCTCCAGCGTCCGGGCGCTGTCGGACGCGGGCCGCTCCGTCTGCTCGACCTTGGAAAGCCTTGGCGTTAGCCTTGGCTCCGGGAGCGGCCCGGAGGTGCCCCCGGTGACCCTCGCGAAGGCTGTGCGTTTTCTTAACGCACAAGTCTCCGCCATCCCGGAGGCTGCGGACGTCCGGGCGCGTGGCCGGGCGATCCCCGTCATCGCGGCCGCCGCGGGGCTCGTTGACTACCGGGGGGTCGGCGCCCGGGCTATCGGGGGGCGCATCCCCCGAAGCTTCCCGGAGGCCTTCGAGCCAACGCGCCGGGAGGTGGAGCTGCTGGCGGAGGGGTTCTACGACCGGATCATCCGGACGTGGTTCTCGACACCGGCGCCTCCGGCCGCGGATGTACCTGCCCCGGCCACGGAGGAAGCTTCCCGGGGGGAGGACCCCAATGCCAAAGTATGAGCCTCCCCCGGGTCTTTAGCTAGGACCCCTTTTTCTTTTGTTAGACATTTTGATTCTGGTAGCTTCTTAGGAGAAGCCCCGGGCACTTGTACGAAAACATTTTGCAATGAAATATATGAAATTTTTCTAAGTCTTTGTAATGAAATGTTACCAGGGTTCCCGGGGGGTTGCTCCCGCGCAACGGTCCGGGAGAGGCTCTCCGGGGGACGCCCAAGCGGCTTTGATTTTGCTGAGCCTTGTCTCCGGGAGGTGCGACGGCGGTACTGCCCGGGAGCCTGTCCAGTTGAGGTGGCGTCCGGAATGGCACTTGGATAATTTTGACAACAGCCGTGCTGAATTAACTCCCGCGCGCCCGAAGGTCCAGATGATACCTCCTCTCCGGATACTTCCGCCGGCTGGGTACGAGTTTTGGCCCGAAGACGTACTTCGGGACTCTCAGCGTCGCGTCCGGGCGCTGTACCGGGACTTGGCCCGGGAGCTGAGGGAGCGCCTCCGGGAGCTTTAGGCGTAGGGGCCTTAGGCTCGTAGAAAATCCCCCGGGTTAGGACCCGGGTTGTATCATTTCCGAAACCCACCGGAGGGGGAAGATGTCCTCCGAGTTTGTTGATCAATAAAGCGCATTGTTAAACTTTTTATTGCCTCTTTATTTTCTTCTTCTTGGATGGTCTGGACGACTCTTCTTAACAAGGATGAGCTAAGTTTCTTCGTGGGTGACCCGGGGACCCCCTGTCCCCCCCCGCCCACAGCGGGCGAGAGGAAGCCTCCGCGTGTTGTGGGGGAAACAGGGTCCCCGGGGGGAGCATAACCTGTAGATATATTTTCTAAGTTAGAAAATTGTAAAAAACAGGATTTCCGAGGGAGGGACCTTCCGGGGTGCCCGGGGGCACCGGGAGAGGTTCATCCGGGCGCCGGGAGAGCGGGGAGCCGGGAACAAGGCGCGGAAGGGGCTCATGAAAAGCCAATAAGACCTCCGGAGGAGAGCTTCCCGGGAGGGTTCGTCCGGTCGCCGTGAGAACGGGGAACCGGGAATAAGGTCTTCGAGAGATAATCATCCGGTCGCCGTGAGAACGGGGAGCCGGGAATAACATCGACTCCCGGGGGAGGAAGATAGATCCAATCAAGCCGCAAGGGGCTGATCTTCCGGTCGCCGTGAGAACGGGGAGCCGGGAATAACGTCGACTCCCGGGGGAGGAAGATAGATCCAATCAAGCCGCAAGGGGCTGATCTTCCGGTCGCCGTGAGAACGGGGAGCCGGGAATAACGTCGACTCCCGGGGGAGGAAGATAATCCAGAAAGCCATTAGACGTCCCGCTGAGGAGAGCGTCTACTCCCGGAGGAGGAAGTGCCCGGAGACGGGTCTTGAGTGTTTGGGTAGGGGACTAATCTCCCAAAGTGACTCGTTACCGCGGCCGCTGGGGACCGGGTTGCCGCTTACACCCTCAGTCCACGAGGGCTGTTCGTAAGCCGCCCTTCAGGAGGGACTTGCTGGGGCAGGGCCCACTTCCTCACGGGGAGGGCATCCTCGCGGGGAGGGCATCTTCACGGGGAAGCCATCTTCACGGGGAAGGCATCCTCGCGGGGAGGGCATCACCACTAGGGGCGGTAAACAACAACAACCTGCAGTGAGACAGTTGAAGAACAAAGGCTATGCATTGATTAACAAAATATACAAAGCCCCCCTGCGAAGCTGCGAAGGGGGAAAAAGGGAAGCTACAGTGTCCCCCCCCCCCTCCGGCGTGACCGCCCCGGGGGAGGGGACAGGCCCGTAAGGCTAGACGTAGAACTTGCGGAGCAAACGCAAGTTCCAGGTGTGCTTCAGCTCCTGCTCTTGAAGGTTGGAGAGCTTGTAGGCCCCCGAGCCTAGGACGGCGGAGATCCTGTAGGGGCCCTCCCACTTGGGGGAGAGCTTACCCTGGGCTTGAGGGTCTGTGACGCGCTTGAGGACAAGGTCCCCAAGGCGGAAAGCTCTCTCGCGCACGCGCTGGTTGTATGCGCGCGACATCTCGCGCTAGTAGATGGTGTGGCGGAGGAGCGCTCGGTCGCGTTCCTCCTCCACGAGGTCGATTTCCAGCCGCCGGTTGTCTTCGTTGGCCCGGTAGGCTGCGGTCGTGGCTCCGTTCAGGAGCTCGACCCGCAGTGACCGGAAGCCGATCTCCGGGGGGAGGACTGCCTCCGCCCCGTAGACTAGGGAGAAGGGAGCACGCCCTGTGGCCCGGGACGGGGTCGTGCGCATGGAGCAGAGGATGCTAGGGAGCTCCTCTGCCCACGCGCCCCGCTTGGAAGCGGTTTGTTCGAGTCTCCGGCGTAACCCCTGTAGGATTACGCCATTGACCCTCTCGACGGCCCCGTTGCTTTGGGGATGGGCCACTGAGGCGAAGTGGATGACGACCCCCAGGCCTTCGTAGAATTCCCGGAAATATGCCGAGTCGAATTGGGTCCCGCTGTCCACGGTAATTTCCCGGGGGACACCAAAACGACAAACGACGTTTTTCCAGAAAAACCGCTGAACGGCCCGGGAGGTGATGCTAGCCAAGGGCTCCGCCTCAACCCACTTTGTAAAGTAGTCGACCGCGACCACCGCATACTTGTATCCTCCGGGCGCTGGGGGGAAAGGCCCTAAGAGGTCCATCCCCCAGCGCACGAAGGGCCAAGTGATGGGGATAGTTCGCAGCGCTACAGAGGGGAGATTTGAGCCCTTGGCCATCTTCTGGCATGCTTCGCACGCGGAGACAAGGTCTCGCGCGTCGCGCATGACTGTAGGCCAGTAAAAGCCCTGCCGAAGGGCCTTGGCGGCGATGGCACGCGGGGCTAGGTGAGAACCACAGCTCCCCGCGTGAATGTCTTCCAGGAGTTGAAGTCCCTCCGACCGGGGGAGGCAGCGCAGGAGGGCTGAAGCCCCCCGCTTGTAGAGCCTTCCCTCGAGCAGGAGATATGCCCGGGCTTTGGCCCGGAGGCGCTTAACCTCGGTCTCGCTGGGAGGGTCCCCTTCCCCCTTGATGAAGGAGATGAGGGGATCCATCCATGACGACGGCCGGACGATCTCGGCGACCTCCGGGACCGGAGGCTCGGGGCCTGCGTCCGGGGAGGCTACCGAGGGCTTCGTGATTGTTTCCAAGAAGGCCCCCTTGGGGAGCGTTTCCCGGGCGCTTGCCGCCCGGGCCAAAGCATCAGCCCAGTCGTTCTCCCTTCGCGGGATATGCCGGGCCTCAAGGACGTCAAAGTGTTTCTCCATTTTTCGTACTTCCTGCAAGTAAAGACTTAAATTTGCGTCATGGCACAGGTAAGATTTGTCCATTTGGCAGACAACGAGCTGAGAGTCTCCCTTCACTAGTAGGCGCCGGATCCCCAGGGAGCGCGCAAGGCGCATCCCGAGGAGCAGAGCCTCGTATTTGGCGACGTTGTTGGTTGCGGGGAACTCGAGCCGCGCGGCGTACTCGAGCTCCTTCCCCTCGGGGCTCCGGAGGACTACCCCCGCGCCAGCCCCAGCGAGACACAGCGACCCATCAAACAGCAGGGTCCAATGGTCACTGCGTCGGGGCGGCACAGGGAGATCTTCGTCCCCGGACCCAGAGGCGGGAGTCCATTCTGCGATGAAGTCGGCGAGGACCTGCGACTTGATTGCGGAGCGGCCGGTAAGGGACAGGGAGAAGGGGGCAAGCTCGGCCCCCCACTTCCCAATCCGGCCGGTGGCTTCTTTATTCCGCAGTACCTCCCCCAGGGGGAGGGACGACGGAACGGTGATGGGGTGCCCCAGGAAGTAATGCCGGAGCTTCCGGGACGCCATGAGGAGAGCGTAGCAAATCTTCTCCATTTCCGTGTACCGAGTCTTGGCCCCTTGGAGGGCTTCACTGACGTAGTACACGGGACGTTGCTGCCCCCCTTGCTCCTTCACCAAAACCGCGCTAACGGCGACGGGGGTCGCGGCGAGGTAGAGGAGCAAGGGCTCTTTCGGAGACGGACTCACGAGCATTGGAGGGCTCGAGAGGTACTTCTTGAGGTCGTTGAGGGCTTCCTGGGCCTCGGGGGTCCAGCGGAACCCCTCAAGCCCTCGGAGGATCTTGAAGAACTGGAGGCCCCGCTCCCCCGAACGGGAGACGAAGCGGCTGAGCGCGGCGAGGCGGCCGGAGAGCCGCTGGACGTCTTTGACGGAGCGCGGCGGGGGCATCTCTAGGAAGGCCCGGATCTTCTTGGGGTTCGCCTCAATGCCCCGCTATGACACGAGGAAACCCAAGAGCTTCCCCCCGCGCACCCCGAAGGCGCACTTCTCCGGGTTGAGCTTGAGCCCGAACGCGCGGAGGTTGCGGAATGTCTCTGTGAGGTCGTCGATGTGGGAGGCTGCACGGGGGCTCTTGACGACCGCGTCGTCTACGTAGACTTCGACGTTGCGGCCGACTTGATCTTTGAAGACCAGCGTCATAAGGCGCTGGAAGGTGGCTCCCGCATTCTTGAGCCCGAAGGGCATATGGCGGTAGCAGAAGGTTCCGAGGGGAGTTATAAAACTCATCTTTTCCTCATCCCCCTCCGCCATCCGGACTTGATGGTATCCCGAGTAAGCGTCTAGGAAGCTCATCAGCTCGCACCCCGCGGTGGAGTGAACGAGCTGGTCGATCCGCGGGAGCGGGAAGTTGTCTTTGGGGCAAGCGCGGTTAAGGTCGGTGAAGTCCACGCACATGCGCCACTTGCCACTTGACTTCTTGACGAGGACGGGGTTTGCGAGCCACTAGGGGTGAAACACTTCCCGGATGAACCCCGCCTCTCGGAGCTGGGCTATCTCCATCTTGATGGCTTCTTGACGTTCGAGGGAGAGCTTCCTCAACTTCTGCTTGATAGGGGGGTGAGCGGGGGTTACCGCGAGCTTGTGTTCAATAACCTCCCGGGCGACGCCCCGCATGTCCGAAGGCTTCCACGCAAAAACATCGGAGTTTTCACGCAGAAAGGCTGCGAGTTGCGCTGCATGGTCTTGGGGGAGCTCTGCCCCGATTTGGACAGTTTGGTCCATGCTGCCCAGGGACAGCGGGACCTTCCGGAGGCCCCCTTCCGGACGCGGCTTGAGGAGGGGCCTCCCAGGGGATGGCGCAGCGACGTCTACGTCCGGGGGGGGAGCCTCCCCCCCGGGTGTCTTGATCAGGTTGACGCTTCCTATTGTGGCAGCAGCTCGCTCGTATAGAGCACGGGCCATGTCTTGATCCCCCCGGACGTCGATCACGCCATACGGCCCGGGGATCTTCATGCACAGGTAGTTTTGGTGGGTGGCAGCCCCCAGCCGATTGATCGTAGTCCTCCCCATAATCACATTGTAGGAGGAGAGGAGGTCCACTACGTCGAAGCGGACTAGCTCAGTCCGGTAGTTCTCCGGGGTGCCGAAGGTGATCGGGAGATCTACCTTGCCCACGGGGTGGATCGCCTTCCCCGGGACAAACCCTTGCAGAGGCCCTGCCGCTGGTTGCAGGAGCTTCTCATCCACCTGCATTTCCTTGAAGGTTTTGAGGAACAGGACGTCGGCGGAGCTTCCGCCGTCCACAAGGATGCGGGCCAAGTGGCAGTTATAGATTGTCGCGGAGACAATGAGCGCGTCGTCGTGGGGGAAGCGAACCCCTCGCGCGTCTTCCGCCGTAAAGGTGAGGGGGACGTCCGACCACTTGGGCGGCACGGACGCGTGTAGCACCCCCACCACCTTAACTTCTCGCGCGTACTCCTTGCGCTGGCGCTTGGAATCCCGCCCGGAGGCGGACCCCCCTACGATGACGTTGATGCGGCGCTGAGAAGTTTGAAAGGGGAGAGCGTCTGAAGGCTCCCCCTCCTGCACCTGCTGCCCCCCCGTGGGAGCGGGAAGGGCCGGAACAGCTGGCCGAGGTGGCAAGGAGGCCGGAGTCCCCCCCCCTGCCCGCGCTGGTCGAGGAATGCCGCGAAGTGTTGCAGCAGCTGGTGGCAATCTCGGGTGGCGTGGGTACTGGACCCGTGGAAGCTGCACCACGGTCCTTCCCGGCTTCTCCCCGCGGGGCCTTCGCGGCTGCGCGAAGACTGTCCTCCCCCGTGGCCTCTCGGCTTGGGAAAGGGGCGGTTGCCCTTCGGGGGGTCGCGCGAGCCGCCTCCGCCCTCGAGGACAAAAGTGTCCCGAGGCCGTGGTTCGCTACGGCCCCCCTGCCTGGGGCGCCTGGAGGGATCCTGGGCCCCCCGCTCGGCGGGGCCAGGAGCCCCCTGGGTCTTCTTCCAGATGTCGTCTTCCTCCGCCCGAGCGTACTTTTCGAGCACGTTGAAGAGCTCGTCAGCGGAAGAGGGGCAGCTCCGGGAGAGCCTTCGGTGGAGCTCCCCCGGGAGGATGCCGCTTTTGCAGGCTTCGATGACCGTACAGTCGGGGACGTGGGCCACTTTGCTCTTCACCTGGGCAAAGCGCTTGAAGAAGCTTCTGATGGTCTCCCCAGTTCTCTGCCGGACAGTATACAGCTGCGAGGAGTCCAGGGGACGCACGTAGTTCCCCTGGAAGTTGGCGCAGAACTCCTGCTTGAGCTGCGAGAAAGACTTGATGGAGCCCGCCTTCAGATTGTAAAACCAGGAGCGGGCAATGCCGGTGAGGTAGAGGGGGAAGACGTTGCATTGGACACTCTCATCCCCCCCCGCTGCAGAGATGGCGGTGGAGTAGATCTGCACGAACTCGTAAGGGTCCGCCTCGCCATTATAATGCTCGATGTGCGGGGGACGATAGGGCCGCGGCCATCGGATGCTGCGGAGTCTTCGACATAGAGGCTGGTTCGCCCCCTGCACTTCCCGGGGGGAGCCCCAGTCACTGTCTTCTTTAACGGGGGACGGCCCCTCGTTATCTGAGTCAGGTAGCGGCCCAAGAGGGCGGCCAGAGTGGTGGTGACGACGCTTCTCTTCCGGGCCGGGACTGATTTCCCGGACGTCCGGGCTTCCCTCCGAGGAGGATGGTTCTTCGGCGGGTCTCTTCCCCCGACCGGTGCGAGAGCGAGGCTCCCTGAGACAACGACCGGGGGGAAGCTCTTCCCCGCGGCTGGGAGAATGCATTCGCTCGACCTCTCCCCGAGGGAGCTCCTGCACTGTAGCAGCCGGCCCGGAAGCTACCAGAGCCTGCTGGGGGGAGCCCCCTGCGATGGCCCCCAGGACCGGAAAGGGGGGAGCCCCTGCACCATCCGGAACCGGGGAGGGGGCGCCCGGGGCGGCGTTACGATCCGAAGAGGGGGCCCCTGGGGCAACGATCGGGACCAGAAAGGGGGAAGCCCCTGCGACATCCGAAACCGGTGGGGGGTGAGCCCCCTCGGCGACGTCCGGGGTTGGGGAGCCAATGCGGGGGGAAATTCGCTGAGGCACGGGAGCTGCTCTGTCGACCGGCCCCGGTGCGGTAAACGCAACGCGAGGGGCGGGACTGGCTCCCGGCGTAGGAATAACCCCCGGCATTAAATGACTCCCCGGCCCCGGAAGCGGGCCGGGGACGGGATACCCCCCTGGTGCCACGAAGGGCCCGGGCATGAAATAGCCTCCCGGCACCCGGACAGGCCCGGGTGCCGAGAAGTGTCCGGAAGTATATCCCGCGGGGGGAGGGAACCCCCCAGCGGTATTATACGGGGTAGACAGCCCCCCTGACGCCGGAGGGGCCGCCGGGTATCCCATAAACGGGGGCATGATCCCCGGATATGGGTGCGACGAAAAGGTGGGGGCCGAGGGCCGTGCCAACACACTAAGGAGCTCGTCCATAGAGCGCTGGGCGCGGAGTTGGCCCTCCACGAGAGCCTCCAGCAGGGCGTCCCGGGGGGCCGGGGGAGCCGTCGGGGGGAAACTCGTCCCGGCCGGGGTCCCCGCGGCCGCCGGGAGTGACCCGGAGGTGGAGGCACCTAGATTGAGAGGAAAGGTGGGAGGCGGTACCTGGGAATGGTCGCCTCCGGACGGAAGCGCCGGAACAGCAGCGTCCCGGACGGGTGCCGCCAGGTCACCGGGACCGGCGTCACAGGGAAGGGCGCGGGCCCTTGTTCTCGGAGGAGCCATGGCGATTCGTCACGGGTCCCCACGGTCGGCGCCAACTGTCGTGGTATTAAGAGTACCCCGGCAGGTTTTGAAGACGATCCTAGCGGAGATCACGCAGCGCGGGTTGACCGAGTGACCGGTCCTCCCCCGCCGGACAAACACAAGAATTGACACGTGGATTTATACAGGTTCGGGTCCCGGTGGGGGCCCTAGTCCTGTCGACGCGCTCCCGACCAGAGTCGGCTGGGGAGGCTCTCTCCGGGGGAGAGGCTTCCGGAGCACGTCTGTGAAACTAGCTATTCCAAATAATAATGAACTGATCCTTTACAACAGAGGGGTACAAGGGCTATTTATAGCCCCAAAAAGAAGCAAAAAACCTAAACTACCCCGGGAGCCACCGTCGGATTGAAGGGTAGGACCGTCCTTCTCCCGGTCAAACGTCTTGGATGCTTGACAGGTGGTCGCTGATTCCCGAGGCGTCCCTCGCGTGACCTGCACGTGATAAACAAACAGGGATTTTACCTTTTAGGAGGGCGGTGACGTCCGGGACCTCTTCCGGAGAGCAGGGTCCCGGGAGCCCAAAAGGCGACGCCCGGGGCAGGCACCGGAGGCCACTGTCCCCGGGCACATGGCGACGCCCGGGACATGCCCGGGAGGCACGGTCCCGGGGGCCAAATGGCGGCGCCCGGGACATGCCCGGGGGGCACGGTCCCGGGGGCCGAATGGCGGCGCCCGGGACATGCCCCGGAGGCACGGTCCCGGGAGCCTAAAAGGCGGCGCCCGGGACAGGCACCAGAGGCCACTGTCCCCGGGCAATCATGAACTTACCTGGACTTGACCGCGTGGAGATTTCCCCCAACAGGACCACTGGGCAAATGGCAACGCCCGTGGCGAGGCCACTGTAATACCCCAGATTTTTTTAGCTCTTAGTATGCCAGTCAGCATATCTTCATTGGATTCTCGGATGTCTCGACCCCATTTTTGATCTCTTATCTTAGGTTATGATCCCAGGTATGCCACTACCTTAATTTGAAAAGTTGGCAGTTAAACTCCACTGTTTAAGCCATTTTCGAATTTCAGTCCAAAAGTATTTCAGATTGATCCTTTTCAGAATTTCCCAGGAGCCAGAAAAGCCTACAAACCACAAATCAGCTCCAAATTTTGATCTGATTCAGGGAACATCTCCCAATTGTTATTCTGAACAAAATCCTCTTCAGAGAAAATCTTGAAATCACAACCTAGATCCCCGATTTCAGCCTCGACAAAATTCTGACCCTAATTACCCAAATTACCCTAATCCTTCTATTTTCATTTTGCTTAAAACATGATCAAAGACACTGAATCATGTCTTTTATTCTTGCAAACCTACTTACTGAATTTAGTGAGTCCAATTGGCAAAGTCAGTTTCAGCTGAGACCAAATATATTGCCAGATTCACAATTCAGTCCTGGCACCAAGTTTCAGAAATTGCAAATCGGCCCAAATTTCTTTTTCAGCCCCTCCCTTCGACCAGGTCGTGAGCTTTCGACTAGGGCTCGGCCAGCAGCCATTTCGACCAGAGGCGCCGCCATGATCTTC
Source organism: Pharus latifolius (assembly GCA_019359835.1). Classification (NCBI taxonomy): domain Eukaryota; kingdom Viridiplantae; phylum Streptophyta; class Magnoliopsida; order Poales; family Poaceae; genus Pharus; species Pharus latifolius. Next base: position 27,318,975 of record CM033330.1, on the reverse strand, counting down.
ACCGTTGGCCAGCACTCATCTCCTCCGGCACTTGCGTCCACTGTGCCCACGCGTGGTACACGCGCCGCGCCAGGACTGGCCACCGTGGCAACAGTCGTTGACCAACAGTGCCAGCAACCGCGCTGTCTCATTTTGCCCGCGCGCGTGCCTGCAACCGTCAGGAGATTTTTGCCACATCGCCACCATGCCGAAGCCGGCCATCATGTCACCTACTCTAGTCAAGATTTGGCGTGATTCTCTTGTCTAGCAGAGCCGCTGCCACGTCCCAACACCGTGCACGCCGTCTCGATACTGCCACCGTCACCAGCCACGCCATATCAAGCTCGATTCACTTCAAGTCTCGAAATCCCCGGCCACTACCTATAAAAGCCCTTTCCCTCGCCCAGAACTCCTTCACACCTCTAGTGACCACCAAGTTCTAGCCCATCTTGTGTTTCTTCTTCATCTCCGGCGAGCCGCAGGAGGAAGCAACGACACCAGAACTGACCACTGCCCCTTTGCTTCTTCCAGCTACCCCGGTATGTTCCATGCGACCACTTCTCTGTTCAGTAGCATTCAATTGATCCCCGGCACGCCCTAATGCTGGTGATCGTCGGAAATGTTGTTTTGCCATGTTCCAGAAATGTAACCTGATTTGGCCCAAATTAGCCCTCCCACCAGTAGAGTTAAATGATCAGTGACACATTATTGGCAAGCCTATTCAACCATACTTTAAATTGAAGCTCACTGTGAAGCTTTCCCTGTTTTCGCGCGCCGCCGTGGAAGGCTCTTGCCGCCGGCCCGTGCCACCTCATCTCCGGCCAAATTAATGCTCCCAATAGATTCCCCTCACTGCCCTATTGCTCTCACAGCAAGAAATGAAACCCTAAAGCCTTGTATGAGGAATGCCCAAACCGACCCCTTCTTCTTCGGCCGCGTCGTCGAGACCTCTCGCCGTCGCCGCCTTAACCAAATTCTTTTGAACCTCACCATCTGGACAAGCTCAGGAGCACAACCGTGCTTCCAATTTGGAGGATAATCGACCCAGTAGCCTTGCCACCGTAGAGGCCGACTTCTTCTTCGGCGCTGTTCGCTGCCAATCACCACCGGCCGTTGCCGTTGTCGTCACATTGTCTAGTGGACTTGCCTCGACCCCCTGAGCAAGTTACTCCACTGCATCATCGTTCGATGCGGTGCCAAATCGTGATTTGTCTTTGTGCCAAGAAATTTGTCCAGTGGCTACACCTTGCCATGTCGCCACCGTGTCTCCTCGATGCCATTCGCCGCCGTCCGGCCACCCCAGCCCCTGAAACCACCACCACCAAGTTCCTGTTTCCTTCACCTACCTCCCAGACATAATTGGTGAAGAGATTGAAGCCTTGAATCAATTTCCTAGCTGTGCCCTAGTTTTTGGTAATTTCAGCTCAGTGTCATCCCATGTCAGCGACTGACATTGGCCCTGTTTAGCCACTTTTGGTTGAGCAAATGAAATTCCACTTTGTCTACTAAGCTCTTGAGGCCTTGTTCTACACTTTCCTCTTGCCGTGGTATTGCGAATACCCCGGCAAGTTTTGTGGACGATCCTAGCGAAGAAAATACAATGCGGGCTGACTGGGGTGACCGGTCTTCCCCCGTCAGGAAAGCACAACAAATAACACAAGGGTTTATACAGGTTCGGGTCCCGGTGGGGGCCCTAGTCCTGTCGACGTCCTCCCGACCGGAGTCGGCTGGGGGAGCTCTCTCAGGGAGAGATGGCTACAGAGCACACCAGTGAGGTTGTCTATTCTAAGTAATAATGAGCAAGTCCCCCTTACATGAGGTGTTACAAGGGCTTATATAGCCCCAAAAGAAGCAGAAGGACTAAACTACCCCGCCTGCCACCGTTGGATCGAAGGGTAGCAACGTCATTCTCCCGGCCAGGCACCTCGGATGCTTGACAGGTGTCCGCTGATTCCCGAGGCGCTCCTCACGTGACCTCCATGTGACCCGGAACCAGAGACTTTTGCCTCCGGAAGGATGGTAGCGCCTGGGACAAGCACCGGGGACCATTTCCCTGGGCAAAAGGCGGCGCCCGGGATAGGCACCGGGGGCCTTGTCCCCGGGCTAAAGGCAGTGCCCGGGACAGGCACCGGGGGCCCTGTCCCCGGGCAAATGGCGGCGCCCGGGACAGGCACCGGGGGCCCTGTCCCTGGGCAAAAGGCGGCGCCCGGGACAGGCACCAGGGGCCGTCACCCCGAGCTAAGGGCGGCGCCCGGGACAGGCACGGGGGGCCCTGTCCCTGGGCAAACGGCGGCGCTCAGGACAGGCACAGGGGGCCTTGTCCCCGGGCTAAGGTCGGCGCCCGGGACAGGCACCGGGGACCCTGTCCCCGGGCTAAAGGCGGCGCCCAGGACAGGCACTGGGGACCCTGTCCCCGGGGAAAAGGCGGCGCCCAGGACACGCACTGGGGGCCCTGTCCCGGGGCAAACGGCGGCGCCCGGGACAGGCACTGAGGGCCCTGTCCCCGGACAAACGGCGGCGCCCGGGACAGGCACAGGGGGCCTTGTCGCCTAGTTCAAGGTGGCGCCAGGGACAAGCACCGGGGGCCTTGTCCCCAGGCTAAAGGCGGCACCCGGGACAGGCACCGAGACCCTGTCCCTGGGCAAAGGGCGGCGCCCAGGATAGGCACCGGGGGCCCTGTCCCGGCCAAATGGCGGTGCCCGGGACAGGCACCGGGGGCCCTGTCCCCGGGCAAACGGCAGCGCTCGGGACAGGCACCGGGGGCCCTGTCCCTGGGCAAACGGCGGCACCCGGGACAGGCACCAGGGGCCTTGTCCCCGGGCTAATGGCTACGCCCGGGACAAGCACCTGGGGCCTTGTCCCCGGGCTAAAGGCGGCACCCGGGATAGGCACCGGGGGCCTTGTCCCCGGGCTAAACGTGGCACCCAGGATAGGCGCCGGGGACCTTATCCCTGGGCTAAAGGCGGCGCCTAGGACAAGCACCGGGGGCCTGGTCCCCGGGCTAAAGGCGGCGCCCGGGTTAGGCACCGGGGGACTTGTCCCCGAGCTAATGGCGGTGTCGCGCCCCGAAACTGGGACTACGACTACTCCCGTGGAGACCTAGCTTACTGTAGCTAGTCCCATGCAAGATACCATTGACTTCCCAGGATAAGTCAAGCACAGGAGTATATTCATATTGCAGCAGAAAAACTTACAAAATATTAAGCAGTGTGGCCTGCTGGCCTTAATATTACATAAGAAGATTACAATACCTTCGCGGTATTCAAGGTTTAGTTAAAACAAAATAAAACTTCTACACAGCGGATGATGGGTGTCCCTTCCACAGTAAGAAGTTGATGGCAGAACAACACATCAGGGATTTGGCGGATCTGGCTCTCCTTCTTGGTCTATGAAGTTCTCCACGCCTTCCTCTTGATCTTGGTACGCTCCATCTTCTGGGTTGTAAGTTGCAAGGGTGAGTACTTACGTACTCAGCAAGTCATAGGGAAGAGTAGATACATATAGTAGTATTGTTATGGACCTAGACTAGTCAAGAATTATGGATTTTTATAGAATAACCTTTTTCTTTCTCAACTCAACTCATCTCATCTTATGGCAGAACTTCTCATAATATAACATTGATAATCTTGTTCACTAGATTATAGCACTACCACGACACGTCAACACACGACAGCCCACGGCAGCACCCTTATCATGACAACACATCTCATTTGGGTAATCTTGACTTATCAAATTTTATTTAGAAAATATACTTGTGCCACACCCCGTGGATTTAATACACCGCAGCAGACTCCTATAAACCCGGGAGCTCGGAGTATTCGAATACGTTTTTAAACTCTGCAGAGAGGTACCAATTTACCCGCAAGATATTCCACTTTCAAGCCCATCCTATCAATATGATTAGACCCTTCCTCACAACCATGTGTGAGTGGCAAGGTGGAGATAACAAGAACTTTTGTTATGTTTTACTCACATTTCACCCCTGACCCTGTGGATCTCTCGCGAACCACAGTTGTGGTAGGTTGTACCCAAACCTCCACCCCTACTCATATCCCCATTGCTGGGTCAGTGTACAAGATCACCTTCAGTGATATATGTTGGAGCCATTCTCCATGTAAATCATGCATCACTACACAACTCATGCAGGGGTTTCATGTGCGATCCGCATAAGTACTTGTTCAGGCCTGTCCCATACCAGGCTTGCGGTTAACACGTGTTTCATGCTACTAGACGCACAACACAAGGTTCTAGTCCTTATATGCCAGTGACCAAATCATACCACACACCATGCACCTACAGTGCCTGCTATCCTTTGCAGTTTAGCACCTCCAGTGCTACAACCATCCATACCAAGATTCTGGTCACGACTAGGGGTTTTATTTCATGAATATACATAAGTACATATATAATAGTTCATGGTTCACTATTTGATCTTTTCACATTTCACAAGCATCCAGCTTAGTACTGCCAAAATATATCTCAACCATTCTTTCACATGCAATAGTACTTATATTCAAGGTCATACCATAGCAACTCATAAAATATAGGTTCAAGATGATCAAGACTATGACTTGCCTTCCGCGTCGTGAGAAACAGCAGTTGACGTATGATCAGCAGTGAAGTCCTCGAACTCTGGCTCTTGATCTATTCTCCAATCAAACAAGTAACCAAGAATCACAAACCTTTTCAATACATTAATATCCTATATATGCAATAATGCAAAGATGAATGTCTCGATGATTCTGAATGATTGGATGATTCTGAAATGATTGGGTTTAGAGGCTGATTAGGGTTAAGTTATGAAAACCAGGGTTAAGATTAGTTGTCATAGGTTTACAAGGTTCCAAATGTCTCCAACTATCAGAATGATATTAAGGTTGCGACTGGTTCGCTCAAAAACAGCAAACGTCTTTAGGTCGACATTTGGTTCAAGGCATCGACATAGGGTCGATGGATGACAGAGGAACTATCTCAACTTGTAGCAGTAGAATAAAATGTAGATTACAACTCCACAAGTCTAAGGGACAAGGTTATTTCCAATTTGTACAACTGGAAAGAGGTGAAAAGAGCTAATGCCACTGGCTGACAAGCTCTGGCATAGAGCTGACAATGTCAAAATCTAGGGCTAAGCATAAAATGCAGTTCAAGGGCTCAAATCAAGTTTTGATAGAAGAAGAAATTGTAGATCACAACCTCAGGAGTCTAAGGGACAAAGTTATGCTCAAAATGCACATCTGGAAGGAAGTGAAAAGGGCTAATGCCACTGATTGACATAGCCTGGCACTGGACTGACATGGCCAGAAACTAGGGCTTGCCATAACTTTTGATCTAGGGCTCCAATTGATGCACTACTTTGTCTGGGAGGTAGGCCTTGATAACAGGAGCAAATGATTCAATAGGTTCCAAGGTTGAAGATGGCTGGATGATGGTGATAATCAGGGAAGAAATATGGTGGCGACACCGCACAGTGAAGTCACTGGACAATATCTTGGCATAGCAATAACTGGAATTTCTGTGCAGATTCAGGGGTCGAACTAATAGAGGAAAATTTTCAGGAGATCAAGGCGAAGATATTGGACAAGGTGACATCGACGGCGATGGCCGGCGATGACCGGGCGACAAACTGGCAGCACGGCAGTGAAGGGTAAAACAATTAAATTGCAATCTGGTGCTGTGCTATTGAAACTTGGCATTGCTGGAGCTAGCTAGGTCTAAATGGTACTGCTTGAAGCATTGGGCTCAACTGGAGAAGGCACGGCAGTGAACGGCGACGAGCTGTGCCGGAGAAGAAGACAGCTTCAACGGCAATGGAGCTATGCAGTGATTCGAACTCCAAATTGAAGGCACAGTTGAGTTCCTGGATAGCTTCAGATAGTATAAATGAAAGGAATTGGCCTAAAACGACGCCGGTGAGGAGAACAACACCGTGGCCGGAGAAGAAGAAGGGCTGAATTGGGCAAAACTGATACACGTCCTTAGAGTTCAATTGCTCGCTGTGAGAGCAATAGGGAGGTGAGGTGAATCTTCTGGTTACAGCAATTTGGCCGGAGAAATGGTGGTGCGGCCTGGCGACGTGAGCCGGTCACTGGTGGTGCGCGAAAAAGGGGAAGTTCCAATTTGAACTTAATTTTGAAATCTCGATGCACAGGCTTACTAGGATTAGTACACTGATCATTTTATTCTACTATCACGAAAGAAAATTCTAACTGGAATAGATGCAATTGCTGGAACAGGGCATTTTGACATTTCCAGCGATCACCGGCGACGAGATGCACGGGGCTTCAATTAAAATCTACAGCACGACGAGGTAGATAGGAGAAACTCATTGATGCTATCAATTTGAGGGTTGAGGCTGCGGTTGAGGATGTCACCGTGAGCCTCTGTGCTGGACTCGCCGGAGAAGACTACTGCAGCAATGAGTGAACTGTTAAAGGTGGAAAAGTTTATGTTTAATTGCTTAAGAGCTTTGGAGAGCACTGTTAAAGGTGGAAAAGTTGCTCTGGGGTTGCTATTTATTGGCAAAGCAAAGTATAACGAAGTTCACTGCTCGCTTGCTTGCGCTGGTGATGAAGAAGGCTTCGGGTTGCAGCAACGGCGAGCAGCAAGCTCCTCTCTGGCGTGTAGCAGTTGGTAACCTGGATGGGATCTGCCACGGCAACAGCTACGGTGCTAACACGTGTGCGCATGCAAACACGGTTGCAAAAATCATAGGCTTGAGCGGCGCTGCTCTACGGCGAAACACGGCGACAACTACTCCAAGTCGCGATCGAGGTCGAAGCAACACTGTGCACTGCGGTCGAGATTGCCGTGCACTGTTGATTTGGTCGCAATCAATGGGTAAGGTCGACGAGCTGATTCCTGGTCGTGAGCAGCTACTCCTCTGGTCGCAGCAGCTGGTGGCTGATGGTCGAAACAGCCATTTGGACTGATTTGCAAATTCTGAAATTGGCTGTGGAGTGAATTGTAATTTCTGGTTTGGAAATGGTAAATTTGCAATCTGATTTCACAGCTGAGTATAAACTTGTACCTTATACTCATCTAGCAAGAGATTTGGTAAAATCTGGCATGATTTGATAGTTTCTGATATAAACTGAAAATAGGGTACTTTAGGGTAAAATAAGATTTGAGTTTTGTCGATTTTGAATTCTGGCCTTTAAGATAAGATTTTGGAATCTAGACAGAAAGGAAAATTGTATCAAATAGCATTTAGAAAAGATTTGCTGAAGAATTCTGAATTTGGAGTTAATCTGAAGATTTTAGCCTTTTTGGGTTTCCAGATATCAGATAAAGGACTAGATTGCGATATAATTTGGACTGATATGTGAAAAAGGCTTAGATGATATGATTTGGCTGCCAACTTTCTAGATTAAGGTATTGGCATACCCATGATCATAGTCCAAGAGTAATCTGATCTGAGTTAGGTCAAGATTTAGCTAAATCTGAGTTCAGAGTAATTAGGATAATTAGAATAGTAATTAGAATTTCTGTTTTCGAAAACAGAAAAGGAATGATAGATCTGGAAGTTAGAGATGGAATTGAATCTGGCTTCTAAAGACTTTTATGTTCAGGGTAACTGATAAATCATATCAGAGTAATCTGATCTTGATTTTGGTTCACAAGGAAGATTTTGAGATTTCAGGGTTTGAGATAGATTAGGGTTGAACTGATCTTGCTACTACTACAAATACATGGTATCATGCATGCATGGTGTTCATGAAAAAGAAAGTTTTTACCCTAAACTCAGGGTGTTACAGGCGACGCCCGGGACAGGCACCGGGGGCCTTGTCCCCGGGCTAATCGCGCAACTTCTTACCTGGTCTTAGTCTCACGGAGATTTCCCCCAACAGCAGCCCCCATGCCCTCTAGGGACGATGCTCGAGTTCCTGGAGGGAATGGTTCATGTTACCGGGAAAATCTCTGGGACAAGCTACCGGAGTCGTGGCGCTTCGATTTCCGTGCCGTGCGCTTATGACCGCGCCGTTCGACCATAATGGCCGCACGCAGTTTGAACCGATGCCTCGTTACGCGCGCCCGTCCCTTCGTTTCCCACGCACTGTTTGAATTCCAACGGTGCGGACGTACCACAAACAGCCACGTGGCACCCATCGGGGCAGCGCTCGGCCTCTATAAATAGGGCCCCGGGGGGCCCGGAGAGCTCATTTCAAACATTCAAACCCTCATGCCTTTAGCACCCTTAGCTCTCCCGGTAGCCCTCTCCCGGTAGCTAGTTCCCGGAAGCTTAGCCTCCGGAACCCTTAGGTTCCCCCTAGTTTCCGAAGCCTAAGCCACCGATAAAATCTGATGGGACCCAAGGGCCAAGCCAAGGCCGCGGAGGTGCCCCCGGAGGAAGTCACCGCGGACTTTCTCTGGGCCTCCGAGTTCACGACCGAGGACTTGGAGTCCCTGGTCGACCGGGGGATCATCGCGGACGAGGACGTCCGGATCCCCGCAAAGAAAGACACAGCCCCCTCGATGCCTTCCTCGAGGCGGGGCTCCGGCTCCCGGTGCATCCTTTGCTCCGGGAGTTTTTGAAGGAGTATGGGGTGGCACTGAACCACCTCACACCGAATGCCATCGTCCGGATGGGCCTCTTCATATGGCTCTTCGAGACGGCTACCGGACGGGAGCCCAAGCTCCGGGCGTTCCGCTACTTCTACGAGCCGGCGGCGAGGAGCTCCCACCTGGTCAAGGGAGGGCCAAAGTCCCCCTTTGGCTCGGTGATGATTCAGCTGCTATCGTCCCTTGTAGCTGAGTACCCGGTGGCAGCCTCCGAGGACCACTAGGGGACTGGATCCGGAAGTGGTTTTACCTCCGGGTCTGGGATGATGAGGTGGTGTACTCCCCGGAGGCCCCCACCTACAGCCGGTCGTCCGCCCCGAAGCCCCCGGTGTGGACGGAGGAGGAGCTAAAGCTCCTCAGCAAGGTCGTCGCTTCCCGGGGAGTCCGCTCTATGCGGGACGCCACCGAGGAGCTGAAGCTCCTGAAGATCTCCCCCTTCTCGCACGGGAGGAGGGGGATCGGGATATGCCCGGCCCAACGGCCCCCGCAGAAGCCGGTGACCCAACGTAAGTTCCTGATGACTTAGTCCGTTTCGCTTAAACTTTTTTAACTCTTAGCTTTCGCAGTTCGGCCATACCTGGCAGCCCGGGAGAAGGCAGAGAACCTCCTCGGGAGGTACTACACCGACGAGCATGAGCGCATCGTGCGTGTCGTGGGGGAGGGCCCTCCCCAGAACCTGGTAGCCGAGGCCTTTGGGCTAAGGCTACCGGCAAGAAAGCCCCTCCCCACTCCCGGTTCCCACAAGAGAGGGAGGGAGGCTACCGGGGGCTCTGAGCAGAAGAAGGCCAAGGCTCAGAAAGCCCCCGGTCCATCGACGACGCCGGGCTCCACACCGGTGAAGGCCCGGGACGAGACCCCTGGGACCGGGCGCGCACGGGCGCCGGCCAGGAAGGATACAACGCCCCCTCCCCGGGAGGACCTCGCAGAGGCTCGGGGGAAGGGACCGGCCGTAGACGGGGGGGAGTCTGATTCGGCGGACTACGCCCCCTCGCCACCTTCGGCGATGGCCCTCCCGGCGGCCCCGGCGCTTCTGGAGCCGGAGAGGCCGAAGGTCCGATTCGCAGAGGCCTTGCCCCAGCGTGTAGAGTGCCCAGTAGACGAGGGGGGCAGCCCCTTGGTCTATGAGGTCCCTCCGGAGATGGAGGTCCCGGGGTACCCGCGGCCTGGGAAGGGGAATGGGCTCCTGATCCCCCCCCCCCCCCCGAGGGGGACCCCCTTCGACAATTCCTCAGCAACCACTTCGGAGGCCACATCCTCGGCGGCGAGGACGCCAGCCACCGCCACCCCGGTCCACATCACCCCGGCAACTCATGTCCGAGGGCCCGTCGTCGGCCGAGACGAGTCTGGCATCGGGAGGGAGACCCCCCTGCTTTCCGCGGGGGAGGTCGAACGTTACACGGAGAGCCTGTAGACCCGGAAGGTCCAAGCCTACGTCTCGGAAGGGACGCTCCGCGAGCATTTTGGGGAGCTTCAATCTCTCCAAATCCAGGTACTTCCCCGAGCCGGTGGGTTTTCCTTCGGTGCCCCCCATTGGAATTTTTTCTAACTCTTGGACTTGTAGGGGGCGGCCATTACTTGGGGCCTCGAGAGGCACTTCGGCCAAGTGCTGAAGGAAGCGGAGGAGAGGGCCGCCACTTACCAGGAGTAGCGCGATGATGCCCTCCGGGAGCTCTCCCGGGTCCGGGCCCAAATCCACACCTCCAAGACCACCAACGACCGGCTCCGGAGGGAGGCCAAGGCGAAGGAGGACACCCTCCGGGAGCTCGAGGGCTCGAGTGTCTGGGTGGTGACGGACGCGGGCCGCTCCATCCGCTCAGCCCTCGAGGGGCTTGGCGTGAGCCTAGGCTCCGGGAGCCGCTCCGAGGCGGCCCCGGCGACTCTCACGGAGGCTGTGCGTTTTCTCAACGCACAAGTCTCCGTGATCCCGGAGGCCGCTGATGCCCGGGCGCAAGGCCGGCCAATGCCCGTGGTGGCGGCCGCGGCCGGGCTCGTAGAGCACCAGGGGGTGGGCGCCCGGGCAATCGGGGGCCGCATCCCCCGGAGCTTTCCGGAGTTTTTCGAGCCCTCGCGCCGGGAGGTGGAGCAGCCTGCCGGGGGCTTCTACGACCGGATCATCCGGGCGAGGTTCCCAACACCGGCGCCTCCGGGAGCGGATACACTGGCTCCGGCGGGAGCCCCCCGGGGGGAGGACGCCAATGACCAAGTATGAGCCTCCCCCCGGGTCTAGATACGACCCCTTTTTGTTTTTTAGGTTTTTTGCTCCCGGTAGCTTCTTAGAGGAAGCCCTGGACACTTGTACGAAAATATTTTGAATGCAATAGAAATTGAAATTTTTCTAAGTCTATGAGTGCATTGTACCAGGTTTCCCGAGAGGTTGCTCCCGAGGAAAGGTCTCAGAGAGATTCCCCGGGAGCGAGGCCTTTGAACCCCGGCGGGTGCCACCCGGGGGACGCTAAGGCCGCTTTAATCTTGTTGAGTCTCTTCTCCAAGGAACGCAGCGGGTGAGTTGTCCAGGAGCCAATCCGGTTGCGATGGCATCTGGAGTGGCACCTGGATAACTTCGATAATCATCACGCTGAACTATCCCCTCCGCGTTCGGGGTCCCGACTGATTCCCCCTCTTCGGATACTTCCACCGGCGGGCTACGTGTATTGGCCCGAGGACCTGCTCCGGGAAGCCCAGCGCCGCATACGCCACTTGTACCGGGACCTAGCCCAGGAGCTATCCGAAGGTCTCCAGGATTATTAGACGTAGGTGCTTTAGGACGTAGACTTTCCCGGTTATAATCCGTGTTGTACCGTATCCGATGTAGCGATGCCCACCGGAGGGGGAAGATGTCCTCCGATTGAATGATCAATAAAGTTGAGTGTTTGGCTTTGAGATTTCTTTGATAGAGCTAAGTTTGCCCGTTTCTTTTTTGAAAGTCTGGAGCAGTGTGATTACCGGGGGATCCTTATCCCCCCCCCCCACAGCGGGCCGGAGGGTAGCTCCGCGCGCTGTGGGGGTGACGAAGCTCCCGGGAAGAAGACTCGTTGCTTAAAAATTTTTCCAAGTTTTTCCAAGGTAAAAATTTCAATTTTTTCGGGAGAACTCTTCAGTCACCGTGAAAGCGGGGAGCTGGGAATGAGGTCTCCGGGAAGAAACGTCCGGGAAAATCCAGGACGAAATTCATCGGTCGCCGTGAAGACAGGGAGCCGGGAACGAGGTTTCCGGGAAAAAAAAGATTTTTCCGGGAGCTCTCCAGTCGCCGTAAAAATGGGGAGCCGAGGATAAGGTCTCCGGGGAAAAACATCCAAGAAAATCCGAGACGAATTTCCGGGGGTAATTTTTCCGGGAGACAACTGTCCAGTCGCCGTGAAAACGGGGAGCCGGGAGTAATATCTCCGAGAGAAAATATCCAAGAACTTCGTCTCTGAGGAGACGATCACTCCCGGAGGAGGATGTGCCCGATGACGGGTCTAAGTGTTTGGGTAGGGGACTAGTCTCACAAATTGACTTGTTACCGCGATCCTTGAGGACCTGGTTGCCGCTTACACCCTTAGTCCATGAGGGGTGATCGTAAGCCGCCCTACGGGAGTGGGACTCCTGTTATAGGGACTTGTTGGGTCGTGATAGCCCAATTCCTCTCGGGGAGGGCATCCTCGTTAAGAGGGCATCCTCACGGGGAGGGCATCGCCGTGAGAGACGGTAGTGTAAAAAACCTGCATTGAGACAGAGATGAAGAAAAATCCAGTTGTATTAACAAAGAACCAAAATACAACGCCTCCCCCCGCGAAATCTTGAAAGGGGAGGGAACGGTGATTACAATGTCCCCCCTCCCCCTCCAGCGCAATCGCTCCGGGGGGGACAGTGAATACAAGGTCCCCCTTCCCCCTCCGGCGTAATCGCTCCGGGGGAGGGGACGCCCGGTGTAGGCTAGACGTAAAACTTGCGAAGTAAAGCAAATTCCACGTGTGCTTCAGCTCCTGCTCTTGAAGGTTGGAGAGCTCGTAAGCCCCTGAGCCCAGGACCGCCGATATCCTGTAGGGGCCCTCCCATTTGGGGGAGAGCTTGGCCTGGGCTTGGGGGTCCGTGACGCGCTTGAGGACGAGGTCCCCAAGGCGAAACGCCCTCTCGCGCACGCGCTGATTGTATGCGCGCGCCATTTCGCTCTCGTAGATGGCATGGCGTAGGAGCGCTCGGTCGCGTTCCTCCTCCACGAGATCGACCTCCAATCGTTGATTCGCTTCATTGGCTTGGTACGCTGCGGTCATAGCTCCGTTTAGGAGCTCGCCTCGCAGCGACCGAAAGCCAATTTGCGGGGGGAGGACTGCCTCAGCGCCGTATACCAGGGAAAAGGGGGTGCATCCCGTCGCCCTGCTCGGAGTCGTGCACAAAGAGCAGAGGATGCTAGGGAGCTCCTCTGCCCATGCACCCCGCTTAGAAGCGACTTGCTTGAGTCGTCGGCGTAACCCTTGTAGGATTACACCGTTGACCCTTTCAACGGTCCCCTTGCTCTGGGATGGGCCACTGAAGCGAAGTGGATGGTGAGCCCCAGGCCTTCACAGAATTCCTAGAAATACGCCGAGTCGAATTGGGTCCCGTTAACGACAGTGATTTCCCGGGGGACACCAAAACGGCAAACGACGTTTTTCCAGAAAAACTGCTGTACCGCCCGGGATGTGATGCTGGCCAAGGGTTCAGCCTCTACCCACTTAGTAAAGTAGTCGACCACGACCACCGCATACTTGTAGCCCCCGGGCGCTGGGGGGAAGGGGCCTAAGAGGTCCATTCCCCAGCGCGTGAAGGGCCAAGTGATGGGGATAGTTTGCAGCGCTACGGGGGGAGGTTCGAACTCTTGGCCATCTTCTGGCAAGCCTCGCACACGGAGACAAGGACCCGTGCGTCGCGCATCACCGTGGGCCAGTAAAAGCCCTGACGAAGAGCCTTGGCCGTGATGGCGCGCGGGGCTAGATGAGAGCCGCAGCTCCCCGCGTGGATATCTTCGAGATGCCAGAGTCCCTCCGGCCGTGGGAGGCAACGGAGCAGGGCGGAAGTCCCGTACTTGTAGAGCTTCCCCTCCAATAGGAGATATGCCCGGGCTTTGGCCTGGAGATGCTTAGCCTCGGACTCGTTGGGAGGGTCCCCCTCCCCCTTGATGAAGGAGATAAGGGGGTCCATCCAGGACGAAGTCCGGGTGATTTCGGAGATTTTCGGGATGTGGGGCTCGTCGTCCTGTCCGGGAAGGTCACAGAGGGCTTCGCGATAATCTCTAGGAAGGCCCCTTTGGGGAGCGGTTCCCGGGCGCTGGCCGCCCGGGCTAGGGCATCGGCCCGATCATTGTCCCTTCATGGGATATGCCGGGCTTCGAGGCCGTCGAAGTGCCTCTCCATCTTGCGGACCTCCTGCAAGTAAAGGCTCAAGTTTGCGTCATGGCACAAGTATGACTTGCCCATTTGGCAAACTACGAGCTGCGAGTCTCCTTCACTAGGAGGCGTTGAATCCCCAGGGAGCGCGCAAGGCGCAACCCGAGGAGCAAAGCCTCGTATTCGGCGACGTTGTTTGTGGCGGGGAACTCGAGCCATGCCGCGTACTCGAGTTCCCTCCCTTCGGGGCTTCGGAGGACTACTCCCGAACTAGCCCCGGCGAGACACAGGGAGCCATCGAACATGAGTGTCCAATGGTCGCTGCGTCGGGGCGGCACGGGGAGGTCTTCGTCCCCCGGCCCGGAGGCAGGAGTCCACTCCGCCACGAAATCAGCAAGAACCTGTGACTTGATGGCGGAGCGCCCCGTGAGGGAAACGGAAAAGGGGGCGAGCTTGGCCCCCCACTTCCCGATCCAGCCGGGGGCCTCTTTGTTTCGGAGCACCTCCCCCAAGGGGAGGGACAACAGGACGGTGATGGGGTGCCCTAGGAAGTAATGACGAAGCTTCCGAGACACCATCAGGAGGGCGTAGCACATCTTCTTCATCTCCATGTACAGAGTTTTGGCCCCTTGGAGGGCTTCACTCACGTAGTACACGGGACGTTGTTGCCCATCTTGCTCCTTCACTAATACCTCACTTACGGCGACCGGGGTCGCGGCAAGGTAAAGGAGCAAGGGCTCCTCCGGAGATGGGCTTACGAGCATTGGGGGGCTCATGAGGTACTTCTTTAGGTTGTCGAAGGCTTCCTGGGCCTCAGGGGTCCAAAGGAACCCCTCGAGCCCCCGGAGGATCTTGAAGAATTGAAGGCCGCGTTCCCCCGACCTCGAGACGAAGCGGATCAGCGCGACTAAGCGGCTGGTGAGTCGCTAAACGTCCTTGACCGAGCGCGGCGGGGGCATGTCCAGGAAAGCCCAGATCTTCTTGGGGTTTGCCTCTATGCCCCGCTAGGACACAAGGAAGCCCAGGAGCTTCCCCCCGCGCACGCCGAAGGCGCACTTCTCCGGGTTGAGCTTCAGCCCATACGCGCGGAGGTTGCGGAAGGTCTCTGCTGGGTTGTCGACGTGGGCGGTTGCGTGGGGACTTTTGACGACCGCGTCGTCGACGTAGACTTCGACATTGCGACCTATTTGGTCCTTGAAGACTAGCGTCATGAGCCGCTGGAAGGTCACTCCAGCGTTCTTCAGCCCGAAGGGCATGTGGACGTAGCAGAAGGTTCCGTGGGGAGTTATGAAACTCGTCCTTTCCTCGTCCCCTTCCGCCATCCTAACTTGGTGATAGCCCGAGTATGCGTCCAGGAAGCTCATCAACTCGCACCCCGCGGTAGAGTCGACCAGTTGGTCAATCCGCAGAAGCGGGAAGTTGTCCTTGCGGCGGGCGCGGTTGAGGTCTGTGAAGTCCACGCACATCCGCCACTTGTCGTTTGATTTCTTCACGAGGACGGGTTCGCGAGCCACTCGGGGTGCAAGACCTCCCGAATGAACCCCGCCTCTCGGAGTCGGGTAATCTCTACCTTGATCGCCTCCTGGCTTTCAAGGGAGAGTTTCCTTAGCTTCTGCTTGCTTGGGGGGTGACCGGGGGTCACCGCGAGCTTGTGCTCGATGACATCCCGAGCGGTACAGGAAGACATCCCAGGGGTCACGTCGGAGTTTTCGCGCAGGAAGACCGCGAGCTGCTCCGCATGCTCCTCTGGGAGATCCGCCCCGATTTTGACGATCTTGTCCCCGTCGTCTGGGGACAGCAGGACCTTCCAGAGGCCCCCTTCCGGACGCGGCTTGGGGAGGGGCCTCCCGGAAGGTATCACGGTGACGTCTGGCTCCAGGGGAGAGGTCCCCCCCCGGGGCATTGATGATGTTGACGCTCCCAATCATCGCAGCGGCGCACTCGTATAGAGCGCGGGCCACATCTTGGTCGCCCCGGGCGGTGATCACACCGCGAGGCCCAGGGATCTTCACGTAGAGGTAATTTTGGTGGATGGCCGCTCCCAGGTGGTTGATCGTTGTCCTCCCCTTGATCGCGTTGTAGGAGGAGGGGAGGTCTACCACATCAAACCGGACCATCTCAGTCCGGTAGTTTTCCAGGGTGCCGAACGTCATGGGGAGATCCACCTTCCCCACGGGGTGGATCGCCTTACCTGGGACGAACCCTTGCAAGGGCCCCGCTGCGGGCTGCAAGAGCTTCTCATCCACCTGCATCTCCCTGAAGGCTTTTAGGTAGAGGACATTAGTGGAGCTCCCGCCATCCACGAGGATGCGGGCCAAGTGACAGTTGTAAATGGAGGTGGAGACGATTAGCGCGTCGTCATGGGGGAAGCGAACCCCGCGCGCATCTTCTGCCATGAAGGTGAGGGGGACGTCCGACCATTTGGGTGGCAGAGACGTATATGTAGCACCCCCACCACCTTTACTTCGTGCGCGTACTCCTTGCACTGACGCTTGGAGTCCCAACCGGAAGCGGACCCTCCCATGATGACGTTGACACGCCTCTAGGAAGTTTGGAAGGGGAGAGTTTCTGATGGCTCCCCCTCCTACGTTCATCCCTGCGGTCCTCCCGCAGGAGCAGGAAGGGCCGGTAAAGCCGGCTGAGGGGGCAAGGAGGCCGGAGTCCCCCCTGCCCATGTTGGTCGAGGAACGCGGCGAACTGCTGTAGCAGTTGATGGCATTCCCGGGTGGCATGGGTATTGGACCTGTGGAAGGTGCACCACGGGCCTTCCCTGCTTCCTGTCGCAGGGCCTTCCCGACCGCGGGACGACTGCCCTCCCCCGCGGCCTTTCGGCTTGGGGAACGGGCGATTGCCCCTCGGGGCGTCGCACGAGGCGCCTCCGCCCTCGAGGACAAAGGTGTCCCGAGGTCGTGGCTCGTTACGACCCCCCTGCCTAGGGCATTTGAGGGGGTCCCTGGCCCCCCGATTAGCAGGGCCGGGAGCCCCCTGGTTTTTCTTCCAGAGGTCGTCCTCCTCCGCCCGAGCGTACTTTTCGAGTACGTTGAAGAGGTCGTCAGCGAAGGAGGGGCAGCTTTGGGAGAGCCTCCGGTGGAGCTCTCCCGGGAGGATCCCGCTCTTGCACGTCTCAATGACCATGGAGTCGGGGACGTGAGCCACTTTGCTCTTGACTTGAGCGAAGCGCTTAAAGAAGCTGCGGATGGTCTCCCCCGTCCTCTGCCAGACGGTGTACAGTTGCAAAGATTCTATGGGACGCACGTAGTTCCCCTGGAAGTTCGCGCAGAACTGGCGCTTGAGCTGTACGAAGGACTTGATGGAGCCGGCCTTCAAATTGTAGAACCAGGAGCAGGCGATCCCGGTGAGGTAGAGGAGGAAGACGTTGCGTTGCACCGTCTCGTCCCCCCCAGCCGCCGAGATGGCCATGGAATATACCTGCACAAATTCATAGTGGTCGGCATCACCATTGTAGTGCTCGATGTGCGGCGGGTGGTAAGGCCGCGGCCATCGAATGCACCAAAGTCTGCGGCATAGCGGCTGATTAGCCCCTGCACTTCCCAAGGGGAATCCCGGTCGCTGTCCCCTTTGACAGGGGACGCGCCCTCGTTGTCAGAGTTGGGAAGTGGCCCAAGAGGCCCGCCGATGTGGCGGTAACGACACTTTTCTTCTGGGTCGGGACTGAGTTCGAAGACGTCCTGTAACACCCTGTGTTTAGGGGTGAAAACTTCCCTTTTCATGAACAGCATGCATGTATCTGTAGTAGTAGCCAGATCAGTATCTATCTTAAACCCTAAATCCCCAAATCTTTCCTGTGAACACCAAATCAAGATCAGATTGTTCAGATGTGATTTATCAATTACTCTGAACCTAAAAGTCTTCAGAAGCCAAATTCAATTCCATCTCTAACTTCCAGAATCATCAACTCCTTCTGTTTTCAAAAATATAAATATTTTATATTACCCAATTACCTTAAGTTTCAGAAATTCAGGTTTAATCAAAATCTTGTCCAAGTTCAGACCAGATTATTCTTGGATTATGATCAAGGGTATGCCAATACCTTAATCCAAAAAGTTGGCAGTTAGATTTTATCATCTAAACCTTTTTCGCAGATCAGTCCAAAAGTATCACAGATCAGTCCTTTTCCAGATTTTCCAGAAGCCTGAAAAGGCAAAATGTTACAAATCATCTCCAAATATAAATCTGATTCAGGGAACACCTCCCAAATGCTTTTCAACACAAAATCTTCTTTTATGAGTACTTCAAAATCAAATCCTAAATCCTAGAATTCGAGATCAACAAAATCCAGATTTCAAATACCCTAATCTACTCTATTTTCAGTTTATATAAAAAATCATTCAAACATCTCAAATTTTATCTTCAATCTATGCCAAATCATCTGTTGAATTAAGTTTGCCAAAACAGCTGAATCAAATTCAACTCTAATCTTCTAAATCTCCATAATTACAGATCAGTCCAAAGCCAATCAAAAATCATCACAAACCAGTCCAAATTCGACCTGGGCAGCAGCCAGTTCACGACCAGAGCTCGCCGTGATCCTTGCGCCGTGCTCGCTCACCGCCGGCCAAGCCTCGCCTGCGCCTGAGCTTGTGCTCACTTGTGTTTGCATGTGCACACGCGTCTGTGTCTCAGCCATCGCCGTGGCAACGTCATTGAACAGCATTTGCTCCCGTGCGCGACCAGCAGCAGCAACAGCGACCATTATCAGCAACACCGCGCCACGTTGCCTTGCTTTGCCAGTCATTGTCACCACTGCTTTGCACCGCCCGACATCGTTGAGTCCCGATGAAGCAACAGCTTGATCAGTAGTCACCTCGCCTGTGCACCATCGCTTCACCGTCACTATTGTCGTGCCTGCGCTCGGCCAGTCAAGTCACCGGCGCCAAATTCTTTGCTGCTACCTCCTTGCAAGCTCCGTCCTTTGGTCTATATAAGAAGCCATACCTTGTATCATCTTCTCTTCACCAGAATAAAGCTAAATCCCAAATCTTCTCGCTGTCGTCTTCTTCTCCGGTGAGTCCAGCTTGAGGCCTCACGGTGCCAACTCCAATCACTGAATCTCTTGCCAAATTGAAGCCAGCAGTGAGTATCTCTCTTTCCCCAGATTGTACTATTGCATTGAATTGCTCTCCGGTGGACCCTAACGCCGGTGATCGCCGGAAATGTCAAATGCCCTGTTCCGGCAATGCAGCCCGATTTACCCTGAATTAGCTTTCGATTCTGTGGAACAAAATGATCAGTGAGCTATTTGAAGCAAGCCTGTGCATCCAGATTTCCAGATTGAGCTCGAATCAAAGGTTTCCCCAAATTTGAACTTCACCAGTCGCCGGCCATCCTCCGACTAAATTGATGTCTCCAGTAGCTTTCTTGTACCTCTCTTTCACTCTTCAAGCTTGGAATTGAGTTCATTTGATCGGTATCAAAAACCCCTAATTGCAGTGCCATCTTCTCCGGCGCCGGCCACCGGAAATCTATTCTCGGCTAATCTAGCTTAAGCCACCTTGTCCAGCAGATGTGCTTCAACCTCTTGAGCATTTTTGTCTTCTAGCCCGATCTCTGAAACTGTCTAGATTGCAAGTTATAGCCATGCCAAAGATCTTGTCCAGTGGCTTCACTCTGCCGTGTTGCCACCACATTTCTTCACTGTTTTTCATCACCTTCCAGCCATCTTCAGCCTTGAGACCTATTGAATCATTTGTTCATGTTATCAATGCTACCTCCCAGACAAAGGGGTGCATCATTTGGAGCCCTAAATCAAAAGTTATGGCAAGCCCTAGTTTCTAGCCATGCCAGTTCAATGCCAGGCTATGTCAGTCAGTGGCATTAGCCCTTTTCACTTCCATCCAGATGTGCATTTTGAGCATAACTTTGTCCCTTAGATTCCTGAGGTTGTGATCTACAATTTCTTCTTCTATCACAACTTGATTTGAGCCCTTGAACTGCATTTTATGCTAAAACCCTAGATTTTGACATTGTCAGCCCTATGCTAGAGCATGTCAGCCAGTGGCATTAGCTCTTTTCACCTCTTTGCAGTTGTACAAACTGAAAATAACCTTGTCCCTTAGACTTGTGGAGTTGTGCTCTACATTTTATTCTACTGCCACAAGTTGAGATAACCCCTCTATCATCCATCGACCCTATATCGATGCCTTGCACCGAATGTTGACCTAAAGACGTTCGCTATTTTTGAGCGAACCAGTCGCAACTTTGATATCATTCTGATATTTTGAGACATTTGGAACCTTGTAAACCTTTGAAAACTAGTCTTAACTTTGGTTTCCATAACTTAACCCTAATCAGCTTCTAAATCCAATCATTTCAGAATCATCAAGACATTCATCTTTGCATTATTGCATATAGTATAATAATGTATTGAAAAGATTGTGATTATTGGTTGTTTGTTTGATTGGAGAGCAGATCAAGAGCCCCAGTTTGAGGACTTCACTGCTAATCTGACATCAACTGCTATATTTTACGACGCGGAAGGCAAGTCATATCCTTGGTCATCTTGAACCTATATTTTAAGAGTTTCTATAACATAACCTTGAATATAGATAATATTGGATGTGAAAGATTGAGAATGGTTGATTTATGAATTGGCAGTGCTAGACTGGTTATCTGTGAAATGTGAAATAAACAAGTTTTGAGCCATGAACTAATATATATATATGTATTTATATATATTCATGAAATAAAACCCATACCCGTGGCCAGAATTTTGGTATGGAATGGTGGTAGCACTGGAGGTGCTAAACTGCAAAGGATGTGCAGACACTGAAGGCGCAGGGTTGTGGTTGGTCTTGTCACTGGCATACAAGGACTAGAACCTTGTGTTGTGCGTCTAGTGGTGTTGGGGGAAATCACCGCGGGACTAAGTCCAGGTAAGTTGCGTGCGCCGCCGTTTGCCCGGGGACGTGGTCTCTGGCCCCTCCCCGGGCACCGCCTTTTGCCCCCGGGACTGGGCCTCCGGGGCCACCCCGGGCGCCGCCTTTTTGGCCCCCGGGACTGGGCCTCCGGCGCCGTCCCAGGCGCCGCCATTTGCCCGGGGACGTGGCCTCCGGCTCCTCCCCGGGCGCCGCCTTTTGGCCCGGGGACCTGGCCTCCGGGGCCTCCCCGAGCGCCGCCATTTTGGCCCCCGGGACTGGGCCTCCGGCGCCGTCCCGGGCGCCGCCATTTGCCTGGGGACGTGGCCTCCGGCCCCTCCCCGGGCGCCGCCTTTTTGGCCCCCGGGACTGGGCCTCCGGCGCCGTCCCGGGCGCCGCCATTTGCCCGGGGACGTGGCGTCCGGCCCCTCCCCGGGCGCCGCCTTTTGGCCTGGGGACCTGGCCTCCGGGGCCTCCCCGAGCGCCGCCTTTTTGGCCCCCCGGGACCTGCCCTCCGGTGCCGTCCCGGGCGCCGCCATTTGCCCGGGGACCTGGCCTCCGGATCCCGAGCGCCGTCATTTGCCCAGGGACCTGGCCTCCGGCCACTCTCGGGACCTGGCCTCCGGTGCCGTCCCGGGCGCCGCCATTTGCCCGGGGACCTGGCCTCCAGTGCCTCCCCGGGCGCCGCCTTTTGGCCCCCTGGGACCTGGCCTCCGGTGCCTCCCCGGGCGCCGTCTTTTGGCCCCCCGGGACCTGGCCTCCGGCGCCGTCCCGGGCGCCGCCATTTTCCCGGGGACCTGGCCTCCGGTGCCTCCCCGGCCGCCATCTTTTGGCCCCCGGGACTTGGCCTCCGGCACATGTCCCGGGCCTCATCGCCCTCCTCAAGGTAAAGTCTCGAGTTGTTTATCACGTGCAGGTCACGCGAGGAGCGCCTCGGGAATCAGTGACCACCTGTCAAGCATCCAAGACGTTTGACCGGGAGAAGGACGTTCCTACCCCTCAATCCGACGGTGGCTTCCGGGGTAGTTTAGGCTTTTTGCTTCTTTTTGGGGACATAAATAGCCCTTGTACCCCTCAGTTGTAAGCAAGTGATTCATTTGTTGGAATAGCTAAAAACTAACAGCTGTGCTCCGGAAGCCTCTCCCCCGTAGAGAGCCTCCCCAGCCGACTCCGGTCGGGAGCGCACCGACAGGACTAGGGCCCCCACCGGGACCCGAACCTGTATAAATCCTCGTGTCAATTCTTGTGTTTGTCCGGCGGGGGAGGACCGGTCACCCGGTCAACCCGCGCCGCGTAATCTTTGCTAGGATCGCTCACAAAACCTGCCGGGGTATTCGCAATACCACGACAGTTGGCGCCGACCGTGGGGACTCGTGACTAGACGCCACGGCTCCCCCAAGAACAAGGGCTCGCACCCTTCCAGGTGACGCCGGTCTCGGAGACCCGGCGCCACCCGTCCGGGACACTGCTGTCCCGGCACTTCTGCCCGGAGGCGGCCTGGCCCAGGTACCGCCTCCCTCCTTTCCTCTTAACTTAGGCGCTTCCACCTCCAAGTCGTTCCCGGTGACCGCGGGGACCTCGGCCGGGACCAATCTCCCCCCGACGGCTCCCCCGGCTCCCTGGGACGCCCTGCTTGAGGCTCTAGTGGAGGGCCAACTCCGCGCCCAGCGCTCGATGGATGAGCTGCTCAGCGTGTTGGCGCGGCCTCCGGCCCCCACATTTGTGTTGTACCCGTACTCGGGTGCTATGCCCCCGTTTATGGGTTATCCGGCATCCCCTCCGGCCTCCGGAGGTCTGTCCACCCCGTATGAACCTGCCGGGGGGTTCCCTCCCCCTGCGGGATATACGTCCGGACCCTTCCCGGCACCCAGGCCCGTCCCGGTGCCGGGAGGCTACTTCATGCCAGGGCCTTTCGTGGCACCAGGGGGGTACCCCGTCCCAAGCCTATTTCTAGGGACGGAAGCCCACTTCATGCCGGGGGTTCTCCCCACGCCGGGAGCCAATCCCGCCGCCCGCTTCGCGTTTACCGCACCGGGGGTGGTCGACAGAGCAGCTCCCCTGCCTCAGCGGACTTTCCCCCGCATGGGTTCCCCGGTTCCGGACGTCGCCACGGGGGCTCCCCCCTCGCCGGTTCCGGATGTTACAGGGGCTTCCCCCTTTCCGGTTCCGGTCGTTGCCACTGGGGCTCCCTCCTCTTCGGTTCCAAACGTCGCTGTGGGCGCCCCCTCCCCGGTTCCGGATAATACAGGGGCTTCCCCCTTTCCAGTCCCGGGGGTCTTCGCAGGGGGCTCCCCCAAGCCGGCCTCGGAAGCCTCCGGGCCGGCAGCTACGGTGCATAAGCTCCCTCCCTCGGCAGAACAGGTCCGTTTCGCCCGGGGGGAGGTCAAGCGAATGCACTTCCCCCCAGCCGCGGTCGCGGGGAGCCTCGCTCTCGCAACGGTCGGGGGAAGAGACCCGCTGAAGAGCCAATCTCTCCAGAGAATAGCCCGGACGTCCGGGATCTCAGTCCCGGCCCGGAGCAGAAGCGTTGCCACCGCCATTCCGGCGGGCCTCTCAGATCGCTTCCAGACTCAGACAACAAGGGCGTGCCCCCCATCAAAGAAGACAGCGACCGGGACTCTCCCTGGGAAGTGCAGGGGGCTAACCAGCCCCTGTGCCGAAGACGTCGCAGCATCCGGTGGCCGCGGCCCTACCGTCCTCCGCACATCGAGCACTATAACGGTGAGGCAGGCCCTTACGAATTTGTGCAGGTTTACTCCACAGCCATCTCCGCGGCCGGGGGGGACGAGACGGTACAATGCAACGTCTTCCCCCTCTACCTCACCGGCATCGCCCGCTCCTGGTTCTACAACCTGAAGGCCGGCTCCATCAAGTCTTTCACGCAGCTCAAGAGGGAGTACTGCGCGAACTTCCAGGGGAACTATGTACGCCCCCTGGACTCCTCGCAGTTGTACACTGTCCGGCAGAGGACTGGGGAGACCATCAGAAGCTTCTTCAAGCGCTTCGCTCAGGTGAAGAGCAAAGTGGCCCACATCCCCGACTCCACGGTCATCGAAGCCTGCAAAAGCGGCATCCTCCCAGGAGAGCTCTACCGAAGGCTCTCCCAGAGCTGCCCCTCTTCTGCCGACGAGCTCTTCAATGTACTCGAAAAGTACGCTCGGGCGGAGGAAGACGACATCTGGAAGAAGACCCAGGGGGCTCCCGCCCCCGCCGAGCGGGGGGCCAGGGATCCCCTCAAGTGCCCTAGATAGGGGGGCGTAACGAGCTACGGCCTCGGGACACCTTTGTCCTCGAGGGCGGAGGCGGCTCGCGCGACCCCCCGAGGGGCAACCGCCCCTTCCCCAAGCCGAAAGGCCATGGGGGAGGACAGTCTTCGCGTGGCCGGGAAGGCCCCGCGGAGAGAAGGCGGGAAGGACCATGGTGCAGCTTCCACGGGTCCAGTACCCATGCTACCCGAGAAGGCGGGAAGGAGCCAGCTATTGCAGTACTTCGCTGCGTTCCTCGACCAGCGCGGGCAGGGGGGGAGGACTCCGGCCTCCTTGCTCCCTCGGCCAGCTGTTCTGGCCCTTCCCGCTCCCGCGGGGGGTCAGCAGACACAGGAGAGGGAGCCTTCAGAAGCTCTCCCCTTTCAAACTTCTCCGCGCCACATCAACGTCATCGTGGGAGAGTCCGCCTCTAGGCGGGACTCTAAGCGCCAGCGTAAGGAGTACGCGCGCGAGGTCATGGATGTGGGGGTGTCACACGCGTCCCCGCCACCTAAGTGGTCTGACGTCCCCCTCACCTTCACGGCGGAAGACGCGTGAGGGGTTCGCTTCCCCCACAACGACGTGCTCATTGTCTCCGCGACCATCTACAACTGCCACCTGGCCAGCATCCTCGTGGACGGCGGGAGCTCCGCCGACGTCCTGTTCCTGAAGGCCTTCAAAGAGATGCAGGTGGATGAGAAGCTCCTGCAGCCCGCGGCCGGACCCCTGCAAGGTTTTCTCCCGGGGAAGGCGATCCACCCCGTGGGCAAGGTAGATCTTCCTATGACATTCGGCACCCCGGAGAACTACCGGACCGAGCTGGTCCGCTTCGACGTAGTGGACCTCCCTTCCTCCTACAACGCGATAATGGGGAGGACCACAATCAACCGGCTGGGGGCTGCCACACATCAAAATTACCTCTGCATGAAGATCTCCGGGCCGCATGGTGTGATCAACGTCCGGGGAGACCAAGACATGGCCTGTGCTCTATACGAGCGCGCTGCGACCACAATCGGAAGCGTCAACCTCATAAAGACGCCCGGGGGGGAGGCTTCTCCCCCCGGAACTAGACGCCGCTGCACCACCGCCCGGGAGGCCCCTCCTCAAGCTGCGCCCGGAAGGGGGCCTCTAGAAGATCCTGCTATCCCCGGGCGATGAAGACAAAACCTTTCGGATCAGGGCGGAGCTCCCCGAGGAGCATGCGGCACAACTTGCGGCTTTTCTGCGCGAAAACTCCAACATTTTTGCGTGGAAGCCTTCGGACATGCGGGGCGTTGCCCGGGAGGTCATTGAGCACAAGCTCGCAGTGGCCCCCGGTCACCCCCCAATCAAACAGAAGCTGCGCAAACTCTCCCTCGAGCGCCAAGAAGCAATCAAGGTGGAGATCACTCGGCTCCGAGAGGCGGGGTTTATTCGGGAGGTCCTGCACTCCGAGTGGCTCGCAAACCCCGTCCTCGTCAAGAAATCAACCGGCAAGTGGCGGATGTGCGTGGACTTCACCGACCTTAACCGCGCCTGCCCCAAAGACAACTTCCTGCTCCCGCGGATTGATCAGCACGTTGACTCCACTGCAGGGTGCGAGCTCATGAGCTTCCTAGACGCCTACTCGGGCTACCATCAAGTCCGGATGGCGGAAGAGGACGAGGAAAAGACGAGTTTCATAACTCCCCTCGGAACCTTCTGCTACGTCCATATGCCCTTCGGGCTCAAGAACACGGGGGCAACCTTCCAGCGCCTCATGACGCTGGTCTTCAAAGATCAAGTCGGCCGCAACGTCGAAGTCTACGTAGACGATGCGGTCGTCAAGAGTCCCCGCGCAGCCTCCCACATCGGCGACCTGGCGGAAACCTTCCGTAACCTCCCCGCGTTTGGGCTCAAACTCAACCCGGAGAAGTGTGCCTTCGGGGTGCGCGGGGGGAAGCTCCTAGGTTTCCTCGTGTCCCAGAAAAGATCCGGGTATTCCTAGATATGCCCCCGCCGCGCTCCGTTAAGGATGTCCAGCGGCTCTCCGGCCGCCTGGCCGCGCTAAGCCGCTTCGTCTCCCGGTCGGGGGAGCGAGGCCTCCAGTTCTTCAAGATCCTCTGAGGGCTCGAGGGGTTCCGCTGGACCCCCGAGGCCCAGGAGGCATTCGACGACCTCAAGAAGTACCTCACGAGCCCTCCAATGCTCCTGAGTCCATCCCCAGAAGAGCCCTTGCTCCTCTACCTCGCAGCAACCCCCGTCGCCGTTAGAGCGGTCTTGGTGAAGGAGCAAGGGGGGCAGCAGCGTCCCGTGTACTACGTGAGTGAGGCCCTCCAAGGGGCCAAAACTCGGTACACGGAAATGGAGAAGATCTGCTACGCCCTCCTGATGGCGTCCCGGAAGCTTCGCCATTACTTCCTCGGGCACCCCATCACCGTCCCGTCGTCCCACCCCCTGGGGGAGGTACTGCGGAACAAAGAAGCCACCGGCCAGATCGGGAAGTGGGGGGCCGAGCTCGCCCCCTTCTCCCTATCCCTTACCGGCCGCTCCGCCATCAAGTCGCAAGTCCTCGCCGACTTCGTCGCAGAGTGGACTTCTGCCTCTGGGTCCGGGGACGAAGACCTCCCTGTGCCGCCCTGACGCAGTGATCATTGGACTCTTATGTTTGATGGGTCGCTGTGTCTCGCCGGGGCTGGTGCGGGAGTAGTCCTCCGGAGCCCTGACGGGAAGGAACTCGAGTACGCCGCGCGGCTCGAGTTCCCCGCAACCAACAACATCGCCGAATACGAGGCTTTGCTCCTCGGGATGCGCCTTGCGCGCTCCCTGAGAATCCGGCGCCTCCTAGTCAAGGGAGATTCTCAGCTCGTAGTTTGCCAAATCGACAAGTCTTACTTGTGCCATGACACAAACTTAAGTCTTTATTTGCAGGTGGTGCGAAAGATGGAGAGGCATTTGGACGACCTCGAGGGCCGGCATATCCCGCGAAGGGACAATGACCGGGCCGACGCCTTGGCCCGGGCCGCAAGCGCCCGGGAATCACTCCCCAAGGGGGCTTTCTTGGAAATCATCACGAAGCCCTCGGTGGCCTCCCCGGACATGGGCGACGAGCCTCATGCCCCGGAGGTCGCCGAGATCACCCGGACTCCGTCTTGGATGGACCCCCTCATCTCCTTCATCAAGGGGGAGGGGGACCCTCCTAGTGAGACCGAGGCTAAATGCCTCCGGGCTAAAGCCCGGGCATACCTCCTGCTGGAGGGGAGGCTCTGCAAGCGGGGGGCTTCCGCTCTCCTGCGCTGCCTCCCCCAGCCGGAAGGACTTCAACTTCTCAAAGACATCCACGCGGGGAGCTGTGGTTCTCACCTAGCCCCGCGTGCCATCGCGGCCAAGGCCCTCCGGCAGGGTTTCTACTGGCCCACGGTCATGCGCGATGCGCTAGACCTTGTCTCAGTGTGCGAAGAATGGTAGAAGATGGCCAAGGGCTCGAACCTCCCCCCTATAGCGCTGCAGACAATCCCCATCACTTGGCCCTTCGTGCGCTGGGGGATGCACCTCTTAGGGCCCTTCCCCCCAGCGCCCGGAGGATACAAGTATGCGGTAGTCGCGGTCGACTATTTTACAAAGTAGGTTGAGGCGGAGCCTTTGGCCAGCATCACGTCCCGGGCCATTCAGCGGTTTTTCTGGAAAAATGTCGTATGTCGTTTTGGTGTCCCCCGGGAAATCACCGTGGACAACGGGGCCCAATTCGACTCGGCTTATTTCTGGGAATTCTGCGAAGGCCTGGGGCTCATCATCCACTTCGCTTCAGTGGCCCATCCCCGGAGCAATGGGGCAGTAGAGAGGGTCAACGGCGTGATCCTACAGGGGTTGCGCCGGAGACTCGAACAAACCGCTTTCAAGGGGGGTGCATGGGTAGAGGAGCTTCCTAGCATCCTCTGCTCCATGCGCACGACCCCGTCCCAGGCGACGGGGCGTACTCCCTTCTCCCTGGTCTACGGGGCGGAGGCAGTCCTCCCCCCGAAGATCGGCTTCCGGTCACCGCGGGTTGAGCTCCTGCAGGGAGCCACGCCCGCAGCGTACCAGGCCAATGAGGCCAACCAGCGCCTGGAAATCGACCTCGTGGAGGAGGAACGCGACCGAGCGCTCCTCCGCCACGCCATCTATGAGCAAGAGATGGCGCGCACGTACAACCAGCGCGTGCGTGAGAGAGCTTTCCGCCTTGGGGACCTTGCCCTCAAGCGCGTCACAGACCCCCAAGCCCAGGGGAAGCTCTCCCCCAAGTGGGAGGGCCCCTACAGGATCTCCGCGGTCCTGGGCTCGAGGGCTTATAAGCTCTCCAACCTTCAAGAGCAGGAGCTGAAGCACACGTGGAACTTGCGTTTACTTCGCAAGTTCTATGTTTAGCCTTACGGGCCTGTCCCCTCCCCCGGAGCGGTCACGCCGGAGGGGGAGGAGGGACACTGTATTTACTTTTCCTCCCCTTTTGCGGCTTCGCAGGGGGAGGCACTGTACTTCATTTTATTAGCAATACATAGGTTTTGCTCTACAACTGTCTTATTGGAGGTTCTTCTCACTACCGCCCTTAGCGGCGATGCCCTCCCCGCGAGGATGCCCTCCCCGCGAGGACGCCCTCCCTGTGAGGATGCCCTCCCCGCGAGGAAGTGGGCCCAGACCCAGCAAGTCCCTCTTGTAGGGCAGCTGACGATCAGCCCTCATGGACTGAGGATGTAAACGGCAACCCGGTCCCCAGCGGCCGCGGTAACGAGTCACTTTGGGACACTAGTCCCCTGCCCAAACACTCAAGACCCGTCATCGGGCACTTCCTCCTCCGGGAGTAGACACTCTCCCCAGTGGGACGTCTAATGGCTTTCATGGATATCTCTTCCTCCTCTGGGAGTAGACGCTCTCCTCAGTGGGACGTCTAATGGCATTCTTGGGTATTTGGTCCCCGGTGACTTTATTCTCGGCTCCCCGTTCTCGCAGCGACCGGATGATTGCCTCCCGGAGACCCAATTCCCGGCTCCCCGTCCTCACGGCGACCGGACGATTGTCTCCCGGAGAAGTTACGGATTTCCCGGACATTTCTTCCCCGGAGACCCTATTCCCGGCTCCCCGTTCTCACGGCGACCGGATGATCATCTCCTAGGAAGCTCGCCTCCGGAAATCTCATCAGGTTTTCTTGGATGTTTCTTCCACACGAGGCCTTATTCCCGGCTCCCCGTTCTCACGGCGACAGGACGATTGTCTCCCGGAAGGTCTTTCCCTTAGAAACCTCGATTTAAAATTTTCTAACTTAGAAAAATTTCTATGCTACAGGTCACTTCCACCCCGGGGGCCTTTCTACCCCCACAGCGCCCGGAGCTACCCTCCGGCCCGCTGTGGGCGGGGGGGATAAGGAACCCCCGGGTGTCGACCGTACCGCCCACGAGCAAACTTACCTCATTCTTGTGAAAAGGAGTCGTCCAGACCATCCAAGAAGAAAAAATAAAAAGACAATGAAAGAAGAAGCAAGCGAACAGCTTTATTGATTGTCAAACCCAGAGGACATCTTCCCCCCCCCCCCCGGTGGGTTTCGGAAACGATACAACCCGGGCTCTAACTCGGGGGGATCCTCTACATCCTAACGCTCCTACGCCTAATACTCCCGGAGGCTCTCTGCTAGCTCCCGGGCCAAGTCCCGGTACAATGCGCGCACGCGGCGCCGAGCGTCCCGGAGCATATCTTCGGGCCAGAACTCGTATCCCACCGGCGGAAGTATCCGAAGAGGAGGTATCATCCGGAACCCTGGACGCGGGGGGGACAACTCGGCGCGATGATTGTCAAAATTGTCCAAGTGCCACTCCGGATGCCACCTTAACCGAACGGGCTCCCGGACAGCGTCCCTGCTGCGCTCCCCGGAGATGAGGCTTAGCAATATTAAAGCCGCTTGGGCGTCCCCCGGAGAACCCTGGTAACATTGCCTTCAATTGAAAGACTTAGAAAAATTTCTAACTGTATTGCATTCCAAAATATCTTTTTACAAGTGTCCGGGGCTTCTTCTAAGAAGCTACCGGGATCAAAAGTCCTAAGAAAACAAAAGGGTCCTATCTAAAGACCCGGGGGGAGGCTCATACTCTTTCATTGGCGTCCTCCCCCCGGGGGGCTCCCTCCGACGCCGGAGCTGGGGCGTCCACGGCCGGACGCGCCGGTGC
This sequence comes from Pharus latifolius, assembly GCA_019359835.1. Lineage (NCBI taxonomy): Eukaryota > Viridiplantae > Streptophyta > Magnoliopsida > Poales > Poaceae > Pharus > Pharus latifolius. The sequence goes on along the minus strand of CM033330.1, from coordinate 27,288,823 downwards.
CGGGAATCTCACCCGGATGATCCGGTCGTAGAAACCCCCGTCGAGCTGCTCCACCTCCCGGCGCGCGGGCTCGAAGAACTCGGGGAAGCTCCGTGGGATGCGGCCCCCGATCGCCCGGGCGCCCACTCCCCGGTGCTCGACGAGCCCGGCTGCTGCCGCGACGACGGGGATCGCCCGGCCTCGCGCCTGGGCGTCCGCCGCCTCCGGGATCACGAAGACTTGTCCGTTAAGAAAACGCATAGCCTCCGCGAGCGTGGCCGGGGGCACCTCCGAGCCACCCCCGGAGCCTAGGCTTACGCCAAGGCTCTCGAGGGCCGAGCGGACGGAGTGGCCTGCGTCCACCACCGCCCGGACGCTCGATCCCTCGAGCTCCCGGAATGCCTCCTCCCTCGCCTTCGCCTCCTCTCGGAGGCGGCCGTTCACCGCCTCCGAGACGTGAACTTGGGCCCAGACCCGGGCCAGCTCCTGGAGAGTTTCGTCCCGCTGGCCCAAGAAGGAGGCGGCCCTGTCCTCCGCGTCCTTGAGCAGCCGGATAACGCGCTGCTCGATGCCCCAGGTAATTGTCGTCCCCTACAAATTCCAGAGTTAGAAAAATTTTGGATGCAAGAACCAAGAGAAAGCGACAACCGCTTCGGGTGAATACCTGGGCTTGGAGGGACCGAAGCTCCGCGAAGCGATCGTGGAGTGTCCCCCCCGCGACGAAGGCCTGGACCTTAGGGGTCTGCAGGACTTCCGCGTAACGTTCGACCTCCCCTGCAGAAAGCAGGGGGTCTCCCGCCCGGCGCTTGTCCCTCCGCTGCTGGTAATGGGCTCCCGGGCCTGGGCGCCCGGTACGACCTCGGTCGGGGTGGCGGTCGTCGTCGTCTTCGTTGCCAAAGTCCCCCCCGACGAAGTGGCTGAGGAAGCTCCGGAGGGGGTCCCGCGACGGGGGGGGATCATCAGCCCTTTCCTCTTCCCGGGCGGGAGGGCCCCCTGGGCCCCCACTTCCGGCGGGACCTCGTAGACCGAGGGGCTCCCCCCTCGTCCACAGGCCATTCAACCGGCGGAGGCGAGGTCTCCGCGAACCTCACCTCCGGTTTCTCCGGCTCCAAGGGTGCCGGGGGCGCCGGGAGGGCTGCTACTGAGGGCGGCGATGGGGCGTAGTCCGCCGAATCGGACGCCGCCCCGCCCGCTGCCGGCTCCTTCCCCCGGGCCGCAACGGGGCTCGTCGGGGGAGGGGGTGCCGCTTCCTTCCGGGCCGGCGCCCGGACGCACTCTGTCCCTGGGGTCTCGTCCCGGGGCTTCACCGGTGTCGTCGACGGGCCGGGGGTTTTTTGGACTCTGGCCTTCTTTGGCTCGGAGCCTCCGGCCGCGTCCTTCCCCCGTTTGTGCGACCCGGGGGTGGGGAGCGGCTTCCTCTCCGGTAGCTTCAGCCCGTAGGCCTCAGCCACCAAGTTTCGGGGAGGGCCCTCCCCCACGAGACGCACGACGCGCTCGTGCTCGTCGGCGAAGTACCTCCCCAGGAGGTTCTCCGCCTTTTCCAGCGCTGCCGGGTACGACCGAACTACAAGAGGTAAAGAGTTAGTCAAATTTTCAAAAATTTGTAAATGCAATAAAGCAGGTTACCGGGACTTACGTCGGGTCACCGGCTTGACCGGGGGTTGCTGCTCCGGGCCCATGCCGGTACCCCTCCTCCCGCGAGCGAAGGGGGAGATCCTCAGGAGCATCATCTCCTCGGCGGCGTCCCGCATAGAGCGGGTCTTCCGGGAGATGATCACCTTGCCGAGGAGCTCGAGCACCTCGTCCATCCACACCGGAGGCTTCCGCGCGGACGACCGGCTGTAAGAGGCGGGCTCCGGGGCGTACGTCACCTCGTCGTCTCGGACCCGCAGGTAGAATCACCTTCGGATCCAGTCGCCCCAATGGTCCCGGGAGGCTGCCGCCGGGTAGTCGGCCACCCAAGACGGCAGCATTTGCACCATCACCGAGCCAAAGGGGGACTTGGGCGCCCCCTTCACCAGGTGGGAGCTCCGCGCCGCCGGCTCGTAGAAGTACCGGAAGACGCGCAGGGTGGGCTCCCTCCCGGTCGCCGTCTCGAATAGCCAGATGAAGATTCCCATCCGGACTAGGGCGTTCGGGGTGAGGTGGTTGAGCGCCACCCCGTACTCCTTCAGAAACTCCCGAAGCATGGGATGCACCGGGAGCCGGAGCCCCGCCTCCAGGAAGGCCTCGAAGGCCACGACCTCTCCGAGCCTGGGACGGGGGGCTCCGTCTTTCTTCACGGGGACTCGAATGTCCCCATCCTCGACGACGCCGCGTTGGACCATGGACTCGGCGTCCTCGGCCGTGAACTCGAACGCCCGGAGGAAGTCCAGAGCGACTTCCTCCAGGGGCACCTCGGTCATCTTCGCTCGACCCTTCGGTGCCATTAGGTTTGTTTTTCCGGTGACTAACTTTTCAGGAGGCTACATCTAAAGTTTTCGGACACTCGCTACCGGGCGCTAGCTACCGGAAGAGGGCTACCGGGAGAGAGCTACTGGGAGAGCTAAGCGCGCTAAGGCTGAGGTTTGGAATGAACTTCCGGGCACCCCCCCAAGGCCCTATTTATAGGGTCGAGCCATGGTCTAGATGGCCGCCACGTGGCACCCCGCGGATCAATCTGGGCCGTTGAAGTTCAAACCGCGAGTGGGAAACGAAGGGACTGGCGCTCGAATCGAGGTGCCGGTTCGAACCGCGAGTGCATTTATGGCGAAACGGCGCGGCCTTAAGCGCGGGGCACGGAAACCGAAGCGTCACGGCTCCGGTGGCTTGGTCCGGAGATTTTCCTGGTGACATGTGCCATACCCACGGGGACTCGAGCGTCGTCCCCGGGGGGCATGGGGGGCTGCTGTTGGGGGAAATCTCCACGGGACTAAGTCCAGGTAAGTTGCGTGCGCCGCCGTTTGCCCGGGGACGTGGTCTCTGGCCCCTCCCCGGGTGCCGCCTTTTGCCCCCGGGACTGGGCCTCCGGGGCCTCCCGGGCGCCGCCTTTTTGGCCCCCGGGACTGGGCCTCTAGCACCGTCCCGGGAGCCGCCATTTGCCGGGGACGTGGCCTCCGGCCCCTCCCCGGGCGCCGCCTTTTGGCCCGGGGACCTGGCCACCGGGGCCTCCCCGGGCGCCGCCTTTTTGGCCCCCGGGACTGGGCCTCCGGCGCCGTCCCGGGCGCCGCCATTTGCCCGGGGACGTGGCCTCCGGCCCCTCCCCGGGCGCCGCATTTTTGGCCCCCAGGACTGGGCCTCCGGCGCCGTCCCGGGCGCCGCCATTTGCCCAGGGACGTGGCGTCCGGCCCCTCCCCGGGCGCCGCCTTTTGGCCCGGGGACCTGGCCTCTAGGGCCTCCCCGGGCGCCGCCTTTTTGGCCCCCCGGGACCTGGCCTCCGGCGCCGTCCCGGGCGCCGCCATTTGCCCGGGGACCTGGCCTCCGGTGCCTCGCCGGGCGTCGCCTTTTTGGCCCCCGGGACCTGGCCTCCGGTGCCTCCCCGGGCGCCGTCTTTTGGCCCGCGGGACTTGGCCTCCGACACAAGTCCCGGGCCTCATCGCCCTCCTCAAGGTAAAGTCTCAAGCTGTTTATCACGTGCAGGTCACGCGAGGAGCGCCTCGGGAATCAGCGAGCACCTGTCAAGCATCCAGGATGTTTGACCGGGAGAAGGACGTTCCTACCCCTCAATCCGACGGTGGCTGTCGGGGTAGTTTAGGCTTTTTGCTTCTTTTTGGGGCTATAAATAGCCCTTGTACCCCTCAGTTGTAAGCAAGTGATTCATTTGTTGGAATAGCTAAAAACTAACAGCTATGCTCCAGAAGCCTCTCCCCCGGAGGGAGCCTCCCCAGCCGACTCCGGTCGGGAGCGCACCGACAGGACTAGGGCCCCCACCGGAACCCGAACCTGTATAAATTCTCGTGTCAATTCTTGTGTTTGTCCGGCGGGGGAGGACCGGTCACCCGGTCAACCCGCGGGGGCAGGGGGGGACTCCAGCCTCCTTGCCCCCTCGGCCAACTGTTCCGGCCCTTCCCGCTCCCGCGGGGGGTTCGCAGGGGCAGCCGCAGGAGGGGGAGCCTTTAGAAGCTCTCCCCTTCCAAACTCCTCAGCGCCGCATCAACGTCATCGTGGGAGGGTCCGCCTCCGGGCGGGACTCTAAGCGCCAGCGTAAGGAGTACGCGCACGAAGTCAAGGTTGTGGGGGTGCTACACACGTCCCAGCCACCCAAGTGGTCGGACGTCCCCCTCACCTTCACTGTGGAAGACGCGCGAGGGGTTTGCTTCCCCCACGACGACGCGCTCATCGTCTCCGCGACCATCTACAGCTGCCACCTGGCCCGCATCCTCGTGGACGGCGGGAGCTCCGCCGACGTCCTATTCCTGAAGGCCTTCAAAGCGATGCAGGTGGATGAGAAGCTCCTGCAGCCTGCGGCAGGGCCCCTGCAAGGGTTCGTCCTGGGGAAGGCGATCCACCCCGTGGGCAAGGTAGATCTCCCTATGACATTCGGCACCCCGGAGAACTACCGGACCGAGCTAGTCCGCTTCGACGTAGTGGACCTCCCCTCATCCTACAACGCGATTATGGGGAGGACCACAATCAACCGACTGGGGGCTGCCACCCATCAAAACTACCTCTGCATGAAGATCCCCGGGCCGCACGGCGTGATCAACGTCCGGGGAGACCAAGACGTGGCCCGTGCTCTATACGAGCGCGCCGCCACCACAATTGGAAGCGTCAACCTCATTAAGACGCCCGGGGGGGAGGCCTCTCCCCCGGAATCCGACGTCACTGCACCGCCTCCCGGGAGGCCCCTCCTCAAGCCGTGTCCGGAAGGGGGCCTCCGGAAGGTCCTGCTGTCCCCGGGCGACGGGGACAAAACCGTCCGGATCGGGGCGGAGCTCCCCGAGGAGCTTGCAGCGTAGCCTTCAGCCTTCCTGCGTGAAAACTCTGATGTTTTTCCGTGGAAGCCTTCAGACATGCGGGGCGTCGCCCGGGAGGTCATTGAGCACAAGCTCGCAGTGGCCCCCGGTCACCCCCCGGTCAAACAGAAGCTGAGGAAGCTCTCCCTTGAGCGCCAAGGGGCAATCAAGGGGGAGATCTCCCGACTCCGAGAGGCGGGTTCATTCGGGAGGTCCTGCACCCCGAGTGGCTCGCGAACCCCGTCCTCTTGAAGAAGTCAACCGGCAAGTGGCGGATGTGCGTGGACTTCACCGACCTTAACCGCGCCTGCCACAAAGACAACTTCCTGCTCCCGCGGATTGACCAGCTTGTCGACTCCACCGCGGGGTGCGAGCTGATGAGCTTCCTAGACGCCTACTCGGGCTACCATCAAGTCCGGATGGCGGAAGGGGACGAGGAAAAGACGAGTTTCATAACTCCCCTCGGAACCTTCTGCTACGTCCACATGCCCTTCGGGCTCAAGAACGCGGGAGCGACCTTCCAGCGCCTCATGACGCTGGTCTTCAAAGATCAAGTCGGCCGCAACGTCGAGGTCTACGTAGATGATGCGGTCGTCAAAAGCCCTCGCGCAGCCTCCCACATCGACGACCTAGCAGAGACCTTCCGCAACCTCCACGCGTTTGGGCTCAAACTCAACCCGGAGAATACGCCTTTGGAGTGCGCGGGAGGAAGCTCCTGGGTTTCCTCGTGTCCCAGCGGGGCATAGAGGCAAATCCCGAAAAGATCCGGGCATTCCTGGACATGCCCCCGCCGCGCTCCGTCAGCGACGTCCAGTAGCTCTCCGGCCGCTTAGCCGTGCTAAGCCGCTTCGTCTCGCGGTCGGGGGAGCGAGGCCTCCACTTCTTCAAGATCCTCCGGGGGCTCGAGGGGTTCCGCTGGACCCCCGAGGCCCAGGAGGCCTTCGATGACCTCAAGAAGTACCTCACGAGCCCTCCAATGCTCGTGAGTCCGTCTCCAGAAGAGCCCTTGCTCCTCTACCTTGCCGCGACCCCGGTCGCCGTCAGCGCGGTATTGTTGAAGGAGCAAGGGGGGCAGCAGCGTCCTGTGTACTACGTGAGTGAGGCCCTCCAGGGGGCCAAAACTCGGTACACAGAGATGGAGAAGATCTGCTACACCCTCCTGATGGTGTCCCGGAAGCTTCGCCACTACTTCCTGGGGCACCCCATCACCGTCCCGTCGTCCCTCCCCCTAGGGGAGGTGCTGCGGAACAAAGAAGCTACCGGCCGGATTGGGAAGTGGGGGGCCGAGCTCGGCCCCTTCTCCCTGTCCCTCACAGGCCGCTCCTCAATGAAGTCGTAGGTCCTCACCGACTTCGCCGCAGAGTGGACTCCTGCCTCTGGGTCCGGGGACGAAGACCTCCCTGTGCCGCCCCGATGCAGTGATCACTAGACTCTCATGTTTGATGGGTCGCTGTGTCCCGACGGGGCTGGTGCTGGAGTAGTCCTCCGGAGCCCCGAGGGGAAGGAACTCGAGTACGCCGCGCGGCTCGAGTTCCCCGCAACCAACAACGTCGCCGAGTACGAGGCTTTGCTCCTCGGGATGTGCCTTGCGCACTCCCTGGGGATCCGGCGCCTCCTAGTGAAGGGAGATTCTCAGCTCATTGTTTGCCAAATGGACAAGTCTTACCTGTGCCATGACACAAACTTGAGTCTTTATTTGCAGGAGGTGCGAAAGATGGAGAGACATTTCGACGGTCTCGAGGCCCGGCATATCCCGCGAAGGGACAATGACCGGGCCGACGCCCTGGCCCGGGCGGCCAGCGCCCGAGAATCGATCCCCAAGGGAGCTTTCCTGGAAATCATCACGAAGGCCTCGGTGGCCTCCCCGGACACGGGCGACGAGCCTCGCGTCCCGGAGGTCGCCGAGATCACTCGGACTCCGTCATGGATGGACCCCCTCATCTCCTTCATCAAAGGGGAGGGGGACCCTCCCAACGAGAACGAGGCTAAGCGCCTCCGGGCTAAAGCCCGGGCATACCTCCTGCTGGAGGGGAGGCTCTACAAGCGGGGGGCTTCCGCCCTCCTGCGCTGCCTCCCCCGGTCGGAGGGACTCCAACTTCTCGAAGACATCCACGCGGGGAGCTGTGGTTCTCACCTAGCCCCGCGTGCCATCGCGGCCAAGGCTCTCCGACCGGGCTTCTACTGGCCCATAGTCACCCGCGACGCGCGAGACCTTGTCTCCGCGTGCGAGGCATGCCAGAAGATGGCCAAGGGCTCGAACCTCCCCCCTGTAGCGCTGCGGACTATCCCCATCACTTGGCCCTTCGTGCGCTGGGGGATGGACCTCTTAGGGCCCTTCCCCCCAGCGCTCGGAGGATACAAGTATGCGGTGGTCGCGGTCAACTACTTTACAAAGTGGGTAGAGGCGGAACCCTTGGCCAGCATCACGTCCCGGGCCGTTCAGCGGTTTTTCTGGAAAAACGTCGTTTGTCGTTTTGGTGTCCCCCGGGAAATCACCGTGGATAACGGGACCCAATTCGACTCGGCTTATTTTCGAGAATTCTACGAAGGCTTGGGGCTTGTCGTCCACTTCGCCTCAGTGGCTCATCCCTGGAGCAATGGGGCTGTCGAGAGACTCGAGCAAACCGCTTCTAAGCAGGGTGCATGGGCAGAGGAGCTCCCTAGCATCCTCTGCTCCATGCGCACGACCCCGTCTCGGGCGACGGGACGTACTCCCTTCTCCCTAGTCTACGGGGCGGAGGCCGTCCTCCCCCCGGAGATTGGCTTCCGGTCGCTGCGGGTCGAGCTCCTAAATGGAGCCACGACCGCAGCGTACCAGGCCAACGAGGCCAACCAGCGACTGGAGATCGACCTCATGGAGGAGGAACGCGACCGAGCGCTCCTCCGCCACGCCATCTATGAGCGCAAGATGGCGCGCGCATACAACCGGCGCATGCGTGAAAGATCCTTCCACCTTGGGGACCTTGTCCTCAAGCGCGTCACAGACCCCCAAGCCCAGGGTAAGCTCTCCCCCAAGTGGGAGGGCCCCTACAGGATCTTCGCGGTCCTGGGCTCGGGGGCTTACAAGCTCTCCAACCTTCAAGAGCAGGAGCTGAAGCACACGTGGAACTTGCGTTTACTTCGCAAGTTCTATGTTTAGCCTAACGGGCCTGTCCCCTCCCCCGGAGCGATCACGCCGGAGGGGGAGGAGGGACACTGTATTTGCTTTTCCCTCCCCCTTCGTGGCTTCGCAGGGGGAGGCGCTGTATTTCATTTTGTTATCAATACATAGATCTTGCTCTTCAACTGTCTCATTGCAAGTCCTTCTCATTACCGCCTCTAACGGCGATGCCCTCCCCGTGAGGATGCCCTCCCCGCGAGGACGCCCTCCCCGCGAGGATGCCCTCCCCGCGAGGAAGCCCTCCCCGTGAGGATGCCCTCTCTGTGAGGAAGTGGGCCCAGACCCAGCAAGTCCGTCCTGTAGGGCGGCTTACGATCAGCCCTCGTGGACTGAGGGTGTAAGCGGCAACCCGGTCCCCAGCGGCCGTGGTAAGGAGTCACTTTGGGAGACTAGTCCCCTACCCGAACACTCAGACCCGTCATCGGGCACTTCCTCCTCCGGGAGTAGACGCTCTCCCCAGCGGGACGTCTAATGGCTTTCTTGGATATCTTTTCCCCGGAGACTTTATTCCCGGCTCCCCGTTCTCACGGTGACCAGACGATTGTCTCCCGGAAGGATTTTCTCCGGAATCTTCCTCAGGATTTCTGGCCTTATTCCCGGCTCCCCATTCTCACGGCGGCCGGATGATTGTCTCCTGGAGAAATTACGGATTTCTTGGAAATTTCTTCCCCGGAGACCCTATTCCCGGCTCCCCGTTCTCACGGCGACTGAACGATCGTCTCCCAGGACATTTCTTGGGTTTCTTCCACACGAGGCCTTATTCTCGGCTCCCCGTTCTCACGGCGATCGGATGACTGTCTCCTGGAAGGTCTTTCCCTTGGAAACCTTGTTTTAGAATTTTCTAACTTAGAAAAATTCTCATGCTACAGGTTATCTCCACTCCGGGGGCCTTGTTACCCCCACAGCGCGCGGAGCTACCCTCTGGCCCACTGTGGGCGGGGGGGGGATAAGGAACCCCCGGGTGTCGACCACACCGACCACGAGCAAACTTAGCTCATCCTTATCAAAAGGAGTCGTCCGGACCATCCAAGAAAAAATAAAAGCTCAAAGAAGAAAGGAAACACAGCTTTATTGATCATCCAACCCGGAGGACATCTCCCCCCTCCGGTGGGCATCGAAAACGATACAACCCGGGTAAAAACCCGGAAGCTCTCTACATTCTAAGTCTCCTACGCCTAATAGTCCCGGAGGCCCTCTGCTAGCTCCCGGGCCAGGTCCTGGTACAATGCGCGCACGCGGCGCCGGGCTTCCCAGATCATATCTTTGGGCCAATATTCATAGCCCGCTGGTGGAAGTATCCGAAGAGGGAGTATCATCCGGGACCCTGGGCGCGGAGGGGACAATTCAGCGCGATGATTGTCAAAATTGTCCAAGTGCCACTCTGGATGCCACCTTAACCGGATCGGCTCCCGGACGGCGTCCCCGCTGCGCTTCCCAGAGATGAGGCTTAGCAAGATCAAAGCCACTTGGGCGTCCCCCGGGGAGCCTCTCCCGGACCTTCGCCCAGGAATAACCTCCCGGGTACCCTGGTAACATTGCATTCAATTCAAGACTTAGAAAAATTTCTAATTGTATTGCATTCAAAATGTCTTTTTACAAGTGTCCGGGGCTTCTCCTAAGAAGCTACAGGGATCAAAATCCTAAGAAAGCAAAAAGGGTCCTATCTAAGACCCGGGGGGAGGCTCATACTTTGTCATTGGTGTCCTCCCCCCGGGGGGCTTCCGCCGGGGCCGGTGCGCCCTCTACCGGAGGTGCCGGCGCCGGGAACCTCACCCGGACAATCCGGTCGTAGAAGCCCCCGGCAAGTTGCTCCACCTCCCAGCGCGAGGGCTCGAAGAACTCGGGGAAGCTCCGGGGGATACGGCCCCCGATCGCCCGGGCACCGACCCCCTAATGCTCAACAAGCCCCGCAGCGGCCGCAACGACGGGGATTGCCCGGCCCCGCGCCCGGGCGTCGGTAGCCTCCGGGATGACGGAGACCTGTGCGTTGAGAAAACGCACAGCCTCCGCGAGGGTCGCCGGGGGCACCTCCGAACTGCTCCCGGAGCCTAGGCTCACGCCAAGGCTCTCGAGGTCCAAGCGGACGGAGTGGCCCGCGTCCATCACCGCCCGGACACTTGAGCCCTCGAGCTCCCAGAACGCCTCTTCCCTCGCCTTGGCCTCCTGCCAAAGGCTGCCGTTGACGGCCTCGGAGACGTGAACCTCGGCCCAGACCCAGGCCAGCTCCTGAAGGGCTTCGTCGCGCTGCCCCAGGTAGGTCGCGGCCCTGTCCTCTGCGTCCTTAAGCAGCCGGCCGATCCGCTGCTCAAGGCCCCAGGTAATGGCCGCCGCCTACAAACTCTAGAGTTAGAAAAAATTCAAATGCAGGGCACGAAGGAAGACGTCACCGATTCGGGTTACCTGGGCCTGGAGAGATTGAAGCCCCCCAAAACGCTCATGGAGCATCCCCTCCGCAACGAAGGCCTGCACCTTCCGGGTCTGCAGGCCCTCCGTATAGCGGGCGACCTCTTGTAGAGACCTAACTCGCTGCAGCTAGTCCCATTCTCACAAACCTTTGACTTCCCAGGATGAGTCAAACACAGGAGTATATTACATTGCAACAGAGTACTAACAAAATATTAAGCAGTGTGGCCTGCTGGCCTTAATATTACCTAAAGAGGATTACAATGCCTACAAGGCATTCAGGGTTTAGCAAAATATTTAACTACACAGCAGAAGATAGGTGACCCTCCCACAAAAGAAGTTGACGGCAAAACAACACACTTCAGGGCTCTGGCGGAACTGATTCTCCTCCTTCTGGATCCACGAAGTACTCCATGCCATCATCTTGATCAAGGTAGGCTCCATCTATTGAGTTGAATGTTGCAAGGGTGAGCACTTACGTACTCAGCAAGTCATAGGTAAGAATAGATACATATAGTAGTGATGATATGAACCTAGACTAGTCAAGAATTATGGATATTTGTAAAATAATCTTTTTCTTTCTCATCTCATCTTATTTCAGCTCATGGCAGCACTTTTCATAATATAACATCATCAGTCATGTTCACTAGATTATAGCACCACCGCGACACGTCGACACACGACAGCCCACGGCAGCACTCCTTATCATGACAACACATGTCATTTGGGTAATCTTGATTTAACACATTTTATTTAGAAAATAGTATTTGTGTCACACCCCGTGATTTAATCCACCGCAGCAGACTCCTATAAAACCCGGGAGCTCGGAGTATTCGAATACGTTTTTAACTCTGCAGAGAGGTACCAATTTACCCGCAAGATATTCCACTTTCAAGCCCATCCTATCAAAATGATTAGACCCCTCCTCACAACCATGTGTGAGTGGCAAGGTGGAGATAACAAGAACTTTTGTTATGTCTCACTCACAATTCACCCCCGACCCTGTGGCTCTCCGCGAGACACAGTTGTGGCAAGTTGTATCCAAACCTCCACCTCTTTGCTTATTCCCATTACTGGGTCAGCGTGCTTGATCACCTTCAGTGATATGTGTGGGAGCCGTACTCCGTGTTTATCGTGCATCACTACACATCTCATGCAGGGGTTTCATGTGCGATCCACATAATTACTTGTTCAGGCCCGTCCCATACCAGACTTGCGGTTAGCACGTTGTTCATGCCACTAGACGCACAGCACAAGGTTCTAGTCATTATATGCCAGTGATCAGACCATCCACAACCCTGCACCTTCAGTGCCTGCATATCCTTTGCAGTCTAGCACCTCCAATGCTACAGCCATCCATACCATTTTTCTGGTCACGGCTAGGGGTTTTATTTCATGAATATAAGTATATAAATACATATAATAGTTCATGACTCAAAACTTGTTTATTTCACATTTCACAGATAACCAGTCTAGTACTGCCAATTCATAAATCAACCATTCTCAATCTTTCACATGCAATATTGCCTATATTCAAGGTTATATTATAGCAACATTTAAAATATAGGTTCAAGATGACCAAGGATATGACTTGCCTTCCGCGTCGTAAGATACAGCAGTTGATGACGGTTCAACAGCAAAATCTTCAAAGTCAGCTTCTGAATCTGCTCGATGACAAACAAACACACAATGATTACTTATAATATTAAAATGTTTTATGACTTATATGCTGAAATGCTCAACAAGAATGATTGAACTATACTGGAGATAATTTGAACTGCAAACTGAACTGAGTCGAGATTCTAGGGTTTCAAGGAATTTGGGCTAAGGATGGTGATTAGATAATCTTAGGGTTTCAGGATTACAATCGGGATAACAATTTTGTGGCTGGTTTAATCAAAACAGCGAATGTCAACAGATCGACATTCGGATCAAGGCTTTGACATGGCTTTAAGAAAAGCTAGAGTGCTTATCTCAAGCTGTGGTAGTAGAAGAAAATGTAGATCACAACTCTACAAATTCAGTGGACAAAGTGGTTTTCAAATTATACAACCAGAAGTGGGTAAACAAGGTCAATGCCACTGGCTGACAAGCTCTGGCATAGAGCTGACAATGCCAAAAACTAGGGCTTGGCATAACTTTTGATCTGGAGCTCCAAATGATGCACCACTTTGTCTGGGAGGTAGGCATTGATAACAGGAACAAAAGTTACAATAGGATCTATGGCTGAAAATGGCTGGACAGCAAGAAATTTTGATGATGAACTGAGATGAACACACTGTACTAGATCATTTCTGGACACAATCTTGGCAAAGCTATATCTTTTGATCTAGGCTGATTTAGGTGTCGGGATAGAGGACAAAAATGCTCAGGAAGCTAAGGCACATCTAAAAGACAAAGTGATTTGGGCTGAAACGGCTGGAACAAGCTTTCCGGTGATCGGCGCCGGAGAAGAAGCTCTGGATTTGGGAATTTTCAACACAAGCCGATTGAACTCGATTCCTTGCTCTAGGAATGATAAAAAGGTATGAGTAAGCTACTGGCGACGTCAATTTGGCCAGAGGATCGCCGGTATGGCCTAGCGACGTGAGCCAGCGACTGTCAAATTGCGAAATCGGGAATAGCTTCAAATTGGGATCAATTGATTGTTCTAAGTTCACAGGCATGCTTAAAAAGGTTCACTGATCCATTTTGATTACAAATTCGAAAGCTAATTCGGGCTGAATTAAGCTACATTGTAGGAATAGGGCAATTGGCAATTCCGGTGATCGCCGGCGTTAGAGGTCACCGGGGAGCAATTAAACGATACTACACAGAGAGAATGAGTAGGGGAACTCACTGATGTTGGTAATTTGGCAGGAGATTAAGTGTAGAGTGCTGGCACCGTGAGCCTCCTCGACGGCTCGCCGGAGAAGAAAACGAAAACAGGAATTCCAGGACTTGGCTGATTTCTGGTCAAGTGTGGAGAAGCTGCTGAGCACAGGAGTGCTTAAATAGGCCAGGCGAAGCTTGCAAGGAGGAGACAACGAAGTAATTGGCAGCTGTGATGAGATGGATTGTGTGCTGAGCAACAGCGGCGAAGACATAGTGAAGAACGGTGACGCGACGGCGCACTGGCGAGGCAAAGCTGTTGCTACATTGGGACTCAATCATGTCAGGCGGTGCAAAGCGGTGGCGACAAGTACTGGCGCGGCAAACCGACGTGGCGAGGAGTTGCTGACAAAAAGCCGTTGATCGCGCGCGGGAGCAAGCGCTGGTCGTCGACGTAGCAGCGACCTTGCCACGGCACCAGCTGGAGCGAGGACACGTGCGCACCGGCATGCATGGTCACAAGCGCGGCGATGCCTCACCGGCGACGACCAACCATGGCGCACAAGCACAGCGGTTTCTGGTCGTGCGCACAGTAATTGGCCTGGTCGAAATTTGGACTGAACTGCAGTTTCAATTCTTTGAGTTTTGGACTGAATTGTAAATCTGGAATTCTGGAATGGTTTAAACTGAATTTCCTTTCACTAATCTGGCAGATATAATCAACAAAACATTTGGCAAAGATAGTTGATAAGATTTGACACATTTGAAGAATTTTTGATATGAACTGAAAATAGGGTAAATTAGGGTAAAGTAAGATTTGAGTTTTGTTGATTTCGAATTCTGGCATTTAGGGTTTGATGTTGATATCTGCACAGAAGAGAGACTTGTGGCAAATAGCATTTTGAGAGGATTTGTCGAAGAAATTCTGAATTTGGAGTTAATCTGGAGATTTTAGCCTTTTTGGGTTTTCAGATATCAGATAAGGACTAATTAGCAATAACTCTTGGACTGATTTGTGAAAAGAGCCTAGATGATGAAATCTGGCTGTCAACTTTTTGGATTAAGGTATTGGCATATCCTTGATTATAATCCAAGAATAATTTGGTCTGAACTTGGTCAAGATTTGGATTAAATCTGAATTTCTGAAACTTAGGGTATTTGGGTAATATAAGGTATTTCTGTTTTTGAAAACAGAATGGAGTTGATAATTCTGGAAGTTAGAGATAGAATTGGATCTGGGTTCTGAAGGCTTTTAGATTCAGGATAACTAATAGATCACATCTGAACAATCTGATCTTGATTTGAGGTCACAGGTTAGATTTTGGATATTTTAGGGCTTAGAATAGATACTGATCTGGCTATTACTACAGATACATGCATGCATGCTATTGATGAAAAAGGAAATTTTCACCCCTAACTCAGGGTGTTACACGCGCCCGGTCCTGGGGGTATCGTCTCGGGGCTTCCCGGTGTCGAAACTGGCGTCGTTGATGGGCGGGGGGCTTTTTGAACTCTGGCCTTCTTAGGCTCAGAGCCCCCGGCGGCGTCCTTCCCCCGTTTGTGCGACCCGGGGGTGGGGAGGGGCTTCCTCTCCGGCAGCTTCAGCCCGTAGGCCTCAACTACCAAGTTCCAGGGAGGGCCCTCCCCCACGAGGCGCACGATGCACTCGTGCTCGTCGGCGAAGTACCTCCCCAGGAGGTTCTCCGCCTTCTCCCGGGTATGGCCAGACTACAAAAGGTAAAGAGTTAGTCAAATTTCCAAAAATTTGTAAATGCAATGAAGCAGGTAACGGACTTACGTCGGGTCACTGGCTTGACTGGGGGCCGCTGCTCTGGGCCCATCCCGATCCCCCTTCTCCCGCGCGAGAAGGGGGAGACCCTCAGGAGCATCACCTCCTCAGCGGCGTCCCGCATAGAGCGGGTGCCCCGGGAGATGATCACCTTGCCGAGGAGCTTGAGCTCCTTGTCCGTCCACACCGGAGGCTTCGGCGCAGACGATCTACTGTAGGCAGGGGGCTCCAGAGCGTACGTCACCTCGTCGTCCCAGACCCGGAGGTAGAACCACCTCCGGATCTAGTCGCCCCAGTGGTCCCGGGAGGCCGCCACTGGGTAATCAGCTACCCGGGACGGCAGCATCTGCACCATCACTGAGCCGAAGGGGGACTTGGGTCCCCCCTTCACCAAGTGGGAGCTCCTCGCCGCCGGTTTGTAGAAGTACCGGAAGGCGCGTAGGGTAGGCTCCCGCCCGGTCGCCGTCTCGAAGAGCCAAATGAAGAGGCCCATCCAGACGAGTGCGTTCGGGGTGAGGTGGTTTAGAGCCACCCCATACTCCTTCGAAAACTCCCGGAGCAATGGATGCACCGGGAGCCGGAGCCCCACCTCCAGGAAGGCCTGGAAGGCCACGATCTCTCTGGGCCTGGGGCGGGGGGCTCCGTCCTTCTTCACGGGGACCCGGATGTCCCCATCCACAATGACACCGTGTTCGACCAGGGACCCCGCGTCCTCGGCCGTGAACTCGGACGCCCAGAGGAAGTCCGGAGCGACCTCCTCCGGGGGCAACTCGGTCGTCTTCGCTCGACTCTTCGGTGCCATCAGGTTTGTTTTTTCCGTTGGCTAACGTTTCAGGAGGCTACGACTAAATGTCCCGGACGACTGCTACCGGGAGAGAGTTACCAGGAGAAAGCTACCGAGAGAGCTAAATGCGCTAAGGTTGAGAAGTTTGGAATGAACTTCCCGGGCCCCCCAAGGCCCTATTTATAGGGGCGAGCCGTGATCCAGATGAGCGCCACGTGGTACTCCGCGGAGCAATCTGGGCCGTTGAAGTTCAAACTGTGCGCGGGAAATGAAGGGACTGGCGCGCAAATCGAGACACCGGTTCAAATAGCGAGCACATTTATGGCGAAGCGGCGCGGTCATAAGCGCGAGGCATGGGAGACGAAGCGTCACGGCTCCGGTGGCTTGGTCCGGAAATTTTCCCGGTGACATGTACCATTCCCACCGGGGACTCGAGCATCGTCCCCGGGGGGCATGGGGGGCTACTGTTGGGGGAAATCTCCGCGAGACTAAGTCCAGGTAAGTTGTGTCACATTTGCCCGGGGACGTGGCCTCCGGTGCCTGCCCCGGGCGCCGCCTTTTGGCTCCCGGGACCCAGCCTCCAGGGCCGGTCCCGGGCGCCGCCTTTGGCCTGGGGACGTGGCCTCCGGTGCCTGCCCCGGGCGCACCTTTTGGCTCCCGGGACCCGGCCTCCGGCGCCTGTCCCGGGCGCCGCCATTTGCCCGGGGACGTGGCCTCCGGTGCCTGCCCCGGGCGCACCTTTTGGCTCCCGGGACCCGGCCTCCGGCGCCGGTCCCGGGCGCCGCCTTTTGCCCGGGGACGTGGCCTCCGGGCCTGCCCCGGGCACCGCCTTTGGCCCAGGGACCTGTCCTCCGGTGTATGTCCCGGGACTCATCGCTCTTCTAAAGGTAAAGTCTCTGGTTGTTGATCACGTGCAGGTCACGCGAGGAGCGCCTCTGGAATCAGCGACCACCTGTCAAGCATCCAAGGCGCTTGACCGGGAGAAGGACGTTGCTACCCCTCAATCCGACGGTAGCGTCCGCGGTAGTTTAGTCTTTTTTTGCTTCTTTTTGGGGCTATAAATAGCCCTTGTATCCCTCTGTTGCAGGACAAGTGATTTCATTATTGGAATAGCCAAAACTCACAGGTGTGCTCCGGAAGCTTCTCCCCCGAGAGAGCCTCCCCAGCCGACTCCGGTCGGGAGCACGCCGACAGGACTAGGGCCCCCACCGGGACCCGAACCTGTATAAATCCTTGTGTCAATTCTTGTGTTTGTCCGGCGGGGGAGGACCGGTCACCCGGTCAGCCCGTGTCGCGTTTTCTTCGCTAGGTTCGTTCACAAAACCTGCCGGGGTATTCGCAATACCACGACAGGTAAGGTTTCAAAGAATGTTTTGAATGCTTTTCATGACTATCAACTGTTAGGTGATGAAAAAGGTTTGGAAAAGAACCTCAATCATTTCCTTGAATTCCCTATCATGTTATATATACTTGCATTTGTTAAGTGGTGATTTGCTAAGTACCCTGTACTCACCCGTGACTGAATTGTTCCATCAGAAGTTGAAGAGCCAAGCGACTTGGGTTCACATGAGTGTGAGCCTGAGCCTTATGAAGACTTCTTCGAGTATGATCCGAGCTTCTAGGCGTCGCGTACCTCGGTCAAGCGAATGTGGGCAAAGATTAGCGTTCTGCTCCTTCCACGTTTTGTTGAAAAACTGAACCGTTATTTTGTACCTCGTTGTGTTACTATTGTAAGGCCCTAGTGCCGTCATCTGTGAACCTTGCAATATTTTGTGGATTACTTATGTATTGTGCTGGTCGTTATGATATTCATTTCTAGTTCGCAACTGACGCCTGGGAAGTTGCGACAGGGGAGTGCTGTTCCGTACCGTGGTGTTCGGTACGGGGCGGGGTTCCCCACACGGTGTCACCGGGAAGGGCGCGGGCCCTCGTTCTTGGGGGAGCCATGGCATCTTGTCACGAGTCCCCACGGACGGCGCCAACTGTCGTGGTATTGCGAATACCCCGGCAGGTTTTGTGGATGATCCTAACGAAGAAAATACGACGCGGGCTGACCGAGGTGACCGGTCTTCCCCCGTCGGGCAAGCACAACAAATAACACAAGGGTTTATACAGGTTCGGGTCCCGGTGGGGGCCCTAGTCCTGTCGGCGTGCTCCCGACCGGAGTCGGCTGGGGGAGCTCTCTCGGGGAGAGATGACTCCAGAGCACACCTGTGAGATTGTCTATTCTAAGTAATAATGAGCAAGTCCCCCTTACATGAGGTGTTACAAGGGCTTATATAGCCCCAAAAGAAGCAAAAGGACTAAACTACCCCGCCTGCCATCGTTCGATCGAAGGGTAGCAACGTCCTTCTCCCGGCCAGGCGCCTCGGATGCTTGACAGGTGTCCACTTATTCCCGAGGCGCTCCTCGTGTGACCTGCACGTGACCCAGAACCGGAGACTTTTGCCTCCGGAAGGATGGTAGCGCCCGGGACAGGCACAGGGGGCCTTTTTCCCGGGCAAAAGGCGGCACCCAGGACAGGCACCGGGGCCCTTTTCCCCAGGCAAAAGGCGGCGCCCGGGACAAGCACCGGGGGCCTTGTCCTCGGGCTAAAGGCGGCGCCCGGGACAGGCGCCGGGGGCCGTGTCCCCAGGCTAAACCGGGGGCCTTGTCCCCAGGCTAAGGGCGGGACGCGGGACAGGCACCGGAGGCCCTGTCCCTGGGCAAATGGCGGCGCCTGGGACAGGCATCGAGGGCCGTGTCCCCAGACTAAAGGCGGCGCCCAGGACAGGCACCGGGGGCCCTGTTCCTAGGCAAATGGCGACGGCCGGGATAGGCATCAAGGGCCCGTCCCCGGGCAAACGGCGGCGCCCGGGATAGGCACCGAAGGCCTTGTCTCTGGGCTAAAGGCGACGCCCGGGTCAGGCACCGGTGAAAGGGATCTAGGATATCGAATAGAGGGGGGGTGAATAGGCGATTTTGACAATTTAACACCTAATCAAACAATTAACAACAAATGAGAGCAAAAAGCTAAAACAAGATGAACAATAATCAATTCAATCACAAGGATATATCTCGTGGTCTTGGTGATTTGTCGATCACCCCTAATCCACGTTGAGGCAAACTCAAATCTCTAACCGCTCCTCTATCTACTCAACCTTCTCTCAAGAAGTGACCTAGATCTCGAGCTGGATTAGTGTGATGAGTTATCCAAACCTCAATTTCACTAATGACGCACTTTACCGCTCCGGCAAGGCGTGCTCGACCCTTTCACATGATGTTTTGAGGCTTCTTCACAATCTTCCTTGAAGAGCTCTCCAAAATCTTCCTCCTAGCCGTCTAGGAGCCGGCAAACTCCAAGAGTAACAAGCCGGTGATGATCACTTATGCTCTTCTAGTGCCACAAGATTGATTTAGTGATCTAATGGCAATGCACTAAAAGATCTCAAATGCGCACACTCACAAATTCAAGAATTAGAACCCTATAGTGTATGAATCTTGTGTTAGCTCTCAAAGATGAAGACAATGTTCACAAATATGCCAAAAGTTATGAACAGGACCGTGCATGGGAGTATTTATACCACCCACAATAAATATAGCCGTTACCAGCCGTTGGGAGAAAAAGATCACTTGGCGGTCAGACCGCAGGTATAAGCCCGGTCAGACCGCCGCAATTGCAACGGCATTAATCAGGCGCAATTAATGCTCACCTGCCCTTGTCAGGCACACTCACGGTCAGACCGGAGCCAATGGCGGTCAGACCGTGAAACCGTCCAGAGACAACATAGTTTCTGGACAAATTATACAGTCAGGCTGATAATTACGGACAGACTGGCCATACGGTCAGACCGTAGTTCAAAAACACGGTCAGACCGTTTTAGCGGTCAGACCGTCTTAACATATCAAGTTGCAGAAAGTAAGGTCAAGAGGCTACAGGAGTCTGACTTAAGTTTTAACTACGGACAGACAGACCTTTTTAATAAAGAAAGCACACTTTGACATAACATCGGTCAGTCCGAAACAACATTCGGTCAGACCGGCCAATAATCGGTCAGACCGACTGAGACTGAATTTGTCTGAAATGAATGGAAAACTGCATTTTCAAAGTATATGACCTTCTAGTATGCAATGCAAGTTGTTTTTATGACTTGTGGCACATAGATGAACTATTTCGTGATACACCACATTCTCCTCTTAATAGTACGGCGTCTATCCTAAAATTTGGTCAAAATTCTTCTCTAATCACCTTAGACCGGTAAAATGGAAAAAGACCCTATTCCGTACCTTTGCCTCTTTGCTCAATGTCCTTTCTTCATCATGTGGCTCCTTCTTTGCCTTTCATTAACCTGTCTTTTGAGTTTGTTCTTGACACAGCTTAACAGGTATCGTTAGTTCAACATTTGTAATTGTCATTAATTACCAAAACACTCTTTAGGGGCCTAGAAGCTACAATCTCCCCCTTTTTGGTAATTGATGACAACACGAAGAGTAGATGATTGAATTTTGAGCATTAAAGGATTTTTCAATAAGCATAGTAGAGAAAGACACACTCCCCCTAAATATATGAATATGAGAGTTTTGGCCTTTTGGTGGAGTTCAAGCATGCATATAAGAGGATATCTCAATTCATTTTCAATATCATCATGAAGTATCACAAGAGTTTTCAAAACATCACATAGGTCACAAATAAGACATTCAATTCAACACATGATATCAACATCACAAAGGTCATATGAAAATAACATAAACACATCTCATATAACATGAAGTAACAATCCAAAAGTGTCATCCAACATAAGTGTCATCCACATAGGT